>LR990876.1:9074222-10468380 GCA_905163395.2 Endotricha flammealis
AATTATAAATATCGCGCGAAAATTAAAGCACTTTAAATCTATTACGCTAGGTGGCGCTGTTTAAAAATAAAATTATAGATACTAACATACTTTTAATTTGTTTATGCTTCACAATTTGAATTATTTAAAGTTAATATTTTATTTGTTTCGTGTTATAATTTTTGATACAATTTATTGTAAATAGATAGATATAGATAGACACTTACATACTCGCTTCAATTTAGTCCTTTGTTTGGGCTTATTTTAACATCTGTCGCATTTTTTATTGGTTTCGTGTTGATTTATGTTATCTTTGAGTTTTTTTAAATTATAGATACTTACATACTTTTAATTTGTTTATGCTTCACAATTTGAATTATTTAAAGTTAATATTAAGGGTGCATTTTATTTGTTTCGTGTTAAAAATTTTGATACATAGATAGATATGGATAGACACTTACATACTCGCTTCAATTTAGTCCTTTGTTTGGGCTTATTTTAACATCTGTCGCATTTTTTAATGGTTTCGTGTTGATTTATGTTATCTTTGAGTTTTTTTTTATTGACAGATTATAACAATTATTTAAGTTTAATTAGCAATATAAAGTACCTATTTCATGACAATTTAATCATGCCTCGACGAAAGTCTAATATAGGACGCAGTACATCTTCTGCCAAAAGAATTCGTTTGAGTCGAAGCAACGAAAATGATCAAGAGAGGGATGTTCGTTTATCGTTGGACCGTGAAAGGCATGTTTCCCAAAGAGCGCGAGAATCGTCGGTGGATCGCACAGTTCGTTTATCGTTGGACCGTGACAGTCATGTTTCCCAAAGAGCACGAGAATCGTCGGTGGATCGCAGAGTTCGTTTATCGTTGGATTGTGAAAGGCATGTTTCCCAAAGAGCCCGAGAATCGTCGGTGGATCGCACAGTTCGTTTATCGTTGGACTGTGAAAGGCATGTTTCCCAAAGAGCGCGAGAATCGTCGGTGGATCGCACAGTTCGTTTAGCGTTGGACAATGATAGAATAACGCTCAAAGAGACAGAAACGCCCGAAGATAGACAACTCCGCTTACGTAACGACCGTATTCGTTGCTGGAATCGACTTAACTACTAAATTTTTTTCACATGGACAATTGTATGTTGCCCTGTCACGTGTAACATCAAAAAAAAAAATATGTTTGTTTTTACACGAAATGACGCAGAAGTTGTCAATGTGGTATATAAAGAAATATTTTAGTATGTTAAAAAACAAACTAAAATATTTATTTATATATGTAAGTATACGACTGTTTAACACAGGCAGATAGTTATAACCCGTGCGAAGCCGGGCCGGGCCGCTAGTAAAAAATAAATAACAGTGCATTTAAAACTCTTATGAAATCTTAAATAAATTAGTTACCTACCAGCTCTCTTTTCTGATATAAATTTCACATAAACATAGCTTAAAAATATTTCACACATTAAATCACATTGTCACATTTCACAATACTGTCATGGATGCCTATCAACGTATTGAAGACCTTGCAGAGGAGATGAATGCTAAAATGGCACGATTCGATGCGGAGTTGGCGGCTGCACGTGTGTCACCAGGTACAAATAAGCAGTCTTTGGACTCCATATACACGGAGTTCAAATCCTTTAAATCTGACACAGTGTCAACATTTAATAGTCTGCATGCCTTGGTGTCCCACTTAGTTGAAGATATAGACAGGCTAGAAATGAGATCTCGTCGCAAAATCCTGCTTCTCCACGGTGTGCCTGAGCAGAAGGATGAGGACGCTGTGGCTGCTGCTGTGTCGGTGTTCGCAGGCTGTGCTGGGGACCATCACATTGATACAGGAGCCATCAGAAGGTGCCATCGTATGGGCCGTGTAAGTGGTGACAAGCCTAGACCTCTTTTAGTTAAGTTCTGTGACATAGCCAACCGGGACAGAGTGTGGTTTGGAAAGAAGCAGTTGAAGAATACTGGCAGTACTGTGTCAGAATTCCTCACTTCTCGGCGGCATAAGTTATTTATGGCTGCGCGTGCCAGGTTGGGTGTATCTCGCTGTTGGACCCGTGATGGCGACATATACTGTGTGGACGCAGAAGGCAAATGGCAGCGCATCGCCTCCGTTGCCCAATTGGAAGCCCTCGCTGGCTCTGGTGCAGTAAGCGGCTCAGGTTCGGCTGAGAGTAAGCCTGCAGCGAAGACTGCTGCGCAGCCTGCAGCGAGGACTGCTGCGCAGCCTGCGGGCCGCAGCCGTCGCGTCGCCCCAACAGCCACCAAGAAGTAGTGTACGGTTCTCCACTTGGCATATTCGCATCATTTTGTTTTTGTTTTTGTGGATTTATATTTGGCATGTTCCCTCAACATTATATCAGTTAATATTTCTTTTCTCAGCGCACACCCACGTTTTATCAAAATTATTTTCGACATGGCGGTATGTACGTAATGGTTAAATTTCTCGTAGGTTCATAAAAAAGGTAAAAGGTTCGCAAATTTTTCACTTCACCACCTTTGTTTTGTTTGTAGGTTAGGTTAAAATTAATTATTTACAAGTGACAAGTGAATGAAATGTCAATGTTATTGACTCTGGTTCTTTTTTTTTTTTTGGCAATCTTCGGTTTAATTCGTCATGCAGGCCAGGCATGACTTATTGTTTTACGGCACACGGTTTGTTTTTTTTTTTTTTTCCATGACATTGTACATTACTACATCCATATATTGTATTCACCTTGTAATGGGTTGTGTAATTAAATTCTAAACGGGAGCATCGCCTTTTTCGTTAATTCTTTCTTTCAATGCAGCTGGCAGGTGGCTATTTCTGTCTGGGTGAAGAGTTGTTGTTTACTGTAATATTATTATTATTATAAATTATTATTATTATTATTATTTTATATATATTTTCATTTTATATTGTATGTCGTGTACTCAAGATAGTGAGTCAAGTACCGATGATTTTTTATCTATATCTGACGACAGTTTCCATAGTCTTGATGCATCCTCTCTAACCAACTCTCTTGTCACTACGTTTGCGAATGTCTCTAAAAATTTTAACATTGTTCACATCAATGCACAAAGCGTTCCGGCGCATTACATAGATTTGCTTTCAACCTTTGGCAACAATAGCAACATACATGCGATCCTAATATCCGAATCGTTCCTTCATCCCTCCTTGCCTTCCACTACGTACTCTCTTCCTGGTTTCCAACTCATCCGCAATGATCGAATTAGCTCTTCCCATGGCGGTGTTGCCATCTACCTTCGTAGTAATATTTCTTTCACTATAATTAGTAAATCTCCACAGCCTCCTCCGCCGGATACGGCTGAACACCTCTTTTTAGAATTATCTCTTTCCTGTACCAAAGTCCTTCTCGGTGTCTATTATAGCCCGAACTTGTCAATTAATTATTTTCCCGCCTTTGAGACCCTTCTTGATGTCCTTTGTCCACTATACAATCATTGCATTATCATGGGTGATTTTAATACGTGTCTTTTAAAGAATGATTCCCGTACTCGACGCCTTCAAACTCTGGTTACTTCAGCCAATTTGAATATTCTTCCTCTAAATGCTACGCATTACTTTCCTAACTGTACCCCCTCACTTCTTGACCTTATCATGGTTAATTCACTCGATCATGTTGCGAAGCATGGACAGCTAAGTGCGGACGCCTTTTCCTATCACGATCTTGTCTATCTTTCCTATAAAATCCGTCCTTCTAAATTGAAACCCAAAATCCTCATGCAGCGTAACTTTGGTGGTATGAATATCCAAAATTTGCGTCGCGATGCTCAAGAAATTAATTGGTCTAGCATTGATGATACTGACACTGTAGACGAGAAAGTTAGGTTATTCAATAGTTTTTTAATCGATCTATATGATGCTCATGCACCTATTAGGCCGGTGAAGCTCAAGCATCTTCCTGCTCCTTGGCTAACTGATGAAATCAAACAGCTCCGAGAGAAAAAGAACCGCGCAAAAGCGCGCCATAAAGCAGATCCATCAAACATCGCCAAACGTGAAAAATACCAAAAAGCCAGAAATCTCTGCAACAAGGTGTGTAGGGACGCACAGCGACGCCACATTCACCAGTCTGTTGAAAATGAAGACCAAGCTAAAGTTTGGAAATTTCTTAAAACTTTGGGAGTTGGCAAATCGCGAAATTCCTGTACTTCTGATATAAATCTTGACTCACTCAATAGTCATTTCTCTTCCGGCTCGTTTCTTGATAAAAATATCAAATCAAACACATTAAAAGTTCTTTCTTCGATGCCTACTCCCAATTACTCTCCATTTGCTTTCAAATCTTTCACTGACTGTGATGTTAAGAGAAGCATTTTGTCCATCACGTCTGATGCCGTCGGGTGTGATTGTATTAGTCGTAAAATGATCATCCCTTTGATTGACCTCCTCGTACCCATCCTAACAAAAATGTTTAATTTTTCAATTTCCACAAGCTCCTTTCCTGAATGCTGGAAACTGGCTCAAATCATCCCACTGCCTAAAAAAACCAATCCTACTGCCTTCAGTGACTACCGTCCCATTTCTATACTCCCTTTCCTATCTAAAGTATTGGAGCGGCTAGTTCATTGGCAATTAAATAGTTTCCTAAATTCAAACAACATACATAACCCTTTTCAATCCGGTTTTCGGCCTGGTCATAGTACGACTACTGCTTTAGTCAAAATCACTGACGACATTAGGCGTGGTATGGAAAATCAACAGCTAACCTTATTGACATTACTCGACTTCAGCAATGCTTTCAACTCCGTTGATTTTGATATTATGTTAGGTATTCTCTCTTCTCTTAACATATCTCCGGCAGTGTGTGATTGGTTTCATAATTACCTGTACGGGCGTCAGCAACGTGTCAAAATCGATCTCCTAAATTCTACATGGTGTCATACGAAAGCTGGCGTGCCGCAGGGTGGTGTGCTGTCTCCTCTATTGTTTGCTATTTTCATTTCCTCTATCACTAGTTCACTTACTTCTTCCCACCACCTTTATGCAGATGATTTACAAATTTACTGCCAGTCGTCATTGAGTAATATAGCCTTAGCCGTTTCAGATACCAATGCAAATTTGAACCTCATATCACAGTGGAGTAAACGCTATGGACTCAAAGTTAATCCTACCAAGTCTCAATGCATCATTTTAGGTAGCCAGGCCTTTATTTCGAGGTTAGATAATTTTCAAATACCGTCGGTTATGTTTGATGGTATCTGCATTCCTTTTCAAACCTCTGTAAAAAACCTCGGATTAATCATGGACTCCACATTGTCTTGGAAAGCTCAGGTGGCCGAGGTAAGTAGGAGGATGTTTGCTACATCTGCGTCACTTCGACGACTCAGAAATTTCTTGCCAACTGCCACCAAGGTTGCTCTTGCACAATCCCTTCTTCTCCCTATCCTTGATTATGCTGACACATCGTACCCGGACCTTAACGTAGATTTGCTAAATAAATTAGATCGGTTGCAGAACTTTTGTATTAGGTTCATTTATGGTCTACGCAAATACGATCACGTGTCTGAATACCGGACACAGTTGAAGTGGCTATCCATTCGCCAACGTAGGGACATGCACATCCTTTCCTTTCTCTACACCATACTTTTTAATCCTTGTACTCCCTCCTATCTTAAAGAATTCTTCACCTTTTCCTCCTCATCCCATAGCCTGTCACTCCGCTCCACTGATAATCTCACACTCCTTATTCCTATTCATTCCTCCAAATTCTTCGACCAATCCTTTTCTATCCAGGCTATGAGACTATGGAACAATTTGCCTGTTGCCATTAAAACTGCAAAATCCATCGATTTATTCAAACGACAAGTGAAAAATTATTTCTTAGATTTGAGTCTTTGATTCCTTTGTTTGCCTTTAAGTACAACGACATTTTTTATTTATTTTATTATTAGGTATATATGTATTGTATAATATAGTATAATTATGTATTTATGGTAGGATGAATATGAATATTTATATAATATATTATAGTAAGTATAGTGATATGGTATAATATTTGAAGTTATTTATTCATTTTGTTTTAATATTTAGTTGATGTCCTACGTTTCTATCATTTTCTTGTTTACCTAGTATTTATTTTCTTGTCATGCTAGCCCTGCCCACTCCATACAGAAATTCGTTACCTTAAGGTTGCCTTGAAAAGATTGCTTTTTAGCAATAAGGCCGCCTTGTTGCATTTACACTAGTTTTTAAGATTGTTTTTTGTACTTTTTCCTGTGTGTAATGCAAATAAAGAGTATTCTATCTATCTAAGGAGGGGGAAAGAGGGGATAGGAAAGGAGTCGAGCTTCCGGATCTCTCACTCACCGAACGAAACGCATTGCTGCTTCACGTCGATATTCTATGAGAGGGTGGTACTTTCCCGGTCGAGCTAGCCCATTTCATAATAATTGCTCTACCACTATGAAAATTATAATAACTTAAATGATTAAATGCAAAAAACTGAATTGGTTTTTTTTAGTTTAGATCTAGGCTACACCTACGCTACATCTACGGTACAGTACAACTACATCTACCCTTCTAAGACTACCCACGCTGCCCCTTGAGAACACCAGCAACTGCGGGTCTACGTGGTCCTTGTCAGTGTCTGCGCCGCCGCTACCGGTGGTCTTCATCTCCTACTGCTACCAGTGCCGCTGAAGCGCCGTGTCGCCGAGCGTCTGAGCCGGTCCTACCCCGGGAAGTCTACCCTACCCCGATTTCTACTCCACGTCAACGGGACACCGAGAAGAAGCCCCAAGCAAAGTGTCTCAAGGACTTGCAAGTGACCTCTCATAGCCCACACCCTGAGTGCTAATCTAATAAATATCTTATTAATTTTGGTCTTGTCTTCTGTGTCTTGATAGATAGAATACGCTTAATTTGCAAAACACAAACAAGTGATACAGTAAAAAGTAACAGTTATTTGTAGCCTTGTTATCTGTAGGCGACAATGCTAGGTCAACTGAGACAACTCAAAAATAAGTAGTTTACAGAGAAGAAAGTATTTTCACTGAATTTTCTGCCCTGATTTTTAGTGTCTTTTTTATGGGAGAGGTGAACCATTAAAGTCACCTGAAGGTAAGCAATCATCACTGCCCATTGTCATGACTACATGAATCTTAGATGCGTACCAATGAAGGAATGAAATAGGAAGTTAAGGGAAGGAACCAGGACGAAGGGCAAGTTTCAAGAGAGGTAGGGCGCAGCGGATAATCCGCTCAAATCGGAGCGGCCAGTCTGGGGCAGGACCTACACCTTACAGAAGATCGTAGCCAAATAGCATTGGTCTCGGCCATGTTGTGTTCCTACGGTGAGTAAGGTCTTCAGAGCTCCACTTGGGGGGGTTGGGAGGGTTGAAAACGCGTGAGTAATACCCCGGTATTGCAAGCGTCTATAGGCTACGGTGATGCTTACCATCAGGCGGGCCGTATGCTTGTTTGCTAACTTTGTAGTCTAAAAAAAGGTATTAAGTTTTGGGTTCTTATCATACGAACCATAGGGGCATGTCACTGCTATTTTATGTCAATATTCTATGGGGCACTACCCTCTTGACCGGTCGAACCAGCCCATTTACGAGCCACTATTAGTTCATAGTAGCCAGTCTCTAACACTCAAATCAAGTCAAGTCTATCGTTATATTTAAACGACAAGTAAAAAATCATTTTCTTGCGTCTTGATTGCTATCAATTCACCGACAATATGTATAATTATTATATTGTATTTATATTTTGTATGTGTAATTATATATTATATATACAGTATATAATATGAATACTGACTTACATATTTTATTAATTTTTTATTTTATTATTATTTTTATTTAGCAATAATTTAGCTTTAGTACCTATATTGTGTAATTGCATCTTGTTGGCCCTGCCCACTCCATTCAGAAATTCTGTACCCTAAGGTTGCCTTGAAAAGATTGCTTTTAGCAATAAGGCCGCCTTGTTGCACATATACTAGTCTTTAAGCTTTCCGTATGTTGTTTTACTTAAAGATGTATTTTATACTGCAAATAAAGTATATTCTCTCTCTCTCTCTCTCTCTCAAAAATAGTAAGATAGTTCTTTTAATCCAGGAGTGCGAAATGCAATACAAAATATATCGTGTGAATTCTGAAATTCCTAAAATTGAGTCTTCAACCATTAAGACTACAATGTTGGTCAAACGACAAGCCGCGGTCTCAACAGCTTGCCATTTCTGGACAACTGCCAAGTCTAATGGCTAAACTTTTCAAGTGCTCGTGCGGTATCTGAATGATAATATGGTACAATATTATATTTTATATTTCCTTCTTTACTAACATTTTTTATAATGAAATCGTTTTGAGACTTTTTTTGATAATCTACTAACGAAACCCGCGCTTCATTTTCGTGTTTTCCGCTTTCCCGTGGGAATTTAGGAAAATCCTTTCTTATCGTATAGTACATTTCATTGAGTTGTCTAAAAATAAATATTTCATCATCATCATATCAACCCATAATCATCCCACTGCAGGTATACCTTTAATCGAAGGGTACTAGAGCGTACTCTGCCACGCTGCTCCAATGCGGATTGGCGGAGGCCGGTGTTTTCAAACCGCCTAAAGGCTTAACGACTACCGATAACAGCCGGGACCGACGGCTTAACGTGCCCTCTGAAGCACGGAGAAGCTCGAGATAACGAAACCCATCCAAACGCTGGCTAGGGTCGACGCCATCGAGCTCCTCAATATAAATTAATATATACGTCTAATTTTCGATATAGTATTTTTAATAGTTATAATGTAACTATGTTGACAGTTTATGTAGGCTAACTTTTTTATAACTGCGGAAAACTTTTCGTTAATATAAGGTACCTACATAAAATTTATTATTCTATCAGCCAGTTGCAGAAACATATTTTAATCTTAATTTCACATTATGTTTCAAGCTATCTCTTTTTAGGGTTCCGTAGTAAACTAACAAGGAACCAATTTTAATAGTGTCCGCGGTCTAGCTCCGAGACGCTCAATACTAGAAAGGTGTAATATGACATGTTTATAGGTACATATTTACTATGAAAAGTGGCAGAACAAAATCTTGTAAAAATATAGCCCACCCCTGATGTCATCAATCCGTTAACTTATTTTGTTACTTTAGTAGTATAAAAAAACTGTTAGTTTGTCGAAACTGACTGGAACTTTTGGGAAGACTGTAATAACGTTCATCTAATAATTTAAAATTTGCAAACAAGCATACGGCCCGCTTAATGGTCAGCATCACCGTAGCCTATAAACGCTCGCAATACCGTGGGTTTCACTCACGCGTTGCCAACCCTCCCAACTCCCCCAAGTGGAGAGCTCTGGAGACCTTACTCACCGTAGGAACACAACATGGCCGAGACCAATGCTCTTCGGCTACGATCTTCTGTAATTTCCTTTCCCAGACGGGCTGCTCCGATTTGAGCGGATTATCCGCTGTGCCCTACCTCTCTTATATTATTGCTGAAAGAATTTATAAAAGCGTAAAACTTTTACCTCGTTATAATATTAGCGTAGTACTATAAATTGTTAAAAGGAACTGTCGTACCATTCAAGCTTTCCGTCGACATTTCAAGGTTTACCTTCTTGATCAACAATACCGTAATGCATAACACCCAAAACACATATTTTTATTCAGAGCCGTTTCAGTCCACAGTTTATACTTGTCTTTTTATAGTTAGGCCCTATGTTCGTCTACCTTTAAGTACCTACCTAATTTTATATCATAATATTAAAACACTTAATTATTACGCACGTTTGCGCACAGTAGTGTTATATTGCAAACAGGCATCTGCGGAAGACCAGCGCCATGGAGTCGGACGACCCCACGGTTTATGCTGAGCAGATGCCTTTTTGTTGTCTGATCTACATTCTTTATTATTTTATTGTTGTTAGTTATTTTTAAGTTCATAAATGTAAGTTAGACAATAAATAAACCATTTTCTTTCTTTCTTTCTTTCTTTCTTTCTTTAATATAAAAACGTTATAAAATATCCGTATGTATGTGTACCATTGAAAATATTCAGCGACTGACCTTTTCAGCATCCGCGTGGCCTTTTCATGGCTTGTATTCAGGGAGGCGTATTCGGCCAAAAAAAGATTTAGATTGAAAAAATTCTCCGCCTGTTGCACTTGCATTTTCCAGGTCATTTTTTTTAGTTTCAATTGGATATTGATTCTTTTAGACAATATCGAAAATTTATGATTTCCAAGCCACATTAAGGCATTGTCCTAATAGGACGCGAATGCGCGATCGTCGCGCGAGTAAGCGATGCGACATATGCGTGCGCCTAAGCGTCGCGCGATTGTCAGTTAAGACACCTATTCGAGTTCAATTTGTTTGATCGCGAGTTCGTACGAGTAAAATTCGCGCGAACCAGCGATGATCGCGCATTCGTGTCCTATTAGGACAATGCTTAAGAGTAAGAGCCTGACTTTGTTCGTGTATGTAACCGACCTTTTAAAGGGAGAAATGAGGAAATAAGGAGAAAAGGTATACGGCAGCTCTCGTTCCACTTGGATTCTTGATCCCCTAGTGGATCCTAGTCTTTTTTCAACTTCAATCCACCTATGGATCATAGGACACTCAAGAGTTGAGAGCAGATCACTCACTCAAAAAAAAAGAAACGCTATTTGTGAGACGAAGAAGCACCGGTCCTACTCCGGCCGAGTTAGCCCATTGCACAATACTCTACCACTCAATAACATACAAACTTTTAAATATATAGATCAGATGAACAAGAAATCACGAGCAAAACTGTCACTAAAGTTATTATGACTTTTTGGACGTTGACTTGAGCTCAGGAACAGATAAAATATTAATAACAGTGCCACAAGTTTTGTTATGTTCTCTCATCCCCCGAGATTGTACGTGTTTAGAAAAAATATTCTAACAGTGACGTTTTATTATACTGAATATAATCGGAAATTGTTTCGAATATGGGATAAGCCCACTACACATCCCAACCATTGTGTCTCCTGTAGACTCAGGAGATCAACAACGACGACCTCAGATTGACAATAAGCAACAAAGCTCATTAACGTCCCAAGAAACTTCAGCTGTCCTGTCAACTCATAACGAATTTAATCAGAAAGAAGATAGCAGAGTAGGAAGTATTGTAGCTACATAAACATCCAAGTTATTATTATTACATATCATCAGTGAGGCAGTGTTTACATTGTAAATTGCAGATAACTATAATGCGACAGTCTGCTAGATAGTTCGCCCGAGTTGTTAAACGCATTTAGAACATTACGTGACAGTACACACAGATGTGGACAAAACACATTGCCAGTGACAGCGGGCCGGATACGGCGCGGGAGCATATGATTTCATAAGTATATTTTATATGAACGATATCACACTCAACGCTGCGCGTGTCGATGGCGGCGCTACTATCATCGCGACTACGAGAGCGCTTCCCGCGTCTCCCATTCCCGCGAGTTGCTCTTTATCAATTCAGAGGGCACCTCCAGCGAGTCCCGCGTCTACCGCAACCGCGAGTGCGATTTGCTCAGTCAGTTTCACTGGGAGCTTCGCTTCTTGCACTGGGAGTTGTTTACAATAAAGTCACGCAAAACTACCGCGGGTTCTTCCGCAATAAATTGCAGGGTTAACCGCAGCTTAAGTTTTTTATTAGCTACTCTAATAATCACTGGTCAATCTGGTCATGGTCACTATAAAAGAGCACTTATGTTTCTTTTATTGAATCGTAAAGGGCATATACTCATGAAGGTTATTTGTATTTAGGCATGGACGTAATAAAATGGCGGACATAGTGTCGGTGCAACTTAGTTTTGTGACAAATACATGCCTTAACGAGAAGATACATACATTATGCTTTATTTGCAAATAGAAACAAACAAAAAAAATAATGCATTAAACACTAGAGTTTAAGCAACAAAGCGACCTTATTGTTAAAATCACCTTAGGATAACGAATTTCTATAATTATTTTGTGGGCAGGCAGGGCTAGCAAGATAATACTAAATAATTATGTGTTGTGTCCACAAAGGTGGCAAACAAGCATAAGGCCCGCCCGATGGTAAACCGTAGGAACACAATATGACCGAGACCAATGCTATTTGGCTACGATCTTCTGTAAGGTGGAGGTCCTTTCCCAGACGGGCTGCTCCGATTTGAGCGGATTATCCACTGTGCCCTACCTCTCTTCTTGAGGCTCCTTCTAGCTTACTTGCTTCATAAGTGATATTAGATTAGTTTTCGACGGAAACGAAGTCACAGTCATAGCTAAAAATAATATATATTTGAAACAGTTTTCTAGAATTGCTAGTTTTCATTGTGCGTTTATGTTAGTAAACCCTTTCGGCCCTACAGGCTGTTTTCAGACTTGAATTAGGTATTACATAAACTTCAGATTATATCTTAGATCAACTACAAACACTAGATCGGTAACTCACTTCTATATACACTACTCTCATAGGTGTGCAAAGTACAGCCTGATGCTTACCATCAGGCGGACCGTATGCTTGTTTTGTGGCATAAAAAAACAACAGGCAGACTTTGCTTTTGAATTTGGGCCTCCCCCCCCCCAGCAGAATCCTGGTGTTCATACTACTCTTCTTCCTATTTTCGTGTTTCATTAAAATACGAAATTTACATAATATTAGGCTGAGTGTGGCAAACCGAACTCTTTTTATACAAGAACCTCTTTATAAATAGTTATTATGTTTCTTTTTTCTTTATGGTTTTTATATTCTATTTTACTGTCTGTGTATTCACTTTTCACCTTCTTTCATATCATCCATCGATTCATATTTTTATTTAATATAATTATCTTCATCCTTTCCTCATTTCCTAATATCTCCATCCTTAATACTTAGGTTAGGCTTTAAATTTAGTCATGGACGTATATGAAAAGATTTTTTGGTATCCTGTCACCACAGAAGACACAGCGGCAACATATGGTAAAGTTAGTCTGATATGATGTTTACTGTCTGAAAACCGTCTGTGACGTTAATTATTTTGGGGTTCGTGCCCCTAAAAGTCATTGCTAAGAAATTATGCCAAACTTTCTGGGGCCAAGACTATTGACCCGTAGTCAGCATTAATTTCTGTCAATTATTTACTGAATTTGTAATTCTGAAAGTTCATAATATTATATTTTAGTATAAGGTAGTGTTCGAAGGGGAAATATTATAAAAGACCATTGAAACCCTTGTTGCCAATACACTAAAGTTTTTTTTGTGTTTACCGTATTGTATTTGTTGTGTTATGTTTACAGTCGGTGTCAAATAAAGCATATTCTATCTATCTATCTATCTAAACCCGTGCAACTTTATTTGGTTGCCTTCAAAATATTGTTTTAGCAATAAGGCCGCCTTGTTGCTATTATACTAATATGTGAGTTGCCCATGTATGTATACTGTGTTCTACTGTTGTGTAGAGCAAATAAAGCATTTTTTCATGCCACAAAGTTGGCAACAAGCATATGGCCTGCCTAATGGTAAGCATCACCGTAGCCTGTAGACGCTTGCAATACCGGGGGTATCACTCACGCGTCACACCCCATCGTTATAGCATATATCTATGATCTATGAGAAAGGCGGGATGCCACGGACGCCTTGATTTTTGAGTTTATTTATCTTACGTAACCAACAGGTGGTCCAGTCTATTTTCCAAATCGTATTTTATTATGGTATACTAACCCCGACATTCGGGTATGCCCGTATTTTATTTTTACGGCTCTCTGCATTGGTTTTATTATTTGGCACCCTATGGACGAATTTCAAAGCATAAACCCGTGGTATAGACACTGACGGTTGTAAAATGTTTACTGCTGTTTTGTGTTCGATTTTGTGAGGGAATGTATGGGCATTTGATAAAATTAGAATTGTGAATCTATACTGGTTTTCTGGTCTTATGTAAATGTATACCCTGTTTCTTTTAACTTGACCAATGAAGTAAACAATCTTAGCGTGTCTTTTTATTCAATTATCCATGTGTAAAATCGATAAATCGCCAAATAATAAGAGTGTTGCGTTAAATGCCATTTCAAACTATATTATTATTATTTGGGTGTGAATGATAATTTTAATTGCTTATATTCGTTAAAAAGACGTGCTAAGATGGTTTACTACATTGGTCAAGTTAAAAAAAAACAGGGTTTAAATGTCTGTGATGTAACTCCGTTGTTCCCGATCTAATGGAGATTTCATTGATAGACCGGTGGCGTGTTAGTAATGACCCTTCAGCGCCCGTGGACGGGTTCAATTCCAGCTGGGGGCAAATATTTGTAATAGTTTTCTATACCACAAAGTTGGCAAACAAGCATACGGCCCGCCTGGTGGCTATCACCGTAGCCTATAGACGCTTGCCTTGCAATATCCACTCACGCGTTGCCAACCCTCCCAACCTCCCCCAAGTGGAGCTCTGGAGACCTTACTCACCGTAGGAACACAACATGGCCGAGACCAATGCTATTTGCATACGATTTTCTGTAAGGTAGAGGTCCTTCCCCAGACGGGCTGCTCCGATTTGAGCGGATTATCCGCTGTGCCCTACCTCTCTCTCTCGTGTCTGGGTATATGTATAGTAAGTATACATTTAGGTGCTATAATTTATCCATTGGCTGGCCATAACACAAAGCAGGTTTTGTAAATCTAAACTGCTTTAAGTGACAGTTTTCAGATGAGATGTTATATTTGCCACATGTACAGATTTGTCAATGTTATGACCAGACCACGCCCACATTGCCGATCTATTAGTTTCTTTTATCTGTGGTTTCATATATCAGAATTATTCGTACCAAGATTCAGTATAGGCCGGTTTTTAAAACACTGAACTATGACGTAATCATAGTCGTTACTTTTTACTCCACATAAAAATGATTTCTTATTTGAATTTATAAGAAATTGTCATGCTAATAAAACTAATAATTATTATCTGTTTTTTTAGCTTTATGCGTGTTCTGTCAAAAAATCAAAGAGTATTTTGAATTTTTTTTTAACGGAATCAAAGACTTTTTTATTATTTTTTTTACGATCCCACTTTGTGTGAATTTATAGTCTGTGACAGTTTTATTGCGATGGTTGTAAATTAGGTGGGATTTGGGTATAAAGTCCTATTGTAAGAACTATTTTGAACTATACGAGATTTCGCTCCTTTATTATTTCTCGAATTTCTAGAAAAATAACAGTCAATATTACATTATTTAATACGTGATCATGGATGGACCTAAAAAAAAGGCAGACGGAATCTTGCTAAGAAAGAATTGAAGCACCCTAATGGCGGCCGCGTAACTATGTGTGAGTGTGAAATGGCTGACCTGCACGCACACATTCACATTAGTAAGCCGGTCGGTTCGTATGGGTGCTTCACTTTTTAGTTTTAGTGATGGTGTCCGCCTTTTTTTTCTAAGTCCATGTACTGAATCGCGCCCTTCCATATAGATCCTTTATAATGACTGGACATTACTCTATCAGATTAAACGCCAAATTATGTATCCAACAGCACTCAAAAATATGTCATACCAAGATACAGTACTACAAAACTATTTATGAACGTGGCCGAAATTGGAACTACTCCCGTTCATATTGTATGTCACTTTTCGACAGTTCGCCTTTGACGAAATGTATGAAAATATACCACAGTAAGGCCCTCGCACAATTAGCCCTCACGTTTATAAATATCCTTGTACATCTTTACACAGGAATTTATTAATGGCAATTATGAAATAAACCCACTATTCCACCTAGTTACATTGTAGTTACATCTACTATTGGAGTGGTAGAGCAAATATTATGAAATGGGCTAGCTCGACCGGGGAAGTAGCACCCTCTCACTGAATATCGACGTAAAGCAGTAATGCGTTTCCTTCGGTGAGTGAGAGACTCCTAACTCCTTCCCTGTCCCCTCTTTCCCCCTCCTTCTTTCCTTTCTCTTCCTCTTTCCTTTCCTCCAACCTCCTTGGTGGACAACGCATTGGTAGCGCCCCTGGTGTTACTGATGTCCATAGGCGGCGTTGACCGCTTTCCATCAGGTGGCCCGCTTGCTTGTTTGTCTACTGTTGGACATTTAAAAAAAATACTACATATAATTATAATTTTATTATGATTAATTGTTATGAATTTATAAAATTTGTTTAGTTATTATTATGAAAACTATTATTATAGTTACAACGAATTGAGCGTTTGGGCGACGTTTTTCGCAAATTAGTGGTTAGTTAGTTAGATCTTTTTATGTTATTTGGTAGTAATTTTATTTTAGAACCAATCTATTTTATTCCAAATACGAAAATGTTTGTTACTAACGTTTGTTGAACATAAATTGAATAACTCCTATGTTATTAAAACTCCATGCGAGCTTGACAATAATTAAATTCAAAACATGGCGGGCGCCTCTGTGTATAAACAATAATTTATACTACCGCAGCAGCCCGTCTTCCCTCGGGTTTTGGTAAGGTTTTTTTTATAAAGAAGAGACTTTTAAGAGAGGTAGGGCACAGCGGATAATCCGCTCAAATCGGAGCAGCCCGTCTGGTGAAGGACCTCCACCTTACAGAAGATCGTAGCCAAATAGCATTGGTCTCGGCCATGTTGTGTTCCTACGGTGAGTAAGGTCTCCAGAGCTCCACTTTTTGGCAACGCGTGAGTGATAACCCCGGTATTGCAAGCGTCTATAGGCTACGGTGATGCTTACCATCAGGCGGGCCGTATGCTTGCTTGCCAACTTTGTGGTATAAAAAAAAGCAGTTTAACGTAACTTTAACAATGTAAAATGTAACATTATATTTGCCCGTTGAAAGTCGTAACTTTGCCCAACTATGATACGTACTTTGTTACGCTAAAACCAAACCAAGCGCCGCTAAAGAAGTTTTCACTTTAAAAATCATATCGATACTATCTATGGATATCGTTAGCATGGAAAATGAAAGAAAGAATAAAAAAAAATGTATCAAGTTTTACCCGGTACAAATCATTTCCATTAAGAATGTTGCTTGTAATAATATTAGTGTATTCACACATAAAAATATTATCACACAATAATCATTGAATAACACATTGTTTTTATTGTCAATAACACGGTTTATGACAGACATCCCATAAAAACGTGATATTGCGAGGAACATTATTTACTTACAAACATAATATTTATTGTATTGTTTATTACTTAGTATTTTGTCTGTTGTTAAGAGCACCATGACTCCATGATTAAAAAAGGAGATGCACTCCGGGAGTGCCGGCAGAAGTGAAAACTTGAACATTAACATTGTCCATTTTAGGCATAGCGGTAGATTTTACTTCCTCTCCCTCCGTCACACCCCAGACACTCCATACAACGCGCGTGAAATAATTACCTATTTCTACTACATAGGCCGAGATAACGAAACCCATCCAAACGCTGGCTAGGGTCGACGTCGCTTAACTTGCGTGTTCATATTAGAGTGCGACACACAGCGACGCCATCGAGCTCCTCCGATGGCGTCGCTGTGTGTCGAGCTTCTCCGTGCTTCGGAGGGCACGTTAAGCCGTCGGTCCCGGCTGTTGTCGATCTATGGGTGGCCTTCGGGCTGCTTGAAAACACCGGCCTCTGCCAATCCGCATTGGAGCAGCGTGGCAGAGTACGCTCTAATCACCTTCGATTGAAGGGACACCCGTATCCCAGCAGTGGGATGATTATGGGTTGATATGATTGATTGATTTGATTGACTACATAGGCCAATGTCAGGCAATGTCGTCTGTACACGCGCACACGTATACACATTGGTTCACTAAGCGCACACCTTTGCGACTGCACCCGCCTCGATACCCGCCTAGGGTAACGCGATTCGGTGCGGAGCGGAGAGTGGCCATTCTATCGAGGGTTATTACTTATTCTATGCCTCCGTCTTACGAATTTTCGATCAGGTCACGTGTTCTGACGCGAGTTTAACATTTTTTACCCATCCCAAAAAACATCGCCGCTAAAGAAAAAAAAAAAAAAAAGAAGTTTTCAATCCAAAAAATATATATGAAAGAGGATGACATGACTAAAACGAAACTAACTAAACTAACATCGACCGAAGTCAGCGTTTGGATGGGTTTCGTTATCTGAAGCTTCCCCGTGCTTCGGAGTTGGTCCCGTATGTTGTATAGTCGTTAAGCTAAGACGGTGGTATTCAGACAGCTTGAAAACACTGGTGTCTGCCAATCTGCATTCAAGAATAAATCTGGTATCAAAATCGAAGACATCCAAAACAAAAAAGTATTTAATTAAACATAAAAGTATTTAATGAAAATTAATCAAAATTAATGACACGGCTCTAAACGTTTTATTGCTTAATTGGACCATCAAAGTGTCATTTGTAAAAGCGTCAAGGCGAAATATTGAATTGGCGCAATGTAAAGGGTGTTCTTGAAAAGTTTTATGTCTATACTAATATTATAAAAAGGTAATATTTGTAAGGTTGTAGGTGGTAAACTCTAGACCTACTGAACCATATTCTTCCTACCCTTAACCCACTGAACTTGAGATCGGTACTGCATTTTTTTTATACGACAAAGGTGGCAAACAAGCATACGGTCGGCCTGATGGTAAGCCGTCACCGTAGCCTATAGATGCTTTCAAAAGACATTACCCTGTCATGGACCTAGAAAAAACGGACACCATCACTGAAACTAAAAAGTGAAGCACCCATAGTAAGCCACCTCGCGTATACGTACGAACCGGCCGGCTTACTATGGTGTGAATGTGTACGTGCTGGCCAGCCATTTGACACTCACACATAGTTACGCGGCCGCCATTAGGGTGCTTCAATTCTTTCTTAGCAAGATTCCGTCCGCCTTTTTTTCTAGGTCCACCCTGTTACCTTCTCATAACAACTACCACTCCACGTCTTTTCTACTTTCAAACTCCCTCTCACATATCCCTTTCAGATACTCCACACATCTACCAAACATTCCCATCTCCACTGTACCGGTTTTGAATAATAACCCGAGGTAGAATGGACACTCTCCGCCCCGCACCGGACCTAGTTACCGCACCCCTGCCGCACCCGAGGAGCCCTCAGTCGCAAAGGTGTGCGTTTATTGAACGAATGTGTTTACGTGTGCGCATACGTGTGCGCGTGTACAGACGACATTGGCCGACATTGGCCTATGTAGTAATAGGTGATTATTTCACGCGCGTTGTATGGAATGTCCGGACTGTGGCTGCAGTTACACATGCTCTAAAATAGCATGCTAAAAGTCGTGCTATTGAGTATGCTCAATACGAGCATGCTAATGACCAGTTTACATTTGCTAGCAATAGGCATGCTAATTTTAATCATAAACCTTCACATTTTTTAGCAATAAACATGTTAGTTATAAGCAAATCTGTTAAAAGACGCGCTTATAGCACGCCCCCTTCCCCCCACGCCGCAGGTAGCATGCTCAAAATTAGCACGCCTGTCGATTTTTAAGCAAACTCGAAATGAGCTCCTTACTAACTGTATCTTTACTTTCAACAAGCTATTTTTAAATAATTCATTCAATAGTCCTTAAATATTTTATGATAATCGTATTATTCTTGAAAATATGCAAGTTTTAATGCCAAAAACGATTTTGATGAAATTATAATATCAATCACAACACCATGCTTGTAAACAAAAATTAGGCGAATCGAAATTCCTGTCCAAACGAAATTTACATAATCCTTTTTGGCTTGAATGAATATTTACTATAACTCGCTTTATTTAAATTAAGTCTTGTGGTATATTTTATGGTTAATTTGAATGTTTTATAATATTTTGTTTTTGTAAATAACATATTAATATAAATATTCTTGGACGAATCACACAACGCCATCTAGTCCCAAACTAAGCGACTAAGCTTGTACTATGGGTACTAGATTGCTGATAAATATGTTTAAATACTTTTTTATACCGTTTAATAAGGATGGAAAGATTAGGAAAAGAGGAATAGACTTAGAGCATAAAACCAGACCGGAGGCTACACTCATAGGCGTACCCCTCTGTCAAAGGTACGAGAGCGGCGGTCATATCCGTTATATGAAACTAGTTGCCGAGATGCGATTGTATGCGTGTAGTTTAAGATTGTGTGCGATAATAATGTTGTGTGCGTTTATAGCGACGTGATAGAAAATGTATGTGTGTTACCTCACCCCCCGCTGAAAGAGGCAGAATTTTTTGCGTAGGAATTGTTGCGCGTGTCGTCTCCGGTCTGGTTTAATGCTCTAAGGGAAGAGATGAAGAAAACTTATATTATAGGAAAATATGAATCGATGGCGAGAAGGAGAAAAAGTGAAGTGAAGTAACAGTAAAATAGAATATAAAAACCATAAAGAAAAAGGAAACTTAATAACTATTTACAAAGAGGTTTTTAAAAAGAGTTCGGTTTGCCACACCGTTTCTAGATTTTCAACTACAGAGTTTGAAAAAAATAGTTTGAGAATTTTAGGTAGATATTTACCAAGAAAATATAAATAAATGTAGAAACTCCATGGTTAGACAGAGCGAGCTAAGATCGAGCGAGCAAGTATAAGAGCCACCACTCACTTGTGATTTCTTAATCGGCCGATAGTTTGATCGTTCTGGAAATGGAGCTATATGCCGATTTTTAATCGTCAAATAGGCGCACTCCCATATAGCTCCATACTGTAGAACCAGAACGACCAAATTATCGGCCGATTAAGAAATCACAAGTGGGCGGTGGCTCTAATTGGTATTTGATTCACGGTCTCGGTGATCCCTTACCAGACATGTAACTTGTTTGCCAGAATTGTGTTTTATAAAATAATGTAAATAAAGTGTATAATATCCTTTGGCAGTAAACATAAAGCTTGTAAAAACGTAAACAACAATGTAATATTGTAAATAAAATCGTTCTATTCTAAATTGCATGAAAACGAACGATCAAAAGATTAACTTTTATTATTGTCGTTAAAAGCAAGTATTGCTGGCATTGTCCAATTATTTGTTTCGGCTTTGGAATACAGTAATTTGGCATTCAATAAAAGTATTTTTAATTGTAATAAAATATATTTATATTAGTTGTGAGTTGATACAACAAGTTGGTAATTGTAACTTATGTCATTACCATTTTAAAACAGCAAGTGCTAAGTTTCTTATATATATGCCTATTTGAATAAATTATTTTGATTTTGATGGTTGGTGGTTTAAGTTTGATGAGTATTGTAACACGAGCAGGTTGCCCGCGACTTCGTCCGCGTGAAATGTTCGAATAAGGTTTTCCTGACATGCGATTTAAATGAAACAAAGCTTATATTCTGAGCCGAGCTCTATCTTCCTGTGAAAACAGCATTAAAATCCGTTCAGTAACTTAGCAGATGTGCGCGTTCAACATTTTTGCCAAATATGTTCAAAGTACAGACATATCGGGGTCTACTGTTTTATTATTATGTAATATGTATAGATTTTAAACCTGTCTTCTTGTGGCGCTAAAACCCTGGCATTGTTTAAATTGTATATAGAATTTATGTATTCAGATGATAATATGTATTTGAGGTAAGTAGAGGTCAAAAGGGCTATTTACTCGATGGTAGAGGTTGTACATAATTTTAGTTAGATATCATAACTCGATCAAGAAGAAGATTTCGTTAATTCACCGGTCAATTCTGATATATCACCGGTCAATCTCCCAAATTTGAGGTGTTTCAAACACTCGTCATTGGTGCAATTTTGTTGTGTTTGTACACATAAGAAGCCATATTTATAAAATTAAATAAGTAGGTAAATCATGGTGTTTAAATTAGGTCGTTCACCAAATACGGTTGCCACATTAATTAATCGAATTGGACTGTTTTATTAAATCTCGTGTGGTGTCAGGGCGAGTTACTAGTGTTACAGATTACAATATTATGGTTTATTTTAAGGGTGGCCTGTCGCGTTCAATTTTCCAGTTGACCGCGTAAAGATTTCTCTGGATATTTTCCATGTAGACAGCAGCAAATATTTTGATGAGAAAAAATACTTAGTTATATTCAACCAATGAATGAGGTAATCAGGGTAGAGCACGAAACAAACAAAATAAATGTTAATAATGTTAAACTTTGTAATGTTATAATTATAATACTGTAAATAAATACTATTAATAAATAAAAAAAAACACGGAGGTAAAATCATTTCACGCAATATTAGGAAAAATAAAATCATAATAATCTAATCAATCAATCAAAGACTATTCCGTAGACCATCGCGGCAATAAAAACACGTCATTTACAACATATTGTCCTTCTGTGTTAAATGTAAAGCCCACCATTCACACGCAGATTGGTCCGGCGCATTGGTCGGCCATCGGACTAATCCGCCTGTGTATGGAAGCAACGAACCGGTACGCCAGACTGTCAAATGGGTTGGCGTCGGGCTCGCAGGTCTGCGGTTGCGAACCGCGAGCGCCTGTCGAACCCCACATGCCATACTTCGAGTGGAGGGTTCGTGCAGCGTATGGACAACGCCGGATTGGTCCGCGGTCGGGTCCGGGTTGCGAGTCGGGTCCGGGTTCGTGTAGTGAATGGTGGGCTTTAAAATATATTGTCCTATTGAAATTTTTACTGAAATTAGTAGCACTAAAAGAACTTTTTGTCCGTCTAGTTCAATTAAAATTCTCACAGTAGATAGTATAAATGAACGGATTTTTCTCTCCGTTTAGTCCTAGGTACTAGTAAATGAACGGTAGAACTATACGGACAGAAAGAAAAAAAAAGTTACTCTCTATAAACTACCACCATTTCGGGAAGAAAGCAAAATGACCAATGGGAATAAAAATGGCGAAAAAACCCAGTTACTAATTTTATTAATGTTATTAATATCTACAGTCCTGGTTACCTCTTTCATAAACTGCTTATACCTGTAGGACGCCACTTCCATAACCATTGGGCTATCAATAATCCGCTACTCAGGAGGTCCCGGGTTCGAATCCCGGTCGGGTCATGATGAAAAACGAACTTTTTCTGATTGGCCTCGGGTCTTGGATGTTTATCTATATATGTACCTATATGTTATAAAATATAGTATCGTTGAGTTAGTATCCCATAACACAAGTTTCGAATTTACTTTGAGGATAGCTCAATATGTGCGATTTGTCCCTAAGTCCCTATATATTTATTTATTATAATATACGTACAGATTCTCCAATGTTATGACTAGAGGGATGGTGCCCGCCCACATTGCCTACCTATTAGTTTCTTTTAACTGCGGTTCCTCTTCACCGTTATAAATACATGATCTAAAAATATATAAAAAAACTTTAAAATATAAACACAGAAGTGATTAATTAATTTAACAACACATTACTTATTTTACCTACTTTGAGTTAAGAATAATTACAGCATTGTATACCTACCCCTAATTAATATGTCGGGGGTGACGTGAATTGTATGATTGCATGCTAGATTTACATTCAATGAGATTTTTAAGTTTGATTCATCGCTCAACACTTAATTTTATTGTTTGTTTACGAATAAAGCAGGTGATTCTTATATGGGTCAAATATATTTCGAGAAGCGCGATGGTGTTGCTGTGTATCGCACTCTAGAAACAATAGATTTATTATATACTAGCGTTAGATTGGCAATGCAAAAGAGATAGATCATAACCTCCGTGGCGTAATGGTTACCACGCCAGACCGCCACCCAGGAGGTCCCGGGTTCGATCCCCGGTCGGGTCATGATGAAAAACTAACTTTTTCTGATTGGCCTCGGGTCTTGGATGTTTATCTATGTTTATGTATTTGTTATAAAATAAAATATCGTTGAGTTAGTATCCCATAACACAAGTTTCGAACTTACTTTGGGGCTAGCTCAATCTGTATGAATTGTCCCCACATGAGATTGTCCCTATATATTTATATTTATTTATTTATAACATACGCGTTTGTTAGATCGAGATAGATAGGCCCATTCTTCCTATACACGTTATCGGCCTGTATCGGTCTGACGTCAGTCGTTTTAAAAACAATACCCACTTATTTTTACAAAATTTATGATTTTTAAGTGTAGTTTTGGTGTTAATTAGACATGATTAAATATGGTTACCTGTGCAGAGCCTGGATGTAACTCAAACAAATAGGAAAATCCACAAAATTAGCAATAACTTGCTTGCAAACATGTACATTACACGCACACTAGTGTATTTTGTTTTTGGTCTCGCCTTAATCAAACCATTGCCGATCTATACGCTAGTAAATACTAAATCTATGCTAGAAACGAACACGCAAGTTAAGCGACGTCGACCCTAGTCAGTATTTGGATTTGCGAGTTTCTCCGTGCTTTGGACGTTGGCACGTTAAACCGTCAGTCTTGGTTATTGTCAAAGGATGACAGTCGTTAAGTAAAGTCGGTGGCTTTCAGACAGCTTGAACACTGGCCTCAACCAAATCGGCCTAATTCCCCGCGCTGGCCCTCACAGCGTAGGGGAGCGTCCCCAAGGTGGCGTATAGGGGAATGGTCGGTAGTACAGCCTAGCTACACTAACCGGCTAAGTCCGATGGACTCGCTGACCAACGACGGGTGTGGTCCTCCAGCATTTCGGGGGTTGTGCGGCGGGTTGACACCTCGCCCACGTAAGACCTATGTTGCTGGTGAAGCGTATCCCGTTAGCGCTTCACTAGCAATAACGCAACAAATTTGCGCAACATTGTCAACAAAAAAAAAAAACGGCCTAATTTCGAGTGGTTCGAATTCCACCGAGAGAATTCGGGTTTAGAGGAGGTGAAATTCTTACAAAAACATTTTCAAAATATAATTTCTGCTATGAAAAACTTATATTTGTATAAACATACAAATGTCATGTCATACAATATGATTTTGAATTCAATTTATTTAGCTAAAATCTCCATTTAAAATTAAAATCATTTGTGCGACCAATGAAAAAAAAACGCATGTCGTGTTCACTTCAAACTTCCACGGTGTGTCGGAACGGAACGGAACCTTACACTGTGCCTGGTATTTATTCGCTCGCTTGGATACTGCCACACACTCCTATGGGACCCGTTATACGGTAATGAATTCACCAGGAGATTAATTCCCTCTCAGAATTCTCATGGGAATATATAAATTATTTATAGCTAGTGATGTTGCCAATTGGGCTGTAATGTTACGTGCAGCATTCGCCGCCGCAGTCACCGCACGCGCCCAATCACGCATGCACGGGCACTGAAACGTGACGTCACAATATGGAGATGATAATACCACTTCGCTAAAATAGAATAAAGCGAACTAACCTGTAGTTCGGAGGATATGTTTGACAGTTATAGAAAACGTCGCTTGGTACAGAGTTCAAATGACAGAAGAGAACGAGCTAGCGGGACACCCGATGGCAAGCAATTGCATCATGGACAGTGGCATATGTACCTAAGACAACAAATAAACCATTTTCTTTCTTTCTTTCTTGGGTTATGAACAGAAGGACAAGAAACAGAAAGTAGGAAACATAACGGATTCCGGCTCTTTCAATCATCGTTGGAAACATCACAGCTATTTCGTCGACATTCTGTGAGAGGGGTGGTACTTACCCTGTCTAGCTGACCCATTTTATAAATGCTCTACCACTCTTAGATATAGAAAAACGTATAACAAATAGTATTAAATGTCATTACAGGTTTAAAACTGGTTTATTTGCTAAGAAATCCAAAATCATAATAAAAATGTTTAAAAAATTTAATAAAAAACCCTGGCATTAAATTAAACAAAACTAAACTTTGTAGGATATCGTTTCGTCATCTTAATACATCTCAGTTTCGTATAACCCTCTCATGATATTACAAATCCAGTATTAACATCTCTATAAATATAATCGTCACGATTCTTCGGCGGGTTGATTAAAGGGTTCGGCGCGATTGACCCACATTGGGCCGAGTGCGGGGTGCCCCCCACATAATTGTGGACAAGGGGTGGTATACGAATTGTTAATGTGGCTACCCTGTTAAGGGGAAGACCATAGTTTGAGCTAAGCTGTGTACACAGATAAAGTTTGAGAAACATAGATTGATTGCTGTTAATGTTTTCTTAGGGTAGGGTTGAATGGGGTGGGGAGTTGGGATACCTCCACGCGGTCCACCCTGGTAACGTCGGCGAGTAATTCCTTAGTTTCTGGACCCAACTCTGGAATTACTTGCCGACGGCCAAATTCCCGACGCGGTGGGTCTGCTCCCCGTGCTCCTTGGATGGAGTACGTGGGATGCGGACAAATCCGCTCCCCCTTGCATCCGTACTGGTGCTGGGGGTGGAGCGACTGAGGAGACAACCTCGTTAAAAAACAAGAGGTGGAGCCGGCCGCGCTTGGCTCGGCCGGCTGTATGATGAGCGGTGGTGGACTCGTTCGCTCGCTGATCCTCCCCAAAAGCGTCTTCGCCCCGACTGGTGTCCGGGCCTACTCCACCCGTTGATACCGGGGGCGACCTCCGTATGGTGGAACGCGGAGGCCCTGCAGACACTGGGTCTCGCCAACCCAGACACTGCGGGGGGCGTTAAGGGTTGGGTCACATGGGCGAATGAGACCACCCTGGAAGAGGGAGTGCGCGGTGGCGCAAAGTGTCACAGAGTCCACTAAGTACGTAGTGGACGCTGTGGCACTTGGAGTGGCGCAGGAGGCGCGGTGGAGGAAGAAAACCTCGTTAAAAAATTGAAGAAGAGGGGCCGGCGGCTCGCTGAGCCCGGCCAGCGGTCGCACTTTGTGCGACCGCAGAGATGGAGGGGACCCTTGCCCAGCCGAGACGGCGAGCCGGGGAAGGCCCGTCGTCTTGAGGGGGCAATGGTCCTCGGTGTCGGCAGTGCACCTGGATGCGGTGTGCTGCTGACGGGGCGTTCCGGGGAGAGCGGGTCCGGCCAGTTTAACTTTGGCCGGATGGCCCTGGCGGGGTCGCGGATGTATCACAGTACCCGTGGCCCCGTCACTTAGGGGGCGAGTGGCATCCCGTCAGTTTTTTAGTGGTAAGTCCCACAGTCCCCACCGCATATTCCCCGGGCGGTGGGGCTGCTGCAAAGCATTTTTCTGACGATAATATAAAAAAAAAAAAGGGTAGGGTTGAATATACACGTCAGGTTGATTTTTAACAACTTTTAATAATTTTCGCGTTGCATTAACTAACACTTACGGACAATTACGGAAAACGGAATACGGACACTATCAGTGTTGTGTGCAAAAGTGGGTGGACAAGTAAAAATCTGAGGAAAAAGATTCCACCTCGGATGGAGATATGACGTAGCAGTTACCAATTCGCCTATGATCACGGCCGGTGCAACTTGTAAGCAAATATTGTGTTAAACAAAGTTTAAGGTTAAATGGAGGGGAGGGGGTGACTGAGAAAATAAATATTATTTTCTCAGTCACCCCCTCCCCTCCATTCAGCTCACCTCTTAGACTCCTGGACTTTAAGTATGTTTTCTCCCTAAGCACCCTAATTAAGTTTACTACGAAGAGATTGTATAAGTAACATGTTTATAGAGTAGTGTGTACCTACAAAATACAATTTTGGTACTTCTATTGTAAAAATGTAAAATTTTCTTTGTAAAAATCTTTCCTTTGTGGTACAGAAGCTTTCATATTGGACTTCTTTCATGCACAGCAGTCTATCTATCATAAAGCAGGTAATCGTGTGGTCCACGAACGAACGGTGGCGAACGAAGTCGCGGGCACAGCTAGTATACAATAAGTGTGGGTAAATACAAATTTGTCCAGTAGCTGAATATCCTTACTAATATTATAAATGAGAAAGTAAGTTTGTTTATTTGTTTGTTATTCGTTCACGGCTTGACTAAGCAGCCGATCATTATGAAAATTTGCATACATATTGTTAGGGATACAGAGCCTAACATAGGCTACTTTTTATCCCGCGAAAGTATGTCGTTCCAATGGGAAAATATTTTTTATACAATAGAGGGCGCTGTGTCGGCCAACAGATGGCGCCACAAGTCGCGCTATGGGTTATTTTGTTGTCAAACGAGATCTATGATCTATGTCAAAATAAATGTACGTTGGGAATATGTAGTCTTTGTAGTTTAAATAAATAAACCCCACACTGTGTGGCTTGTGGTTTTTTTTTTTACATTAAAAACCCAAAGTTATATTCCCCTTAAATGATCCGAGTTATTTGTTCACCCTGCTTGTTTACATCCTTTAAAGAAATGAAGATATTGAAATAATTGGTTCCAGCCTCGTCTCGGGCTCTCCGAGGATATTCTTATTACAAAAAGGACTTTTATTTTTACATAATTACAAAATGGGAAATTTCATTTTTAGGGTTTCGTAGTAAACTACAAGGAACCCTTATAGTTTCGCCATGTTCGTCTGTCTGTCTGTCCGCGGTCTAGCGCCTAGACGCTTAATGCTAGAAAGCTGTAATTTGGTATGTATACACATATTAACAATGCTAACAAAGTTCTGGAACAAAATTTTGAAACATTTCTTTTTTGGGTGCCTACCCCTTGTTGTGGAGTGTCGTTAGATAGATCTCTTTAAAAACATTGAGGGTGTGGAATGATCTCATACAATACTCATACAATGATCCGTTTCGGAATTATTTACATTCATCGTGTCAATTTTCGTTTTGCACGGTGGACCCCCACCCCCTCTATCTCCGAAAGTCTTATGTATAGAAATAAAAAAATGGTAGTATTCATGGTAGTAGTCCATATGCTAAACCTTCAATGAAAACTATAACGGTTAAGTAGACTCTACTAGTCACCGAGTAATAGCCGACGAAATTATAAAGTATTCTTCGATGAAAACTTACAAATGTGATAGAATTTGATATTGGACTCAACTGAAAGCAAGCAAAGCACAGCAAATACGGAACCCTACATTATGCGTGGTCCGACACGTACTTGCCCGGTTTTATATCATTACTGCATGACCTTCCTAAAATATTATCTTTTTGCTTCGTACTTAATATTGTTCTTTTCATTTCGTAATAAGTTGTTTTTATGTCATACAACAAACAAACAAGCAAGTGGATAGTAAACACTTTGTCAAGTGGCTTGCCGTGTGGTGGACCTATGAATATCAGTAACACCAATCAGTAATTTTGTGAGAATGTTTCTGTCTCTTTGGATTTGTAAAATGCTGTTGTTGTCTTGTGTCTCATGTGCTGTACAGAATAAATGTATTTTCTTTCTTTCTTTCTTTCTTTCTTTCAATCTGTTCTTGTAATAAAAATAAAATTTAAAGTCCTGACTATTTTAACTATACAGGGTGACCGGTAATACGTTGCATTCCTTGCAAGGGGTTAAAGAAGAGCTCATTTGCAACTTATTTAGTCATATGACACTATGTCCGAAACTTGGTCATTTCTGAGTAATTCGAGTTTTAGGGATTTTAATAAAAATATCCCGATTTCGAGTTACAAAGTACCATTGTAGTGACTTATTACCAATTTTTTTTAATTCTTTATTGTTTTCTGGTAGGTAAAGAACAACAGCATCACTTAGAATCAAAATAAGCTAGAAAAGAATGTTATTTTTTCATTTAAGACTAAAAACCTAAGCTACATTTTACAAAAAAAATATGTTCAAGCTCAAAGAATAATTATTTTGAAGAAAAAAATGTATGGGATGTCGCGTACAAATTACGTAACTAAATTCCTCAATTCATTAGCCATTCAAAAAAGTACAGGTGTCAACAAAAACCTTTGAGGGTTATTCACTACCCTGACAAGAAAGATCAAATCCGATTTCGATCCGAATTTTTTTTAAGAAACGACCTGAACCTTTTATTGGACGATGTCCCTTTAGCTACTAGAAGACACCTTATTTATCAGCACGATGGTTGTCCAGCTCACTTTCGGCTCGGTGTACGCCAATGGTTAAATGAAGAATTTCCACTTCGTTGGATTGGACGCGGTGGACCAATTCCTTGGCCTGCGAGAAGCCCCGATCTAACGCCGTGTGATTTTTTTCTTTGAGGTTACATGAAAGATCTCGTCTACGTCACCCCTGTCAACACCGAAGAAGAGCTCCGTGAGTGAGCGGATTGAGAGAGCAGCACAAGACATTCGACGAAGTCTTACAACAAGGGTGACGAAAACAGAAATCAGAAAAAGACTTCGAGCTTGTATTAGGAAACGGGGCTCACAATTTAAACAAGATTTATAAAAAAAAATGTTTAAAAAAATATCTGGACTGGGTAGTAAATAAGCTTCGATTTTTTTTTGTTGAAACCGTATCTTTAAGAAAATCTGATTATTTAAGTTTTAACTAAGAGTTTTTAAGTCTTAAATGAAAAATTACATTATATTCTAGCTTATTTTGGTTTTAAGTGATGCTGTTCTTATTTACCTATCAGAAAACAACAACAGAATAAACAAAATTCCTTATAAGTCACTACAACGGTACATTGGGATTGTGACTTGAAAACTGAGAAAATCGGATTTGATCTTTCTTGTCAGGGTAGTGAATAACCCTCAAAGTTTTTTGTTGACACCTGTACCTTTTTGAATGGCTAATGAATTGAGGAATTTAGTTACGTAATTTGTATGCGACATCCCATACATTTTTTCTTCAAAATAATTATTCTTTGAGCTTGAACATATTTTTTTTGTAAAATGTAGCTTAGGTTTTTAGTCTTAAATGAAAAAATAACATTCTTTTCTAGCTTATTTTGATTCTAAGTGATGCTGTTGTTCTTTACCTACCAGAAAACAATAAAAGAATTAAAAAAAATTGGTAATAAGTCACTACAATGGTACTTTGTAACTCGAAATCGGAATATTTTGATTAAAATCCCTAAAACTCGAATTACTCAGAAATGACCAAGTTTCGGACATAGTGTCATATGACTAAATAAGTTGCAAATGAGCTCTTCTTTAACCCCTTGCAAGGAATGCAACATATTACCGGTCACCCTGTATATCAACCATAGATTTATTATATACTAGCGTTAGATTGGCATTGCAAAAGAGATAGATCATAGCATACGTGTTTGCTAGAGCGAGATAGATAGGCGAGACCATTCTTCCTATACCCGCTATCGGGCTCTATCGGCCTGACGTCAGTCGTATTAAAAACAAATCCCACTTATTAAAAAAAAAAAGGTTTTTAAGTGTAGTTTTGGTGTTAATAGACGTGATTAAATATGGTTACCTGTGCAGTGCCTGGATGTAACTCAAACTAAAAGGAAAATCCACAAAATTATATATCTTGCTTGCACACATGTACATTACACGCACACTAGTGTATTTTGTTTTTGGTCTCGCCTTAATCAAAGCCACACCACAAAGTCACACAGCCCAAACCGCCGCTAGAGATTAGGTCTAGAGATTCCAAAGGACTGTAGGTTCCTTACGACGTCTAGGGGTGTACTAAGAAAGGATTTTTCAAAATTCCCACGGGAAAGCGAGATATACGCAAACGAAGTTGCGAGTATATTACTAGTAATAAAAAAAAAAAGCCCACCACACATTCCCACCAATGTGTCTGCTGTGTAGCCAGGATCAGATTGACAATAAGTGATGAAGCTCATTGACTTCGCGGGGGAGAAACTACAGCTGTATTGGAACTCAAATTAAAAATGTTGCCTACAAATAAATTTAAGATTATGTTACAAAAATGGTTGATTGTCAAGTGTTTTTATTCTGTCCAAGAATATTTACAATTTAAAAATACATGTAGGTAGATTACAATTAAATATTATTTAATTAATGTTATACACTTGTTTGATAATTTCTTCAATTCAATGTTTTTTTTTTTCTCAAATTCAATTCAATGTATAATTTATTCATATGACTATAAGAGTCTGTGGCATGTCCGCTGTGACTGAATATGTGAGACAAAATTCTGTGAACCATTGCCATCTCTGATGTACCATATTTGATGCAATAATAAATCAATTCATTTTATTTCATTTCTCACAACGAATTTGATTAGAAAGAAGATAATTGGAGTAGGAAGTATTAAGAGGACTTGTAATAAAAACAGTTGAAATCTAATATCACCTTCAAGTACTATCTCGCTCGTTGTATGTATTGCTACGATTGGCGCTAAGAAAGAGTCGTGGTCGGGTCGGAACAAGCCCACCACACATTCCCACCACTGTGTCTCCTGTGTAGCCAGAATCAACAACGGCGACGTCGCGGTCGGGTCTCAGAATATTACTTTTAACATTAAATATTTTACTATATGTTTACCGGTAATATTTTTTTATCACCAACAAATACAGTTTTCATATCCATTTAGACTGGCGTCCGAGGCGTGACTTTATATACTAACGCATCATCGGCTTAGGCGACTCTCACACTAACCCTAGCGCATGAATGCGTGTTCTAAAGGTGCTGATAGACTTGAGCATTCACTTGTAATGAGCATTCTTGCGAATGTTACATCAAAGAAAAATTACGAGAACATTTTATCGAGCGTTCTGGCGAGCATTCTAGACTCAGATTACTTTGCCACCATCTTCTGTTCGCTAGAATGCTCATGCTGTTCGTAGCAATATTTGGCTCTATGTTCGGCTCGGCTCGTGGCTCGCCTCGTTGTTCAATTCGACAAATATGAAAACGGCGAATGCTTGATGTTCTGTTACAAGTGAATGCTCAAGTCTATCAGCACCTTTATGCACAGACTTACATAACATAGCAAGCATGTAATGTAACATGAGTGTGGACGCAGCGCTGTGTTTCTTTGTGATTTCTTCCACACTACGAAATGCTCTTTACATGTTACTTTAAATGCTATGTTACACAATTTGTAACACTTATAACGTTGCTATTAAACCCACAGCATACAGAAAATGACATTTTCTGTGTGTGCTGTTTCTGTGCGTATTTTCTGTACAAACGGAGATACAAGACAAAAAGTATTTAAGTATATTTATCAGTAATCTAGTACCCATAGTACAAGCTTCGCTTATTTGTGGGATTAGATAGCGTTGTATGATTGGTGCAAGACTATGAATTTTTACCTTTTTGGTAGAATTACAGTATATTGTTTATTTTGTATTTGTTGAATGACTTTCTGCCATATAAACTTTTTTTTTCTATTTGTTGTATGAAAAAGGAGGATGCTCATGTAGGAATGAGGAGCTCGATGGCGTCGCTGTGAGTCGCACTCTAATATGAACACGCAAGTCAAGCGACGTCGACCCTAGCCAGTGTTTGGATGGGTTTCGTTAGCTTGAGCTTCTCCATGTTTCGGAAGGCACGTTAAGCCGTCGGGCCCGGCTGCTATCGGTGGATGACAGTTGTTAAGCCAAGTCGGTGGCCTTCGGGCGGTTTGAAAACACCGGCCTCTGCCAATCCGCATTGGAGCAGCGTGGCAGAGTACGCTCTAATCACCTTCGATTGAAGGGAGACCCGTATCCCTGCAGTGGGATGATTATGGGTTTAAAAATATGAAAAATGAAGTTTGTACGACGGCCTATCTTGGTTGCATGCCAACCCTTGCCAAACCCTTATTTTACTGGCTATAACAGAATTGCATTCGACCATTAACATGAAAAATTACAGCAAACAACACCGGAATCGCTACAAAGGTATTTACCGGTATATTATGAAAAATGTTGCCTTCACTTGAAGACATCAATCATGAGGTTTCATTACAACTTACAATGTTACTGAGTTTATTTAAAACTAACTGTTTCCCGCAACTCCATCCGCGTGGATATTCAGTATGGGAAAAATAGTAAATCTCTCCCCTCAACTCTTTCTCTCTGCCCCTCCACTTCCCAATTCCCTTCGGGTGTCACTCTAGATTTCGACATTTCGAAATCGTCTCCGTCGGAATACCTAATTAATAGGTATTTCGACAGAGACGATTTCGAAATCCAGTAGTTCGAAACTCATTGCTTCGACATTATATGCTTCTAAATTTCGACAATTAATTCGACTAATTTCACTCGGGTAAAATCAATATTTATTTTGTTTTTTATTTTTATATCAATATAAAAAATTATTATTAAAAGAAAACATATTTTACCGCTAAACTACTGTCTTAGAAATAACTTTTGATATTATTTATTTAACAAGGATAAACTAATAAATATAATAACATTAAAAATTAAAAACTAATCTTAAAAAAACGGCTTCACTCCATGGAGGTCATGTTTTACAAGATAAACGACTGTTTGTAATTGACATCCAAAATTTATGAGACGGCTTCTACGAACTGCTACGTCATGTGCTACGCAAGACCCGTCGTAGCGCAGCATTACGGAATAGGCTACGCGAAACGCGTATCATTTTTATTACACTACGCTAAATCAGTAAATAAAAACTGACGACCTCCGTGGCGTAATGGTTACCACGCCAGACCGCCACCCAGGAGGTCCCGGGTTCGATCCCCGGTCGGGTCATGATGAATAACGAACTTTTTCTGATTGGCCTCGGGTCTTGGATGTTTATCTATATATGTATTTGTTATAAAATATAATATCGTTGAGTTAGTATCCCATAACACAAGTTTCGAACTTACTTTGGGGCTAAAAAAAATATTCTTAGACGAATCACACAACGCCATCTAGCCCCAAACTAATCAACACCCTGGGTATTAGATTGCTGATAAATATACTTAAATTCCTTTTTTTTATATAAATCCCCACTGTAGTGGGGTGGTGTCGGTGTCGTACAATAACAACTCCCGTGTCAGTGTGGACGGCTCTTTATTTGACTAAAACGGCGAGGCGTAATATACATATATAACTTATTAACAATAATGGACTGTTGGTATGGTAAGGCGCTAGACCGTGTCCCACGGGCGTGGAATCGCGTTCCGAGTTTTCAAATAGATTTTCCCTCTAGTGGCTAGGTTTAGTCCCAATATGTGGCCCGGAATCTAAACCCAGTACACTAGAGAGTAGTTTACTTGAAAACCCTAAGAAGACACCAAATCAAAAATTGTTCGCACTTATTACTGCAACCAAAAACGAAACCATAGCGCGATTCACGTTGAGTACAACGCCATCTGTTGATTCCTTTTGGTAGCATTTTGTGATGTTACAGCCTCCCCCTCAGCTACTGAAGGCGTCCCGACGAGGTAGCTGCATTATGTTTGGTTTCGGCTCTTAGTTTCCTTGGTCGTCCTCTCCGACGCAACGGCTGCAAAGGAGATGGGGTAATGCCACCGTCAGTTTGAAACGGGCGCAGTGCGGATGTATGATAAATTCCAACCACGACTTCAGGTGCGTCCGCATTCGCTAGCTTATATGATGTAGGACCATGCTTGGCGACGACAATGTATGGGCCATCCCTTCGAGGGGCTAGTTTAGCGCTGTAACCTTTCGAAGTATTGCTTATTGGATGCACGTCTGCCAACACTAGGTCACCTGGTTTATAAATCGGGCTCTCCCGCCGGTGCCTGTCTACATATTCTTTCCTTTTCTCTTCTCTCATTTCTTGCACCTCAGTAGCTCTTTTGAGCGTATCAGCTATCGGGACAAGCCCACCACACATTCCCACCACTGTGTCTCCTGTGTAGCCAGGATCAACAACGGCGACCTCAGATAGACAATAAGCAATGAAGCTTATTGACGTCCCGGGGAATAAACTACAGCTGTCTTGGAACTCACAACGAATTTAATCAGAAAGAAGATAGTCGGAGTAGGAAGTATTGAAAGGACTTCCCTCCTTAACAACTACGTGAGAAACAGCAATTTGAAGCAAAAGGCATTATACCCTAGAGAGATGGCAAATCAAGTGAGGCTCGATTGCCGAGCACCACGGTCTATTGTTACATTACTATTGGGACCTAATGCTATGAGCTGTTGTTTACTATTTTGATTCCAATAATATGTATTGCAAAACCTTCTAAATGCCTGATAATTCTCTCTGCTTGCTACGAGATCAGAATAATAAACTACGCCCGAAGTGACATGTAAAGAATTCAACATGATTACGCGTTCGTCATGCCAAAGATCACACTCCCACAGAACGTGATGAGCTGTTTGTTCTACTCTGGTATTTGCGGTAGAACACTCACAGAAAGGAGAAGGTACAACCTTGAAATAAAATAACTTGGCCTTAAAGTTTCCGTGTCCCGTTAAAAATTGAGCTACTTGATGGTCGACCTCTAGCCAGGTTTTCTTTAATCTGTCTCTCACAGAGGGAAAGAACAGATACAGATGACGGCCTTTTACGGAAGTCTCCCACCTTTCCTGCCATTCCGATAGAAGAGTCTGTAATACGTCATCTAACGGATTAAATAGTCTATTTATTTTGTCACGATCACGTGTCTTAAGGAACGCGGGGGTCATTTCTTTTGATCTATAGTACATCGACGCGCGACGCTGTATCTCCAAATCGACGGGTATTACGCCAGCCAGCACAGGGAGTGCCTCCGTGCTGACAGTTCTGTAAGACTTACACAAAAATATCAAGGCAAGACGCTGACTTTGCAATAATTTTCTTCGCGCGGCCCCAATTGTTACACGATCCGCGAAAACCGCTGAACCATATGTTATACAACCCAGGTACGTCGCAGTATAAACCATTTTTAACGTTCTAAAGGTTAAACCCCAGGTTGCCGCAGATACTCGAGTTAAGGCATAAAAATTCTTTTTGGCTTTTTCTCCTACCTGCTTCATATGTTCAATGAAATTAAAGTTTTTGTCTAAAAGTAAACCTAAGTAGCAGACTGAGATTTTATTTGAAACTGAAACTCCATCAAAGCGAAAGCGCGGAGGGACTTTTAAATTTCCCTTAAGCATAAGTTGATACGTTTTATGAGGTGCAAATTCGAGACGGTTACGATTTCCCCATTCCGAGATAATGTCAAGACTCGTTTCAGCTAATTTTTCTAAAGATGCCCGCGAACTGGCATTAATTAATAAAAGACCGTCATCAGCATAACCCGTCAAGGAGCATCCATCCGGTAAGGGGAGGCTGAAAAAGTCGTCAAATCCGATATTCCACAGGTAGGGACCCAATACTGAGCCTTGTGGGCAGCCTAATGTAAGCACCTTTGACGCAGTATAGTGTCCGAGTTTTAATTTAGATATACCATTTTCAAAGTACGTCATAATAAGAGAGTAAATATTACTATAACATCCTCTGGTCTTAAGTTTAAGTAATAACATTGGCCACCAAGCATTATCAAAAGCACCCGAGATATCTAAAAACACGCCTATCACATATTTACTTTCAGAATGCTCAACTGCTTTACGGACGGTAAGAGCTGCATCGACGGTAGATTTCCCGACGGTGAAACCAAACTGTCTTTCGTGAAATTTGGGGCCACCTGGTAGCAAACGCGGAACTATGAGACGTTCGAGAACCTTACCCAATGATGGTAGAAGGGTAATAGGACGATAGGATTTAGGATCGTCAGGCTGTTTATCACCGCCTTTAGGTATTAATCTAATGAAGCCTTGTCGCCAGACGGCAGGAAAATAACCTTCGTCGATGCAACGATTGTAAACCATTAAGATGGAATCAGCGGCTACTTTGCATGCTTCTTGAATCATCCTATTAGTTATTTTATCGTCACCAGAAGCCTTATTAGTTGGCAAAGCCTTAACTACCGATAGAAACTCGTCTAGTGACGGAAGATCGGATTTTGGAGTTAGAGGGCATTGCGTGGCCGAATCTCGAACGTCACGATGATATTCGCTATCCTTACTTATGTTATCGTCCGGTATCAAAACGTTTAATAAGGCATCAGCATCTGGCAAGCGTATCAGCTAGTCGTAGAAGTTTAGGCGTAACTTCTGGTACAAAGTTTTCCCCGATAATGATCTCTCTTAAGTCATGCTGACTGTCATCCGGAGTCCTGAGCTCTCTTCCAAACGTCAAGTAAGCGGGACTGAAACTAGTCGACGAGCTGACTGCCGTGTTTAGTGCGAAGCGTATTGTTGGCAGCTTTTCTGGCCAACTGGAATGATCATCACCTACCAAAATCGCCAGTTGCGTTTTCAGGTCCCTATGGCGTCGCTCTACGGGATTAGCCTCCGGGTGGTAAATTGGAGTAAAAGAGTGCTTTATCTTGAAACAGAAACAAACGATTTGCATGATAGCACCGACAAACTGCGGTCCATTATCACTAGTCATGCGTCTAGGGAAGCCATAACGAAGGAATATCTCGTTTATTAGCACATCCGCACAGGTCTCGGCAGTGGCATGCGCTAAAGCAAATAACTCAATCCAGCGACTAGCGCAATCTTCGATCGTTAATATCCATGTCTTGCCATCGCGTGAAGCAGGCAAAGGTCCAAAGAGATCGAAGGATATGGACTCGAATCGTTTGTTTAGTGCTGTGGTTTGTAGAAGGCCAGCAGGTTTTAAGTTCGAGGGCTTATATCGTTGGCAGGCTACGCAGTTCTTGACATATGCTTCTATGTATGCCCTCATGCCCTTCCAAAAGTACCGTTGGGAAATTCGGTAAAATGTTTTCTCTGCACCATTATGGCCGCTCGTGGCATCGTCGTGATAGGCTTCTAATATGTTTGCCCATTCATGTTCGGGTACTACTAACTGCACGTCTTCTGAGTCAGATCCTGGTGCTAAGCGATACAGAAGACCATTATTCATATAGTACCCCTTGTTACTCCAGTAAATGGCGTTCTCTGAATGATCTGACTGTTCTAACACACTTATGATGTTCATAAGGGTCTTGTCTTTGGTCTGTTCTTCACGAATTTCTTTCGAACTTCTCACAGGCATATCAACTGTGACCATACAAATAGCACAATCTGACTGATTATCTTTCGTACAGGGCGGCCTGGATAACATATCAGCGACAACGTTTGTCCTTCCCGGTACATACTTTATGTTCAGATCGTATGCTTGTAACTGTAACGCCCATCGGGCGAGTTTGCCAGTTGGTGACTTCAAGGACATGAGCCAACGTAGGGCCTGGTGATCAGTGGCAATTGTCGTAGGTATCCCTTCAATGTACCCTCGAAACTTGTTCACTGCCCAAACAACCGCTAGAGCTTCCCGCTCGGTCGTCGAGTAATTTCTCTCTGCAGGGTTGAGCAAGCGGCTCGCATATTCCACAGGGTGTTCGTCGTCACCCTCCCCCTGGATCAGAACAGCTCCCAAAGCATATGCGCTAGCATCCGTTTTGATGGTGTATGCTTTCGTTTCGTCGGCCTGTTGGAGGATTGGAGTGGATGAAAGGCGTTAATTTAATTCATTATAAGCCTTCTCTTGTTCGGCATTCCAAGTCCATTTGGCATTTTTCTTCGTTAAATTTGTGAGAGGTGCAGCTATAGACGAGAAGTCTTTGATGAATCGGCGATACCAGGAACAAGTCTGTAGAAACGAGACCAGATGACGAAGGCTTGAAGGTCGTGGAAGACTGAGAATTGCATCTGTCTTATTTGGATCAACTTTAAGGCCTTGAGGCGTAATATAATGACCCAAGTATTTTATGGTGGAGCAACAGAATCTGCACTTTTGAATATTGACTATGAGATTGAACTCTTGTAGTTTTTGAAAAACTTGCGCCAGATCTTCCAGATGAGAGTCGAATGTGGCAGAGAACACAATTAAGTCGTTAAGGTAAGCCAGTATTTTAACGTTGAGACTTACTTTTAGCTTGTCAATCAGACGCTGGAATGTCGCTGGTACATTGCGTAGCCCAAACGGCATCCGGTTAAAGACATAGATACCAAAAGGCGAGATAAAACCAGTCTTCTCTTTATCTTCTTCACAGACCTTGATTTGCCAATAACCTGATTTTAGATCAAGTGTGCTCATGAAAGGAGTTGGCTTTGCATCGTGCAATAAGTCGTCTATCCTTGGGATAGGGTAAGTGTCCGGAACAGTGATTTCGTTCAACCTTCGGTAATCGATACAGACTCTTATAGTTCCGTCTGATTTAGGTACAAGGACCGCTGGGGCTGCCCAGGGTGTACTACGTGGCTCTATAATTCCCTCGTGTAACATCTTGTCTATTTCTTTTCGTAGAATTTCTCGCCGAGGCGGGGGTAAGCGGTAAGGAGGGACTGATATTGGGCCTCGGCCCGCTGTATCGATCTTATGCGTAATATACTTTGCAGGATTCGTATTTGGTCTAAAGACATGTTCGTGCTTCTTTATGACCTCCTCTAATTGCCATTGCTGATCTGGAGTCAATTCGTCGTTTGATGGTAATTGGATGTTTAAGGAGTTGAATCCTAGCTTGTATACGTCTGGAAACAGATTCATTGAGGCAGGTGAAAGATTTCCCTCGTACATGTGAACATTCATCTGCGCATCCCTAAACATATAGTCCATTTGCGGGGAATATCCATCAAATGTTGTTTTTGCGCGTTTTGGAGTGCTTGGTGCAATTGGGTGCAAACGATACTCCACATCTGTTTTACCTTCTGTAGGTATTACAGATGTTTCTCCGTTGATATTCGGGACGAATGCTTCTTCAGAGTTCACGGAGTTAGAAGTTTCAATTGAGATGGGAGCTACCGCGCTCACCATGGCGGGCTTCTCTTTATTGGTTGTTGTATCCGTAAAAGTTACGAAATCCTCCTCATAAAGTTCATAAACTTTCTCTTCTTCACCAATGAATTGCCATGTGTATTGTGGGAGGTTTAATATCATGTGAGCCTGTTGAATAAAGCCTACCCCGAGTAAAGTTTTATTTTCTCTGGCCTCTGGCAAGACAATCAGCGTGGTCGGAACCTGTCGTCCGCATATAGTCACCACCACATTTCCTGCCAGAACAGTTCTACTCTTCTCGACGCCATCAGCTAATGTAACACAAACGGGTAGCTGCTGGAACTTGCATCCTTGCTTCAATAACCGCTGATATAGATCATACGATGCCACACTGGCTTTGGCACATGTGTCTATGAATGCGCTGCCATTTATTCCGTCAATAGTAACGAAGACAATTGGTCGCTGCCTTGCCCCAGTCTCCACGTTTACAGCGCAGAAGCCAACATCTTCTCTTTTGATGACTGCTGCAGTTCTGCTTGCACATTTATTTATTTATTTATTGATTAAGGCAACACAACAAACACTAAGTAAACATTTTACATAGTATCTTAGCTTAACAGTTCGTATTCCAACTTAGTATTCTACGTGTGTATGCACAGATATATAAGCTACGTTGACTCAACAAAGTTACATAATACATATCATGCAAATAATATAAACAAAGTATAAGAAATCTGTTACAAAAATACTACATTTTAACAATTGTGTACATTAATTTAATACATTGAAATGGATGTGTGGTTATAATAATAATAATATACTATGTACTCGATGTGGTGCTGAGGATGTTGCGAATATTTTTTTTGTAATGGAACAACCTATTATTAAAGATATCTATGTCATCATTATGAGAGATCTCATTGTATTTCCGACACATTCTTGCTAATGGATTTGAGAATGAGATATTATTTTTATAAACAGGCAGTACGAAAGTGGACATTGAGGGCAGTTGGATCGTACGACGCCAGGTGCGCCGCAGCCGTAGCAAGAGAACCTTGGCTGTGATGGAGAAGGAGCCTGAGTTTGTGCCTGCGTGTGTGCAACGGCTAATTTTGTTGCTTGATATTGCCCTTTCTCTTCTCTTAACCTTTTCCTGCAAACATCTGCTGTGTGCCCAGGGTTCTTACAGAAATTGCATCTTACTCTTCCACCACGCCGGGGTGCTACACTGGCTGAGTTGGGGTTATCATTTCTCCCTCCAATACTTATTACGCTAGAGTTGTTATTCTTCTCCTTTATAATATTCTCCACTCCACGCGCAGAATCAATGAGCTTATCGAACGAGTCTACTGAATTGCGCGGAATCTTATCACGTATTTCCAATCGGAGCAGTCCAAAAATCATGTCCAATTGTTGTGGTTCTTTATGTTTTGGCTCAGGAAGGAGGGAAAACAGCATCCTCTTCTTAGCCAGAAAGGTTTCTGTCGGCTCTGTTGGTTCTTGCTTAATGGTGTTGAGTTCATTATACAACAGATAAGCTGGTTTCTGTGGTGCAAAGTTATTTCTTAAACCAGATTCAAAATCATCAAAAGATTTAATGTTGCCGTTCACGCCTTGCCACCACTCTATTTCCACTATTTCCAATAAATTCTAATATTCAATTTCTCAGTAACCATTATTATTATTATTTTATACTTGTTATAAACAACATTTAACCAAAATTTACATAATATCCATCATACTATTTCCAAATGACAAGTATCATAGTTCATCAAATACCCTTTTGGTAAATAAAATAGAGTAACGCAGCTTCCCCACTAAGCAGTAGCGGTAGTCCTGTTAATACTTCCTCTTCTGGGATACGCTCAGTGTACATGTATATTTTAAGAGCGGAGATAAAAGCTTCTACACTCTTGGAGTCCTTCTTGCCGTCATATGAAGCAGAACATGATGAGATAATTCGCCTTTGACTCGCACACAGTACCGAAAGGAGCTCTTGTTGCTGTTGCCGTTGATGGTCAAGTAGTTGCCGGAACTGTTCCTCGGATATCGCCATTTTCGGTCGTCGTTGGCTAGGACGTCGAGTCTTCACTGGAGTAGTTGTTATACGACCTGACCTCGTCACCAGGAACTTCGGTTGTAGGTCCGGAGTGATGTTGCCCGCGTTGTGCGCCAGATTGTAGTGGGGTGGTGTCGAGCGAGGCGTAATATACATATATAACTTATTAACAATAATGGACTGTATGGTAATGCGCTAGACCGTGTCCCACGGGCGTGGAATCGCGTTAAGAGTTTTCAAATAGATTTTCCCTCTAGTGGCTAGGTTTAGTCCCAATATGTGGCCCGGAATCTAAACCCAGTACACTAGAGAGCAGTTTACTTGAAAACCCTAAGAAGACACCAAATCAAAAATTGTTCGCACTTATTACTGCAACCAAAAACGAAACCATAGCGCGATTCACGTTTAGTACAACGCCATCTGTTGATTCCTTTTGGTAGCATTTTGTGATGTTACACCACTTATTATACATAGAAAACACCCAGACCAGACCAAGCCACATAAAAGCGAAGTAGATTATGAATAATACCTACTATTATTATGAGAAAAAAAACAATAAACTAAAGTTTAATTTGTCTTTTTCGTAATAAAAAGTTTTGTGCTGTAATTACTTATGCCCTATACAAGACCCTTCAAAGACAGGGTCACCTCCATTTAAAACTTTCACGGTCTTATGTACAGTCGGGTGCAATTAAACGTATAGTCCCAAACAAAATAAGGGCCACTCGTGATTGCCCTATTTGAAGAACCCCATATTGCAGTCGAAAGATTCTCGACGGAGATCTCATTCCACAGCTTCAGTCCCGCGATGCTACTCGACCATTTTGGTTTAAGCGTGCGAGGTTGGATTCGCCGCCGGTGACGAGCAGTTCGATGGCAACTACCTACTGTCAACCACAACTTTATATAATTTTATGTAATGTCTGTAATGTTTTTAGTGTGAAATAAATTCAAAATTATCCACCAACAAAAATTTATCGTTGTTTTTAAGACACATTATTTTATCGTTGGCATAAGGGTGTCCAATCTAAATTCATATTACAGATAGAGTTTGAACTACACTCGCGAGCAAAAACTATGGAATCACCTACTTGCGATTTGCTACGATCGATCTTAAGAACTAAATGAGAAATCAAGATTTATGAAAATGGTATTATTTTAAAGGTCATTGTGTAAACTTTAAATTGACATATTCATTTCAATTGAACTCGTATTTCAGGAGCTACCCTGGTTTTAGTGAAAGAGTAGCGAAAAGTCTCTCTTTATTCGTTTGAGTTGCCCGCCTATGAATCTTATAAAAACGCAGCGCTTCGGAATTTTCCAGTCCAATAGTAATAATTTAATAGTTGCTAGTTCATCATCCAAAAATGTGTCACTTGAGTGCGGAGAAACAAATACTATTATAGTTAAGGGCAATTTTCCATGGCAAGTCGGAAAAACCTAAAAACACCAATATCTCGGTAACCGGTCACTTTCGACCCCCTATTGATTAGGGCTAATTTGTTGCAAATGATAACCAGTTTTAAGGAATAGGACTTATAATAAATAATAAATATATAGGGACAAATCATACAGATTGAGCTAGCCCCAAAGTAAGTTCGAAACTTGTGTTATGGGATACTAACTCAACGATATTATATTTTATAACAAATACATATATTTATAGATAAACATCCAAGAACCGAGGCCAGTCAGAAAAAGTTCGTTTTTCATCATGACCAGACGGGGGATCGAACCCGGAACCTCCTGGGTGGCGGTATAACCTGTCACCCTGTATACCTAGATAGATGTTACTTACTTCTAAATTTAAGTTGTGCCGTAGGAGATGAAATACATATTAATAATAATTAACTATAATTAAGATTGACATTATAATAACTAGCGAAACCCGAGCAACTTCTGCAAATATTGATCCAGCCATTTGAGCGTGAAGAAATAACAAACATACACATAACTTTCGCCATTATTATAGTAGGATTATTATTAAAAAAAAAACTATTTCGTGATCCCTTACCAAAAGCTGAAAGCCACTAAAAAATTCAATTACATCGTTGGCTATGACAAACCTAAGTCAAGATATTGTGGAGGTGAATCAAAAAGCCATTAGGGGTGTCAGGTGTTCGAAACAGCGCCATGGTACATTAATTTCTTTGTTATTAACCTGAATAGGGTTTATAGTAAGACAACGTAAAATGGACGGGTTAATTATTTGGATAATTTCATTAGATTTATATTGAAGCTATTTGCTATGTGGAATTATATGTATACTAGTCAATCCCTCGCAACTTCTTTTGCGTATATCTCGATTTCCCGTGGGAATTTTGAAAAATCCTTTCTTAGTTCTCCCCTACTACGTTACAAAAGGAACCCCTGTGCAAAATTTCAAGTTTCTAACCCTTATAGTTTAGGCCTTAGACCCTGCGTTGATATGTCAGTCAGTCATCTTCTCCTTTTATATATATAAATTGCGATAACTACATAGTTAGAGTAGTGTTTTATTTATTGAATACTGGTAAAATACTCGAAACTTCGTTTGCGTATCTCGCTTTCCCGTGGGAATTTTGAAAAAATATTTCTTAGTACACCCCTACCTAGACGTCGTTAGGAATCTACATTCCAAATTTGCATTCTCTAGACCCAGCGGTTTGGGCTGTACTATGATATTATAGTTAAGTCAGTCAGGACTTTGAATTTTATATATAAAGATGACATTGCATTTATCTAAAAAGCAAGGAAAATGTAACAGACATACAGTATGAAAAAATGGAAGAAAAAAAAAATTTGGTTACATCTATACTTATATTATAAAGAGGAAAGATTTGATTGTTTGTTTGCATTGAATAGGCTCCGAAACTACTGAACCGATTTCAAAAATTCTTTCACCAGTAGAAAGCTACATTATCAGGGAGTGACATAGGCTATAGCTTTTCCCGAAATTCAATATGGTTCCTACGGGAACGGGCCCGGAACTTCACGCGGACGAAGTCCCGTGCAAAAATGCTAGTTTTACAATAAAATTATACACAATTAAAATTAAATATATTGAAGGGTGTGTTCTTTGCGTGACGTAGGCTAGCCATCCGATAATGATGGTCTGAAAGGGTTTTCCGAAATTCCAACGAGCGTAGACATACACGAAAAGGAAGTTGCGCGTGTTTAGCCAAATCACTTAAGACAATTAAAGTCATTGAAATATCTGCTACCTAAATTTAACAATATTTATGGAACTCGTATTTCAAATTATCTCATACCTTGTTTTTTTTATACCACACAGGTGGCAAACAAGCATACGGTCGGCCTGATGGTAAGCCGTCACCGTAGCCTATAGACGTAAGCAATACCGGGGGTATCACTCACGCGTTACCAACCCCCCCCCTCCCCCCCCAAGTGGAGCTCTGGAGACCTTACTCACCGTAGGAACACAACATGGCCGAGACCAATGCTATTTGGCTACGATCTTCTGTGCCCTACCTCTCTGTTACTTAAATGAGACAGATGAACACATTCAATGGTGCTAATTCTGTTGTACATTTAACTAGATTAAAAGTGTTGCTATCCTTATCACTAATTGTAAACCAAGGAAGGACAACAACGCCTTTGGTCCTGTCAAAATTAGTTAAGTCTAGTTAAATGTACAACAGAATTGGCACCAATGCATGTTTTCTCAAGGCTAATAATGGTGCCAAATGTAAAAAATATAAAAAAAAAACTGTATGTGAGCGACCAGCCGTCGATAAGATAAGCCCTGCGTGGCTTAAGTCGTGCGGTAAATAAACTAATGTATTAAATTATTTTGGAAATAAATAAAAATTAAAAAAAGCTAGTTTTTTTGCAAAGCAATAGTAGTTTACATAAACAACACAAATATAACCTTAAAATGAAATGAAATCGTTTATTTCAGAAATTAGACCTTCACAGGCACTTTTTCTACTAGTTTATAGAAAAGAAACTACGTTATAAACTACCACCATTTCGGACATAAGCATGGCCACCGGTAAAAAGAAATGGCGAAAGAAAACCGGTTACGGCCTTTTTTGTCATTTTGCAATTTTTTTCTTCCACTCGTTAGTTACAATGTATAAGTACATAAAAATTTATAAGAAGAATACGCGGAATGTCATACACAATGGTGTGGAATGAACAAGTCTTAAATAAAATAAAAAGTCAGAAAAAACTAATATGAGTGAGCAGACCATTTGTGAAAAATTCGACTGTCTAGCTATGACGAGTCATGAGATACAGCCGACAGACGGACAGACTGACAAACAGACAGAGGGACGGCGGAGGCTTAGTAATAGACCCTTTTAGCACCCTTTGGGTACGGAACCCTAAAAATGTAACTCACATAAATGACATAGTAATCATTACAACCAAAACAAATGTTAGTTTGAATAGAATTCTTGAAAATCAACCCGCGATAATAATCGCTAACGACACTGTAACTAATAATTTTCGAAGTTGTTACAGTGATTTATATCTGTGATTATGATGACTGTGACATAATGGTTATGTACAGAGTACATAAGGTGACAACTGATAAGGGGTAGTTATAAGTATAGAAGAATTTTCATCAAACAAATTGCAATATTATACGGATTTTGCTAAAGGTTTGCGCATGAAGAATTGCTTCATAAGATTGCGTCCACAGGTCCGCATCGTAGTATTCTATATATAGAAACCGATACAAGTGCTTTCACTGATTGCAACTAATGAGTGGAAAAAAAAATATAAGTACAAAATGACAAAAAAGGCCGTAACCGGTTTTCTTTCGCCATTTCTTTTTACCGGTTGCCATTTTGCTTGTGTCCGAAATGGTGGTAGTATATAACGTAGTTTATTTTCTTTATTTAAACAAGTTGTAAATGACAAGAAGAAGTGCCTGTGAAGGTCTAATTTCTGAAATAAACGATTTCATTTCATTTCATTTCTGATCCGTATCGTACGGATCGTACAGTCGGTAATGCCGATGCTGCCGATGACGTCATATAATACAGAATGCCGAAAAGACGCACGACCGACGACCGCGGCCGAAACGAACGCAAGCCAAGCGCACAGCCTTGCTGTGGACGCAAGCGTCAAGTTGTTGAGCGAAGTAGTTTGACTGTTACTTCTCTCAACGCATTTCTATTGCTATTCATCGAGGTAACTCACGCTGTCAGTTTTGGGTTTGCTGCCACGAGGCAGCAGTAACGGCATTCTGAACATTTTATGCAACAAATATGACAGACCGATGCTTTTATACTGGGTCAGATGTGTCATTGGGGCTGTCAAATAGCAGTAGTAGAGTAGGTATTAATTAATAAAATTGTTCAACAAGATGGCGACCTCGGATCCTCACCGTACCACGTTGCCTTTTTAAAGTGTACTTTTTGGTTAAAAAGTGTTCATTTAAAATACTCGACGTTGGCGAAATTGTCTATGTGTCATTAAGACACGACAGAAACGCCATTAACTAAGAAAAGAAGAAGAAGAAGAAAATTGTTCAATTCGATAAATTGTGTGACATACGTACTAACAATAGTTTTAAGTTATATGCATTACTTTAACCCATGATCCGATGTTGATCCAAATAAAAACTTTAAATTAAATTTAGTTTAATTTTTAATGAAATGTAAAATATTTATTTGTACACCAAGTCGCATTAATACACTTGTATGTTAATAAAACATTGTCTATAAGCAATTTCAAATTGTAATATTTACTTTGTACTAAGTCTTGGCACAGAGTAAACTATGTCCATATAGAACAAGCACACACAGATTTGCGTATCCAGACGCCAAGTGGATTATGCAAAGTGGATATTCGTAGCAAGTCCTTTGCGTTTCCTCCAACCATTTCTGAGAATTTATTTTCCTTACAGATTTTCTGATAGATATATAATGAGAATATACTTTTGGAGTGATAGTACGTAAAGTTTTTTCTTAACTTGACCAATGTATGTATTAAATGTAGTAAAAAACCTTAGCCGGACTTTTCCTTCAACTATCCATGTGTAAAATCGATAAATCGCCAGAATAATAAGAGTGTTTTGTTAAATGCCTTTTTTAACTACACTTCCGGACACATGAATCGAGCCACCCTACATTTTTATGTGTAATGACATAGAACATAAAAATATTCTTAAGTTAATCAAAAAGTTTTTATGCAATTTTGATGCTGGTATATTCATAATGATTTTGAAGTGCTGTTGTTCCAATTTTGAATTTATCAAATGGAAAAACGAAACAAAATCCAAATTAGTGCATTCTTTTGAAAAGAAAAGTTGATCTAAATTAACATAATTTTTTTATTTAACTCCATAATTTTGAATTTACCGTAATTGTTTTGAAATTAAGACATCGTAAATTTGTTGTTTTTTTAATTTGAGCCATTTAAACGTTAAAATTATGGATACACCGCCTCGTCTAGCCGCGCAAGCTGTGGCGCTTCTACAGTCGGGCCGAAGTCAGCGCGATGTAGCATCACAGCTTGCTTTAAGCCGTTCTGCTGTGCAAAGGGTATACCATCGATACCTCGACACTGGTGGATACGTGCGCCGTCCAGGAAGACCGCGATTTCGGGTAACTTCAGAAAGACAGGATCGATTTATCGCGACAACCAGTTTACGAAATCGTCACCTCACCTCTGTACAGATCCAAGAACAGCTTCGAGACTTTCATGGAGTGGCTGTTTCCGCGCGAACAATTAGACAAAGACTTAAAGAACGTGGTCTGAGCCCACATAAGCCAGCCAACGGGCCGAAACTGACAAGAGCTCACCGAATGGCGCGCTTACAGTTTGCACGCGAACATTTGCATTGGACTCAACGCCAATGGAGCAAGGTACTCTTTACTGATGAGACTAAGATTATGCTTTATGGTAATGATGGAAGGAGGAAGGTCTACCGAGGGCGGGGAGAGCGCTTTGTTCAGTGTTGTATTGAAGAGAGAGTGAGTTATGGCGGGAGCTCGTAGATAGTCTAGGGAGGAATATCTGCCGATGGTAAAACTGGGCCAGAGGCTGTGACAGGACCACGTCTACCAACACTAAATGTCCGTCGATACATTAACCATTGCCTAGAGACTCATGTGATGCCATATGCTGGATTTGTAGGCCAAGGCTTCATCTTTATGCATGATAATGCAAGAGCGCACACTGCAGGAATCGTCAGGGCATACCTTCATGATGTTGGAATCACGACAAAGGAATGGCCAGCAAGGAGCCCTGATATGAATCCCATCGAACGTCAATGGGACGAATTAAAGAAGCGTGTTCGAGCTCACCAACCAGCACCACAAACTTTGGAAGAGCTGAGAGTTGCCATCGAGGAGGAATGGGAGAACATTCCACAACTCTTCATAATGACGTTGATTAACTCCATGCCAAATCGCATGACTGCAATCATAAACGCTCTCGGAGGCAATACAAGTTACTGAATATTTTTTTTTTTCAATAATTCCTTTTTTTTTCTCAAAAATTCAACCCGAGTCTTGTCTTTGAGAAAGGTTATACAGGACAAGTTTCACTTAAAATTGTAATTTTATCAAGTTATTGAAATTTAAATTTGGAATTAAGTATACCTTATTAATGTAAAGTGTACCAGCTTCCAAATTACCAGCAATCAAAGTTGAAACTGCTGGGTGGCTCGATTCAAGTGTCCGGAAGTGTATATTATTATTATTTGGGTGTGAATGATAATTTTAATTGCCTATTTTCTCTAAGATTGTTTACTACATTGGTCAATTTAAGAAAAACAGGGTTTAGTAATATTTGATTATTCTGTGGTGGTAGAACATAATATCGACTTGGGTAGGTAGTACATTCATAATTTTTGATACAATTCTACAGTAAATGTTATTTTTAAATTAGTTGAAGCGTCAGGTATGATAGTATGTACTAATAAGAATGTAGGCCACATAATCTTTTGTAATTTCTTCGCAGCGCTATAATAATCCTCTGAAGAGATTTTATTTTAAGATTATCGCAAAAAGTTATTAGAATTTACACTGGCGTTGCCGCCATCTATAAACATTACATAAAATAAAAAATAAAATACATTCGTAATTGCGATTTTCGTTCGTAAACGTCTGCAGTACTTGACACACTAAAACAATCTATGTCGTAATAATAACATATTTAAACAATTTTAGAATGCAGGTGAAGTCAGGTGAACCACGTATGTGATTTCTGTAAATTGGTCATGTTTTAATTCTACATAAATAAAAGAAAATTGTCTTACCATTTTTGTGTCCATAATATCCAGTGCCGGATGACGAACCACTCCCCGTCGACGACCCCTGTTGAGGACGACCCTCCTCATCCACCTCAAGGGGTAGTGGATTGGACTCCATCGTTAGGGACGCGGACGCCACAATTCACTTTGTATTTCACTTTGGCATCACTCCACTTGCACTTTCACTTTTCACTTTCACTATATTGTACCTGAAACAAAATAACATTTGTCATTTTTATATAATTGGAGAGTTTTAATTAGCGTAGATTACTTGTTATTGATTGCTATCATAGATTAACCGATTAGACCTGTAAAGCTTTCTAAAAAATAATAAATAAATAATCATATAAGAAATAATTTATATATTTTTCATACCGCAGGCAGGCAAGCAAGAGATTCGACCGTGTTCGATTCCCGGTCCAGTCATGATGAAAAACGAACTTTTTCTGATAGGCCTGGGTCTTGGAGGTTTATCTATCTATAATAAGTAAGTATTTGTTATAAAATATAGTATCGTTGAGTTAGTATCCCATAACTTTTTAAGAGAGAGTGATTTTTAAGAGAGGTAGGGCAAATCGGAGCAACCCGTCTGGGGAAGGACCTCCACCTTACAGAAGATCGTAGCCAAATAGCTTTGGTCTCGGCCATGTTGTGTTCCTACGGTGAGTAAGGTCTCCAGAGCTCCACTTGGGGGGCAACGCGTGAGTGATACTCCTGTATTGCAAGCGTCTATAGGCTGCGGTGATGCTTACCATCAGGCGTGCCGTATGCTTGTTTGACAACTTTGTGGTATAAAAAAAAACATAAGTTTCTAATTTTGGGCCTAGCTCAATCTGTGTGATTTGTCAAAAAAAATATAGGGGGAAAAAATATATAAGAGATCCACCTGATGGAAAGCGGTTACCGCCGCCTTTGAATATTAGTACTTATTACTAGAGGCATTTATCAATGCATTGCAAACTGCAAGGGAGAGAAGAGATAAGGAAAATGATAACAGTAAGGAAATCCTAATAAATTAGGAACCAGAAAGACACTAGTCGAAGTCAATATTTTTATGCATATTACCTACTCTTCGGCTCCGCTCTTTCGAATCGTAATTATTTATTCCTACCACCAGTTCAGACGGCAGATTTGTACTAAGAAGAACTGTCAAGAAACTTATCAAAAAGGCAAAAAGCAAGGTGTGGCAAACCGAACTCTTTTTATAAACCTTTTTGTAAATAGATATTGTTTCCTCTTTTTCTTTATGATGTTTTTATATTCTTTTTGTCTGTCACCTTCACTTCATTTTTTCACGTTCGCCCATCAAATCATATTTTCTCAATATAAGTTTTCTTTATCCCTTCTTCCTCTTTTTCTAACCTCTCCATCCTTAATACAAGGTAAGAAGAAGAAATACATAACGCTCGTCTACACAACAACACCTACAAACTGTCGTTCTTTAAGAAGGACTATTAAGGACTAACGTAAGTGCCTTTTTAATTTTTACCACGTTATCTAGTTGGTTAATTTTCTGTTCAGCAATTTTCCGGATAAAGGCTATCCTAATAACTTTTATAGTATTCTGTACCAGAGGGTGTCTATAGGCTGGTTTTAGAGTCATCCTGACCGTACGCTGACCGTCGGCGCTGACAGAAAAATGTATGAACCGACCGCGCCGATAGCTACGGGTTATTCAAAAACAGTTCCTAGAAGTTCATACGTTTATATTTACACTAAAAATTCCAATTTTACTTGTGCCTTGGTTCACACATTATCACCTAGTGGAAAAAGTTTCAGGATTTACTTTTTAATCAGAAATAAGATTTCATTAAAATAACGAAACTTCACCCATTCTGTGTTCGAAATAAAAACTTTTTCTTTCAACTCCACGGAATCGAGTTTCAAAGAGATTGGAAGCAAATACTGGCCACAAATACAGTACGCGCCACCTGACTTCACTAACGACAAAAAAAGCTAAAAAGTCACGCTCGTTGACACGTATTCAGAATTCGAATTGGAACGCGGCACACGGAACGTTCACAAGCTGCTGTTAATTTTCCGTCAACGTTAAATTTAGGAACTAGCGAATGCATTCGATTTTACTCGTTTTTTTTTTATTAAAATGAAATTGTTTATTAAGACCTTTACAGGAACTTTTGGAATGTCATTTTAATAATCATTTAAAAGTTTAACGTGAACTATCAAACTTTTTCATCAGCACTTAGCTCAAATTTTTTCTAAGTCTTACAAAACACAAAATCTTTTTTGTATGACGTAGACAAAATATTATAAGTAAAGCGGAATTCAATGTCAATGTGACATGAATGAAGATAGCGTATAGCGTTTGGGGGAGGTCTATGTCCAGCAGTGGACTTCCAGTGGCTGAGATGATGATGATTAGGCACATCATACAAAAAAAGTTAGAACAAATGTATCAGAGAACTTGCTTTTCAAATATAGATTTTTTTTAAATAGAAAAGTTAAAACGTTAGTGGCCAGAACCGAATTAAGAATTTTTGTATTTGAATTTTCAACCAATTTGTTTTTTATTATTTTCTGGTTTCCATTGCATTTTCGATACACTTGAATAAACATACCTACTTCTAATTCTAAAACTAGTAGTATTTTGTGGTCGACAAAGCAATAGGAAATGTTGCTTTGACAGAATGACGGTTTGAAGCAGCAATGTATTTTGTACGGTGAGTGAGAGATCCGGAAGATATATTTCGGTTTTATGTCATTACATTACCTTTATTGGATTGATAAACAAAATATACAAGATATTATCTCTCAATGTAAATAAGTATTAAAAAATTTAATTAAAAACTAAATTTTATTAAAAATTTAACATAAACAAAACTAAACGGGGATTTATTAGTTTGGTTTTTGAAATAAAATAAATAGCATACCTTTCACAAAACAAAATTATCCACAATTTAAAATAAAAAAACACAATATTCTGGGATAACTTTAAAGAACTTGATTTAAACAAAAAACACAACGAAACTCAACCTTTCTGCTAAATATTCAAACGCAGAATTCTAATTTACGAAAACTGTTCCACATTCAAATTAGGGAGCGTTCAAAACGGTACTGTTGTTTTCGCGCGCGTGCAGTAAACTGGTGGATGCGTTCAGCATCGGACGTCGCCACTATTTTTACAGATGTTTGTACAGATAATCTATTTCACGAAGAGAATTTGGCTATGAATGTTGTAAGGCGTGCACATGCACATTGTTTATGTGTGCGTGAGCGATTTTACGAGCGTTTCCGAGGTTACGCACACTACAATAATGTGCGTGTGAACGTTACAACATTTATAGTCAAATGCTCTTCGTGAAATAGTAATCTGTACCGCACGCCTGTAAACATAAAATTTCTAATTTTAAACGATTACAGATTGTTGAATGGACGTCCGCATGTCACAGATAATATTTGACATGAGATAATGATATAACCAGTGAGTGGGTAATATATTTTTTTAATCGTACGTAATGTCTGCCAAGAACGCGTTGAAATTTTTGATAGAAACTTTTTGCTGAGGGATTATTTCAAGACGTTTCCGAGAGCTTAATAAACTTGACAGGTGACAGTCCGACATGGTTGTCATATTCTGTCATATTTTTTAGAACCAGACCATACCATAGTCATTTATTATACTAGTCGCCACCGGGCTGACTTGCGCTGATGTTTAACGAAGTTCGAAACTGACACATAAGTATTATACTAGTGCAGTAAAGAAATCGATTTTCAATTGTTTTATAAGCCGTGATTAGCGTTGGCCGGTCATTCTCGACATTAGGCGTTCTTCGCCTAATTACCGTACCCTTTTTTATTTTTCTCTAGTTTGTTTTAAAAGGATTGAAATATGTAACTCATGAAACATGCGAATGTAACAATTAAAATGGCATTCGTTTATTAAAAGCGGTTTCCGAGTTAATGAGACTTAAACAATTCATGGGTACGGTAATTAGATAAATCTATTACTTAATGTTATGGTAATTAGAAAAGATCATTATGTCTATTTAAAATAATAATAAAAATGACATGTATAACATGTATAGACACAACTACACGATAAGAGGTATGAATGTTGATGCTAATTGGAAGGAAATGGCTAAAGCAATAAGAACTGCTGCAAAAGAAGTCCTTGGGGAAACACGAGGTGGGCGAAAATTGAAAAGGAAACGTGGTGGTGGAACGAAAGTGTCCAAAAAGCATTAAAAATCAAAAAGAGTGCATTCAAGGAATGGCAGAGTTACGTGACATGATCATAGGAAAACTGAATTGAGGGAGAGGTATAACGAGGCGAGGAGACGGGCAAAGGTGGTGGTTGCGAGTTCCAAATCCGGGGTAGAAGAAAAAGTATATAATGAATTAGATAATGAACTAGGTCAGAAAAAACTATACAGAATGGCTAAACAGCGCAATCAAAGATCGAAAGACATTTGTCACGTAAAATGTGTGAAAGACGAATGCGGTAAAACATTGGTAAAAGATAGTGACATTAGAGACCGATGGAAGGGATATTTTGAAAAATTACTTAATGTTGAGAATGATTATGATGGAAAAGAAAACTTAATGACATAGATATAGGCATGATAGCTAAGGTAGATGAATTAGAGGTAAAGAACGCCTTGAGGAAAATGAAGAATGGAAAAGCAGTTGGCCCGGACACAATACCAATAGAAGTCTGGAAGGTTCTAGGGGATTATGGATGCAAGTGGCTCACTTTGTTTCTTATTGAATTGTTGGTTCAGGATGTCATCCCAGAGGAATGGCAAGACAGTTCCTTGGTACCTATTTTTAAAAGAAAGGGGGATGTCCAGGAGTGCAATAGCTACAGGCGGATTAACTTGATGTCACACACATTAAAGCTGTGGGAGAAAATAATGGAGGCACAACAAAGTACAAAAGAGCACACAAAAACCTACATATGGTATTCGTGGACCTCGAAAAGGTCTACGACCGGGTCCCGCGTCACAACAGAATGCTTTTCTGTTGATGTAGGTGTGCACCAGGGTTCAACGCTCAGTCCATACTTATTCCTTCGGGTTATGTTGCTGGAGGATGCTGAGGTGGATGGATGTGTGGAGTGACGAGAAGGGACAAAGTCAGGAATGTACACATAAGGGGGAGTTTAAAGGTGGCGCCTGTAACCGATAAGAGAGGTCAGAGACTGAGATGGTTTGGCCATATGATGCGCAGGGTGGACAGTCTGGACAGTCATGTGACCCAGAGGGTGCCAAGAATGAATGTGGATGGATGGAAGGGCAGGGTTAGGCCAAAAAAGAGATGGAGTGATGGCGTGAGAAATGACATGAAAGTAGCTGGAGTAACTGAGGAAATGGAAGGAGTTTGGAACTAAATCGGCACAGCAAAAGTTTAATAATTTCATACAACGGTAGTTAGAAATACATGGTAATTGGTATACGGTAATTAGAAAACGCCGATTTTTCATAAAATTTTCGAAAACCTACAGAGTATTGAAATACTGCATTACAACATTGTACTGAGACCAAAGCACTGTCTCTATTTATATAAGCAATTAGAGTCTACCTTAACCAATCTAGTATAAAATTAAGTACACGGTAATTAGAAAAGTTTTGAACGAAGGATACGGTAATTATATACTAACGTGCTTCATTGACTATAACACTAACGTAAAAGACCTGCACCTGCTGCAAGACCGCGGCAGAAACTGAGGGCTTGAGACGTGTACAAGTAGTTATGTGCCAAATATCGTAATTAGGAATGTGCACCCTCGAAAAGAAAACGTCACGGCAATTATAACTTTAGTTCGGACATGCGGTTACTCAATGATAATTATTTACAGACTGATTTTATTGAGTGGATATTTTTTCATGTGATACCCGTTGCCTAATACTCATTAAAATGTTGAATGGAAAAAATAAAATCCGTACATCATAAAAGTTACAAGCAAGTTTTAACCACATTTTGGGGTGCGGACAGGGCACGGTGCTTAGAGAACAGAGGTTTGTGAAATTAATTTAGCCAGATAACTATGTAATCGGGGCCTATGTTTTTGTTACCAGCTGGACATGGATGCTAACTAACATATAAAAATATTTCCCTTTTTGAATTTGATAATAATACGAATATACAAGCCCGGACGCACAAAATCTAGCTAATCGAAGAATGGCCGTGGCGCAGACTATTGAGTTCCTCATAGCATTGATATTGATCATTTTATTTCAATTTTTTAATAGGTATAAAATATTTTGTCAATATGTATGCATTTCTTTATATTTTTAGACGAAAGTTTTGTATCGGTATGATAAAAAAATCAGTGGCAAAAGACTGACTTGTATATTAACCAACTTTTTTTAATAGTTTGTATACAGGAAGATTCAGATAAGGTATAACAAAGACGTGTTTTGTCACTTTCGCGCTTTACTTTCTTCTTAAGAACAGACAAAGACAAACGTTTTTAGGTCAGAGCTTTGTTTATTAATAAAAGGGTTTTAATAATAAAAAAACAACTTATTAGTGTGGTAAGTAGGCGTTGATGATGAACAATAAAAAGAAACAAGTAAAAATTACGCGAAAAAAAAAAAGTAAAAATGACACCATACATTTATCACCTAAAAAGCAACTGGCATTTCTCATCAAAAATTCTCTAGTGACGGTATTAAAATAATTTCATTTTCATCTCGGCGGGCCTCATTTTGGCAATTTTCCCGCGTTTTCCCGGTACCATAGACAAGGAATAATTTAAAGTTATTTTTTCTTAATGCTTTTATTAACGGTAAAAGGCAAAGGTGCGATTCTAAATAGATGCAGCAAGATTTATTGTTCACTCTTGTCTTGAGTCTTGATCTTGAGTGTTAATAAAAAAAAGGACGGATTGCACTCCGGGAGTGCCGGCAGATGTGAAAATTTAAACATCAACGTTGTGTATTTTTGAATATTTTGGAATGGTTAGGGAATCTTACGCTTTTTCGATCAGGCTACGAATCTGACGCGATTAACATTTTTTACCCATCTAAAAAAAATGCTAAGCGCCGCCGCTAAAGCAAGAAGTTTTTCACTTCAAATAATTTTCTTAAAAAAGTGTTTATTAGATTTTATATTAGAGCAGGACAAATGGACGATCAGTTCATATTTTCAATACTCCTATTCCGTCTTGTTTCGCTCTGATTAAATTCTTGTGAGTTCCAAAATAGCTAACGCAGTATTTCTAAACAGAAATTCTGCGAATTAAAATTCTGCGAATTTAATAATAATCTTAACATGTACGCTAATATAATTACAATCTAGCCTAAACACAGACTAATGAGTATTTTTACATTGACCTAGTTTTAAAAAGTAATATAGCACTCCATCGGCTTTTCTTTCTTTTCTTTCTTTTCTCTATTAAGGGAAAGTCATTTTGTTCATGTGTCTTTGTTTACATTTTGTCTTTGGTTGTAAGATTAACAATCATCAGACACAATGTGTATGTGTGAATAGCGATAGCATGAGGCGACGCGGCTGCATCGCTGAAGCAATTTTTTTAATGAACTATGACGTATTACTATACATTAACTTCATCTATATGTAATAACGTCTGTGGTAGTAGATCATCTTTCAGGCCCAGATGCTGTAACGCAAACATCTTAGTTGTTATAAGTGGTGATGAAATATAGGATATTTATTTTAGGCTAAAATAAGAATTTTCATGGCCTTCACTGATTTATTTGATTCTAAAGACTATTCGCCATAGAAAATACTGTCGATATCCGCCCAAGTTTGAAATAAAGGGCTGAGCACACCGCATGCAGCGCAGCGCAGCACAGTACAGCGCGTTGCAGCTTATGGCGTAATCTATGCAATATTATGAGAAAGGACACACCAAACGCACGATGCTGTACAGCGCTGCGCAGCTACGCATCGTACGTTTGCGTCCGTTTGTGTCCTTTCTCATAAGTAAAAGTATTTTTGTTTGATAAACCAGACACATAAGTTTAGAAACAGTGGTGCTAATTCAGTTGTACATTTAACTAGACTAAACTAATTTTGACAGGACCAAAGGTGTTGTTGTCCTTCCTTGGTTTACAATAAAAGTGACAAGGATAGCAACACTTCTAGTACTGTCAAAATTAGTTAAGTCTAATTAAATGTACAACAGAATTTAGCACCACTGTTTCTAAACTTAAATTTCTGGTTTAACAAACAAAAATACTTTTTCCAATGTAATCTTTTTGACGTAGGTTACTGGTAGGCTTCACCGCACGAAAGGTCATGTCAGTTATTGTATTATGCTGTATGTACTGATATAATAAAATTCGTTGAAATAATATTTACCTATATTTTGAATTATGTTTATTTCTATTCGGGACGATTACCCGACCGATCTCTGGTTCAAATATTCATGTGTACATAAACGTAATTAATTTATTCCATTTAACAAATTACAAACAAGAAACATAACAAGCTTAGTAAAACGAAAATAGTATTCAATATTAAAATAATTATTAAATTCTTAAATTTGGTGTGAATTTTATTTATGTTTTCGAATTTTTATTCATTTATTTATTTTTAGGGTACCGTACCTCAAAACGGAAAAACGGAACTCTTAGATCACTTTGTTGCCAACTACAGGGTACTTCTCGTAAACTAAGAATCTTGAAATTTGGTTACAAAACGTCATAATTATAGTACCTACGCGAATAGCACAAATTTTTGGTTACATCAAATTATAATAAACATATTTTCAAATTCAAACTTACTACTCCCAGGTTAATGTTGTGTGACTTGGCCGTTGAAACCCTTCACAAGGGAATTCCGTCTGTACTGGAAATATTTTTTTATACTGTTTGTTTCAGACTCGCCCATACATAAGTATTATTGAAATACGCAGCTTTATCAAGCCTACAATTGACTGATTATTGAATCAACGTTTTCCAAGTGGCAATTTTCCATCGTCAATGGGTTGCGGTTTTGGCGACAGATTGGTCCAACGGCCAAGTCACACAACATTACAATAATAAATAAATCGCAGTAAGGAACCTTAGACATGGCACGATTTTGTCTAGATTTCATTACTTTTAAGAGATAAACAAGCAGCTCCATTAAGACTTGGCTAGTTTTTTACAGAATGTTTTTGGTGGGATTCAAACTTACTACTCCCAGGTTTGTACGGAAACCTCGGTGCGCGAGTCCGACTCGCACTTGGCCGGTTTTTAATCACAAAATCCACATCATTATAGAAACTTTTACTTGTACGGTCAAAACTTATAACCAGTCAAAATTACTTTTATTATTGAGTAAAAACGGGGCTTGAACGCTCACTCAAACTTACTTGTCTTGTACTTAGTCAATAATAATGTGTTCAAAACGCGAAAGTTTAAAATATACAAAACTACTTTTGACTGCAAAAATCAGTCATAATCGCTTTTGACTATGAACGATGCCAATGAGCAGTTTTCTTTTAGGTATAATCAGTTGGTTTTTAAAATCATCAAAAGATGGCGCTAGCATTATTTTTTGGTATTGTTGAGGCCAAATATTTAGTCTGTGGCAAGAAAGAACTGACCGAATGTCAATTTGATTAATTTCTGTTTCTGTCATTTGTCATTTCTGAAGCATTGAAGTTTTTTTGTATTGTATGAACATGGTAACCTCAAAAAGTTGTTACTTGTTTACATAATTTTATTAATAATACATTGTAGTAATACCTTCTTCAAACTTTTTTTAAATGTTGTTAACCCACCCACTCTTTTATTACCAAAAGTGCCAGGCTGCGCCATCTATCGAGTGTTTAGGAAAGCTATAAAATACCTAAAAGAAAACTGCTCATTTTTCCAGTAAAAATTGTTTGTGTTTCGTTTTGTTCGTACTGTCTAAGGTCTCTCTCTTTCTTTACATAGGTATTGTAGTATTATAATATAGATTACGTTCTTCTAAATTAGGTACATAACATATGTAGTGAAATGCGTATGTAATGTCGTGTTAAAATTTAAATAGTGCTCAGTACTGACGCCGCTCGAGTGACATCCACAACAAACAGAGCCTTTAGTTATTCAGTAGCGCACTGCCGATGAGAAAAATGTTTTCGGGTAAAATAATATTTATTCTAGACCATTTTAAGGTTAAGGTAAATAGAGAAGAGTACCTTCTATGTAGTTTCCAGTTGTTGTGTAAGTCTTCTCTTAATAAAAGCAAGCTAATCCTAAAAACCGGGCAAGTACGTGTCGGGCCACGCACAATGTAGGGTTCCGTATTTGCTGTGCTTTGCTTGCCTTCAGTTGTGTCCAATATCAAATTCTATCACATTTGTAAGTTTCATCTAATAAATTTTATTGTATAAGTTCGTCGGCTATTACTCGGTAACTAGTAGAGCCTACTTAACCGTTATAGTTTTCATTGAAGGTTCAGCATATGGACTATTACCATGATTTTTTTCAAATTTCTAAACAACAGACTTTCGGAGATAGAGGGACCACCGCGCAAAACGAAAATTGACACGTTAAATGTAAATAATTTGCAAACGGATCATTGTATCGAAAAATGACCTTCCCATACCCTTAATGTTTTTAAGAGACCTATCTAAAGATACCTAACAACATGGGGTCAGTGCGAAAAAAAATTCCACTCCCAATTTACCTGTAGGAGGCACCCAAAAAAAATATTTTTCAAACTTTTGTTCTACCACTTTGTTAGCATTATTAATATGATTAATATGAACAAATTACAGCTTTCTAGAATCAAGCGTCTAGGCGCTAGACCGCGGATGGACAGACGGACATGGCGAAACTATAAGGGTTCCTTGTAGTTTACTACGGAACCCTAAAAATGATATTGTAGCATACATTTTGTACGACGCTATCCATACTAGTCAGAGACAGTGACGACGAGTGAAAAAAGAAGCGACAGTCACGTTCAGTGCAGCACTGACAGTATGTCATTGACTAGTATGGACAGCGTCGCACAAAATGTATAAACGCTACAATACCTGATATGACGACCTCCGCTGCGTAATGGTTAGCACGCCGGATCGCTACCTAGGTCCCGGGTTCGAATCCTGGTCGGGTCATGATGAAAAACGAACTTTTTCTGATTACCTTGAGCCTTGGATCTTTATCTATAAATGTATTTGTTATAAAAATATAGTTTTGTTGAGTTAGTATCCCATAACACAGGTTTTGAACTTACTTTGGGGCTAGCTCAATCTGTGATTTATTGAAAAAAAAAAAAATATATATAAATATATATACATATATATATGTATATGTAAAATTTGTCACTGACTCTGGTATATGTTACTGAATGGCACGTGTCGGCACTGTGCCGATACTGTTGTGTGTATCTCGCTCGTTTTATAGTTAGTACTGGTTGTTTCCCGCGGCTAGTCTCACGGTCAATTTTGATAGATATAGTTAAAGCATAATCGAGTTATTTGAGAAAATTGAAAACCAAACCATGGTACGATTTATGGCGATACCTGTTGGCAGACACATGTTAAAAAACTGTCAGGATTCGGCGATCCCAGCACTTCTACAGTAGATAAATACGTTAGACGAACGCGACTAGCGGCACTCTATATGTTTTTAATGCTCATCTAATGTCTGTTCTTATTTGGTTCTTATATTGTTGACCCACATCTCCTTAGCTGACGGATGGTTTTTAACGTCCCTATAAGTTTTTCGATTCAGCATTTTCCATCTGTCCCTTAACCCTTGGGTGACCCTGGGATTTCGGGGGTCTATTTGAGATAGTGTTCGACCACTGTAGTGTAATTTACGGGACCATTTCTGTAACATTTTGCGAATATAAAAAGTTTTTAAGTTAAGCCTACACTACACAGTTTTAAACACAGTTGAAAGGTTACAGCAAATTGCACGCTTTAAAACCGACTTCAAACTTCTGTATAGACACTACGTCAAACGCATGTGAAACCTCTTGTGAGGTAGGTCAAATCGGAGCAGCCCGTCTGGGGAAGGCCGTAACCGGCTTTCTTTCGCCGTTTCTTTTACCGGTGGCCATTTTGCTTGTGTCCGAAATGGTGGTAGTTTATAACGTTTTATTTTTTTATACCTACATAAATATACAAGTTGTAAATGACAAGAAAAAGTGCCAGTGAAGGTCTAATTTCTGAAATAAAAAAAAGACTTCTCGTCTGGGGAAGGACCTCCACCTTACAGAAGATCGTAGCCAAATAGCATTGGTCTTGGCCAAGTTTAAGAATAGAATAGAATCTTTATTTGCATAAAACATGGTAGTTTAGGTGACAAAAAAATATAGCGGGTATGGTACATCATGTTTTGCTTATTAAAATAGGCGTGCAAAATTCATGCGGTAGGCAGCAAACATAAATTACATTACATTACATATAATCCTAATTAATTTAAATCAAATCCCAATCATTATTAACAATATAAATCATTCTAGATATTCTTTGATATTATAATAATTTTTTTCATTAAGCCATTTGTACAATTTTATCTTAAATTCTTTCTTTGGCAACCCTTGTATATCCGAGGGTAATTTATTGTACAGTCTAACACACATACACAAGCAGTTTCGATTACTTTTTTCTGTTTTTGGTGGATCAGAGAAAACCAATCTGTGTGGATTTCTTTTGCTTCTAGGGTACACGTCAATTGCTTTAGTGAATAAATTAAAGTGTTGTTTTACAAAAACACATGCATCGTATATGTATAGACAGGGTAGGGGTAATAAACCAAGATCCCTGAACAAAGGCCTGCACGAGTCACGAGGTGATTTTCCTGTCATAGCGCGCAAGCATTTTTTTTGTGCCAACAGTACTCTCTGCACATTTGTGCCATTTCCCCATATAAGTAGTCCGTATCGTAGGATTGATCCCACATGGGCATGATAGGCAGTTAAGATGGTAGATTGATTAGCTAAGTTTCGCAAACATTTAAGTGCATATGCAAATTTATTTATTCTTTTGCTAACATATTCAATATGAGAATCCCAATTTAACTGTTTATTAATTATTAAACCTAGAAATTTTGTGTCATTTAATTTGTTAATGTCAGAGTTTTTATACTTTATATGTAATGATATAATTTGATTATTAAAGTTAATATAATTCGTTTTAGTTAAATTGATTTTTAAATTATTATTATCAAGCCAGTGAATAATTGTATCAATTGTTTTATTTAATTCATTTTCGTGATTTTTTATTGGATCATTATTGGATTTATCATTGGTGGTTACTACAATAGAAATATCGTCCGCAAACATTACACATTTATGATTTGTGACATTAATTATGTCATTAATATATAAAAGAAATAGGAGGGGTCCCAGCACACTACCCTGTGGGACTCCGAATCTGTTGAACTGGCAATCTGATGTAAATGAAACAATCTCATTTTTTTTGTTTAATTGCGATAGGGAGACTTGTTGTTTCCTATTACTTAGATAGGATCGAATCCAATCCAAAGGAATGCCTCGTATGCCTAGATCGTCTAATTTGTGCAGAAGAATATCATGAGCAACAAAATCGAATGCCTTGCTTAGATCAAAAAAGAGAACAGTAGTTAATATTTTGTTATTAATACTGTAATAAGTTGTGTTCCTACGGTGAGTAACGTCTCCAGAGCTCCACTTGTGGGGGTTGGGAGGGTTGGCTACGCGTGAGATATTACCATCAGGTGGGCCGTATGCTTGTTTGCCAACTTTGAGGTATAAAAAAAAAATTCTTGTCAACATTGTTTTAAACCTCATTAGGTACCAAACCATTGTTTTTTTTGTAAAATGACATTCGCAGACCGCCGGTGCCCTGACTCAGACAAAATGCTATAACTTGTATGATTGAATGTAATTTTTTATTCATTCTATACTAATAAGAGTGTAGCGGGAGCGATGGCGATGTGCTCGACCGCCACAAAGGGAAGATCTTCCGGCCAGGCTGGGTGTCATGCCTGGGGAACCGCGGCTCCGACAATGTATGTGTCGGAGGTTGTATTTATATCTCCATATCGTAGAAACTTCGATAGCGTGATTCAGGATTTCTAAGTGTCGTCGTATATGACGTCATGTGTTCGCATTGTGAACTTTTTCTTCACTCTGTAGTTCTTCTGTATGGCGATAGGTGTCGCCACAAGAGGAAAGATTTATATTTTCATTTGTAACGAATGAACTCGAAAACTACTGGGCCGATTTAAAAAATTCTTTCACCGATAGGAATCATCTACACTTTCCCCGAGTGATATACACGCATATGCAGGATTCACAGTTGTTGGTGTTATGCGGATGCGTCTTCATGGACTAAGCCTTAAATTTTGTTGTTCCTTATAAAATTTTAAAGTTAGTCCTTACACACACTCTGCGCCTCCTACTTATTCTATATGATTATCTCTCTATCCTAAGGTTGTCTGGAAGAGATTGCTTTAGCGATAAGACCGCCTGTTGTACTTTTCCTACCACCTTGTACTTTTTTATTGTTATGTTTATTTGGTGCAATAAAGAATATTGTATTGTATTGTATTGTGATATAGGCTCTATTTTTTTAAATCCTTACTAAAAGCCGTGTGAAGAATCAGGGCGCTGGTTTTTATAAATAAAATTAAAAAAAACTTTTGTTATAATTATTGTTTGTAATAACTTTTCCCCTCGATTATACATAGAGCGTGAATTCGGCAATGACTGTAGTGGGACTCCGTGCATGTCATTAATTTGCAAATTAAAACGATCGCTGGGATTTCGCGCGGGGATGAGTGATGATGATGAAAGTTATTCAATTTTTAATGTGATACGGTAAGCAAACAAGCAAGCGGACCACCTGATGGTCAGCAGTAATTTTAGCCACGGACGCTTGCAATACCGGGAGTAACACTCGCGCGTTGCTAACCACGTCAAAAGTGGAGCTCAGGAGACCTTACTCACCGTAGGAACACAACATGGCCGAGACCAGTGTTATTTGGCTACGATCTTCTGTAAGGTGGAGGTCCTTCCACAAACGGGAAGTCTTTTTTTTCTTCGAAATTAGACCTTCACAGGCACTTTTTCTTGTCATTTACAACTTGTATATTTATGTAGGTATACAAAATACGTTATAAACTACCACCATTTCGGACACAAGCAAAATGGCCACCGGTAAAAGAAACGGCGAAAGAAACCCGGTTACGGCCTTTTATGTCATTTAGCAATTTTTCCTTCCACTCTTTGTTACAATGTATAAGTACATTTATAATAATAAATAAAATAGAGATCCAGGATACATACAGAAATTAAGTACCAAACGCAGGACGTCGCGTCGATCCAAATAGCGCTATGGTCACATCCTAAATATGTCGATTAAGTAGATGTTGATAAAACGAGAAGACCAGTCCCCCAAGATGATAACCACAACTGAGAGTCGCCAGCCTCCATCACTGAGCTCACCATTAAAAATATTATGAACAATATTGGAGGGAACACAGCGACCTGACTCCCGATACGACCGTAATCATATATAATCATGCGTAAGTCATACAGCATACTGCATATTTATGGCATGTGGTAGGCAAACAGGCAAATGGACCTGAAGGAAAGTGGTTACCGTCGCCCAGCGAGGAGGTAACCAATAGAGACGAAATGTTGACGACCTCCGTGGCGTAATGGTTACCACGCGAGACCGCCGCCCAGGAGGTTCCGGGTTCGAATCCCGGTCGGGTCATGATGAAAAACGAACTTTTTCTGATTGGCCTCGGGTCTTGGATGTTTATCTATATATGTATTTGTTATAAAATATAGTATCGTTGAGTTAGTATCCCATAACACAAGTTTCGAACTTCCTTTGGGGCTAGCTGATACTGTGTGATTTGTCCCTATATATTTATTTATTATATTTATTTAATGTTTGTAATTTTCTTCAAACTTAATGTAATGTCCTCAAATCTCAGTTGTCAATTACTGCGCACGCAAACAAAATAGTTAGCGATTATTATACAAAATACCAACACATTTGGACAAACCCTATGGACTTGAAGTCACTTCTTTTCCAAAGGAAGGGCTGCGTACTCGATGACGTCGCCAATGCCTACGTCAGTAATACCAAAGAAAAAAGAAAAGTACGATATATTTTTAAATGACAAAAAAGGCCGTAACTGGTTTTCTTTCGCCATTTCTTTTTACCAGTGGTCATTTTGCTTTTGTTTCCGAAATGGTAGTAGTGTATAGAGTAGATTAATTTATACAAATCATTTATTACTTTATACTCTGACAAGAGAACGTGTTTGTGAAAACCTATTCTCTGAATAAAAGTTTTGAATTTAAATTTGAATTAGAGGCGCTGCCAATGCATTGCCAGGTACAAGAAAGGGAATAAGGAGACTACCATTTTTTTACAGCTAGCTGGTGCGTTGGTAGTGGTCCTTCGGTTCGGTTCGAGTTCGATTCCTGCAGGCGGCAAACATTTATGTGACGGCATTTGTTTTTGCTCTCGAGTTTGAATTTCTATGTATTACTAGTAAAATACTCGCAACTTCGTTTGCGTATATCTCGCTTTCCCGTGGGAATTTTGAAAATCCTTTCTTAGTGCACCCCTAGACGTCGTAAGGAAACTACATTCCAAATTTGGAATCCCTAGACCCAGCGGTTTGGGCTGTACGTTGATATATAGTCAAGTCAGTCAGTCAGTCAGGACTTTAGATTTTAAATGTATAGATAATTATTTATCTACAATAATATTATATCCGTTGTCGGGTACCCATTAGACAAGCAGGTTAAGTCTAGCTCACTTTGGGACCAGTTGGCGGTGTGCGAATTGTGTAGAATTTAGTATTGATTTTTAATCGTGCATACACGCAGGCACAACAAGTATTTGCTTAACTCCAACAGGTGTATCCGCACAACAATAAAGCTCTCTTAATACCCTTAAAGCTCACCAATAGAGCTTACTTTAATTACAAAAGCTATCATGAATTCATACTTTCAATTAAACTTTTATTTTAAAGTCTCTGGCGGTGTGCCAGGCAATTAAGATTGGCAATCTAGTTGCCGTCATTTAGGAATGAAAGTAAGACGGGATTATTGGGTTTTGGGTAGTTAAATGTAAAATATCATCATAATCCACTATTTTAAATTAATAACTAGAAAATGAAATGACAACTAAAGGGAATGACAGCCCCACGGCTCACGTACAATGGTCCAGTACAGGACTAAAGTGCGGAAACCACACCCACTAGAGGGTTATGATGATGATGATGATGATTAATAACTAGCTGATGCCCGTGGTTTTACCCTCGACATTCCGTTATTTATTTATTTATTTATTTATATTTATATGGAACTAGCTAGCCCGGCTTCGCCCGGGTACTGTTTCGTTTTTTTTTCAATCTTTCTGAGAGATTTTCTTAATATTTTTTTCCGTAAGAACCTTGTACAGAGTATTAGAAAACTACAAAAAAAAATCAGCCAAATCGGTCAAGCCGTTTTCATGTTATGTCGTGACAACGGAAAACGGGTTTCATTTTTATATATATAGATGATATCCCACTAATATTATACAGGCGAAAGTTATGTGTATTTTTTTCTTCACGCTCAAATGGTTGGGCCAATAATTGTGATATTTGGTATGTAGATAGCTGATACCTTGGATAAAAGCGATTCACGTAGGATTTGGTCAAGTCTGATATAGATAGCTGCAAACGAAGTTGCGAAGACCCCTGGATTGTATTTTAATAATACTTTATTCAAAAACGCACTTGATAACAATTTAGTTGACAGCTCTAAGGCTCTGTGTTAGTTAACTGTGCTACAGGCTTCTTACATTAACTTAAACTATAAAAAACCTTATTTTGTTTTTTTTACAATTCATACAGATTGAGCTAGCCCCAAAGTAAGTTCGAAACTTATGTTATGGGATACTAACTCAACGATATTATATTTTATAACAAATACATATATAGATAAACATCCAAGACCCGAGGTCAATCAGAAAAAGTTCGTTTTTTTCATCATGACCCGACCGGGGATCGAACCCGGGATCTCCTGGGTGGCGGTCTAGCGTGGTAACCATTACGCCACGGAGGTCGTTATTCTAGTTAACACCAAAATGTGTCTGTCAAAATGGCACTGGAGGAGGATGGATGAGCTGCTTCACCTTCCATCGTTCGTTCTAGGCATCACCTGGCTACTCACTCAAGTTATTCGAAGATTTAAAAACGATCGTTACAGATAAAAGTGAATTATCTAATCTTGATGTTTTCGATACTTCGCAGCATCCGTGCGGATATTAAAAACCTATCAAAATCCGTTTAGTACCTGCCCGATGAGGTTGAAGTACTAATATTTAAATATAGCAAAGCGTTTTTGATCAAAAAACCTTATTTTTCCTGTAATTTAAAGTTTTTTCGATAATACGATTTTAATTAACTTGAGAAACATCTATTGACCATTTAAGATTATTTTACAGTTGTTACGGTTTAACCAATCATTTTTTTATGCCACAAAGTTGGCAAACAAGCGGTCCGTCTGATGGTAAGCATCACCGTAGCCTATAGACGCTTGCAATACCGGGGGTATCACTCACGCGTTCACCCCGCCAAATGGAGCTCTGGAGACCTTATTCACCGTAGGAACACAACATGGCCGAAACCAATGCTATTTGGCTATAAGAGGTCCTTCCCCAGACGGGCTGCGACAGATGCGGAGCGGATTATCCGCTGTGCCCTACCTCTCTTGTAGGTGTTTTCTATGTATTATGAGTATTATTCGTTGTCTGGTACCCAAAATATAAGCGTGCCCCCCCCCCCCCTTTATTACGAAATACGAGGGGGGGGGCCTCGTATTTCGTAATAAAGTTTCTATAAAAATAACTAACTTTGTCAGTAATATATCAATACAAATATCTAATTTTAATTCAAAATAAAATCTTGAAAGCAGTTTAACTTGGCTGATGTCCAACAAGAATCCCTAAATATCTACATACAGTCCGTCTGTCCGTTAAAACCGATTGTCTAGACAATTATTGTTTAAATTACGATTTAAAATTCTTGTGATTTAATGTAAAATATGATATTGTTCGTTAATAAAAACAAAAAGATATTTTACAATTGTTAAATGGTACAAATTTATAAATGGCCGGTGGAAATAATTCGTTGAATGACATAATGAGTGGGGTTTATGAATTAAAAGTATGTATGGAATGATTTATAAACTTGTAAATTATTAAGCGTGTTACAAACAGTGAAGATACTATATTTTATATTAATAATCTTAATGGTATCACAAAAGGTTAGGATAAAATGCTCGATCGAGTCATTCTTTCGAAGACTTCCCTGAGATTGTACGGTGTATTTCGCATTTTCATTGGACAAGTCACTGAAAAACATGAGCTAATAACGATTAAAGAAACTTAACCTCATTTCTCTAGAACGTCATAGACAAAAAGGTAGCCTGATTGAGACATTCAAGATACTAACAGGATATTATGATGTTCCTGATCTTTCAACCTAACAAAATATCAAGTATCTGATGAACAAAAATGGCCGTAACCGGTTTTCTTTCGCCATTTCTTTTACCGGTGGTCATTTTGCTTTGTTTCCGAAATGGTGGTAGCTTATACACTGGGCGTCAAAAATAAGTAGTACAGTTTTAAAATTGCAATATCTCCTAAACTGCAGAAGCTAGACCTTTGAAATAAAAAAAAGTTAAAAGACAATTTAATTTCATTTAATAAAAACTTCATGCATAATATCATTTTTTAAAGATTGACTGAAAAAAAACTTAATAAATAATAACACTATTTTTTTAAACTGTTGGCTTGTACTTTTGTTTTTTATTGTTTTCTTTATTGCTGATAAATCAATTGCAATTCAAAAGCAAATGTGTCTTCAGCGAGTAAACTTTACTAATCATGCCTCTTTCACCAGAAGAATGTGCAAGAATCATAACTTTTCTCGAAGTAGGCATCAGTATGCGTCGTACTGCAAGAACGGTGGGTGTAACTCTAAGAACGATCCAGCAAGTAAAGCGAAGATACGAAGAGACTGGAAACCATCTAAGGAGACCAAGTAATGGCAGACCCAGGTGCACTAGTACCCGAGAAGACCGCTTAATTGTCTCTACTGTGTTAAGAAATCGTCACCTTAATGCAGTTGAGGTCCAGCAACAGCTTCTTCAGACCCGAAGAGACTACGTTAGTGAGAGTACAGTGAGGAGAAGACTTGCTGAAGCCAACCTGAAGTCGTACAGGCCAGCAAATGGCCCCAAACTTGAGACATAGCATCGAGTAGTAAGACTACGCTACGCGCGTCAACACGTACAATGGGGCGAAGAAGAATGGACAAGAGTTTTGTTCACAGATGAGTCTCGGTTTTCTTTATTCACTTCCGATGGAAGGCGGAGAGTATACAAGCGACCTGGTGAGCGATACATTCAAGGTTGCATCTCGGAAAGAGTTCAATACGGCGGGGGCTCTGTACACGTATGGGCTGGCATCTCTTCAGAGGGTCGCACAGAGCTAGTGGTCATAGAAAATGGCACTCTGACTGGTGAAAGATATGCATTAGAGATCCTTAACGAGTATGCAGGGCCATATTTAGCAAATATGGGTGATGGAGCTATACTAATGCATGATAACGCCCGGCCACACACCGCTCATCTCGTACAAGAGTACATTCAGGAGGTTGGCATCAGCTTGATGGCTTGGCCATCAAGAAGCCCAGATCTTAACCCGATTGAACACGCCTGGGATGAGCTTGGGAGGCTAGTCAGAAGACTCAGACCACCCCCCGCCACCCTCAGGGCTCTAAAACAGGCCCTGATAGAAGAATGGGTGAATATTCCCCAACACCGCCTCCGAAACTTAGTGTTCAGCATGCCAAACCGGCTCCAAGCTGTCATCAGAGCCCGAGGCGGCAACACAAGTTACTAAAGTGGGAACAAGGCGTAAAAATTAAGTTCTTGATAGTTCCTTCAAAATGGTTAGCTTTTTAGTTTTTTCCTAATTTTCAGTGTAAAACTTTACTAATGCTAAATAAAATATTATTTTTAGAAAAATTTGTTAAATTTGCTATAAAATGACTTTTATTTCAAAACTCTAACTTCTATAGAGAGTAATTGCAATTTTAAAACTGTACTACTTATTTTTGACGCCCAGTGTAGTTTATTTATTTAATACAGAATAATAATATTATTATAAGACACGCATCTTCAACCAGTGTGTTCTGCCCACGATAAAGTATGGCGCCGAGACATGGACTCTTACAAAAGGTTCCACATATAGGATTGCAGTTGCGCAAAGAGCGATGGAACGAGTCATGCTAGGCATCAAATTGCAAGATCGAGTTCGCAATGTTGAGATACGACGTCGAACGAAAGTTCACGACGTGGTCTCCAGCGTTGCGGCTCTAAAAAGGAACTGGGCGGGACATCTGGCTAGACGGAACGACGGAAGGTGGAGTAAGGCAGTCATCGAGTGGTACCCTAGTAACGGTAAACGGAGTATAGGACGTCCGGCAGCTAGATGGGTCGACGATGTCAGGCAGATTGCTGGGAAAAAGTGGATTGAGATGGCTCAGGATAGGGAAGGATGGCGTAGACGAAAGGAGGCTTATACCTAGCAGTGGGTCGAGGAAAGCTGATGATGATGATGATGAATAATATTATTATGTAACACTCATTGTAAATGACATGTCTATGTGCCCGCGAGGGTCTACAGAATAAAATATGTTTGACTTTGACTAACGACAACTAGCAAATTGTACCTAATCCATGTCCGACGAATAAATGATTTATCTATTTTGAAGACCTCCGCGGCGTACGTCAGACCGCCACCCAGGAGGTCCCGGGTTCAAATCCCTGTTGAGTCATGATGAAAAACTAACATTTTCTGATTAGCCTCTGGTCTTGGATGTTTATCTATATATTTGTTATAAAATATAGTATCGTTGAATTAGTATCCCATAACACAAGTTTCGAACTTGCAATGGGGCTAGCTCAATCTTTGTGTCCCCATATATTTATTTATCTATCACTTGAGTGAAGCCTGTACAGGGCACCGCATAACCGCTACGAAATCCTCATAAACGCCCTCCGTGGCGGTGCGCGATGCCGTGTGTAAATGTATGAAAACGAACTGCTTGTGTCCTTGTGTCGCGACACGACACGACACACCACTTGGAAATATTACACTCAGCAATTGTTGCATGTACACTATTCTGTAACTACTGTTTAATGTATCTATTTAAAAGAGAAGTAAAAAATTATTTACTTTCACACTAAATTCTTTGTATAAAAACGACATTTTATTTAACATATATTGTACTATACAAGTATTCATGTATTGTTTTAGTTTTATATATTGATAATTATATATAAATGTATATATTTATTTATATATTTATATCTGTAATATTGTATCTATACTTATTATGTATTATATACATAAATTATTTATTGTAGATATATTGTTATGTCCTGCTGTTTATTATACATCTTGCTAGCCCTGCCCACTTCATACAAAAATTCGTTACCCTAAAGTTACCTTGAAAATATTGCTTTGAGCAATAAGGCCGCCTTGTTGCATATACACTAGTTTGTAACTTTTACTGTTTACTGTATTCATTGATTGTGTGTTGCAAATAAAGCATAATCTCTCTTTCACACATACACCTAGAACTAGGCTATGTAAAAAACCTGTTACATTTTCACGAGTACAGCCGATTATATGCTAGTTAATTAGTAAAATACATAATTAAATAACATGATATTCAATAAAAATAATTAAAACGAAACTAACAATAAAAATTAAAAACTAAACTAACAATAAAAACTAAAACTAAGCATTAAAAAGACATGGTCCCTGTGGCAGGGTGCCCAAAATGCTAGCAGCGTTACCTCGCTGAATGGCGATAGATATCCGTTGAGCGAAGTAACTGCCAGCCTTTGGGTCACCAGTGGTTTGTCGCAGCCTTTTTGCGATGTCCCTAAAAAAGGACAACGCACTGGTACCCCACGAGCCTAATGTTTCTACACCAAAAGCCACAAAATCGTAGGAACCAGTCAGCTGCTGATATTTTGTGGCTTTTAGTTTCTCGGCGGACTCCGCCGCCGCTCCCGCACTCCTACTCGTACCGTGAAGATGTGACGGGGCAAGTGTGTCAACGCATGTCGCGTCCCACGTGCTAGTTCATTTAGCAAATGGTTTATCAAATGGACATCTCGGTTAAGAGCACCTGACTGTCGGGTGATGGATAGAGTTGATGCCAAAATAGATTGAAACTAGAACAAGTCATATATAGATGGTTAGATCAACAGATAAAATTCCCAGTCGTGTGCCATTTATGCTTATCTTTTTGAAAATATTTCTGTAACTTCTGTACATATTAATGCTAGAGACACGGTGAATTTATCTATAACTAGCTTTTTTTTCCGCAACTTCGTCCGCGTGAAGTTCCGGGCCCGTTCCCGTGGGAACCACATTGAATTTCGGGAAAAGCTATAGCCTATGTCACTCCCTGATAATGTAGCTTTCTGCTGGTGAAAGAATATTTGGAATTGGTCCAGTAGTTTCGGAGCCTATTCAATGCAAACAAACAAACAAACTTAGCAAATTTAACTAAGCAAACTTAGTCAAATGACAAAAGACCGTAACTGGTTTTCATTTGTAATTTCTTTTTACCAGTGGTCACTTTGCCTTTGTTTCTGAAATTCTATTTTATTAGTGTTGCCATAAATTAGAACTATTTTAGAAAATAGTTTTTTTATGACAGTTTTCTGGTAAACTACGGTAATTTCGTCCCAATTAAGTCCCAAGGCGGTAGGGACATAATATATTAACCCTCCCGCAACAACGGCGAAACACCTGAGCTCACATTAAATTATCGTTAACTGCTCGACATAAAAATATAAGAGGGTTAACTTAAAAATATATACTTGTTAATTAAATACAATAAGGTTTTTGCGTTTATTAAATAAATAAATATCCATGGACGAATCACACAATGCCATCTATTTACAAATTTTTGGAGTGGTAGAGCAATTATTATGAAATGGGCTAGCTTGACCGGAGAAGTACCACCCTCTCAAAGAATATCGACGTGAAGCAGCAATGCGTTTCATTCGGTGAGTGAGAGATCCGGAAGCCCAACTCCTTCCCCATCCCCTCTTTCCCCCTCCTTCTTTCCCTTCTCTTCCTCCTTCCTTTCCTTCAACCTCCTTGGCGGACATCGCATTAGTAGCGCCCCTGGTGTTGCTGATGTCCATAGGCGGCGGTGACCGCCTTCCATCAGGTGGCCCGATTGCTTGTTTGTCTACTGTTTGACATATTAAAAAAATAGTAAGTTTGTACTATGGGTACTGTTGCGAACTAGCCATCAGTGGGGCAATTCACGTAACAAGAACCGATTCTAGTTCGATTCAACGACACTCGCTTTCCCGTTCAATTCCTATTTTGTATGAGTGAGACAGCGAATGTCTTTGAATCGAACTAGAATCGGTTCTTGTTACTTGAATTGCCCCACAGGCTGGAAGTGAACAAACAAACTCACTTTCTCATTTATAATATTCGCATGATTTTACTCGAACACAGACAACTACGTATGCGACTCCGAGTCAGTCGAGTCGTAGTCGAGTCGCGACTCGATAACGACTCGACTGACCCAACCCCTACCCAACCCACGCTACCCAAGACGCGTCATGGGTAGCGTGGTGGAAGGACTGTCTAAGTTTCAGGGATGATGGTCACTGATAATGATACCAACTGCGTTTAAGCTATCATCAATCCGTTAACTTTTTTCGCTGAAAAGTATTTCAAACATCAAAGAAATGTTTAATAACTACAGGTGTTTATATTCACTATAAATTATGTAGTTTATAGCACTAGTGTTGAAAGTATCAAGACCAAACTCCACTCAATGAATTTTCATTGTGAAGAACATTTGTATTTTTATGCATTTTTTTGAAGTAAAAACTTCTTTATAGGCGCTTGGGTACTTTTTTTAGATGGGTAAAAAAATGTTATAAACTCGCGTCAGATCTGTAGCCCTTAGAGCATTAAACCAGACCGGAGGCGACACTCATAGGTGTACCCCTCTGCCAAAGGTACGAGAGCGGCGGTCATACCCATTATATGAAACTAGTTGCCGAGATGCGATTGTGTGCGTGTAGTTTAAGATTGTGTGCGATAATAATGTTGTGTGCGTTTATAGCGACGTGATAGAAAATGTATGTGTGTTACCTCACCCCCCGCTGAAAGAGGCAGAATTTTTTGCGTAGGAATTGTTGCGCGTGTCGTCTCCGGTCTGGTTTAATGCTCTAAGCTGTAGCCTGATCAAAAAAGCGTAAAGACGGATGGAGAGGACGTTGATGTTTCGAGTCGTGTTGTCGGGAGTGCCGGCAATTTTCACTTCTGCCGGCACTCCCGGACTGCAACCCGTCCTTTTTTTTTACTATACCTACATACCTATTATACATACGTATATCATTTACTAAGCAGTATTTAAATATTTTTAAGGTTTTTACTTGAAAAGGAAAAAAGGCCAAAACTGGTTTTATTTCGCCAAAGACCCGAATCTTTGAATAAACGATTTGAGTTTGACATTCGGTGAATTACTCAAAACGATTTTATGTCAATGACACACATTATATTATGGCTGTCAATCAAAATATAGAAGAAAAATAAGGAATAGGTAGGTGCTTGAAACGGAGACCCTGTACCAGAGAGTACGCAGCCCGTTTGAATAAAGACGCCTTCAAGTCCATTGGCCTTGTCCAAATGTGTTGGTATTTTGTACATAAAATCGTTCTGTATTTTAAAATTTCAACCTCTGTTTAGGTTGCGCGTGTAGTAATTGACAACTGAGATCACTCACCGTACTCACCGTAGGAACACAACATGGCCGAGACCAATGCTATTTGGCTACGATCTTCTGTAAGGTGGAGGTCCTTCCCCAGACGGGCTGCTCCGTTTTGAGCGGATTGTCCGCTGTGCCCTACCTCTCTTAAAACTTATGAACTTCTCAGTGTACTACTACGAAACGCGTCCACGTACATTATGTACAGTGTACACATTACTACCGGGTGTATACATTAATGTGGGATTTTTTAACTTTTTTTAATTCCCATGGGAACGGAACTGCACGGAAACACCATAGATGTCCGATGGTAATGTAACAAAACACCATAAGATAGTCTACACAAATTCGGAAATGAAGCACGCAGTAATATTCTACGTGGTAATGGCAGAAGGTTGTAAAACATTTATAAAACTCCATTTCCTCGTGAGCCGTCTGCTTTAGCTTTACTAACGAGCTTTCTAACAACATTAGGCTGATGTCTTAATGATAGCGGTGAGCAGAGCGATTTTCATGAGATAAACACACTGCATGTGGAAACGGTGGACGCGCACTGTCGTAGGATGACAGACGCGCTGCGCCGCTGCTGCCACCGCACCGCGTTTAATTTGATGTCGTTCATGCAAATAGCGGTACAAAAACGACCGACCCAGCCAAAATTTCATTAAAGTTTAAACATCATGCTGGCGAAATGGCGAAAAAGTCTTATAGTTTTGGAGTAATTTAATAATAAACAATTGTAAAAATGTGTGTTCCATGCCTAAAAATCATTTGTCGGAGAGTGTTAAGAACGTTTTTTAACGGCCATTAAATTTCAATTTTTTAATGTTTGGTGTGTTAATTGTGATAAAAATTAATAAAAAAATGGCATTATTCTTGTGTAGTATTCATAAATAAGGTGTAAATAAAACTACAGGTGTTTCAAAAATCCGCTCCATGAAAAGCCTCAGCTCAAGAAAAATTATAATGAGCGCTTGTAAATGTGTGTTGTAAGTGGAAATATAATCGGCATTTTGATAGCGGTCTTATAGGCACTTAATTATAAAGATTTTGAGTATTTTCCTCGTGAAGTGCCATTTTTTTTAACTTATAAAAAAAATGTTATTATCGTTATGGCCACTTCGGTTTCTGAATTACTTTATTAAAGGTTGATTCTCACCTGAATGTTAATAGTAGATTTTACAACAAGTGCACAAAACGAATCATTTCTATCCGAGACTTTTAGCAGCCCGAGCCGAAGGCGAGGGCTGATAGTAATGTCGAGGATAGAAATGGTTTTGTGGACGAGTTATAAACTCTGCTTTTCACTTCGATTGCGAGGAAATAAATAAATAAACGCAAGAAAAACAAGACCCTGTTTCCCATTTCCCGCCGCTTTTTTTTTTTTAATCTTACGACTTTGAAATTAGGCTTGGGCTGCAGACCTATACAGCCTACTATTAAATTAATTTTGTAATAAAATAATTTTCTTAAATTAATTAAATAACCTACCGTACTTTAATTTAAATTTTAATATCTTTTATGACTTAAAAACACATAAGGCAAATAAATTAAAGTAAATATTATAAAATAACAAATTCTATCTCTGAACTTTTTGTTGTGTTTGGCTGTATGGCTTATTTCCTTTGTCTTAATATAGATACATTTATGAGTTTACTTTTCTGCCCTTGTGCACAAAATTCGATTTTGTGCAGCCTATATCCTGCGCAAATAAGCACTTTCTGAGCATGAGAAGTGAAAAGATTTTTTTTAAATCATCCCGCGCACGAATAATTCCGTTTTCAAAGAGAGATGTAGCTCAACACTAAAGTTATGCTTTATTTTTTTTAAGGAAAACAAATTAGTTAACGATTCGCCTGATGGTAAGCAATCACTGTTGCCCATGGACACAACTGCAATAATCTTGGATGCGTTGCCCCACTTATAAAGGAAAGAAAAGGAAACAGGAAGTAGTTTTAGTAGTAGTTTAAGAGAGGAAGGGCACAGCGGATAATCCGCTCAAATCGGAGCAGCCCGCCTGAGGAAGGACGAAATAGCATTGGTCTCGGCCATGTTGTGTTCCTACGGAGAGTAATGTCTCTAGACCTCCACTTGGGGCTGGGAGTTTGGGTTGGGAGGGTTGGCAACGCGTGAGTCTATAGGCCACGGTGACGGCTTACCATCAGGCCGACTGTATGCTTGTTTGCCAGTGTTGTAGTAAAAAAAAAAGTAACAAGCAAGACCGGTGTACTAAACCGGCTCTCTCATTCATCCTATGAAACACGCCGGGTTTCTCATAGTATCGATGTAAAATATATCACCGCTATTTTACATCGATATTCTCTGTGAGACTGGAGTTTGAGATAACGAAACAAATCCAATCACTAGCTAGCAATGACGTTACTTAAAACTTGCGTGTTCGTTCAGAACGCGACACACCGCGACGCCACCGAGCTCTTCGATATATCGTTAAAAATAGCGTAAATATATATTCTAATTTCTAATAATTTGAATTTCTTTTTCAAATAAAACAATTTGTTTTATAAATGAAAGTAGTTACTTTTGGTTATTACAAGCTATCGCATTTTCCCCTCCATTGCCCCACTTAATGACTGGGCGGGAAAAAGTGTAAGGAATTTCCTTTCTTGCGAACATTACGAGATAACATCCAAAATACACGGTTAAGTGGGTAAGAGGACGTAAGAATAGAAAAGACTGATGTTTATAAAAAAAAAAATCTTGTTGGCTATCCAGTAATTTAAAAGTAAACGTTCGTTTTTAAGAAGTGTGCGATAGCCAACAAAATTAAATGTGTTATGACCACAGAACATTAAACGGGGAGGTTTTACTGCCCTGTAGGAAGGAAGGAAAGAAATGCGGTTCTCTGCAAATTGTACAGACCTACAAGGATATTTATGAACGTGAGTGACAGTTGTGAGAGGGCGTTACAGGCTCACTCAAACAGCCTCTATGGCGGTGGCGGTAGCGGTGGTGATCTGATCGCGCGATCACTTGTACACAGACTGCCGCGGTGGCGATCAGGGCGTGACCAGCGATCACAGCCATACCGCACGATCAAGCACGCGCATTGTTACGGTGGGTTGTTATAAATAACAAGATGTTTAAATCAAATCAATCAATCAAATCGAAAAATACTTTATTCTACAGGTCCTCGCGGGCACTTAGACGCGTCACTTACAATGAATCTTTATTAAATAAATAAGCTACTCTATAAACTATCACAATTTTGGAAACAAAGCAAAATGACCGCTGGGGGAAAAAATGGCGAAAGAAACCCAGTTACGGTCTTTTTTGTCATTCCATTTTTTTTTCTTCTCTTTCAATATTTTTAATACATACAGTATTGAAAAGAATACAAAAAAGCGCGATGTATCTTATAGAACTGGGTAATTTTTAATAATTTATATTAGTTTTGAACTTATAACACGCGGCAACGCGATCAGTTGTAATTATTTACCACCGTGATCGCGACCGCGGCCGCTGACACTACAAACCAATGCGGTGGCGATCAGCCGCGTCCGGGCCGCGCGTCGCCCGCGCTTATTTGAATGTTTCCTTGTGATACCTAGCGTTACAACTGACCGCCACCGCCACCGCTGATCGCGGCTGTTCTAGGGGGCCTTTACTGTGGCATATTTTTATACATTTTGTCAAAGGCGAACTGTCGAAAAGTGACATACAATATGACGGGAGTTGTAGTTCTAATTTCGGCCACATTCATAAATAGCCTTGTAGCACTGTATACAAAACATGTCTGTAAGTGAAACGTCAAAGCACCACACCCTCACAAAACCGAATCGTTTGGTTAGGAATGTATATTTAAATATATGTACAGTTTGAAGTCAAAGTGACACTTTTCAAATGAGACGTTTTATTTTATGATATAGTTAAGTATGTCCAGATTCGTCAATGGCCAGAAAGATCACCCCCACATTGTCTGCCTTGTTATTTATTAGTTTATTATAAATGAAATCGAAATGAAATGAAATAAAATCGTTTATTTCAGAAATTAGACCTTCACAGGCACTTTTTCTTGTCATTTACAACTTGTATATTTATGTAAAAAGAAAATAAACTACCACCATTTCGGACACCAGCAAAATGGCCACCGGTAAAAGAAACGGCGAAAGAAACCTGATTACGGCCTTTTTTGTCATTTACCAATTTTTTCTTCCGCTATTTGTTACAATGTATAAGTAAGTACATTTATAAGAATAAATAAAATACAGATCCAGGTACATACAGAAATTAAGTACCAAACGCGGGACATCGATCCAAATAGCGCTACGATGATATATAAGTAAATGATTTAGTGGTTTTAAACCATTTTTAGGGTTCCGTAATAAATAAAGAACCCTTATAGTTTCGCCACGTCCGTCTGTCTGTCTGTCCGTCCGCGGTCTAGCGCCTAGACGCTTGATGATAGAAAGCTGTAATTTGGTATGTATACTCATATTAACAATGCTAACAAAGTGGTAGAATGAAATTTTGAAAAATATATTTTTTTTGGGTGCCTCCCCTACAGGTAAAGTGGGAATGAAAATTATTTTTCGTACCGATCCTATGTTGTGGAGTATCGTTAGATAGGTCTCGTAAAAGCGTTGAGGGTGTGGGAAGATCATTTTTCAATACAATGATCCGTTCGCGAATTATTTACATTTAACGTGTCAATTTTCGTTTTGCACGGTGGTCCCCCCCCCTCTATCTCCGAAAGTCTAACGGTTAAATAGGCACTACTAGTTACCGAGTAATAGCCGACGAACTTAGGAAGTAAAATTTATTTGACGAAAACGTACAAATGCCATGGAATATGGCATTGTACTCATTTGCAAGCAAGAAATGCGTAGCCGATACGGGACCCTACAATGTGCGTGGCTCGACACGTACTTGCCCGGTTTTTTAAAACATACCTTTCTAATTAATTCTGGTGTTCATGCAGACCGGCTTTGTGGTAGATTATCTGTAACAAAAATACAATGTTTCCTTCAAAAATATTATTTTTAAACCATTTTACTATTATTCTAAGTAAATAAAATTGTACATAATAAAGACATCCTTATCACTATCTCCCTCCCGCAATACGTGTGAGTCGATAAATTTAGATTTTACGCCAAATCGCGCCTCGTAAAAAGGCTGTTATTGTAATTTATTAGATTCCCATGTCTAATTTCACACGCACAAAAAAATAAATGTTTCTCTCTGGTTGCCATATTTAAAAAAGAGCAATTTTTAAAAACCGAATGCATTTTTATTTTTTAATAAGCAGTAAAGTAGGATTTAAATTTGAATAGAATAATTTACGAGCATTGCTGATGATGGCTGTTTAAACTTACGCCTTTGCCTGTTTTTATTAGAAAAAAATATGGCCGGAGGAAAGAAAGTCATTTAGCAATCTTGATAATTTATTTCAGTTGTTAATGTGCACTAATGATTTAATTATCCGTTAAAGTTCTCTTGAAAAGAAAATTGAAATGTTAAAATTAATTTATTTTATGATGGCGTTTATTTCAATGTCGAAAGTCAATTTAGCGAAGTGCGATGTATCTAATAGTTTCACCAATTTATTAAAAAGACACGTAAAATTTTGGTAATGTATTTATCGGACAGATAGGTTAACTAAAACTTTATCAAGTAATAAAAAGGGTAATGCTTCTAAATCGACTCCTCTGACCAATTAGCGGAGCTAATCTCGTAAAGAAATAGTTGAAATAAATAAATATATAGGGACAATTCATACAGATTGAGCAAGCCCCAAAGTAAGTTTGAAACTTGTGTTATGGGATACTAACTCAACGATATTATATTTTATAACAAATACATTAGATAAACATCCAAGACCCGAGGCCAATCAGAAAAAGTTCGTTTTTCATCATGACCCGACCGGGGATCGAACCCGGGACCTCCTGGGAGGCGGTCTGGCGTGGTAACCATTACGCCACGGAAATCGTCAAATCTAGTCTCAAATTGAGATTTGAGACTCTACAATCTGTAGCGCTATCTTGGTCATCTTCACTAATATTATATAGAGGAAAGATTTTTATTTCTGAGTGTGTTTGTTATGAATAAACTCAAAAAACTGCTGGACCGATTTCAAGAATTCTTTCACCATTGGAAAGTTACATTATCCCCGCGTAAAATAGGTTATGTTGCATTTTAAAAAAAATTGCGATCCCCAGTAAAACACGTACGAAGTTGGGGCAATCCGCTAGTACAAACTATAAACGAACTTTAGAGCTTTAGTTTGACAGAAGTTATACTAAGCCATAATGAAATAAGTCATTAACTTTAAAAATGGTTTTCAGCATTCACAGTAAGCTATTGAAAGCTAGTTCTTAGCGCGAATTCACATTAATTTCTTGAAGTACCCCGACTCGTGTGAAAGGTCTTTAAGTAAGCAATAAAAAATCTATTTCACGCTTTGAAACTCTTAAGTATTATCCTAAGAAAATGGGAAACTATTAATGGGTTTGCATTGGATAAAACAAATTGAACTTTGTTCCTATTCGATTAGGATTTTAAATTGTTCAATGGGTACTTGTTCCGTGTTTTTTACCTTACTTTATTGCACATCATTTGTCGTAATTGGTTTTCAGGTTTAAAATTATGATGTGGGTAAAATATAACTGCATATAAGTACTAATTAAAAACTTTTAAAAGCTTCTTTTTATATATAGTCAGTTTTTTGATCACGTTCAATCATGAAGCGATCAATAGAGAACTCATGAGTCATGTTGTGAATTTATAAGATGCATGTTACATCGTTTGTAACTTGCTCAGATTTCAAAGTGAGCAACCCGGCTCATTTGAATATGTAATACGCAACTGATAAATTCACAATATGAAACAATTTTCAATTTGGTCGTCTTATACACGTTAACACGTTCGTATGTGACCAAAAAAACCCACTCTGAACACTAAACATATCCGATTATATTATATTATTTCTACAACCACAGAGTAAAATATTTTTATTTGAAATCTTATGAAAATATTCAGATTACCTGCCACGATTCATAGGAATGAAACTAGGCTAGGCACAGATAATATCCGACGGCACCGAGCCGTATGTAGTCCGGATATCCGTTTGGATGCTAGATGTGCCAAATCGTTATTATTTTTCACTTGTTACCGTTCGCGGATTCGCCTGCATTATCTTATTCGTGTGACAAGGCTGATTTCACCATTGTACCATACGCCACAGACTCCAGGAGGGCTACTACGAAACGTGAATTGTAGTGAAGAGTTTTAACTATGAATTACAAGGTTTTTTCATGATTATTTTAGTAATTCCTTGAATTTAGTAGTTCGTTGAATTATAACCATGAAATACCTTGTATTCGACGTTTAAAATTCTTCCGGTTCGTAGTAGCCCTCCAGTTTCATCAACATCATATGGACGAATGGAGCTCCAGCCCTCTACGATTTCTGCGGCACTTCCTTCCTCGCACAGTAAAAATTTGGATTCATCTATGTTCCAGAACAATTATGAAATCATTTATGTTTCCGAACAACTCAATCTGTATGAATTGTCCCTATATATTTATTTATTTATTATTTATTTAATTATGACTTGGGGAACCTTCAAGAAGCGAGTGTTTTTAACTGATTGCAGCTGAAAAATGATGAGAATATCATCCCGAGTCGCTAAAGTTAAATAAAGACAAAATGATAGAAATAAAAATTATATTTTGCTGTTGGAATTGTACCAAAACGCTAACACAGAATTGGCTCATTTGTGTATGCGAGGCACAAGAATAGAATTGCAATTATTATTATCGATGAGAAAACCATTAAATGTACGAGTAGGTAATTATAATTTTTCGATGAATCAAACAGACCGAGGTGGATCATACGAGTATCAGATAGTAAGCAATCACCTAGAACGGAAGGAGGAAGGAGATAGGAAGAAGGACGGGTATTCGTCGACTCTCTTACTCATCGTACGAAAGGCAGCGGCTATTATAACGTCGATATTCGGCGAGAAGGTAGTACTATCCCGGTCAACACAGTATCGCATACTTCTTGCTACTTTTGAAGGAAGAAAGACGGCATATTCCCATCAGGTGTATTGTAATTTTGTTCTACCACTGATATCAATATAATATATTGTGTAAACATTCCAAAATGTCTAAGCGTCTCGAAGCTAGATGCGTACAGACACACGGACAGACATGACGAGACTATGAAGCAGGTTGCAGACCAAGAGCTAGGCCAAGTCACTCCTAACTTAGTTCAGCTTAGTCTGCATAGCTAATAAGATTTTTCAAACTTGGGTGCAGACCACAACGAGTAATGTATGTTAAGGTTCCTTCCACAGAAAAATCGACAATTTATTATAACTAACCGTCATTACTATAAGCGGAGATCCAACTTTATGTGTCAAATGACAAGAGACTTAATGGTAGACATTCAGCTATTGTTCGTGTCTATTGGTCCCTCGCGTATGTAACTGTGAGAATGAGAGACTCGGATTACCTACTCTGCGGTGAGGTTTGGTTAACGAGCGGTGGCGGGGCTTAAAAGTACAATGGGAATGTGGATTCTGTGGTTGACGCTAAAGAAATGTAGTATACGAGAAAAGAAAATATACACATTACATTTACAAGCTCCTTTCAATACTTCCTACTCCGACTATCTTCTTTCTGATTTAATTCGTTGTGAGTTCCAAAACAGCTGTAGTTTATTCCCCGGGACGTCAATAAGCTTCATTGCTTATTGTCTATCTGAGGTCGCCGTTGTTGATCTTGGCTACACAGGAGACACAGTGGTTGGAATGTGTGGTGGGCTTGTCCCGTTATACCGGCACAATTATAGGGAAACACGAATAAAAGATAGATTTTTCCCAATATTTTGAGATATATTGATATATTAAGTTCACCTTACCCATTTTAAATTGTTTTTGACAAGAATAATCTGTTTACAGACCTACAAGGATATTTTTGAACGTGAGTGACAGTTGTGCGAGGGCGTTACTGTTGCATATTTTCATATATTTTGTCAAAGGCGATCTGTCAAAAAGTGACATACAAAATGAACGGGAGTTGTAGTTCCAATTTCGGCCACGTTCATAAATACCATTGTAGCACTATACGTATTTTCTGACGCTTACGCCAAGTTTGTTTGTTTTTTTGTTGTGTTAAGAAGTTATTGGATGCTGTGCTATGGATCACATAGATTGAGCTAGCCCCAAAGTAAGTTCGAAACTTGTGTTATGGGATACTAACTCAACGATATTATATTTTTATAACAAATACATATATAGATAAACATCCAAGACCCGAGGCCAATCAGAAAAAGTTCGTTTTCATCACGACCCGACCGGGATTCGAACCCGGGACCTCCAGGATGGCGTGGTAACCATTACGCCACGGAGGTCGTATTATGACGTTTACATTACAAGCGGCGACATTATACGTTATAGGTGCTCCTGCACCGCGAGCATTAGCTTGTAATGTAATATTTTAGATTCTACTTTGAGCATTACAATACTACCTCCCTGACTGACGAGCGTTCGCCTCCCTCACTGCTGTAATGCTCGAATCCGAGCGTTGCATTACACGCGAATGCTCCCGGTGACGGAGCACCTTTAACAGTTATTTTTCGCTCTGTATATGTGTAAAACCGCCTTTCTCTACAACAAAACCACAGTCTTATATAACATCGCAAGACGTCGTAAAATTGGGAAATTGCTCGGAAAAATCTAACGGATTTATAATAAAGTTATTACTGTTGATCCTATTCTGAACTGAAACTAGTTTTATGTAGGTATTATCTAGTTTATATACTGGTTTAGTGTTCAAATGGATACTTCATACCAAGGGCCATGGGTTCGAAACTCACACAACGCAAACATTTTTGTTTAAGAACAATATGAACAGAAACAGAGCACTCGGCCGGATATCGATGGGTCGTGGGTTCGAATCCTAACTGCCAGGTGGTGAAATTTTTCTTTCAAAAAAATCAATTTCAAAAATATGAATGGCTAGTTGCCGAACAACTATAAGTAAAAATCATAAATATAAACAGAACATGATTAATTATTGAAGTTGAGAGGAGAAAGAGAGAGGAGGAGAGACCTCTAAGAGAGGTAGGGCACAGCGGATAATCCGCTCAAATCGGAGCAGCCCGTCTGGGGAAGGAGCTCCACCTTACAGGAGATCGTAGCGAAATAGCATTGGTCTCGGCCATGTTGTGTTCCTACGGTGAGTAAGGTCTCCAGAGCTCCACTTGGGGAGTTGGGAGGATAGGCAACGAGTGAGTGATACCCCCGGTATTGCAAGCGTCTATAGGCTACGGTGATGCTCACCATCAGGCGGGCCGGGGCCGTATGCATGTTTTCTAACATTGTGGTATAATGAGTAAGAGGGCTTTCGGCTCTCTCGCTCATCGTACGGCATAATACCGTTATTTTATGTACAAAAAAACAAAGACTAAAAAAAAACAAATTCGTCTCTACACTCGACAGTCGAAATACGGAGAGAAAAAATATATACATTTCGCTAGTCGTGGCGATATTTTTCCTCTATGACTGTTAAGGTATACACAGACACATCTCCAATGATAATATAAATTTAGATATGTATTGCCTCATCATGGGGGATGTTACAACATACTTTACTTGTCTACATCTAATATATCGTCGCGATTGTTTCGCCGCTCGGTTTTATTACACGTCGAACCGTTGTTATTACGAATATTGCATTATAATACATACGGTTATGAAGGATGAAGAGGTAGGTAACAATTTATAAAATATTGAAGAGGAGCCGACATACCCCCGCCGCCGCTTCCCCAAGCGGCGGGGCATGCAGTAATGCATTTTCCTGACCATAAACAAAAAAAAAAAAAAAGAAGGTGGTACTTACATAATTTTTATTTGTATATAAATACGGACAAATCACACAGATTGAGCTAGCCCCTAAGAAAGTTAGAGTTTGTTCGACAATAATTCAACTATATATTATCACAAATGATTTTCTTATAAAACTTACACTAGTTACATACAGACATACATTTTTTTAATTCCGTATACAATATATATTATCTATGAATAATAAACCACAGATTTTATAAAAAATGTCAAATTATTGTAGTCACTATTACAAAAGAATTAAATATGAATAACAAAATAAAAATAAAATAATGTCAAATAATAATTGAAAATAAAAATAAATAAAATAAAATAAAAGACTTTTATATGTCAAATCCACCCCTTAATGTTTCTGGTGCAAAGCTCCCCCTTAATGTTTCTGGTGCATAGCTTTTATAACAAAATATAGATAAATTAATAATAAACCGGGAATCAACGCCCTGATCAGCCTGAAGTTTCGACCAGGTTGCACCGGCCGTGGTCACAGGCTAACTTTTTCCGCCGTGGCCGATGTAACCTGTCGAAACGTCAGGCAATATCAAGGTTTGGTCGCGTTAATTCCTGGTTTAATATTAATTTATAATAATGCAACGCGAAAGTTTAATAGTTAAAATACAGATAAACATCCAAGACCCAGGCAAATCAGAAAAAGTTCGTTTCTCATCATGACCCCGGTATGCGGGACCTCCTTGGTAGCGGATCGGCATGGTAACCATTACGTCGCGGAGGTCGTTATCATATAGCCAGGGATCGCATAGGCCAATGTGCTAAAGAGATCAAGCGGCAACCGGTTCATATTCTATCACATTTGTGAAAGTGTTCATCAAAGTGTTAAGATCAAAACTAAAATTAAAATCAAAATGTAATGTTTTATAATATCATACTTCCTGAACACTTACACGAACACACACTTACACTTTACAAGCATACCACACACACACACACACATTCAAAGAAGTTGTATTTTTGTATAGTCTCAATCTCAACATTCTGGCCCATAAATTTTCTGCTCGAAATTTACTGAATGAAGTACCTAAAAATTGGAAATCCGTAATTGGCCATCAGTGTAATATTTAAGATCTTTATTGTTTAATTCTTAAGGGCTGTGGATTTTTGTAATAAATAAATAAATAAATTTAATTTTATAAGTTCGTCGGCTATTACTCGGTAACTAGTAGAGCCTACTTAACCGTAATAGTTTTTATTGAAGGTTCGGCATATGGACTACTACCATGATTTTTTCAAATTTCAAAACAAGACTTTCGGAGATAGGGGGCACCACCGTGCAAAACGAAGTTTCTAGTGAATCCATTTACGCAATATTTAGAAATCTTTAATCATATTTACGGGCTGGGTCCTTTCCGTGTTGATTGTACGTGCATACGAAATGTTATTTTGTTTACCCTCAAGTATTGCAAGAGTTCGAGCGAGTAAGTGTTACTATAGACAAGATAGCTTGTTCACTAAAACAAACGCATGTGTGTATCGCACTAGGCCGTATCCGCTATTCCATCGAAAATTTACATCCATAGGAAATGAAAAAACGAATTCGTTGACTTTTTTTCTTTCGTACCCTATTAAAGGGAAATCTGTTCACCCATTTATCTTATTGAATATCATAAAATAAAATATATTAAAAAGATTAAATCAAATGACAACAGACAAAATTATTTTTAAGCATTCTGTACTGCCAGCTATGGACTCGCGAATTTAGCCAAAAAGGAGAGTGAGAATGAAATGAAATGAAATCGTTTATTTCAGAAATTAGACCTCCACAGGCACTTTTTCTTGTCATTTACAATTTGTATATATGTATAAAGAAAATAAACTACGTTATATACTACCACCATTTCGGACACAAGCAAAATGGCCACCGGTAAAAGAAATGGCGAAAGAAACCCGGTTACGGCCTTTTTTTTATCATTTAGCAATTTTTTTCTTTCACTCGTTTGTTACAATGTATAAACATTTATAAGAATAAATAAAATACAGATGTTGAGGACCACTCTAAAATGACCACGCAAGTTAAGCAGCTCTAGTGTTTGGATGGGTTTCGTTATGTCGACTAATCTCGAGCTTCTCTATGCTTCGAAGGGTCGTCGATCCCGATTGTTGACGTTAAGTAGCCGACCGACGACGTGAAATCAAGACAGTGACCGATAGGTGACTTGAAATCACTGACAGCTGCCTACCTCGCAGTTGACACTAATTGTAGGAAGCACAGGAGAAGAAGAAGACTAGAACACTGATTTTCAGAGAAACTTTGATAAAACTTGAGTATTACAAGTCAATACGGCTGAGTCGCGAGGATTCCAGTACGTAGTTTCGAATGACGCAGTAGTGACACGTGGCGAAAAAATTTCAGCGTGGTACGCTGGAGAGAAAAATTATTGAAGGGAAACTCAAGTATGTGAAATATAATAAGTGTGTAAAATAAAGAGAGCCTCGCTCCATTCGGTCGGGTTTTAATGGTCACAAGCTAACCATAAAGCTGAGCGACCGAGAGCGAGGCTCTCTTCCCTATTTTGTTCGCTTCAATAATTTTTCGGCCCCGCGTACCACGCTGAAATTTTTTCGCCACAAGGTGTGTCGCTACTGCGCCATTCGAAACTACGTACCAGACCCCTATAAATATACATACAATAGGTATACCAAGTTAACAAATTAGGTCTCCAACATGATTTGCTATGACATAGTTCTAAATTTGAAGCAATTCGCACGTTTCTCTCACATATAAAACTTTGTCATCTTAACTCACGTGACTTTCCATTATTTATGTATTTCCACGCTTAAAGCTAAAGTATATTATTTCATAAATAATCGTTCTATAAAAACTGTCGTATTGAATTTTCTTGTTCCTCTAAAACGTCTTTATTTTTGAAACAAAGAAATCTGTGGAGTTTATTCTGGTTTTACGGGCATAGACTACTAAAATAAAATATAATCTAGTAGGAATTATAAAAATCAGGATTCTGTTAGATCGGAGTTGTTATACTCGGAGTTTTGAAGCATTCGGAATTTTCAAAATCGGAATTTTGAACATCGGAATTTTCAAAATCGGAGTTTCATATTTCGGAGTATTGTAGTGTACACCTTATCTTACAGTATGTTTAATTTTTTTTTACATAACGCAAACATAAATTAATTTAGTTGCAACAAATCTGCGTTTTTCGGCTACCCATTACCAAACTATGCCGAACGCAAGTTTCGGCTGTCATTTCAGTTAAAATACTTGAAATCAGTTAGTTTATTATCAGTCAACATCAACAACTGCAGGAATACGGTCTTCCTTTTAAAAAACGGGGATTAGAGCGTACTCCGCCACGTTACTTCAATGCGGATTGGCAGATGGAAGTGAGAAGTTCCAAAAGGTAAAAAAAAGCAATCATAAAGTCTCCATACCATCTCTGTTCTTATCAAAATAAGTCAGACGCGTTACCTCCCGAAATTCATACATCCAGGCGTCTAAAGCTTACTTCCCACTACGTAAATTTATTAATGACACGCACACCGCTCACGTCACCTTGTGGGTATAAGATTCTTGGAATGGAGTGTAGGGAATGATAAAATTGAGATTTTCCGCTTTGTTTCAAACACAATCCCGTTATTACATATCTACGGGACTCAGTTTGTAAAGTTACATCCAAAGTCAAAGAATACGGATTCAATTATACGCAGAATCGGGAATATTTGGATATTGTTATTAGAATTTTATGACAAAGGAGGACAAAATTGCTAGCGAGTCACCTGAAGCAATCACCGCTGCCCATGGACACTCACGGCTACAAGATCTTGGATGCGTTGCCCATCTATGAAGGAATGAAAAGTCAGGATGGGGGAAGTGAAAAAGGGATCACTCCCTTGAAAGTGAAAAAGGGATCAGGAGGGAGTGAACAGTAGTCCAATCGTTTTGTCCCTCTATTTGGAACAATAATACCCTACACCCTGACCAAATTTGCCGCTGGACTAATTGCTTGGGGTAATACTAGATGGCGTTAAAATTACACAAAAGTGCCGCCATTTTTTTTGTTTTGAGTTACCTTTCTTCTCCGCTAGGAGTAGGAGTGTTCTGTGGGAGTGAAGCTCCCGGCTTCTTCGCTCATCATACGAAACACAGCATATCACCGCTATTTCACGTCGATATTCTGTGAGAGGATGGTACTATCCCCGTTCGAGCCAGCTCATTTATGAGCCACTACCAGTTCATAATAGTAGCTTGGCTCTACTACTCTGCCGGGGTTGCCAGTATCACCAGTTCCCGCGACCCCGCCACTGTGAAGGCGGAGAAGGTGGTAGACAGTCAGGTTTTTAGTCGGTATCCCTCATTGGCTGGAAAGGTGATCCCGGCCCGACAGACCCCCGTCGCTTCCTCAAGTGGCGGGACATGCAGTAATGCATTTGAAATCTAATTAGAGTTAAATTTAAAGTTTTAAAGGCGAAAATTATGTGTATGTTTGTTACTTCTTCACGCTCAAATGGCTGGGCCAATTTTTATGATATTTTGTATGTAGGTAGCTGATACCTTGGATTAACACATAGGGTACTTTTTAACCCGAAAAGTACGCGATTCCCGTAGGATTTGGTCAAAACTTTGATATAGATGGCGCTGCTGTGCATAAATATATACACGCCAACGAAGTTGCGCGGGTTTCACTAGTATTATTGTACTAGCTTTTGCCTGCGGCTTCGCTTGCGTTGAATTCGGGGTTACACGGTTCCCCTTTCGCATGTATTTTCCATTATATGTAACAAAGTCTGTGTACCGATTTTTAGCTTCCTACCTTGAAAACTGCGAAAAGTCCCATGTAAAATTTTACCCCTTGTTTTAAGGGGTTGAGGGTAGATTTAAAAAATATATATGCACGATTTTTTGGTTAGTCACAAATAGTCCGCATACCAATTTTTAATTTTCTACCTTGAAAATTGCGGAATGCTCAATACAAACTTCCACCCTCCATTTTAAGAAAGTGGGGGGTTAGAAAGAGACAAAAAGTAGCCTATGTCACACTCCATCCCTTCAACTATCTCCACTTAAAAAATCACGTCAATTCGTCGCCCCGTTTTGCCTTGAAAGATGTATAAACAAACAGACACACACACTTTCCCAAATGACATATTAGTATGGATTTTTTCGAAATTCACATAAGACATCGCATAAACATGATTATCGTGGAGTTTCGCTGGTTAACCATAAAAGAGTAAGTTAATATCAATCACATCACATCTCGTATGTAATGTAACTCCACAATATGATGCGGGATTTTCTCATTTAGATGGAATTGCTTCGCAAATTGAGGTAAGTATTTTGTGAATCTTTAACAAAATGAGTTTATTATTAATGTTCTTTCGTATTTTATGTAATATAAATGAAAGCCAAGATTTTATTTCAAGATAAGTGCAATAAGATTGGGAAGGATACAATTTTAGTATTTTTTTTAAATCTTTCATTAATAAAGACTATTTTAAAGATTGAAATATCGGATTATCGAATTCGCTCAACGGATATTCTATCGCCATTCAGCGAGGTAACGCTGCTGCATTTTGGGTACACAGCCAAAGGGGCCATGCTTCTTTTAATTTTCTCTATTAGTTTTGTCATAATTAAAAAAAAAATACTAGTTTAGTTTTAATGTTATGTTTATTGTTTTTTTTTTGTCCAAATAAATCAACCTAGATAGCAGATAGAAAATAGAAGTTTACAAAATTTACTAATTTATAAAAATATAAAAATTAATTATTTATTCTTACTAATATTATGAAAGCAAAAGTATGAATAGGTATTTATAAAGCGTTCGCGCAAAAACGACTGGGATTTGCTTGAAAGTCACACGGGTAGTTTGTAATTATTTTTACATAGGATAGTTATCATTTCATATATCGCTATATCGGACTAAAGTCTTCAACCAGTGCGTACTCCCCGCTATGACCTACGGGTCGACGGACCATAGATGGTCCATAGATTACAAGTCAAGTCACACAGCGGGCGATGGAGAGAGCTATGCTCGGAGTTTCTTTATGGGACAAGATCCGAAACGAAGAAATTCGACAGAGTACGAAAGTCTTCGATATAGCTGTCAAAGTCAGTAAGCTGTGGCAATGAACCGGCCACATTTGATGGCAGATGGGGAGGAAAGTCTTAAAGTGGAGGCCGCGCATGGGGAAGCGAAGTGTGCTCGCCCTCCCTCCAGATGGACAGACGACCTCAAAAAGGTGGCTGGGGGCGGATGGATGCGAAAAGCGGAGGATCGCATTTGGTGGAAGGCATTGGGAAAGGCCCAGCAGAGCCAGCAAAAGAAAAATAACAAAAAACAATCATTAAAAATTGAACACCAAAGCTGTCGTTCCACAAATCGCCATTGAAAAGGGGTCGACAGAAGACAGTTTATTGCAAACACTCAATCATATATTAAAACAACGGTGCCGAACAACGGTGTGCCGAAACCGGGAATGACAACGGCAGGTGATTTGTGACAATTGGGATCAGATTTATGAATGGCGTATGGAGAATCATATACAATAGGCTGTTTGCTTGTTAGTGATCTGTAAAAACAATTAAATACAAAACTCTTAAAAATCTACGCAAATCACACAGCGCCATATGGTCCCAAAGTTGGTTAGGTTTAATCTGCTTGTGATAAGGGTACTTGACAACGTATACATTATTGTAAATAGATTACTTATAACATAAATAACAGACACAAATGCCATTACATAAATGTTTGCCCCGGGAATCGAACCCAAGCCCTAAGATGCCAAAGGTAGGGTCTGGTAGTGATCCTACCGGGCTGTCAATTAAGAAAGATTAACTAAAACTTATAAATAACCTATCTAACCGAAACTTAATAAAAACTGCCAAGTGATTTTTTAACCTTATAATGGTGCTAATTCTGTTGTACATTTAACTAGACTAAACTAATTTTGACAGGACCAAAGGTGTTGCCGTCCGGACGGCATACGTCTGACTGAAAATTCTTCGCTATTCTTACGTCATGTTAACCATGTCTAATGTCGTCAATGTCGCCTGAGAATCCACGCCCACATCGCCTATCTAATATTTTCTTTTATCTGTGTTTGTACCCTTAAGTATTGAACGTATATCCCCTTTTAATCTGACAAAAACGGAGACGAGGACGCGTCCTTCCTTAACCAAGGAAGGACGCTTCGTCTTAAACTATCGAATTAGTGACAAGGATAGCAACACTTCTAGTCCTGTCAAAATGTTTGTTTAGTCTAGTTAAATGTACAACAGAATTAGAACCAATGTCAAATTCTATTAATGCCGAAAAGAAATTTGCCGAAAGACGATACAGTAGACCCTTTATCAACACCATAAAAACATTGTGTTCTTTACAAATAGATAATACCATTGTACCCTTAAGTATAAGCATTGAACCACAGAACACTGAAACGCGTCGTTTTACTCCCCAGTAGAAATATGGTTCGCTACAAATTTTATGCGAACCATGTCTGCAAGTTAAAGGTCAAAGATCCACGTTTAACTATTTAGTAATCTGTGTCCACGCCCTCACAGAACAGAATCCTTTGATTTTTAAATCTAAGTTCTTCTTTCTTTTTTTCTTTTTTAATTAGTGGCGTTTCTGTCGTGTCTTACTTAACGACACATAGACAATTCCGCCATTGTCGAGTATTTTAAATGAACACTTTAACAAAAAAAGTACACTTTAAAAGGGCAACGTGGTAAGGTGAGGATCCAAGGTCGTCATCTTGACGACCTTCGTTGACAAGGCGGCGATCTCGAATCAAATATAAGTTAAGAAACCCGAAGTAACAGTTTTCAAATGACATAATTATGATGACTCAATGATTTAGCACATATATTATTATGTACAGATTCGACAATGTTACGACCAGAGAATCCACGCCCTCATCGGCTATCTAATAGTTACTTTTATTTGTGGTCATAACCCATTTATTTTTTATCATTTAGCCATTTGTCTACCACAGAGTTCTCAAGAACGAATCATCATCATCATCATCATCTCAGCCACAAGAAGTCCACTGCTGGACATAGGCCTCCCCCAAACGCCTCCAATGCGACCTGCTGGCAGCGGCCTGCATCCAGCGGCTTCCTGCGACTTTCTTTAGGTCGTCTGACCACCTTGTAGGTGGGCGTCCTACGCTGCGCTTTCCGGTACGTGGTCGCCATTCCAGAACCCTCTTGCCCCACCGGCCGTCGGTTCTGCGCGCTATGTGCCCTGCCCACTGCCACTTCAGATTGCTGATCCGTTTGGCTATGTCGGTTATTTTGGTTCTGCTACGGATCTCCTCAACGAATAGCTAACAAGATTTTCTTTTTTTTATAAACATCAGTCTGACAGAAAATTCTCCGCTATTCTTACGTCCTGTTAACCATGTCTAATGTCGTCAATGTCGCCAGAGAATCCACGCCCACATCGCCTAACTAATATTTTCTTTTATCTGTGTTGTATATCCCCTTGTAATCTGACACAAACGGAGAAATGGAGGCTATTGTTAAAAAATCCTCTACAACCTTACTAATAGAACCTAATTGGGCGTGATTGTATCGAATTTGGCGTGACACGAAATATACAACCTTACTGTAAAGCCGAAAGATTGTAAGGATGTTTGTTATTCTTTCACACAAAAACGATTTGATAGATATACAAAATATCCATCCTTTGCTATGGGATACGAATTTTGACGACCTCCGTGGCGTAATGGTTAATGCGCCGTCGGATCGCCACCTAGGAAATCACGGTGTTCGAATCCCGGTCGGGTCATGATGAAAAGCAAACTTTTTCTGATTGGCCTCGGGTCTTGGATGTGTGTAAGGTGGTCCTTCCACAGACGGGCCGCTCCGATTTGAGCGGATTATCCGCTGTGCCCTACCTCTCTTAAATGTATGTGTCTTATGTGTGTGTCGATACACTCGTCCGGTTTTTGTTCTTTAAATAAAATTGACAATGACAGCATAAGATTAATTGTGTTGTTAACTTTAAAACGTATTTGTGCAACGAGCGAGCAAAGCCGCGGGTAAAAACTAGTATTCAAACAAGCTTTACTCATTTGTATAATCACGATTGGTCAACAGTTTTTGACACATACAACGTTGATAAAAGCAACTGTAATTACTACGTGATTGAGTCGAGTATCGCGTGACAAATAATGTTGCATGAAAGTTCCCAAATTTCATACTACTGTTGAATTTTTTCGGTTTCATCGTAGTGATGTTAAATGTTTTTGGAGTGCACAGGACAAATATAATTTGTAGTTGGTATAAAGAAACTGTCAGATGATCGCTAGATGTCGCTACTGCGACTTAACGCAGTTTCATGAAAAATTTCACTACTATTAATTACTAACCTTCCCGGTAGCCCAGTTGGAAGAGCATTCGTCTGGATTTTGAGAGGACAAGGAGGGCTACTACGAAACGTAAATCCGATACTTCGGCGGAAGTATCGGAAGAATTTTAACGGTGAAATACAAGTTATTTTATGATTATAATTCAATGAACTACTAAAATTACCATAAAGTACAAGGTATTTCATGGATAGAATTCAAGGAATTACTGAAATAACCATGAAATACCTTGTATTTCACGGTTAAAATTCTTCCGATACTTCGGCCGAAATATCGGATTAACGTTTCGTAGTAGCCCCCATGGGTTCGAATTCCACCTAGGGCAGGAACTGAAATATTTTCAATACTCAATAATAATTATGTTTATTACACCAAAGTCACCATAGTCTTAATGCTAAGGTCTTAGAGCTAAGGTACACATTGGACCCTGTTGGGCAGCACACAACATTAATGGAAACACACGAGAGGGCGCTATTGACATTTACAAAATGTGTTAACATATTTGGAATGTCTTGCGATAATAATCGCAGATTATCGATTCAATTCCGTATATTTCTTGCACGCGCTGTTTGCAATTAACTCACATATTCTGCGATTTTTTCCGCAAGAACTTGCACGTGTAAACGTTGCCTAAATTTAACTATTTTATCTTTCACTTAGTTTAGTTATTGGTCTGCAAAAGGCATAATTATTATTTAGTAAACTAGCTTTTACCGTCAGAACTTTGCTAGTATTTTAAAGTTATAAAACAAAAGGAAACTTTCGAGTTAGAGCTTTCTAGCTTTATGCTTTGCAAAGTTTTCTTTATACTTCTGTGGTGTGTTGTGGCCGTTGCGCTTACCTACCTACTGAGCTTAAAATGCAAGTTTTTTTTGTTCACGTTCGATCACGTCGACGTTAATAAACCGACCAATTAGAGAAGAAACCTCATTATAGTGAATTTATAAGACGCGTGGTAAGTACATGTACATACCAAATTATGTGACTTGCTCACATTTTGAAATGAAATGAAATGAAATCGTTTATTTCAGAAATTAGACCATCACAGGCACGTTTTCTTGTCATTTACATTTTGTTTAAATAAAGAAAATAAACTACGTTATATACTACCACCATTTCGGACACAAGCAAAATGGCAACCGGTAAAAAGAAATGGCGAAAGAAAACCGGTTACGGCCTTTTTTGTCATTGTTCTTTTTTTCTCTCCTTTTTTTGAGGTGAGCAACCCGGCTAATTTTGATATGTATTAAATAAAACGCTTTTTCACTATGGGATATAGGTAATATATATTACATCTTGAGCTATGAATGCAAACTGAAGCGAGGCAGGCGTGAAGTAATGTAATATATATTATAGTACAGTGGGAATGGTCTCGTACAAAATGTATAAACAAGCGATAAAATATTACCTATATTTCAAGATGTAATATATCACAAAGTGAAAAACCGGCTTTACGTGTCCGGTAAATACACACTACGTTTTTTTTTTTTTCAATTTGGTCGGCTCATAAACTTTAACATGTTCGAATGTGACCAAAATCCTCGCACTAGGCAATCTGTGTGCTTAGTACGAGTTTTTTTGTTCACATTCGATCATGTTGACGTAAACAAACCGACCAAATAGAGAAGAACTCTCATGTTGTGAATTTATAAGAGGCGTGCTACATATCAAAATTATGCGGCTTACCTCACGTTTCGAAGTGAGTAACCCGGCTAATTTGGATATGTAACACGCGTCTGATAAATTCACAATATGAAACAGTTTTACATTTTAGTCGGCTTGTAAACGTTAACACGTTCGAATGTGACCAAAATTCTCGCACTCGGCAATCTGGTCACAGAAATCTGGTCACATTTTTGGCGACTAAAGACAGGCCCAATCCACATCGTACGTATCGGACGCATCTGACATAGAATAAGTAATATCCCGAGGCATCAGATCTAACGGATCGTCGTAGTATTCTTTACATAGAAAGCCATAATAAGTGCGTCCACTGATCCGCATCGTACGGATCGCACGAATCTATAATAATAATATAATAATCTACGAATGCGATGAGTCCGGTACGTATACGATGCGAATATGTGGACGCCTGCCTTTATATCACAAGATAGTTGTGCATTTATGAATTTCTATCGAGAATTCATAGTAAGAAACATTTTTCCCGCCCCAACCTTGTAATCCTAACATCACAATGGCTACAAAATTGAGACGAAAGGAATCAAGATGTGTATTGATCGCTTATTTTGTGCTTTTTGTTGAATCGAACAAAGCAGTCGTAGGTAATATTATTATATAGAAATGTTAAAAAGTGAAAAATAGAGCCAAGTTATTTTTTTTATCTGACGTTTGTAAACAGGGTTACTTGTTTTGGGTTACTTTAATTCCACCCCCTCCGTTCTATCGCTGAACATCGGTTTACGGCGGAGATTCCAAAGACGCGCACAAAGGCATTGATTCAACCTTCATTGAAAGGACTGCGGATCTTTGGAACTTCGGTTACGGCCTTTTTTGTTTTCTAAGACAATAAAAATATAAAAAACGCGGCGTGTCATAAATAATAGTGTTGTGTTACACTTGAAATAACATTGATATAAAAAATACGTTATTATTGTGAATATAATACATAAAATCATCTCTCTAATCTTTTAGTAATCTCTTACTGCTTACGAGAATAACGCTTTGCAAATTCGAAATAAAAAATCGCCACGTACATACTCATACATACATCTATAAGAAAAATCGCCACCACAACACATTACCACAGATTACTAAATAGATACTACGTAAACATTACTACTGCCAACTCCCAATCGACGACCACTCTGTCAAGAGTGTAACGACAAAGAAAAAAAAACATTACTACTAATTGGGAAGAGGCATAATTGCTCCAACAATAACTGTGAATAAATATTTTAATAACAGACTTGCCGCGAACACAGCCGTGCTTCCGCGACCCCTGGCACGAGCAAAATTACAAAGAAAACATAAAAGAGTAAATTGTATTGTATTTTTCTTCAAAGATTGAATGAATGGCTAATCTATTTCCTCCTATTATACAATCTTTTTTTTATACCACAAAGTTGGCAAACCAGCATATGGCCCGCCTGATGGTAAGCATCAATAGGCTACGGTGATGCTTACCATCAGGCTAGCATCTTGCAATACCGGGGATATCACTCACGCGTGGCCAACCCTCCCAACCACCCCTTAGACCTTACTCACCGTAGGAACACAACATGGCCGAGACCAATGCTATTTGGCTACAATCTTCTGTAAGGTGGAGGTCCTTCCCCAGACGGGCTGCTCCGATTTGAGCGGATTATCCGCGTGCCTCTCTTTTATAATCTTTAGTAGCAGTTATCGCAAGAATTTGTCGAAACTAAATAGTTAGTTTGTTTGATGTTGCATATCATACAGGTTTACGGTCATCAAAATTTTATCACTGCATAAAATCGTAAATAAAAACATGTCGATACGTGAGTAAAATATGTAAACTAAGAAAATTTAATGATGATACGACCTTGTTATAGCCACGTTGACTAGGCAACGGTAGCTGTTTACCTAGGCTAGCCTAGCTAGGTTACTCTGCATAGTAATTGCGATTTTAAATTCAATTCTGCATAATTTCAAATGCAAAATTAACAGAAAATCCTAATTCGTACCATTAAAATTTTATACTTTACTAACTATTTGGTTAGCATACAATCCGATTTCATTTAGTTTAGTATTAAGTTAGCGCTATTCTAGCTGTGAAGAGTACCTAAAAGTAACAATCCAATGGCATCGAGCGGAGTTATCTTCAAGAGTATGGCAGGTGGGCCATGTGCTAGTTTGCTACCTTAAAGGTATAAAAAAAAGTTAAAAGTAATCTTGCTTGACATAGTAGAACGTATCGCACGGTCTACGGGCTGTAAATATGACTATATATTACTTATGTGAAGACTTTCATATCGATGCTTACTTTATTAGCATAAAAATCTATATTCTCAGTTCTTTACCCTGGTCACGTCTTTCATTGGTAGACTCTTTCTCTTTCTTTTCTTTACGTGTCTGACATGTTTTTTTAATGTCATAGTACAGGGTTTCTCAAAGTGGGGTTCGCCATTTGTCGGTAGAGGGATTGACGTGATGGCGGCGTCTTGATGAGAATAAAGGTTAAAATTTGTCTCATGTCACTGTATTTCTTACCTTTTATTGAAAGAAAAGCCTTAACTTCTTATTTTCTAAGGGGTGGGGGGGTGGGAGTAGTTGATTAGTCAAAGGGTTCGCTGTCATTTGGAAACTTTAACAGGGGTTCGTGGAGCCAAAAGACTGAATAACCCTGTCATAGTATGTACGTACGGTCCAGTGGGCAGGTTTCTTTTTGCATTCCACACAGAGATTCAATATTATTTGCTTATATTATATTTTTTCTTTTAATGGACACAAGACAAAAGAAAGTCACCATTTTTATTTCTGTTTAAAACAGACGAAGCGAAGAATAATTGTGTTTTTTTTTTTTTACTTTTGTTTCTACAATTAAATAAAAATGTTTTAAAACAGAATTTATTTTAACGGAGCGCTCCGAGTGGAATTGTATAAAATTGAGCCTCTTTTGTAGGGTTCCGTGCCTCGATTGCAGCGCCATCGAAAATAGTCAGATAATTTCACGGTGGGTCTAATAAAATAAGTGTCTTAGTTTGTGTTGACTTTAAATTCCGCCTTCTTTCTTCGGGGCGTCTTGACTCAGAGACTGTATACTGAGTCGAGACAGCATGAATAAGCTGCTTTGAATTATAAAATACAATAAAGGGTGGTCCAACCAAAACGCACGATGTTAATTGTAAAAAAAAAAAAAATATTTCAAGCAAATTGGTCCATATCATTTTAGTATTTATCTATATTAGTATTATTAGTAGGTACTTAGCCTAATATGTTTTTTTTTTCAATTTACCGGACCGTGCCTAGCACAATCCCCACCCAATGTCTTAGTGGACAGTCAGTCATACCTAGACGTGATCATGTTCAGGTAATCTATGCAAGTTGTGAAAAAGTTTCTGTGAAGGCCGTTAGTTGTAGTTATATGAAAAAGTGTCCGTGAAGGCTTACTCACTGAGTAATAATGATTTCATTTCATTTCATAAATTTTAAAATCTTTGTGATCCTTGGAAAAGCCATAATATCTGTATAATTTTAATTACGTAATTTAATACAACGAAATCCACGAATTAATGGCGGTAATGACCTTTATGCAACATTTTGTGGGTAAAATTTTAATTTTAAACTGAAATTTTCTGATAAATTAACAACGCAATTTACATTTGACCACAACGATAATTTTGTTATTTTTATTTCCTTAATACAAAGTCTGTATGTCTGTTCGCGGTTAACTCAAAAACTACAAATTTTCATTTACGGCCATTTTCATAGTAGTAACTGTGGCTTTTTTGTTTCGCGACATTTCTCAGTAGTCATTTTGTCAGGTAATGTTGGGTGAAATATGATTTTTTTTAAATATTGTAATAGTAATAATAATATCAACTTTTGGGTGGTAGAGTCCAGCAGCTTAAGGGCGTTTTTCCACTACTCCGGCATCCGATTTTTATTGCCGGTTCGATGTAGAAATTCATACTTTAGACATAATACCGGATGCCGGAGTAGTGGAGAAGAAGCGCGTATGCTAAAGTATGAATTTCTACCGGACCGGCAATTACCGGACCGATAAAAATCTGATGCCGGAGTATTGGATAAACGCCCTTATTCTAGTAACAAAAATCGCACAAATCTCATGCCAAAAAAAGATTTAAGACTTGTTTATTCCACACAATTGTGTATAGCATTACGCATACTCTTCTCATATTTTTTTATGTACTTATACATTGTTAGTATTGTAACTTTACTAATGAGTGGAAGAAAAAATTTCTAAATGACAAAAAAGGCCGTAACCGGTTTTCTTTCGCCATTTCTTTTACCGGTGGCCATTTTGCTTGTGTCCGAAATGGTGGTAGTTTATAACGTAGTTTATTTTCTTTATATAAACAAATACTGAAAACTAATTTCTGAAATAAACGATTTCATTTCATTTATGTGAGTGAGACAGCAATTGAAATTGACGTGAGATTTGAACGATTTTTGTTACGAGAATAAAACTCTACCACTCAAATTTTGATATTACTATGATACTTCTAAACATTTTTCCATATCTCAGCCAGCATTACCTGACATATGACTCCTGCGTAATTTCGCGAAAAAAAAATGTCGAAAGGAACACCTGAGCACGGGAAATTGAATGAGAGAATAAAAAATATGATGGCTACACGCTCTTTTATATCTTTGCGTTATCTTGACGCGAAAAAAGTAAAAAGTGCTCGTGGGATATGCTTAGAGCTCTTACAAATTAGTTGCAATGTGTCGCGCGACAGTAGCGCGATTGCAGCGCTCGAGGAAATAAAACGTTAGAAATATTTAAAAAAAAAATTAAGCCGCCTTCAAAAAAACAAAATGTTCCCCAATATGTCGCGCAACAGTGACGCACAGAGTCCAGCAACGTGTCGCGCAATTTTTATGTGACGCGGGACTCATTTCATGTACAACTAAAATTTTAATCTCCTCTCCCACATTATTGTCCCCGAAACTAATAAATAAATAAAAAATATATCGGGACAATTCATACAGATTAAGCTAGCCCCAAAGTAAGTTCGAAACTTGTGTTATGGGATACTAACTCAACGATTTTTATTTTATAACAAATGCATATATAGACAAACATCCAAGACCCGAGGCCAATCAGAGAAAGTTCGTTTTTCATCATGACACGACCGGGGATCGAACCCTCCTCGGTGGCGGTCTGGCGTGGTAACCATTACGCCACAGAGGTCGTCAAAAACTGTCGTTGTTGATGCAAATGCAAAAAATACATTATAGTAGAAGACGTTAGCGTCATATTTGAGCCTTATTGTGCACTTTGGTATAGAAGCATGAAATTTCTACCATGAATGGAGTGTCTCACAATGATCGTTTTAAGATGTGGAGGGAAGTCAGATTCTTACCCTGTTAGAGTGGGGAGGGGGGCAAACGGGGTGAATTCCGCGTCTTGATGATTATTTTTTTACTGATCATGTCATTTCATGCTTCTATACCAAAGTGCACAATCATATCGCTACCGTCTCCTACTATTAGTTAAGAAAGTGCTCTGACGATGTGAACTCATTTTATTTCCCAAAAAACTTCAGTCCTGTAGTTGGAGCCAGTAATGGATATACCATAAATTGACAGTTTATTTGCTGAGTTCCCATCGATCACCTTGAGTTGATGACGTCACGCTCCGGAAAAGACCCGTTCTGATCGATGTTTTATGGGACATTCAAGGGATCGTATTGCATTTATTGAATAAGCTTGGGTTTATTGTATAGAGTTTCCTAAACCATGGATCGTGTTTTTTTAATACCACAAAGTTGGGAAACAAGTATAAGGCCCGCCCGATGGTAAGCATCACCGTAGCACAGTATAATAAATTGTACTAGCGTAACCTATAGACGCTTGCAATACCAGGAGTATCACTAACGCGTTGCCTATCCCAACCCCCCCAAGTGGAGCTCTGGAGACCTTACTCACCGTAGGAACACAACATGGCCGAGACCAATGCTATTTGACTACGATCTTCTATGAGGTGGAGGTCCTTCCTCAGACGGGCTGCTCCGATTTGAGCTTATTATCGGCTGTGCCCTACCTCTCCTGTGATTCAATAGAAGCCATCGAATATTCGTGAAAATCTACTGCACTTGTATTAAATCTTTTGCATATTTTCCTTTAACATGTAGAATCCTTAGTTTACTGTCGTTTACCATTACCAGGTCATGGCAGAATATAGAAAGAAAGAAAGAAATAAAGAAAGAAAATACATTTATTCTGTACAGCACATGAGACACAAGATAACAACAGCATTGTACACATACAAACAGACAGAAACAGTTACATATTAAATCAATATACAAGTACCTACCTAGCCAATGAAAAGTCTTATATATAAAGTCTCATATCAGTGCTTGACTCCCTTAGTCCCTTAACTGTGAGTTCAAGATTACACTGAGCTAATGACCTTTTTGGATGGCTGCAGCACACATAGGCTGTTACGAGTCCTGTTCTTTTTTTTATACCCTCTGTGTTAAAAATGTTAAAGTGTTATTTATTGTGAGTGCTAAGTTTTTGTCCAAATAAAGTTTTATTCTATTATAAATTATAAAAATAAACTAAAAGACATGTACACAATTCACACAGCGAATTTTATGAAATTGATTATGTTCAACCAGGGATGTACCATGCTCACATAATATCGACATCATTCCCTGGTCAAGCCAGTTCATTTCATAAAATGCTCTGGTATCCCACTTAAAACATAACAGTCAGTAGGTAGCCGACCCATAAAAAAATGTTAAAGTAGATCCATGGACCTAGAAAAAAAGGCGGGCACCACCACTAAAAAGTGAAGCACCCATAGTAAGCCACCTCGCGTATACGAACAATCCGGCCGGCTTACTATGGTGTGAATGTGTGCGTGCAGGTCAGTCATTACACACTCACACATAGTTACGCCGCCGCCATTAGGGTGCTTCAATTCTTTCTTAGCAAGATTCCGTACGCCTTTTTTTCTAGGTCCATGAGTAGATCAATACGTGTCTGCGCCCACCACAAGCAACGCGGACGGCGGCGGCAGCGGCGACGGCGAACGGTGGGGGAACCACCGTATATAATTCATACATCTCATTCGTACATTATATTGTTCTTATTATTATATCAAAAACCTTTGTAATACAGTCCACTAATACATATAATATAGTTTTTTTTCACCTCCTGGACGCACCAATACGCTTTTCAGTGTGTTTGGATTACTTACATTGTTTCTAACTGTGGAAACCTAAAATTTTCTCTCTGATACCTTATTTTTATATTTCTGTAGGAAAGCTGTTTGGTTCTCATAAAAATACTATTCAAATCGGACAGAATGATTTCAAAAAATCGGGACAAACCCACCACACATTCCCACCGCTGTGTCTTCTGTATAGCCAGGATCAACAACGGCGACCTCAGATTGACAAACAAGCTTATTGACGTCCTGGGGGAGAAACTACAGCTGTCTTGGAACTCACAACGAATTTACTCAGAAATAAAGAACGAAGAAGTATTGAAAAGACCTTCCATAACAACTACGCAAGAGACAGCAATTTGAATCAAAAGGCATTTTAGCCTAAAGAGATTGCAAATGGCAAATAATCAATGATTTAAAAAATGGCTAATGTTTCACAAGATAAACTTAAACAAAGTCGCAAGCAAATGCGACTTGACGATAAAATATTATTTGGACGTTATTTAAGCCCCCGAGATATTCAGTTTGCGTTCTCCCTTCCTATCTCCATTGAAAACAATTTATATTCGGCATCCCTCTGCCTTTAGCCATTCACTTTTCTTTCACCGGCCCACGTACGAATACTAAATCGTTTTAATTCATAAGCGATGGCGTTTTACTAATCTTGTTGATTGAAAATTGAGTAAATCGTCACTGATTTCTTGATGAGAATTAAATGGTGTGTGAAAGTGACAAAACATTGTATAACTTATATACTCGTTATATTACGTTTATTTGTAATACAGTGTGTATTTCAAAGTTTGATTCTTATTATAAATAGTATAATGTGAAGCAAACATTGGTTAAAATGCATAGTGATTAGAATTTATGACCAGGAGCTATTAAAAGTGTATTTTCATGTTGACGTCAAAATCCGCCTTCACTGAAGAAATTTTGCTATCATCTTTCTTCGAGGCGTCTTGACTCAGAGACTGTATACTGAGTCGAGATAGCATGAATACGCTGTTTTGAATTACGTACACAAGCATAACATGAAGATGGCACAATGGAATCTTCGTCTGAAGTCAGAATGCCAAACGAAAAAAAAAGAAAAAAGTCTTTAAGCGTTTCACACCACAAGCCATTGGAACCGCGGCGGTGCCAAACGCCCAAGTAGCGTTTCTAAAATTGAACTTGAGAATATGGAATTAAAACTAAAATGTGATTCAGAAACTGCATGTAAGTCAGTAACTGAAGATTTTTCGTTTTATTGATTTATTTTAGTCTGAAGACGATCACTATCACAACAACAACCGGTCGTTTAGTAATCAAACTATTGTTACTAAACGACCGACGATGACGACGATGTTCATCAGTGTAGTTTATAAGAGAGAACAATAAAGAAATTAAATTATTATTATTATTGTCAAATTCTATGACGGATATTAACAAAATTGCTAACCGCTCCTACTTTATACCACAATCCGAAGTTCTTAGAATGCAAATATATTACAGATCGGATCGGAAACCCGATGCTGTGTTAATGAGAGCACGAATCAAATTTCCAACAGCTTTTGAGTAAGATCGTTTGATTGCAAAGATATGATTTTGATAAAATATCCATCTAATAATATTGGAAAGGCGAAACCAAGGCCTTGTCCTTATTATTCTCACTATGAGCTGACTGATTTTCTAGTTTGCGATACGTTTTTGCAGTTGTACAATTATGCTTACAAATAATGATGTCTTTTTGATGTCAACTTGACATTACAGACAATTTCGTATATCGTCTAGTACCGCGGAAGTAAAAAATGACAACTTTTCAAGTTTCAAAAGAGCAAAAGAACCGAAACGATGTATTTTTTCGGAGCACAATTCCCCACCTGCTGCTATATGAAAATGAACTGTTACTTACGCTTACGCTTACTGAAACTTACGCTTTGTTTTCATGACAATTCCCGTGAAATAAAGAGCCGATTGTTCGATCAGTAGTTAATGGTTAAAATTCGTAACAATTTTTAACAAATAGTTAGTTTTTTCAACGAATTTTAACCATTAGTATACTAACTACTAATCAAACAAACGGCCCTTAGAAACGCTGTGTTTTTTTAAATAAAACGCTCTTATTGGTTACATCTGTTTCTGATTGGTGCTAGAGGTGCGTCTTTTGATCCTCCATCGAATGGCATCCAAAAGTCAAAATCCCATTTTTTGGACTTCCGCGATGTTAGAACTTAAGCGACGATATGCTCTCCGAAATACCATATAAAAACCATGTCAACTTGGGATCAACATCATATTGACATCAAAACGACATCATCTTTTGTAAGCATAATTGCGCTACAAGCGGCTTGACTGGCCTCCCGTATTGAAAAAGCGTGGCAGAGAACGCTCTAATACGCTTTGATTGAACGGACACTCGTATTCCTGCAGTGTAGTGGGATGATTTTGCATTGATATGATACGATGATGATCTTCGTTTTGAGAGTCGTAAGTCTTGGATATGAATCCATATTTATATAGATGGAATTAAATACTAAGTGGAGTAATAGAGTATTAATGTGCAAAAGAACTTATGTTAAAACTACTTGCGAAAAAAAACTGGAGTGTGTGGCTTGTTCGAGAAAGTACCATCTCACCGTATCAGCGTGAAGCAACAATCCGTTGTTTTCGTTCCGTGTTTGTTTGATGAGTGAGAAGCCGTTGGTACGACGCCGAAACCTATCCAAAAACTGACTATGGTCAACGTTGCTTAAATTGCGAATTCGTTTTAGAATTCGACACAGCGATACCATCTCCACGAATCGCAAAGCAATATATTAAAAGGGTATATTAGAAGCTCTATCGAATCGTATTTTTTCCTACCACAAGTTCAGACGACAGATTTGTACTAAGAAGAACTGGAAAGAAACTGAGTACTTGCTCTTAAAATGGTACTGATAAAAGTGAATCTGGTAAAAACATTTTTTGGAGCGAAAAATCCCTTTCGTGCAAGTAATAACATTAAGAATCCACCCCTTTTTGTAAATCAACCCCTAACAATTGTAGGCGATTTGTATTCGGTTAGCGGGGTTGAACAGTGCAAATGTGTTAATTCAGAAATCGACGGGCGAGGGTGGCAAATTATTTATTTTCATTTCGAAACACAGTTTTCTTGTTTCGCTTCTAAAATCTTTGCATTAGGTGGGGCCTAATACTTTTCACCCAGTGAATAGTATGTACGTACATATTTTTGTTAAGTAAAAATGTAGATTATAAGTTTTAAGAGAGGTAGGGCACAGCGGATAATCCGCTCAAATCGGAGCAGCCCTTTTGGGGAAGGACCTCCATTTTACAGAAGATCGTAGCCAAATAGCATTGGTCTCGGCCTTGTTGTGTTCCTACGTACGTTGAGTAAGGTCTCCAGAGCTCCACTTGGGGGGGTTGGGAGGGTTGGCAACGCGTGAGTGATACCTCAAAAATAAATTCTCGATTTATAGTTTGTTGATGCTAAGCTGAGAACTGCTGCCGATAAACCAGTAATAAGTAGTTTGGCATAGGTACTAGTTTGAGAACGTCATACCTAATTCTATGTAGGTGATGTGTTTCTGGAAATAAATAAATAAAATCTAAAATCTGCAAGAGAATAGTAAAGAGCGTAATAATCATACTAATATTATAAATGAGAAAGTGAGTTCATTTGTTATTCCTTCTCGGTTTGACTAAGCAGTATATCATTATGAAAATTTGTATACATGTCAGGGGTACAGAGCCCGGGGTGGTTGTCGGGATACCTCCACGTGGTCCACCCCGGGCAACGCCGGCGCATCCTTGCCGGCGGCTGAAGTCCCGACACGTGGATCCCCTCCCTGCGCTCGAGTTGCGGCGAGCCGCGGGTTGAGGGGGACGAGCGGGGTCCGGTCCCTGCGTTTCGCCGGGTGCGGGTTGCAGGCGGACGGGTGTGTCCACTCCCTGCGCTCGGCTCGCGGGTTGACGCGGACGCCCTAGTGGGCGCCGGCCTTACCAGCCGGCGTGCGGCGCATACCGTAACCCGTGGGTCGCGAGGAAGACAAACTCTATAAAAATCACGAGCGGAGCTGACGGCCGCGCCACGCTGAATAAGTGTGGTGTGGCCGTTGGCTGGCGGTCGGCACAGTGGGTGCGATCGCCGAGTGGACGGGGACCATAGCCCAGCCGAGACGGCGGGCCGGGGAAGGCCCGTCGTCTTGAGGGAGCGATGGTCCTCGGTGTCGGCAGTGCACCTGGATGCGGTGTACTGCTGACGGAGCGTATCGGGGGCGAGCGGGTCCGGCTGGTACCTTGGCCGGACCTCCCTGGCGGGGTCGCGGTTGTATCCCAGTTTCCCGTGGCCCCGCCACACAGGGCAAGAGGCATCCCGTCAGTTTTTTAGTGGTAAGTTCCACAGTCCCCACCGCGTGCTCCCCGGGCGGTGGGGCTGCCACAAAGCATTTTTCTGACGTAAAAAAAAAAAAAAAAAAAGGGGTACAGAGCCCAACATAGGCAAATTTTTACGCGGGCAAAGCCGCTGGTAACAGTTGATGTCTCTCACGTAGTCGTAAAAAAGAGAAGTCCCTTCAACACTCCGACTATCTTCTTTTATTTATTTATTAAATTCATTGTGAGTTCCAAGACAGGTATAGTTTCTCCCCCGGGACGTCAATGAGCTTCATCGCTTATTGTCTATCTGAGGTCACCGTTGTTGATCCTGGCTACACAAGAGACACATCAGTGGGAATGTGTGGTGAGCTTGTCCCGAGCTAGTAAAGTTAAGGCGTGGTGGTCCCGTCACACAAAGTTTAAATTGTAACTTTTGTTAGTACCATTTTAAAATAGCAAGACAGAGTCAAAATTTTAAAACCCATTAGTTCGAAACTACTAAAACATAATATTTACAGATTTCGAATTAATTTACGAAGTTCAGAAATATAATTTATGTTCTGTCGAAGTAAAAAGTTTTAAACTACTGGGTTTTGAAATTTAGACTTTGTAGGAAGGAATGATAAATCGTCGAAATTCAGACTGACACCCGCTTGACACGTTATTCACTATATACAACTATAAGTTTACCTAATTTGTATTCTAAGGACAGGACTGTACCTGCGTTATGTGGGAACAGACATACATATTGCAGGGACATCTGCTATCTATTGGAATGTTCCAATACGTGAGATATTGAGTTCCAGAGAATTTAGAACCGTTCTACAAAAGTGTTTTTAGATTTATGTACAGATCAATGTAAGAATTAAGAACAAACATTCTGACGCTAATAATATATAAGCATCGTTATATAACTTTGTAATTACTAATATTTTATAGGCAAAAATTTGTGAGTTATGTTTGTTACTTCTTCACGCTCAAACAATTTGACCATGGGAGTTTATTGGAGGATGTACGTGATTGTTTCCACTGCAACCCACGGACATGTTAACATCAAGTGACTTCATTGCATACACGCGTGGCTTGCTCAACGTAGCTCAACGCTGTCAACGCCATGCACGCAGTGAATGCGGTACACAGCTTGTTCCACAAAGCGTGCACATCGCTGCGCACGCTGTGGAAACGTAGACCCACGTAGTCATTCACGCAGCTGTAATGTGCCACGTGGCCCACGTGTCCGTGCGCAGCAGTGGGACCGCGCCTTAATGTCAAAGCAATAATTGACATGCATCGACTAAACGTCAGTTGCTTACAATTTTTGAAGGACAATTATTGCAGCCACTAGATTGCATGCAAATTGTTCTTGAATGTGCAAGAAACTGGCGTCGTCTGAATGAGGCCTTATGATATTTGATATGCAGGTGGCTGATACCCTGGACATAGGATATTTTATATCCCGAAAAGTACGCTATTCCCGCGGGATTTTGTCATAAGTCTGATAGTCAATAAGCAGATGGCGCTACTGTACAACTTATTTGTCTACTTATTGTTTTACCCACGACGGAACGGAGACGGTATAATGCGTTTGGGTTAAGATGTTTGTTTGTGCAAATCAATGTTGCCATTTATCTTCAAAACTACTAGTCCGATTTTTATGCGGTTTTTATATAATATATTATTATTAAGTATTATTATGTACAATAAAGGCGAGCAGCAGCTAGTTATTGATAATTGAAAATTCGAGTAAATCTTATCACGCATAATTAATAATGTCTGATTTCAGTAACGCGTTTTCGACGCTCCGTACCTAATTATACGCCGATTTTTGCGTTTGTGGGGCGGTGAATGGGCAAAGGGGCGCGTGCTGTTTACGCGCGCCGTACTTTCCTATATCTGCGCGTAAACGTGCAGTACATTCGCGTTTCAATATCGCCCCGTGTGCTTAGGTTACAAGGTTGAGTTCAAATATCGTTAGATGCAGTTTCACTAGCGTCATCGGCGCGTCGTATGCGCGTTTAAAATACACCGCTATCGCTCTTATATTGCAATAATTGAAGCCGGCGCCTTTGGTGTGTCAATAAACATATAATCAATTCATGGACGTATCATCATAGGCGGCGGTGACCACTTTCCACTACCCCCTTGCCTGTTTGTCTGCCGCATAACAATAAAAAAACGTTTGCCTTGCGCAGAATTCGAACACGCGGCCCTTGTGATAAAATGACTATTGCTAGCCACTCGGCCACCAGGCCTGTGCATGGCGCTTTAACTTATAGTATTTTGGCCTTGTTTTGTCATTACTAACAATACCACTGTGCATTAATACAGAGGACAACTCATCAAATATGCTAATTACGAAATTTTAATCCCCGGACTCGAAGTTACACGAAATGCAGGCTACAGTAGAATAAGCCTGCTTACGCTTGTCATTTTAAAACAGATACTGATTTATTTATTACCAGAGTTATTGCGAAATCTCATAATTTTTTTTTGGTTAAAGGTGGCAAACAAGCATACGGCCCGCCTACTCCGACTATCTTCTTTCTGATTAAATTCGTTGTGAGTTCCAAGACAGCTGTAGTTTTCTTCCCCGGGACGTCAATAAGCTTCATTGCTTATTGTCTATCTGAGGTCGCCGTTGTTGATCCTGGTTACACAGGAGACACAGTGGTGGGAATGTGTGGTGGGCTTGTCCCGATACGGCCCGCCTGATTGTAAGCATCACCGTAGCCTATAGACGCTTGCAACACCGGTGGTATCACTCACGCGTTGCCAACCCTCCCAATCCCCCTAAGTGGAGCGCTGGAGACCTTACTCACCGTAGGAACACAACATGATCAAGACCAATGCTATTTGGCAACGATCTTCTGTATGGTGGAGGTCCTTCCCCAGACGGACTGCTCCGATTTGAGCGGATTATCATCTGTGTGTGCACTACCTCTCCTAAAAAAGATTATTTCCTCTTCCTTATGAAATTGTAAAAAGGTTTTGGAGTTCTTATAGGTATAGTCTATTGTTGTTTTATGAAATGGGTTAGGTCAATCGGGGAAGTAAATAAATTTCACAAAATATTTATAAGCCCGTGGTGCCTCTCTAAATAGACATATTGAATCTTTGATGCTCGTTTTCACAAAGAATTATTAAAATTTTAAAGTCTCCTAACATGTTTTTCTAAATCCAAATCCTTTCGCCATTTCTTTTCCCAGTGATTATTTTGATTTGTTTTAGAAATGGTAGCAGTTTATAGAGTAGCTTTTTTATTTAATACTAGCTTTTTTGCCCGCGACTTCGTCCGCGTGAAGTTCCGGGCCCATTCCCGTGGGAACCCCATTGAATTTCGGGAAAAGCTATACGCCTTCGTCGGCCTAATTATCAGAATGCGTAACTCCGCAAAATATCGAAATATGACTTTTAATGCCATCTAGTGGTGCATTTTGAAGCCGATCTATTGGATTACTTCATATGTCCTACAAAAATATTGCTGATTTGTTATGAGGTAATAATAAAACCACCTATCTCCTGGCCGCCATTTTTTGATACGCAAAATGCTTAACTCCTTACTTCAGTACGGTTTCGCTGTGCCGAGAGGAGGACGCGTGCTGTTTTGAGTATTAAGGTAGGTACGTGAAATTTACGTTTATTGTGGTAATATTCAATACTGTATGTTGAAAAATAATTGTATGTTGTAATTTTCCAACAACAAGAAAAAATATTAACTTCAATGTGCTATACAGCTTTCCAAAATGTTGATTGGAGTTGCGAGGTTTTATTGTTTTGTTAACGCTTGAATGCGGTTTTCTAGAGGGGAATTACGATGTTTTATCCTAATAATTAGTTAGAGGTGTTATTTTTAACAAGTTTTTATCGAATATTGAGGTATAAGGGCTCACAATCATCTATAAAGTCCAAGCTAACCTGCTCTTGGTGCACCCTGCTGACCACTAACGTATATTATACATTTTATAATTATTTAACGTACATTATATTTTTAAATTCCAGATAAAAAATTCAATATGTTTAAAAATCCACGAACATTAAAAATGCTTCAAAACTGTAGTCAATACAGTGAAGCCAAAGAGATTATTACTCAAGACGATCTGGAAAACAACCCAGAGGGAACAAAGGTTGTCTATGAAAATTTACACCTCCACATTGAAGAGGCACAAGACAACACAAAAGAGGTACAAGACGACATGGAAGAAACTTAAGACATGGAAGATGCACAAAGTAACATGCAAAAGAGAAAAGAAATAAATGAAGAGAAACGTACTAATGATGTCAGGCTAACAGAAGAATATAATCACATCCTGGAACTGGCTGTGATTGAAACATTACCTACACCTAATGGCGATAATTCAGTACATCACGATGTGTCTGAAAACGCTTCAACGCAACGCTTTATTGAAGAAAATACAAGTTCTCAGTTGCAGTCAAGGAAGAGACAAAAAAAAGTCAACCTCAGGATTGGTGTGCGTGTGCTAATAAAAATAAGAAGCAAAGGGAAAAAGGAAAGTTATATTTAGGAAAGAAGAAAATTGATGACAAATGGAGTTTTATTGAGCCTAAGAGAGAAAGAAAAATAAAAGATAGATGCAACTGCAAACTAAGCTTGAAAGGGGATACAAAGTTACAATGCGTAAAAATTCCGGAAGAACGACAAAAATGCTTCAAGAAATTCTGGAACATGAGCTGAAAAAGTATTATATTTTTATGTAAGCTAAGCTTAAAACTGAAGGTTGTGCCTTAAATAAACAATTCTAAACTTAGAGTTAATTAATTATAAAAAAAAATATCATTTTTTTAAAATTTTTATTACAGATAATTTGATTGTGATAATAAATAATGTTGCACTCTATGAATAAAAAGTTTTTTCTAATATTATTTTTGACTTTAATTACAAAAATATGACCTACTTGTTGTAAGGTATATAATTAATAAAAAGAATAAAAATTCCTAACTCCACTTACACTTCGTAACTCCAAACAAGGTTACATACTGCAGAAAAGAAAAATTCGTAAGTCCATTTTCTTAATAATCTAGTTTAAAAATCTAAAAATAAATTGTAAAATTAAATTCCTTGATCATTTTTACGCCTAGATTCATAATTGCATAGAAATAATCCCCGTGCATAGTAAAAATAAACAGTTTTTACTTGCTCCTGTAAAGTTCATCGAAAAGGAGTTACGCATTCTGATAATTAGGCCGACGCTATGTCACTCTCTGATAATGTAGCTTTCTACTGGTGAAAGAATTTTTGAAATCGGTCCAGTACTTTCGGAGCCTATTCAATCAAATACTATAGAAGACTAATACGCACAGCTTCGGAAGAATTCGGGCAAGACGCGACACTAGCGCCCCTACGGCATGAGGTGAACGGAGGTTTTTTGTATGCAAAATGTTACAGCGCCCCTAGCGGCATGAGGTGAACGGAGGTTGCCAAGTCATTGTATGAGAAACGTCAAGAGTATGTGTATTAGTGTTCTATAGTATTTGATTCAATGCAATCAAACAAACAAACCAACAAACAATCAAATCTTTCCTCTTTATAATATTAGTATAGACTAGCGGACCACCCCAGCTTCGCACGTGTTTTACTAAGGCTCCCATTTTTTTTGAAAATGCAACATAGCCTATGTTACTCGGGGGTGATGTACATTCACAACGGTGAAAGAATTTTTGAAATTGAAAACATGCACACACACACACACACACACACACACAAATACAATTCTTTCCTCTTTTTAATATTAGTGTAGACAGAATAATCTATACTAATATTATAAAGAGGTAAAGTGTGTTTGTATATTTGTTAAATTGTAAGAGGTAATCTCGGGATCTACTAAACCGATTTTAAAAATTCTTTCACCAATAGAAAGCCACATTATTGCTGAGTGTCATAGGTTATATAAAAAAAACAAAAAATAAAAAGGCTTTTATGTGGTAGTCGGTTTTGCAAAGTAAATCGGAGAAAAAACGGTCGAATGAAAGCGTTTCTTACAAACGCCTGTACTAAAAAAGGATTATTAACATTATGCCCAACGAAGTGGGCACGGGTCAGCTAGTTAATTATAAATTGACGTGTCTATGTGCTCGCGTTTGCCTACAGAATAAAGTCTTCTTAACTTTGACTCGTTTTTGGTACGTGTATGTAAAAATATCGATATGAATACGGTTTAAAAAAATCGATATTTCGTAAACGAACATGAATCTACTAACGAATGTAAAACTATAAACCGTAACGGAATTAATTTGGGTACCAATTACGCATACAGTTAGCAAACAAGTTAACGGAACAGTAATCCAATAACAGCCATTGCCATATACCGGAGTTACGGGATTTAACAATGACCGAAATCCGTATACCCATAAAGTTTGATCCCGTTTCGTTAAAATGTCATTTGTTATGAAATAACACATATTTTCAATCAATATTTTGAATTAATAATCCGATGGCTCAGTTCGTAATAACCCGAATTGTGTCTCAATCAGTCATACAGCTGAATTAATATAATTATAACTAACTGCTAATGAAAAGAAGAAATTCATGAAGGACTAGCTGATGCCCGTGGTTTTGCCCACGAAATTCCGTTTTTCCCGTTCCTGCCCCCTTACTCTTGAAGATAATTCCGCTCGATCGCCATTGGATTGATAATTTTAGATACTCTTTACAGTTAAACTAGCGCTAACTAAGTACTAAATCAAATGAAATCGGATTGTATTCGAACCAAATAGTTAGTAAAGTATAAAATTTCAATGGTCGGACGAATTAGGATTTGCTGTTAATTTTGCATTTGAAATTATACAGAATTGAAATTAAAATCACGATTGCTATGCAGAGTAACCTAGGAGTAAATAAAAACTATCCTATGTGTTAATCCGTATCATATATGTGTACCAAATATCAAGCAAATCTGTCCAGACGTTTTTGTGTGAAAGAGTCAAAAACATCCATTCTTACAAACAAAATTAAATAATAAAAATCGCTCGCGCTACCGCCTAGTGCGACGTCTGGTCGTATTCTTTAGTACATTTGTTCCTACCGATCGCCATCGTTGATACCAGTGTCTGGCTTTTAAAACACGGCCTAATAAAACTCACAGAATTAATTAAAATGGCCACCTAGAGTCTAAGTAAAAAATCACTCGCGCTACCGCCGAGTGCGGTGTAGCGTCAATCAACATTTCAGTACATTTGTTCCTACCGCTAGCCGTCGTTGATACCGGATAGAGGCCTGGCTTTTGAACCACGGCCTAATAAAACAGAATTAATTATAAAGCCCCCTAGAGTCTATTGTATTTCAACAACTGCCCCCATAAAAGATTTTTGTCTGATAAAATTCACAATGGCCGTACCATAAAAGGGAACTTCAATAAAACCAGCATCTTGGTTACAAACCGCTCCGATAATGATCTGGAAAGGGTTACGTAACACCAGAAGTAAAACACAAGTAATAAAACTGATTAAATCTAACCCAAAATGAATTTTATGATCAATATTACTGGGTATAAAGTTCAGTAATAACCAGTAATGAAGTTTGCTGAAATTGTTTCAAGCTATTATGATTCTGGTCGTTTGCGATTTAGAAGGCTATTTTTATGAAACAGTATTATTTTTTATTACCATAACAATAATTATATTTTAATAATAATCTAATTAATATAATAATAAAATAAAACAGTAAATAAAGTTATTATTAGTACCTGATATCACGAGTATATTCCGATAATTACCTGAAAGAAAACAAATCACAGTTAGTAGTTAGTTTATTTTTTTACACATTTTGAATCATTTCGTCCTAAACTCAAATCATATATTCAGAGACTAGACTAGGAGTAGTAGGACTAGACTTTGACGCAGCTTCTATAGGTACCTAAAGTGCTACAATGGTATATATGAACGTGAGTGACGTTTGTAGGAGGGCGTTACTGTGGCATATTTTCATACATTTTGCCAGAGGCGAACTGTCGAAAAGTGACATACAATATCAACGGGAGTTGTAGTTCCAATTTCGGCCACGTTCATAAATACACTTGTAGTACATGTATACAGAAGTTTGAAGAATGTTTTTAAACCGTGTGACCGGCAACATGCGGCTTATTGTCACCTTTCAAACTGGATTTAACCATTCCCCGAGTGGTCGTGAGCGCGCCGCCAACCGTGCCGTAGCCCCAACAAGGAGGTATTCGGACAGCGGCTGTATCATTGTTCCCGCAGCCCCGGATGAGGTGGCAGTCAGTCAGGTTTTTAGTCTGTATACCCCAAGTGACATTAGAGGGGGGCCCGACATACCCCTGCCGCTCCCCAAGCGGCGAGGCATGCAGTTATACATTTTCCTGACATAAAACAAAAAAGGGTTTAAAACCATGTACTTAGGCTTAAGACGGGTTTTAGAATTGCGCTGAGAGCACGCTGGCCGTCGGCGCTGAAACCCGAAATGTATGAACTTCTAGGAAGAATATTTGAATTAGGTTTAGTTATCAGCGCGGATAATTCGTATAATTTGCTGTCCTCGCCGACAGCTCTAAAACCAGCCTTGCATCCGTGTGATCACCCGTGCGGAAAATTTCCTGTCAAACGACCAATACTGGCGTTGCATTTCCAACGGAGACAATTCCGTTCACCAATTAATAATTTCGTATGTCAATTTAAATGCACAGAGCACGTTTCACCAAACGGAAGTGACCCAATGTCCTCTATTTTCCTAACCCGTCATGATTTACCTCTGTCAAACGCAAAATCTATATGACGCTTTGTTTATGAATATGTTATAGCTTTTTTGAATACAAAATTCAGTATGTCGTACCCCTGTTTGTGATATTATGAATTATTTTTGTGATGGTATTCTCTCTCCCACGTAAATTCCTCTCTTTCTTACCTTCGTAAATCTCACTCTCTTTAACTTGTATTTGTTCTGATAAAAGCGAGGCCAATCCAAATCCGCGCCACGCAAAAAAAAATCGCTCGCTCTGCTGCCGAGGACGGCGTAGTGTCATTCAACATTTTGTTTTTACGTATTCCGTAAACTGATCATTGAGTAGGTAATTTGTCGCATTATTTACATTTCTAATATTTTTTACAAAACGAAATTTTAAAGTTTTTTTGGTGACACTATATTAAAATATTTGATATTAAACGAAGGTAAGTATTTTTAATAGATAAAACCACATGTCATAGCTAACCAAATAGCTAAATTAAAAAAAAACTGTTGAACATGATCATGGGATTCATGGGTCGTTTTCCTGACTAGCTCATTTGCCTTCCCCTGTACTAAAAAAACCGTAACCTTGCCTATAACACTCGCTAATCGTCGGTAATATTTCAAAATGGTTTTCAATATTACATTCTAATATTTTTAATGGAGTATTTAGGAAAGTGGACGCGATAAAATGTAATCACAACGAGTAATCGATGGGGTTTAATCTTGAAAAGTGTTATTAGAAAAGCTATTTTATTACATTTTTTTTATAAAAGAAGTTGGCAAACAATAAGTTCACTTAAGTCACTGAACCATTATTAGTCTTTAAAGGAGTAATGATTAAATTTAACTGGACAAGTTCGTGTCGGGCTACGCACAATGTAGAGTTTCCTATTTGCTATATAAACTAATATTATAAAGAGGAAAGATTTGATTGTTTGTTTGAATTGAATAGGCTCCGAAACTACTGGACCGATTTCAAAAATTCTTTCACCATTAGAAAGCTACATTATCAGGGAGTGACATAGACTATAGCTTTTCCCGAAATTCAATGTGCTTCCCACGGGAACGGGTCCGGAACTTCACGCGGACGAAATAAATATATAGGTACAAATCACACAGATTGAGCTAGCCCCAAAGTAAGTTCCAAACATGTCCGTCTGGGGAAGGACCTTCACCTTACAGAAGATCGTAGCCAAATAGCATTGGTCTCGGCCATGTTGTGTTCCTACGGTGAGTAAGGTCTCCAGAGCTCCACTTGGGGTGGTTGGGAGGGTTGGCAACGCGTGAGTGATACCCCCGGTATTGCTTACGTCTCTAAGCTACGGTGACGGCTTACCATCAGGCCGACCGTATGCTTTATACCTATTGCCATCTGTGTGGTATAAAATAATAATAAAAACATGTGTTTTGGGATACTCAACTAACTCAACAACATATTTTTATAACAAATACATAATATAGATGCTTGCACATGAGTGCAATGGCCATCTGATGACATCCCATGTTTTTCGCGCTCATCCCGAAAAAGCTATAAACGCCTAAATAAAATAATTCCCTCTTTACATGTAAGGTACCTTCAAATAAAGACGTCGGACCCGGCTGTTGTAAATGATAGTTGTTAAGACAAAAACATGCCAAGGCCCTGATAAATGGTCACAATAAAAATTTCTCCAAAGGACTCATCGAACTCAAAAGACTAAGACTAAGAAAACTAGTGCTGTGACAAGAATACTAATAGGACACTGCAAACTCAATTAACATCTGTTTAACCTGTACATGAGCCAGTCAGCCATGTGCACATTCATCCAGGAAGAAGAAGAAAGTGTCATGCACATAAAATGCTCTGCGGACCACACATGTACAAATGTATATACATAGGACAGCATATTTTGCTTCCAGAGGAGATACAACAGCTCTGTCCAGCACATTTGGAAGTTCCTGAAGCAACAGGTCTGGACAGGGAAATTTAAATAAAGGGCTCTACAAAGATCAGCAGCAGTATTTTAAAACCAACAGCAAGAAATAATAATAAGCCAAATTGGTGGCATCCAGGCGGATTGAAAATACCTCCGCCAATACGCATTGAAGCAGCGTGGCAAAGAAAGCAGCGTGGCAGAGAACGCTATAATCAACGCTACAATCAAGGAATAACTACTATAAAACAAACTCACATGTGAAGAGCATTTGATATTCTTAACATTTTGAGATAAATGAAGATGTCACGAGATAAATGATGTGCTATATAGTGTTCGGTGAGGCGATACATCCCGCGAGGAAATTGCATCACATATCAGTCTCGGGGGTGAGATAGCGGGCAGGGCACTCTCTTAAATTGTACGTAGCTGTTACATTGTTAAAAAGATTGTTGATTTTATCATACTTGCGGTGAAATAGTAACATTTTAGCATGTTCACTGCGAAACCAGCGGGTCTATTGATCATAATCATTTATTTAGTTCATAAAACATTAAGTAAAATATGATCTTATAAATTAGAGTCAGTAGGTACCTACAGCCTTGTTTCGCCAGTTGGCATATGAAATTATTAAAATTTATTTAATTAAAATTGAAATTGATGAAAATATAATATAATTTGAATCGAATAAAATAACCTTAGAGTAATAACAATATAAAGAGGGAGTGTCCCTGCACCCGTTTTGAGACACCACAAATGGTGCCAGTCTGTGGCACCAAACGCCGAACTTTGCCGAACCGCTTCGTAGTTGTCGATGACAAAGCGCACCAAACGTGTTTCCCGGAAAAAAAAATTGGCGGTTTGTGCTATTAAATCGTGTCACAACACGTCTGAAAAACAAAATAAATGTAATGATATCACTTTTCACAGAAAAGTTTTAAATATTTCATAGTAGTTTGTAGTTAATTATGAAAAAGAAATAATACTATTTTAGCGTATTATTTTAATGCTCGGTGTTGCCCGATTGTGAAAATAGTTTCCCATTTAAACTATTTTTATTGCTTCGACTGATTAATTTTAAAACAGTTGCTGCTGCTACTGATATTTACGTAGGTATGTGACACGTTCTCTAATGGAAGTCCTTGTAAATTTACGATATCATATACCTAAAATTTTGTTACTTGAAAGTTGTGAAATTTAAACAAACTATTTATTTCCCCGCTTTTTGGAAACTACACCTTCATTGGCAACATTCCGCAAGTGTCAAGTGCATGTCACCGACATGTCATCGAGCGTTTAGCGATTCACTTTTGACAGAGCGCTTGTATGACCCCACTCCATCTAGTTTAATCTAAGAAAATGACTTTAAAGCCCGCCGCTCATTTGTGACTTTTTGTCACGGTGACTTTTTGTCACGGTGACTTTTTGTCGCTTCACAATATATACGTGTGACTTCACAATCACCGTAATGTCACGTCACCATAGTCAGCGTACTTCCATATTCTTCATAGCACTCGACTCGGTGACAAAAAGTCACCGTGACAAAAAGTCACAAATGAGCGGCGGGCTTTAGATAAAATTTGATTTAAGAAATCCCTGCCCTATTATTGGATCTAATGTGTGAAGGGATTTGTTATAAATAATTGGTGCCACTGCCATATTATATTCTTATGCCTAAAAACCGTTTTCAATCTCATCTAAAACTCACGCGCTGTACCGCTCAATTCCAATTTTGTATGAGTAGACAGCGATTAAATTAACAGGCATGACACTGATTGATGACAGACATGATTTTCAATGCCACCAAATTGCCTTTTTGACCGGTGGTGACTGGTGGTAGATTGACACATTAAGACTAACTATTTTTGTTACTAGAATAGACCCCTTGCTCTGTAACACCTAGTCTATAACTCGCTTCCAGTACAGCCACAGAATAATAATTAGTAGTAAAAGAAAAAAGAATAGACCTCTTTGTCGTGCGAAAGGTATAACTTCAATTTGGTTTAGTGTTCGAAAAGATCGCTCGATCAAGTACTACTGTTCTACCACTCCTTTATAGAAATCATTTTTTTATGTAGCTTGTATCCGACAAAAGACACAAAAGTGTCCACGTTTGCGCAACTCTTTTTTCCGTAATGATGCAAAATAATAAATTCCAACTATGGATGTGGGTAATAATTTTGTCTCTCTAATATCTGCTCATTTAAATATATAGGGACAATTCATACAGATTGAGCTAGCCCCAAAGTAAGTTCGAAACTTGTGTTATGGTATACTAACTCAACGATATTACATTTTATAACAAATACATATATAGATAAACATCCAAGACCCGAGGCCAATCAGAAAAAGTTCGTTTTTCATCATGACCCGACCGGGGATCGAACCCGGGACCTCCTGGCGGTCTGGCGTGGTAACCATTACGCCACGGAGGTCGTCAAAAATTTTCATCGGTACTGATTCTTAGTTTTATTTCTTTTACATTATTGTTATTTTAATTAATTAATTAATTAATCTCTTTATTTCAGATATTTATCCATTTTGTTAGTAACATTTTATGTGTAACACGACACTATTATTTATGGCACTCCGCGGTTTTTTATGCGTATGTATATTTTTTGTTAACATTGGAAAAAAAAATGAATGTAGATGGACAGAAAAGGCCGTAACCGGTTTTCTTTCGCCATTTCTTTTACCGGTGGTCATTTTGCTTTTGTTTCCGAAATGGTGGTAGTTTATAGAGCAGCTTATCTATTATATAGTTATAATATGTTGGAAAGACGTGTCTATGCCCGCGACAGCGCCCCTAAAGACTAAAATATTTTAGATTTTGGCGTAACCGTTTTTTTTTATAATCTATACTGCCCTACTAAACGCAAAAGCGGTATCTCAGTGAAAGCTAGTTTAGAGATAATTGACGTTATGTAAAATTCGTTTTGTCGATAATTTATATATTGTTATTTTTGGTTATTAAATGTAATTTATATATAATATTAGGTATGTTTTCTATCACAATAGTTAAAATATGAAAAATATACATGGAAATGACTTAACCATGAGATACTGCTACACCGCTTAGTAATTACAAACTTAATATTTGAGTTGCCGCCTTTTGTTTAGCTTTTCACCTAACATGCTTGTATACAAAAGGATATGAATTTTCAGTCTAATAAAATACATATTATTATAAAGAAAAAAACAAATCAAAGTGCACTTATAAAGTCTTTTATTATTTAAATTTATAATTTAAAAAAAATATATTCAAAAAAGAAACGTGTTCTATGAATTGTAATCAATCAAAAGTGGGGAGTTCTCTCCAAAAGGACATTCTATTTTGGGGTATAATATTTTCGAAAGATTTCAAAATATTAGTTAGTAGTTGTGGAAATACCGTCTGGTGCGGTTTTCTTCGTCGGTAACGCTATTAATTACTACGCTACGCTACGCTATTATACTAGTAGTGATATGGTCTCTATTAAATCTTCCTAACGGAGGATCTCCCAGATATCAGCCTATACGAAATAAAAAATGCTCTAAAAATGATGTCAAATGAGAAAGCACCTGGAGAAGACAATATACCAGTCGATCTCATCAAGTGTGGTGGCATGTCTGTCCTACAAGAGCTACAAAATTTATACAATGAGGTACTGGTAAAGGAGTTACACCAAAGACGTGGAAGAATGCTATAGTTAGGCTCATATTCAAGAAAGGCGATAAAGCTAAACTAGCCAACTTATACATATAATAAAACAGTAGACCCCGATATGTCTGTACTTTGAACATATTTGCCAAAAATGGAGAGGGAACAGTTAGAGAAAGGTAATAAAAGCGAATTTTTTTATTTTTTATTTATTGTCTGTCTGTCTGTTTGAACGCGCACATCTTCTAAGTTACTGAACGGATTTTAATCCTGTTTTCACAGGAAGATAGAGCTCGGCTTGGAGCAGAATATAGGCTTTGTTTCATTTAAATCGCATGACAGGAAAAGGAGTTATCCTTATTTGAACATTTCACACGGACGAAGTCGCGGGTAACAGCTCGTTTTGCAATAAAGGTGTTGGTTCTCCTTAAATATATAAAAAACCTCACTGAAACACCAATAATAATCTATCCGTTTGTATTTCTTAATTAACACGCTCTAGATTCCTGTTTGTGAAAATAAATGCAATAATGATTTTTATTTAATTTAATCCATTCAATGAACACAGATATCGGAATATTATTTTGCAGCTTCATGAAACCTTTCAAAATAGCTTATAGAGATAAATATAATGTACAACATGACAAGAGAACGTACTTGTGAAGGCCAACTTTTTAAAAGATTCTCATTTTATTTCATATATTACTTAATATATTTTAGATTTAATTTTATGCTACGACAAAATAATGTCACTATTTATTGATAGTCCGCGTACGTAATGTTGTATGTCCTCCTCCTCAGTCGTTCACTCTTGTCAGAGTGGTCGTGGTTTCATGATGGTGTCATTAGATAACGCGGCCCTCGCGATGCGCCTCCATTCGTTGCGGTCTTCAGCGTTCCGGGAACATTGGACTATGCTGGTATTTTGTGTGGCAGCTTTTATTGAATCTGTCCAACGTGTTGGTGATCGACCTCTGGACCGCTTTCCTTCCACTTGTCCCTGGACAACGAGTCGTTCCATGTAGTTCTGGTTTCGAACGATGTGTCCAAAGTATTTGATGATTCGTAGTTGCACAGTCGACGATAATCTATCCTTGATTTTGAGCTCCTCCAAGATTGAGATATTGGTTCGAAACGCCGTCCAAGGGATCTTTAGCAGTCGTCGCCAGCACCACATTTCGAGTGCGTCGATTTTGCGTCGGTCTTTAAGGCGAACCGTCCACGTTTCTGCGCCATACAGAAATATGGGGAAGACTAAACTTTTCATCAGGCGGACTTTCGTGGCTTTGGTGATGTTGCGGTTGCTCCAGATTCTTTTCAGCTTATCCACGGCAGATCTTGTAATAGCACATCTCCTTCGAATCTCTTCCTCGCATCCTCCAGTGTTCGTGATCGTGGAGCCGAGGTATACGTAGCTTTGGACAACTTCGCAGTTGCCAATCATGCTGATATCAGGTCGATTTTGTTCGGCTCGGTCCACGATCATCATCTTGGTTTTTTCTATGTTGATTTCGAGTCCGAAGGAGAGGCTTGTTGTCTCTAGGCATGTCAACAGCTGTTCCATGTCCTCTTCTGATTGGGCGAGAAGGGTTGTGTCGTCGGCGTATCGTAAGTTGGATGTCTTTCGGCCTCCCACTGAAACTCCCTTGTCCCATTGCTCCAATACAATTCTCATTATGCACTCCGTGTAGATGTTAAATAGGAGTGGAGAAAGAATACACCCCTGGCGAACACCAGCATGCGTGTGGAAACATTCCGAATCGACGTCATCTATTCGGACAGCCGCAGTGCCGTCCTCGTACAGGCCGCGAATGAGACGAACTAGATGGTAAGGAACTCCCATTTGAATGAGTACGTCCCATAGCTTATGCCATTTTACGGTGTCGAACGCCTTTCGAAAGTCGACAAAGCAGATATAGAGTGGGCTGTTGAACTCTCTAGACTTTTCGATTAATTGTCGAAGAATTAAAATTTGCTCCCTTGTTCCACGACCTTTTACGAATCCTGCCTGCTCTACAGCTATTTCAGGATTTAAGAAAGCCTGCAGCCTGGTGTTGATGATATGGAGGAGTACTTTGCTGGCGTGTGAAATCAAGGCTATGAGTCTGTAGTTGCTACATTTCTTTGTGGATCCCTTCTTGTGGAGCGGTATGAACACGGAGTGAGCCCAGTCCCGAGGCCATTTTCCCGTCTCCCAGACGCGACTGCAAACAGCATGCAGCATCTCAACTCCGCACTCACCCGCCGCTTTAAATATCTCTATTGGGATATTGTCAGCTCCTACAGCTTTGTTCCTCTTTATATGATTTATTGCGGCTCGAACTTCGCTCTTCAGTATGCATGGTTCCATGGTGTTATGCGCCATTCCTGTGAGTGGGCCACTATTACGCGACTGCGTTGTGCCGCTGTCAGCAAAGAGTTTCCCGCAATAATCCTTCCAAACGCTCACAATATCTCTAATTTCTGTTACAGTCGCTCCACTCGAATTCTCGATAGCCCAGGTCTTGGGTTTAAACTGGCGGGTTATACAACGAATCTTTTTAAAAAGATCTTTCGTTTCGTGGCGGTCGGCATTTTTTTCCAATTCTAGGCAGATGTTATTGAGATGGTTATTACGATCTCTGCGAGAAGAAGATTGAATCTGCGCACCCATCAAATTTAAATCGCGCGCACGTGCACCCTTAGCCTTCATCTCCCGACGTCGCTCCACGAGGCACCAGGTCTCGTCTGACATCCAGTGTTGATGTTTACCTTTGGTTGTTATAGGTTGTGAGGTGCGTAAAGCCTCTCTAAGTTGGTCCTTTACAGATTTCCAGAGCGAGTCAGGGTCATCACCCCGTGCTTTGGTCCTCCATATGTTGCAGTCGCTTGAAAGTTTATTTATAAAAGCCGTTTGATCCGCTATTTCGAGTTTTTTGTTTTGTTTACGAGGGATGAAGTTCCGCAACTTAATTTGGAGATTGCATACGAGGAGTTGGTGGTCAGACTGACAGTCAGCTCCGGGCAGTGTGTGTGCGTTCATAATTGAACTTCGCCATCTAGATCTTACAAGAATGTAGTCAATCTGGTTTCTATGTTTGCCATCAGGGGACATCCAGGTATATAACCGCCTACGATGTTGCTGGAATACGGTGTTCATAATAGTGAGACTGTTGTCAGCCGCGAATTGGAGTAATCTGTCCCCTCGAAGATTTCTTTGGCCAAGACCATAGTTGCCCACAACATGCCGCAAGCCTGCGTCCATTCTTGTATCACCCACTTTAGCATTGAAATCGCCAAGTATTACAAGTAATTCTCTTTTAGGTATTGTTGCGATTGAAGATTCAATGTCAATGTAGAATTTTTATACGTCTTCATCTTTTGCCGCGCTGGTGGGTGCATACACCTGTATAATGTTCACAGGGGTAGGTTTTGCATCGAGCTTCATTGTTATAATTCTGTCGCTGACAGGATCCTAGGACTGCTCTAGTCCAATGTTTAGGGATTGCAATCGCCACTCCGGCGTAGCTGCTAGAATCATCCCCCGAATAATAGATGGTATGTTTATCTAGGTCACGGTGGCCACTACCTTTCATATGTGTCTCGCTTAAACCGGTAATAATGGTGTCGCATCGCAGGAGCTCATGATCCAAGATATGTAATTTGGCCTCATTGAGAAGTCCACGTACATTCCATGTGCCAATGCGGATGTTCTTGCGTAATTGGATTTGTGATCTTCCAGTCGCATGCTTTCCGAGGAATGCCTGGTTGCCTACATTTCCTCGGCCGGTAGCCCATTTAACACTTTGAGTCCCGGAAAACTCAGAGCGCCGGTCGCTACACGGGTCGCTTGGCATACGTACTCTTGTATTATGTCGCACTTTCATCATGTAACTCTCGTGGGAATGTATAATGTAGTAGTATCCCGTTGCTTTCTACATCGCGGTACTACTGACTCAGTGTCCGTAGAAATCTGTTAGTGAACCGATCCAGACTAACTTCCTTACGCCTCACCACAGTACTGATGGCTACCGCTGCCCTCCATCAGGATCCAGGTACAACGCCCCTGTGGCTCGCCTCCTCCGCTGGTTTGGCCGTATGTTGTATGTACCTAGTTTTAAATATGTAAAAAAAAATACGATATATTTTTAAATGACAAGGCCGTAACTTGTTTTCTTTCGCCATTTCTTTTACCAGTGGCCATTTTGCTTTTGTTTCCGAAATGGTAGTAGTTTATGAAGTAGATAAATTTATACAAATCATTTATTAGGTATATATTGTATGTACTGTTTGACAATAGAACGTATTTGTAAAATCCAATTTCTCGGAATGAAAGTTTTGGATTTGAATAAAATTTCAATACATCCTATTCGCGCATATAGGATTGGTTCGTGTCGGCGATCGGCTCGAGATGGCAAAACATTGGACTCGTTTTCCTTGCATATATTTTGATCCCACAAAGGATCATGGGACTTTTTTCCCCTTCAATTCATTATTCATTAGGATTATAACTCATTCATTAGGGTTCTCAGATGGTTTTCGGGTGATTTTAGGATGGGTTTCAGATGGTTTTGGAATGGTTTTTGAATGGTTTTGGGATGGATTTGGTATGATTTTCAGATAGTATTCAGATGGTTTTCGAATAGTTTTTAAATGGTTTTTAGATGGTTTTCGGATGTTTTTCAGATAGTTTTCAGATGGTTTTCAGATAGTTTTAGATGGTTTTCACATAGTTTTGGGATGGTTTTCAGATAGTTTTGGGATGGTTTTCGGATGGTTATGGCCGACAACGGATAAAATTATTGTAAATTTCATGCTTATAATACATAATAGTAAACACTTAAACTCAAGAACATACACCAATGCCATCACATAAATGTTACACGCACCATATCGGTCTGTGTAATCTTCTTTACATAGTATAAAATGAAGTCGTCTGTCTATCTGGGGCCCGATTCTACTAACACAAATGCACCAATGGTCTCCCAATGATGTGTCAATCGTGTCTCAAAAGAATGCCGATAGTGTATCAGTGGAATAGTTTTTGACATTTGTTATGGACTTAAACAATAACATAATGTTTAACTTATTGTATAAGTCCATAACAAATGTCAAAAACTATTCCACAGATACACTATCGACATTCTCTTGAGACACGATTGAGACACCATTGGGAGTCCTTTGGTGCATTTGTGTTAGTAGAATCGGGCCCCTGTTTATCTGTCCCTATGTATACTTAGATCTTTAAAACTACGCAACAGATTTTGATACGCTTTACGCTAACAGTGTTTTAAAATACTTAGATAGAGTGATTCAAGGGGAAGGTTTATACGTATGATACATTCAGAAAGTCCCACTGGAAAGCGGGATACACGCATGCGCGGGTTTCCTTAGTATCATTATAAGAAGAGAAAGATTAATTGTGAACAGGGGCCGTACCACGACATTTAATAACTATCCTTAAACGATTGTGTAAACGAGACGTCGCCTTACATCATGTATTGCGCTGTCTCCCTTACTCGGCCGTTCTTGTTTTGTTTTAAGCGGTCATGGTACGGCCCCAGACATTTCATTTCGAACGTAGTATAACAACAGTTCATAGAAATATGAAAAATGACAACAAAATAACCGATATTGTCAATATTGACGTCCCCGATAGAAACAATATATTCTCGCGACTCCCTTAAAACGACTAGCCACTCAAAATTCTGTCGGCGTATCCATTTTTCATAGTACAATTCCGGCTATGGAAAACTGTCACTAAGAACTTTTAATCAAAAATCACAATAAGAAAAAATGCCTTGCCATGCAGTCGCCTCGAGGATAGCAGGACCATCTTTAGGATGATTTTTGGTTGCAACATCCTACATCCTAGTGGACACATGTGGCTCTAATAAACAAAAACCCTGTTTGGTAACAATGAAAAGGACGGAGCTCACAAAAAATCCGTCTACAAGATGTGCAAGCGATTTTTTTCTACAATGGTCCTCCTATCTTCGAGGCCACCGTACCTACGTGTCGGGCTACGCACAGTCTAGGGTTCTTTTTGCTACGCCTTGCTTGCTTTGCAGATGTACCAATTTCGTGCAATGATCCTAGGGAAATACTACAGCTGTCTTTAAAACCACGACGAATTTCGGATACATAGTTAACAACACATAATTTACAATTATCAAATTAAATCACACAATTAAGTAAGTTCATTTGGTACATATGAAATTTTTAAAAAGATAATAATTATTTAAAAATGTCTTGTGGGTACAACTCAACTACTTACTACAAGATGTCTAATGCAGCAGTGCCGGATGAAAGGGCAGCCCCACCTGAGACGCTATGAGTTATATCTTGGTCTGCAACCTGCATAACCATATAAGTAAAGCCGAAACACAGGAATCTCCTAGTTCGGGCATATGTTTAATTTTATCTTAGTATATTTTATCAAATGTTTATTTTAGATCTAAGTTTTTACAATAAAATTTTATTTTATTTTTATATCTAGCGACGATTAGCTTAATTTGCTGGCCGTACGTAATCCACATTATCGTGGTCACAAAACTATGAGGGCAATAAAAACTTTTTTGAAAAATACATGGCATTTCTATTTTATTGCTCTCATAATAGGTACTTTCAGCGCCCTCTTACAACACTATTAAAAGTTAAGAAGTTTTTATAGATGTTCACTGGACAGAATAAACGCCCTGAGTTCTCAGTTAGTTAAATATTTAGCTTAAATGGCCACTTTACTCAGTTTTGAGGTTAATGGAGTTTTAAAAAAGTATTCGTAACTTTAGATGAGCAAAAACTGTCGCAATTTACTATTTTATTATTAAATGAAGTATTTAATCTATTTTTGAAGTATTTTTTCTTTTCAATAATCAAAACTTTTATTTAAAGACTAGTTAGGTCTGCATAGACATTTTCTCTCGTCAAAGATTACAATACAATTTTTTTTTTCATGTAATTATGTACATATCTCTAAAAACTTTTTTAGTGTTGGATCATTTTCTAGAGTTCCATACCCAAAGGGTGCCAGCCAACGATTCCTTATTACTAAGCCTCCATTATCCGTCTGGCTGTATCTCATGAACCATGATAGCTAGGCAGTCGAAATTTTCATGATGTATTTTTTTGCCGCTATAACAATAAATATACTTACTAAAAATAGAATAAAATAAATATTTAAGGGTGGCAATACAACAAACCTGATATTTTTTGCTCTGTATTAATAACGGCAATAGGTAGACGCATGAAATATTCACAAATAATTTAGTTCTATAATGATTTTAAAAAAATATTGAGGCTCGGGCACAATATATTAAAAAAAATGTATGATGTATCCTTTAATTGATGTAAAAAATAAATATAAAAGTGTCCAGTTTCTACGGCATGAAGTGTACATTATAAGTTCCTAAACAGCGCAGGTGGAAGTTAGTAACGACGCCCCCGCGATAAAAGACTTAAAAAGTTTTACGAGATGAGATGAAAAATAACCTTTTGGTGGTCTATGACGCGAATCGGAACTTTATAAGGAAAATATTATTTTAATTCTGTACACAAAAGTGTCATATTATACGATTTTTTTGTGTGGTTGCCAATAATCAAAAGAAGGAGAAGGAGTTGTTGGATTTTCTTGGCGCGAACTGAGTGCTAGAGTCCGCGCCATCAAAGAAGTCCCGCGACGAATAGTTTTACTAGAACTTACATACCACATTTTACCCTTTGTTGATAGCGCCACGTCCATGGTCCGTCACTTGACCACGTTGAATCAATGAGAAACATCAATGAGAAATTATGAAACGTGGTTGCCATTAAAGAAAAGATGAAGCTGTAATTTTTTTTGACGTGAAAACTTCTTTAGCGGATTTGTGCACTTTTTGAGATGGAAGCGAGTCCTGATAGAAAATTCGTAAGACGGAGGGTGTAGACCGCCGGCACGGCGTAGGAGAGGAAGTAATATCCCCTTCTCGTTCTACCGCGCGGCGAGAATGTATGCCTGCTATTGCTGTTTCGTTTAAACGGCGCAAAAAGGCACAACGTATGTTCAAGTTTTCACTTTTGCCGGCACTCCCGGAGTGTACTCCTTTTTTCTTGAGAAATGAGTGTTATACGGACACATTTGTACATGAGAAGTGGTTGCCAATAATGAAAAGAAGAAGACGTATTGTTGATTGTTTTGGCGGGAATTCCACGAACCACATTTGACTCCGTATTTTACCTGACTTTTAATGGCAGGTGGCCTGTGGTACAAGTGACATAGGCTTTTGAAATTCCCGTGGGAAAAGATCAACAGGATTTTCTTCATTCAAAAATTTTTATACTTGAATCGCGGTACGTTTCCGGAATCAGATTTGAAAAATTCTTTTTGCATTCGTTAACCAAATTCTTGAGTAAGGTTGAATTATTTAATATTACGCCAAGACCCCTAAGGGAGTATGCACACAGCGTATTTTTATCGCAGCGACGATGTCGTGTCACGAACGCGAATTTATTTAAGCAACTATTTAATAAAATTAAAAAAAACAATTATTGAATTAATTGTTATTTTTAGTTTAATCATTGTATTATTAATAAACAAATTATTAACTAAAAATATTTTTTAATTTTTCTTTTTGCTTTATTTTTTTTTTATAAATCTGGGTCAATGTAAAATTACTCATTAGCCTATCATTCATTAGGTTAGGTTGTAATAATATAAGCACCTTATACAATATTTAAGTATGTTTTAAGAATATATGAATAAAAAAAATTTTTTAAAGCTAAATATACTTTAGCGCTTATTATAACATTTTTTTTTAAACATTCCTTATTAATTAGGTAAATAAAATTAAAACGCGTTGCAGAAAACGGATGCCAGTCATACAATGCTTAAATTTTTTTTAATTGCACAAAACAATTAATAATAATGTTTAAATAAGCGTTTAATTAGTGTGCATAGCCTTAACAGTCGAGGAAAATCAAGGACGGGCGAAGCCGCGGGCAATTTCTATGTAGACCTTAGATAAATATTAATATTTATACTAATAAATGTATGTTTGCATAGGTTCTATTAATTTATATTAACAATAATACCTTAAGGTAGATTGGTTACCTACACTACAGCTGCATAAATGTTATCACTTTAATAAGTACATTGTTACATTAATATAATATATAAACTTATAAGTGTTCAGCGGGCATTTGTCAAAGTTATGCGTTAAGTTTAGATATGCGCCGTCTCACTTATACGATCTGTCGAATGAGCGAGATAGTGAATTCGGGACAAGCCCACCACACATTCCCACCGATGTGTCTCCTGTGTAGCCAGGATCAACAACGGCGACCTCAGATTGACAATAAGCGATGAAGCTTATTGACGTCCTGGAGGAGAAAACAGTTGTCTTGGAACTCACAACGAAGATGGTCGGAGTAGGACGTATTGAAAGGAGCGAGATAGTGAATCTAAAAACTATTGTTCTTTGACTTGGCTTAATCACTGTCATTCATCGATAACATCCGAGGGCGACGGCTTAACGTGCCCTCCGCTGTACGAGGAAGGCGAGATAACGGAACCCATCCAAACACTAGCTAGTGTCATTGGTTTACTTGCGTTTTCGTTTTATGCGACACACAGCCACCGAGCTCCTCATACATTACTCAACATAGAAATTATTAAACTCTCGTTAGTCGTCGATAGGGACATGTCAGAATATTTAATTACTTATAATTTTATGTAAGTTTATTATTAATATATTTTATTTATATGTGTATGTTTATAGCCGTATATATAATAATATGAAATGAAATCGTTTATTTCAGAAATTAGACCTTCACAGGCACTTTTTCTTGTCATTTACAACTTGTTTAAATAAAGAAAATAAACTACGTTATAAACTACCACCATTTCGGACACAAGCAAAATGGCCACCGGTAAAAAGAAATGGCGAAATTAGACCGGTTACGGCCTGTTTTGTCATTTTGTACTTTTTTTTTCTCCCCTTTTTTCCACTCATTAGTTACAATGTAGGTATAAGTACATTAAAATTTATAAGAAGAATACGTGGAATGTTATTTATTTTTATTTTTTTTATTTTTTTTTCCAAACAAAAAAAGTACATTTGTAATGTGTTTTAGTCTGCCAAACTGTACAACAGTTTGTCGGCAGCAGCTCTCGTGGATACATTGTACTTATACCTATTATTTAAACGTTCAGGATAAAAAATTCCCTTCACCATCCAAACTTTTTCTATGAAGGTGCGAGGCAGGTATCATTTAAAGACCCTATCCATAAAAACAAAAACAAAGTAATCTATTATCAGTTTTCAAAGTAATAATACTTAATAGTATTTTCCCGGATTGCGCGCACGGTGTCTATGAATTTCGATAACTTTGTGATGCTGTAACTTCATATTTTAGTACTAAGTAATACTAAAAGAAATCACATGCAGGTATATCATGATTTTCTCAACGGAAAAAAAAAAAAAAATATTAAAAACTAGATGGTAAAGGAAAGATTAAACCCGTATATCTTAACATTTAGGTTCCTAATTATATATACATATACATAATCAACGACATGTACATGCAAATACATACACACATTTTATTTTTATATTCTATGTATTTATTTTTTAACTATTTACTCATATTTATTTTATTTCATTTATTCTTTTCCTTTCATTCTTATATACCCACATATACAACACACACAAACACACCGAACACGCAGGAGACATATATTCCACGTACATACCCATAAATTCTAAGGACATAATGATAAGTAATGTTTAATTAACACATTTTTTAGGCCTTTTTTACTTTTCACATTCTTTGGGAGGTCATGAGGCAATTCATTAGTATAAACAGGTGTTATCCATCGTCTCTCTCGTTTGCCGTAATAATTTTTTGTGTTAGGCACTATTAATTTAGGTTTTAAAGACGCACGAGTTGCGTACGTATGTTCTCTTTCCGTTTTATGCTCGTTGCAATTGTACTGTTCAATTAAAATTGTAACTTTTGTCTTCATAACTATTGGTAGTATTTTACATAACTTAAATAACTTTTCATAATCACCTTTAAGTAATTTTTTTGACTTGTTGTCTATTAGTACTTTTAATATCCTAATTTGTAATGACTTGATTCTCTTAAGATAAGTAGGAAATGTGAGACCATAAGCACCCAACCCATACGCAATTACTGCATCCGCTAGTGAAAAATATAATACATATGCAATACTCCTCGTAATTGAGAATTTTAAGTTTTGCAATCTGCTTAAAATTGACCTAAGTTTGTTACATACTGCGGCAATATGCAAACTCCAGCTAAAATGTGTATCTATAATTAAACCTAGGTATTTATAAGACGATACTGTCTCAAGATTTAGACATTTACAATTTTTTTTATTGTTATGTAAACAATCGTACGTGTGCCCCTTTATTTATTATACACAATGGTGTGGAATGAACAAGTCTTAAATCTACAATAAAATAAAAAAGTCAGTACTGACAAGAGTGAGCAGACCAGTCCCCAATATAATTATTTAGTTATTAGGTAACCTGTAGATGTACTTTTAATTTTATCCCGCCAACAATATTTCTGCCTTATCCGATGGTTGACTGGTAGAGAATGCCTTTAGGCATGTCCGCCAATAGTACTTTTCTTTGTGCAATACATTAAATAAATAAATAAAGTGTTGATTTCAAAATCGAAGAGGTGTATCTCTGCTAACTGCACTGAGTGTTGCGTTATCGATGATGTTCAACACATTTTGATGGAATGTGTCAAGAATGAATCAGAGAGGAAAAGTGTATTGGCCAGTCTTAGTATAAATGTTCATGACGTCGGTGCTTTCCATGGCATTCTTGCCCAGCCAGGATCCTCTGAGGCAAAAAGACTGTACAATTTAGTAATAAGTAGGTTTAGAAGTAGTTAATATTCATAATGTATGTCTGAGTAATTAGTATATGATTTTTTTTTTTTTAAATATGTCTATGTTTGTGTGTGTAAATTTAGATTAAGTTACGATGGGACTGACATGTCTTTTATGGACCAAAGTCCCTAAATTAAATAAAAAAAAATAAAAAAAGAGGTGTATGAAAAATTAGACTGGGACGACTATATCATATTGATCTCATTATCACAAGATATATGAACGGACATTATAAATGTGTCGACTTATAGTACAAGTGCCAGTTCAATTTCCTGTTACAGACGGATAAATATATTTCACAACTTTATGTTCAATGATTTAAAATCTAATAATATTCTCAACAAATATATAATCGCAATTCATTCAACGCTTTGTAATTTCTCGTTAAATTGTATTCCTTTTTAATTTAGAAATCACTATCAGGTGCCCACCGTCTTTTTTGTATACCACAAAGGTGGCAAACAAGCATACGGTCGGCCTGATGGTAAGCCGTAACCGTAGGCTATAGACGCTTGTAATACCGGGGGTATACTACCAGTACCAAGACCCAGGCCAATCGGAAAAAGTTCGTTTTTCATCATGACCCGACCGGGATTCGAGCCCGGAACCACCTCGGTGGCGGTCTGGCATGGTTACCATTGCGCCACAGAGGTCGTCCACAATTTATGCCTGCCCAGGGACGCCACAGAAGGGCTCGCTTATCAGCTTAGGACGACACTAAGAGATAAAGGACGAAAGATTACTTCACATTACCAATCTAGGTATATTTTTCTTTCCTTTTTGGCGAATGCCATTTCATTTATCATCTTATTCGCTAATAAAGGAAAAAAAGAGCCCAACCCCAAGTGGCCAATCCAGAAGCACAACTCTTTATTATCTCTTTTCATTATATGTCCTTCTCACTTCCTCTTAAAGTTTGACAACGGTTCACAGACTCCCCTGGTGTATTTGTGATACATGGGCGGCAGTAATCACTTATCAGGCGACCGTTTTACCAACCTCTTCCATTTAAAATATATTTTGTCTATAAGTATATTTTATTTCGCCTACTTAAAAATGAAATCTGTTTTGGCACACTAAAGTAATCATGAGTGACCAGGTTTTAGTGCAGAAGTTTACGGGCACTTTGATTTCACAGTGTGTTTCCGACCATTCAGCTGATATATTGGCAGTATCTGTCTGCGGTGACAAAATAGGGTTATTTTCGATTTAGCTAAACACACAGGGACATTCTCGTAACAAAAACAGTTTCAATCTCGTCTGCAAGCTCACGCACTATCTCACTCAATTCTTGTTAAACGAGACTCACTCATACAAAAAAATTGTATGAGTGAGTCAGCGCTTGAGATTGACATGAGTTCCGCTATACTTGTGCACAAATTCTCCAAACAATCTGTTTATTTAAAAAGTCAGTTAAGTAAGATGTATCTTTATGGTCCTTCGAGCCGGATATGAAGTGATTAGATAAATTTGTTGCTGATTTGAATAATTTACATAATAATTGTGATGTTAGAAAGCATAATGTCAAAAGACTATCAGACTAAACTCCACATTAAGTCAACATTAAGTTTCAAGTTATCTCTTTTTTCTTCTTTAGTTTGACAGAGATAGCTATAATTCGTATTTCAACGGCTGTATATGTTGTGAAATCGTACAGAACTATATTGTAACAAAGTTTTGCAAGCAAAGTAAAAAAAAAACAATGTATAAAATACGCACTTTGAGCAAATCCTTATTTATTTACACAGTTTTCCCTTTAGTTTACAATAAATAGAAAACAAAACACGTCAATGTACACTGAATTATTCAGATGGTAAGCCATAAAAATGGAGGGCAACCGCTAGTGGGGAAATTTAACCATATGATAGCAACTGAGACTGGGTGACTTAAAAGACACAGCACACAACAAAATAATTATTTATTAAGTAAAAACTTCTTTAGCGACTGTTGCGGACACGAGCCGATTTTGTAAATAAATAAATTGATTATGTTTAAATTATGTTTTACCCTAGTTTTATGGTTCTATTGAACACTTTGATAATCGGAATTATGTGATTATTTAGTTTAAGTTTAAATACCTTTGTTTTACATTAGAATAAGCTAATTAGATTACGTAATTAGATGTAACATGGATATTTTCACTATTTACGTGCACTATTTACGTGTACGATTGGATATACACGTATAGGATTTTAGTTCCAAAGTTTTGCCTGGAGCAGCTCCACGAGAATTCGTCCACCTGAGTTGTAAAATCTTGCCGTGGCGCTAGTAAATCAAATTGGTAATAATTTTGGCTTATGATCTTCAATTGTTTTGTGTGTTTACTGTCTTGAATATGTACGGATAGTTAACAATTAATGTGTAAAAGGTTGGTTACGTCATAGAGTATGTGTGATCAATAACATTAGCACTGTAAACGTTAAGAATACGACGTTATTGGTCAATTTCGTATCAACTTTTACGTTTTGCATGTATAATTTAAGATTTACGTGTTTATTTCGGATATTAGTTTTGTGTAGTTACTGTTAATATATCGCTTATATGGAAACAGCGTGTTAGTTAGTTAGAATAACCACGAATATGGAGTTATAAGTTACTAATTGTAGAATGTAGAGCGCAATAAGCAATATGTGCATAGTGACTTTTTGCCCGAAATGTCGTCGGAAATTGTCGCAAATTACACGAAAATTATCTCGCCTCCGATTGGTCCGCATGAGGGCCAAATATTGGCTATAAATATGTCAGGGTAGCTCGGTACTGTCACAGTCCAACACAGCTCTTCAGAGAGTGAACAACACCGAGCTACACTACCAAGAAAGAAATAGTATTGTTTTAAATGAAGATAGAAATAGTACTCAAGAATAAATACAGTCCATTGATGTTAAAAGAAGCAAACCTCGTTTTTCTTTCCGGTATATGGTTCCTGGTGACCATTGCCTACCCATTGCCGCAGAACCATCAGCGACAATGTGCACTTTTTGGGATGGGTAAAAAAAGTTATACTCGCATTAGGACACGTGACCAGAAAATTTCGTAAGACGGAGGTAGAGTAGACCGGCGGCGTCGATTTTGAAAAACCGTAATATCGAATCGTTAATTTTATATGTCGCAAGTCTGTTAAAAAACATACCACTATGGTGGCGAACACGGTATGGACGCTTGCAACACCGGGAATATCACTCGCGTGTTGTAAAAATCTTTTAATGCCCCTTTTGAAGAACCCCATATTATAGTCTAAAGTAAGACCTCGGTGGGATCTCATTCCACAGCTTCAGCGTTGGCGGGAGGAAACTCCTCTGAAACCTACTAAAAAATAAAATGGTCCCGAGTAGAAACAAGGTCTTGAAACCCGCTTGTGTATTGACAACAAACTAAAACTGTAAGGTTTGAATGTTAAGGGAACAAAAGGAAATATATCAGAATGGGGTGGCTTCACAAATTATGCAAATAAGGGTAGTGTTAGATGTATCCTTACAGTTTTATAGCTGTTGAAGGATTGATCTGGTTAGAACCAGTTTCAGTTGGGAAAAGTTAACGGACATGGCGAATCTAGAAAGATTACTTGTTAGTTTCTGCAGAGTTCTCGCACATTCTCGAGAATTGCCATCCGGCGGGCCGTATTCTTGTTTGCCATCTTAGTGGTATAAAAAAATACAATTTCGTCGCTTCCATTCCATTTCACAGCAGTGCAAATTGATCTTAAAAATATTAATTAGCAATGGCTACTCCGTTATTTATTTTGTATGTAATACAATTTGACAAGTTCATTATGCTTATTAAGACTTTGTAAGAGAGGAATTGCACAGCGGATAATCCGCTCAAATCGGTGCAGCCCGTTGGGGGAAGGACCTCCACTTCACAGAAGATCGTAGCTAATCACCATCGGTCTCAGCCATGTTGTGTTCCTACGGTGAGTAAGGTCTCCAGAGCTACACTTTTTACAGGGTCGGCAACGCGCGACTGCTTGCCATCCGGCGGGCCGTATGCTTATTATCTTAGTAAAAAAAATACAATTTCGTCGCTTCCATTCTATTCTACAGCAGTGTAAATTGATCCTAAGAAGATATTAGCATTGGCTACCCCGTTTTTTCAGCTAGACACTTATTATGACAAACCATTCCTTTTTTCTCTCTTTATTTACACGACTACAAAGGGAATCCTAAAGAAAATACAAAAAGTTTTTGAAGTGTCTATTTTTAATACAAATTCAGTTGGAAGTTACTGAAACTTTTGAGGTTAGGACGGAAGATAGACATCTATTTAGTTAAAAACATCCATTAGGAAGGTTGACAGAGTAGAAAACTGGGTGCACGGTGGTGTCGCAGCCAAGTTTGCGGAAAAGTCAGATCTGATATTTTTTTATGACCTAAAAATAATTGACAGCCTATCGGAATGTATAATGATATCTCTTTTCTATCGTAAATACCGAACTTTATATTGTTTTTCTTTATTCGTGAGGGCACGTTAAGACATCGGTCCCGGCTGTTGTCGTTGGATCATGGATGACAGTCGTTTAACTAAGTGGCCAGGTAGGCGGTTTGGAAACCTTTCGCCATCCGCATTGGAGCCGCGTGGCAGCCCTTCGATAGAAGGCAGACCCGTATCCTTGTAGCGAAATGATTATAGGTTTAATGACTGTTGAGTATGAGGGCAGGGCACATAGCGCGCAGAACCGATGGCAGGTGGGTCAAGAGGATTCTGCAATGGCGACCACGTACCGGGAAGCGCAGTGTAAGATGCCCGCCTACAAGTTGGGCAGACAAGACAGTTAGAAAGTCGCAGGAAGCCGCTGGATGCAGGCCGCTGCCAGCAGGTCGCATTGGAGTCGTTTGGGAGAGTGGACTTCTTGTGGCTGAGATGATGATGACTGTTAAATTAAAGTAGAAACAAGATATAGCTTGAGAGCTTCATGTGGAGTTAAAATAATGCGTTTCAGAAACTCGCAGTTTGTCGTTTCATTCACCGCTAATAAATGTGCTCTCGCACTTTACCCCTTGTGTTGTAATGTTTCGTACTTCTTGTCATCCTGTGTAATCATGATTAATTGTCGACACAAAGTACCATCATTATCATTCATGAAACTATATAACTAATACTTCAAACATTACATAAAGTCGTAACCTTATTTTATAGAGGTGTTAGTATAATACACGTGTTTCTACTTCATAATGATCTCTGGATAGTTAATAATAAGCTTATTACTGTTATTTTTATAATATTCAAAGCCCGTTATTGTACCTTTAGCACCATAGGACGCGGGTTTGATTCCAATTTCGTCATTTGTCTGTAAAGGAGGTGGTACGATTGCCGTAGTAGAACACCCAAAAATAAACGGCCAACCATGAAAGGAAATTCCGAATATACGGACTGACGTTTTGAACCTTATTCTAACTATTAATGTCTTTTTTGACAGGACTATGGGTTTCGTTGTTTCGGAAGAACACTCTCATAGTGACCCGAAGATTTTAATATTATATTATGAACGCCTACAAACTATATAAGCAAAAAAAGTGTTAGAGAGATAGTGCTAATTTAGAATAGTATTTATAATTAATATCCTCTAAAATCTGGAATACAAAATTTTTGCGCCTGAACCTGGGTTTGTTTGTATCACCTCTTTTGACTTAAAAAATAAAAAAGCAAAAAATTTTCATAGATATTTTTTTTTTGTCAACAACAGGTATTTCGGCGGAGTTTTTAACAATTACGTTTTTGGGGTGGTAAATAAAATGAAATTGTGAAACTGCCAGCCAATTTAACTTCACTAACTGGCCGACTTAGGTTGCTTGTTTGGAGCTGTTTGCTACCTTCCTCAATCACACCATTGCGTAACAGCAAAGCGGTAAAACAGTTCTTTTCTTTAAAAGTACTTCTTTAAAAATTTAACTAAACTAACATAAAAAATTTAACTAAAACTAATATAAAACTATAAAAAAAATAAAAGAGAGATTGGTAACGTAACGTGAGGTTTGACGACCTCCGTGGCGTAATGGTTAACACGCCGGACCGCCAGCAAGGTGGTCCCGGGTTTGATCCCCGGTCGGGTTATGATGAAAAACGAGATTTTTCTGATTGGCCTCGGGTCTTGGATGTTTATCTATATACGTTTGTAGGTATGTATTTGTTATAAAATATATTATCGTTAGTTATTATCCCATAACACAAGTTTTGAACTTACTTTGGGGCCAGCTCAATCTGTGTGATTTGTAAAAAAATAATTTCTTCAACATACTTCGGCATGACGTTGTGACAATGGAGACATTATAGCAAAATACCTTGGTTTACGGTCTACGTTCATAGTAACTCATATAGTGCCGCAGTGTGACTATTTTTGTGTGTGTTACAATACAATACAATACAGTGATTGTGGAACTGAGAACTCCGACCGCTAGGCCCGCATAGGGTCCCGCCCATCTAGGCGGTCGAGGTGGCAGGTTTTCAGTCCTTAGTGGCTTTAGGAGGCTGACAGAAGACATTTCCCTGACTATAAATAACAAGCCCGCATGGGGTCCAGCGACTCACGACTCGAAACTCAAGTTTGTGTATAATCCAATCAAAAATACTTGACACTAAAGCCAATATTAATAAAATATAACCAATTATGTATTTCAAACATCATCATTGAATTTCTCTGGAATCCTGGAAGTACCTGAAACGCATTTTGATTAAAATTCCATGTTAACTCTCAATCTATCTCTTTCTTTATTAGTGTGACAGTGACAGCTACAATTCAATGTGTAACTTTAGAAGTACGTTTCAGAAACTGGCTGTTAGCGAGACGGCAAAACAAGACAAGTTAGACTGTCGTGCACCAGACCTCTGAACAAATGCAATAAAATTAAAAGTCAGCACTCTCTTTTATGAACTATAAAATGCTGTTTGAATTTTGCAGTAAAATTATATGACTGTTCTAGTTAGACTAAAAAACATGATACGTTCACATAATTTTCATTTGCTGAAACCAAATTAAAGTGATAATTGTGTTTTGTGAAAGTTATTAACTCAATTGCCTTTTTTTTTTGTTTAATGTCAGGAAAATGCATTACTGCATGTCCCGCCACTTGGATGAAGCGACGGGGGTCTGTCGGGCTCGCCTCTCTAGCCAATGAGGGATACCGACTAAAAACCTGACTGTCTGCCACCTTCTCCGCCTTCACGTGGCGGGGTCGCGGGCACTGGTGATACTTCCCCAACCCCGCCGGCTAACTCAATTGCCTACCAGTCTAATGCTGCCCTCCTGCTTCTTTTATACCACTAAATCGTCAAACAAGCATACGACCCGCCTGATGGTAAGCAATCACCGTAGCCTATGGACGCTTGCAACACCGGGGGGTATCACTTGCGCGTTGCCGACGCTGTACAAAGTGGAGCTGTTCCTACAAACTTTTTCATTTTCCTTTCCCCGTGTGTTCTTTGTTATTTCTTCATAGATGAGCAATGCATCCAGGATCCTGGTAATGGATGTCCATGGGCAGCTGTAATTGCATACCATCAGGTGACTCCCTAGTTAGTTTGTCCTTCCACTGTCATAAAAAAAAACAGTTGACGACACTTGACAGGTAAGTCAGCTTTTTTACAAATGCACTAATATTAAAAGACGGATTTCTGTCTTTGGAGTGGCAGAGCATTTAAAAAATGAGCTACCTCGACAGAGAAAGTACCACCCTGTCTAAAAAAAATCGGCGTGAAGCAAGAATGCGTTTCGTTCTGAATTCACTACATGGTCTACAACTGTGATTTTCTTTTTAATCCAAACAAAACACTTTTACAGATAGAAAGGGGGATCAATTGACTAACAAAATTGTTCACGTTAAATGTAAATATTTCAACTATATCGAAGTATAATCTAAGTATATATGATTAGCTCATAGGTAACCAGTAGCCAACAATATTTCTGCATTACCCGATGGTTTACTGGTAGGGAATACCTTTAGGCATTAAGTCCACCAATTGTCCTCTCAACCGTGCAATAAAGAATAAATAATTAAAAAATCTTTCCGTATCCCCAATTTAGCTATCCAATAACGTGTCACATGAAATGTGCGGTGTGATTGAAGACAAGTTAAATAAATGTTATAAAAGTATTAATGGACTTAAAAATTTCAGTGTTTTCAGCTCGTTACGGAAGAGACATACATATTTTGGAGATAAACTTTGTGATTCATCGAAAAAACAACGAAATGTTTATCGGTCTTTGATGTTAGAATGAGTTTGAATTATTCGTCAACGCGCACGATCGATAGTGCGAGTTGGCATCATTCGATTCAGCGGATAATCCGCTCAAATTCGAGCAGCCCGTCTGGGGAAGGACCTCTACCTTACAGAAGATCGTAACCAAATAGCATTGGTTTCGGCCATGTTGTGTTCATACGGTGAGTAAGGTCTCCAGAGCTCCACTTGGGTAGGGTTGGGAGGGTTGGCAAAGCGTGAGTGATACCTCTGGTATTGCAAGCGTCTAAAGGCTACGGTGATGCTCACCATCAGGCGGCATTTGCTTGTTTGCCAACTTTGTGGCATAAAAAAACTATGTATAGTCAACTGTAAAAAAAAGCCTTTTTTAAAACGTCAAAGATTTTATGACTATCTATTCTTTTAACTAACACAAATTAACACTATTTACTAATTCTGCTGCGGACATAATAATAATAATATTATTCTACAAATCTAATATTATTCTAGAAACTTCGATCGATCTGATTGCACCTCTAATGTAGGACAGGACGCAGTTCGATGTAGACAATTTACTTGAATAATTGAGGAAATACGACTGTGGGTGGCATTCTGTTTCACTATACAAAGAAAGTTTTTTTTTAAATTAAACAGGAAGAAACAAGCTTACTTTTGACCAAAGGCCTTTACTCTTGAAAATAATTCCGTTCGATCGGCATTTGATTGTCACTTTTTGGCACTCATTACAAACTACACTGGGCGTCAAAAATAAGTAGTACAGTTTTAAAATTGCAATATCTCCTAAACTATAGAAGCTAGACCTTTGAAATAAAAAAAAGTTAAAAGACAATTTAATTTCATTTAATAAAAATTTCATGCATAATATCATTTTTAAAGATTGACTGAAAAAAACGTTAATAAACAAAAACACTATTTTTTTAAACTGTTGGCTTGTACTTTTGTTTTTTATTGTTTTCTTTATTGCTGATAAATCAATTGCAATTCAAAAGCAAATGTGTCTTCAGCTAGTAAACTTTACTAATCATGCCTCTTTCACCAGAAGAATGTGCAAGAATCATAACTTTACTCGAAGTAGGCATCAGTATGCGTCGTACTGCAAGAACGGTGGGTGTAACTCTAAGAACGATCCAGCAAGTAAAGCGAAGGTACGAAGAGACTGGAAACCATCTAAGGAGACCAATTAATGGCAGAGTAATGGCACCCAGGTGCATTAGTACCCGAGAAGACCGCTTAATTGTCTCTACTGTGTTAAGAAATCGTCACCTTAATGCAGTTGAGGTCCAGCAACAGCTTCTTCAGACCCGAAGAGACTACGTTAGTGAGAGTACAGTGAGGAGAAGACTTGCTGAAGCCAACCTGAAGTCGTACAGGCCAGCAAATGGCCCCAAGCTTGAGACAGGGCAGTAGCAAGACTACGCTACGCCCGTCAACACGTACAATGGGGCGAAGAAGAATGGACAAGAGTTTTGTTCACAGATGAGTCTCGGTTTTCTTTATTCACTTCCAATGGAAGGCGGAGAGTATACAGGCGACCTGGTGAGCGATACATTCAAGGTTGCATCTCGGAAAGAGTTCAATACGGCGGGGGCTCTGTACACGTATGGGCTGGCATCTCTTCAGAGGGTCGCACAGAGCTAGTGGTCATAGAAAATGGCACTCTGACTGGTGAAAGATATGCATTAGAGATCCTTAACGAGTATGCAGGGCCATATTTAGTAAATATGAGTGATAGAGCGATACTAATGCATGATAACGCCCGGCCATACACCGCTCACCTCGTACAAGAGTACATTTAGGAGGTTGGCATCAGCTTCATGACTTGGTCATCAAGAAGCCCAGATCTTAACCCGATTGAACACGCCTGGGACGAGCTTGGGGGCTAGTCAGAAGACGCTGACCACCCCCCGCCAACCTCAGAGCCCTTAAACAGGCCTTGATAGAAGAATGAGTGAATATTCCCCAACACCGCCTCCAAAACTTAGTGTTCAGCATGCCAAATCGGCTCCAAGCTGTCATCAGAGCCCGAGGCGGCAACACCAAGTTACTAAAGTGGGAACAAGGCCCAAAACGTAAAAATTAAGTTCTTGATAGTTCCTTTAAAATGGTTAGCTTTTTAGTTTTTTCTTGATTTTTAGTGTAAAACTTTACTAATGCTAAATAAAATATTATTTTTAGAAAACTTTGTTAAATTTGCTATAAAATGTCTTTTATTTCAAAACTCTAACTTCTATAATTTAAGAGTAATTGCAATTTTAAAACTGTACTACTTATTTTTGACGCCCAGTGTAGATAAAATAAAATAAAATAAAAAAATATAAAGTGACAATTCATACAGATCGAGCTAGCCCCAAAGTAAGTTCGAAACTTGTGTTATGGGATACTAACTCAACGATATTATATTTTATAACAAATACATATTATAGATAAACATCCAAGACCCGAGGCCAATCAGAAAAAGTTCGTTTTTCATCATGACCCGACCGGGGATCGGACCCGGGACCTCCTGGGTGGCGGTCTGGCGTGGTAACCATTACGCCACGGAGGTCGTCAAAATTAGCGCTAACTAAATACTAAACAGACCCATTTAGACTACGCCAGTTTCTTGCAAATTCAAGCGGAATAATTGCATGCAATCTAGTGGGAGCAATAATTTGTCCTTCAAAATTGCAAATGTCGTTTAGACCATGCATGTCAATTATTGCTTTGACATTATTGTATGCCACAGGCAATAAACATGGCATGGTCTATGGGCCTCTCGCGTCAGCATTTGCCAATAATTTTAAATACAAATTATACCGTAATGGTTACCACGCCAGACCGCCACCCAGGAGGTCCCGGGTTCGATCCCCGGTCGGGTCATGATGAAAAACGAACTTTTTCTGATTGGCCTCGGGTCTTGGATGTTTATCTAAATATGTATTTGTTATAAAATATAATATCGTTGAGTTAGTATCCCATAACACAAGTTTCGAACTTACTTACGGGCTAGCTCAATCTGTATGAATTGTCCCTATACATATTTATACGGAATAGAAATTAAAATTATCATAATCTTAAATCTAATCGCAATTTTGATTACACTATCCCCGGGTTACATAGGCTAAAAAATTTGGCAAAAATTAAGAATCCTTATAAAAATCCGTGCCAAGCCGGGGAACGTCGCTAGTCTTTCGTAAACTTATTTAAAATTTATAAATTAAATACCAACAACACACCGTGCAATGTACAGTCAGGTACAAAATAAGATCAAAACTTTTAAATGAAATCACATAAGCCGATAAAAACTTTTTTGATGTGTAATATGTCTCGAAATTTTCAACAACAAGTATTATAACCAGTTTATTCCAACTTGGGTCTGACAGTTCTGGATTTTTCCTCATTAAAAAACATACTTAATTAAATAAAAAAAACAAAATTCTTTTTTTAATTTTCGTAGCTTCTGAAAATCTATAGCGTTTAATTAACGTCTTTTCTTAGAAAAATAACAGTCAAAAATGTCGTGTCACTTTCCTAAATTCTACTGAAACTGACGCAAAAATGTTTTTTACTGGTTTGATTTCTGGTTAATTTTAGTTATTTTTTTTTAATCTACTTAATGATACATTTAAAATTGTGAATCAAAAACTCTTTTGAATATTTTTCTCTTTTTCGGTTGAAATGAAATGAAATGAAATCGTTTATTTTAGAAATTAGACCTTCACAGGCACTTTTTCTTGTCATTTACAACTTGTTTAAATAAAGAAAATAAACTACGTTATATACTACCACCACTTCAGACACAAGCAAAATGGCAACCGGTAAAAAGAAATGGCGAAAGAAAACCGGTTACGGCCTTTTTTGTCATTTTGTACTTTTTATTTTCTCTCCTTTTTTTTCCACTCATTAGTTAGGTACAATGTAGGTATAAATACATTAAAATTTATAAGAACAATACGCGGAATGTTATACACAATGGTGTGGAATGAACAAGTCTTAAATCTACAATAAAATAAAAAAAGTCAGTACTGACAAGAGTGAGCAGACCCAGTCCCCCCAGGCAGCACCCGTTCACAAGTTGTCGCAAGAGTCAGCCATCGCTGTGCTCAACCATATTAGAGGGAACTCAGCGACCCGACTCCCGACGCCACCACCAGTTTGGACATTTAAGTTAAAGTGGACACTTTAAAAATTAATAGATAGAATTGCGAAACGCAAACAAAAAAACAGTAGGTACAGGTTACAAATAAATACAGACGCGCCAAAATTTGGGCTCACATTTTATAAAACAATTTGAAACTCAATTCTCGTTATTAAGCACTGAATAATAATTATTTTGACTTTCGAACTTCGTTTTACGTCTACACATGTCAGCAGTGTTGGCGACTAGTATTGTGTTTTTGCAACAAGGCGGCCTTATTGCTGACTTTCATATTTTTTAATTCTCTTAGTTAAGTATTTTGCTGACAATCAACTTACCTTTTATATTTACAATCTTTAATATTTTTTTATTCTCTTAGTTAATTATTTATTTAGCCGACTGTACATTATTACAGTACAAAATTCCAGTTAGCCGTTATTTATCAGCTGTTAGCGAGTTATGAACTATTGCGTAACGACCATAACTTTTGGAAAGCTTCGAAAGTTTCGTTTAAATTCACCCATCAATTTTGTTGAAAGCGCGGGCGGACACTTTGGAAGTGTTAAAGTTACAGGCACATTGAGGTACTAGGACTTTAGTCCATGTGGGATATTTTGCAAGTATATTAATTGGAGTTGAGCATTTATGAAATGGGTTATGTACTACACTCTCACAGAATATCAGCGTAATGCAGCAATGCGTTTCGACAAGAGATCCTGAATCACAACTTCTTTCCCTTCTTCCTTTAGTAGAAGATTCATCATCATCATCATATCAACCCATAATCATCCCACTGCAGGGATACGGGTCTCCTTTCAATCGAAGGGGACTAGAATGTACTCTGCCACGCAGCTCCAATGCGGATTGGTAGAGGTCGGTGTTTACAAGCCAAGGCCACCAACTTGGCTTACGTGCCCTCCGAAGCACGGAGAAGCTCGAGATAACGAAACCCATCCAAACGCTGACTAGGGTCGACGTCGCGTAACTTGCGGGTTCATATTGGAGTGCGACACACAGCGACGCCATCGAGCTCCTCAGAGTAGAAGATTAGAAGACAGCAGAAGACCATTTTAAAGATAAAAAATTTGTGGTCACAGTATGCTCCTCTGCACCAAACATATTTTGCAATGTATAAAAAACTTTAAAATATTATCAAATAGATATATTGGCTTTCAAAAAAGGCTATTTAGATAGATAGATAGAATATGCTTTATTTGCAACACACAGACTGTAAACATTAGAACACAACAAATACAATACGATACGGTAAACACAAAAAAAAAGATTACAGACTAGTGTATTGGCAACAAGGCGGCCTTATTGCTCAAAGCAATCTTTTCAAGGCAACCTTAGGGTAACAGAGCTATATATGGAGTAGGCAGGGCTAGCAATAATAAAATAAAATAAACTTAGATTAAATTGTGTGTGACTATTTGTTGAGTTTCTTGCGGCACTCTCTACAGGCCATTTACGTCGAAGTGCTGGTAGGATTTAAAAAAATGACTTGCGAAAGTATTCCTGTTAATCTACTTGCAAAACAAATGATTTTATATTATTTTATTTTTTTCCTTATTCATTTCTCCTACGTCATACTAAGAACATACCGCTGTACGTATAGACCTGAAACATGGCCCTCCATGTTTCAGGTCTATACGTACAGCGGTCTAGGCGTCAGTCATTCAGGACAAAACATTTTATATAGATTTTATGCTTACTGTCCATCGAGTACAAATCCTGTAATCACTGCAAAAGGTATTTAAAATCCAATTTAAAATGTCGCCCGCACATTCATATTGAATGTGAATGGTTAAATAAAACGTACAAAGGAATTAATTGGAACACAATTTTTATTTCGTCATTTAAAATAAAATGTGCAACAAAGAATATTATAAAATTTTCATTAAAGATATTAAATTGTTCGTCACGTTTGTGAACTATGGGGGAAAATTGAGAAAATTTGTGGATACAGCCATGAAAAACAGTAAGACGAGAGAGAAAAGAGATACGATGGAAGTCTTCTACCATCACTACCAAACGAAATAAAATGCTGCCTCACGGCGATTTTCTGTGAGTGGGTGGTATATCCCCGATCGACCTAGACTATTTCACAAAAGCTAATCAAAAAAGTGTATAAATAAAAATTCAATTCAAATTCAAAATATTTTTGTTCAAATAGGCCTAATATAAGGTCTTTCGAATCGTCACAATTTTTTCCTACCACCAGTTCAGACGGCAGATTTGTGCTAAGAAGAAACTGGCAAGAAACTTAGCACTTGCTCTTTTAAAATGGTATTAATAAGATGCAATTACAATGACAGAAATATAAAAATAAAAATATCTGCAATTTCTGATGACGAAAAAAAAATTTTACAAATTACAATTAGCGAAACCTCCGCAACTTCGTTTGCGTGTATCTCGCTTTCCCGTGGGAAATTAAAAAAAATTCTTAATAATCGGTTGCCTACGTCATACAAAGAACATAGGTACCTACGAATAAGGTCTCAGGTCTTGACGGTCAGAGGAAGGCTGTGCATTGATCCAGCAGTCAAGTCATTCAGGAGAAAACATGTTATACATATGTATAGATGTATCTTTCGTCGCCTAAAAACACACGTAACCTCCATTTGAGGACTGCGAACAAACATAAACCAAAATCTAATTTAATTCATAATTTACGTATTCATGACACACAGACAGACATTAGGACCAATTAACACTTGATCACTGGCCAATTTAGTATGACTTCCGACACTTGTTTTTCAAACATATTGTATCGAGGTTATAGAGTAGATTAAATTACACAAATGATTTATTATTGTAGGTATGTATCTACTCTGACTAGAGAAAGTCTATGATAAAAACCTACTCGCTGAATAAATGTTTCAAATGTTGAATCTATCATTTACTCTGTAATGTTTGCTTTGGAATTTTGTTTGAAAGACAAGAATCTTGAACTTTCAACAACTTCATAATAATAATAATTTTCGCTTCTGATCAGCATAAATTATACCCGTTTTAGTGTGTGGAACATCACACACTCACAACGTTATCGTCGCTGAAATTATGACTGCGTATTGGGCCTCGACTTCATGAGAACTTCTGGCAGCCAGGACAATAGTCAATGGGAACACGACTGCATTTGTAAGTTGAGGGACTTCCATACAGTCTAAAGGAAGCTGTGGCAAAAACAAATAAATAAATAAACTACATTTAAATACGTCACATTATGTAATTACAGCTATACTTACTAGCTCTTTTGCCGGCGACTTCGTCCGCGTGAAGTTCCGGACGCGTTCCCGTGAGAACCACACTGAATTTCGGGAAACGCTATAGCCTATGTCATATGTAGCTTTCTACTGGTGAAAGAATTTTTGAAATCGGTCTAGTAACTTCGGAGCCTATTCAATTCAAACAAACAACCAACAAACAAACAATCAAATTTTTCCTTTTTATAATATTAGTATTGCTAACACATTTAATAATATTAATTTGTCCTTTTAAAAACGTTTGTTTTTTACACGGCAGACGAACAGGCAAACGGGCCACCTGATGGTAAGTGGTCACCCCCGCCTATGGACATCAGCTACACCAGGGGCACTACCAATGCGTTGCCCACCTCTGACGAGACCCCTAATGTACCTCCTAAATGTCATAGTCCGAAGGAAACAGAGAGGCTGGGAGTTCATTTCACATCAGTATTGTGCGAGCGAGAAACATTCTTTCGAACCTTCGCGATTTACTCGAAATCGGGATAGCCTATACGGAAGAGCGCATCTCTTTTTAGAAGAATTTTTTTTATAATACTTATATTTATAACCTCCATGAAATTAAGAGTGTCATGAAAATCAGTGTTGCTACGACAGACTAGTTGAAAATTCAAAATATTATATTTATGATTATGACAAATGGCGACACAAGAGCGACGTAAGTCGTACTTTGATATTTATAACGCTTAATTTTAACTTTCTAGCCGTTGAGTGCTAACTACATTATTCTCTATGGTCTAAACTAGGTTCTTATTATCGTAACAAAATATTATAGGTAAAAAAATCTTTAAATTATCTCGGAAATGTAAATGAAATCGTTTATTCAGAGAGTGGTTCTTCCAAAGGCACGTTTTTTAACATAATATTTCACATATTGATATTATTGTCATTTGATAAGCTCGGTGCTCACAATAAATACTTTATCCCAAGGGCCGCGGGTTCAAATCTCGCTTAACACAAACAATGTGTGCATGGACTCATTTCAACATGTCTTGGTCCGGATGTGATCATAAGTATTTATTTTCAAATAAAAGCAGTTAGTACATATTATAGTACAAGCTTTGCTTAATTTAGAATTAGATGACGTTGTGTGATTTATCCAAAACTATTTATAAATTTTTTTTATTCCACAAAGGTGGCAAACAAGCATACGGCCCGCCTGATGGTAAGCCTCACCGTAGCCTATAGACGCTTGCAATACCGAGGTTATAACTCACGCGTTGCCTAACCTCCCCCACCCCAAGACTCACCGTAGGAACACAACATGGCCGAGACCAATGCTATTTGGCTACGATCTTCTATAAGGTGCAGGTCCTTCCCCAGACGGGCTGCTCTGATTTGAGCGGATTATCCGCTATGCCCTATCCCTCCTGAAACCTTTATTTTATTTATTTATTTCAATGTTTTTCAATATGTATTATTATCTACGTGTATGATCTGTTCCAACAACACACTGTGGTGTGCCATAACTTGTATAAGTCTAGCATTATACAATATATTATCATAAACGTAATAAATGCGTTCTAGTGTAAAAAGAAATGAAATGCAATAAAAAAATGTTTTTTTGTAAAAAAAAAAAATATAGCCTGCATGAACCGGGAACGGTTTTGAGTTGAAATAGAGTGATGTAAAAGGCAGGGGTCTATTCTGAATCGTTGTGTAGTGTAAACTGAAAGAATATCGTTTAAATAATCATTCATATCAGGAGCTCGATGGCGTCGCTGTGTGTCGCACTAATATGAACACGCAAGTTAAGGGACATCGACCCTAGCCAGTGTTTGGATGGGTTTTGGATGGGTTCGCTTCTCCGTGCTTCGGAGGGCACGTTAAGCCATCGGTCTCGGCTGTTATCAGCCGATTATACCATTTCGGACACAAGCAAAATGGCCACCGGTAAAAGAAATGGCGAAAGAAACCCGGTTACGGCCTTTTTTTGTCATTTAACAATTTTTTTCTTTCACTCGTTTGTTACAATGTATAAGTACATTTATAAGAATAAATAAAATACAGATCCATGTACATACAGAAATCAAGCACTAATCGCGGGATGTCGATCCAAATAGCGCTATGGTCAAATCCTAAATATGTCGAATATGTAGATGTTAATAAAGCGAGCAGACCAGTGCTCCAAGATGACAACCACAACTGAGAGATGTGCGGGTATCGCTAGTTCCATAACAAAATAATTTACAAAGTCGGACCCTTACTTCACGCGACGAACGAGTGCACCGTAAAACTCTTATGTTTGCTTGCATAGTTTTGTATGCACTGGTTTTAAATGGACAAACCAATGTAGATTGAACCGTGTGTTTAAAGATTTTATTATTAACTCATAGAGCACATTACATTAACTTACAATGAGTCTTAGTACTAAATCATACTAATCGTTACTTCCTTATTCCTTACTAATATTATAAATGAGAAAGTGAGTTTGTTTATTTGTTTGTTTGTTATTCCTTCACGGCTTGACTAAGCAGCCAATCATTATGAAAATTTGTATATATATTGTCAGGGGTACAGAGCCTAACATAGGCTACTTTTTATCCCGTGAAAGTATGTCGTTCCAATGGGAAAATAATTTTTCTACTATAGAGAATACACCGAACGAAACGCATTGCTGCTTCACGTCTCAATTCTGGGAGTGGTTGGTACTACCCCGGTCGAGCTTGCCCATTTCGTAATAATTGCTCTACAACTCCAATAATCAATTTAAACCCTTTTTTGCCTTAGGCACTACTGCGTGGCACTATCAGTCGTGTCATGGGTGTTTTTTCTTCATCCGAAAAAACCCTTAACACATTTCATAATCATCCCTGCCACTTTTCAAAAGCAGTAAATTCATTTACGCAATATTTTGAAATATTGAATTATATTTACGGACCGGTTCAACCGTTTCCTATGTTGACTGTACTATGTAGGTAATTAGAATCTTACACAACGATGTTTTCATTATTAGCATAAAATTATTACATTGGCCGACTGTATTTACCTGGTAGATCTAGCCAATTTCATAAAAGCTACGGCTCAAAGCTCCAAAAACAAGCTTGAGTAATGTATCTTTGATGTTAATTGAAAAGCTCTTAAGCCGTACCGTAAATCCCGTATAGCTTAATGAAGAAAAAGTAGTGAAACTATATCCGCCGGAAGTTGGTACGTACCCATAACGTTTTACAAAGTGGGACACTTGAAAGTTTCGCGAAAGTTCCACTGGCGATATTGTATGAAAGTGTATAGCTTAATTCATAAGCTTAAGCGTTTCGCTAATAAATTTAATCTAGTTAAATGCTAGACCAATTCGTGAATGCTCTCCTAAACCGGATTTTTACATATCACCTAAGAATATAAACGTTCGTCAGCTCTTTCTATTTTTCTAGAGTGTCACCTGAACAAATGCATAAAGGCAATATAAATATTTTTGTGTTAGCCATTGATTTCGAATATAAAATATTAGATAACAAAAAATCTGAGATACGTCTCGTTTCTGGCGTGTCTGGGTCACAGATGACCATTCTCCTTAGTTTATATTACTAGATACTACCCGCGGCTTCGCCCGCGTAAAAATTAACCTATGTTGAGCTCTGTACCCCTGACAATATGTAAACAAATTTTCATAATGATCGGCTGCTTAGTCAAGCCGTGAAGGAATAACAAACAAACAACTTTCTCATTTATAATATTAGTATGATTATTATCATCTATAATTTCTATACTATCATTATAAAGAGGAAAGATTTGTATATTTGTTTGTAACGAATTAATTCAAAAACTATTTGACCGATTGTTAGTTTAGTTTTTAATTTTAATTTTTAGTTTAGTTTTAATTAATTCTAAAATATATCAATAAATAGTACATACCTTCTTATAATAATAATAATAAAACATAAAACATTTCTATTTGGACCGATAATTTTTTTTTAATCACCGTTTGGACCCTACACCATCCGAGGGTGACATGGGCTTTATTCATTTTTTTTAAATAATAGGGTTCCTTACAAAATCCCGTGCGAACGGGGCGCTAGTAATAATATAAAGATACACACCATACACGTTTCTTTCGCACGTGCATTGTTATCGCCAGATCTTATATCCGCTACCTTACACGCTCCTCTTATGACTTGTACCATACAATAAAATGGAGCAGCGAAGACGAACTCTTCCGTTACACAGACACGTGAGTTGTTTTCGAGATGAGCACACGATGGTGGCTTTAAATTTCAATTCTGTATTAATCGATTTATTAAATGAAGAGAGGTATACATATTTCAAAATATTTTTTTTTTATGAAAGGTTATCGGGACATGCACACCACATATTCCCTCCGCTGTATCTCCTGTGCAGCCAGGATCAACGACAATCTTAGATTGACAATGAGCAATAAAGGATATTGACGTCCCGGGGGAGAAACTACAGGCTGTCTTGGAACTCACAACGAAATTTGTTTTCCATAAATAATATTAAGAGTGACTTTAATCTCGGGTTAGGTTCAAGTTTTTACTAGCTAATTGTTTCTTTTTTTTTCTCGTTTGTATTCCACGCTGTGTTTCCCTGTAATTGTTTTTGCACTATACCTTTAACTAATGTATAACATGTTACATAATATAAATTGTGTAAAAATGTTGGCAGACCTAATAAAAAAAATAAAAAATCAGAAAAACATTAGATATTATTAAATAATTAAAGAATAGTGTATATATATTTTTTCTTTTTTAAAGCATGTTGCAAACACGTATTGATGTTGCTTAATTTTTTTTTCTTTTTAGGGCACAAACAGTCATACATAATATACATAGTATTTGAAAATTATAAAGTAACTAGAGGAACCCGCGCAACTTCGTGTGCGTTTATCCTTTCCCGTGGGAATTCCAAAAAATCCTTTCATATCGGTTGCCTACATCATACACCACACTTTTCAGAACACACCCAAAAAATTGTCATATGTATAGATTTTTTTTTTCTATTTTTATACTTCTCATTACAATCTTTGGAGTGGGCGTTTACGAAATAGGCTAGCCCGACCGGTGAAGAGCCACCCTTTTACAGAATATTGACGTGAAGCATTTCGTTCGGGGAGTGAAATATCCGAAATTCTTGTTTGTCACCTTTGTGGTATAAAAAAAAATCTAACTCATTCCTTATACTATTTCTCGCTATATCCTGTTTTTTCCTGTTATAGGTCGGCAACGGGTTAGGGACCCTAGAATCTATGTGCTCCATAGTCGACGGTAATCACCTAATATCAAATGATTTGACGACCTCCGTGGCGTAATGGTTACCACGCCAGACCGCCACCCAGGAGGTCCCGGGTTCGATCCCCGGTCGGGTCATGATGAAAAACGAACTTTTTCTGATTGGCCTCGGGTCTTGGATGTTTATCTATATATGTATTTGTTATAAAATATAATATCGCTGAGTTAGTATCCCATAACACAAGTTTCGAACTTACTTTGGGGCTAGCTCAATCTGTGTGATTTGTCCCTACAATATTTATTTATTTATTTATCCATATTCCTGAGCTTGTTTTCCAATCACTTCCGTAAAAAAAAATTATAAGTATATCGGTAATTCAATACCTACAACAACACTACGAAATAATAGAGCGAGTCGACGTAATGAGATTTCCTATAAGTGAGAAAGAGACAATATCAAAATGTTTGCCATTTAACCATTGACCAATTTAACTTGAACCCTGTCAAATATTATAAAATTTAATATTTAATTACTTACTATTTATTATCGATGAATATGATTCAGTCCGTTTTGTACATACATAGTTAGAATTTTAGTTGTTTTTCCGATATCACAAACAGAATAAATAGACGATATTATGATTGAATATTCACAATTTATAATTACATGACAGATGATACACTTCACTTCACGAATGTGTCAAAATGAAATGTAATTGAAATCAAAAGCACTAAGGAGTATGAGTATTTATATCAACTCGAAGAAAATTACCCACAAAATACATTTTTTTCAAAAATTTCAATAAAATAAGAATCACATCTTCCATCAATTCTCTTTAACAATTTTTATGCAAAATTTGAAGTAGATTGGACCAAGGAATCAAGTTGTCCCATAGTAACTTTACCCCCCTTTTTTACCCCCTTAGAGTTCGAATTTCGAAAAATCCTTTCTTATCGGACGCCTACGTCTTATAATAGTTCCACCTGCCAAATTTCAGATTTTTACGATGAGCGGTTTAGGCTGTGCGTTGATTCTCAGTCAGTCAGTCAGTCAGTCAGTCAGTCAGTCAGTCAGGACAAAGCATTTTATATATATATAAAATTTCAATAAAATAAGAATCACATCTTCCATCAATTCTCTTTAACAATTTTTATGCAAAATTTGAAGTAGATTGGACCAAGGAATCAAGTTGTCCCATAGTAACTTTACCCCCCTTTTTTACCCCCTTAGAGTTCGAATTTCGAAAAATCCTTTCTTATCGGACGCCTACGTCTTATAATAGTTCCACCTGCCAAATTTCAGATTTTTACGATGAGCGGTTTAGGCTGTGCGTTGATTCTCAGTCAGTCAGTCAGTCAGTCAGTCAGTCAGTCAGTCAGTCAGTCAGTCAGTCAGGACAAAGCATTTTATATATATAGATGAAAGGACAAAAACTGAAAGTGAAGTAAATTTAAAGTTACCAGAACTGCCCATAAAGCAGGGAGAGTCATGAGCCGTGTTGCCGGTCCTTTTTTTATGCCACAAGGATAGCAAACAAGCATACGGCACGCCTAATGGTAAGCATCACCGTAGCGTAGCGAAAATTTTCTTTTAAACATATTGTAAAAATAAGAATGGTTAGTTGAACCATAATGACTAAAAAAATAATTATAAAATACGGTATAGGTATCCGGAACTTATCAGGACATGAAGCCTTAAAGTTCAATGAACCTGCATAACTTTGTAACACTTTCATGTTTAATATTAATAATATTGTGATTAATTTCAATTGTAAGTAACATTTTGTAACAACTGTTGCACATTATTGCATAAATTTACATACAGACGCTCTGTCGTGCCCCGCGATTCTAATTAGATTATCATTGTATAAATAATTGTAACAACTAAGTCAAGACTCCGATTTATAAAACAGCGCCGTGCCAAAAAATTTTAGCTTTAACAGCGCCTCGATGGTGTCCATGTGTTTCGCACACTAAGCCAACATGCAAGTTAAACAGCGTCGTTCCATTACCTCGAGCTTGATTTGCTATTATCTCTAAAGTATAATGCCTTTTGCTTCAAATTGCTGTCTCTCATGTAGTTGTTAAGGGAAGTCCTTTCAATACTTCCTACTCCGACTATCTTCTTTCTGATTAATTTCGTTGTGAGTTCCAAGACAGGCTGTAGTTACGTCAATAAGCTTCATGGCTTATTGTCAATCTGAGGTCGCCGTTGTTGATCCTGGCTACACAGGTGACACATCGGTGGGAATGAGGGTGGGCTTGTCCCGATCTCGAGGTTCTCCGTGCATCGTATGGCCCCGGCTGTTGTCGATAGAGTCGGTGGCCTTCGGGCGGCTTTAAAACACCGGCCTCGGCCAATCCGCATTGGAACAATGTGGCAGAATACGCTCAAATCACCTTCGATTGAAGGGAGACCCGTATCGTTGCAGTGGGGTAATTATGGGTTGATATAATGATGTTTAAACCACAAAGTTTGCAAACAAGCATACGCCCCGCCTAGCGCCTGTACGGTATCACCCACGCGTTGCCAACCCTCCCAACTACCCCAAGTGGAGTAAGGTCTCCAGCCTTACTCACCGTAGAAACACAACATGGCCGAGACCAATGCTATTTGGCTACGATCTTATAATGATGATGGAGAGGAAATAATTAAGTTAGGTTGGTGAAAAGCATAAATTAATTTAATTCTTTTCACCCCCAAAAAACTACGAAATTGTTGGTATTATAATATTCCTAAATTTGCCCGTTCTAATTGGGTACGCGCCGCCGCGAATTAAGCCAGTTGTACAAGAAGCCAAGAGTTGGTGAGATTAAAAAATGTTATTAAAAAAGGTCGACGGCCTTTGTACAACATTATTGTTAATTCTGGAGACTAATTCTTACACACAGAATGTAATATGTGATTGTGGAGTTACCGGACGGAGAGGCTAACTTGAACTAACGACACCTGCGGGCCTAACATGCTTACAATCGAGATAGTTTCTCGCACGCGACAAAGCTTCTTCGCCAATAGCAATGTCTGTTTTGTCTACTGTAGACATAACCGAGATACGCTATTGGCAGAGCGGAGCGAGAAAATTTTGTCGCGTTTGTCATGTTAGCCCGGCTGGTCCCAAAGTAGGCTAGGCTTGCTTTAGTTATGGATACCAGACCACGGATATATTTTTGTAAATATAATAAATACTTTTAATACATGGAAAACACCCAGACTCGACAATAAACGCAAATGTCATCACATAAATAGTTGTCCCGACCGGGAATCGAAAACGCACCCTCTGTCGCGTCCTCTAGGATAATATCCATTGTCTGGTGGTCCAGCCACAACATAAGCAGGTCACTCTGGGCCCAGGTAGGGTTACCAGGACTTAAATCGAAAATCCGGCTGTAAAGCAATAAAAAATCCTGATTTCTGTAAAAAAAACGGTCTTTTGTTGAAAATAAAACTCAATAATTTATCATTAGGTTTTATTGTCTTCAATTATATTTTTACACATTATATTTTCATCCACTAGAAAAAGCTTTCAAAAAGTATGTTTTTAAAGGAATTTCACTATGAATTCGGCGCAAGTCATTATGTTTAAAGTGTAGGCAGGTGTGTAAAGAGCGGGTATACTCTTTACACACCTGCCTAGCGGGCATACTGATTTGTAACCCTAGGCCCAGGCCCAGATGGTAACCCTTAGCCCAAGCCCAGGGTTTTATTTATTTTTTAAATAAGGTTTTTATAGTTAGGCTTTTGATAAAATGGGATTATGGCTTCCTGGAAAATTGTATTATGTACATACAGTTAATTTTGGTATTAAAATGGTTTCGAATGCAACGGGAATATAAATACCGTGAACCAATTTGTCAGAAACTTAATTAGTGTTGCATTAATGACAGTGTGTGGAAACGTGATGAGTCCCATAAGCGTAAAATTAAAATGAGTACAATTTAAATGCGGATTAAACCTTAGAGAGCGATAGCACAAGTATTTTAAACGTGCAGAGGACGCGCGTTTAAAACGAAGACGAAGGAGCGCGCGCTTTCGGCGCCGTATGTACCGTAATTTGAACGCAAACGCACACTGGACGATCGTGAAACGCGCATCTATTACACGATACGCCCAGTGGGGCAATTCACGTAACAAGAACCGATTCTAGTTCAACGACACTCGCTGTCCCGTTCAATTCCTATTTTGTATGAGTGAGACAGCGAGTGTCGTTGAATGGAACAAGAATCGGTTACGTGAATTGCCCCACAGATATATGAAGGCACAGCGCGTGTGAACAGACACGCCCCTCCTCCGCCCATTTGAACGGGCGTATTTCGATACAACTTGTATTACACCCGTTTAGGGTTAGCTGGTAGAGAGCTCTTAAAGAGGTAAGCTCACCTTTGTATACTTATTTAAATAGTTTTTCTTTTATTTTGGTTATGTATTACAAACGCAAAAGTCGGCATCTACGGTGCCGCAAAGGAGCGTTCCTGGAACGCGCGTCCGTGAAAATTTTTGCTCTTAGAGCTGAATGAGCCGAAATCTCGTTCATTATTATAACAAGCCATTCAATTCATTCTTTTTGAAGAACAATGCCATTTTCATACGAGCCAGTCGTTTGCAGTCATAAAAACTGCTTTTGCCAAAGCGAGTAATATAGTTTATTACTACTTCCCATTATTATATGGCGGTATTCGGTTAATTGAACGTATAAAACCGACATAATATTTAATTCGGCCTTTTGTTTACGTAATCGTCTAACCACTGACCACAAAATGTTAACTGCGAAGTTAAATTTAACTATTTTATTGCTCCTTTTATAACTTGCGGTTTTGTCTCCGCGAATCTAAAATAATGAACTCTGCCGTTCATCGGATCGGATAACACGGTCCTGACTGTTACCTTACGTCATTTAGTCAGATTCGGTTGTCGTGTCCGGTCACCGATTAGTCTAAACGGAGTTTCGGTTAACCATACCACGCTCGACAGAGGCAGTCACCGTCTAAAACATGTATTCGGATATTCGCCTACAAACCGTTTTGGATTAGGTTACATTGAGGTGTTTAGAAATGTTCAAGGTAAAGATGGTAAATTTGTGAGTTTGGAAGATTGTAAAGGGTAATCATTGGATCTACTGATTGGTTTTTAGAAATCCTTTTACCAATGGAACGCCACGTTATTTATGAGTGTTGTTACAAACAGAACCCTTTTAATATTATCATACTAATATTATAAAATGAGAAAGTGAGTTTGTTTGTTTGTTATTCCTTCACGGCTTGACTAACCAGCCGATCATTATGAAAATTTGTAAACATATTGTCAGGGGTACAGAGCCCAACATAAGGCTACTTTTTACGCGAGAGTATAGTATTTTTTATAGTATTAGTAGTATTTTTATAATTCTTATTGTCTATGTTTTATATGTCTGTTTTACATTGTCATTAACCTTCAATTTTTTTGCTCACATTGTACATTTTCTCTGGAAAATATAAGTTTTCTCCATTTCTACCTCTTTTCCTTACCTCACCATCTAAACTAATAATATAAAGCTGAAGAGTTTGTTTGTTTGTTTGTCAGGAACTACTACATAGTTTGAATTGAAAAATTTTCTTTTTGTGTTGGATAGTCCATTTCTCGCGGAAGGCTATAAGCTATATAACATTACGCTGCGACCAATAGCGAAGCTTCAGTGAAAAATGTTGCAAAAACGGGGAAAATTATTTATATCGTGATAGTGTTTTCAACAACCACAAACGAAGTCACGGGCACAGCTAGTCCTTAATAAAAGCGTCATAGACTATATAATACTATCTATTAACCCAAAAAAAACCCTTTGGTAACTAAACTTTCGTAACAGCTAGTCTATTATATAAATCCAATAAAACTTGTCATTATGCATAATATCCGGGCATTACACATAATGCCCGCATATACCATTACATAATACGTTTAATACGAATAGGCATACGAAAGCGAGCACCTTAAGAAATAAAATTTATGTCTAATAATAATTCGTACGGCAATTTAGCAAAACAAAGTTAGCATAAACCATCAAAATTCATAAACATAGTAATGTGAAATAGCAGAATTATAATAGTAATAATACCCTTCAATGTACTGCCATGAATATGTACTATGTAGATTTTATATTGTGTGTAGATTGGCACATCGAAAACGTACGATTTTCTTGTAGGAAAGTCGACCGTGGCCTTGCAGACCATTACAGAATTTGACAGTGTTTCCAAATGCTAATACAAAAATTTTCTTTGAAGAACGGTAAAAACACCCCCCCTTCAATAAATTCTCGTACAAATACAACCCTTTTGAGAAAAAAGAAAAAAGGGGAAAAAAATCTCTTTGGGGTTTTTCTAGGCAAATCCTATAATAATACATCTCATCTTTCGTCATTTCTTTCTCCCAGTGGTCATTTTGCTTTGTTTCCGAAGTGGTTGTAGTTTATAGAGTACCTTAATTATCTTATATTTATCACTGAAGGACAATATGTTGTAAATAACGTGTCTAAGTTCCCGTAAGGGCCTACAGAATAAAGTATTTTTGATTTGATTTAAGCTGTGAGAGCCTTCAGCTGCAGCAATTACCCAAGGTATTTAAAAAAAGTCCACGGCAAGACTCATTACAAACGTTCAATTCAAATAAAAGAATAGGCCGTTGTCGTGAACGAGTTGTATTCTGTGTCGTGTCGCACAATATTAATCGCAAAACTATCGTCTCAACTGTGAGCATACCTTTAGTTTTGTGGTCATCTGGTTTATAGCCCAAGTGACGCGGGTTAATTTCCGAGCATGGAATATTTAACAAGTTCGGGCCCGTTGTTAAAAATTGTGTCAAGTAGAACCTTCACGTCGTAACTAACTCATAATTATTACAATAAATTATTCATGTGGACGTTTTATGTTATTTTAAGGACTTATTTGATAACAATGCCTAAAAAAAGAATACGCCAAGGCTTCGACAAGTCTAGGTCGTATAAAAGTGGGACTGGGATCTGGCATTTTGGGTTTTTAGCTGTATACGTGTAGACTTTTGGGTTGGTTTGGGTGTTTCTACACGAATTTTGTAAATTAAAAAAAAAGCTGTATAAAATTACACATACATATAATATACATTAAAGGTACCGATAACAGTACTTTCAAATCGGAGCAGTCCGTCTGGGGAAGGACCTCCACCTACCAACCAACCCTCCCCCCCTCTCAAGTGGAGCAGCTCTGGAGACCTTACTCACCGCAGGAACACAACATGGCCGAGACCAATGCTATTTGGCTATGATCTTCTGTAAGGTGGAGTGGAGGTCCTTCCCAAGACGGGCTGCTCCGATTTGAACGGATTATCCGCTGTGCCCTACCACTCTGAGACCCTTAGTTACTAATCACCTGCACTCGCACTAATCAAAGTGAATACAGGCATTTACGTGCTTATTTTTATTATCGTGTTACCAATCCCCCAAAATTTTCGCTCATGCATCATACCCGACTATTGTATTTCTAGATTATTTTTGTATGTTATGATCGATTGCCATGCCAACATTTCTTTTGTATCTATTGTGGGAATTACTCCCTAAGGATTTTATTATAGTATAAATTAATAACAGTGTAGACACTTTATAGAAAATACGCACGGAGTTTTCCATTTAGTTTTTGCATTTTACTTTCGGCGACTGGGACTAAACTACTCTAAAATTAAGATTGGTCCCAGACGCCGAAACTCTTAAATACACTATACAGATACAGATAGTCCAGTACATTATGAATGACTAGCTGCTGCCCGCGGTGTTGCCCGCGTTTAATTTTATGCACAGCAGCACCATCTATATCAGATTTTTGACTAAATCCTACGGGAATCGCGTACTTCTCGGGATAAAACGTACCCTATGTGTTAATCCAAGGTATCAGCTACCTACATAGCAAATGTCATAAAAATTGGTCCAGTCATTTTGACCGTGAAGAAGTAAGAAACATACACACAAACTTTTGCCTTTCTAATATTAGTAGCATTTAGGAGTGGTCCCTGCTTTAAGTGTCCATAGTGCAGTACACTGCATCATTTAAGAGTGGTCCCAGTCGCCAGAAATTAAAAAAATACACTGGGGCAGTGGGAGCGGTCGGGAGCACTGCCAGGGAACATGTCTATTCCACAGTATTTGTATGAACGATATCACACTGAACGCGGCGCGGATCGTTAACGTCGCGGCTGTCATCGCGACTTCAAACACTTAGTTAGGGCTCTTCCCCGCTGCTGCTGCCAGTGTGTTTTGTAATGAACCATTTTAAAAGAGCAAGTGCTAAGTTTCTTGCCATTTCTTAGTACAAATCGTCTGATGGTATAAAAGATCGATAGAGCTTGTAATAGGTCTATTTGAGTAAATATATTTGACTATTACAGACGAATACTCGTAGTAAGGGAACACCTTTAAAAATACGTAGGCAAATACCCTTTAGAACGCCCTCTATAATATGACCCTTTTCAGTCAAACTGGTAGTATGGATGTGATTCAAATAGTCAATATCAAACAAAGGGCGAGGGTGTTAATGCCCCTATTGAAATAGACCTTTCGGAAGCCATTATCGAAATTGAACTTGCCATTTTAATTCATGAATTATAATTAAATAAATAAAATTGAACACAGCGCCTGGTACCAAATCAAATCAAATCAAAATATTTTTATTCAAATAGGCATATTACAAGCACTTTCGAATCGTCACTTTTTTTTACCCTACCACCAGTTCAGACGGCAGATTTGTGCTAAGAAGAACCGGCAAGAAAGTTAGCACTTGCTCTTTTAAAATGGTAATGACATAAGTTACAATTACGATAACATAAGTTACAATTAAGTTATAACTTGCTTGTGTCCTTTCGAACGTAGAGGACTACGTTCCTAGACTATTACTATCTAATTAATTGCAAATGACGTGTCTTTTTTTTCTTTTTTTATTTGTTTGGTGCGGCTGTACTATCACTGCGACCAGGACTGGTCTATTGTGATCGCCACATGACTTGTTAGAGCTCACCGCTAAACCCTGCAGCTGTGATGAACCGCAGGATTTGCTTAGGGGGGAACTCCTTTAACTCATCTGAGCTTAATAAGTGTTTCCCTAGATAAGTGCTGCGCTTGTGTAACCCAAATTCCCCCAGAAGATGCAGTGGTGTTTCATTAACCTCCTTACATCGTCTGCAGGTACGTGTGTCACCGACGACGATGACGTGTCGACGTCCTACAGAATAATGATATTCTGGCTTTGACTACCTAACTATACGGCAATTTGAAAGGCAGGAAGGTAAATCGTAAAGGATTTCCATTCACCTCCCCTCCCTGCCTTTTAAATTGCCGTCACAGTGTTAAAACAATCCTTTCTACTCCATCATTTCTGATTGTTTTTCTTTTCAGGTCATCTGGTAGTTTTCCACCAGATGACCTGAAAAGAAAAACATTTATTGGTTAACCGCCACCTATGAACATCAGTAATAGGTGTTACCAATGCGTTACAATGAAGGGGAAAAGAGAGAAAAGAAAAAGAGTGTTGGGCTCTCTTTCACTTCACAGAGAGTACTACCTCGGTTGAGCCATCCGATTTACTACTAACATTTCATAGTAGTCGCTTAGCTCTACTACAGGGAAAACAGCAGGTTTATTCTAGTTTTTTTTATACTACTAGGGTGGCAAACAAGCATACGGCCCGTCTGATGGTAAGCATCACCGTAACCTATAGACGCTTGCAATACCGGGGGTATCACTCACGCGTTGCCAACCCTCCCAACCCCCCTAAGTGGAGCTCTGGAGACCTTACTCACCGTAGGAACAGAACATGGCCAAGACCAATGCTATTTGGCTACGATCTTTTGTAAGGTGGAGGTCCTTCCCCAGACGGGCTGCTCCGATTTGAGCGGATAATCCGCTGTGCAATTAAAACAGTTAAATTCTGGTCTCAATTTTAAGCGCTCTCTCGCTCGGTTTATATTTAGTATGAGCAAGTAGTGCTTGAGATTAAGACTAGATTTTAAATATTTTTATTTGGAGACCCGCAGATGTAATAACAATTCAATTTAACGAAGAGCAATTGGCTATGTTGTAAGGCGTGCACATTGTTTATGTGTGCGTGAGCGATTTTACTTGCGTTTCCGAGGTTACGCACACTACAATAATGTGCGTGTGAACGTTACAACATTATAGTCAAATGGTCTTCGTGAAATAGATTATCCGTACACGCACTCGTAAATCTTAATAACATTTACAGCATTCAAAATCTTGTACATAGAAACTTCTACATACAATGAAAACCCCTTGGGCTGAAACAATAGTCAACTAACTTGATATTGAATAACAAATTAGTGTTAAGCCACTATTGTTCAGTAAATTAGGTAGGTTGTGCACGGGTAGAAAGGGTAACAGAATTAGATCGTGTTGGTCTTGATAGCAGTATTTAAGATTATCTTAGTTATACGATTCAATGTAATAGACGAGGAAGGCTTCATCAAGGTGGGAGGAAGAAGAGAACGCCAACCAGCCGCAACCAACGCGGCACAGCATTGACCGGAGCTAATCACCTTTTGCAAGAGACAACATCGACGCAGGTGTACGTTTCCCGACTTCATTGGTCTACAACGGTCGAGGAGGTTGTAGACTACATCAGGAAGAAGACCAACTTCACGCTGAGAGCAAAAGAAAGGTTGGAATCCCGCCACAGAACGAACTTCAATTCTACCATCAACAACCTTCAACCCACCATCTCGACACCTTCATGAAGAAGGAATTCTCTTAACGAGTTTTTTTTTCGGAGATTCCGGGGACGACTGCCTATGGAGACCGCGCCCTACACGTCGTCGCCGAAATTACATGTGAATAGTTTTAAGAAAAAATTGTTAGAATGTTTGTTAATATTATTGTATATTAGCTTTATTTCCTGAGACTTCGTCCGCGTGAAGTTTCGTACCCGTTCCCGTGGACCACACTGAATTTCGGGAAAAGCTATAGCCTATGTCACTCCCTGATAATGTAGCTTTCTACTGGTGAAATAATTTTTGAAATCGGTCCAGTAGTTTCGGAGCCTATTCAATTCAAACAAACAAACAATCAAATCTTTCCTCTTTATAATATTAATATATAGTATTGATTTGTTAATTTTTATTAACAAATCTTTATGAAACATTTTTGCACATAACAAAACAAAACAGAATGGAATTGTTTTTGTTTCGAAAATAGAAACTCAGTTATAAACTTCAGTGTTGAGGCATTGGCTAATGCTAAGGTTATAAGGCATGCGAATTATTAAAACATCAACGGAAATTAATTCCATTGATTTGTTTAAGCTGCTCGAAGTTTAAACAAAGATACCTCCCACGCATCATTGATTTTATTTGTCTTCGTAAAGGGGCAAAATGAACTGAACATCTTAAAATATTGACTAAATCTATGATAGCTTTAATTGGAGGACACAGATTTTATATTAAACTAACTGACGCCCACGGATTTACCCGCGAAATCACTTTCCATTCCCGGTCTGATATTCGCCATAAACATTCCAACCATGAAACGAAGTTCCGAAAATATAGACTGACATTTCGTTGAATTCTTACCAGTTTTAAACCTTATTCTGATCAGTAATGTCTTTTTTGACAGGAATACGTTTTTCATTGTTTCGGATGGACACTTTCATAGTTGGGCCCCTGTGGTGACGTGATGGTATGCATCGTAGATGAGCATACCAAACGTTCGTGATAATAAGAATCTACATGTTTTAAGCACCTTCTTGTAAACGATGGCGTCCCGATTAGATGTGTCATTAAATAGTATTTAAGATAATACACTTCAGTGAATAGGTTGAGAGTTGTTTCCGGCGGGGTCACGGAAGTATCTTAGTTCCCGTGGCCCTGCTCATCTAGGCGGATAAGGTGGTAGTGAGTGAGAGTTTTAGTCGGTATACCCTAAGTGGCATTAGAGGGGGAGCCCGACATACCCCCGCCGCTTCCCCAAGTGGCGGGGCATGCAGTAATGCATTTCTCTCACTATAATAAAAAAAAAAGGTTGAGAGTTGTTATACATAGGAGTAGGTTACAACATGTGTACATAATAAGGTACATCCTGCGGCTCTCCGTTGTTTCAATACCTCTCCTGACTTCGCCACGCCATAAGACACCATGCTGACTGAGAGGCCCAACATCACATTATTGAATGATGACCTCTCGTTATTGGACCCCTGATCTAAATACCTATCGTGAAAGTGTGGTGGGCATTCCCATCGCTGCTGTGTCACCTGTATACCCAAGAACAACAACGTCGACCTCAGATTGACAATAAGCAATGAAGCTCATTGACGTCCCGGGGGAGAAACTACAGCTGTCTTTTAACTCACAACTTTAATCAAAAAGAAATTAGACATATTAGGAAGTATTGAAAGGACTAATCCCAGAGCTAAAGAACTCCGCCCATAGTATGCTAGCCTAATCTTTTTCTACCAAAACATGACCTCCACGGGAAATCTTGCCCCATAAAAGGGTCTCATAAAAATATGAAATATGCGAGATTTGGTGAGAAAACGCCACTTTCGACTTTTATGCGACATTAAAATAGAAATAAACATTTTTGTGGTGTCCGCTTGTCACTCCCGTCTCATATTTTTGTTGGTTTATCCGAAGTTTTACTTTCCTTATACATATTTTATGTTCTAGTAGGGCAATGGCCTAGTCGTGGCACTCTTAATTTTCCTTTTAATAATAATATTATTTTTTTAAGAACTAGGCAGCGGTTTTGTAATATTTATTTATTAATAAAACTTTAAATAATGTAATTAGAAAATCGCGTCCTAACTCCTAGTTCTTTTAAAAACCAAAATTAAATTTAAATTTGCCCTATATTATAAAAAACGGACCAACCTATAAGAACTCGTATTTTTTTAAATGTCAGGGTATTGCGGGTTACTATGGGCAGCCGCTGCGGTGCTTTATGTCAGGTGACACGTCTGCTTGTTTGCACCATTTTAGCAAGAAAATAATATAGTCTCTCTTTATTTAGGGAGAGTTATGTCCAGCAGTGGACTTCTTGAAGCTGAGATGATGTAAAACAATTTAAAACATGAGAATGAAAGGACTCTAACTTACATTTTCTCATGAATTTTTACCTCAAAAATGTTAAATTATCGAATTTAAATACAAAAGGGCCAATGACAAGCAGATCCATTTCACATTTTTGAAGCCATTGGGGATAATAATTACTCTGGAAGTCTATCATTAGGGGACTAAAGAATTTTGTAGGAACACTTTTAAAAGTGAGCGTAGGCGAAGGAACTGTACCGGGGTTCTTTTAATGTGATCAAATATTTTTAAATAGCCATTTTTTAAATAATGCTTTTTCCTCACTCTTAGAGATGTTTCTGGAGTAGAGAATTTGTGTAAAAAAATGAATCGTGCGTCGACAGTACGTAGTCGACGCACAAACAGCGACGAGTGTTTACCTAAACATTATTTAAAAAAATAAAAAATCGTGGTTCCAATCAAGCAAGTCAAAAAACGCCTGCCGTGATTGACACCATGGTGTCAACCGACTACGTCCCAATTATATGTTACTCGATTGACACCATGGTGTCAATCAGTCAATTCAAATAGAGTCCTTCCGCGATTGACACCATGGTTCCAATCCTTCGTGGTGTCAGTCGCTGAATTACCCAAACTGTCGAAGCACGAACAACGACCAATTCAAAAAAAATTGAATTAGGAAAGAGCCATCACAGACACGTTCTTTAGTCTATATATCACTACATAGTATAAAACAAAGTCGCTTTCTCTGTCCCTATGTCCCTTTGTATGCTTAAATCTTTAAAACTACGCAACGGATTCTGATGCGGTTTTTTTTAATAGATAGAGTGATTCAAGAGGAAGGTTTTTAAGTATAATACATTCCAAAATTCCCACGGGAAAGCGGGATACACGCAAACGAATTATCAGGTCGCTGTTCGTACGTCGACATTGGACCAATTCATATTTTACACTAGCGCTCCGCCCCAGCTTCGCAAGGAATTTTTCATAAATACCTATTTCTTTTTAAAATAAAATATAGCTTATGACACGGGATATTGTAGCTTTGCGACGGTGAAATAATTTTATGAATGGGTCCAGTTTTTGAGTTTATTCGTTACAAACAAAAATAGAGAGGGAATTAAAGGGAGACCCGTATCCCAGCAGTGGGATGATTGATTATGGGTTGATATGATGATGATGAAACAAAAAGAAATCTTTCCTCTTTATAATAGATATTATTTCGGTGATATAGTTTTGAATATTATCATCTATACTATCTATACTAATATTATAAAGAAGTAAAGTTTGTGTGTTTGTATATTTGTTAAATTGTAAGGGGTAATCTCGGGATCTACTGAACCGATTTTAAAAATTCTTTCACCAATAGAAAGCCACATTATTGCTGAGTGTCATAGGTTATATAAAAAACAAAAAAATAAAAAGGCTTTTACGTGGTAGTCGGTTTTGCAAAGTAAATCGGAGAAAAAACTGTCGAATGAAAGCGTTTCTTACGAACGCCTGTACTAAAAAAGGATTATTAACATTATGCCCAACGAGTGGGCACGGGTTTGCTAGTAAGCTATATAGCCTACCAACATTTCGGAAACAAAGCAAAATGACTACTGGGAAAAGTAATGGCGAACGAAACGCAGTACTCATATTATAAACCTTGCTTACTTTGGCGGAGCTCGATAGCGTCGCTGTGTGTCGCACTCTAATATGAATACACAAGTAAAGCGACGTCGACCCTAGCGAGTGTTTGGATGGGTTTCCTTATCTCGAGCTTCTCCGTGCTTCGAAGGGCATGTTAAGCCGTCGGTCCCGGCTGTTGTCGATGGATGACAGTCGTTAATGGCTGTCAACCCTCATTGAAGCAGCGTGGCAGAGTACGCTCTAATCACGTTCGATTGAAGGGAGACCCTGTATCGGTATCCCTGCAGTGGGATGATGATGGGTTAGGTATGATGATGATGATGATGACGCTTACTTTGAAACTAGATAGCGTTGTGTAATTTGGTGGAGTAATATTTAACGTTATATTAGTAACACAAACAGATAGATTAATTCCATTTATTTGTATATTTTCTATTTAATCCCTCGAGTATTGAATATAACTATGTTTTTCTATCAAATAACCATTTATTACACGATACCAACAAACAACAAACAAATCAATAGTGAGCACTTATTTTTCCATCGTAAATATCGAGGGGTAGGTAATGAAAATCGTGAATATGGCGTCTACGAAAACATCGGATAGTCGTGGGAAGAGAGGCAATAATTAGAATCATGTTACACGAGCCTGCCAAGTCTCGCACTGTAAGTACTATTGTAACTCGATTGGAACTTGAATTAATATGATATGCTAACATGATAAAACCGGACCACCGTGTCGGGCCGCACAGCAGTTTAGGGCTCCGTATTTGCTACGCTTTGCTTGCTTCCAGATGAGTACAACGACATAACAACGTCATATGTCATGATATTTGTGATTGAGCCAACAAACCAACGGGCTGTCGAAATTACCTACAGATATAAACGTAGCATCACTACATAGTATAAAACAAAGTCGCTTTCTCTGTCCCTATGTCCCTATGTCCCTTTGCATGCTTAAATCTTTAAAACTACGCAACGGATTTTGATGTCGGTTGATAGAGTGATTCAAGGGGAAGGTTTTAAAGTATCATACATTCCAAAATTCCCACGGGAAAGCGGGATACACGCAAACGAAGTTGCGCGGGTTTCGCTAGTTAGTTATATATAGCACTTATATCTATAATCTAAATATATCTATATATATAATATAACTTCATTTGAGTGTATCCAGCTTTCCCGTGGAAACAACAAATAATTTTCAAATGCCTACGCCATGAAAAGAACACACCTTTTTTTTGTTTATAATCAGGAAAATACATTACTGCATGTCCCGCCACTTGGGGAAGCGACGGGGGTCTGTCGGGCTCACATCTCTAGGGGGATACCGACTAAAAAAACCTGACTGTCTGCTACCTTCTCCGCCTTCACGTGGCGGGGTCGCGGGCAATGGTGCTACTTCCGCAACCCCGCCGGCGGTTGTCGAAGAACACACCTGCCTGAGAGACCAGAAACTTGGAGTTTCAGGTCTCCACGATCAGCGGTTTAGTCTTTATGTTGATCCGCCTGTCAGTCATTCAGGCCAAAGCATTTTATATATACAGGTGCTTCCAAGAATGGGAAAATGGAGTGTTGGTCGACAGCTGGCTAGATTGTCCGTTGATATAACTAAAGAGAGCGCTCAAATTGGAGCAGCCCGCCTGGGGAAGGGCCTCCAACTTACAGAAGATCGTAGCCAAATAGCATTGGTCTCGGCCATGTTGTGTTCCTACGGTGAGAAAGGTCTCCAAAGCTCCACTTGGGGGGTTTGGGAGGGTTGGCAACGCGTGAGTGATACCCCGGGTATTGCAAACGTCTATAGGCTACGGTGATGCTTACCATCAGGCAAAAAGCAGCGGGCAAGAACTGGCAAAAAAGTACCTAACACCGCATCGAATGGTGCAGAATAGAGGAAGCTCAAATAAAAAAAAATGAAATAAAATCATTTATTTTGCAAGTAGATTCTAGATTCGTAGAGTATTCCCAGCTGTGGGGTAATAAGGGTTGAAGAAGAAAATGTGTAGATTTACTAACTTTTACAAATGGTAGGGTATAATGAAGTGTTTAATTCACGACATGGTTTCAGTATTAGGCACGTTATATTTTGCAAACGGCCGACATGCGAAGTAATTTGGATTATGTATCACATCATTCCTTGATGGAATAATGTGAGGTGTAGGATAAAGATATGTTGAGAAAGAGACGCAACATCATTTTTTTATGACAGAATAGGACAAACAGTAAGCTATCATCTCTGCCCATGGACATGACTACATGAATCTGCGATGCGTTGCCCAATTATTATAAATGAGAAAGTGAGTTTGTTTGTATGTTTGCTTGTTATTCTTTCACGGCTCGACTAATACGCCGATCATTATGATAATTTGTATATATATTGTCAGGGGTACAGAGCCCAACATAGGCTACTTTTTATTCTGTGAAAGTATGTCATTCCAATGGGAAAATATTTTTTCTACTATAGAGGGCGCTGTAGGCGGATAGCATTCCATGCTATCCGCCAACAGATGGCGCCACAAGTCGCGCTATGGGTTGTTTTGTTGTCAAACGAGATCTATGTCATAAAATTAACGCGAGCGAAGCCGTGGGGAAAAGCTAGTGTACGATAAAGATATTTATTTTACCTAGCAACTGCTATGAACTGGTTTGTGGCTTGTACCTGCTGGATCGACCGGGACAGTACCTCTCACAGAATATCGAAGTGAAAGAGTGGTGAAATGCTGCGGCATATATTAGACTCTCTCGCTAATCGTACTAAACACAGCGGACACAGCGGTGTTTCGTACGATTAGAGCCACCGCCCACTTGTGATTTTTAATCGGCCGATAATTTAGTCGCAGTCATTTTCGATAGTTTGAGCGGCCGATTTTTAATCGTCAAATGGGCGCACTGCCATATAGCCCCATACTGAATCCAAGAACGATTAAACTATCGGCCGATTAAAAATCACAAGTGGGACGTGGCTCTTAGTCGAGCGAGTCGGAAGTCCTCCTGCTTCCTTCTATATTTCCACCTAAAGCGGTACACTGCCACGCTGCTCCAATCCGGATTGGCGGAGGCCAAAGTTTTCAAGCCGCCTGAAAGCTTGACTTTCCATCGACGACACATTTTGCTCTTAAAAGCACGAAAGCGCTCTAACACTCTCACCCATCCAAATACTGGCTGACGACATCGCTGTTTAACGCATGTTCATTTAATTTTATCGAGCTCGACCTTACTAGTATGACGTCACGCGCGGGAAAAGTCAGCTGATTTATTCGATTAAGTTCCCAAATCAGAATGAGAAAATTAAATATTTAGTCATAATTACATTTAAATTGGTTCATTTTATCAATAATTAATGGTTAACCTTAACTACATACTCGGACGCTTAAACACGGTCAGTAACAGTGTATTGACACTTTGAAATTATATATTGATTGGCTTGGAAGATTATTTTGAAGATAATTATTTGTGGTCACTGTAATTTGCTGTTCTGTACTCTTACAATCAATGAGTATTTTTTTTTATACCTTTGTTAAATGACTTTTAGAAAAAGGCTAACTGTTGTGTTTCTTGCGGCACTTCTTCTCAACAGGCCATTCACGAAAAAATATAACGTTGAAAAGCTTTTCCTGTAAATCTACTTGCACAATAAATGATTTTTTTATTTATTTTTATAAAAAAAATGAAACCTTAGCGCGCTTGAGCAAGTATGAACGGTAAGCACGAGTATGAACAAACAGACGAACTCAAAACAGAGTGCTTAGTACGAGTTTTTTGGTCACATTCGATCGTATTAACGTTTACAAGCCGACCAAAATGTAAAACAGTTTCATATTGTGAATTTATCAGACGCGTGTTACATATCAAAATTAGCCGGGTTACTCACTTCGAAACGTGAGCAAGTAAGCCGCATAATTTGATATGTAGCACGCGTCTTATAAATTCGCAACATGAGAGTTCGTCTCTATTTGGTCGGTTTATTTACGTTGACGTGATCGAATGTGACCAAAAAACTCGTACTAAGCACTCTGCAACAACGAAGCCAGCAACGAACGAAGCTATTAGTCACGCACGCCGATTTTTTCTCTCGATGTTATTTATTCGGATTTTAAGGAATCATGGTGAAATATGCGCTGTAAAAACGACGAAATGGAAGCAAACTAAAAATTTGCACTATAGAACATCTGATTACGCTTTGCACAATGGTCAAAGAGCGATGCGCGCGCTCTATAGCTTGCTTATCTAGAATGAAACCGATATCCTTCCTACGCGACGCGTCACCACAATGCGCGATTATCGTAGGTTCGCGCGAATTTTACTCGTACGAGCGCACTTTCAAACATATTGTACTCGAATTGTCCTAGCTTCCTAACTGACAATCGCGCGACGCGGTTGCGCGACTCAAATGTTTGTAAAGCGAAGAAATGACATTAAAAACATTGTTTAAATTTTAAATGTTTGTCGAACACTCGATGGCCGCATCGCTCACTCGCGCCATGTTCGCGCATTCGCGTCCTATTAGAACGATGCCTCTGTGCCATAAACAAGCTGCACAATTTATTGCTTTATTACTGTCTGTTTTGGCTAATTCAAGTGTCACCTGCTCGAATAACTTTTCGGGTATCCAGAACTATGAGCAAACGGGGTACGTAGCGACCCGGTAATAATTCTGTGAAGTTTTAAGTGGAAAGTGGAAATATTGTAATCTGTTTGGAAATTTCCACATTAGTTAATGTTTGTCTTTGAGCCATTTAACGAATGGAGTGATATTTTCGTTTCTTTTTTAATATCTATACTAATATTTCGCTATTTCTTTTACAAGTCGTCATTTTGCTTTTCTTCAGAAATGGTAGTAGTTTATTACACAATAAAATATTTTTGTAATGTAATCTTTGACGAGAGAAAGTATGTGAATATTTTTTTTTTAATTTGACTTTTTTTTACCCGAAGTTTGCTTTAAAAATTTTGCCTCCTTGCTCCCATCCCCATCCTTGTTGCAAAATCTAGGGCGTTCGCTAGATGGTAGGTAATATTTATTTATTTTTGGCCAAGGCATGGCTATTGTCCCCTTTTTGAAGTCAGTTTAATTTTATTTTTAAGTTTTTATACCTTTCAAGATTATGTTAGTCCTGTTATTAAAAATTACTTTTTTGCAATGACGGCCAGCCGGGGCAGCCGGGCTAACATGACAAACGTGACAAAATTTTCTCGTTCCGCTCTGCCAATAGCGTATCTCGGTTATGTCTACAGTAGACAAAACATGCATTGCTTTTGGCGAAGAAGCTTTGTGGCGTGCGAGAAACCTCGAGTGTAAGCATGTTAGGCCCGCAGGAGGTGTTCTTCTTAGTTCATGTCAACCTAATTATAAAGCTGATGTTTGAATCAGCTTTATAATTAGGTTGATATGACAGAAATTGCTAGTTTCGGTACCGGTAGCATAGCAAAGCATACCGGAACGAAAACATAGCATGAGCAAATGCTAATAGTAAATTTTATAATACCCTGCTGAAGCAGGGTTATCCAAAAATATATTAAGACTCATTTAAGTGTTCCCCTCCACGGAAATCTTTAGTAAAAGGCGAAAGATTTATGCGTTATGAAGGGAAACCAGAGTAATTTGAACATTGCCAGTGCAGACACCTAACCAAAAACGAAAAAATCTTGATAGCGCGATGCAGGAATTGATATAAACAGCACAGTGACATCTGGCGTCTTATATTAGAACTAATGGCGCCTACTCTAAATATTTTAAGTACATAATTATCATTTTATGTTCCTGTGTGTATGACTTTTTTGCTGAAATAAAACTACTCTTTAAGAGATCCCCGCCGTGGTCTTTCCTTTAGACTATAATATGGGGTCCTTAAAATATTTTTACAGGGTCTAACGTGTGAGTGATACACCCGGTGTCGCAAGCGTCCATAGGCTACGGTGACGCACCTTAGTGGTAAAAAAAAAATACTGATATTATTTTGACGACCTCCGTGGCATAACGGTTACCTATGGTTATATGCCGGACCGCCCCCAGGGGGTCCCGGATTCGAATCCCGGTCGGGTCATGATAAAAAACATTTTATTCTGGTTGGCCTGGGTCTTGGATGTTTATCTATTTAAGTATTGTATATAACCTTACATATTATAAAACAAAGTCTCCGCGTGTCTGTCTGTCTGTCTGTCTGTTCGCGATAAACTCAAAAACTACCCAACGGATTTTCTTGCGATTTTCACTAAAAGATAGCCTGGTTCATGAGGAAGGTTTATGTATAAAATTTGTCAGGATTTTGTGTAAATTGGCTGAAATATAAAGATTATTGTTGGGAGTGTCGGAAAAAATCAACCCGCTTGGGAGCTGTCGACGAAAACGCTGGCTAAACCCTTTGAGATATAACAAAACAAAAATTATAGAATATTCCTCTTATTTAGGTCTCCAAAAAAGCCCGCGATGGCATATATTTATCGTTTACGGACAACTTACTATAAAATAAAAAGCGATTTCCGAGTAATAATGCGGAAATTGGAAACCGATTTTGACGTATACAGTATTAATCCTTATCCAGTTAACTACGTTAGTTACCTTAAGCATTTCATATACATTCTTATAATCTTTACACCATATAATTTAAATAGATACTTTAGAAGTTATAACAAAAAAATTACGCGCTTGCCGAAATTAATTCAAGTTCTTCCTATTCTACGCTAGATGGCGCTATTCAAATTGTAAACATCGCGCGAAAATAAAGCACTTTAAATCTATTACGCTAGGTGGCGCTCACAGAGTACTTTGTAATATACTGAAAGTGGCGCTGTTTAAAAATTATATTATAGAAAAGGTTTATTGGTTTCTTTTTATGCGCATTTTATTTATTTATTTGTTTCGTGGTATTTGGTATAATATATTGATTGTTTGGTTTAATATATTGATTGTAAATAGAGATTGGCACTTTTACAAAGTATGTACCTACATAAAAGTTTAATGTACATACTTTTAATTTATAGTACCTAACCTACTTACTTTGTTTGGACTTCTTTTTACATCTTGCATTATTGTAAAATTAATATTAAGGGCGCATTTTGTTTCGTGTCATAATTTTTGGTAGAGTTGATTATAAGTAGATAGACTTATAAACTTTTAATTTAAACCTTTGTTTGGGCTTCTTTTCACATCTTGAATAATTTTAAAGTTAATATTTAATGGTTTAGTGTTATTATTTTTGGTAGAATTGATTGTAAATAGATAGTTAATATTCTCAATAGGTACTTTTAGTATAGACTTTTGTTTGGGCTTCTTTTCACATCTTGAGTTATTTTGTTTCGTGTTATTATTTTTAGTAGAATTGATTGTAAGTAGATAGACTTACAAACTGTTAATTTAGTCATTTGTTTGGGCTTCTTTTCACATCTACAAACTAAAATATGTCTTTATACGTAAGTATACGACTGTTTAACACAGGCAGATAGTTATAACCCGTGCGAACCCGGGCCGCTAATTTGTTATAAAATATAGTATCGTTGAGTTAGTATCCCTTAGCACAAGTCTCGAACTTACTTTGGGGCTAGCTCATCTGTGTGATTTGTCCCTATTATATTTATTTATTTATCGAGCAAACTCTGAATATACAAACTAGTAAACATAATTTTGGAGGTCGATAGTGCCTCATAACGCCATATTAATAGTTGGAAGGGGTTGAACTATTTAGTAAATTGGATGACGATGACTTAACACAAAATACTAGCTTTGTAGCCAGTTTGTGTAAAGGTTTATTTATTAACGAGCTTTTTACATCGATTTTTATAATATTTTACTAGCTGTTACCCGCGGCTCCGCCCGCGTAGTCAAGGCAAAATTTCAATATTTTTTCTCATGGGTATCTCTTTATCCTGTGGGAAAAAAGTAGCCTTATGTCACTCTCACCTTAAATATCCCCCTTAAAAAATTAAGAAAAAAATATGTCTTTATTTTCCGGGATAAAAAGTAGCCTATGTCATTCTCCAGACTTTAAACTATTTCCAATAAAAAAATCATCCCAATCCGATCTTTACTTTCGACGTGAAGAGAGGAAAAACAAACAAACGCACCTTTACATTTATAATATTAGTATGAATATGAATATTAGATATACTAGTAGATTTCGCGTAGATGTTTTGCATACAACGTCACGATGATAGAATGCCAGACTAACAGCCAGTTTCTGAACGGCAGTTTTAAAGTTAATGTCACAATAAGTTATAACTGTCACTGATGCTAATTCTGTTGTACAACTAGACTGAACTAATTTTGACAGGACTAGAAGTGTTGCTATCCTTGTCAGTTGTGAACCAAGGAAGGACAACAAGTCCTTTGGTCCTGTCAAAATTAGTTTAGTCTAGTTAAATGTACAACAGAATTAGCACCACTGTCAAACTAAAGAAGAAATCAGGATTAGCCCACCACACATTCCAACCACACTGTCTCCTGTATAGCCAGAATCAACAACGGCGACCTCAGATTGACAATAATCAATGAAGCTTATTGACGTCCCGGTGGAGAAACTACAGCTGTTCAACTCACAACTAATTTAATCATAAAAAATTTGACGGTTCAATCAAAAGCATTCAATCATACTGTAATGTAAACATCAAATGTAATTAAAATCAAAGGTTAGTCGACATCACAGGAGACCGGAGAGCTGGCAGCTACCTCGGACAAAGAATTAGTCTAGCTATTCAAAGGGAGAACGCTGCCAGTATCTTCGGAACATTGCCTTAAAGGACTCCATTTAATAATTTCATTTCTTTCGCCATTTCTTTTACCGGTGGCCATTTTGCTTGTGTCCGAAATGGTGGTAGTATATAACGTAGTTTATTTTCTTTATACATATATACAAATTGTAATGACAAGAAAAAGTGCCTGTGAAGGTCTAATTTCTGAAATAAACGATTTCATTTCTTTTAATATATTTTAATTATTTTATTATATTTTAAGGTTTTTAGTTTTCGGTTCATTTGTATTTTAAATATGACATTTGTTATGTTCCATTTCTGATGCATTAGAAATAATTAAAACTAAGACGTAGAGAATTAAATGTATTTCCAAACACTTTAATCGTGTAAAGAAAATGTACCTATCAGTAATCTTTTCCTCTTAAAGGTTTATATAAATGGAGGTAAATAAATAATGTAATTACTTATAAGACGGTTTCAACTTACTGAACGAAAGTCTAATGCCTTTTTTCAACAACTAGCACTAACGTAAGTATCCTATTACGCATTAGTAAGAGTTTCATAGATGTAAAACTGTTTTTCTAAGATGTGTTAGGATTTAGGAAGCAAGAAAGTACTAATTGACAGAAATTCTTTCGAAGTGAAAACTTCTTTAGCGGCGCTTGGCACTTTTTAGGGTTCCGTAGTAAACTACAAGGAACCCTTATAGTTTCGCCATGTCCGTCTGTCCGTCCGCGGTCTAGCGCCTAGACGCTTGATGCTAGAAAGCTGTAATTTGGTATATATACATATATTAATAATGCTAACAAAGTAGTAGAACAAAATTTTGAAAAATATTTTTTTTTGGGGTGCCTCCCCTACAGGTAAAGTGGGAATCCGATCTTATGTTGTGGGGTATCGTTAGATAGGTCTCTTAAAAACATTGAGGGTGTGAAAAGATCATTTTTCGATACATTGATTCGTATGCGAATTATTTACATTTAACGTGTCAATTTTCGTTTTGCACGGGGTTCCCCCCCCCCCCCCTCTATCTCCGAAAGTCTTGAGTTTAGAAATTTGAAGAAAATTCATGGTAGTAGTCCGTACGAACCTACAAGGAAAACTATAACGGGAAAGTAGGCACTACTAGTTACCGAGTAATAGTCGACGAACTAATAATATAAAATTTATTTGATGAAAACTTACAAATGTCATAGAATATATTGGACGCATTTGCAAGCAAGCAAAGCACAGCAAATACGGAACCTTACACTGTGCATGGCCCGACATGCACTTGACCAGTTTTTTTAGATGGGTAAAAAATGTTAAACTCTTGTCAGATCCGTAGCCTGATCGAAAAAGCGTAAGATTCCCTAACCATTCCAAAATATTCAAAAATGCACAACGTTGATGTTTAAGTTTTCACTTCTAATCTGCCGGCACTCCCGGAGTGCAGTGCAACCCGTCCTTTTTTCAGCATTTTCCCGTCAATGGTCGTGCGGTCAAAGCTTCAAGCAGTTGACTATGACTATATGACTGCATAAGCGGTTCGTGACTGTTGATCAATGGGTAACTGTTATAGCGTCCGTCTATATCGGCATTAAATGCCCGCGAGTTACTTTTTTTTTTTTGCTATTCTGTGAGAGATATTTTTTCTAGATTTTTCTGTTATTTATGTAAGTGAAGCAGATAACGTCTACCATGTCACCGTTTTAAATTACATTGTTAATGGTATGTACATATTTTATAACTTGGATTAACTCGTTGGATAGTTTTTATCACGGATATCATCCTGGAACACTGGAATTATGCTGGTGAAACCGCGGTCATCGGCTAGTTTTAAACACTTTACCTGCTTCATTTTCTATTACTAGTAATTTTCATACAATATTTTTCTCATTCCTATTCTCATTTCGAACGAATACTTTAGTTTATTGAGGGTATCATCGCGCACCGCTTAAAACCCCCATTTTTCATTTAAAATTGCAAATTTTCTTAAATGGACGGCATCGTAACTAAATTTAATATTATTACTTAATCTATAATATCAGAAGTCCAAAATATTAGTATTATTTGGGGGCTAGAACTTGGATGTACATAATGCATCTACCATTTACTGGTCTTTTTATGTCCTTAATTTTTATTTCTCTGTCCAGACCGATTGCTTCTAAAAACTTCTGGATGTGTTTGACAGAGAGTTGTTGTATCTCCTCTGGAAGCAAAATATGCTTTCCTATATACTTCTCTTTCTCATGAGTGTCTCGCAGGTACAGTTGACCAATGAAAGAGATGACCAGCGTCCAGAAGAACAAGATTGTTATGCTAATAATGTTATGAAACTATGTAATTACATAGAAAAAGTAGTAAATTCCGCGAAACTCCGTTTGCGTATATCTCGCTTTCCCGTGGGAATTTTGAAAAATCCTTTCTTAGTACACCCCTAGACGTGGTAAGGAACCTACATAGCAAATTTGGAATCTCTAGACCCAGCGGATTAGGCTGTGTGTTGTAATACCTAAGTATAGTTATGTCAGTCAGGACTTTGAATTTTATATAATACTAGCGAAACCCGCGCAACTTCGATTGCGTATATCCCGGTTTCCTGTGGGAATTTTGAAAAATCCTTTCTTAGTACACCCTAGACGTCGAAAATAATCTACATTGCAAATTTGGAATCTCTAGACCCAGCGGTTTGGGCTGTGCGTTGATATATAGTTAAGTCATTGAATTTTATATAATACTAGAGTAACCCGCGCAACTTCGTTTGCGTATATCTCGCTTTCCCGTGGGAATTTTGAAAAATCCTTTCTTAGTGCTCCCCTACGTTATAAAAGGAACCCCTGTGCGAAATTTCAAGTTTCTAACCCTTATAGTTTAGGCCCTGCGTTGATAGCAGTCAGTCAGTCATCTTCTCCTTTTATATATATAGATTATATAGATATGAATAGGTACTGCTGATAAATAAAAATGCGAGTAAATCCCTTCACGTAATAATTACTTATTTATTTATATAACTTTATTGACCACAACACACAAAGTAATGATACAATAGGCGGACTTAATGCTAACTGCATTCTCTACCAGTCAACCATTTGGAGTGCAGAAATTCACGATTGCGGCTCAAATTGAACGAATAAAATAATTAATTTAACAATATATATACTAATATTATAATATAAAGAGGAAAGATTTTTATTTTGTGTGTGTGTATGTTTGTACCGAATAAACTCAAAAACTACCTACTGGACCAATTTCAAAAATTCTTCCGTTTGAAATTAAATTCCGTTGTGAAGGTGTATTAACACCGGGTAACATATGCTATATTATATTTTCAAAATTATTAGGCATCCTTAGTAAAATCAATACAATACAATAATAAAACTTGAATCATATTTATGGCCCTGCTCATCTCTTTCATTGGCTCGTGCACGGCGCTAAGTCCAACATAGGGTTTACATAAAAATTTAATACAGATTTTCATTAGCAAATCTACTTAATATATTATCTTAAAATTAAACTTACCTTCGACTGCAAATTCAATTAAATCTTCGTACACTTTAAAAATGATTGTCACAGAAGTTTATTATTGAACTGTTAATATAATTTCGATAAAACACGCGGCGAATAATACCCACAGTTCGCACGTCTGCACCGGTCGAGCAACGGCGGAATACTGACCGTCTGAGTGAAGGAACACCTATAGTCCTGTTTCAGAATAATTCAGGAAAGCGCATGTGTAAATAAATTTCGAACGAAATTGAATTCTATTGTAAATGCAATAAGATGTAAACCACAAGTTAGTTTTATTGCACATAATGTTTTTTTTAAACAAAAATGTTAGCAGGTAACCAGTGCTACAGTTCGGAGAATTCGATTTAGTTCTTATGTAAAATTATTAATGATGTTTTTAATTATTTATTAATCGTTTTAGGGCAATAAGGAGGTCCGTTACAAGGGCAAATCCAAGGGTGTCTAAATGCATATCCACTTTCCGTTCATAGTCGAAAGTGCCGACGCAATTTATTGTACCTGATTGGAAAATCATGGAGTGTGAGCCGGTAGTACGTTGTGTGTTTCCTTCTTTTGGCACCAGAGGCAGCGGGTGTGATTCCTGCTAGGGGCAAACATTTAAACATTTAGTAAGGGTATTTATGTTTGTTCGCGTATTATTATTAAATATGTATGTGTATAAAATGTTACTACATGCGGAAACTTTAATTGGCTCAAAATGTTTTTAAAACTATTTTTATGCATTGTATAAAGCTGTTGGTAAGTTGGTTTTCCTAAGATAATAAAATAAAAATAATCCACCACCTCCTAGGACCTCCTCCTTAGGACCTCCACCCTACAGAAGATCGTAGCCAAATAGCATTGGTATAGGCCCTCTAGGCCATGTTGTGTTCCTAGGGTGAGTAAGGGCTCCAGAGCTCCACTTGGGGGGGTTGGGATAGGCAACGCGTGAGTGATACCCCCGGTATTGCAAACGTCTATAGGTTGCGGTGATGCTTACCATCAGGCGGGCCGTATGCTTGTTTGCCAACTATGTGGCATAAAAAATATATATATTCTAGATGGTTGACGTTATAGCGGCAATAGAATTAGTTCTATAAAAACTTTCACTGTGAAGCTATTACGGTTCTTAAGATACAGCATGGTGACAGACAGACCGACAGCGGAGGCTTAGTAATAGGGCTATGTTAACCCCTTTTGGATACAGGAGGGCTACTATGAATTTAAATTTAAAAAAAAACATTTATTCAACCACTTAAAACATCATTCACATTAACTAAACATTAACAAATTCCACTAGCTAAGTAAAACAATAAATCCCTATATCCCGTCACACACAGGGCTTATAATATATGCTAGTTGGACCTAAATATAAACATAATGTCGCCCCCCTTAAGTATATTCTAAGCCAAAATATATAATTACAAGGTATTTCATGGTTATAATTCAACGAACTACTAAAAAAACCAAAATGTACAAGTTATTTGATGGATAGAATTCAAGAAATTACTAAAATAACCATGAAATACATTGTATTTCATATTTAAATTTCTTTCGATACTTCGGCCGAAGTACGTTTCGTAGTAGCCCTCCAGATCCCTAAAAACAGTGGCTTGAGATTTAATGTGGAATTAAAATTAAAATGCATTTCTGAAACTGGCTGTCATTTCTCTTTCGGGGGAAAAGAAACATTATGAATTGTGAGTATCATAAATACTCGATGTCGACGTTAGTTAACAAGTACTAATTTTTTCGTTTAACGTATTATTAATTAGTGTTCCGTGCTTAAATTGCCTTTCTACATGACCTGTGATTACATTAACAAATAATACTTTGTATTTAGTACACATTTTTACATACAACATAATACATTTATTATTTATTAACTTGTTTTACAATTATTTACACTGTTTTCTTAAAGAAATTTGATTTTATAAGTTCGCCGGCTAAGGAAATAAGCGTTTAGGCGCGAGACCACAGATGGACATGGCTTAACTATTTAAGTTTCTTGTTAGTTTACTACGGAACCCTAAAAAAGGAGGAGAAACAACAATAATATATCGTAGTAGAGAGGTAGGGCACAGCGGATAATCCGCTCAAATCGGAGCCCGTCTGGGGAAGGACCTCCAACTTACAGAAGATCGTAGCCAAATAGCATTGGTCTCGGCCATGTTGTGTTCCTACGGTGAGTAATGTCTCCAGAGCTCCACTTTGGGGGGTTGGGAGGGTTGGCAACGCGCATGTGATACCCGTATTGCACGCGTCTATAGGCTACGGTGATGCTTACCATCAGACAGGCCGTATGCTCGTTTGCCAACTTTGTGGCATAAAATCGGCGTGAAATAGCAATGGGTCTCGTCGAATACCAAACTCCTTTTCTAATCCTTTTCTTTCTATAGCAGTCTGTGCATTGCGCGATACTTCCCCGAGCTAGTCCATTTTTTTAATGCTCTACCATTTCTAGAAACGTCACTTTAAAATTACCTGTCATTAGTGATTTCGACTCAGTTATCTGTCAGTCGTCTCTTAGCCTATAGACGAATTATCAGCTTGGAGTAATAACAAATTCATGTAGCCCATAACTCCGAAAGGGGTAGGCACCTGCGAAACTCGAAATCCCTTTTTAAACTTTCACAAAAGTCGTTTTTACCAAAATTAGGGGTTTACACGAATTTGTTCTTTTAAAAGTTTTAAAGACCTTTTGTGGGTTCTTTTAGTACATCGTGCCAACGTCTTATCGGGATATCACGTTTTATGCACTTGATCGAAGTCTCCAGAATCTCCACGACAGATGAGATAGGGTAGCCATTGACAGCCACTTGTCTACCAGACCTGTCAATGCTACTAATAGGTATTATCTGAGAACGTAGTACCAATTTTTTCACCTCGCGTTCGAATATGATCGCTTTAAAATTTAGTAGGTAAACCCTGTTTTTCTTAACTTGACAAAGTAGTAAACAATCTTAGCGTGTCTTTTCATTCAATTAGTCATGTGTAAAATCGACAAATCGCCAGAATACTAAGAGTGTTGTGTTAAATGCCATTTATAACTATATTATTATTATTATTTGGGTGTGAATGATAATTTTTATTGCCTATTTTCGTTAAAAAGACGTGCCAAGATTGTTTACTACGTCAAGTTAAGAAAAACAGGCTTTACAGACAACTGTAGAGACCACCAAACAAAGTAAAAAATATTTTTTTTTTTAGTTAGGTAGGTACTTTAATTTTATTTTTATTTTATTCGTTCGGAAAACTTACAGCTATGAGTTACAGTATAGATATATATGTTAAAAACTATGAGCCATTAAAAAGTTTTCACAGATAAATATAAATGATAAACATTACAATGATTAAAAGTTCAAATTTAGGTTAATCTGAGCTGGACTACTGAAATTAACAATAAACAAAACAGAGGGAAAAAAGAAAAAGCCAAGTAAAATAAGACAATAAATTAATTTAAACGTGACTATTTTAAAAAATGCGAGTTGGTCAGTAACCTCCTAATTGCTGTGGGTTTTATAGAGAACTTGTCGACATGTGGACAAGAACTCACCATCTTATTAAACTGTTTACATGCCCTACAAATAAAAGAGTTTTGTCTGTAATTAGTGTTACATTTAGGGACATGTAAAAGGTGATAGTTACGCAAATTCTTAGAGGGAACATTCAATTCAATTGCCTTCAATAATTCCGGAGAATCAATTGTGTTATTCATTATTTTATTGAGATATACAACATCTGCAATATTATTATTATTTAATTAGACATCAACGTTTCATCGAATACTAGACATAATCAAAATATACCTTTTTATTAATTTTCGTTCAAATTTATATATGTATATACATATATATACTAGAGAAACCCGCGCAACTTCGTTTGCGTTTGTCCCGCTTTCCCGTGGGAATTTAAAAAAATCCTTTCTTATCGGTTGTCTATTTATATAGGTACTTCTCATTACAATCTTTGGAGAAGTTGAAGTGCCACCCTTTTAAAGAATATTGACGTGTAGCAGCAATGCGTTTCGTTCGGAGAGTGAAATATCCGAAATTCTTGTTTGCCACCTTTGTGGTATAAAAAAACGTAACTCCGTCCTTATACTATTTCTCGCTATATCCTGTTTCTGTTATAGGTCGGCAACGGGTCAGGGACCCTAGAATCTATGTGCTCCATAGTCGACGGTAATCACCTAATATCAAATGATCCATATTCCTGAGCTTGTTTTCCAACCACTTCCGTAAAAAAAATGTAATAAGTATATCGGTATTTTATAACCTACAACCTCAGCCTACAACCATCCCTCAACAACACTACGAAATATTAGAGCGAATAGACGTAATGAGATTTTCTATATGTGAGAAAGAGACAATATCAATATGCCATTTAACCATTGACCAATTTAACTTGAACCCTGTCAAATATTATAAAATTCAATATCTAATTACCTGAGTTAATTACTTAGGTACTGCTTATTATCGATGAATATGATTCAGTCCGCTTTAGAATTTTAGCTGTTTTTCCGAAATCACAAACAGAATAAATAGTACGACGACATTATGAAATCATTTTGTTTGAATATTCACTATATAAAAAAAATATTACATGACAGATGGCACGCTTCACTTCATGGATGTGTCAAAATGAAATGTAATTGAAATCAAAAGCACTAAGGAGTATGAGTATTGATATCAACTCGAAGAAAATTACCCTCAAAATACATTTTTTTCAAGAATTACAATAAAATAAGAATCACGTCTTCCATCAATTCTCTTATACAATTTTTATGTCAAATTTGAAGTAGATTGGACTAAGGAATCAAGTTGTCCCATAGTAACTTTGCCCCCCTTTTTTACCCCCTTAGAGTTAGAATTTTGAAAAATCCTTTCTTATCGGACGCCTACGTCATACAAAAAATCCACCCTCCAAGTTTCAGATTTTTACGATGAGCGGTTTAGGCTGTGCGTTGATTCTCAGTCAGTCAGTCAGGACAAAGCATATATTTAGATACATTGAAAATTACATGAGAAAACTTAGTTTTTACTTTGATTGGGGGACAGATATCTGCAGCTGTAAAAATTTTTACGGCGCTTTATTTTTCCCGTACAAAATTCTAACGCGCTCGAAAATAACAACAAACGTAGATAAAAATGCTCGTACTACGCGCATTTTGACTCTGTTCACAAGTAAGGTATAGAAAGTGGAGTCGGGATTACGTACTACTTTATATATTTAGAAAAAGTTTGTAAAATTTTAATGATGCTACACAAGAAGTTACATAAAGGGCTGATAGAAGTTTGTACGTTTAATTATTGATAGACTTTACAGACGAGTTACTAACGAGGTTTGTGGTTAATCCCATTTTGTCACAGTTTCTTTTGTTGGTATAAAATTTTAATACTTTTGTAAAAGAATTCCCGTAGTGTGGAGTGGACGCCTTGCGCGCACGAGCCGTGCGCACTACGCGCACGAACCGAGCATTCAAATTGTGCTCGCCGCGATCGACGGAGGAAGAAAACACAGCGCTGCGTCCACACTATGAAATGCTCACGTTACGTACACGTTACAGCAATAGATTTATTATATACTAGCGTTAGATTGGCAATGCAAAAGAGATATATCATAGCATACACGTTTGTTAGACCGAGATAGATAGGCGAGACCATTCTTCCTATACACGCTATCGGCCTGTATCGGTCTGACGTCAGTCGTGTCAAAAACAAATCCCACTTATTTTTACAAAACTTATGGTTTTTAAGTGTAGTTTTGGTGTTAATTAGACGTGATTAAATATGGTTACCTGTGCAGTGCCTGGATGTAACTCAAACAAAAAGGAAAATCCACAAAACGGTTAGGGGAAACCGCCGCCCATTGGAACGGAAGTCCCCGAGTGGAGCAGAGTGCCTATTCGCGCACGCTGCTGCAGAGCCGTGCCCAAATGGAATGGGTCCACGGACGCCGGTGGGATTGCGGAAGTATCACCAGTTCCCGCGACTCCGCCACTGTGAAGGCGGAGAAGGTGGCAGACAGTCTGGTTTTTAGTCGGTATCCCTCATTACTAGAGAGGTGAGCCGGACAGAACCCCGTCGCTTATGTGGCGGGACATGCAGTAGTTAATGCATTTTCCTGACTTTAAACAAAAAAAGGCATAGGACCCCGTTGTTGGGGGGGGAGGGGGAGGAGACGGGACAAGCTTTGACGGCTGACTGTCACTTTCATTTCAATATCTATAACAACCAGGCGTGAAAAGCGACTAATATTTATATGAAAGGAGAATATCATATGGTTACTTAGCAACACTGTTGCAAAATAGTTGGCAACATTTATATGTAAATAATATTTTAACTTTAATGATGCATTTATCATGATTTATAATTACTAGTCGTAGTGACTGACATATTCGTTACACTTGCGCGGTTTAGGACTTTTTTGAATACAAACAGACAGATTTAGATCGCATCTAACATACTAATATTATAAATGAAAATATACGTGTATATTTGTTACTTCTCCACGCACAAACGGCTGAGACAATAAATTATGATATTTGGTATGTAGGTAACTAATACCTTGGATTAATAAATAGGAAATTAAAATGAAATTAAATGAAATGAGTAATAATAAACAAATATATAGGGACAATTCATACAGATTGAGCTAGCCCCAAAGTAAGTTCGAAACTTGTGTTATGGGATACTAACTCAACGATATTATATTTCATAACAAATACATATATAGATAAACATCCAAGACCCGAGGCCAATCAGAAAAAGTTCGTTTTTCATCATGACCCGACCGGGGATCGAACCCGGGACCTCCTGGGTGGCGGTCTGGCGTGGTAACCATTACGCCACGGAGGTCGTCAGTCGTCGTGAGTAGTACTAGTATCTACAATAAATTGCGAAGAGTTGAAGGTATCACCACGACCGGGCTGGATTGAATGAAGAACTGAAATTCAAGATTAGAGCAGATATTATAAAGATTTGATTGTTTATTTGCTTGCATTGAATAAGCTCCGAAACTACTGGACCGATTTGAATAATTCTTCCACTTAGAAGCTACACTATTCCCGGGTGACGTAGGTTATATTATATTTAAAATAAATATAGGGATGCTTACGAGACCCCGTGCAAAGCGAAGTAATATTTTTTTTACTGCTGTAAGTCACGAGTTTATTCTTCAGGAAGTCAACAAACAAAAAATGAAAACAAATAACCCCTCTTCATAACGAGCGAAGGCTGTGCTGTAACTGACCCTTCGCACAAATTGGTCCATTCCGGTTGCGAATACCAAATGTACGAAACTGTAAAAATTGCAAATTAAACAATTTATTTCTTTGTATTTATAAGCTGACTGTGAAACACAGTGTAGAATTGATCAGTCTAGAACTCATATACCATTAACGCGAATTTGTCTCACCTTCCTGCGATAACTGAGTTTCTGACCCATTTTTTTTCTTCTTTAAAATGAGCTACGTTTCGGGTGTAATGACATCTTCTGATACACCGAACAGTTGCAGGAGCGTAGGGCTCTCACCGCCAAAACTACAATGCCTGCCTAGGGCCGCCCCACCCAGAGGGGCTCAAAAACCAACTGTGCGTTAGGTAAAAGATTGTTAGTAAGGGAAAAATCTTTGAGATGAGCGAGAGTAATGCGGTCATAGATCTTTCCTATCGAACTAAGGAGACTGATTGTGAATAATATTGAATCAAGCAAACTAGATTATTTTCCAATGAAAAATGCAACCATATATATTATTAAATATATTAATTATTATAAGACATTGACAAATTAGGTGTCATCAAAAAAAGTAAAAAAAAGACAGTTTAACACAAGAAAAAGGTTTTAACCTGAACATACCGCCCCACTAAGAACGGCTACGTTCTTACACTGTTATTTGTTAAGAAAAAGACCTTGGTAGAAGACATAATTTTGATGTGGGCCTTTTTATGTGCCCGTTGTGAACCTTTAGAGTAACAACCCTTACAATCTTGTCCGGACCCGGATGCGTTATCACTACTTTGCCTAAAAGCCAACGGCTTGGTGGTAGGTTGCTTTCTTTTATGATCACAACATCCCCAACAGAAATGGGTCGTCTATCATGGGTTGTCCCACAGTAACGACGCATGAATCTATTTAAATATTCCTGTGACCAGTTACGCCAAAAGTGTTGCAACATTCTTTGCGTGTGTTGCCATCTTCGCAAAGAAGTTGTATTGGACGACTCAAAATTGCGATCAGGTGCCGTCACCAAAGATTCCCCAACCAAAAAGTGGCCCGGTGTCAAAACCAAGTCGGTGTCGTCCTTTCCTGAAGCAACGGACATCGGTCGCGAGTTCAGGCACGCTTCAATTTGCACCAACACTGTAGACAACTCTTCGTAGGTTAGAGTGCTATTACCGATTACGCGTTTTAGATGATATTTAACTGATTTCACCCCTGCTTCCCATAAACCACCAAAGTTTGGTGCATGTGGTGGAATGAAATGCCATTCGCAGTTATTTGAAGCTAAAGCTTCGGCGATTTCAGTTGCAATGCCACTTTTCTCAGACATGAACAAGCGTTTCAATTCAACAGCAGCTCCAGTAAAATTGGTGCCATTGTCACTCCACATGTCAGAACAGGGACCACGTCTTCCAACAAATCGTTTGTACGCCTGCAGAAAGCCTTCAGTACTTAAATCTGACACAACTTCTAAATGTATGGCTCTAGTAGACATACAAACGAACAGACATATATACCCCTTATAAGACTTGTGTCCTCTACCCTTTGTAGTTCTAATTTGAATAGGTCCCGCAAAGTCTACACCACTATGCTTGAATGCTCGCGAAGGTGTAACACGTGAGGTAGGTGGTTGACCCATAAGCTGGTTGTGAGCTACCGTGTTGTACCGAAGACATGTTACACAATCTCGATAGTGTGACCTGACTAAACGCTTAACACCTAATAAAAAGAATTTTGACTGTATATACGCCAACATCAGTTGTGGTCCGCCATGAAGAGTTTGTCGATGTGCGTCTAATACAATTAAATTGCTTAGATGCGAATCTCGAGGTATTATTATGGGATGTTTCCGATTTTCACTTAGTTGTGAATTTTCCAGCCGGCCTCCAACTCGCATAATTTGTTCCTGGTCTAAATATGGATTCAACGTTCGTAGCTTGCTGTTCTTAGGTAAGTCTCTATTCTTCCTTAAACTTTTTATTTCGTCTCCAAAATAGTTTAATTGACACTGTCTTATACAAACATTTAATGCATTTGTCAACTCTTTACTAGTTAAATATTTGATTTTAGGCTGAACCGTGGACTGTAATTGATGTTTTATATTATTAGCAAAGCGTAGACAATAAGCAATTACACGAATCATTCTCTGAAAAGAAGAAAATCTGTCCCAAAGTGTATCTTTTACAGTGGCACAGCAAACCTTTGTCTGTTCTATTTCCGTTTCTAAATTCTTCGGCTTACCATACTTCACTTCCTTCTTTAATAAAAAAGTAGGACCTTCAAACCACAGTTTGTTCGTGACCAATTCTGCTGGACGTAGACCCCGGGATGCACAATCGGCAGGATTTTGATCTGAAAGTATGTGGGACCATTGGTGCGCATCTAATTTAGTCTGAATCTCAGACACCCGATTTGCTACGAATACCCTCCACCGACTTGGGTGGCTATTGAGCCACGCAAGCACAATTGTAGAATCGGTCCAGGCGTGTATATTTTGTTTGTCGATTTTCATGACCTCTGCTATTTCTGTGATTAATCTTACTAATAATACTGCACCAGACAGCTCCATTCTGGGAATAGAAATTTGTTTTACAGGAGCAACCTTGGTTTTGGCAGAGACCAAGCCAACCCGAACACTTCCAGTTATATCAATGGTACGTATATAAACCACTGCGGCGTAAGCTGCTTTGGAGGCATCGCAAAATCCGTGCAACTCCGTAACTATATGTTTTACCGACATTCCTAGCCATCGTGGAATTGAAATGTTAGATAAAACACTTAATTCATCACGGTAAGTTATCCATTCCTTTAATATTTTATCTGGAACGGTTTCGTCCCATTCTAGACCGGCTAACCATAGCTTTTGTATCATTATTTTGGCTAGTATTATACTAGGCCCTACCCAACCTAATGGGTCATATAGTCGAGATATTTGAGATAATAATTTCCTTTTAGTTTCAGGTGCTGACAACGGGGGATGTTTTACCGTGTATCGGAAGGTATCATCGCTCCGATTCCAGGTAAGTCCTACTATTTTCATAACTTCATCAGTTTTAATTTTTAATCCATGATTAGTATTTTCTTTTTCTATAGTTTTCATTTGACTTAGCAGCTCGTTACTATTGCTTGTCCATTTTTGTAACGTAAAACCTCCTTTGTTAAGTAGCTGTGTCATTTGCTCATAGATTTCCATTCCTTCTTTAACACTTTCACAACCAGTCAACAAGTCATCTACATAGAAGTCAGTTATAACTCTTTCGGCAGCCATAGGATAGTTTTTTCCTTCATCTTTACTAACTTGCTGCAATGACCGAACTGCCAGATAGGGTGCTGAAGCAGTTCCAAATGTTACTGTTAATAATCTGAAATGTTTTGCATCTGATGAATCCTTTGGTTTCCACAGAATTCTTTGTAGGTTGGAGTCTTCCGCGTCTACTAACACTTGTCGATACATTTTGACAATGTCAGCAACCATACAAATCATAGGAGCTCTCCAGCGCATGATCAAATGCCGAAGTTCTGGCTGCAAGGTAGGTCCTACTAAAAGGTGATCGTTTAGAGATTTACCATTTTTTCCCTTGCAGGAAGCATCATAAACAACACGAACCTTTGTAGTCTCTCTTTCCTCCTTTACTACGCAATGATGAGGTAAGTATACTGCTTCGACATTGTTGATTTCTGAAGGTGGCACTTGCTCCATATGTCCTAGTGATAAATATTCATCAATAACATCTGTATATTGTTGTTTTAAGACAGGATTTTTGTTTAGTTTGTGTTCCAGTGAATCCAGACGTTTTTTCGCAATGATGAACGAGTTCTGTACGATAGGTGCATCACTCTTCAAAGGAAGATGAACGATATATCTTCCTTGATCGTCTCTGCGTGTAGTCTCACTAAACAAGTCCTCACAACGCTGTTCTTCATCTGTAAGTAATTTTTTAGTTATTTTAGTATCAGCTTCAATTTCCCAAAATCTTTTTAACAAATCATTATCCTTCACGCAACAATGTAGTACATTAATGTTTGTGGACGGTATTTCCGCAGCATCAACCACGCCAGACAAAATCCAACCCAATGAAGTACATTGTGCTATTGGGAACCCATGTATACCCTTTTTTAAACCAGATTGAATAATTTTTCCATATATATCTGCACCCAATAAGAGATCAATGCGGTTTGGTGTATGATAATTCGGATCTGCTAACTGGATGTCTTGCAGTCCTTCAATTTGCAATAAATTCACCTTCTTAATTGGTATGAAAGTAGTTATTGACTTTAGGACATAAGCATTAACCGTAAAACTAACCTGGGGATTCATTCTTGAAGTTAATTCAATGTTGACCTTCGCTTTCGAAATAATATTTTTCCCATTACCAAGACCTGATATTTTGGTTGTAATTGCACTTTTCTTCAAATTTAGGTACTGCACGGTTGCTTCTGTAACGAACGACGACTGCGAACCTTGATCAAGCAAGGCGCGCAATGGATAACTTTCACCATCTCTTGACCTAGCGTTGACTACAGCTGTGGCAAGCAACACCTGACCATAATTTTTACCTGACGAAAAACAAGTTACTACCGGTTCATCGTTATTAGAACCTGGACTATCAGAACTGTCACTAACACAAAGATCGTCGTCATCGTCTATGGCGCAATTAGTCACAGGAGCATTCTCCGTGGGATGTAGGAAAGTGTGATGCTTGCGTTTGCATACCTTGCACCTTCCATTGTAAGTACAAGTTTTCGAACTATGATTGCCACTTAAACAAATAAAACAGATATTATTTTCCTGGACAAAATTACGTCGGGTTTCAACAGATTCATTTTGAAAATCTTTACAGAGGAATAATTTGTGTTCTTCGGAACAGAATGGACATTTTGTGTTTGAAACAAGTAACGTTTTTCCAGAGTTAACACCACTGCCCGAAGACTGATTACGAGAATAATTTCCGAAGTTGGATTTGGAATCAAGAAATTCTATTGCACGGTATCTATCTGTTAAAAACTCTTTGAATTGATCGTACGTTGGTAGTTCATCTAGGTTGCTGGACTTGCTAATACTAAATTCCCATTGTCGGCGTGTTTCCGAATCCAACTTGTGGGATAAAATATAAATGACAATGACATCCCAACTTTTGATGTCTATTCCTAAATTAGACAGGGCAGACAGGCAATCACTTGACGTATCTATTAAATCTTTCAAACTACTAGCGGACTCATTTAAAATGTTGCGCTGAGCAAAAAATCGTTTTAAGATATTACGACAAATGAATTTTCTGTTGTTATAGCGAACTTTAAGTTTGTCCCAACATCTTTCATAATTATTTTCAGTAATAAAAATATTTCTCAAAAGTTGTTCCGCCTCACCACTCAGATAGCCTTTTAAATAATGCAATTTTTGTATATTGTCTAATGTAGGATTCTGATGTATTATCGAGTTAAACAGGTCGTGAAATGTAGGCCATTCAGAGTATTTGCCTGAGAAGATAGGGATATTAATTTTTGGCAATTTCACATGAGGAGCTCTTGCAACATCAGATTCCTTGGAATAGACTAATGGTACATTAAAACTAGACAAAGCATATTTTAATTCACACTCATAATCTAAATAAGTTTGTTCAACTTCATCATAAACATCATTTTTGAAGTAATCCGTTTCCATCAATTTTGAGCGTTCGCATATTCGCATAAGCTCCTTGTGGCCTGATGCGAACTCTGTCCACGATCGCTCCAGCAACTTCAATCGACCTTCAATGTATTCCCTTGTGATTCGATCTTTTGGAGATTTTTTATAGTTAATTTTAGCCTTGTTAATGCGGCTCTGCATTTCTTCTTGGTAAAAGAGTAATGAGTCCATGCTCATTTTGTAATTTATACCTATATATTTTTTATAATTATGATAAGTAATAATAATATAAGAGTGTACCTCGCCAAAGGCACAGGTCGTGCACTGCACAATTTATTTCCTCAGTTGCCCGCCACCAAGTGGAATGGAATTTAATCTTAAGTTGGTTACTGGATCAATCATATCCGCGACTGAGAAGGACCATGAATAATATTGAATCAAGCAAACTAGATTATTTTCCAATGAAAAATGCAACCATATATATTAGAGAAAATATTTTAATTATTATAAGACATTGACAAATTAGGTGTCATCAAAAAAAGTAAAAAAAAGACAGTTTAACACAAGAAAAAGGTTTTAACCTGAACAGATTGGGCGATAGCTCGAGGGTTGATCCTTGGGCTTGCCGGATTTTGGAATGCCAATGACGGTGGCTTCCTTCCAAGATTTGGGGAAAATGATATTTTTTAATGCCGCATTAAAAATGGCGGTCAGAAGAAGAATTAGGTGTACCTACGTGGAAGAGCTTGATGATCTATTGGAAATCCCGTCAGGCCCAGGGGCCTTCCTGTTATGTAAATATCTGATAAGGGACCCATACTTCATCATGGATTACCGGTTCTATCGGCGGGTCGGCATCTGTGAGAGGGCTCGCGTGGTTGTTGAAACCCTCAGTATCAACCTCGAGTAGGTGATCTGGACCAACGGGGAGTACGCTAGGTGCACATTGTGCCTCAAGACTGGATGCTAAGCATTATCTGTCCCAGTCACTCCATAAGGAATTTTATACCTTTTTACTTTTCATGGTAATATGTTATATTTTAATTAAGCTGCATCTTCCACCACGCCTCAGCCGGCCGCCATCACATATTAAATAGGTAAGTGTTGTGCATTTGTGAAACCACCGCCGCTCTTTCTTTGTATATAAGCCTAGAGCCTATTAAGTTTTTTATTTTTTATACCACACAGGTGGCAAACAAGCACATGGTCGGCCCGATGATAAGCCGTTACCGTAGCCTATAGACGTAAGTAATACCGGGGGTATCACTCACGCGTTGCCAACCCTCCCAACCCCCCCAAGTGGAGCTCTGGAGACCTTACTCACCGTAGGAACACAACATGGCCGAAACCAATGCTATTTGGCTACGATCTTCTGTAAGGTGGAGGTCCTTCCCCAGACGGGCTGCTCCGATTTGAGCGGATTATCCGCTGTGCCCTACCTCTCTTAAAAAAAAGTCCTCTCCTTGTGCCTCCAATATTCTCCTGCTATTTGAAAATCCACATATTCCCTCACGACCAACAACTGACGGTCCACCCGCTAACGTTACCGCTGAATCTATAGAATTTGCTTCCCCAGTATTTAAAAAAACAACCATGCACTGTGCAATGTTGAGTTATATCATTATAAAAAGTTAAAAAATACTATCATTAAAACATGTGATAAATTGAAATATTCGCATAAATCAGAAATATCGAAATTATTGGTAGTCTCACAGGAATTTGTACTATGGACCAGTCAGTTAACTCTCCTAAGGTCTCCTCCGTCTTTATATGACGTCATCGAATTAAAAGTTTTAAAATAAATAAAAATAAGTTTATTTTCTCCACAAAAACAAAGGCATACGAATATTTACATAATTGTAGAAAACTGGTGCCCATGCTAGGTTTCCGAAGAACCTGTATTACGAGTTACCAGGTCTTCCCTATCATTATATGGTGCTAAACTAAATTAGTATATCTATGAAATTATTATGTTATATTAGGGTGGTTGGTAAACTGTTTCATTTTACACTGCACGAACTCAAATATTTGCAAGCCATCGGCGATTGTTGCCAATCCAAATTGTTGATACCCCAGATAATTACCACAATTTCACAGTTTATTTAAAGTTCGCCCTTTGATAGTGTTCCTCTGTTTACATGATGTCTGCATTTACAGTATTTCATTCGTTTAGGGTTCCGTAGTCCTCACAAACCCTGAGTCATGTCCTTAAGGCTTAACCGAACTCCTTTTTAATATAGCTTTATTTAACAAAATAGTATTTATATGGAAGGTAAGCTTGTTTGCCACCCTTGTGGTATAAAAAAATAAAAAAAAAATATGGAAGGAGTTAGAATTTCGGATATTACTCACCGTACGAAACGCATTGCTGCTTCACGTCGATATTATGTAAGAGGGTGGCACTTCCCGGTCGAGCTAGCCTATTTCATAAACAGTCTACCAAAAAAATTAAGTTAAAAGAGTTGGCTTCGAAATCTCTTACCCAGCGAAGCAAACGCATGCTTTATTACGCCGATATATTGTGAGAGGGTGGCACTTTCCCGGTAGAGCAAGCCCATTTCCTAAATGCTCACCGCTTCCTAAAAATACATACTACACAAACACATTATGTGTTTTCATTAGGTAACATTAAATTGAAGTTGGAAACGCGTCTCTGTAACCGCTCCACAGCAAACTTTTATAATTAAGTTGGGCGCGCTTAACAGGCACGGTTCATTTGGTTGCTAACTTAAAATTTCAGATTAAATTCAAAATAACAAAGAAACAAAGTCAAGTTTATTATAAAATAGGCTTTCGCAGTTTTTCACAAAGTGTAAAGATTACTAGTCGAATAAATGGGTTGTTGTATGTACAGTCAAGCGCAGGTCGACCTTTATATATTGGACTTTGTACCGTTCTTAAGTTCTATGTCATAAGAGCCTAAATTGGGTTGCAAGTGTAAAGCTCGACGTGCACCTGACTGTACATCTTTACTAATATTATAAAGAGGAAAGATTTGTAGTTTTGTATCTTTGTTTGAAACGAATAAACTCCAAAACTACTAGACCGATTTGAAAGATTCTTTCACCGTTGGGACGCCACACTATACGCCGGTGACATAGGCTAGAATATATTCTCACAAAAAAAATAGGAACCGTAACAGAAACCCATGCGAAGCTATGCGTAGTATAGGCATATTCGTCATCATTGTAGACTCCATACATTAATAGCCAATTCGACATTTTTCATAGGTGTTACAAAAAATTCTGCGGACTCGGACTCTACATTAGTAGTAGAGTTGAGAACACCGGACAATTACGGAAGGCTCACCGCTTAGAGCGGTTTCAGACTAGCGTTACGCGCGTATAATAACGCTCGCTACATACGCGCTATAAAAAACCGGAGGCGCGTATACGCATATTTCGGCGTGTTCGCTCGAATCGCGGGGAAGTGTTTCTCGCGGCTCGCGCTTGCGAGCCTATACGCGCGGTAAGGGTGCTTTTCCATCAGAGATGTGCTATGCTACGTTGCTGTGCATGCGTTTGATATCCACCAATCAAATTCATTGGTCCGCATAGCATAGCACTGGTGGAAACGGGTTCAACTAAGCTATGTTTTTTATATGGAAGGATGCGTGCTATGGATACATGCTGCTAAGGATGCGTGCTATGGATACATGCTGCTAAGGATGCGTGCTATGGATGCGTACTATGGATGCGTACTCTGGATGCGGGCTATGATGGCCGTGAGAGGTGTAGCTATATTGGTATATCCATCTATATACATCGCATAGCTCGAGCTGCGCATCTTCCTCGAGCAGCTACTTTGCGGCGGCGCATATTCATAGCACATCTTACTCGCCCCGCTACATAGCTTAGAATCAGTGGAAACGGTCACGTAGTTTCGTGGCTAAGATACATATCTGCATAGCACATCTCTGGTGGAAAAGCAGCAACGCTCGTACGAATTAATATACGCGCTTATAAGACCGGTTTCGGACTAGCGTTATTATACGCGCGTATACGGTCGTTTCGGCATACGCCCTTACACGCGCGCTACATTACGCACTTCAAAAAACCGGACGCGCGTATACGGGCATATTTCGGCGTGTTCACGTACCGGTATAGCAGTGGTGTCGTGTCAATATTAACATCGACTCGCGCTTATACGAACTTATAAGCGCGTCAACGCTCGTACGAATCACGCATGTGGCAAAAGGCGCGCCTATATGCGCCTACATGCGCTTCCAATAACGAGCTTATACGCGCGTACAAAACGCTAGTCTGAAACCGCTCTAAATACGAGTTTATACGAGCGTATATTTATTAGTCCCTGCACATCTCAAGCTATAAGCTAAACATATAATTTATTACAATATATAAATCGATTATATACACAAACTGTCGCCGGTGTAAGCAGCGGAGCCATGTCGTATATCATTCATAATTTAACTTCTCCTACGTATATTACCTGGTTGCTGACGCGTATTTCCGAACGCCATTCCATAGAAATTGATGCCAGTTCATCGGGTAATTAAAATTAGTTAGAAAATGTATTTTTGAAGTGGTAGAGCATTCATAAGTAGGTTACACCAATAGGGGAACGGGGAGGTACCATCCTCTCAAAGAATATCGGCATATATCAGCAATACTTTACAGAATTTTGTTGAGAGTGGAATATCTGGAATCCCTATCGTTATATCCACGATACAATACAAATCTCTTTATAAGACCATCCATACTAATATTATAAATGTGAAAGTGTGTTTGTTTGTTTGTTTACCTCCCTTCACGTCAAAAGTAATAAACGAATTGATATAATTTTTTTATTGGGATTAGTTTAAGGTCTGGAGAGTGACATAGGCTACTATTTATCCCGGAAAAATCTCTTATTCCCACTGGGAAAAATAAAGTATGTATTTTTTTGTTCTTCTTTCACGTCGAAAGTAACCTAAGTACCGACATGATTTTTTTAAAAAGAATTGATTTAAAGTCTGGAGAGTGACATAGGCTACTTTTTATCCCGGAAAAACATCTCTGACATAAGGTTATTTTTTTTCACACGGGATAAAGAGATTCCCATGGGAAAAATTATTGACCTTTTCCACGCGGGCGGAACTGCGGGTAACAGCTAGTTAAAAATAAAGAAAAACAATATTATATCAAAGGTGGTCTTAACTCAAAAGCAATCTCTTCCAGACAACCTAGCAAATGTGAAAAAGATTACAAACTATGTTGCAACATATTATTATAACTTAGGAATATATATATATTTATTTTAAAAAAAAATAAAAAAAATCTATACAGATCCTTGTTGTCTCCGAGGAATGCTAATATTTATAATAGGCGGTAATCTGTAATCACTTTCCATCATGTCCACTTGCATATTTATTTGCAATGTGACAATAAAATGCATACAAAACAAATAGGTCGCAGGTAGAGAGCCGTCCCAGTTTTTTACGTTGACAATTTCCAAAAAAATAAAGTTTTTCATTGCTAAACGAAGCTAAATAGAAAATAAAGCGGCAGGATACAGAGCTATGTTCTGTTTCAGAATATGGAATATTTGTGAGTCGTTTCTTTGTTTAAAACATACTGACCTATTTTGTTTGTAGTTTAGGAAAATGCATTACTGCATGTCCCGGCCATTTGGGAAAGCGACGGGGGTCTGTCGGGCACACCATCGACTAAAAATCTGACTGTCTGCCCCCTTCTCCGCCTTCACAGTGGCGGCGTCACGAGAACTGGTGATACTTTCGCAACCCCACCGGCTTGTGTCAGTTCAGTAGACCCATTCCATTTGGGCACGGCCCTACATCAGCGCGCGCGAAAAGGCACGCCGCTCCACTCGGGGACTTTCGTTCCAATGGGCGGCCGGCGGTTTCCCCTAACTGTCGCCCATATACTGACAGGCCTGGTGGTCGAGTGGCTAGCAATGGTAGGTCACTTTATCTCTATAGCCGCAGGTTCGAACTCTGTCCAAGGCAAACATGTGTGTGCATGAAAATATTTTCCCATTGGAATGACATACTTTCACGGGATAAAAAGTAGCCTATGTTGGGCTCTGTACCCCTGACAATATACATAATACAAATTTTCATAATGATCGGATGATTAGTTAAGCCGTGAAGGAATAACAAACAAACAAACTCACTTTGTCATTAAAATATTAGTTAGGCAGATTTTGGTAACGCATAACAAAACGGTATTTTGTTAATACGCACACGAGCTCCAGTAACATAGATTTAGTAAATACGCGGCCGCACCGCATTCGTCTTCAAGTTTGCTTATTAAGTTTATTAGGATGGCTCCGTTCTGTTTACAATTCATTACGTAGTACCTATTTATTGTTGTCATGTTTAACATTTTGTCAACAAGCAGCGTGGCGGAGTATCTAAGACTACGACTCCATTAATACTTAGTCCACCATTTTCGAAATGGTAGATCTTATGACATAGTAGAAACCCGGTTGAGCTATCCCATATTTGAGACACTACTAGTCTCATATTAGTAGTTTTTTTTTTAATTTTCCAACGTACAGTAACGTGGGTAAGCCGCGCAGACACTAGGAACGAAAATTTTTCTCATAGGTTCCGACCACGTTCCGACTATAAAAAATTTGATTTATTTTTGTTGTAACATATTACTTTTGTAACATTAGAAAAATCAAATACTAGAACGCGACAAAAAACAAAATGAAGATAGAATAAGAAATTTTCACTAAAAACGTAAACCAATTTGTCTTAATTGCAATAGTTACTCGATAGTAAATAAATATTAAATATATGGGGACAAATCACACAGATTTAGCTAGTCTCAAAGTAAGTTCGAGACTTGTAACGGTACTATATTTTATAACAAATACATAAATAAACATCCAAGACCCAGGCCAATCAGAAAAAGTTAGTTTTTCACTGTTTTTCATCATGAACCGACCGGGATTCGAACCCGGACCTTCTGGGTAGCAAACAGGCATGGTAACCATTACGCCACGCAGATCGTCTAACAATAAATGTGACAGTAAACGTATACAAACAAAAAGTACGGGAGTCCGCATCACAGACTCTGATACATGTATGTACTACAGGTATCAAAGTAAACACATTTGGTATTAATTATGCTGGGGAAGCGTGTTGCTTGCTCTGGTACATCAATCACGTTCTACATAGAAATTAGAAACTTAAAGTTATAATTAAGTCAAAGTGAAAATTGGTTCTTGTTGCAGACATGTTACTCGTGCGACTGAAGTGTCGTGACACTAGACGAAAATGTCGTGACACTGGACAGAAGTGCCGTGCGTGACACTTGACACGAATGTCGTGACGCTTGACACGAGTGTCGTGACGCTGACACGAGTGTAATGGCACTCGACGGGAGTGTCGTAACACTCAACAGGAGTGTCATGTAACTCGATGGAACTGTCATGACAGTTGACACGAGTGGTAGTGATATTCGACGGGAGTGTTGGGAGATTCAACACGTCCAATGTCACGACACTTCTGTCGAGTGGCACGTCACTTCAATCGAGTGTCACGACACTCGTGTCGAGTGTTATACAAAATGATGTGTTCTGTGCGTGTGTGGCTGAAGTAACAAATAAATGTTTCTCTATCATTTGCAAGTTGCTCTCGGATAGAGCTGTCGGCAATTACTCGCGGCAATTTATTGCAAATGTAAATTTATCCTTACTTCGAATCCACCCACTGCGGTGTACCTCACTGGCATTAAATAAACTAAGGTAATTCCAGAAGGAAATCGTAAATTTTAACATTTTACTGCACAGTAACATAACTTGCGGAACCCGTGAGCTTTTATGACAGCATTTTGGGTACAGTTTAGATTTTTGCAAAAAGAGAAACTCACAAGATGTTTTTATTAATAGACCGTCGTACCAACCTCTTTATTCATACCAGACAGAAAGAAAATATTTTGTAAGAAAAATTTTACCTCTGTATATTTTACTGGTAAAAGAAATGGCGAAAGCAGAACAGTGACGGGCTTTTTGGAACTATACTATACATACATACAAAAATTAAATACTAAGTAAAAAAAAACCCACACACACACTATTCACACAGCGCCATCTAGTCTCAAAATAAGCCCAAAATTAAATAAATAATTAAAAAGTAAAATAACGAAGCTTAAAGAAAATACGATCGAATTTTCGACGTCAGAGTTTTTTAAATCTAAAAATGTAAAACATTATAAAATAAAATATTGTTGAAGAAAATCTTACTTTTCTCTACCAGCCCATGATCCCATTCTCATACGATGGGTATAAGAAATTATGTTCGAACGACAGCCTATACGGTTTATGCATCGCGGCAGTCACCTACATAAAATTTGACACGTGAACCTATCAGATTAATAGTTTAAAATATTTAAGTTTTATATTACTCAATTCATTTCGCGAAATATGTGGTACTATCTGCTGCCCGCGGTGTTACCCGCGTTTAATTTTATGCACAGCAACGCCGTCTATATCAGATTTTTGACCAAATCCTCACGTACTTTTCTAGATAAAAAGTACTCTATGTGTTAATTTAAGTTATCAGCCACCTACATACCAAATATCATAAAAATTGGTCTAGCCATTTGAGCGTGAAGAGGTAACAAACATAACATAAACTTTTTCATTTATAATACTACTAGTAGGATTATTATATGGTTTAAGAAATTTATTTCTCATAAGAACTTAAATAACAATAGTTCACTTACTGAGAAACTAAAAAGTTCACTATTAACACTGAATTTATTGAGCGTGAATTGAATTACTAGCAACAATTATACCTGCCTATTTCTTTTTTAAAACAGTAGTTGTAAACTGTGTAATCTTTAAGTACGATGATCTAAATCACTTTCTACTGTTTAATTTCTGTCTGATTCGTTGTGAGTTCCAAGACAGCTGTAGTTTCTCCCCCGGGAAAGAAAGAAAGAAAGAAGGAAAGAAAGAAAGAAAGAAAGAAAGAAAGAAAATACATTTATTCTGTACAGCACATGAGACACGGACGTCAATACGCTTCATTGCTTGTCAATCTGAGGTCGCCGTTGTTGATCCTCGGTCTACACGAAGACACAACGGTGAAAATGTTCAAAAAAGTACATATTATATGTCTTATCCTGACTGACTATGACTGACGGATCAACACAGCCTAAACCACAAATTTTAGAGACCTTGGAGAGTGTGTTCTTTGTACGACGTAGGCATCCGAGAATCAATCCGATTAGGACAATTCATACAGATTGAGCTAGCCCCAAAGTAAGTTCGAAACTTGTGTTATGGGATACTAACTCGACGATATTATATTTTTATAACAAATACATTAATAGATAAACATCCAAGACCCGAGGCCAATCAGAAAAAGTTCGTTTTTCATCATGACCCGACCGGGGATCGAACCCGGGACCTCCTGGGTGGCGGTCTGGCGTGGTAACCATTACGCCACGGAGGTCGGAGGTTATTACTTGTGTATTTTATTATTGTATTTATTATCTGCTAGCTTTTCCCCGCGGCTTCGCTCGCGTTAATTTTATGATATAGATCTCGTTTGAAAACAAAACAACCAATAGCGCGACTTGTGGCGCCATTTGTTGGCCGATAGCAACCCAGCGCCCTCTATAGTAGAAAAAATATTTTCCCATTGGAATGACATACTTTCACGGCATAAAAAGTAGCTATGTTATGCTCTGTACCCCTGACAATATGTGTACAAATTTTTATAATGATCGAATGATTAGTCAAAACGTGAAGGAATAACAAACAAACAAACTCACTTTCTCATTAGTATGGATTCATTCATTCTATTTTATTTCATACTAGCTTCCGCCCGCGGCTTCGCCCGCGTGGCCTAGTAACAATTAGCATATCTTTCTTCAGAAACAAATTCCGGTCCGGCACGGCCCGGTACGGTACGGTTCCATCCGGTCCGGTCGATCCGGTCCGGTCCGGTCCAGTCCGGTCGGTCCGGTCCTTATAAGGACCCTACATGACAAATTTGGCATCTCTAGACCCAGCGGTTTAGGCTGTGCGTCCCTTCTCAACTTCGTTTGCGTATATCTCGCTTTCCCGTGGGAATTTTGAAAAATCGTTTCTTAGTACATAGCTAGATGTCGTAAGGAATCTACATGCCAAATTTGATATACCCTCGCAACTTCGTTTGCGTATATCTCGGTTTCCCGTGGGAATTTTGAAATATCCTTTCTTAGTACACCCCTAGACGTTGCCGTCGTAAGGAACCTACAGTCCAAATTTGGAATCTCTAGACCCACCGGTTTGGGCTGTGCGTTGATATATAGTTAAGTCAGTCAGTCAGTCAGGACTTTGAATTTTATCTATGAAAAAAAAATCCGGTCCGGTCCGGTTCGATCCGGTCCGGCACGGCCCGGTACGGTGCGGTTCCTTCCAGACCGATCAGATCTGATCCGTTCTGGTCCGGTCCGGTCAATCTGGACCTTAAAAGGACCCTACATGTCAAATTTGGCATCTCTAGACCCAGCGGTTTGGGCTGTGCGTCCCCTCGCAACTTCGTTTGCGTATATCTCAGTTTCCCGTAGGAATTTTGAAATATCCTTTCATAGTACACCCCTAGACGTCGTAAGGAACCTACAGTTCAAATTTGGAATCTCTAGACTCATTGGTTTGGGCTGTGCGTTGATAAATAGTTAAGTCAGTCAGTCAGGACTTTGAATTTTATTTATGAAAAAAAATCCGGTCCGGTCCGGTTCGATCCGATCTGGCACGGCCCGGTACGGTGCGGTTTCTTCCAGACCGATCAGGTCTGGTCCGTTCCGGTCCGGTCCGGTCCGGTCCGGTCCGGTCAGTCTGGACCTTATAAGGACCCTACATGTCAAATTTGGCATCTCTAGACCCAGCGGTTTGGGCTGTGCGTCCCCTCGCAACTTCGTATGCGTATATCTCGCTTTCCCGTGGGAATTTTGAAAAATCCTTTCTTAGTACATTCCTAGACGTCGTAAGCAACCTACATGCTAAATTTGGAATCTCTAGACCCAGCGGTTTGGGCTGTGTGTGGATATACCCTTGCAACTTCGTTTGCGTATATCTCGGTTTCCCGTAGGAATTTTGAAAAATCCTTTCTTAGTACACCCCTAGACGTCGTAAGGAACCTACAGTCCAAATTTGGAATCTCTAGACCCACCTGTTTGGGCTGTGCGTTGATATATAATTAAGTCAGTCAGTCAGTCAGGACTTTGAATTTTATATACACTGGGCGTCAAAAATAAGTAGTACAGTTTTAAAATTGCAATATCTCCTAAACTGCAGAAGCTAGACCTTTGAAATAAAAAAAAGTTAAAAGACAATTTAATTTCATTTAATAAAAACTTCATGCATAATATCATTTTTTAAAGATTGACTGAAAAAAAACTTAATAAATAAAAACACTATTTTTTTAAACTGTTGGCTTGTACTTTTGTTTTTTATTGTTTTCTTTATTGCTGATAAATCAATTGCAATTCAAAAGCAAATGTGTCTTCAGCGAGTAAACTTTACTAATCATGCCTCTTTCACCAGAAGAATGTGCAAGAATCATAACTTTTCTCGAAGTAGGCATCAGTATGCGTCGTTCTGCAAGAACGGTGGGTGTAACTCTAAGAACGATCCAGCAAGTAAAGCGAAGATACGAAGAGACTGGAAACCATCTAAGGAGACCAAGTAATGGCAGACCCAGGTGCACTAGTACCCGAGAAGACCGCTTAATTGTCTCTACTGTGTTAAGAAATCGTCACCTTAATGCAGTTGAGGTCCAGCAACAGCTTCTTCAGACCCGAAGAGACTACGTTAGTGAGAGTACAGTGAGGAGAAGACTTGCTGAAGCCAACCTGAAGTCGTACAGGCCAGCAAATGGCCCCAAACTTGAGACAGGGCATCGAGTAGTAAGACTACGCTACGCGCGTCAACACGTACAATGGGGCGAAGAAGAATGGACAAGAGTTTTGTTCACAGATGAGTCTCGGTTTTCTTTATTCACTTCCGATGGAAGGCGGAGAGTATACAGGCGACCTGGTGAGCGATACATTCAAGGTTGCATCTCGGAAAGAGTTCAATACGGCGGGGGATCTGTTCACGTATGGGCTGGCATCTCTTCAGAGGGTCGCACAGAGCTAGTGGTCATAGAAAATGGCACTCTGACTGGTGAAAGATATGCATTAGAGATCCTTAACGAGTATGCAGGGCCATATTTAGCAAATATGGGTGATGGAGCTATACTAATGCATGATAACGCCCGGCCACACACCGCTCATCTCGTACAAGAGTACATTCAGGAGGTTGGCATCAGCTTGATGGCTTGGCCATCAAGAAGCCCAGATCTTAACCCGATTGAACACGCCTGGGATGAGCTTGGGAGGCTAGTCAGAAGACGCAGACCACCCCCCGCCACCCTCAGGGCTCTAAAACAGGCCCTGATAGAAGAATGGGTGAATATTCCCCAACACCGCCTCCGAAACTTAGTGTTCAGCATGCCAAACCGGCTCCAAGCTGTCATCAGAGCCCGAGGCGGCAACACAAGTTACTAAAGTGGGAACAAGGCCCAAAACGTAAAAATTAAGTTCTTGATAGTTCCTTCAAAATGGTTAGCTTTTTAGTTTTTTCCTAATTTTCAGTGTAAAACTTTACTAATGCTAAATAAAGTATTATTTTTAGAAAACTTTGTTAAATTTGCTATAAAATGACTTTTATTTCAAAACTCTAACTTCTATAGTTTAAGAGTAATTGCAATTTTAAAACTGTACTACTTATTTTTGACGCCCAGTGTATATAGATGAAAAAAAAACCGGTCCGGTCCGGTTCGATCCGGTCCGGCACGGCCCGGTACGGTGCGGTTCCTTCCAGATCGATCAGGTCTGATACGTTCCGGTCCGGTCCGGTCCGTTCCGGTCCGGTCCGGTCCGGTCGGTCTGGACCTTATAAGGACCCTACATGTCAAATTTGGCATCTCTAGACCCAGCGGTTTGGGCTATGCGTCTCCTCGCAATTTCGTATGCGTATATCTCGCTTTCCCGTGGGAATTTTGGAAAATCCTTTCTTAGTACATCCCTAGACGTCGTAAGGAACCTACATGCCAAATTTGGAATCTCTAGACGCAGCGGTTTTGGCTGTGCGTTGATACACGCTCGCAACTTCGTTTGCGTATATCTCGGTTTCCCGTAGGAATTTTGAAAAATCCTTTCTTAGTACACCCCTAGACGTCGTAAGGAACCTACTGTCCAAATTTGGAGTCTCTAGACCTCAGAACACAGAAAGAAGAGAAATGTAATAAGACAGTTTTTGTACCGGAACCGATGTCGCCACTTACATACACAGTTACATTTTAACACATTCATAGAATAATCTCCGACAGTCACACTCGCACAAATCGTAAGCCCGTGATTTGCAGTTCGATTACGAACACAGATGTAAGAAGTGTATTATAGTGACGGGCACCTAATGAAAAAGGGCGACAAGCATTATCGATAACTACCTCTCGATATTTTACAATAACTATTTATTACGGACTACAACTATGAACTATAATACCTATTTAATTTTAAATAATTAAAAAAGAAAAAAAATTACCAAAGTTTTTAGTTTTTATTTATTTTATTTTTGGAAAATAGTAATTTTTATACAACCAATTAAAAGAAAGAACTTTAAAAAAATTAGTACATAATAACAAGCGATTTTTTTAAAAGCTTTTATTTAACTTGACCTGTATGTATGTATGTATGTATGAATGTATGTATGTATGTATGTAAGGGTGGAATCTTGGAACGAAAATTTGAACCACTTCCCGTAGACCGATTGAGCTGAAATTTTGCTTAAAACTGTAGATCAGATGACAATACAATATTATGATAACAAAATTACGATACAGCCTTTTGTGTTCCGTTTTTCGTATAAAACAGTTCCGACCAAAAACCTATAGGGTACTTCCGGTTGTCCTAGAATCATGAAATTTGGCAAGAAGCAAGATGATGTAGTACAAGTACAGGAATAAATCTGAAAATCGTAAATTTGTAGTTACTTCTTCTTCTTTAAACAACCAATATAATGTGACCCTACCCTTGGTACATTTTACATTGGTACATGGCTCTTTTATACCGGTTATGAATTAAAATGTATTTTATCTATTACTAGCTTTTCCTCGCGGCTTCGCTCTCGTTAATTTTATGACATAGATCTCGTTTGACAACAAAACAACCCATAGCGCGACTTGTGGCGCCATCTGTTGGCCGATAGCATCCCATACAGCGCCCTTTATAGTAGAAAAAATATTTTCCCTTTGGATTGACATACTTTCACGGGTAAAAAGGTAGCCTATGTTGGGCTCTGTACCCCTGACATATACAAATTTTCATAATGATCAACTGATTAGTCAAGCCGTGAAGGAATAACAAACAAACAAACTCACTTTCTCATTTATAATATTAGTATGATAGTATGACTAGTATGAGGAGCTCGATGGCGTCGCTGTGTGTCACACTCTAATATGAACACACAAGTTAAGCGACGGTGACCCTAGCCAGCGTTTGGATGGGTTTCGTTATCTCGAGCTTCTTCGTGCTTCGGAGGGCACGTTAAGCCGTCGGTCCCGGCTGTTGTCGATAGATGACAGTCGTTAAGCCAAGTCGGTGGCCTTAGGGCGGTTTGAAAACACCGACCTCTGCCAATCCGCATTGGAGCAGCGTGGCAGAGTACGCTCTAATCACCTTCGATTGAAGGGAGACCTGAGACCAGCAGTGGGATGATTATGGGTTGATATGATGATGATGATGATGACTAGTATGATTATGGGAAGGAACCCTCATGCGCGAGTTCTACTTGCCCTTGGTCGGTATTTTATTTTTGATGGGTACATAAACCCGTTTAGTTTGTCGCAGGGTGACTGTAGTAAAATCAGGAAATTATATAGGTATTCAAATTGCTGGTGCTAGTTATTTATCTATATATATAAAAATGAAACCCGTTTTCCGTTGTCACGACATAACATGAAAACGGCTTGACCGATTTGGCTGATTTTTTTTTTTAGAATATTCCTTGAAGTACGAGGATGGTTCTTACGGAGAGAAAAATTTAAAAATTCCCACGGGAAAGCGGGATACACGCAAACGAAATTGCGCGGGTTTCGCTAGTAACAAATAAATTCATTAGACAAGTACCGCCCCTCGACAATAGATGGCACTGCGAAACCTGTCCAGTGATAACTAAAAAGTAAAAAATAAATTAAAAGTAAAAAAATATATTTAAAAACAAGCTTTTATTTAATTGCGCTAAAAAGAATAAAATAAACTTTTCTTTTAAAATTTTAACTATCAACTTATAACGTCATTACACAATTTATATGACATAAAAGCTTGTCGCGAGATTTACCTGTTTAGGAAAACATAATTATCGAACTAACATTTATTCGTACTACGAGTAAATGTTAGTAATTAAATCTCGCGACAAGCTTTTATGTCATATAAATTGTGTAATGACGTTATAAGTTGATAGTTAAAATTTTAAAAGAAAAGTTTATTTTATTCTTTTTAGCGCAATTAAATAAAAGCTTGTTTTTAAATATATTTTTTTACTTTTAATTTATTTAAACTAATCAAATGAGTTTTTACGTGAGCTACTTTCCCCTTGAGTTTGATCCAATACTTATGGGACTAGGACACCCTGTACAAGGAATGCACTGTAGTAAAAGTTTCAAATTATCATACTTTCAAAAATTAGAAATACAAAATTATCGATACTAAAATATTCTACTTTTGGCAGCACTACATGGTTTGTGCGACGGCCATTATCACTTTGACAGATCGCGGAAGCTACAAGCGGCGGTACCACGATATTTTCACAACATTGTAATTATCGTTACGTTTGCATTCCATTGTACGTGCATACCGCAAAACATTGAAAAACGCGTATCCAAAACAAGCAATGGACAATATTTTTAACGGAAGTATCGACTATGCCGTATATTGTTTAATGATTTCTATGCCTCAAAAATATTTCGTTAATTTGTCATTTAAATAGAAAAATATTAAATAAATGACTTACCTATGATAAGTAACACCACTATTACTTGAATTTACCGTATCACTGCGATTTTTGCACGTAATTAAAGCCCAAAGCCGGCATTTTTGTTGACATTCACGGACGTGTGTTCGCGGAAGCGTTGTTTTGTGAATGACTTAGAACAATCAAGTTCCTGCACATTTGTGCAGTAAATGGCGTCATGTGCCCCGCCCACAAACCATATCTCTTGTATTGTGATATCTGTGCTCTAGACCCACCGGTTTGGGCTGTGCGTTGATATATAGTTAAGTCAGTCAGTCAGGACTTTGAATTTTATATATATAGATATTGTGTTATTAATATTTGATTATATTCGTTCAATTTAAGCTGCAATCGGCATTTTCTGCACTCCCAATGGTTGACTGGTAGAGAATGCAAAGCATTAAGTCCGCCAATTGTTTCAGTATTTTGTGTATTGTGGTCAATAAAGTCATATATGTATAAAAAAATTTTTTTGAAACAATTCTTATCGGATGTATTACTCTGGTACTCAATACTTACATATTACAGAAAACCCCCAGACGCGAAACTAACACCATGCCATCACAGGACCACCAGGCCTGTCCTGTCCTGGCCTGTCCTGGCCTGTCTTGTCCAATGGTCACTTATCTCAAGGGCCGCGGGTTCGAATCCTTCGCAAGGCAAACATTTATGTGCATGAACATGTCTGTTTGCCTTGGTCTATTTTCTATGTATAATAAGTATTTATTTACAAAAAAACGTATTTAAGTATATTTATCAGCAATTTAGTATCTAGTACAAGCTTAGTTGCTTAGTTTGGGACTAGATGGCGTTGTGTGATTTAAAAAAAACATACAAAACATTATAAATGTTTGCCAAACGGGTATCGAACCAGCGCCCTCTATTGCAGAGACTATAGAAAATGTGTTTGACGGTGCCAGCGTTGGATCACTCGCTACCACCGGGCTGTCGTATTTAATGTTTGTTTTGATACGCGCTACATCTAATTCACTTAACACTAATATAATATGAAATGAAATGAAATCGTTTATTTCAGAAATTAGACCTTCACAGGCACTTTTTCTTGTCATTTACAATTTGTATATATGTATAAAGAGAATAAACTACGTTATATACTACCACCATTTCGGACACAAGCAAAATGGCCACCGGTAAAAGAAATGGCGAAAGAAACCCGGTTACGGCATTTTTTGTCATTTAGCAATTTTTTTTCCTTTCACTCTTTTGTTACAATGTATAAGTACATTTATAAGAATAAATAAAATACAGATCCAGGTACATACAGAAATCAAGCTCAAAACGCGGGATGTCGATCCAAATAGCGCTATGGTCAAATCCTAAATATGTCGAATATGTAGATGTTAATAAAGCGAGCAGACCAGTCCCCCAAGATGACAACCACAACTGAGAGTCGGCCCGCCAGCCTCCATAATATGTAAACTCCATCCGAAATCTGGTCCAAAATTTAAGCTCGATTCATTAAATTCTAAACAATCTAAGTTACCGATTTCTGTTGATATAAGCATCAAGCCAAGTAAGGCCTTTATCACATTATACGGGTGTTTGTTCCCAACAAGTTACAAAAACCGGGTAATGAGTCGGGCCATGTACAATGTAAGGTTCCGTATTCGCTACGCTTTGCTTGAAATAATGAAACCCATCCAAACACTAGCTAGGGTTAATGTTGCATGACATTCTTACGTTTTCATAAAAGAAATTTTATTTTATAAGTTCTTCGGGCTATTATACGGTAGCTAGTAGAACCTACTTAACGTAATTAACTTAAGATGGTAACCCCATTCTATCTGTTAAGTAAAGAAGCGCTTGCTTGTTTGCCTGCCTTAAATAATATAAAAAATGCATATCAAAACGAATAAAATAAAAATAGCTTTAGTTACACGAACTGTAGTAAACTCACAACCGAAGTATAACCTGCAAACTTCCAATTCTCTTGATAAAAGAACTTAGAAACTATTGAGAAAATAATAAAAATGATATCTAATGTCTTATAAATAATATATTTTATAGTTTGCGACCACTTCTATTGATTTCTTGTTGCTGAGTTGACACAGTTTCTGTAATGTGATTCAAATATAATTTTCTTTGATTATTTTTATAACAGAGAAGGACAAACACGCTGGCGTTCACCTGATAGTAAGCAATCACTAATGCTTATGGACATCCACGATTATAAGAATTTTGGATGCGTTATCCACTTATAAAGGGAATAAAATGAAGGAAGGGGGAAGGAAACAGAGACTGGTATTAGACTTCTACACAAAATCCACTTCACACATCAAAGAACGGCTGTCCACCCTTGTTCGATCCCGGATACTGCAGTTCTTCGGGCATGTGACGCGAAGAGGAAGTGATGCCGTGGAGCGCTTGGTAGTGCAGGGCCGAGTCAATGGCTGCAGATCCAGAGGACGATCTCCTCTGCGCTGGACCGACCAGATCAAATCTCTGACCCAGGAGCCTCTCAATGAATGCGCAAGACAAGCTTCCACCAGAGACAGATGGAGAACGGTAGTAAAACGTTACAGGGAGACGCGCGTGGCCACGACTACTCTGTAAAGAGCATACGACTGAGAAGAGAATTAGACTTCTAACTCTGTCACTCATAGAACAAAACACAGTAGCACACCACTCCACCGCTATTTCACGTCAATATTCTGTGAGAGGGTGGTATCGGTCATATCATTCATTGCTTATTATAAATCTGTCATTAATCCTGGCTTTACAGGAGACACAGCTGTGGGAATGTGTGGGGGGCTTGTCCCGATATTGTCAGTTTGAAGTTGCCATTAATTCTGGCTTCACAAGAGACACTGCGTAAGGAATATGTGGTGGACTTTTCACGTTAGACGACTACAAAATACAACAGATATTTTATTTCACGAAGATCGTTTAGCTATGGATGTTGTTATGCGTGTAATGCGTGCATATGAATATTGTTTATGTGTGCGTGAGCGATTTTACCAGCGCTTCCGAGCGTTTGCGAGGTTACTTTGTGATCGTCACAACATTCATAGCCAATGCTCTTCGTGAAATAGAATATTTGTGCCTTAATCCGTGCAATGTAACACAAGCCTTGCCGTCTTATTAAATTTTCAAAGGATTTCATACCTTAGAGGCAGTTAATTTGCTAATTTATTAATCCCTCACGTTCCCCTTCCTTGATTATGATTTATCGTGACAAATAGAAAGTCTGGCGGGTGTTAGCACATGCCACGCCGCGGTTTGCATTTTATGAAACGACTAGTTTGTTATTTACTAGCGGGTAGGGTTACGTTGTTGATTTTGTGCTATGTACTCTTAGTTGACGAATATCGTCATAGTCATATCGTTTCTTTTCTAGACACGGAATCAAAGTGAGCGGCAGATAATGGCCCCCCAAATGTACAGATTTATATGAGACTGGTCTCGCAGGCAGCGAACCGCCCCGCGTCGCTGCCCGGATGTTTCCTTCATTTGATCCGTTCAAGCTCTTCTCCATCTTCTTCTACAATCTTTCCTTCTAAGATATTTCTGATCAACTCAACGTATCTTATAAGACTACTAACTAGTAGGACATCGTCCTACTAGTTTTTCCCTTCTATTTCTTTCACAATTGCTTTCATTTACTCTCCGCGGCAGTTCTTCATTCGTAATCTTTTCGATCGTACTCTGCCACGCTGCTCCAAGGCGAATGGGTGGAGGCCAGTGTTTCCAAGCAGCATGAAGGCCACCGACTTGGCTTAACTGTCATCTACCGACAACAGCCCGGCTATTGGCGATGGTTTATAGCTTAACGTGTCCTCCGAAGCACGTAACCTGTTCGTACCATTTTATTTTAATAATTAATGTCATAAACAAATAAGCAATATTCCTGCAAGACCAAGACACAGGCTAGTATAAACACCTTGGACACCTTTTAATCGGTATGCATAGAAAAAAACCCGATTGAAATTTCCATAATTTTCCGGTCGTAACGTTTTTAATAAAATGTCCGGTTAGCGAGGCGGGCGGCGGAACAAGTCCATAAGCATAGTTGAAATTCCGTTGAGTTATAAACGAATAGCGATTTTTTAAATTTATTGTATAATGTTTTAGTTATAAATAAAATCCGAAAGTACATGACTGTTATGATGAACAGCGAAACCCGGTAAGGCAGCACCTCTCTAGACAGGTTCTTAACAGATTAGGCCGTAATCAGAAAGAAAGCTGGAAGCCTACCAGCGCTTATAGGAGTCGATCCGCGCAGGTAACAGTTACATAAAGCAAGTAGATTGAAGCAGAGACTGTAGAAAATGTGTATGGCGGTGCCAGCGCTGACCAACGCTTGTCGAAGAGTGTCGGAACTTGTCGGCGACGTTCTGCACTTTTCGGCGCTGGTTCATAGAGACTGCCTGCGCCGTTTACCTGCTCGGATCGGCTCCTATAAGCGTTGGTAGGCTGCCAGCTTTCTTTCTGTATACAGCCTTAAAATGAGGGAGAGTTCTTGATTTTAAATTGACTGACAGTTTATTAAACAATACCGAACACATGAGTTACAATTTTAGGAGAGCTGGATTAATTTTTCGTTTTAGGTCTTGTTGTTGAAAGCACAAAAAGACGTTGCAACATTTCATTTGATAAATAAATAATAATAAATATTTAGGGACAATTCATACAGATTGAGCTAGCCCCAAAGTAAGTTCGAAACTTGTGTTATGGGATACTAACTCAACGATATTATATTTTATAACAAATACATATGTAGATAAACATCCAAGACCCGAGGCCAATCAGAAAAAGATCGTTTTTCATCATGACCCGACCGGGGATCGAACCCGGGACCTCCTGGGTGGCGGTCTGGCGTGGTAACCATTTCGCCACGGAGGTCGTCAATAGAGATAGAGTTACAATTCCTGGATTCCACGTTACCTAGTCATATTTTACATATTGTTTCAGTGTTTTTCAGTATGATTTAAATATTAGATAAATTAGCTTACTATATAAATTACCAGCATTTCGGAAACAAAGCAAAATTACCAGTGGGAAAAGAAAAGAACGCTTCCAACAAACGCTAGCTAACACAGACGACCCTAGTCTGCCATCTTAGTGCGCCGTGTGCGTATCAATGAAAAATCCTCTTTGGACTTTTTAGCGCAATAGGCAGACTTTTTGTGCGCTACAGTCTTCATCGCACGAAATAGTGTCCTCTGCGTTGCCCGTGCAACATTCGTGCTCGGGCAGACTCCACACGCCTAATATACTGTAAAAAATGGTGGATGATAGTATAACGCTAGTTTTTCAACACTTAACTACCCATAACTCGGACCAATGGGAACTGACATACCTCGAAGTTGAATTGAGCGAATTAATAATACATAAATTAATTTAACTTGCCAGGGTGGCTGACACAGGCACCAAAACTAATTGCGTGACTATGACTCGAGAGGTTTACCGCCATTTATGTTAATATTAAAATGTGATTCATAAAGTTAAGACATAGTTTGTTATATTCTTTTATTTAGCATGTCAAAGTTACCCATCCATATCTTGGGCATCAGAGGGCACAGTTTTTATAACAGCTCGGGGCAAACATTTTATAACATGGCATTTTGTGTTTGTCTCGAGTCTGGAAGTAGCATTTATAAATAGACCTCCGTGGCGTAATGGTTACCATGCCGGATCGCCACCCAGGAGGTCCCGGGTTCGAACCCCGGTCGGGTCATGATGAAAAACGAACTTTTTCTGATTGGCCTCGGGTCTTGTATGTTTATCTATATATGTATTTGTTATAAAATATAATATCGTTGAGTTTAGTATAATTATTTAAGAACAAACATTGTAACCTTAGATTGTAAGATAAGAGAGAATAATAAACGATTTGATTTGATTTGAGTATCCCATAACACAAGTTCCTAACTTACTTTGGGGCTAGCTCAATCTGTGTGATTTGTCTTTGTCCATAAAGAAATGCCATATTTACAATACACGAACAAATGTACAGTAAAAGTTAGAGATTAGTGTATTATGCAACAAGGCGTCCTTATTGCTGAAAGCAATAATTTTATGAAAACGTGTTGCAATGATAATAAATATACAGGGACAAATCACACAGATTGAGCTAGCGCCAAAGTAAGTTCGAAACTTGTGTTAGGGATATATTTTTTATCAAATAATAGATACATCAAAGACCCAGGCCAATCAGAAAAAGTTCGTTTTTCATCGTGACCCAACCGGGATTCGAACCCGGGATCTCCTGGGTGGCGGTCTGGCGTGGTAACCATTACGCCACGGAGGTCGACAAAACAATTACATTTATTTCATTAAAAAACGTGCAAACTAATGTGATGGTATTATACTTAGAGCCGACATTATACAGACTGCTCGAGCAGCCATGGATCAAAATACACTGACCGCTCTTGTAGTCATAGTCAACATTTTGCAGCTTTGACCGCACGACCGCCCAAAGCAGCTCGAGCAGTTCGTGTATGTAAAAGTATGTAGTTCACTTTGCAGTCAAATTCAAATTCAAAACTTTTATTCAGAGAATAGGTTTTCACAAACACGTTCTCTTGTTAGAGTATACAGTAATAAATGATTTGTATAAATTAATCTACTCTATAAACTACTACCATTTCGGAAACAAAAGCATAATGACCACTGGTAAAAAGAAATGGCGAAAGAAAACCAGTTACGGCCTTATTGTCATTTAAAAATATATAAGAAAGAAAGAAAGAAAATATTTTTATTTGGTGCTATTACATAAAATATTGTATATATAGTGCTATTATATAAAAACATTCACTTAAAACTAAACAAACATCTTATTCTAAAATAGCACCAAAATGGTGGCACTCAGCATATGTCCCGCACGACGAAAATGATTCCGTGCGTGACGCTGGTTTTCAGTGTCACCATTTTTACGGAGTGAGCGTAAAATATTTATAAATCGTACTTTTCTTTTCTCTTTTCTTTTTCAACATAAAATTTAAAACTAGGTACATACATACAACATTACGTACGCTGAATGTCAATAAATAGTGCCAAAAATTTGTCTCAACATAAAATTAAATCTAAAATATAAAATGCTAAATCGGTGTTATAGATAGGAGCAGACCGCAAGGCAGCAACCGTTCTCGTGTATTTTCGAGTTGACATGAGTGAGTCTCCGCTTGAAGAACTTTATCTCGACTGCCTCCAGTAGTCCATATATGTAGGTCTCTATCAGCAAGCAAGCAATGCGTAGCCAATACGGAAGCAATACGCATTTGCCAGAATTTTCATAATATTGTATTGTTTTATTATATTCTAATAAACAAACCACTCCATAGATAATCCCGTATAAGCCTATCCAAAGCACTCACTTATGCCGCGGACGGAGAGATCCCGGAAATTACTGAGAGCCCAACCGCTTTTAGTATTTCCGCTCTACATTTCAATTGTTCAAAATCTAGTTGATAAACTCCAGATTAATAGTGCTTACGATGTACATTTTAGAGATGTTTAAGGATGTTCCAACAAACAGGTATTGTGGTTCGAATCATGGTAAGAGAAAATTTTTACGATCACTGTACCTATAGAAAATTTTTAATGATCTTTCCACACTGATTTTTTTAAGCTAATTACACTACAAAAAAAGGAGGGGTTGCACTCCGGGAGTGCCGGCAAAAGTGAAAACTTAAACATCAACGTTGTGCATTTTTGAATATTTTGGAATGGTTAGGGAATCCTACGCTTTTTCGATCAGGCAACGGATCTGACGCGAGTTTAACATTTTTTACCCATCTAAAAAAAGTGCCAAGCGCCGCTAAAGAAGTTTTCACTTCAAAAATCATCCCCATTTTACGAGTATGGGAGGAGCACACAAAAAAATCTCTCTTTTATTTCTTTACTTTGTGGCGACACCTATCGCCATACAGAAGAACTACAGAGTGAAGAAAAAGTTCACAAAGCGAACACATGACGTCATATACGACGACACTTAGAAATCCTGAATCGCGCTATCGAAGTTTCTACGATATGGAGATATATATACAACCTCCGACACATACATTGTCGGAGCCGCGGTTCCCCAGGCATGACACCCAGGCTGGCCGGAAGATCTTCCCTTTGTGGCGGTCGAGCACATCGCCATCGCTCCCGCTACAGTGGTGACCCCGACGTGATTGGAAGCAGCCTTCTTCATCATATCTCCTGATCAGCTCTGACGTCATCACATTCTTCACTCCTCAACTTGAAGCCTCATCATCAGCAGTCTCACAGCACTCCAGCCACGGGGAAAATCAGGTTCATCGCAGCCGACTCACCGAGCTACCTGTTCCTGCGCCCCTTATCCCGACTCACTGGGATATTCCTCATCCAGACTCACTTGGATAACCCTCATCCCGACTCACTGGGATATTCCTCATCCAGACTCACTTGGATATTCTGCATCCCGACTCACTGGGACATGCATCATCCCGACTCACTGGGACATCACTCATCCCGATTCACTGGGATACATCAAGCACGCACGCTCACGCCCGACTCACTGGGACACTTGGAGCACGCACACTCAAGCCCGACTCACTGGGCAAGCTAACGAGAAGCACAGACTGCTGATCATCATCTCATCGGACCTTCGATCCTGGAGGGGAGTACTGTGGCGACACCTATCGCCATACAGAAGAACTACAGAGTGAAGAAAAAGTTCACAAAGCGAACACATGACGTCATATACGACGACACTTAGAAATCCTGAATCGCGCTATCGAAGTTTCTACGATATGGAGATATATATACAACCTCCGACACATACATTGTCGGAGCCGCGGTTCCCCAGGCATGACACCCAGGCTGGCCGGAAGATCTTCCCTTTGTGGCGGTCGAGCACATCGCCATCGCTCCCGCTACAACTTAAAAGGTATCTTTTTTTCTTTAGTTTATCAGGGCATACAATTTAATGTGTCATTAACTTTAAAAATGCATTTCAGTAAATTGTTGTTATAGTGCCAGAGAAGAGCATTCATATCCCAATCTTATAATCACTAAACTATTGCAAAAAATATATGCTTTCAAATACGTTTCCTAAAATTTCCACACATATTTCGGTAATATTGAGTTTGTTGCAAAAATGCAAAGTAATACGGATCGTTTCTCGTGGCACACAGTGGTCGCCCCGGGCACCCCACAAAATGCATTTGAGCTGCAGGCTGCAATGTGAATTTTGGTCACAATTCGAGGAATATTAGAAATATTACTTTATAGTTTAGAGCACATTCATATAACGATGATTTGTATGCTTTTTTTTAGGATTTGTTTCTTTTTGACGACGGAAATGTATATCATCATATCAACACATAATCATCCCGCTAATCGTCTACTTTCAATAGATTGTTTCACTTTATTTGTATCAGCCAAGGCACACATTACATAAAAGAGCAACATAACAGCAAATAAGCGTCCGCAACATATAACTGTGTGTGGCGATAAAAACGCCACAGTGATACAATCAGTGTGCTGATTTCTCAGAGAGACTGCTATTCAGTTATCAACCACGGGATCAATTGAAGATGATAAAAGCGTTCTCTGCCACGATACACCAATGCGGATGACCAGAGGCCAGTGTTAAGCCACCTGCAGGGGGCACGTGAAGCCGGAAACTCGAGACAACGAAACCCATCCAAACGCTGGTTAGGGTCAACCTTGCTTAATTTGCGTGTAAAGTGCGACAAACAGCGACGCCATCAAGCTCCTCTAATTGTATAGTATAACTTTATTTGCATAGAGGCACAAATACACATTAACAACTACATTAAGAGCATTGTTGTATGTACCGCAGTGACACAAAAAGACAATAACTCAACGATTAAGATTGCTCAGAAAGCAAACGCTAAATTTTTAGTGATTACAGTCAAATTAAGAGTGCGTGCGTAATAAGTAAAGATTTTAATAAAATTTCTACTACAATATCTACGAATACGAAGACAAAATAAATTATTTCTAGTCGTAACAAAAGATGATACTGTTTTCGTCTGTCTCCAACATGTAAATGCGAATGCCATGAAAGGAATTTACGTTCAAAAATAGTGATAAAGTTCGTAAAACAAAGTGTCCTCCGACGCGAAGGGTGATCCGATGTCAAGCACTCATTCGTATATTTGCTTATTTCATTTGACTGACACATGACAGTGAAAGTTGGAAGACTTCTGAACGCAGAACACAGAAAATAAGTGATTTTATGATAGTAAAGTTTTAGAGCATTTATTTAATAGGCTAGCTCGACCGGGGAAGTACCACCCACCAAAAATATCATTATCGTCATGTCAATCAGACACTCAAAACTTAAACTCAAATATTTTTATTAAAATATATAAGCTCTTTCAAATCGTCACTTTTTTCCTACCACCGGTTCAGACAGCAGATTCTAAGAGGATTAGATCGTACACTACCACGCTGCTCCAATGCCGATTGACAGAGGCTAGTGCTTTCAACCCGCCAGGCCACTTGACTTAACGAATGTCATCAACCGACAACAACCGGGACGTAAGCCTTCGGTAGATGGCGATATGTGTAAGATTAATGTAAGAATTTTTATTTATATTCATTACCAGCTTTTCCCCGCGGCTTCGCTCGCGTTAATTTTTTGACATAGATCTCGTTTGACAACAAAATAATCCATAGCGCGACTTGTGGCGCCATCTGTTGGCCGATACAGCGCCCTCTATAGTAGAAAAATAATTTTCCCATTGGAACGACATACTTTCACGTGATAAAAAGTAGCCTATGTTGGGCTCTGTCCCCCAAACAATATGTATGCAAATTTTCATAATGATCGGCTGCTTAGTCAAGCCGTGAAGGAATAACAAACAAACAAACTCACTTTCTTATTTATAATATTAGTAAGGTAGTAAGGAAGTAAGGATTTCCTAAATAATTGTTTGGAACAATGCTATTTAGAAACTCGATTTCGAATCGATCTAGATGGCATTAATATACTGTTCGACGTACAGAAAGGCGGTGTTCACATCGTTTACCCTACAACAAATCTCCCTTAGAGTTTATGTGCGCGGCTTAAGCTCTGACACACCGCGTAATGATTTGTAAATCCTACGCCATTAGGCCGCTCTGACGGCGGGATTTCAACAAGATGTCACTATGTAGATACAGATATTTCATTTTACGAAGAGCTTTTGGCTTTGAATGTTGTAAGATTCACATGCACGTTGTCAATGTGTGCGTGGGCGATTTTACGAGCGTTTCGGTGGTTACGCACACATTAGCAATGTGTATATGAACGTTCCTAGTGAAATGGAATATCCCAAGCTGTAGCGTAAGAGCATCTTAATATTGCTAATGCAGTATATATTATTCAGTAAGTCAGAGTATTAAAAACGTGACTATTCAGCTGTATATCAGATTTATTTTGTTTTAGGAGAATATAAAGTGTCTTTGACCTTTTACACTTAGGATTTTGGGGTATTTAGTAGTGGTGACTCAGCGGCTTAGATGCCGAAAGCAGAAATAGGTACTCCTCTGCATATTTTGCAATGTATAAACAGAAGCTTTGCACATTTTGTATAAAAAACTTTTATGTTTTAAAGGCTGTCAAAAATGACTATCTGTTGCATCACTTCTTCTCAGCAGGCCACGTCTAAGTGTCTAAACACACTATGCCGAAAATACGCGATCGAAGTTCCGCGGCTGATTTTACGTTCGGCTCTTATTCGGCGTATTCGGCTGATAAGACACACCATAAGCGCCGAACTTACGAGGCTGAAATTCGGTTGCGGAACTTTGTGTGTGTATTGTCAGTGTCAGTGTCCGAGCGCTATGAACCGAACTTCGGTCGCTTATAATGTGTTGCTATACGCCGAATCGTTGCCGAACTTACGCCCGACCGAAGTTCGGCTGTACGCTATAACGCGACGTAATTTCGGCATGGTGTGTCGTCAGTCATTTAAAATACATTGCAGGCGTAGTCACGCCGAACTTCGGTCGCGTATTTTCGGCATAGTGTGTTTAGACACTAAGTGCAAGTAAGATTTAATAAAACCGGACAAGTGTGAGACGGACTCGCTCACTGAGGGTTCCGTACGTAATAATTGTAAATAATGCAGTAATCGAATCACGCAGTTTTTCCCCCCGAAAATAGACCCCCTTTTTTTAAATATTTTATTACAAATGTACAGTTTTGATATATATAGGTCTTTGTAGGTACCTACGTCTAGTACTTTAAGATAACATTGCGATCCTAGCGACCGCAAATTGGGTCGCGCGACTCGCTGGAGTACTACTGGTCACACTAATCCATCCGCCCGACGCTGTCGTGTGGTTTGGCGCTCCATATAAATCTATCTATTTAAATAAAAGGAGAAGCTGACTGACTAACTGACTGACTATCAACGCAGGGCCTAAACTATAAGGGTTAGATACTTGAAATTTTGCACAGGGGTTCCTTTTATAACGTAGGGGAGCAATAAGAAAGGATATCGGGACAAGCCCACCACACATTCCCACCACTGTGTCTCCTGTGTAGCCAGGATCAACAACGGCGACCTCAGATAGACAATAAGCAATTAAGCTTATTGACGTCCCGGGGAATAAACTACAGCTGTCTTGGAACTCACAACGAATTTAATCAGAAAGAAGATAGTCGGAGTAGGAAGTATTGAAAGGACTTCCCTCCTTAACAACTACGTGAGAAACAGCAATTTGAAGCAAAAGTCATTATACCCTAGAGAGATGGCAAATCAAGTGAGGCTCGATTGCCGAGCACCACGGTCTATTGTTACATTACTATTGGGACCTAATGATATGAGCTGTTGTTTACTATTTTGATTCCAATAATATGTATTGCAAAACCTTCTAAATGCCTGATAATTCTCTCTGCTTGCTACGAGATCAGAATAATAAACTACGCCCGAAGTGACATGTAAAGAATTCAACATGATTACGCGTTCGTAATGCCAAAGATCACACTCCCACAGAACGTGATGAGCTGTTTGTTCTACTCTGGTATTTGCGGTAGAACACTCACAGAAAGGAGAAGGTACAACCTTGAAATAAAATAACTTGGCCTTAAAGTTTCCGTGTCCCGTTAAAAATTGAGCTACTTGATGGTCGACCTCTAGCCAGGTTTTCTTTAATCTGTCTCTCACAGAGGGAAAGAACAGATACAGATGACGGCCTTTTACGGAAGTCTCCCACCTTTCCTGCCATTCCGATAGAAGAGTCTGTAATACGTCATCTAACGGATTAAATAGTCTATTTATTTTGTCACGATCACGTGTCTTAAGGAACGCGGGGGTCATTTCTTTTGATCTATAGTACATCGACGCGCGACGCTGTATCTCCAAATCGACGGGTATTACGCCAGCCAGCACAGGGAGTGCCTCCGTGCTGACAGTTCTGTAAGACTTACATAAAAATATCAAGGCAAGACGCTGACTTTGCAATAATTTTCTTCGCGCGGCCCCAATTGTTATACGATCCGCGAAAACCGCTGAACCATATGTTATACAACCCAGGTACGTCGCAGTATAAACCATTTTTAACGTTCTAAAGGTTAAACCCCAGGTTGCCGCAGATACTCGAGTTAAGGCATAAAAATTCTTTTTGGCTTTTTCTCCTACCTGCTTCATATGTTCAATGAAATTAAAGTAAGGAACTAAGAAAGGATATTTCAAAATTCCCACGGGAAAGCGAGATATACGCAAACGAAGTTGCGCGGGTTTCGCTAGTTCATAATAAGCCGTGAGTATTGGACCCATGACATTGTGCAAGTGACCAGGAGCCCACTGGATGAGACTTGCACATGACCGAGTAAAGGGAGAAAAAGGAGGCCAACCAAAAGTGGGTGAATGTGGGCTATGTGGTGGAAAAATTTATAATCAACTAGTATCACCCACGCAACTTCATTTGAGTATATCTCGCTTTCCCGTGGGAATTTTGAAAAATCCTTTCTTAGTACACCCTTAGACATCGTAAGGAACCTACATTCCAAATTTGGAATCTCTAGACCCAGCGGTTTGGGCTGTGCGTTGATATATAGTTAAGTCAGTTAGGACTTTGAATTTTATATATATAGATTAATGAGCAGTGAGTCGCGCGATGCGGTCGCGGTCGCTAGTATCGAAAAACCTTTAGTTGTTAAGAGTTTAATTAAAATGTTATTATTAGTTAATATACTATTTGAAATTATTCATTTCTGTAAGTAGGTCATGTTTCATGATCTTAGAAGCTACAAAGGGCTTCTCAAGACGGCCGGACCGACGTAGTCTATTTAATAATTCAAATATACAAAGAGTATCTGTAACACAGAGAATTTATTATTATTGTAATTACAATGAAAAAGTAAAAAATGTTGATGGTCCAGTGAATTACAATCATTAATCTACTGGTTTCTGGTTCAAATCCTGGAGTAGGTAGATGAATAGGGGTTTCTGAAGTTGTATACAGATTTTCAAATATCATTTGCTCGACGGTGCAGGATAACTTTGTGGAATAAAAAATAGCAAAGTAGTTATTATGTCTGTAACTAAAACATTTATTTTTAATATTTGCGATGAATGTCGAACGCTTCATTCATGTTATAAACCTACTATGGTTTTTATGAATGTAATTAATAAAATGTAATTGTTTGTTTAATAATAATAATAAAAAATATAAAAAATAAAAAAAGTTGAAGTTCCGGATCTCTCACTCATCGAACAAAATGTATTGCTCTTTCACCGGATGTAATTCCCCGGATAAGCTATACCACTTTATAAATTGTCTAGTTAGTTATCATCATTGTCATATAATTCAAACAACTAAAATAACCATAAAGTACAAAGAATTTCACGGATAGAATTCAAAAAATCACCTAAAATCACCATGAAATACCTATTTATTTCTTGGTTAAAATATTTCTGATACTTCGTATCGGATTTACGTTTCGTAGTAGCCCTCCTGAATCTTGGAGGGTGTGGTCTTCATATGATGACGACCTCCGTGGCGTAATGGTTACCACGCCAGACCGCTACCCAGGAGGTCCCGGGTTCGATCCCCGGTCGGGTCATGATGAAAAACGAACTTTTTCTGATTGGCCTCGGGTCTTGGATGTTTATCTATATATGTATTTGTTATAAAATATAATATCGTTGAGTTAGTATCCCATAACACAAGTTTCGAACTTACTTTGGGGCTAGCTCAATCTGTATGAATTGTCCCTATATATTTATTTATTTATATTTAATAAGTAAGGAAGGATTTTCCTAAATTCCCACGGAAAGGCGTGTAAAGTAGTTACGCGGGTTTCGCTAGTAGAAACATATTGGTTTAAAGATTATTTATTCTCAAAAGTCACATAAAAGCAGTCACTTACATGAGAGAAACAATTTTCATTTATACACATCTATATATATAAAATTCAATGTCCTGACTGACTTAACTAGAATATATCAACGCACAGCCCAAACCGCTAGGTGTAGAGATTCCAAATTTGGAATATAGATTCCTTACGACGTCTAGGACAGTACTAAGAAAGGATTTTTCAAAATTCCCACGGGAAAGCGAGATATACGCAAACAAAGTTGCGAGTATTTCACTAGTTTAAACATATAATGCACAGTATGATGTTTCTGTGTCATTCACTACACTATGCTTTGTTTCACTAATGAGTATAGTTAATGAACAAACAGACAGTTGTCTTTACAGCAGTCACTAATATATATATCTAAATACGTATTAATCATTCTTGTTGTTTACATGGAATGTAGTTCGGCGAGCGATTCGAATGAAATTATAACTAATAGCCATGTACGTAGAATGACATTTAGCTCGTCAAACACAAAACAACGCGAAACAAGAATAAAATTATTTTACAAAACTTTAACCAGCCGGGTGCAGCCGGGCTAATGAAAAACGCGACAAAATTTTCTCGCTCCGCTCTGCCAATAGCGTATCTCGGTTATGTCTGCAGTAGACAAAGCAGGCATTGCTATTGGCGAAGAAGCTTTGTCGCGTGCGAGAATTATCTCGAGTGTAAGCGCGTTGGCGCTGTCAGTCTTAAGTCTCTCTTGCACCTAATTTCAACTTTTTTGCACAATCATAAATCTCAGATAAGAAAATTTTGGGCAAAAACAATATCATACCAAACTAGATCTTATGGTCTAATGAATGGCAAACACAGAATCGTGAATACTAAAAGCTTAATTAGTGGACCATTCATTTTGTCATTCAAATATTCATCAGTATTATAATAGGATTTGTTCAAGAGCCATTCATGCAACTTCTTCTTATACTTCTACTTAGTCTTAAGTGTCTCGGAGGCGATCACTCGTCATTCGTCAATTGGTACGTGATTGACCGTTTCAATTGATGGAGCTTCAATCGATGCGTCAATTGCTCACCCACATTTTCTTTCTAGACAGTAGAAACAATTGCACAACGAGACGATCATTGGTTGCGTCCGTCGCGATTGTCAATGGGTTTCAATCAAAATTTCCATCATTCGCCATCAATCACGTAGTTGCAAATGACAATGGCTTCAATTGCCTCTGTAGACGATCATTTGGTCCTTCAATGACGTAAAAATTGACAATTGCAAATGACCGTCTCCGGGGCACTTTAGAGTTTTAAACTCATCCGGTAAATGATTACAAATTTTAATTGCCATGCAATGCACATTGTCAGAATATGGTCCTCTTTATATTTTTTGCACTGTATAAAGTCTTATTTTTAAAATTTCAAACCAATCTTTATTGTTTACTGCGCTGTATTCTTTTATGTTTTTGTCTCTATTGTATTACTGTTTTGGCTACCACATGACATAGTTTAATTTAAAATTACTGCGCCACCTACCCATTTATTTTGTTGTCAGCATTATTTTGTATCTGAGGTTGCCTGGAAGATGCGTAGTGATGAGGCCGCCTATTGTACTTCTGAATGTCCGTGTACTTTGTAATTTTTGTTTGGTGAAATAAAGAGTATTCGTATTGTATTGTATGACAGGCCTCGCCAAGTGTGGTTGTCATAGTTATGAACATGTATGGTAATATTTTGGTACTTAATTAAGATTATTGATTTGCAAGGCTTTTGTTTGTCTACTTCTGGAATCTATACAATCTCCGTGTTTAATAAATAAGTAGGTACTTACTGATATTTTTGAAAAAAAAATACACAGTTCATCTATACTCTATACTTATATTATAATGAGGAAAGATTTGATTGGTTGTTTGTTTGTTTGAATTGAATAGGCTCCGAAACTACTGGACCGATTTCAAAAATTCTTTCACCAGTAGACAGCTACATTATCAGGGAATGACATAGGCTATAGCTTTTCCCGAAATTCAATGTCGTTCCCACGGGAACGGGTCCGGAACTTCACGCGGACGAAGTCGCGGGCAAAAAAAGCTAGTAAAATATAAACTGATGGAAGATTAAATTAATTTTTTAATAAGATTAGATTTTAGAAGTACCTAAATGCATTTTAAGTTCACATCTTTTCAATTTATCTAGTGACCGCAAGTAACTTTACAGGGAAATATTGCTGAACTAATCTCAATTTTTATGTACAACCGAACATCGGCTAACTTATATTAGTTCTCGCCTTTAGGAACTGTTTTGAAAGATTTACGTGTTATAAAGAGTAAGAAAATGAAATGTTAAAAAGAGAGAAAGTTTATTTAAAATTCTCTTGGCTAAAACGAAGCTCAATGGTGCTGTTGTACATTTAACGATTTAACAAATAAACACTTTATTAACAATGTTTAAATAATTTCCAGCATTGGATTTCACTGGAATTTCCTGGATTCCGCTGGAATCCAGTGTTGGAAATAATTAAATACTGCGGTGTAAAGTCTAGGTTAGAGCAACTGGTAGTGTTGTGTGTACGGTAGTTATAAATAAAATCAGCGAATGGTGCTAATTCTGTACTAAACTAATTTTGACAGGACTAGAAGTGTTGCTATCCTTGTCACTAATTGTAAACCAATGAAGGACAACAACACCTTTGGTCCTGTCAAAATTAGTTTAGTCTAGTTCAATGTACAACAGAATTAGCACCATTCGCTGATTTTATTTATAACTACCGTACACACAACACTACCAGTACCCGTTCTAACCTAGACTTTACACCGCGATATTTAATTATGTCCAACACTGGATTCCAGTGGAATCCAGGGAATTCCAGTGAAATCCAATGCTGGAAATTATAAAGTTTTATATGTTAAATCGTTTAAATTTTTTACTTTTTGTTTCACTTTCAAAGTAAAAAGTGGTTTTAACAGATTTTTTTTATACAACACAGGTGGCAAACAAGCATACGGTCGACCTGATGGTAAGCCGTCACCATAGCCTATAGACGTTTGCAATACCGGGGGTATCACTCACGCGTTGCCAACCCTCCCAACCCCCCCAAGTGGAGCTCTGGAGACCTTACTCACTGTAGGAACACAACATGGCCGAGACCAATGCTATTTGGCTACGATCTTCTGTAAGGTGGAGGTCCTTCCCCAGACGGGCTGCTCCGGATTATCCGCTATGCCCTATCTCTCTTACACAGATTTCTTTTAGGTCAAATGTATGCCACTAAGGTCTTCGGCCTGCCTGGTGGTAAGCGGTCAACTTATCCTATGGACGCTTGCAACACGGTATCATTCGCGCGTTGCCGACCCTGTAAAAATCTTTCCAAATAGACAAAATATATTAAAGTTTTTTTGTATTTAAATATTTATAGCATTAATACGGATGAAGTATTTTTTACTACTTTTTTAGTTTGATTAAGTAAACACAATATTGTGGTAAGATACGTAAGAGCATATAAAAACGGAGTTCACCACTGACTATTCACATCATTGCAAAATAATCATAAAATATTATATGTAGAGGAGGTTAATTTTTTGACACTGTAAATAGTAGGACAAGAGACACTATTCTCCCTTGTGGTTCTAGTAATAGGACAACATAAACCCTGTGGTTAAAAGTGTATGAAAAATTCATGGAAGTAAACTCATTTATAAACGTTCTACTGACAAAAGTCACTCATCAGACTGTTGTTGACCAATAGCTTAGTGTCTAAACACACTATGCCGAAAATACGCGACCGAAGTTCGGCGTGACTACGCCTGCAATGTATTTTAAATGACTGACGACACACCATGCCGAAATTACGTTGCGTTATAGCGTAAGCGTAAGCGACGCACACAAAGTTCCGCAACCGAATTTCAGCCGCGTAAGTTCGGCGCTTATGGTGTGTCGTATCAGCCGAATACGCCAAATAAGAGCCGAACGTAAGATCAGCCGCGGAACTTCGGTCGCGTATTTTCGGCATAGTGTGTTTAGACACTTAAAGGGACTGATAAAATGACTATGGAAAATTTGGGCTCACAGTTTTTAAAACAATAGAAAATCGATTGTCGTTATGCACTGAGTAATGAGTGTGAGTTTCAAACTTCGTTTTACATCCACGCGAGCCAGCCGTGTTGGCGACTAGTGTAATAATATTAAATAACGATAATATCTTTCTTTCGAAAATTTTGTCCCAGTTCTGTCCCCTTCTCTACTATATGGGTGGTTATCGTAAACGACGTCTCCTGTGCTATATACTCTAACCGTTATAGCCCTTGGGAAATTAGCGCTGCTTTAATGGCATTATGTTTTACATAGCGTCGTGGCTTGTAAACAACCCACGTATTGTAAAATATTTAGTATTTTACTCAACAGGCAGGTCATTATTACTTTTTAATAGCCTCAGATTAAGCTCAACAAAAAAGTTTAGTGGCAAAAAAGCTTTAGCCTCTATTAGGTATTTAAAAAGTCTCAGCCAGTTCCCGAAGCGCATTTTTAAAGTTACACATCCTTACTAATATTATAAAATGAGAAAGTGAATTTGTTTGTTATTCCTTCACGGCTTAACTAATCAGCCGATCATTATGAAATTTTGTATATACAGGGTGTTTGGTAGAGGATTGAACATGGGATAATGGCAGAAAGGTGAGATGGTCTGCTACATGCTGAGCGAAAAAAAATTGACCTAGGGAACATAGTTTTTTTTAAATGTTTTTTTTTAAATTTTCACCAAACTTTCTTCCTTCTTGAACTTGAAGTACTATAACTTTTTTTTTATTGGATCAATCGGCCAGTTTATTTTTTTATTCTTATCTTAACTGTATGTAGCTTACTTTTAAATTGATATTTTTCGGTTAGAGTTACCACAAAAAATGATATGAGTCCTCAAACATCAAAAAGACGAAAAGTACACGCCGAGCGTTCAACTTTGGATTGCTGTAAAAAAATAATTAAACGTGGTACTGCAGTTCTAATTCTAGGAAAACAGCTCTAGTTCATGTCCTTTAGAATGGTATTCAATTTACATAGTAATATTTTTTCTAAGTAGTCTTTTTCGTACATTCTACATGAAATTGACCATTTCTTACAAAAGTCCTTTAAAGAAAATAAATCAAAATAATGTTACGAAACCTAGAACGGGATGGTTACACAAAGCAGGTAGAAAAGTTAACGTTTCTCTTCATCAATATCAGCATCCGTTCTTCCTTTTTCACTCTTCATAGGTGGGCAATGCATATAAGACCTTGTAGTGATAAAGAGTGGGAAGTGGTAAGCAATTACCGCTGCCCATTGACATCTACGATTTTTTTATGACACGAAGAGGACAAACTAGCTAGCAAGTCACCTGATAGTAAGCAATCACTGCTGCCCACAGACATGTACAACTTTTGTTTTGACACGAGGAGGACAAACAAGCACCTTATGGTAAGCAATCACCAACTACAAAATCTTGGATGCGTTGCCCACCTATGATGGAATGAAAAAGGAAGGACCGGGGAAGGAAAGTTAATAAGGGAGTAGGAAACAGGAGGTGTATTAGGTTTCCGGCTCTCTCACTCATCCTACGAAACACGGGGGACATACGAGGTACTGCTCTGGTCGAGCCTGCCCATTTACGAGCTACTACTAGTTCATAGTAGTGGCTACGCTCTACCACTCTTCACCACTACAAAGTCTTGGATGCGTTGCCCACCTATGAAGAGTGAAAAAGGAAGAACGGATGCTGATAATGATGAAGAGAAACGTTAACGTTTCTACTTACCTTGTGTAACCATCCCGCTCTATGTTTCGTAATTTTTTTTTGATTTATTTTCATTTAAGTATTTTTGTCAGAAATCGTCAATTTCATGTAGAATGTACGAGAAAGACTACTTAGAAAAAAATAAACTATACAAATTACATACCATTCGAAAGGGCATGAACTAGAGCTGTTTTCCTAGAATTAGAACTGCAGTACCACTTTTTTTCCAAAGTTGAACGCTCGGCGTATACTTTTCGTCTTTTTGATGTTTGAGGACTCATATCATTTTTTGTGGTAACTCTAACCGACAAATATCAATTTAAAAGTAAGCTGCATACAGTTAAGATAAGAATAAAAAAATAAACTGACCGATTGATTTAATAAAAAAAAAGTTATAGTACTTCAAGTTCACGAAGGAAGAAAGTTTGGTGAAAATTTAAAAAAAATCATTTAAAAAAACTATGGGCCCTAGGACAAATTTTTTTCGCTCAGCATGTAGCAGACCATCTCACCTTTTTGCCATTATCCCATGTTCAATCCTCTACCAAACACCCTGTATATTGTCAGGAGTCAGAGCCACAAGTCGCGCCGTGGGTTTTGTTGTCAAACGAGATCTATGTCATAAAATTTTCCACGAGCGAAGCCGCGCGGAAAAGCTAGTAAATTATAGTTGTCGTTGTCACTGTCAAACTAAGGAAGAAAACAGAGATAGGTTGACACGTTAATGTGTAATTAAAATTTAAATGGTCCAGCCCTTCTTGGTGTGGTGTCGGTTGACGCGAAACCCGATTCAAGACTTGTTTAAATATTCCACACTAACATTCCGCATATTTTCTTGTAAACATGTAAATACATTGTTAACAATTGGTAAAAATAATGTTAAATGACAAAAGAGGTCTTAAGCGGTTTTCTTTCGTCATTTCTTTTACCATTGGCCATTTTGCGGAATAAAATACAAAATAGGTTACATAAAAAATTATACGCGGAGCTGTAAATTTCTCGGAATATTTCTTCGATAACAAATAAAACACATTTCATTAAATCTAAAATTTAAAATGGGACCACGCGCAAAACACGTCAATATTATTTTATAGACTACACAAATTATGTAAATAGCCCTCGAAGCCTTCCTTATTTTAAGTTCACTCAAGCATAATCCACTGCACCGATACAAATGCAAATCCATCAAAGTATCGTGTAGCAAGTTGAAAATGCAATTTTTCCCCGGCGCGTCAAGCCATCACGTCACTCGTCTTCAATAGAAAACGGGTGTCTGTCACACCGTTAAGGCGCGGTGCCACTGCTGCGCACGCTGCGCACGAACACGTGGGTCACGTGGCACATATACACGAATACAAAACCACGACTACGAACACGTGCGCCGTGGTGGGCCACGCTACAGCTGTATAGCGTGGCCCACCACGGCGCACGGAGAGGCTACGCATTGATTGTCATAGTTTTTGGTCTGTAATGTGCCACGTGGCCCACGTGTTCGTGCACAGCGTGCGCAGCGATGTGCACGCTTTGTGGAACAAGCTGTGTACCGCATTCACTGCGTGCATGGCGTTGACAGCGTTGAGCTATGTTGAGCAAGCCACGCGTGTATCAATGACGTCACTTGATGGTTAACGTGTCCGTGGGTTGCAGTGGACACAATCACGTACATCCTCTTGCAAAGCAAACCTTAACACACGTGCGTAGCCTCTTCGTGCGCAGCAGTGGGACAGCGCCTTTACATTTTATAATGCTAAAGGACTCTGCCTACGAGCCGATATAGACGGACTGCACGAGCAGTTACCCATTGATCAAAATACACCGCACTTGCAGTCATAGTCAACTGATAAGAAATGCCGGTCCGTGCAAGATACAGTGGTGAACGATCCGGTGTGCATTGTATCATATAAATTCATACAAACAATATTTTGTTGTATAGGCACGGTTACGGTCATGGTATGACGGTTCAGTGTGCAGAGTTCTTTAAACACAAGTTGCAAATTCCAAGCGTTGCAATGTCGCATCGCATGCAGCGATCGCGAATGACATTTGACGGAGTATGAAGAATTGGGGGCCCCAATCCGTTAAACATCGTCGCGGAAGATCAAAAAGGCGATGGATTAGACCTTTGCCATGCAGTGAGACCCAAATGGCTGTTAAAAAAAAGAGGTTCATTCTCTGGAATCACCACGGGAACGGAAACATTGAGTATTCACGAGTAAAACCGCACGAAATAATGATATCTACATATCGCCTCTAATCAGCTCAAAATTATCTTTATTACCTGCATTATGCAAACGAGATAATCTATTCGAATAGATTAAACATTAATCTGCAAATCGATTTACAATTAATTAAATGACTTTGCACCCCAAACAATAAATTCTACAACTGTCCCAGAGGAAAGTAGGTAACAGACGATGTCATTGGCAATAGCATTATAGTGTTTTATCCAGTACAATAGTGTACTTATTATATGATTTAATTTGTAACAGTCAATAGAGAAAGAGCGGGATCTTCTAACACAGGTATTATATACTTAAAAGAAGATCCCTGCAACTATGTGTACCTAACCGATTTGATGAATAAAGATTATTATTACTTACAGTCAATCATCACCATACAGACAAACTGTATGTCGCGCGGAGGGATGTGGACAATATGGAGAGGCTGATGGTGACAGGGAAGATTGAAGGTAAAAGACCACGTGGCCGGAATCCCAGTCGATGGTCAATTCAATTCGAATTCAAAACTTTTATTCAGAGAATAGGTTTTCACAAACACGTTCTCTTGTCAGAGTATACAGTTGTAATAAATGATTTGTATAACTAAACTACTACCATTTCGGAAACAAAAGCAAAATGACCACTGGTAAAAGAAATGGCGAAAGAAAACCAGTTACGGCCTTTTTTGTCATCTATCTACCTATACTTATATATATAAAAGGAGAAGCTGACTGACTGACTGACTGACTATCAACGCAGCGCCTAAACTATAAAGGGTTAGAAACTTGAAAATTTGCACAGGGGTTCCTTTTATAACGTAGTGGAGCACTAAGAAAGGATTTTTCAAAATTCGCACGGGAAAGCGAGATATACGCAAACGAAGTTGCACGGGTTTCGCTAGTTTATATAAAATTCAATGGCTTAACTATATATCAACGCACAGCCCAAACCAGTGGGTCTAGAGATTTCAAATTTGGCATGTAGGTTCCTTACGACGTCTAGGTATGTACTAAGAAAGGATTTTTCAAAATTCCCACAGGAAACCGGGATATACGCAAACGAAGTTGCGAGGGTATATCAACGCACAGCAAAAACCGCCGAGTCTAGAGATTCCAAATTTGGCATGTAGGTTCCTTACGACGTCTAGTGTCGTCTAGGGATGTACTTAAAAAAGGATTTTTCAAAATTCCCACGGGAAAGCGAGATATACTGATGGCGGCGACTAGTTGACATGGTTGTCACGATCCTCAGCAGTGAGAGAATGATCAAGAAGAAAAAAGAAGATACTAGCTCTCTACTACCCTACTACGGGTCATCGCGACACGTCGCGAAGTTCAGATCGGTTTCGTCCTACTTCGTCTTAATTTTTCCTGTCTTCTAACTTCGTGCCTAACTTCACTTCACTTCAGGTAACTTCTCGAGACTGTGGCATTACAGTGCGGTGTGAGTGGCGGTCTGCTTATGAAATATTAGAGTTCCTCAAGCAACATATCAGGTGTGCGGTTCGTGATCGTGGCATATTTTTCTTTAATAAAATGTTTCGACGCTTACGGTTCCGTACGGCGGCGTAGGGGAGAGTGGATGGTTTTATGCAAAATTTAAAATAATAAACAACAAACAGATCCAGGTATATGTTGCAATGCAAGCGTTCATAGGCCACGGTGACCGCTTACCATCAGACGGGCCGTAAGCTTGTTTGCCACCTTAGTGGTATAAAAATAAGTATCTACATTACACCATAATAAAAATAAAGCACTCTCGCCTTTCTGACTGTATATCCACTAACTCCTAATAAAACACATAATAAAATTGATTGTGATTCAGTTTTGACTATGATAGAGTGGACCACGTGGTACGAAATGTAATATAGGTACCTAATTTAAGTTTTATACAAAGACTTTCAAAATTCCTAAGACAATAATAAAGTTGTGGGAGTAAGTGAGGCAGTGCAGACAGTTCGGCACTGATGGTTCGGCGCGGTATAAACCCGCGGTACTGACACCAGTGTAGCGCGGTATAATAAAGTATTTGAGCACTATCGGTAAGAGCAAATATGGTGGCCCGCAGGTTTGCACGATGTTCAAAACAAGTAAAGTTAACACTTTTTAGAGCCTACTGCAGAACTTTCTACACGTGCAATCTGTGGGTCGCACACTCCCGACGGTCGCTCGATACTCTTCGCGTTCAGTACAATAACGCATTCAGGGCGCTGTTGCGGCTGCCTCGCTTCTGCAGCGCGTCGGGAATGTTCGCGGAGTCACGCATTGACGGCTTCCACGCCACCATGCGCAAGAGGGCGGCCTCGATGGCGCTGCGGACGCGAGTCAGCGGCAACAGCCTGCTGCGCGTCGTCGCGGACCGCATGGACAGTCCCTTTATGGCTCACTGGCTCGCATTGCATGGGCCAGTGTGCCGCAGGAGGTTTTAGTTATAAGTATTCTCTTGTATTAACATAGTTTTAAGTTTTGTGTTTTTAAATACCTACTAACAAATTATAATGGACTGTAAAATTGTCTGAAATAAAAATTATTATATAAACCTGCGGTACTGACACCAGTGTAGCGGGGTAGTGGCGGCGGCGCGGACAACGATGATGATTGCACCACTCACTCGGATGTACCGAGTCGCTGTCATACGCCTTGTATAGTATCCATTAAGGTTCGTACGCGACTAGTATACGAACACTACGAACCCCAATGGAATTGTATGGCGGTAGTCGCTTGGAGACTAAAATCGTCGAGTATCGAAGATTTGAGATAGGAGCAGTTCCTCCAGCTCCTACCAACTGCTCCTACCAACTGCTCCTACTGTTAGGAGCACGAATACATTGCCGATTTGAGTAGCCTTGTGTACGAACGACGGGGCTAATCGTATATTTGGACGGTTAATATCACGTGGTTTCTTTAGTTGTAAATAAAAATCCATACTGATACTATAAATTCAAAAACAAATTGTCTATCTGTCTGTTACCTTTTCATGTTAAAACCACTGAACTGTTTCAAATGAAAGGATATAGTGAGACCCAGGAAAAGATATGATAAAATAGTTTTTATTTTTAAAAACACCCCTGGAACTGAGTCGGTAATGATAAAATAGTTTTTATTTTTAAAAACACCCCTGGCGGTAAAACGGCGAGCGTCCGGTAGTTAAATATAAAGAAATAAAATAAAAAATATATAAAAGTTCCTACCATTCAGCCTTTCATGATATTCTAAGCAGATTCAATAGGATTAATTTAATTAATAATCTTGGTTCCTTTCCGACTAATGAATAAAGAGGGAATTAAAAAAATACGCTGCAAATTATAGGCGTTAGCGTTTGTTAGAATAGGCAGACATTTTTAATAAGTATAAAGTTGTGAGAGAAAATGGAAATAAGAATGAGTCTGCTATTCTATGTTGTTCTAGGCCTATGTCTCTCCGTTTAAGTTTCAAGTTTAAGGCTCCCGGACGATTTTTTGATTTTTTGGATTTCTTAACGCAAAATTGTGCGTGGCCCATGTCGACTGGCGCATCCGACGTTGCGCGGTTGCCAATATAGGTCACTTTGCCATTTAATTATTAAATATAATTACCTAATGTTTTTTTAATGAGTAAAAAACAGATTATGTTAGTAAATTTGCCCTAAATTAATGTATTATTTTTATTACTACATATAAGTGATGCTAATATCATACTAATATTATAAATGAGAAAGTGAGTTTGTTTGTTTGTTTGTTATTCCTTCACGGCTTGACTAATCAACCGATCATTATGCAAATTTGTTTATATATTATCAGGGGTACAGAGCCCAACATATATTATCCTGTGAAAGTATGTCATTCCAATAGAAAAAAAATCTACTATAGAGTTCGCTGTATCGGCTAACAGATGACGCCACAAGTCGCGCTATGGGTTATTTTGTTGTGAAACGAGATCTATAGCATAAAATTAACGCGAGCGAAGCTGCGGGGAAAAGCTAAAATGAAAATAAATCATTTTCGTCGGTGAATTTTGCGGACTCTCAGTTGTGGTTGTCATCTTGGGGGACTGGTCTGCTCGCTTTATTAACATCTACTTATTCGACATATTTAGGATTTGACCATAGCGCTATTTGGATCGACATCCCGCTTTTAGTGCTCGATTTCTGTATGTACCTGGATCTGTATTTTATTTATTCTTATAAATTTATGTACTTATACATTGTAACAAACGAGTGATTTAAAAAAATTGCTAAATGACAAAAAAGGCCATAACCGGGTTTCTTTCCTCATTTCTTTTACCGGTGGCCATTTTGCTTGTGTCCGAAATGGTGGTAGTATATAACGTAGTTTATTTTCTTTATACATGTATATACAAATTGTAAATGACAAGAAAAAGTGCCTGTGAAAGTCTAATTTCTGAAATAAACGATTTCATTTCATTTCATTTTATTTCGAAATACCGTAATATAAAAGTTTTTTTTTTTCATTAATAATCTTGGTATTTTTTATATAAAAGTTGAAAAGGTGTTCTTTTAAACATTTTGGTGTTCTTACAAACAGCGAACAAACATGCCTCACGGCGCGCTGAAATCGTCCGGGAGCCTTGACATTTTTACCCATCCCAAAAGGTGCACAGCGCCGCCGCTAAAGAAGTTTTCACTTGAAAAATAATAAAAATTCACGAAATATCGACGATCAACCACAAACACCGCGCTCGCATAAAATAAAATCGCTTCCGCTTACAATTTGCACCACAGTGTACAGAATTAATTCAGGTAGCGGAAGGTAGATTTCTTGCTCTCATAGAGGCAGGAAGTATACTGATGTATATGAGGTGTTTTGAAATATCCAAGTCATTTCGTTTGAGCCGTCTTCATTTACGGCGCTTCATATTCTGACAAAATATTGTATACATGTCTGTATAATGTTTAAACTCTGACAAATATGGCACACACATAAATAGCATGTCTAAATGTATTTGTAAAATTGTTGGTTTCTGTTTAACCGTGCATCCACGCAGCTGTTACTTTTTGTGGAGTAACGTTTCCAGGTGTTAAACTACAGCGCTATAGATAGACCTGCTCTGTAATAGCACGAAAGCAAGCTATCAATGAGCCAATGCTACTTAGTAGCAAGTGTGTCCATGAATAGCTAGTGATAGACATGCTTATTTCGATGTTGCTCGAAAATCGAAAGCCGTTCGATTTGCATGATCGTTTTAAGCTTTAAGCATACCATAAGTATGCTCACTAGCGTGCTATTACAGGACATGTCTATCCGTACCATAAGTGGGCAACATCCGATATTTTGATATCCTAATTTAATTTAAAAAACGCAAAACAGTTGAAGAATGTTACCCAATGTTATCGTGTTGTGTTGCCCCCACAAATATAACTGCTGTGTGTGGATACATGGTAAATATAACCATTGATTTTAAGATTCCCATCGCTGTCTCCTGTATTGCCAGGATCAAGAACGGCGATCTCAGATTTGACAATAAGCAATGAAGATAATGCCGGAACCCAATATGCAATCTCAATCCTGATCGATGATTGCTCGTGATTGACGGAAGTATTGGTTGGTTGTCTTCGATGCGTCAAAAATAGTATGCGTTTTATAGACGGGTGATATGACTTTTGCAATCTGATATAGGAAAATATTGATTTCGTTCGTTATTGACGTCTCGTGATGGGAAACTACGGCTGTCTTGGGACTCGCACCGAATTTAATCAGAAAGAAATTAGAAGTAGGAAGTATTCAAAGGACTTGAACTCCGAATCGCACTTTATATATAAGGTCTCCAGAGCTCTAGTTGCGGGGGTTGAGAGGGTTGGCAACGCGTGAGTGATACCCCCGGTATTGCAAGCGTCTATAGGCTACGGTGCTGCTTACCATCAGGCGGGCCGTATGCTTGTTTGCCAACTTTGTGGTATAAAAAATAAAACTAAGATTTCTACATTAAAAAAAGGTGGAAATGGAAATAAAATTTATTCACTATTACTCACAATATTAATTAAAATTATCCGGTAGATACATGGCAGTTTAGTAAGAACATTTTCTCTTAAGACGCTTGACTCGTCGGTGGACGCTGGGGCTCGCCTGCATGCCTCCCTGGAATCGATATCATTAATTTAGGCTGCGTTTACACTTACAAGGTCTCGCTGAAGTTTTGCATGAATTTTTGCAAAAGAGGTGATCCAAAAGAAACCCAGGCTCCAGCGCAAAAATTTTGTATTCCAGTTTTTGAAACGCGTTTTAAAGTTGACACATGATTTTGGCGCCAACTACGATAGCGTCCACTTGGGCTCGTGATGAGAAATTTAATTTCTGTGTTTCAGCGTTTGATTCAAAGAGTATTGATAGGTAGTATAATGTGAAGCAAGCATTGGTTAAAGTGCATAGTGATTAGTGATTAGTGATCAGGAACTAATAAAAAAATTCTTTCTTCGGGTGTCTTCAGACTCAGAGACTGTATACTAAGTCAAGATAGCATGAACACGTTGCTTTGAATTACGTACACAAGCATAACTTGAAGATGGCACAATCTTCGTCTGATGTCTGATTGCCAAAACGAAAAATAAAGTTGACACATTTATAACTGTCATTGTCAAATTAAAGTTAAAAAAAAGATAGCTTAAGATTCGAGATCGCCGCCTTGTCAACGAAGGTCGTCAAGATGGCGACCTCGGATCCTTACCGTACTCGTTGCCCTTTTAAAGTGTACTTTTTTGTTAAAAAGTGTTCATTTAAAATACTCGACATTGGCGAAATTGTCTATGTGTCGTTATGACAAGACAGAAACGCCATTAATTAAGAAAGAAGAAGAAGATAGCTTGAACCATAATGTAATGTAGATTCGAGATCGCCGCCTTGTCAACGAAGGTCGTCAAGATGGCGACCTCGGATCCTCACCGTACCACGTTGCCTAGTTGTTAAGGAGGGAAGTCCTTTCAATACTTCCTACTCCGACTATCTTCTTTCTGATTAAATTCGTTGTGAGTTCCAAGACAGCTGTAGTTTATTCCCCGGGACGTCAATAAGCTTTATTGCTTATTGTCAATCTGAGGTCGCCGTTGTTGATCCTGGCTACACAGGAGACACAGTGGTGGGAATGTGTGGTGGGCTTGTACCACGTTGCCTCTATAAAGTGTACTTTTTTTGCTAAAAAGTGTTCATTTGTAATACTCGACATTAAAACTAACTAAACTAACCATAATGTAGAATTAAAATGAGTTTCAGAAACTGGGTGGTAAAGGCGTTAACGCGAACTCGAGCGTGCCTCTAATAAGAAAGTAATAAGCTGGATACACGATGCACGGGTTTCTTTATTTAACAATAACAAAGGTACCGAAAGCCTACATTACAAATTATGACAAGTATCTATCCCAAAGCATCAATAACAGCAGCACGTAATCATTATTTCAATATCAACTATATCTTGGGAATCGAATGTTGTACCCTCCACACGTCAGCGGGCTTACGAGTTGCTCCTATGGGAGGCTTTACGCGGAAAAATATACCGTCGAGTTCTAAAACTATTTTGTACAACTGTAAAGACTGAACGTAGATGTACGAAATGTATAGATATAGCAATTTTTTTTTTATATCTCGAGTTTTAACTCACTAATGACGTGCACAAAATTGTAGTTGAGTAAAGTTAACAAGACACTATATTATGGCTGTCACAGTCGAACTAAAGAAAAAAACAAGAAGGAGCTTGAGGTTTTTTTTAATTAACTGTCCATATCTCACTGCTGGCAAAAAACCTCCTCTCCTCCATTTATCCCATTCAAAATTGTCTTTCCATCCTTTTCAAGAATAATTTAAATTAAAATCAGCTTTTGCAACTGATTGTGACGGTGGCTTTTCTATTATTGAAAATTTAATATTTATAGTTAATTCTCTTTGACGTAGGCACATATCATGTTAGTTGTAAGGTTAATGTATTGTAAACCCTGTTAAAATTTGTGTTTTACGTCAAATAAACCATTTTTCTCTTTCTTTCTTTCTTTCTTTCTTTCAATTATTAATTTTAAAATAATGTGCAACTTGTTTGTACAGTCAAGAGCAGGTCGAATATTGGACTTTATTTATACCGTTCTTAAGTTCTATGTCCTAAGAGCTAGAATTGACTCGACGTCATGGACGATATAACCGACGGACGTGCTCCTGACTGTACTTTGAAGATTATATTCTTCGTAAACTTGCTTGTGTATGAATAAATAAAGAAATAAAAGAAATATTTTCGTGGTATCAAGTCAGCATCAATCAAAATCTTTTTCATGCTACGTTTCTAGTTTAAAGATTATGCTAGCTTTACGTTTTTTCGTATCTCCACATTTTTCATGCTAACAGTTCCCTATGGGGCTATTACTACGTCCATCGGCTTCCTTCACGATTCCATACAATGAAGCACGTGGCTAACGTAAATTGTTTCTAGATATCTTAGGATTGTAAAGTGTCAGTTTGAATCTAAGTTAACTAAACAAAGAATTATTGAAGTGAAAACTTCTTTAGCGGCGCTTGGCACTTTTTTTAGATGGGTAAAAAATGTTAAACTCGCGTCAGATCCGTAGCCTGATCGAAAAAGCGTAAGATTCCATAACCATTCCAAAATATTCTAAAATGCACAACGTTGATGTTTAAGTTTTTACTTCTGCCCGCACTCCACATCCATATCACATATTAACATTATTTAAATGCGAAAGTATCTTATATATATGTTTGTTTGTTTTTATATATTCCTTCACGTCGAAAGTAACAAGCGGATTGACATGATTTTTTGGGTTAAGGCATGGACCCAGAAAAAAAGGCGGACGGAATCTTGCTAAGAAAGAATTGAAGCACCCTAATGGCGGCCGCGTAACTATGTGTGAGTGTGAAATGGCTGACCGGCACGCACACACCGGTGGCTTCCTATGGGTGGTTCACTTTTTAGTTTCAGTGATGGTGTCCGCATTTTTTTCTAGGTCCATGGGATTTCAAAATATTTGTTCAGAGAGTTCAGAGAGACAGTTTTCTCTCGTCAAAGATTACATTACAGTAATTTATGTAGGTACCTAATTAATCTCATCTATTATGTGTTTAGTGGAGAAGTCACATAGTTTACTTTTTATCCCGGAAAACATAGACAAAAACACTTTTCTAAATGCGAAAGTGTTTTGTTTGTTCTACATATAAGATGTTTTTAGGTTTCCGTAGTAAACTACAAGGAACCCTTATAGTTTCGCCATGTCCGTCTGTCCGTCTGTCCGTCCGCGGTCTAGCGCCTAAACGCTTGATGCTAGAAAGCTGTAATTTGGTATGTATACTCATATTATTTGTGTTTAGAAATTTGAAAATATTCATGGAAGTAGTCCATAAAGTGAACCTACAAGGAAAACTATAACGGTTACGTAGGCACTACTAGTTACCGAGTAATAGCCGACGAACTTATAAAGTAAAATTTCTTTGACGAAAGCGTACAAATGTCATAGAATATGGCATTCATTGTACTCATCTGCAAGTAAGAAATGCGTAGCCAATACGGAACCCTACATTGTGCGTGGCCCGACACGTACTTGCCCGGTTTTTTTTTAAGATTTATTATTTACTAGTGTAACCCGCGCCACTTCGTTTGCGTGTACATATTTATTTATGCACACTAGCGCCATCTATATCAGACTTTTGATCAAATCCTACGGGAATCTCGTACGTTTCGGGATAAAAAGTACCCTATGTGTTAATCTACTTAGCCCCGCTGTTATATGACGGAGAAGGTGGCAGTCAGACAGGTTTTTGGTCGGTATATCCCTCAAGTATCCTTGGAAGGGAAGAGCCCGACAGACCCCCGCCGCTTCCCCAAATGGCGGGACATGCAGTAATGCATTTTCCTGACTTTAAACAAAAAAATCTACATACCAAATATCATAAATATTGGCCCAGCCATTTGAGCGTAAAGAAGTGACAAACATACACATAAACTTTGGCCTTTATAATATTAATATACCTAGTAAGAGAGGTAGGGCACAGCAGATAATCCGCTCAAATCGCAGCAGCCCGTCTGGGGAAGTACCTCCACCTTACAGAAGATCGTAGCCAAATAGCATTGGTCTCGGCCATGTTGTGTTCCTACGGTGAGCAAGGTCTCCAGAACTCCACTTGGGGGGGTTGGGAGGGTTGGCAACGCGTGAGTGATGCACCCGGTATTGCAAGCGTCTATAGGCGGGCCGTATGCTTGTTTGCCAACTTTGTTGCATAATAAAAAATTGTTGTATTTTTGTTGGAAGACGATAAACTGTTTTTATTGAATTCTAACTTTCAATACTTACATTATTAAGATCGAGGGTCTTCTTCACAATGATAGCGACCCCGCCACCGCGACCTGGTCTGGCCCCAGATGGCAAGGGCACGCGACCCACCAGATATCTGTTCTGGGCGTGGGCTGGGTATACCGGGCGGTAATCTGGGATGTCCTCTTCATCAGATGCTGGGGACGTTACACATTACAATGAACGAATAATAAATAAATAAATATTCTTGGACGATCTAAGCTTGTACTACACTTCTAGATTGTTGATAAATACACATACTTAAATACTTTTTTGTAAATTAATAATAATAATGACATAGGTATATAAAATACACCTAGGACAAGGCAAACAGACATTTTCATGCACACAAATGTTTACCTTGCGCAAGATTCGAACCCGAGGCCCTCTAGATAAAGTAGCCACTCGACCACCGTGTCTGTCATTTATATTTATACTACAAAAAAGTACAAAAATTCACAAAATACCAACATTCTATTTTCCTATTTGCATTCTTCAGGATCCCTGGGAGCCTGTGCCTCACTTTCAGGTCTCGATCCTGGCTCCTGGCGGCGTCAGAGTCCTCTCCAGGGTCGGATTTCACGTGCAGTTTACATTTCTTCTTTTTTATCTTACCTTTTGTATATTTTAGGATGCTAAAATAAATATTTCGTAAAAACTAAGAAAATAAAAGGTTACATTTTCCAAGTGTACCTAGAGTAGAGCGATAGACCGCATAACGCGACTCGCTAGAGTGGCATACGTTTCACCGTTTAACCTACTAGCGAGTACCTTTCACACCAGGTGGGAACACAGGCAGACTAGTCGACGTAATTGCGTCCCAACAGTCGCGTCGCTTCATTTTGGCAGCGTCGTGAGGAGAACGGCCTTAGGGCTCCCACACATAAACACGACACGACGTCGTGTCGTGGAAATCTACGACAAGTATGGTAAAACTTTACGAAGCGACATCGTAACGTGCCACGATTCACGGCACGACGCCGTCGATACAATGCAATGGACAACACTACAAGCGGTCAGCTCCTGCTGTTATTAAGAAGACGGATAAAGAAGAAACATATACTCAGAAGATACTGGATCCATCCATTTATTTCAATAATGAACTACGGGAGCCACTTTATACAGAAGTACAATGCCGTCGTGCCGTGCATCGTGGCACGTAACGATGTCGCGTCGTAAAGTTTTACGATACTTGTCGTAGATTTCCACGACACGACGTCGTGTAGTGTTTATGTGTGGGAAGCCCTTACTTCCACATTTATAATAGTAAGGATACTTACGAAAATTTCTTCTTCTTGCTATATTCTGCTGAACTCGAAGTGTCTGTTTCATCAGAATTTTGATACATGTACGATAATTTACCCATTTTTGTTAAACTAACCAGTTTACTTTTTATGGAATTAATGGTTCAGCAGTTGTTGAAATTATTGTTTAAACTTATATATGTGGTAATAAATACATTTTATTTAATTTTCATTTCTATGTTTTACACTGAGGTTCTACAAAATAAAACATATTTTTTACCGTTTTCGTAAGCCTACATTGACAAGTTGTGTGATGTTATGTTTTTTGAATTTACTGTCTTCTGTTATTATGTTTTTTTTTGTGTTAGTGTAACTTAGTGCATAGAGGTTTTAAGTCGTTATAGTATTCAACCTCCATGTTATTTATTTATACTCTAAGCCTCCATGTATTCAAATTATGATGTTAGGATGTTCGCGATTATGTGCTCGATGTTTCGATTATCGTTAATACGCGCCAAAATTTATCAAATTGAAAATCGATTATCGCTATGCACTGAGTAACGAACTTCTTATTATGTTTTACTAACATACACACAAAGACACATACACACACACACACACACACACACATACACTATTATCATTACTGCTTTGTTTGTGTACCTTCACTACAATATTGTTATTTATTCTAATACTAGCGAAACCCGCGCAACTTCGATTGCGTGTATCCCTACCCTACCCTACCCCTACCCCTACCCTACCCCTACCCCTACCCTACCCCTACCCCTACCCTACCCTACTTCTACCCTACAGAGTATTAGAAAACTACAAAAAAAAAATCAGCCAAATCGGTCAAGCCGTTTTCATGTTATGTCGTGACAACGGAAAACGGGTTTCATTTTTATATATATAGATTTTAAAGAGGAAAGATTTGATAGTTTGTTTGTTTGAAAAAGTGGCGCCATCTATATCAGACTTGACCAAATCCTACGAGAATCGCGCACTTTTCGAGATAAAAAGTACCCAATGTGTTAATCCAGGGTATCAGCTACCTACATACCAAATATAATAAATATTGGCTCAGCCATTTGAGCGTGACGGAGTAACAAACATACACATAGGTAACTTTCGCTTTTATAATATTAGTAGGATACGTCCACACGGCTTCGCTCGCTGTTAATTTTATGACATAGATCTCGTTTGACAACAAAACAACCCATAGCGCGACTTGTGCCGCCATCTGTTGGCTGATAGCCCATCCCATAAGCGCCCTCTATAGTAGAAAAAATATTTTCCCATTTTACATACTTTCGCGGGATAAAAAGTAGCCTATGTTGGGCTCTGTACCTCTGACAATATATATTAAAAAAATCATAATGATCGGATCATTAGTCAAGCCTTTCTTTCAAGAATTTTGTACCCATAGCTTAGTTATACATTAATATCATATTTGATCTCCGTCACGGACATGGATTTTTTCGTGATATTCTAATGTCGCCAGAACAGGAGGCTGAGGCGGTATGTCGATGCCCATATAGATTCTTATTGTAGTAAAAAAGTGACGCCGAAGCTGCGAAAGTTAAGGCGCGTCGCAGAGGATAGAATCAGAATTAGAGGAGAGAATCTTGCCAGTCGTTTAAGTTTCGCAGCCCAATAGCCTCAGGGCATGATGCAGAAGGAGAAGGAGGATTTGGATAATCAAGAGGTTATTTCGACTGAACAAGCCGAGTTACCAGCTCTGCCCGAAGGGGACAGTTCGGTAGAACCATCACATAATGTGTTCAGATGTGAAGCTTGCTACATTAGCTCTCCGCGCCATTAGATCAAATATACCATTAAATATATTAAGTTAAAGTTGGGTTTACGTTTTAGATCATGTTGTGTGATTCGTAAAAGTATTTACCGAAGAAAGATGATAGCAAAATTTCATCAGAAAAGGCGAATTTTGAAGTCAACACGATAATGTATTTTTAAAAGTTCCTGATCAAGTCCAATCCCATTGTTTGCTTCATATCAATTACACTATCAATAACTATGAATCAAAGTTGAAAAACTTTTTTTTATCATGAGCAAAGTCCGCTATCGTGTTGGCGCCAAAAAATTAGATTTATTTAATCTTTGAACTAGACTCCTTTAGAGTTTCTTAACGTTTATCTAAGCGATAGATTATCTTAAATGGTTCCGCATGCTGAATTAGGGTTTTCCTATTGTGTGAGGAAGGGCTGGCGAGGGCCGGCAGACCGAGGCGGCGCACCGTTGGCGCCATCTGTCCGGTCCTGGAAAATTGGATAGGGAGGCGCCACGGTGCGCTTAGTTACCACGTTGTGCAGGTGCTGTCTGGCCACGGGTGTTTCGGCTGGTACCTGCACAACGTGGCTCAGAGAGAGGAAACTCCGGAGTGCCACGAGTGCGGCTGCGTGGAGGACACGGCGCAGCACACACTTGAGGAATGCCCGGCGTGGGCTGCGCCACGCGCCGCGCTCGTGGCAATTGTTGGCGATGACCTCTCGCTCCCGGCTGTTGTCAAACAAATGGTCGAGAGCGAGAGGTCGTGGGATGCGATGGCCTCCTTCTGCGGCGAAATAATGACGCAGAAGGAGGCAGCGGAGCGGGTGAGGGAAGCGGATCCAGCCGCCCCCCCGCTCCGCCGAAAAAGACCGGGCGGCAGGCGTTTGGCCCATGCCCGGCGACTGCCACCCTAACGGGGGCTTCCGGGCGGCGGGTTGGGGAACCGCTGCCCATTAGAACGGAAGTCCCCGAGTGTTGCGGCGCGGCGCGCCTTTCGTGCGCGCGCCGCCAATCGTGCCGTAGCCCAACAAGGGGGTCTTCGGACGACCGCCGGCGGGGCAGCGGTTGTATCATTGTTCCCGCAGCCCCGCCCATCTAGGCGGATGAGGTGGCAGTCAGTCAGGTTTTTAGTCGGTATACCCCAAGTGGTTAGAGGGGGAGCCCGACATACCCCCGCCGCTCCCCAAGTGGCGGGGCATGCAGCAATGCATTTTCCTGACTTAAAACAAAAAAAAAAAAAAAGGGTTTTCCTATTGGATTTAACAGCGGTTTTCTAGTGAAGTAACAACTCGGTTAAACATTGTTCGGAAATGGCAAAATCGCTAATCTTTACACGAGCAATTCGCGCGTTGTTGAGGTATTGGACTCTAATACAATGCGTTCACATACATCACGCGATAGCATTGCGAATTTACGTCAATTTCACTTTTTATGGACAATTATTTTATACTAGCTTTTCCCCGCGGCTTCGCTCGCGGTTAATTCTAAGACATAGATCTCGTTTGACAACAAAACAACCCATAGCGAGACTTGTGCGGAGCGGAAGTCAGTAGGAAGCTGTTTGTAGCTTCTGGTTCTCTTCGGCGGCTTCGTAATTTTTTACCAACTGACACCAAAATTGCGCTGGCTCAATCCTTACTTCTTCCTATTTTAGATTACGCTGACTCTTCCTTTCTTGATCTCAATCAAGATCTTCTGAACAAACTCGAGCGTCTCCAAAATCTTGCTATTCGTTTCATTTTTGGCCTTCGTAAATACGACCACGTTTCTGAATTCCGCTCTCAACTTCGGTGGCTTCCGATTCGCTCTCGCCGCAACCTACATATTGTCTCTCTTTTATACTCCATCCTTTTTAATTCCAACACTCCCACTTACCTTAGAGAACGCTTCACGTTCCACGAAGGACTTTCCCTACGTAGTACCCTAACACTCCGCCTTAAAACTCCTATGCACTCCACTCGTTTTTACTCAGACTCTTTTACAGTCCATGCTGTCCAGCTATGGAACTCTCTACCTCTGGCTGTGCGGCAAGCTCAGAGTATATTTAGTTTTAAAAAAATGGTCAAGAACTATTATCTTATTAGATGTAACAAACCTCCATGGTGATTGTTTTATAACTATTATATAAATGTCTAAATCTAATGTCACTTGCCAATAAATTGTTTTAACATGAACATGGTTATTTAGTATTTTTTGATTCAATTCAGATATAACCACTTTCCTAACAAAGGTTATGGGCCCAGGCATTCAGGTATGTCGAATATACGAATTGAATTATTAACTAAGGACAACTATGAAACTTGGCGAGTCTAAGCACAGGCACTTTTAATTAAGAATGATGCCTGGGGCTTCGTTGACGGAAGTGAGCGAAAACCAGCGGAGCCGGCTGAGGCTTTGATATGGGAAGCGAAAGATGCGAAAGCTAAGGCTGATTTGATCCTCGCGATCAGTCCAAGCGAGTTACGGCACGTAAGAGGCACGGTAACATCCAGAGATTGCTGGCTTAAATTGCAATCGATATTTGCATCGACGGGTCCTGCCAAGAAGGCAACCCTTTTGAAACAATTAATCCTACATAGGATGAATGAGGACGATGATTATGTCCGAACATTTAAAAAAATTCTTCAACGCAAGAGATGTGTTATCCGATATGGGCGTGAATATCCATGAGGATCTTACAGCTTTTATACTGTTATATAGTTTACCAGCCAGCTATGAGAATTTCAGATGCGCGATGGAGACGAGGGACTCTTTACCCGATCCTGAGGCCCTAAAAATCAAAATAATGGAAGAAGACGCCTCAAGACGTCATCAGACCAAAGAGTTGGATAGAGTAATGTTTGTTAAGAACAAAAAAGTCATTAGGACTCAGAAAAATCCAATGAATTTAGAACAAAAATTTAAATATAAATGTTATAGATGTCATAAAGTTGGACACAAGGCTTCTGAATGTCCAAAAAGGCAAGAATCGAAACTTATTAATGAGTCTTGTTCTAAAAAGGAAGAATATAATGCATCTATTTTATCAGTTTCAGATCCTAATTGTAACGGAGTGTTTGGTCCGGAGCATGGAAACTGGCTCATCGATAGTGGGTGTACTTCGCATCTTTGTAAGTCTAAAGATAGATTCGAGTCTTTAACACGTTCGAGTGGTAAACTCAATCTAGCTACTAATGCGAGTACAAAGGTAAAAGGTAAGGGAACGGTAAGATTATCTGCATATGGTGAACAGAATTTAGATGTTCCACTGAAGTTGCAAGATGCTTTGTATGTTCCAAATTTACGATGTAATTTGATTTCCGTCTCAAAAATGACAAGTAGAGGTCATACTGTCATCTTTGTCAAAATGACGGGAGATCGTAAGAATAACCTTTATTACGTAAGGGAGAGCCATGATTCTGCTTCTGTGATTTCAAATAATAAGAACTTAAATTTGTTAACCTGGCATGAACGTTTAGGACATCTTAACGCGAAAGATTTATTGAAATTATTAAATCGTGTAGGTATGAAGTTTGATACGTCAAACAGTAATGAAATCTACGATTGTAAGATTTGTGCCCGTGGGAAAATGAGTTCTGTTCCTTTTAAGAAATCAAGTGGACCATGTGACGAAAGACTCAAAATAGTATATTCTGATGTTGTAGGGCCAATGCAAAAAGAGGCTATAGGTGGCGCGAAGTATTTTGTCACGTTTATTGACGATAGTACGAGGTGGTGTGAGGTATATTTACTGAATAAAAAAAATTAATGTTTTTGAATCTTTTAAAGAATATAAAAGTCACGTTGAGAATCTTACAGGTAAAAGTATAAAATATCTTCAGAGTGATAATGGTGGCGAATACTGTAATAAGCAGTTTGAGCAGTATTTGAAACAAGAAGGTATAGTGAGGCGATTGACCATACCACATACTCCCCAACAAAATGGTGTGGCAGAGCGCATGAATCGAACATTAATAGAGATGGCGAGATGCATGCTGCTCTCATCCGATCTGTCAACAGGTTTTTGGGGAGATGCTGTATTGGCAGCATGTCACGTTAGAAATCGCTGTCCCACAAGTAGTTTAGAAGGTTTGACTCCGTATGAAAAATGGTACGATACTCCGGTCAAGGTAGAGTATCTTCAGGGGTTCGGTTCAAAAGTTCAAATTCTGGACAAAAACCAAAATAAAGACAAATTTGCACCCAGGAGTGTGGCAGGAGTCTTTATTGGTTACCCTAAAAACCAGAAAGGTTACAAAGTCTGGATACCTTCAACAAAAAAGACTATATTGGCTAGAGATGTAAAGTTCTATACATCAAAGGAACAAGAAAAGGTAAATATTTTAGATAAGAAGAAAAGTTTTTTGGATGATCCTTTTCAAGTACATGATGAACGTAGTGTCGATAAAGAGACACCAAAGTACGTAGAGATAGATCTTTTACCAATTCCTTCGACAATTTGTGAAACACCCATGGTGTCCACTGATCTTCCAGTTTTGACAGAAAGTGAACCTACACAACACATCCAGGAAACGGTACTGAGAAGAGCAGCGGGTAGACCGAGAATCCAAAGAGGTCAAGTTGGACGACCGAAGAAAATTTATAGAATGGTAGAGACGAATGTCGAGGAATCTCAGCGTGAAAGGGACAATAATGATACTGATAATGATATAAATGTAGGAACTCAAGATATTTTTGAAGATGCCGAGAACACCTTAAGACTGCACGATGATGTAGAGAATGTACATCAAGATGGATTTGTAGGTACTGCACAGATTACATTAAAGGATGCTTTAAACTGTCCTGAGATAGATTTGTGGTAAGAGGCTATGTTGTCTGAAATAAGAAGTCTTCTACAGAAGGAAACTTGGGAGATTACTAAGAAACCGAAAGATCGACAAGCCGTAGGATGCCGTTATGTTCTAACTACAAAATTAAACATAGATAAGACTGAGAAGAAGAAAGCACGACTCGTAGCCAAAGGTTACAGTCAACGATACGGCATTGATTACTTAAATACTTTTTCACCTGTGGTCCGTTTAGACACTATAAGATTGTTAACAGCTCTCGCCGTGGAATTAGATATGGAGATTCATCAATTAGACATAAATACAGCTTATTTGAATGGTTATCTAGATGAAGAAATTTATATGGAAATTCCAGAACTATTGACTAAGTTTTTATGCAAAATAGTAAAGCGGGAAAGTAACCAGATGATAAAAGAAAAAGCTTTGAAAATGCTGAGTGACTTAAAAGCAGGTGGAGACGTATGTCGATTAAAGAGATCATTATATGGTTTGAAGCAAGCCGGAAGACAATGGAATATAAGATTAGATGAGAAGTTGAAGAGGATGAATTTCAAACAATCTTTGAAAGAACCATGTCTTTATTATAAAGATGTTGATGGAGCAAACCTTTTTGTAACGATTTATGTGGATGATATTTTAATAGCGTCACAGAAAAAAGGTTACATTGAATCTTTAAAACACGAACTGGCCAAAGAGTTCGATTTGAAAGATTATGGTTTGGCAAGTTATATTCTTGGCATTGACATTGTCAGAAATAAAAACACAATTAAATTAATTCAAAAGAAGTATATTTGTGATTTGCTGAATAAATATAACATGGATGATGCCAAAGAAATCGGTACTCCGATGGAGGTAGGTTGTAAGTTTAACAGTACGGGGATTCCGTTAGAGAAGGAATATCCATATAGGGAATTGATCGGAAGTTTGATTTACCTTTCAGCGGGAACGAGACCCGATATTACACATACAGTGGCAAGGCTTGCAGCGTTTACTGACAAGGCCACAAAAGAACACTGGGTTGCAGCTAAACGTTTACTACGTTATCTAAAGAAGACCATTGACTATGGGTTGATATATAAGAAAACAGGTAATAGTTTAATTGGTTATTCTGACGCTGATTGGGGTAATTGCCCTATAGATAGAAAGTCTTACTCTGGATACGTATTCTTGTTAGGCGGAGCCGCCATCTCTTGGAAATCACAGAAACAGAGTTGTGTTGCTACCTCAACTTGCGAAGCCGAATATGTTAGTTTGACTTTGTCAATAAAAGAAGCTATTTATTTAAACAGTCTCTTAAAGGAAATTGGGATAAATGAGTTTTCTAAAGTGCGAATATATGCAGATAATCAAGGGGCAATCAGTCTGTCCAATGACCCAGTATTCCATGCACGGTCCAAACATTTTGATATTAAGTATCATTTTATCAGATGTGTATTAAAGGACAATAATGATATTAACTTAGAGTATGTATCTACTGAGAACATGCTGGCTGATATACTAACCAAGTCGTTAGGTAAAGTTAAACATTTTTATTGTGCTTTACGTTTAGGACTTTGTAAGACGTAGAAACTGGAGGTTTATATAATGTATAAATCAAGGGAGGGTATTAGATGTAACAAACCTCCATGGTGATTGTTTTATAACTATTATATAAATGTCTAAATCTAATGTCACTTGCCAATAAATTGTTTTAACATGAACATGGTTATTTAGTATTTTTTGATTCAATTCAGATATAACCACTTTCCTAACATATCTTTTGCAAGTGACTAACTGACATCTCATTGTAGTCCGCTTATGCATCTTTTATTAGTTAATTATATATGTATATATTTTATATGTATTATTATATGTATATATTTTATATGTATATATTTAATAAGTTTTTAGTTTATCTTCTGTCTTGCTGGATTACGGCCACAGGGTCGCATGTGCAGTAGTGAGTATACCCACTGCAGATGCGCCCTTGTGGTTGTAGCTTTTGAATGTGTAATTGTAGGTTTAAATATTTATTAGGTAATTTAGCTATTGGATAATAATTTTGTTTTATATCGGCGCCACATACCCCGTCTCTTTTTCTTTTTTTTTTCCACTTCTGATAGGTTGTCTGGAAGAGATTACTTTGTGATAAGACCGCCTTTTGTACTTCATTACTTTGTCTATTTTACTGTATGTTTGTATTTTAATGGTGCAATAAAGAGTATTGTATTGTATTGTATGATTTATTATTTAATGTAGCGGCAAAAGAAATGTGTTATCTGTGAAAATTTCGACTGTCTAGCTATCAGAGGAAATTCCAAATAAAGAACTGACTTTTCGTTGAATTCTAACCAGTTTTGAACCTTCTAACTTTACACTATCCACCGAAACGAGCATGACATACAAACTGCCCCCGTATTCTCATAACAAAAATCGTCCCAATCCAATCTTGTGCCAAGCGCAGGTCACACCGCCAGGCAGCGGGCGAGCGAGCGAGCTAGGCGAACATCGTTTCACCTCTTTCATACTTCGGTTCACACCGCGAGCTACCGATTCTACTCGAACTGAAGTATGTAAAGAGGTGAAACGATATTCGCCTAGCTCGCTCGCCAGCCCGCTGCCTGGCGGTGTGGCCTGCGAATCTCAATCGCTTATTCATTCATACAAAACAGAAATTTAGTGGAATATCGATTGAGACAGACAGACGGATGGACAGCGGAGTCTTAGTAATAGATAGATAGAATAGATAGAATACTCTTTATTTGCATTACACACAGGAAAAAGTACAAAAACAATCTTATAAACTAGTGTAAATTCAACAAGGCGGCCTTATTGCTAAAAAGCAATCTTTTCAAGGCAACCTTAAGGTAACGTATTTCTGTATGGAGTGGGCAGGGCTAGCAAGACAAGAAAATAAATACTAAACAAGAAAATGATAGATAAGTATCTAGGACATCTAAATATTAAAACAAAAATTAATAAATAACTTCAATCAAATATTATATTACTATACTTACTGTAATAGGGTTCCCCGTTGGAATTCGTCGCTGTTCGAGGGTCGACTGTTTTTGGTAAGCAACACGTTTTGATAGAATTCGTCGCTGTTAGTGCGTCGACTACGTTTCCCACGAACAGCGACCGAATTCTCCCGTTGGCACCCTTTGAGTACGGAACCCAAAAAAGCAACTTCGGAATGTCTTGAATCAAAGACAGCCCTTTCTAAATCTTGAAAAGACTAATCAAGCCAATTTTAAAGTTATCCCCTAATATAAAACAGTCATTTGTATTCAGTTAATGGTGTTTTAATTTGTTCTTCATTCATAACTAACAAGAGGTTTTATTAGAGCTCTGTTCTTATTTAATTTTGATAGAATTGTTAAAGGGTTTATTGTTATAGTTTTGAAAGAGTTAAGAATAATTTGAGCCACTTATAATATAAAAATTTACATAAAGTTTAATATATAAGGTCCTAATTTAATGAACTTCCTTTTAACACATATCTATATAGGTTACATAATATGATCGTTTAAGCAAGGAAATAATGGTATAGTATTCAGTAAAAAAAGCATTAAATTTAGAAATACTCGGTAAAATGCGACTCTCTTGTAGCAGCCATCCGTCAGTAAAAAAAAAGGTTTAGGGGTGCGATGCGATGGGCGCGTCAACGAGTCTCACATATCAAAATGGTTGAATATGGATGAATTTATGTAGTAAGCAAATTTTTGTAACTACTTACAATACAATCAAATTTTTTTACTGAATACTAGACCATTATTTCCTTGCTTAAGCGATCATATGTAACCTATAAAGTCATGTGTTAAAAGGAAGTTCATTAATAAATTAGGACCATAGATATTTCCAAATTGTATCATCTTGCTAAAACTTGATAGAATAAATGGTTCTCAGCCTCGGGCCTATAAGTTCGCCAACTAAAGCATAATCAATGGATTATGTTGTAGTTGGCAAACTTATAGACCTGAGTTCACCAACAGATGCTTAAAATAAATAATAACAAATAAATATTCTTGGATAAATCACACAACGCCATCTAGTTCCAAACTATGCAAAGTTTGTACTATGGATACTAGATTGCTGATAAATATACATAAATCCTTTTTATTTTGTAAATAAATACTTATTATACATAGAAAACAACCAGACCAAGACGAACAGAGATTTGTGTTGCCTTGCGCAGGATTCGAACCCGCGGCCCTTGCGACAAAGTGGCCATTGCTAGCCACTTGACTACCGGGCCTGTAAAAGATGTAACCACAGAACACAGAAAGATGTAACCAAAGCAGTAAATATTATTTAGGTTTTCTAAAATTATATAAAAATTATAATATTGCATCATCATGATGATCACTGCATACAGTGGACTATCATAACAACCCATAATCATCCCACTGCTGGGAAACGGGTCTCCCTTCAATCGGAGGTGATTAAAGCGTACTCTGCCACGCAATTCCAATGCGGATTGGCAGAGGACGGTGTTTTCAAACCGCCCTAAGCCCACCGACTTGGCTGTCGACTGTCATCCATCGATAACAGCGAGGAACCGACGCGACGGCTTAACGTGCCCTCCGAAGCACGGAGAAGCTCGAAATAACAAAACCCATCCAAACGCTGGCTAGGGTCGACGTCGCTTAACTTGCGTGTTCATAACAAAGTGCGACCCACAGCGACGCCGTCGAGCTCCTGGAGCAGACTAATGTGGGCTTCAGACCATGATTGTTATCTATCATCATTTTAATGATGATAGATAACACAAACGAATGAACAACAAATGAAGGAAGTAACCAGGGTGGTTACTTCCACAACAAATGAAGGAAGTGTGTTTACAGTCAACAAATGAAGAAAGTAACCACCCTGGTTACTTCCTTCATTTGTTGACTGTAACACACCGATCTGCAATGGCATTGAATTAGGTTCTAAAACTAGTGTGTCAGGTCCATAGCTTAACTACCCGAACAAAGTCGGTCTTTACCGTTAGTGTAAAGAGAAAGATTTCGTACTAAAATAATTGAGACGCTCCAAAGTTTCAGTAATTAATGTCTCGTCTAATTAATCTTTTCAATTCACAAATTGTTTAATGATCCATTTACAGTCTTTGAGCTTATCTTTTGAATGGAACTCGGGGAATTTCAAGTTATTTCAACAACAAATAAATAATATTCACCCCCTTTTACTCTTTTTCACACAAAATTCTTCTATCATTATAAATAAGTACACGCTTAAAAATCTTGGTTTGAAAACGAGGTGTAGTGTGACGACAGCAAGTCTTTTCATTTAAAACACACACCCCCTCGTGTGACATTACACGAGGTTCCAACGAAGAGAAGGACTTTTGCGTCAAAATTGTTTGTTTGCGACCCTTAAAAATAGTATAAAATATTTTTATTCAAATAGGCCTTTAATAAGCTCTTTCGAATCGTCACAATTTTTTCCTAACACCAGGGGCCCGATTCTACCAAACAAATGCACCAATGGACACTCTATGCTGTCTCAATCGTGTCTCAATAGAATGTCGATAGTGTATCTGTGGAATAGTTTTTGACATTTGTTACGGACTTAAACAATAAGTTAAACATTATGTTATTGTGCATTTGTTTAGTAGAATCGGGCCCCAGTTCAGACGGCAGATTTGTGCTAAGAAGAAACTGGCAAGAAACTTAGCACTTGCTCGTTTAAAATGGTATTAATAAGATACAATTACAATGACAGAAATATAAAAATAACACAAAATATCTGCAATTTCTGATGACGAAAAAAATTACAAATAATTAAAGATTAATAACACAATAAATGAAAAAAAAAACAATATACTGGTATGCATATATACCTACATTTAAAGGTGTAAATAATTAAATAAAGGTAGAAAGTGTATCTATATACAATATATGCATATATATATATGCGCAATATATTAAGTACCTAGCAGTAGGTAGACTTATATAGGTAGACTATAACCTTATTAAATTGTAAAACGAGGAAAAACTGTATTAACCATTGCACGTAGGTACACTGATTTGCGAGCCCAACGAACAAGACGTATTGTGGTCCCTCACCGTGGACCCCACATAAATCTAATAAGACTTGAAAGTTATTTATTGACCTCCGGTTATTGCTTTTAAAACGGCCACGGTCATTTGATTACGGGGTATTTAAATTAATGGCCCTAGGGACCTTCTGTGGAGCTTTTTAAGGCGACCTCCATGGCGTTAATGGTTACCATGCCAGGCCGCCACGCACAGGAGGTCCCGGTTTCGAATCCCGGTCGGGTCATGATGAAAAACGTACTTTTTCTGATTGGCCTCGGGTCTTGGATGTTTATCTATATATGTATTTGTTATAAAATATAATATCGTTGAGTTAGTATCCCATAACACAAGTTTCGAACTTATTTTGGGGCTAGCTCAATCTGTGTGAATGTGATATATACTTACATGTATTTAAGCTATAATTAGTACCGGATACGTATATGAAAGGGCTGTTGTCGATAAATGACCGGTGGCCTCCAGGCAGCTTGAAAACACAAAAACGCTAAATTTTCGGCGAATTCGCTGTTTTTGTGGACAAGTGTTTTACATTATTTTCATTACGGCTTGATGGTGATTATTTTTCGGTATTGAATTTTTTATTGAATAAACAACCACGTCGGCAGACAATGCAATTCATTTTTAACCGGCTATTACTTGAATTTCCCGGTGGACGGCGCACTAATCCGGTATAATAGCCGGATAAGGGGCCGCTGCTCTATTGTCATTGGTACTATTAATCATTCACAAGTTTCGTCAAGTATTGAGTATTTCCCAACTAACATTGTGCCGTCTAGCGTTTTGTTTTGCCTGTTTTAGGTGATGCATGAAGTACAAAAAACTCAAATAAAAATTCAAAATTTCAACGGTCAATCTCCAAAATTTGACGTGTCTCTTTAACCAGTCGACATTGGTGGAATTTAATTGTGCCTATACACTTAAGTAGCCAGAAAAAAAGTAATGTGTTATGTGTATCAGATAGGTAGATAGATAGAATATTTATTTGCAAAACACAAACCAGTGATACTGTAAACAGTAAAAGTTACAGATTAGTGTTGGTATTGCAACAAGGCCGCCTTATTGCTGAAAGCAATCTTTTTAAGGCAACCTTAGGGTAACGATTTTCTGTATGGAGTGTTTTATGTCTGAGTAGCTTAATGGCGTCGCTGTGTGTCTCACTCCAAACGATCCCGCAAGATAAGCCCTCTACGCAACGTCCATCCGCACTGAACGTCCGTTCCGTGCACGATGCACGACGCAAAACGACCGTTTTTGTCATCCAGCAAGCCTACACAACGCACTGTCGTTTGACGTCGTGCATCGTGCGCGGACGTCCAGCGCGGATGGATGATGCGTAGAGGGCTAACAAGACCGCGCGTAGGCTTGCTGGACGACGAATTTGTCATCTAGCAAGCCTACGCATGGCCGTTATGCGTCGTGCATCGTGCGCGGATGGATGGTGCGTCGTGCGCGTTGGCGACTAGTATAGTTTTTGTTTAGTGTCAAAATGTGAAAAGAAAAAGACTTTTCATAAGAACTTATTCCTAAGAAATTATAATTTTGGTTTCTTTGATATCAATTGAAAATACATTATTAACATACAAAGTATTGTTTAAATTCAACGTTCTGCGTCAACAATACCAAACCTTACCGTAATCTCTCAAAGAAAACCTCCGTCTTAAAGAAATCTCATACACTTGTGATGCCCCTGGTCGGTATTCCGCAATATCATTCTTTGCAATGTACATATTAAATTACGATGTTTATTGAAATAACTTTGTTGGATTATTTTGTGAGTCTGACACACATTCCCAACGTAGAGTAACCCGCTTGTATTTTTATACAATTTGACACAGCGCCATCTGGTCCCAAAGAAAGCTACGCCACAGCCCAGACGCTTCATACAACGCGCGTGAAATAATTACCTATTTCTGCTACATAGGCCAATGTCGTTTGTACACGCGGCCACGTATGCGCATACGTATACACATACGTTCACTAAGCGCACACCTTTGCAACTTTTCCAGCCTCGACACCCGCCACCGGTGTGAAGTTAGCAGTCAAAGTTAGCTGCGGATTTATTATGCGACCAAATTAAGAAGTCGGCTACTAAGATACAGGCAAACACCTATATTTCTGCATAAATTATTAAAAATACATTCAGAAAGTGCAGTATACATCAAACTGATGAATAAGTAACAAAAGTTAAAAAGACTTATTTCCTTATAAACAAACTTTTACACATGAAAGTAAGGATCGAATTTGTGTTTCAGTTTCGTATAATTAAACTTGAGCTGCTTGCATAAATAAGCACTCGAATGAAAGGTTATTAAATAGGCTTTCAGGAAAAATATAGACATTTCAGTTTGATAATGCTAGAGTACCAGAGATCAATCAATCTTCACCACTTATTCGAAAAAACCCTAAAACGTAATTTTCAACTACAAACTAGACAAAGTAATCTTTCACCTGCTTGAATGAATTACGACGCGCCTGAAAGGTAATTAAATAGGCTTTCAGGAAAAGTATAGACATTTCAGTTTGATAATGCTAGAGTACCAGAGATCAATTAATCTTCACCACTTATTCGAAAAAACCCTAAAACGTAATTTTCAACTACAAACTAGACTAAGTAATCTTTCACCTGCTTGAATGAATTACGACGCGCCTGAAAGGTAATTAAATAGGCTTTCAGGAAAAGTATAGAGGTTTCAGTTTGATAATGCTAGAGTACCAGAGATCAATCAATCTTCACCACTTATTCGAAAAAACCCTAAAACGTAATTTTCAACTACAAACTAGACAAAGTAATCTTTCACCTGCTTGCATGAATTAGGACTCGCCTGAAAGGTAATTAAATGGGCTTTCAGGAAAAGTATAGACATTTCAGTTTGATAATGCTAGAGTACCAGAGATCAATCAATCTTCACCACTTATTCGAAAAAACCCTAAAACGTAATTTTCTACTACAAACTAGACTAAGTAATCTTTCACCTGCTTGCATGAATTAGGACTCGCCTTAAAGGTAATTAAATAGGCTTTCAGGAAAAGTATAGAGATTTCAGTTTGATAATGCTAGAGTACCAGAGATCAATTAATCTTCACCACTTATTAGTAGTAAGAAGATTGATTGATCTCTGGTACTCTAGCATTATCAAACTGAAACCTCTATACTTTTCCTGAAAGCCTATTTAATTACCTTTCCAGCGATTTCTAATTTATGCAAGCAGGTGAAAGATTACTTAGTCTAGTTTGTAGTAGAAAATTACGTTTTAGGGTTTTTTCGAACAAGTTGTAAACATTTATGGATCTCTGGTACTCTAGCATTATCAAACTGAAATTTCTATACTTTTCCTGAAAGCCTATTTAATTACCTTTCAGGCGATTCCTAACTCATGTAAGCAGGTGAAAGATTACTTTGTCTAGTTTGTAGTTGAAAATTACGTTTTAGGGTTTTTTCGAATAAGTGGTGAAGATTGATTGATCTCTGGTACTCTAGCATTATCAAACTGAAATCTCTATACTTTTCCTGAAAGCCTATTTAATTACCTTTCAGTCGAGTTCTAATTAATGCAAGCAGGTGAAAGATTACTTTGTCTAGTTTGTAGTTGAAAATTACGTTTTAGGGTTTTTTCGAATAAGTGGTGAAGATTGATTGATCTCTGGTACTCTAGCATTATCAAACTGAAATGTCTATACTTTTCCTGAAAGCCTATTTAATTACCTTTCAGGCGCGTCGTAATTCATTCAAGCAGGTGAAAGATTACTTAGTCTAGTTTGTAGTTGAAAATTACGTTTTAGGGTTTTTTCGAATAAGTGGTGAAGATTGATTGATCTCTGGTACTCTAGCATTATCAAACTGAAACCTCTATACTTTTCCTGAAAGCCTATTTAATTACCTTTCAGGCGCGTCGTAATTCATTCAAGCAGGTGAAAGATTACTTAGTCTAGTTTGTAGTTGAAAATTACGTTTTAGGGTTTTTTCGAATAAGTGGTGAAGATTAATTGATCTCTGGTACTCTAGCATTATCAAACTGAAATGTCTATACTTTTCCTGAAAGCCTATTTAATTACCTTTCAGGCGCGTCGTAATTCATTCAAGCAGGTGAAAGATTACTTTGTCTAGTTTGTAGTTGAAAATTACGTTTTAGGGTTTTTTCGAATAAGTGGTGAAGATTGATTGATCTCTGGTACTCTAGCATTATCAAACTGAAATGTCTATATTTTTCCTGAAAGCCTATTTAATAACCTTTCATTCGAGTGCTTATTTATGCAAGCAGCTCAAGTTTAATTATACGAAACTGAAACACAAATTCGATCCTTACTTTCATGTGTAAAAGTTTGTTTATAAGGAAATAAGTCTTTTTAACTTTTGTTATTTATTCATCAGTTTGATGTATACTGCACTTTCTGAATGTATTTTTAATAATTTATGCAGAAATATAGGTGTTTGCCTGTATCTTAGTAGCCGACTTCTTAATTTGGTCGCATAATAAATCCGCAGCTAACTTTGACTGCTAACTTCACACCGGTACACCCGCCTGAGGTAAGGTAACGCGGAGAGTGGCCATTCTACCTCGGGTTATTACTTATTCTATGGTACGGGCTATCTATCTATTACCTACAAACGAACGCCGCCGCTCCGCCATTTTCTGTATTATTATTTTTTTATAAATAAAATTATTTACTTCAAAATGTATCTTATTTATCGTAAATTATGCTGGAAGCGTTGCGGGAGCTGAGATGATTGATAAATAAGTAACTATTTACTTTTCAGTTTTCTACGTAAAATGTTCTTTCTGCAAACATTTAAGTATAAGAGAGAGAGCCATAAAATATTCAAACATAATGTATTGTATGTACTACTGATAATGATTTTACCGACAGCCATTTTTTATACCACCAAGATGCTAAATGATGGCCGCTTGCAATCCGGGGATATCACTGGCGCGTTGCCGATCCTGTAGAAAGTGGAGCTCTGGAGTGAAGACCTTAGGAACACAACATGACCGAGACCAATGCTATTTGGTTACGATCTTCTGTAAGACGGAGGTCCTTCCCCAGACGGGCTGCGAAAGATGCGAAACGGAATATCCGCTGCGCTCTACCATAAATAGTTCATACTTCACTCTACTTTCTTTTATTTCACCTACATGTTTTTCCGTATATTATCTAGCACAGATAATTAAAGTGTCATCCATTTTAAATAAACAACGATAACGGGTTTTTATAGCCTTAAGTCCTAAAATAAAGATATAAATTGGTCTATATATTTTCAGTTAATCATACTTACTTGTAAGATAACGTAAACCTACACGGTGGTCATAAATAATCTTTAAATACTATAAAATGAAGTCGCTTTTGCTTCTGTCTGTGCGTCGTCTGTGCCCATAAGTATGCTTCAATCTTTAAAACTACGAATACGAGTAAAAATGCGAGATATACGCAAACGAAGTTGCGAGGGTATATAAACGCACAGTCCAAACCGCTGGGTCTGGAGATTCCAAATTTGGCATGTAGGTTCCTTACAAGGACCGGACCGACCGGAACGGATCGGACAGAATGGAACCGTACCGTACCGGGCCGTGCCAGACCGAACCGAACCGAACCGGACCGTAATTTGTTTCTGAAGAAAAATATGTTAATTGTTAGTAAGCCACGCGGGCGAAGCTGCGGGCAGAAGCTGGTTTATTTATATAAAAGAAAGTCGTGTTAGTTACAATATTTATAACTCAAGAACGGCTGAAGCGATTTGGCCGAAAATTGGTGGAGAGGTAGCTTAGAACCAGGAAGGGTAGATTAGGGTAGTGCCTCTAAGGCGGAACAAAGTTCGCCGGGTCAGGTAGTAAATAAATAAAAAATATCCTAAATATAAATATTTGATAAAGTAATTTTTAGGTCACCCTATATTATATAGTACAGGTAGCAAATGTTGTAGGGTTCTCTAAGAAAAAATAATAATGACAACATGACTCGACGAAACGAGACTCGCATCCAGTTTCTGAAACGCCTTTTTAAAGTTAATGACACATTAAACTGTCACTGTCAAACTAAGGAAGAAAGTAGATAGCTTGAGACTTAATGTGAAATTAAAAAATGGATTTCAGAAAATGTCTTTCGGCTAGTATTGTCACAGATTACTTAATGGTTACTGGTATTGTATTATAACATAAGGACATAATGAGCAGTTTTCTTTTAGATATTTTATAGCTTTCCTAAACACTCGATAGATGGCGCAGCCTGGCACTTTTGGTAATAAAAAAGTGGGTGGGTAGAGTGACCTATTTGCTACAAAGTCGTCATTTATTATTTTAACATTTTAAAAAAAGGTTGAAGAAAGTATTACTATAATTTATTATAAATTAAATTATGTAAGTAACAACTTTTTGAGGTTACAATGTTCATACAATACAAAAAAACTTCAGTCAATGCTTCAGAAATGACAAATGACAGAAACAGAAATTAATCAAATTGATATTCGGTCAATTCTTTCTTGCCACAGACAAAATATTTGGCCTCAACAATACCATAAAATAATGCTAGCGCCATCTTTTGATGATTTTAAAAACCAACTGATTATACCTAAAAGAAAACTGCTCATTACAATATTGACTGACAGCTGTAAGAGCAAACAAAAATAACCATTGACAGTAATTTAAAAGAAATTGCTATATGTATGTATGTTATGAGAGGTAGGGCACTGGGGACAATCCGCTCAATCGGATCGGCGGGTTGGCAACGCGTGAGTGCAAGCGTCTATCTATAGGCTACGGTAAAGGCTTACCACCAGGCCGACTGACCGCCGTATGCTTGTTTGCCACCTTTGTGGTATAAAAAACGACATTGCAATAACTTTCGCTTGTTTTTCTGTGAGAAATTGCAGTAGCCTCAGTTTATTTTATTTTACAGTTTTTGGAAATCTTACGTCTAACAATTAAGCAAAATTTTAATTTAGTAAAAAGATAGATTCAAGTCGAGACAAGTTCATATGTTACGGCATTATGATAAATGCCCAATATTTGATATTATTAAAATAATCAAATCGACCGGGTATTACACGTAATGCCCATCGACTTTTGGGCAGAGTAATACAAACATTTTATTGTTATTGTCATTTAACTTAAAATAAACTAAATGTTCAAATTCAAATCAAATCAAATTCTTTATTTTGCAAATATAGGTACAAGTAGGTGTTACAAACAATATTTCAGGCTCCGCTACATTTCACCTTACGGCGTGCAAATTGTTGTTGAACAATTTATATAAACATATTTGTAATAGGTACATGTCACCGTAAATTGTAAAAACCATTAGAATTTAATTACACTAGGTCGACGGAGATCCGTATCTGCGTATTATCACAAGGCAATCCTAACGAATTTACCGTCTGTCACACTATGATGTCCAAACTGTCCAAAGCAGAATCTGTCCAACTGAACCAATTGTCATGTAGCATTATAATAATGCCCGGCATTGTGATCAATAATGAAGTTGTCTATAATCCATAACACATAACTATATAAGGAACCAAATAAATAAATATATGATCAGTATTGGCCCTTATCAACATTATATATAATTTCGATAGTGATATTTTATCTAATTTAAGTAAACATGTTGAAAGCAATTGGTCTTTTTGTATTCCTACTGGGTCAAACTTTGGGTAAGTACATACCTACTATAGACATTAGAGGTGGTTTAATTTAAAAATTGCTTTGGAAACTAGGTTTAAGACAGTTTATACAAGAGGTTTCATACTAATACACTTGGCCTTCAGATCTTGGTACAAATATTCTCTTTCACGAAGAGCATTTGGCTATGAATCTTGTAAGGAGGATGTTGGGTATACACTGAACGGCGCGCAAAACCAATATCTCGATTCTACGACAAATCCAAATCAGCACAAGGCTCTCTACCATCTGCCTCCGTAGAGTCCTCGAATATTTCGGCCACATCGCGAGGAAGGATGACAACCTGGAGAGACTCATGATCACCGGTAAGGTCGAGGGCAGAAGACCGAGAGGAAGGAGCCCAATGCGATGGACTGACCAGATTCGCAATGCCCTCGACACCACTGTCCACGACGCCTTTCACTCTGCTACTGATAGAGGGTGGTGTCAAATAGTCCGCAGCAAAGTACTGCGTCAAGAAGATGATCACGACCCTCAGCATTGAGGAGACCGACGCGAGGAAGAGGATGTAAGGCGTGCACATGCACATTGTTTATGTGTGCATTACGCACACTACAATAGCATGTAAACGTTACTGGATTCATAGCCAAATGCTCTTCGTGAAATTGAATATCTGTAGTTGGGCAATCGTTTGACGTGGCGTCCATACCGAAGCTTGGAGTTGGTTTAGGTAAAACCGCGTTTGACGATCTCTCGCTCCCGGCTGTTGTCAAACAGATGGTCGAGAGCGAGAGGTCGTGGGATGCGATGGCCTCCTTCTGCGGCGAAGTAATGACGCTGAAGGAGGCCGCGGAGCGGGTAAGGGAAGTGGAACCATCCGCCCCCCCGCTCCGCCGGAAAAGACCGGGCAGCAGGCGTTTGGCCTATGCCCGGCGACTGCCACTCTAATGGGGGCTTCCGGGCGGCGGTTGGGGATACCGCCGTCCATTGGAACGGAAGTCCACGAGTGTTGCGGCGCGCCTAGTCTTGTGCGCGCCGCCAACCGTGCCGTAGCCCAACAAGTGGGTCTTCGAACAACCGCCGGCGGGGTCACGGATGTATCTTAGTTCCCGTGGCCCCGCCCATCTAGGCGGATGAGGTGGCAGTCAGACAGTTTTTAGTCGGTATACCCAAGTGGTAAAGGGGGAGCCCGACAGACCCCCGTCGCTTTCCCAGCGGCGGGAATGCAGTAATGCATTTTCCTAACTATAAACAAAAAAAAAAGGTAAAACCGCGTATCCGGCTGTTTGACTCACTGAGACCTTATATTTCTATGAAATGAAATGAAATCGTTTATTTCAGAAATTAGACCTTCACAGGCACTTTTTCTTGTCATTTACAACTTGTTTAAATAAAGAAAATTAACTACGTTATTAAACTACCACCATTTCGGACACAAACAAAATGGCCACCGGTGTAAATGAAATGGCGAAAGAAAACCGGTTACAGCCTTTTTTGACATTTAGAAATTTTTTCTTCCACTCGTTAGTTACAATGAATAATACATTTAAATTTATAAGAAGAATACGCGGAATGTTATACACAAGTGGGACTAAATGGAAGGTCTAAAGTGGGATTAAAATCTTACCTAATCGGTTCGGTACCTGCCTGCACAGATTTTTTGGTTCAGATAGATAGATAATTTTTTTTTTGCATCAGCTAAAGCACACATTACATAAAAAGAAAGAATACATAAATCTCAACAAAAATATACAAAACAACATAAACAACTGTAACATGACGGCAACAAAAATTGTGTGCGTGTGCCGCAGTGATACAAATATGGGTAATAGCTCAGTGTGTCGATTGCCCGGAGAGCAAAACACTGCTTTTCAGTTATCACCTACACGGGGCAAGAGGCGCGCAGACGGTACTGACGTAAGCCAAAGACTTTAAGCTGCTCATTAAAATATTGTAAATATTAAAATCTGAAAATTGTGTAATAATAATTAATATCCGATTAAACAGTATTGCAGTGATGGTAACTTAACTACATAGACGAAATAAAATGATAAAAATATAAATAATAAAAACATAAATAATAAAAAAGGTTCAGGAGTTCTGTTTGTGTAAGCAGCCTAACGAAATATGAACAAGAAATTCCATATAACTTTCTTTGTTTTATAACTTCATATCTTTAATTTCCAGCCCTTCAGAATCCCATATTGCGAAAGGCGGATCCCGATGACTTACGTTACCAGTATATCTCGGGCCCCGAGGGCCCACTTTTGATAGATACGTGGAAGTCTCTCACGGATCTTGTAAAAGTGGTCAGATACAATCCTGATCTTGAAAATGAGTACCATTTATTCACAAGGTATTTGTTTTTTTCCTTTGTATTATGAATTATTTGTTACGCACAGATCAATATTGTGTGGTTATGTTGTGGAATTTTTTATTGTCTCTCTCTCTCTCAAGATTACAGAATCTACTGATTTAATAGGAAAAGAAATTTAAAATTTTATTTTACAGTAAATGGTTGGTGGGAAACCGTTTTCAAAATTGTTGAAACTAAAAGGTCAAGCCCACCTTCATAGTGAAACTTCTTAATGAAGATTTCTCAGGGACTAGGTATAACTATCTTGAAACTCAGAACGAATTTGATTAGAAAAATATATATCCCAAGTCCTTTAAAATCCTTTAAAGAAACAAAGAAAAACGTTTTTTTACAAGTACTTGATTAGCTAAAAGTATTAAAGTAAAAGAAATCACAAAAACTTAACACGCTCAGCGCCATATTGGGGTCGAAAACGATACATTTGTGTATCGAAAACGATACACATGGCGTTGAGCGAATTAAAAGATCGACCAATCAGCATTATGTCGCACGTAGCGCAGCACAAGTATTGCGACGCTGGAACTCTGTAGATACCTTTTAAAGTGAACAGCGCCGTGTAGATTAAAAAAAATACTTAAGCACATATAATTGTACGTTATTTTATACTATTTAAGTAGTAAATTTTCAGGGCAAATCCAACCGTCAGTCAACCTTTAATGATGGGTAATACTGGACTCCTCTTCAATACGAACTACGATATCAATAGACGAACTGTAGTCCTGATACACGGATGGGGTGGTGATATATTAGCTGATTTCAATGTTGTCATGATACCAGGTAAGAAATTAATGTCTTTATAGGTAAATCTTTATAAATGCATCATCATTTCAGCCTATTCTTACTAGTCCACTAATAACATGACATTTTTCTTCCTATCAATCGAATTGGAAAATTTATTTTTTAAAAAGTTTGTATTTCAAAGTGATTTCAAACATCGAGTTATTACAGATACTTAATTAAAATTAAGTAATACTAATTATTTGCACTTTTACTAATTGTAATTTTCCTTTGCAGCCTTCCTCGCCAGTGATGATGTGAATGTGGTGGCCGTAGACTGGGGTCCAGGTTCTGCTCTTGGCCAGGAAGCTACTGTTGCATCAGGTAAGGTGATAATAGTGGACCAGGGCTTTAACAACAGTGAGCGAGCACTGATTGACAATAAGCAACATTCATAAGTACCGGTCCGTAACCCAAACAGCAGTACCTATGTTTTGACATCCGACCTAATATCTCGCCATCTCTTTTGGTTCTGAACCAGATGTCGCCAGTCGCCAACTCCGCGACTCTCTTTTAGCTATTTAGGTCCCACTGCTGGGTAAAAACCTCCCCTTTATGCTTCCAAGTATCCCTCGTCAGCTCGTCGCTCGTCAGTTCCTCTCAATCTCCACAAAGGACAGTCATGTCATCCGAACATTGCATCCTTAGATTTCCCCATTTCCCCTTAACTTTTTTCATCTTGTGGGACCCATGATGTGAAGACTCGAGTCCACCTTTCTGGGTTCATACTGTAGGTAGATAGATACATGGTCCGACTAATCCCACTTCAATTTAGTAAATTTTTTATCGATTATAGATTTTATTTATAGATTTATAGATTTTATTTGACTAAACTTTCAATAATTTTAGGTCGCAGCGTCGCAAACTTCATAAGTTGGCTTAAAAATGCCACCGATACTCCTGCTGAAAGGTTCCATGTGGTGGGATTCAGTATGGGAGCTCATCACGCTGGTGTTACTGGTCGTAATGTTGTTGGAGGTGTTGGATATGTTACAGGTATGTATTAGATAATAGGGATTTCTACGAAAATTAAAAAAAAGAATATATTTTAAGAAAAGATTTTTACTTCTCTTCCTGATCGTTCCCTCACTGCTGAGGATCGCGACTCTACACGACCTTGTCGACTAGTTGCCGCCATCGGTTGCGCTCGGATGCCTGGTGTAGTGCGGCGCTGACAGTCATATTTAGCTGACTGGATATCTGGTCTGACCATCGAATGGGACTCCGGCCACGAGGTCTTTTGCCCTCAATCTTCCCTGTCACCATCAGCCTCTCCATGTTATCCACATCCCTTCGCGCGACGTGGCCGAAGTATCGTACAATACGTTGCAGACAAGTGGAAGACAGGCGTTGTGCATCCCCCAATTTGAGTTCTTTTAGTACAGAGACGTTTGTACGGTGGGCTGTCCACGGTATTCTCAATAGCCGACGCCAGCACCACATCTCAAAAGCATCCACTCTTTGCCTGTCAGCGGCTTTGAGAGTCCATGTCTCTGCACCATATAGCGCGATGGAGAAAACCAGTGATCGTACCAGGTGTATTTTGGTTCTGTTAGTGATGTTTCTGTTTCTCCATACTTTGCTCAATTGGGTCATTGCTGTCTTGGCCATGGCGATTCGTCGACGTATCTCGGTTTCGCAGCTGCCTCGGTTTGTGATTACGGAGCCAAGGTATTGGAACTGGTCAACGGTGTCATACTCTCCTAGTAGGTCAGTGCGCTGGATTGATGAGAATCGATCGATCACCATAAGTTTGGTCTTGCCTTTGTTGATGGCAAGGCCCAACCTCAGGCTGACGGCCTCCAGACGATCCAGTATTTCCGCCATTTCTATTTCGGATGATGCCAACAAGGTAGTGTCGTCAGCGTAACGCAGGTTGGAGATTTTGATTCCCCCTACCTTCACGCCACCCCTCCAATCCTCAAGCGTATGTCGCATGATGTATTCGCCGTAAATGTTAAAAAGGATTGGCGAGATCACACAGCCCTGTCGAACGCCTTTACAGAATTTAAAACGGCTTGATGTTACGTCTCCCACTGTGACAGTGCCGTATCCAGACTCGTATAAATTGCGAATAATTAATACCAGATGTGATGGAACCCCGGTCTCCGTAAGCACTTCCCATAGCTTTTCCCATTTCACACAATCGAAAGCCTTCTGGTAGTCAACGAAGCACATAAACGTCGGCACATTAAACTCATAGCATTTTTCTACCAGAAGTCGCAGGTTCAATATGTGCTCCCTGGTTCCCCGTCCCTTGACAAAACCCGCTTGCTCCTGTGGTATCTGCCAGTCCAGAAAAGCCCGCAACCTCGAATTCAGAACGTACAAAAGGATTTTACTTGCATGTGATATTAATGCTATTGTTCTATAGTTATTGCAGTTGCGAACAGATCCCTTTTTATGAAGGGGGAGAATGGCAGAATGCACCCAGTCAGATGGCCACTGTCCGGATCTCCATATGTCGTTACATATGTTATGTAGACTGGCAATTCCATTTGGGCCTAGACCTTTCAATGCTTCTGCCGTGATGTTATCTGGCCCTGGAGCCTTGTTTCTCTTCAGTTTTCGGATCGCTTCTTCAACTTCAGACAGAAGTATGTCCGGTTCTAGGTCACATGTATGAATGTCATGTTGCCGGGTTGTTCGTGGTTGCTGATCCTGATAGAGTTCCTCGCAATATTCCCTCCATCTCTCTGCAACTCCTTTGACGTCATGAATTGGGCTGCCATACTTGTCATCAATTGTCCAGGAGGATGGTTTAGATTTGTGCGTTATTTGTTTCACTAACTTGAAAAGATCAGCTGAGTGGTGTGTTTCAGCGTGACGCTCTATTTCAGTACAGATATTTTCGAGGTACTGGTTTTCATCCCTTCTGCACTGTCGCTGTATCAGTTTAGAAAGTCTGGAATATTCTCCCTCGTAAAGGTCAGATCTTTTTCCTTTCTTCAATTCCTTGCGTAGAGCTATATTTGTCCAAACCTCGTCCGACATCCATTCTTTTTTGTTCCTGGGTTTTCTTGTCATTGAGTTCAGCGCATCTGAGATTTTTGACTTAAAATGTTCCCATTTTTCGCTTGGACCCATGTCTGTGGCGTTGGAGAACAGCTCTGTCATTTCAGATTCGGTCTTTTTCTGAAAATGATCGTAGTCCGCCTGCGTAATCCTAACCGTTTGGTCAACTTTCTTGCGACATACTTTTAGTCGTACACGCATATCTGCGACTAGTAGTTGGTGGTCAGAGCCGCAATCCGCCCCCGGATATGTTCGGGTGTTCGTTATTGATGATTTCCACCGATTTGCAATGGTGATGAAATCAATTTGATTACGATAACGACCACCCGGCGAGGTCCATGTGTATAGGCGTCTCTTGTGGTGTTCGAAGCAGGTGTTAGTGATGGACAGGTTGTGGCTTATACAGAAGTCAATAAACCTCTCTCCTCTTTCATTCCTTATCCCTAGTCCATATTTACCAATGGTGTGGCGTATGTGGTCATCATGTACTGTGCTTCCCACCTTTGCATTCCAGTCACCCTGAATCAGGGTTATCTCACGGTTAGATATGTTGTTCATTGTGGATTGCAAGACCTCGTAGAAATTGTCAATGTCCTCCTGCGATGACTGGGCTGTTGGTGCATAAACCTGAATAATGTTTAGTGGTACTGGGGTACAGCTGATACGAATAGATAGTATTCTGTCATTTACTGTGTTATAACCTGTGATGAATTTGGTCAGCTTTTTAGGTATTATTATGCCAACTCCATTAACACTCTCCGACTCACAACCAGAGAAGAACATTGTGTTACCATTGGCTGTTGTGAAATGGCCTTTTCCTCTCATATGGGTTTCACATACTCCCAGCAAAGTGAGTTTGTGTTCATTCATCTCCTTCTCTACGATCGCGAGTTTGCCTGGCTTTAGCAGTCCTCTCACGTTCCAGGTACCCATTCTATGTTTGGACCGTATAGATGGTTTCTTTTGGTCTTCAGTTGTATTAACTACTTCAGCAGCCTGATGACTCACTGTCGAAGAGTCTTCGGTCACATATTTCACACGCGTCGACCCGGGTATCGACGGGCGCCGGGGGTCAGCCGGATCGTCCGACAAAGCAGCAACGTTATAGACTTGATCCATGAGAGTTTTCTTGGGATTTAATCGTAGTGGTTTCCCATTGCCTTCTACGTCGGATCTTTTAGAGGTTATTTAGTCCTCAAGGCTTCCGTGACCTTAGTGGATTTTTACTAAAGATTTTTACTTAGAGCTTATAAAAAAAACTAATCTGAAATGTTATCTTACATGACTGATTTAAATCTTAGTTATTATAATGTACTTATGTAAGTGACATTTCTTGTTTTTATTGAGAAATAATAAGGTCTTTTTAAAAATGTTTTAAATCATAACAACTATAAAGACAACCTGCTTATTCTGCTTTCTAATGTGTTTCTAATGATTTTCTTTTCGTCCCAAAGCTTTGGACGCTGCTAATGGCTGGCAAAACAGTGAACATATATTCCATCCTGATGATGGGCAATATACAGAGGCGATTTGGACTAATGCTGGTTTGATAGCCCACCTAGGGTTGTTGTGTCATGCTGATTTCTTTCCCAACGGTGGTATTAACATGCCCGGCTGTGGGATTAATATTGGATGTGACCATGCCAGGTATTTCAGTTTTTTTATAAACTCATGTCCTCTTAAGAGCTTTGAACCCAAGAACAAAGTTACTCCTTGTAACAAAAGTATGGTATGGTTTGAGAACGTACTATACGTTCTGTCAAAATCTCGGAAAATGGTTCCAATTCTTGGCAATTGATAAAGACAATAGAAAGTTTTTTTGTAGATCTAATGTAGAAGTGGTACTTATTATGTTTTAGTGCAATACGGTAGTTCTGATTTGATTGAAGCTTAAACCACATATACTACCTATAATTTTGAGATGGAGCTATTGCTGTCAGATTCAAAAGGAAAGTCTTTCTTATGTCACATGTCTTTAAACTATTACAGGGCTTATTTCTACCTGGCGGAATCGATAGTGACTGGCGGTTTCACTGGCACGGAATGTGCCACATTACAAGATGCTCGGAATGGCACTTGCGATCTGCCTGGCAGACATCAAATGGGTCAACGGTTGCCTAGTATTGGGTAAGTATTCTTGCCTCCATCACTACATTCTGATCAACTCTGCCGATTGGATCATGCCAATTGGACCGTGTATGGCAGTCACCACTCCGCACGATTTTTTATCATGAGTTAATGTAATATGCCAAAAACAAAAAAATCATCGTCCGTCACTGGTGACTCCATGGCTTCAACTGAAAGTCGCTGCCGATTGGGCAGAAATTGATTGTTTGTGGTGTAAGTATATGAACGAACTGCAGATTGAATCTAGCCTGCAGCGTCACGCACGATGGGTAAAGATCCAATTTCAAAACGGACCACATGTCGCAGACTGCTGCTGCAGACTGCAATTTTAGTTTCTATGTATCTCTATGAAATTGCCGCCGACTGCAGTGTGCGTTTGGAATCACTTAGAGCTACATAGAAACAAATATGTCGCTTGCAGTCTGCAGATGCGGTCTGCGGCGCGCGGTTCGTCTTGGAATTGTACTCAAATCAATCAAATCATTTTTAGGGTTCCGTAGTAAACTACAAGGAACCCTTATAGTTTCGCCATGTCCGTCTGTCTCTCTGTCCGTCTGTCCGTCCGCGGTCTAGCGCCTAGACGCTTGATGCTAGAAAGCTGTAATTTGGTATGTATACTCATATTAACAATGCTAACAAAGTGGTAGAATAAAATTTTGAAAAATATTTTTTTTTGGGGTGCCTCCCCTACAGGTAAAGTGGGAATGAACATTTTTTTTCGCACCGTTAGATATCGAGGGTGTGGGAAGATCATTTTCCGATACAATGATCCGTTCGCAAATTATTTACATTTAACGTGTCAATTTTCGTTTTGCACGGTGGTACCCCCCCCCCCCTCTATCTCCGAAAGTCTTGTGTTTAGAAATTTGAAAAAATTCATGGTAGTAGTCCATATATTGAACCTACAAGGAAAACTATAACGGTTAAGTAGGCACTACTAGTTACCGAGTATTAGTCGATATACTTATGAAGTAAAATTTATTTGACGAAAACGTACAAATGTCATAGAATATGGCATTGTACTCATCTGCCAGTAAGAAATGCGTAGCCAATACGGAACCCTACCTTGTGCGTAGCCCGACACGTACTTGCCCGGTTTAATCAAATAGGCATATTATTGTTGTAGGTTTTATTTTAATAAGGAATTGTATTGGCACTGGCCGGTTATAAAAAGTTTGATATGAAGAAAGATTTAAAATTGGAGCATTTTGAAATTAGACAGATATTAAGATGTCATAAAAAGACTGAATCTAAATCTAGACATCATGATATCTGTCAATTTTAAAATGTCACAATTCCAAAAACCTAAACCTCTAACAATTATAAGCACTTTCGAATCGTCACACCACCAATTCAGACGGCAGATTTGTGCTAATAAGAACTGGCAAGAAACTTAGCACTTGCTCTTTTAAAATGGTAATGATAAGAGTAACAATTATGTTTTTTTAAAGTAAACATTGAAACATTAAAAAAATTAAAAAAGTGCAATTTTAAAAGTAATAGCAAAAATTAAAATAATAGCAAAAATTAAAATAATAGCAAAAATTAAAGTACCCATCGTCATGTCATTTCAAACCCCTATTTTAGTATTTTATTCAATACTAGCTTCTGCCCGCGGCTTCGCCCGCGTGGCCTAGTAACAATTAGCAAATTTTTCTTCAGAAACAAATTCCGGTCCTGCACGGCCCGGTACGGTACGGTTCCATCCGGTCCGGTCGGTCCGGTCAGTCCGGGCCGGTCCGGTCGGTCCGGTCATGATATGGAACCTACATGCCAATTAGCATATTTTTCTACAGAAAAAAAAACCGGTCCGGTCCGGCACGGCCCGGTACGGTGCGGTTCCTTCCGGACCGATCAGGTCTGATCCGTTCCGGTCCGGTCCGGTCCTTATATGGACCCTCATGACAAATTTGGCATCTCTAGACCCAGCGGTTTGGGCTGTGCGTCCTCTCGCAACTACGTTTGCGCATATCTCGCTTTCCCGTGGGATTTTGAAAAATCCTTTCTTAGTACATCCCTAGACGTCGTAAGGAACCTACATACCAAATTTGATATAGCCTCGCAACCTCGTTTGCGTATATCTCGGTTTCCCGTGGGAATTTCGAAAAATCCTTTCTTTGTACACCCCTAGACGTCGCCGTCGTAAGGAACCTACAGTCCAAGTTTGGAATCTCTAGACCCACCGGTTTGGGCTGTGCGTTGATATATGTATAGTTAAGTCACTCAGGACTTAGAATTTTATATATATATATATATATAGTCCGGTCCGATCAGGTTCAGTAGGTCCGCTCCGGTCCGGTCGGTCCGGTCCTGATAAGGTACCTACATACCAATTAACATATATTTCTTTAGAAAAAAAAACCGGTCCGATCCGGTTCGGTCCGGTCCGGCACGGACTCGGTACGGTGTGGTTCCTTCCGGACCGATCAGGTCTGATCCGTTCCGGTCCGGTCCGGTCCGGTCCGATCCGGTCTTGTCCGGTCGGTCCGGACCTTATAATGACCCTACATGCCAAATTTGGCATCTCTAGACCCAACAGTTTGGGCTGTGCGTCCTCTCGCAACTTCGTTTGCGTATATCTCGCTTTCCCGTGGGAATTTTGAAAAATCCTTTCTTAGTACATCCCTAGACATCGTAAGGAATCTACATGCCAAATTTGGAATCTCTAGACCTAGCGGTTTGGGCTGTGCGTTGATATCCCCTTACAACTTTGTTTGCGTATATCTCGGATTCCCGTGGGAATTTTGAAACATACACCAAATGTTAAGTTGAGCAAATCGCCACATATTAGTGAAAACCGCATCCAAATCGGTTCAGCCGTTTCTGAGATTAGCGTGTGCAAACAAACATACAAACATACAAACAGACGGACAAAAAAAAAACGGTCCGGTCCGGTTCGGTCCGGTCCGGTTCGGTCCGGTCCGGCACGGACTCGGTACGGTGCGGTTCCTTCCGGACCGATCAGGTCTGATCCGTTCGGGTCCGGTCCGGTCGGTCCGGACCATATAAAGACCCTACATGCCAAATTTGGCATCTCTAGACCCAACGGTTTGGTCTGTGCGTCCTCTTGCAACTTCGTTTGCGTATATCTCGCTTTCCCGTGGGAATTTTGAAAAATCCTTTCTTTATATATCCCTAGACGTCGTAAGTAACCTACATGCCAAATTTGGAATCTCCAGACCCAGCGGTTTGGGCTGTGCGTTGAATTACCTTCGCAACTTCGTTTGCGTATATCTCGGATTCCCGTGGGAATTTTGAAAAGAAACATACACTAAATGTTAAGTTGAGCAATTAGCCACATATTAGTGAAAACCGCATCCAAATCGGTTCAGCCGTTTCTGAGATTAGCGTGTACAAACATACATACAAACATACATACATACAAACATACAAACAGACGAACAAAATTTTACGAAATTCTTGTTCTATTGCTTATTCTTCATCGCCCTAAACAATTTTTTTGGAAATATATTCAATGTACAGACAAACTTTTTTTACACTTTTATTATATTATAGACTAGCTGCCCGGCCCGGCTTCGCCCGGGTACTGTTTCGTTTTTTTTTCAATCTTTCTGAGTGATTTTCTTAATATTTTTTTCCGTAAGAACCTTGTACAGAGTATTAGAAAACTACAAAAAAAAAAAATCAGCCAAATCGGTCAAGCCGTTTTCATGTTATGTCGTGACAACGGAATACGGGTTTCATTTTTATATATATAGACTAGAGAAACCCGCGCTACTTCGTTTGCGTTTGTCCCGCTTTCCCGTGGGAATTAAAAAAAATCCCTTCTTATCGGTTGTCTATTTATATAGGTACTTCTCATTACAATCTTTGGAGTTTATGAAAAATAGGCTAGCCCGACCGGTGAAGTACCACCCTTTTACAAAATATTGACGTGTAGCAGCAATGCGTTTCGTTCGGAGAGTGAAATATCCGAAATTCTTGTTTGCCACCTTTGTGGTATAAAAAAATCTAACTCCGTCCTTATACTATTTCTCGCTATATCCTGTTTCCTGTTATAGGTCGGCAACGGGTCAGGGGCCCTAGAATCTATGTGCTCCATAGTCGACGGTAATCACCTAATATCAAATGATCCATATTCCTGAGCTTGTTTTCCAACCACTTCCGAAAAAAAAAATTAAAAAGTATATCGGTATTTTATAACCTACAACCTCAGCCTACAACCATCCCTCAACAACACTACGAAATATTAGAGCGAGAAAGAGACAATATCAATATGCCATTTAACTTGAACCCTGTCAAATATCATACAATTAAATATTTAATTACTTACTGTTATTATCGATGAATATGATTCCGTCCGCTCTATAGCTAGAATTTTAGCTGTTTTCCGAGATCACGAACAGAATAAATAACGACGACATTATGAAATCATTTTGTTTGAATATTCGGAATATTCACAATTTATAAAAATATTACATGACAGATGACACACTTCACTTCACGGATGTGTCAAAATGAAATGTAATTGAAATCAAAAGCACTAAGGAGTATGAGTATTGATATCAACTCGAAGAAAATTACCCACAAAATACATTTTTTTCAAGAATTTCAATAAAATAAGAATCACATCTTCCATCAATTCTCTTAAACAATTTTTATGCAAAATTTGAAGTAGATTGGACCAAGGAATCAAGTTGTCCCATAGTAACTTTACCCCCCTTTTTTACCCCCTTAGAGTTCGAATTTCGAAAAATCCTTTCTTATCGGACGCCTACGTCTTATAATAGTTCCACCTGCCAAGTTTCAGATTTTTACGATGAGCGGTTTAGGCTGTGCGTTGATTCTCAGTCAGTCAGTCAGTCAGTCAGTCAGTCAGTCAGTCAGTCAGGACAAAGCATTTTATATATATAGATTATCGTCAATAAATCTTACTTTTTTTCAGGACTTCTGGAATCTACTACCTACAAACAAATGCCGCTCCGCCATTTTCGATAAACTAAATTTAAAATTCGAACAATAAAATTGACTGACTACAAAATGCTTTTTTATTTGTCGTACACTTAAGAACTGCCAATCCGGAAAGTCGTAAAAACGAGAACTGCTTCAGGCAATTATGATTCCAAATTGTTTCGTCTTAAGGATGGGAATTGAATGTTGTTTGAAAAGTTAAGAGTGCCGTCTTGAGCGTCAGCGAGTTTCGAATTAATCTCGAATGTTCGAGAGAAATCACACTTTTGTATTTCGGATAAATAAAGATGTTATGTAGGATCAGCTGTGTTATATAGTAGTAGATTTTACAACAAGTGCACAAAACGAATCATTTCTATCAGAGACTTTTAGCTGTCGAGGATAAAAATGGTTTTGTGGACGAGTTTTAAACTCTGCTTTTCACTTCGATTGCGAGGAAATAAATAAATAAACGCACGAAAAACAAGACCTGTTTCCCGCCGCTTTTTTTTATTTTAGTCTTACGACATTGAAATTAGGCTTGGGCTGCAGACCTATACAGCCTACTATTAAATTAATTGTGTAATAAAATAATTTTCATAAAAAGACGTGCTAAGATTGTTTACTACATTTGCCAAGTTAAGAAAAACAGGGTTAACATAGTCTGTCGTCCTAAACTCGTTTCTCATACCCATAAAATTTTTAAGCTGTATAATGCGACTTGCCACAGCCCGGTGATCCTACCTTCCGCACCAAAAGGCGCGGGTTCGACTCCCGCGCGGGACAAACATTTATGGCATGGCATTTGTGTTAGTTCCTCGTGAACTCTGGAATTATTGGAATCAAAATAGTAAACAACAGCTCATAGCATTAGGTCCCAATAGTAGCGTAACAATAGACCGAGGTGCTCGGCAATCGAGCCTCACTTGATTTGCCATCTCTCTAGGGTATAATGCCTTTTGCTTCAAATTGCTGTTTCTCACGTAGTTATTAAGGAGGGAAGTCCTTTCAATACTTCCTACTCCGACTATCTTTTTTCTGATTAAATTCGTTGTGAGTTCCAAGACAGCTGTAGTTTTCTTCCCCGGGACGTCAATAAGCTTCATTGCTTATTGTCTATCTGAGGTCGCCGTTGTTGATCCTGGCTACACAGGAGACACAGTGGTGGGAATGTGTGGTGGGCTTGTCCCGAGTCTGGATGTTTTTTTTATGTACTTACTATATGTATATATTAACAATACCAAATATATCAGTTGTCTGGTACCAATACCACAAGCAGGTAAAGTCTAACTTACTTTGGGTACGTAGTACTATTATCTATTCTGTGCTTTGGGACCTGGCGCTGTGTGAATTATGCGATTAGCGACGATTTAGCATTTTAAATTTAATTTTATGTTGAGACAAATTAATGGCACTATTTATTGACATTCCGCGTACGTAATGTTGTATGTATGTACCTAGTTTTAAATTTTATGTTGAAAAAGAATATATTTTTAGATGACAAAAAAGGCCGTAACTGGTTTTCTTTCGCCATTTCTTTTTACCAGTGGTCATTTTGCTTTTGTTTCCGAAATGGTTACTACCATTTCGTTTATAGAGTAGATTAATTTATTACTGTATACTCTGACAAGAGAACGTGTTTGTGAAAACCTATTCTCTGAATAAAAGTTTTGAATTTGAATTTGAAATATGCAAAAAAAATGCACGAAGCGTATTATGAAGGATTATTCGATAACATTAGTAATTCCAAACAAAATAAACATCAGAAATCCGTCAATTTCCCAAATTCAAGCGTATAGTCTCGTATAGCGGAAACCGGGTAAATATACAAAGTTAGTACCAAAACGTCGAAATACAGAGGTGGGAAGCGAAATTGCAAAAGTCACTCGCAAAGTTACCTCCGCAAGGAAGTTTTACTCAATATGCTCCTTTTGCTTTTTAATTATTCTAATGCCAATTTGAACTATTCTAAGTGTAATTAACTAAGCTAATTATTATTGTAAAAGTAGTATTATAAAAGTGAGTATGTTTTAACATCATCTCAGCTACAAAAAGTCCACTGCTAGTAGGCCTCCCCCAAATCTTCCAGCATGACCGGTTAGCAGCGGCCTGCATCCAGCGGCTTCCTGCGGCTTTCCTACATTAGGTCGTCGTCGGTGTATCTACAGCCTTCAAACTTTCGTTAAAATAATTATGTACATAATTAAAAATCAAATGATTTTACCCCTTTTTCCACTTTCATAACCAAAGTTTCGTAAGAAAAATTACAAAATTGACATTGTAAATTCGGGCTCCTAAGCTTTAGGAATCGGCTAAATAAAGCGACAGTTAATTTAGACGTTGGTGAAAATCTGTTAGTATAGCCACACAATAGAACTATTTATTATTCTGTGGCTATACTAAGAGTTTCATAAAAGTTAGCGAAACTTGAATTTTAGGAAATTGTTGGTGAAAACAGGCGTACCTACTCTATAATACTCAAAGTTAGATTAGTCATGGTCAATTCAGAAATTATATATTGTAAATCCGCTACCCGGATCAGCCGATGTCGGCCAATTGTCAATTCTGGTACGGCACAGGCTTAGCCCACGATAGCCTGATTCAGATTGATGTGCACCCAGCCCACGTGTAGTCTACGGTACCGTTTGAAAAAAAACATTTTCTGTCTGTTTTCCTTTATTATTAGTTTTTATGATAAACAAAAAGCCACCTAGCGAATCAGCTGATGGTAAGTACTTAATCACCGTTACCCAATAACCATGCACAATCACGACTCCACGAACGCGCGAATAAGGTCCGGTCGGCTACGCGCAAGTGATTTTATTATTTATTTATTTTTTCTTATTTTTGCTTTGTGCGGCTTTAATAGCACTGCGACCAGAACTGGTCTATTGTGATCGCCACATGATTTGTTAGAGCTCACCGCTAAACCCTGCAGCTGTGATGAACCGCAGGATTTGCTTAGGGGGGAACTCCTTTAACTCATCTGGGCTTAATAAGTGTTTCCCTAGATGAGTGCTGCGCTTGTGTATAAGTGGCCCACATTCCCCCAGAAGATGCAGTGGTGTTTCATCAGCCTCCTTACATCGTCTGCAGGTGCGTGTGTCACTCAGCCCTAAGTTGGACATGTGCTTATTGAGGCAACAATGTTCTGTTAAGGCTCTGACCACAAGCCGTAGGTTGCTTCTACTGAGCGCTAGGACAAGGTTGCTGTACCTTTTGCCATATACGCGCAAGTGATACTCCCGGTGGTGTTGTAAGCATCCATAGTCTACGGTGATTGCTTACCATCACGCGTGCCATAAGCTTGTTTGCCACCTTAGTGGTGTCCTAGATCTTGGGTGCGTTGCCCACCTATGAAGGAATGAAAAAGGAAGGACGGGGGACGGAAAGTGAAAAAGGGTGTAGGAATAAATATATAGGGACAAATCACACAGATGGAGCTAGCCCCAAAGTAAGTTCGAAACTTGTGTTATGGGATACAACTCAACAATACTATATTTTATGACAAATTCATAATTATATAGATGAACATCCAAGACCCGGGGCCAATCAGAAAAAGTTTTTCAACATGACCCGACCGGGGTGCGAACCCGGGACCTCCTAGGTGGCGGTCCGGCGTGGTAACCATTACGCCACAGAGGCAACGGAGGTCGTCAGAAAGCAGGTAGCTTTGGCCTTCCGGCTCCTTCACTTATCGTGCGAACCCCAGCTGCATATCACCGATATTTTACGTCGATATTCTGTGAGATGGTGGTGCTGCTTCGGTCGAGCCAGCCCATTTACAAGCCACTATCAAATTCATTGTAGTAGCGAGGGTCTCCACTCTAAAAAAATTAAAGAATATAATAATTATTTATTTATTTATACTTAATTGAATAGTGTAACATCATTTGACAGACATAGTTATCTGGTTTAAGATTTCTCAAAAGAACACATAAATTCACTTACATGAGAAAATTAATGTTGTACATAATGTTTTGTGCTGATTTAATTCAGCGTACCGAACTTATAGTTTAGATAATTAAGTACACTGCACTATTTGAACACATATTTTAGTAACTGGGTTATTTTAAAACTGCAGCTCAGCAAATATTTTTTTACAAAAACAATGTATTAATAGGTACTTATAAAAATAAGAAATTAAAGTTCCAAAAACGTAATTTAAGAACAGTTTTAAAAAATGTTAAAAACTTGACGGTAGCACGCATCAAGCAAAGCATAGTGTCCGTTCGATTTCGCAACAGAACAGATATAATGTTACACAGTTATGTAATATATAATCATTATTTTGCATCGAAATAATATTATACGTAGTAATATTATTTCGATGTTATTTTGTAACATTTTTACATTTTCAGTGGTAGAGCCGATTTGACTTATTTTTCATCGTCAAAGGGGTTTACCTGAGAGTTGATCTTTCCAAAAAATACTCAAAACATTTCCTCAAACAAAAAACTTAACCCTTAAACTCGAAAATATCTAATTAGGTACGGACCTTGGACGGGGCCACCCGGTAAAGCCTTTTAATTAAAAAAAAGGGACGGAAAAGTTAAAATTAAATAAATATGTGGGGTTATCGGCGAAGTGAGACTTTGTTGCTTTGGGATACGTAAGCCCGTGGATCAGTTGCTTTTAAAATAAAACAAAAATTTCCGCGTACAAAAATAGCTATAACATACACATAACAAATATAAATATTAATATTAATTAGTATTATAAAGTAGAAAATCCAACAGCAAATATAATAGTATAGTAGTAAATATTTAATATTAAATAAAATATAATAGGAAACGTATTTTTAAACTGGCACTAGATGCAATTACTCTCGTTATTAACCTACTTACTACTTAGTATTCCGAGGGAGGGGCCTAGTTACCTGTAGTACAGGTTCTCACAGAACCTATATCAGGGACTAGTCTCTTCACAAGGTTATATTTTTTGTCAACAAGGTATTATCCAAACTTAAGCATATCATGTAACTCCTAGTTAAGTTAAACAATTGTAAATTAGTATAAGCCTTAAGAAGAGGAAATAAATATATTTTTATTTTTATTTTATATTTTATTATAACACAAAAAAAATTGACTTGCGAAAGTTCTTCCTGTAATCAACTTGCAAACTAAATGATTTTATTTTTTACAACCGTTTCAGAAACAAAGCAAAATGAACACTAGCAAAAGAAATAGTTGAAATGGAAAACTAGAAATATTAAATTGAGTAGAGATTTTTAAAAAAATACAAAGACGACCTCGTTTCGCGACAGTTTTTACTTTATAGATTTTTAATTCATTGTTTGAACACTGTTATTACATTTGCCAACGGTACCTAGGTCTCTCTCTCTAATGCAAATGCAAGTCTAGTCTAGGTAATTGTACAGTGAATTGAATCTAGACTAGCCCGGGGCCAACAATCTGTTGTTTGATTTCCCGACCTCTTCTGAAAAATGTACCTGTGTTTTGTTTGAATAAATGTGCATACGGAACGGGTTTTTATTTTTACTCGAACGGGTCGGGTCGGGACGGGACGGGGAGTTAGTTAACTATCGTTCCCATCGAGTAGGTATCGAGTACTATCGTTCCTTACAAAATGTATGTGAATATTCATATGTGGCCGAGACACCGACGGAAGCAAAAAAGGCACGGACGGATTTAAAGAAATATGAACCTTCGCGATCACAAATAAAAAACATGGCGCACTTCCTTATTGCTAAGCAAATTCTTCCAGGTTTTGTTTAAGCATCGAGATTATAAGTACTAAGTAAGTACGTTAGTAACTATCTCGATGGTAGATGGTAGTTTGAAAACGCGCGATTATCTTGAGTTTCTTGAGAAATAGTTTTTTTTTTCTTCAAAGTTTTGGCTTCTGCATTCTTGTTCGTTGCAATTAGCCAGTGTCATGTACCTAATATGATAATTATATCATTCAAAGCAGCGGATTCATGCTGTCTCGATTCAATAAACAGGCTCTGAGTCAAGACGCCCCGAAGAAAGATGATAGTAAAATTTCTTCGCCGAAGGCGGTATTTGAAGTTAACACAATAATGTATTTTTATACCTGATCATAAATTCCACTACTACTTCAACCAATGTTTCCTTCAGAATACACTTCTTCACAATCACTATCAATAATAAGAATCAAACTTTGAAACACATAGAAATTAAATTTCTAATCACGAACCCAAGTGGGCGCTTTCGTAGTTGGCGCCAAAATCCTTCTATAGTTTGGAAACGCGGGAGTCAATTGTTTTTTATTTTATTTTTCACTTCCTAAGCTTTTTTCCTTTTATTTTTAACCGCGAGCGAAGCGTATCAGCGGCTTCGCTCGCTCGGTTAATTTTATGATGAAGATCTCGTATAGCGCGACTTGTGGCGTCATCTGTTAGCCGGCAATTGCGAATTGCAGCGCCATCAGAAAAAGGATTTTCCCATTGAAATAACATACTTTCACGGGATAAAAAGCCTATGTTGGGCTCTGTACCCCTGACATTATGAAAATTTGTATACATATTGTCGGGGCCTTACAATATGTTGTACAAATTTTCATAAAGATCGGCTGCTTAGTCAAGCCGTGAAGGAATAACAAACAAAAAAAACAAACTCACTTTCTCATAAACATATAATATTAGTATGAAGTATGATAGCATCCAAAAGCTAAGAAAAAGCTAAGAAAAGGTATGAAAGTAGGTACGCTAGCGATAGCTTGCCAGACAGTTCCCGTGAGTTGTCGTGCATTTGTAGGCTCAATACCGTACGTAAGTACCGAATATCTCAATACCGTATGTTACCTACACAATAGCTTTGCAACCTCTGCCATACTACGATTATAGATGTGACGTATAAATAAATGCAATGCAAAGTTACGCACGCGCCTCGCTAGGTGGCGGGTCGGGGCGAGCACTTTTTGCCCAGGCTTAGCTACGGGACGGACGCGTGCGGAACGGGGCATTGGAATATAGCAAACGTTATTGTGTTTTATTACGAACCAAACAGTGGACATCACACAACCTAAAGTAAGATTGAAACCACAATCTTCAATACGCACAACACCGCATTCAATGTTGGTCGATAATTCACAACAGCTTTGTGATTGGAAATGTCGAGGTCAGAAACCCAATGGGTAGGTAGGTACGAAATTATTTTTAAAAGAATAATAAAATTCTGCAATCTTCCAATTGCTTTTGGGTTTAGGTAGTTGTTAATATTGCGCCCAGGAAGGAAACTCTCCTTATGCAGGCCATACACCATACTGCCTATCATCCAATCGGCATGATGCTGCAGGCTTGATCCAATCTGCAGTTTGTCCATAAACATACACCACACCACACACGATCAATTTTAACTGTCCAATCGGCAGCGACGTTCAGTCGAAGTCATGGAGTCACCAGTGACGGACGACGATGTGTTAGCCGTCTTGGGTTTATTATATGACGTCTGTAGTCTGTTTGATAATAATTATTAGCAAAACATGATTTAGTTCCTACAAAAACATTTCTCCAAAACTTAAATAGAATACAAGCTTTTTACAAGTCGTCATAAAACAGACTGACCAAGACTGACTTTTAAAACCAGACATCATCATTCTGTTCAATTTCAAAAGAGCTCTAAGTTTAAATCTTTCTTTATCTCAACATTTTATAACCGGCCAGTTACATTACCAATACAATTCCATAAAACCTACAACATCCCCTCTGAATTGTATATCAACAACTTCAAATACAATTAACTATATATCTACCAATTAACAATCAAATATTCTTCTTCAAATTTCCTAATTCCTTCTTCAACTCTTCTACTTCCACTCCTTACCTATACATCGACTCCTTGTACTTCCAACTGTTTGTACTTTCAACTGCTTGTACTTTCAACTGCTTGTACTTTCACTAGACCATCGACTTCTTCCAATTATTGCAAATTCTCCACTCCATTGTCCGAAAAACTCTCCTCCTCTAAATATCTTCACAATTTCTAACCAACTCATTATTATAAATCCTCAATCCTCATTACTATCCTCAATAATCCTCAAGACCTTCATGTCTTCCATCTCACTATTTGCTCCATTGTCTAATGAAAGTAACAAAAATCTCTCTCTGCACGTTACTCCAACTTCCTCTATCGATACTCATCATTACTCATCATTTCTAAAATTTCCCTTTCCCCTCTTGATGTGTATCGATTTAAAATTTCGTTTTCCTCCTCCATTTTGTAATTTCTTTTGTCGTATCAATATCTTCATTTTCCAATCTGGGAATTCTTCCTTGTTATATAATATTATTTCCACCATTCTATTCCAACATCATAATTATTACCTATGCCCTCTGGGCCCATAACCTGTTGTAGTGGGGTTGAGTTGGAATAGAAACAGTTGGAAGTACAAGGAGTCGATGTATAGGTAAGGAGTGGAAGTAGAAGAGTTGAAGAAGGAATTAGGAAATTTGAAGAAGAATATTTGATTGTTAATTGGTAGATATATAGTTAATTGTATTTGAAGTTGTTGATATACAATTCAGAGGGGATGTTGTAGGTTTTATGGAATTGTATTGGTAATGTAACTGGCCGGTTATAAAATGTTGAGATAAAGAAAGATTTAAACTTAGAGCTCTTTTGAAATTGAACAGAATGATGATGTCTGGTTTTAAAAGTCAGTCTTGGTCAGTCTGTTTTATGACGACTTGTAAAAAGCTTGTATTCTATTTAAGTTTTGGAGAAATGTTTTTGTAGGAGCTAAATCATGTTTTGATAATAATTATTAGCTATGGGGAGTGATTAAATTGTTTGTAAGTATTAGAAGAGAAGTATAAAGAAATACATAATGTTTTACGAGTGAGTTCTGTTTCTATTCCAACACAACCCCACTACAACATATTACTCGCAATATAGAGACAAGAAAAAAGATAAGATCTTGCGGAGTGGTCAGTGGTTAATGAAAAGAAATCAGTTTTCTCATACAAATTTAATACAAGAGTTGAGGATTACCCGAAAAGAAACTTACATAAAACTTCTATCATTAGTAACTCCTGTGATTCAGAAACAGAAATCTAGACTTAACTGAACGCGATCGCGCGTTCCGTCATACACGGTCCAATCGGCATGATCCAATCGACTTGATCAAGCCAAAATAATTGAATTATGATTGTTCCATTAAATTTAACTGTCATGCCAATCCACGCCCTCACACGGTCAGTTCTACTTGATCCAATCGGCAGTATCATGCCGATTGGACGATGGACTTGATCGTGTATGGGTACCATAAGTCCCTTGGCCACTTCTTTGTACTTTGACACTTAAAATTGAGCAACATGAGACTGTTGTACAAATGAATTCGTTTTTAATAAACGAAATTTACTATTTATCATAGTTAAATATACTAATTTTGGTTTAATTTTCGACGAATGATATCAAGTCTCATCATGATTTTGAAAAATGCGTGAGATTTTTAACATTTTTGTTAACATAACCTTTCAAGTCAGTGTTGCTATTTTTTTTGGTGGAAATTTTCCCTAAAATAGGAAATTTTCTATCAGAGTCGCGTTAGGGGCAAGGAAGTAGAGTTGGAGTATAGGCTTAGGGGCACTATGAGACGCCAAGAAAACATGAAAAAAAAAGTTTTTGAGATATTTTTTTTTTTAACAAAAATTTAAGTTTTTCTTTATTTCTTCTTCTTTTTGGGTTCCATTGAGAGTGGAGTGGGAGTTGGGGGGGGGGGGGGGGGGCACTTGCAAACACTTTTAGCCCTTTGCAGTTTGCACCAACCCCGTGCGCTACCGTTCTCGAGATATACGCAATTGGAAAAAAAGCGGATTTTCAAAACTGCAAATTTCTCAGGGGCACGCGGTTGGTACAAAGGACCAAAAGTGTTCGTAAGTAAGATATTTGGATCCCAAAACTTAGCTCAAAAATATATTTAAAAAAATTACACCGAAAGAAATAATCCGTAATGTTCACACGAAATTAGTACTTTTCCAAGGCCATTAGATGAGAACTTTAGTTGTTATTATAAACTAATTTAAAAAAAAACCCGACTGCATGAAATTACCACTCAAAAGGGAAAAACAAACTCCATGATTTAGTGTAAAGTGTATGCACCGTGTATTATGTTTTATTTGATACCTACTCCAATACCTACTTTATATGTTTTAAATCACAGAAGTTTTTATATTTTTATGAACTCAATGTTTAGGTATCAAGACGAATTAGTGAATATAATAAAAATAAAATATCCTATTATGTTTTAGATTGTTTTCATTTTATTTCCTACAAACTACTTTAATAAACGGGCAGTTTTCAAGAGACAGTCTTCGCATTATTTTTTTACATAATATAATTCATGAGTGAGAATTTGAAAAATGCCTGTTATCTTGAAGTGTAAATACATATAATATAATACCTACCTACCAATACTTATCTAAAGATTTAATAGGCTATTTGACACTATTAAAAATATGCTACGAAATGTGGTCATCCTATTAGGTAGGTAATAACATAAAAAAACATATTTATCTCTGTTATATCCAAAAATATTTATAGATTTTTCAAAATAAACAAAATAAATCCAAATTATTTTTTGAACTTCTTCAGCCACAAGAACGCTCTGTGATTGGCTATGCCTCGCGTGACGTCACACGCAAGTCAACATTGTTCATTGTTACGACATTTTGTGTGATTTTATCATTTTATCTATTACTATTCGAATCAAATATTACTGGCATACTTACATCAAAGTGATCTTCACACAAAAAAACATTTGTATGAGATAAAATGCTGTTTGGGTCTCTTCGAGCTAACACAGAAACAAACAGTTTTTGTGGAGTTTATATAGAAGTATTTGTACATTGTGGCACAATTACACCATTTATAAACCATTTTTTCTAGTAAAATAACAGAAAAAATATTCTAAACACGCTGAATGTACACTTTGGTACAAGTTTACTTGCCTGTGACGTCACGGCGTCCGCCATTACAGAAAAAGCGTTTTTAGCGCGAATATTGTAATTTAAATTTTAAACCGATATTTTACGGAAAATACTGCAAATTTCGCAGAAATATACAGGTGGTGTATTAATCATATACCAACGAATAATTTAAAACAGTTTTTCAAAATCAGTCAAATAGCCTATTATTGGCATCCGCACGCATTCATTTTTATGATTTGTCCCCGATGTTTTGAAACTAATAGGTAAGTATTCGTTAGTTCTATTAATGGATTAAAAACTTTCAAAAGTACTAAGTATCAGCATGTCAATTTTATACATACAAAAAGGAAATCGAGAGTTTGGGGTAAATTTATCCTTACCTGGCAAGTCTAAATCTAGTATATACTTTTTTTTCTGTCCCTTTCAGCGGCACGCTTAGTAGCTGTCTATAGTTTTCTCTGTCTACGTTTTCAACTCAACGTACTGTAACGTAGGCTGTATGCAATCGGCTGTCGTTACCTGAATGGAAAAACTGAAAAGAAACAAAATGAAATGTCTGAAAGTTTGAAATGTCAGTTTTAAAATACGTCAAAACAAAATAACCTCAAAAAATGTATCTCAACAGAAATAATATTAAATTTAGCCTAAATTACAAGAAAATATTGAAAAATAACGCTAGAGTGAACTTTATAAGACTAAAGAGTTCAGTAGAACCGAAAATAAAAACATATTCCCATACAATTCTCTCACCTAAAACGAATTTTCCGGCTAGATTCAATGCCGCTAGAAGAGAAGAAATTCAGAAGGTAATTTAACATATTTATGAAGGAAATAATATAAACACAAATTAACTATGTCTTAACATATAAATATAATTAGTATTAATACATAATTACTAAGTTTTGTAACAGTTAAACTTAACAACTAACAGTGAACCGTTTGCCCACGAATTTCCTAGTATATCTTCAAATAAGCTCTTTTCAATCACCCGATTTTGGTAAAAAATTCTTGTCAGTAAGGCTCTCTGACTAAATTCAATTACATCATAACTCAAGTTGAGCAAAAAAGAAACAAAACCACTTCATAAATGCTCTACCACAGCCATGGAAGTAATAAGTACTACATACAACTAGTACTTATTACTTCCATGACCACAGCAGGAATGCTACAATTAATAAAGGAAGATAAACTATGTTAGAGGAATAGGTTTTATTTGGAATTGTGACATTGTAAGTTGACATAACACTGGCTATTAATAAAGGAAAAAGTTTAATGATTTGAAAATTTAAGATGACATTAGAATATTAGAATGTTATAGTCCAATAGCGACATAGTCGTATCGCCCAAATGGGCAATGTGAGTTATGGACCAAACGCCTATTTGAAATGACATTTAGGCATAACGCGAATTAGGTACACTGCGTTATAGGTATACAGCGAGCCACGAGTATAAATAGGGAACATTTGTGGATAATGTTCATACACTTTTCAGACAAGTCTTGAGAATATGGTATTACGTTTTAGAAGTTTTTAAATATGGGAGATTAAAATAATAAATAATGTTATAATGATGGAATAGAAAAGAAAGAGTTTAGATAGGTATCTAAGGGGGTTTAAATTGATAAAAGTATATAGCATGTTTTTGAGTTTATCAGTGTTTTAATCAATATATTATCAATATGAAGGAAAGTTTATTTATGTCAACATCATACAATAACAAATATACAACAAACTATTTTGCTTGCTTGATCCTCTTGATGACTTTACAGACTGCGCAGTTCTCCGAGCTTTACAACTGGCAACGGGAACACTTAACTGGTCCGGAGTATGTGTTACATGACGGCCCACCTTACGCTAATGGTGATTTGCATATGGGACACGCTGTCAATAAGGTATGTTTATTAATAAGTATGTCATTACTAGACATTGTATTATATTTTTGGCTCTTTGCCAAAACAGGCATGCTATTATGGACAATCGAAAGAACATTTGTTATTTTTTTTTTTAAATGTTCTATGTACGGTGGCCTCGAAGATAGGAGGACCATTTTAGAAAAAAATCGCTTGCACATCTTGTAAGCGGATCTTTTGTCAGCTCTGTCCTTTTCTTTGTTACCAAACAGGGTTTTTGTTTATTAGAGCCACATGTGTCCACTAGGATGTTGGATGTTGCAACCAAAAATCATCCTAAAGATGGTCCTGCTATTCTCGAGGCGACTGTACCTATTTGATTGCTTTTCTACCTTCTTTGATATGTCAGTATTTTTGTTTACTGATATATGCAACCATTAAATGTTTATTATAAAAACCATTTAAGTTTGAGCAAAGTTAATAATTCATTGAATTTCAGATAATAAAAGACATTAACAACCGTAGTCAAGTACTCCAAGGTAACAGAGTACACTATATCCCAGGCTGGGATTGCCATGGTTTACCGATAGAGTTAAAAGCGTTACAGAAAACAAAAAAGACAAAAAATGAAACGACAAACCCAGTCAATATAAGACAAATAGCAAGAACTTTTGCTCTAGAGACTGTTGAGAAGCAAAAAGCAGCGTATATAAGTTGGGGTGTCATGGCCGATTGGGAAAAACAGTGTTATTTGACACTACATAACGATTATGTGAAAAATCAATTGAAACAGTTCTTTAAAATGTATAAATCTGGATTTATTTATCGGGCTTTAAAACCTGTTTATTGGTCTCCATCATCTAGGTAAGCAAAACAAGCATTTTTGTTATATAAGGCTTCTAATAATCTTTAAACACAATACAATTAAGTTCGGCCAATCTCGAGTGTTTAAAGAGTCATGAATTTTTTTTAAATTGACCGGTGAAATAAGGTTAAGTCACTTTAAAACGAGCTGGTCAACGGCGTTATTCGCTGGCAGCGTCACTCTGCAACCATCCTTAGAAGAGCAAACTTTTTGAGTTTTTACAAAAAAAAAAAGTTCAATTAAAATATATTGAAGCTGGCCATAAATTCTGAATCAATAAGCTTTTTTTTTTTTTAATTCCTTATTTAAAATACATGCATTTTCTTTCTATTGTGTACAATTTACAAAGTTCTCTTTTAATTTGTAAAGTATCCAACATTATGTATTTCAGAACAGCTCTTGCTGAAGCTGAACTGGAATATGATCCTCAATATAAGAGCAAAGAGGTGTACGTCTCATTTTCTATTGAAGAATTGCCAGCGTTTCTACATGATAAGGTTACCAGGTAATTTTGTATATAACTTGGGATACTTGGGAAAAGATGAGATAGGTTGAGATTTGTTGTGTAATTAAGTCAATATCCATTTCAGCAACTATACTATCAAAGAATTAAAAAAAAAATTGCCATAAATCACTTTTGCAAATAGAGATGCGCACGCCCAAAACTCAACTGTCGATAAAATGCTAATAGTAAATATCATTGTGTCTACCGCACTTAAAACAACTTGTTATCGATAAATATATGTTACTGAGCATCGTGCGAGTTTTTTGTGACGTCATAAACTATTTAGGTGCGAGAGAGAACATGATATGTGCTGTCTTGTTTTTACGTAATTTGTTATGTAAATTAATTACTTCTTACAGCAAAATATCAGCTTTAATATGGACGACGACACCTTGGACTCTAGTAGCTAATCGGGCCATATGCTACAGCCCCACTCTGAAATACAGCGTGGTCAACATCAGCACAAGACCTGGAGAACAGTATCTGATTGGTAGCGAGCTCGTTGAGGGTCTAGAGAAGACTCTTGGGGCAGAGATCACGAAGTTGATCGAGTTCGATGGTAATATTTAAATCTGTAATATAAATGAATCCCGTTTCCCGTTGCCACGCCATAACTTGAGAACAGCTAGACCGATTTGGCAGTTTTTTTTTTGTAGTTTTCTAATAGGTACTCTGTAGAAGGTTCTTACGGAAAAAAATATTAAGAAAATGGCTCAGAAAGATTGAAAAAATACATTAAATTTTACATAATTAAATAACCTCGAGTAACAAACGTCGTCTTACAGCCATAGACTATTTATGCAATAAAGCTATGCTTAGGCGGTACGTTCGCCGGGTCAGTTAGTATTAAATAAATAAATTCTGCGATGCCTAACTATCAGGTAGATGGCGCCACTGCGACTTAACGCAGTTTATAGAAACGAAAAATTTCGCTACCATTATTAACTTTCCCGGTAACTCAATTGTAAAGAACACTGCCGGATATCGAGAGGACGTTGGTTCGAATCACACCTGAGACGGGGAGGTGACATTTTTCATTCAAAATATTTACATAATAATATGAAGATATGAACAGAGTTTCTTTCGGAATTTCTTCTCATCAATGGACATTCCGAAATACTGGTAGATTAAAAAAAACATAACATTATAAAAAGTGTCTAAGTGCCTACGAGGTGCCTTAGAATGAAGAATTTTCGACTTTATCAGGCCATCAACTCCAAGGAACAAAGTACAAGAACAAATTGGTGAATGAAACCCTACCTTTTCTATGTGGAGACCATGTGACGTCAGAGAAAGGAACAGGATTGGTCCACACTGCTCCTGCGCACGGTCCCGAAGACTTTCTTGTTGCATTGAAGAATAATATGACTGTGGTTAGTAAAATAAAATATTTTCCCGTGGGAATTTTGGAATGTATTATTTCCCGTGGGAATTTTGGAATGTATTATAAGTAGTTTTAAAGATCTAAGAATACATAGGGACAGACAGACAGACGGAGCGACTTCATTTTATACTATGTAATGTAAAGATAGATTTTATGTAAAGATTAGATTCGACCTCCGTGGCGTAATGGTTATCACGCCAGACCGCCACCCAGGAGGTCCCGGGTTCGATCCCCGGTCGGGTCATGATGAAAAACGAACTTTTTCTGATTGGCCTCGGGTCTTGGATGTTTATCTATAAATGTATTTGTTATAAAATATAATATCGTTGAGTTAGTATCCCATAACACAAGTTTCGAACTTACTTTGGGGCTAGCTCAATCTGTATGAATTGTCCCTATATATTTATTTATAGATAATACCATTTATTTTTCTTTATTTCCATAGAAATGCAACGTGGACGAATCGGGTCGTTATATAAACTTAAATAATGAATTAGACGGCTTACCAGTACTGGAAGAAGGCCAGGATAAAGTGATCTCCCGTCTCGAAGACAGTATTATCCACCAAGGGGTCTACGTACATTCGTACCCCTTAGATTGGAGGACCAAAAAACCAGTTATACTAAGAGCTAGCCAACAGTGGTTTATTGATACTGCCGCATTGAAGGAAAAAGCATTGGTAAGAATATTTTTAACTGACAAATAAGCAAGCTACCTGATGGAAAGTGGTCACTGCCGCCTATGGGTGACAAATCTACATCGAGATATGCTGCGCTGTACTGCGCTGTGCTGTGTTTCATAAGCTAACAATCAAAATCAATCTGTGCTGCGCTTTGCTATGCTGCGCTGTGCTATGCTGTGTTTCTTAAGCTACGTTTTTTTAACAAGTTTTGACAGCGCTGTCAAAATTGTTTGTATAATGGCGCGGACTTCTCTTTTTTCTGTATCTTTATAATATGGGGATGTTGGATTCCACAAACATTCGTGTTTCCGAACTTGTTCTATAAAAATCTCCATTTTTTAATCTGACCACTGCCGTCGATGAACAAATGGGGTTGGCAGCTGTCAAAGTGCATAGTGCTAGCATAGCTTGTTCCCATAGTAATAAAAAAACTTCTATGATTTTTTTTTGTAACAACTTCGTGGTTGAGTTTTTCTTTTTAATAGACATTATTTTGACAGACAGTTGTATTGTGACAGTAGACCTAGCACAGCTCGACAAAGCGCAGCATGGTAGAGCTCCACAAAAAACATAGCACAGTTCGGCACAGCGCGGCTCAGCTAGCGCGCCACGCTCGAGGCTGTTGCGTTTTTAAACAGAGCGTAGCCCCACACAGCGCAGCACAGCATGGTTTGTTTGTATCCTCAATAAAATATTAGACGAGCGAGTTGACCAAACATAGCACAGTACAGCGCAGCATAGCTCGATGTAGATTTGTCACCCTATGAATACCAGGGGCGCTGTCAATGCGTTGCCCACTACTAAGAAGATTGCTTTTTAGCAAAAAGGCCGCCTTGTTGCATATACACAAGTTTGTAAGATTGTGTTCAATGTATTTTTTTTCTGACTATTTTATTTATTTAATTTCAAATTAACATTACATTAAATGACCAAATCGCTGTACAATGGAAAAACAAAAAGCATTTAAATTTAAAAATAATAATTAACACAAATTAATAATAGAATAACACAAAATAATAAATAAAATGAATTGATTAGAAATAACACAAATTGATTTTGCAAATAAAGAACATTCTATCTATCTATCTAGGAAGGAGTTGTGCTTTCGGACCTCTCACTCATCGAATGAAACGTATTCATGCCTATAGGATACTTCCCTGATAGAGCTTGTCTGTTTAAAAAATACTATAAAAATAAATATTTTTCTAAGAATCACACAACGCCATCTAGTCTAAAAACTAAGCAAAGTTTGTACTATTTTCTGATGAATATAAAAAAATGTTTGGTATACATAAAAAGCGTCTAGACCAAGAGAAACATGGATGGACTCCCGGAAGGGGGATGGACTGTGCGCCTGAAATTTTTATTTTTATTTTATTTTATTTATTTAGAACCATTGCTCTTGGAATAAAGTAGACTTTCGACCTATAAAGTTAATGAAATTTTCAGGCAGAATTAGAAAAAGTGGAGATCCTACCGCCATCTAGCGCTGAACAGTCGCGACAAGGATTCAGAGCGCAGTTAGACAAGAGACCCTATTGGTGTATATCCCGACAACGAGCCTGGGGTGTACCCATACCGGTATTGTACTGCGGAAGTGACGTCATCGTAGACCCGTAAGTATTCTATCTAAGCCCGTTCGCCCACGACGCAATTTACAAGCGACTCGAGCATCACGTGTATCAAACGGGCATAGTGCTCCAGTTAGCGATGGTCACTTTACCCCGAGGGCCGCGGGTTCGAGTCCTGCGCAAGGAAAACTGTGCATGAACATGTCTGTTTGCCTTGGTCTGGATGCTATGTGTAACAAATAAGTATTTGTTTACAAAAAAAAAGTATTTATGTATATTTGTCAGCAATCAAGTACCCCTAGTACAAGCTTATAGTTGCTTTATTTGGGAACAGATGGCGTTGTGTGATTCGTCCAAGAATTTTTATTTATTTATAATCGCTAGAGAGTAGCTTTCATACAAATTCGCCTATCTGCACACGACACGTCTGATACGCGGTCTGAGTTGCATGCGAATCGTATTAAATTTTATGGTCGTCATAAATGTGACAGTATTGAATTTGGTGGTCGTCATAAATGTGACAGTATCGAATTTGGGGGTCGTCATAAATGTGACAGTATCGAATTTGGCGGTCGTCATAAATGTGACAGTATTGAATTTGGCGGTCGTCATAAATGTGACATGTGACAGTATCGAATTTGGCGGTCGTCATAAATGTGACTGTTCAACATAGAGAAAGGATGAATAGAGTTGTCATCAGGCGTATACCCGTAAGGGAGAGAAACAAAGTACATTGATTACGTAGTGTTACCAGAAAAGAGAATATTACCCCATGATTTACCCCATGTTTTTTTTATATTTTTATATACGATAAACTAATAGGACTATTGATGATTTGCGATGTATTTTTTCTTATAATCATCAATATATTGAGACTTCGATTTATACTTGTATAAATAAATCAAAGTCGCTGTCCACGCCTGTTTTACTGTATCTTTGCTAACTCCTATTGTCTACTATAGTAGTATGGGAAGGTTGGTGTGACTACAGATCTCTCTCCATACAACCGATCCGTATCGGTTAGGTAAAATAAAAATAAAAAATTTGTAAGCTTTTTTGTTAAAGAAGACAGTGGAATGGCTTGCATGTTTGTTTTAAACTTTACTGATTGTTTTCAAATATTTTTTTTTATCGTGATGAGACCAGATCCTCTGAGATTGTGAGATGTCTACGAACCCGTACTAGACTCCAGAGTGGCTGGTGAACTATGGTATATACATATAAATTAAAGTCTGTTCGCTGAGCGTTGATAAATATTATGAAATGTCTTGGAATAGCGACTGTCGCTTAATTATCGCATACTGTATACCTAATGATAATATACAAACAAAAACATTGTTATTCCATTTAACTTCTTTATTATATATCGACAAGAATAACTAGCGGGCCGCATTTTATAATGAGTTTAGAACCCCTGATTATATTTTATTTTTTATTTAAGTTGTCACTATTTTACCTCAATTGTGGGTAATATTGCATGGGTAAATTCAAGTAAATTGCTGGTATCCCCAATACGCGTGGTACCCGACTAAATTTAGGAGACACAGGAAAGTGGCCGCCTGGCTTCATTTTACTTACCTACTTAATTTGGGTGTATAATACTACAAAATACGATTATTTTCTTGACCATTTACGTTTTATTTCGTTATTTCTGTACATTGAAGCCGTCATTTGAGCCTTAATAAATATTATCTGTATTCATTTTTATCAATTAGGGCCGAAATAAAGTCTAAATAGTGTACTTACGAATGAAAGGTTATGTTGTCGATTTTACGTTCACTGCGGCTATTGCAGCCTAAAACACTACAATGCACCCATGGGCGTACCCACAGTGGGGCAAGGTGGGGCACTTGCCCCACCCTGTCTAGAAGCTAATAAGTAGGTACTTAGTCGTTTTTTACTTAGGGGCAATATGAAATGCCAAGAAATCATAAGAAAAATGTTGAACTTAGAAAATTTTTCGTTTTTTTCTTATTTCCCTCTTTTTTTGAACACTGTCACTGTCAGTCCTTTGCATCAACCCCGTGCGGGCTACCGTTCTCGATATATACGCCATATTGTAAAAAGACCAGATTTAAAGAATGGCAAATTATTCGTAAATGGGGACCATTATGAAGTTGATGTAAAGGACCAAAAGTGTCTCTAGTTGCCCCCTCGACATGATGAGGACAAAAGAAGGCGAGATTAAAATGATTTTGAGATTTTTTTTTTCTAGAAATCTTCTCTTCTATTGGGCTTATCAATTATCATGTTGGGGGGCACTTACGAACATTATTAGTCTTTTGCACCAACTCCGTGCGGACTACCGTTTTCGAGATTTAAGCAATTTTGAAAAAAGCTGGATTCCAAAAACGGCAAATTTCTCGAAAACGGTAGCTTGCACGGCGTTTGTTGAAAGGACCAAAAGTGTTCCAAGGTACCTCAAGACCCCGATACGTCAAGACAAAAAGGTGATTAAAATAACATTCAAAAATGTTCTAAGTTCAAACTCGATTTTCAGTGCTATTGTAGGGATGGCATCATTTTTTTTTAGAAATCCCCTTCATTTGGTCTCATCTTATCGGGGGGTGGGGGCACAGAGGTGGGGGGCACTTACGAACACTTTTGGTTCTTTGTACCATCCCCGTGCGTGCTCCGGTTTTCGAAAATATTGCAATTTTGTAATTTTTTAAAATTGCATATATCTCGAGGACGGTAGCGCGCACGGGGTTCGTACAAAGGTGCCATCTTATAGAGATATATAAGATAGCACCATAAAAGGGGGAATTACACGAAATAAAAAACCGATCCGAAAAATTCCAGTCCCAGAAACAGCGTATTTAGGACTGTCCTTGAACCTAGAACACTTGGTCCTCTACATCCACTTCGTAATGGTCACCATTTACGAGTACCTAATTGGCCATTCTTTGATTCTGGTCATTTTACAATATAGCGTATATCTCGAAAACGGCAGGGGAAATTAGAAAAAAATAACAAAACACGTAAAGAAAGTAAAGTAAATCAATTAAACCTTATGCCAGTCATTATCATACTGATGCAATTCGCATCCAACATTTTATCTAAGAGTGTTAATTGACGGACTTGTTCAATTCTCTCTATGCGCCCCGACCGGCGCCCTCAGGTTACCCGGGCGGTCGCCCTGGTCGCCCACCCCTAAAGCCGCCACTGGCTATCCCACCATAAAACGAGCGCTTTTTATTTCACTTGCACAGCCCTGCACAACATGCACTATCGAAAGATAATTTAGTACTTTACGCAGAGTAAAAACTTGGTTACGGTCAACGATGACAGAAAACTGGCTTGTTGGCCTCTGCATGATGAGTGTGCACAAGAAGAGGGTTCAGGAAGCACAAAATAAATTTGTAAAAGAAATTTTAGCTAGATTCAGCCACATGAGTAAATAAAATGTGATTCAGCCAATCCCCGCAAGCTATTATTGAAGTAGTGTTAGGTAAGGTAAATAAAAAGTTTCAGTAAATTAAAAGCATTTTAAATTTTCTACTACTATAAGAGTTTACTTTTATTTGCTTCTGCCCCATCCTTTCCGAAAGTCTGGGTACGCCCATGAATGCACCATAGTCTATGAACGCAAAAACACATAAAGTCAATCACAGAACACAGTTTTCACCTTGTTTTCACCCTGAAAATTCAGATTTTGAGAATTATAGAAAACCGCTCTCGTTAGCTGGGCACAGTTAGCGACTGTGCCCAGCAAAAAAATAGTATACGTCGATAAGGACAAAAAATGTTTCTCTAGCTCTTTTTGGCCTTGGGAATATTGTATTTACTCATCTCGCTCACTCCTACCGTGTCGCCTCTATTTATCCTTTCTCTAAGCTGTTCAAGGATGATTGAAATTGAATGAATTTAGTCTCTAGTTACCGATCGGAGCAGATATAATTTTCTATGTATCTTAATGAGATCACGTATAAAGTAACAGGTTTCGGGTACAGACAAATCTTTGCAGGTCGGTACCATAGATTTATTATATACTAGCGTTAGATTGGCAATGCAAAAGAGATAGATCACAGCATACGCGTTTGTTAGAGCGAGATAGATAAGCGAGAGCATTCTTCCTATACACGCTATCGACCTGACGTCAGTCGTGTTAAAAACAAATTCCACTTATTTTTACAAAATTTATGGTTTTTAAAGTGTAGTTTTGGTGTTAATCAGACGTGATTAAATATGGTTACCTGTGCAGTGCCTGGATGTAACTCAAACAAAAAGGAAAATGCACAAAATTTGCACTATCTTGATTGCACACATGTACATTAGACGCACACTAGTGTATTTTGTTTTTGGTTTCACCTTAATCAAACTATTGCCTATCTATACGCTAGTATATACTAAATCTATGGTCGGTACAGACAAATCAGTGCAGGGGGATGATTCTCGTAACAAAACCGATTATATTTCGATTCAAACACACTCGCTGTCCTGTTCAATTCCTATTTCGTATAAGTGAGATAGCAATACAACTTGAATCGAAATAGAATCGGTTTTTGTTATAAGAATATGGCGTCCGATCGGTACAGACAAATCTGTGCAGTTCATAGAAAATTATACCTGCACCTATCGGTACCAATCCGCACATATTTGTCTGTACCGAAACCCTGTTTAGGTATATGTACGTCGCATTAAGACACATAAAATGACTAGTTGTTACCCGCGACTTCGTCCGCGTGGTCCAGACGATCTGCCATTGATTACATTTTCCCGTGAAAATAAGATGATTTTCCGGGATAAAAAGTAGCCTATGTCACTCTCCAGACCTTAATCTATCCTCAAAAAAATCATGTCAATCCGTCCGTTACTTTCGACGTGAAAGAAGGCCAAACAAGCAAACACACTTTGGCATTTATAATATTAGTATGGATTATTAATCAATGATTTTTAATAAATAATGTTATTCTTGCAGTCGTGTCATAGACAAGCTCTGCGCGATCATAGACAAGGAAGGCACAGATAGCTGGTGGACTTGTGACGTCACAGAACTGTTACATGACGATGTAATGACAGAATATAGTTTGAAAGGCAAGGAGGTTGTGAAAGGACAGGTAAGTTTGAAAAATATATCAAAAACGGACCAAATTAAAAACTTAACTTTATCTTAATTTTTAGAAAATATTATCTTTTTTTATTATTATTATTATGGAGGACTTCTCCTCTGGAAGCAAATAGACGTTCCCATTATATAGAAAATACTTAAAGAAGCAAAAAAAATATGCTAATAATGTTCGTCATCGTTAAGAAAGAAATTATTACATATTTTTGGTTGGCTGGCAACACTGGGTTGTACTTGTCAAAAATTTACTCTCGTAATTAAATTAAATTTAAAATTATTTTACTTTACTTTTAGAAAGTTTTGGTATTAGAATTGTGATAATTAGTGAAAATTGTTACCCACTAGTGTTTTGTGTGAGCATCCGTTCTGTACTTTTCGTAAAAAGTGAAGTGATGTGTCATTGACCGTTAACACCGGCTGTCAAATCTTTTTTTTCAGTTTTTAAGGTAATATCTTTACAATATTACGCTTAATATACTGTATTTTATTTACATAACAGTAACAGCACACTCACATACGCTTTTTAGGTTATTTTACTTTGTTTTTCATACGTTTTTTTTTGTAAGTTTTCATTCACATAACAATACTGAACTTTGCCCACACAATATTGACTTATTAAGTTTTTAACAGTACATACATACACTTAATAGATCATATTAGTTAAGTTATTCATTTGTTAGGTAAGTTAGTTTGTTTTCGAAGCTGGTACTGCCGAGTAAACCTAGGTATCTTTGCTCCGTCCCACGCCCGGACAACTATATAACACTATTTTAACTTTGTATACATTTTATTACGATGGCCTCATCCTCCCGCTTCGTCACCGCGCGTCAGATGGAGATCAAGCTGAAGGCAGCACTGGAAGAATTAAAAGCTAGTAAAGTTTGTAATGAAAGGTTGCTCCGGGAGAGGGATGAGAGCGAAGAAGAAATCCATAAAATAGTTAATAAAAATACTGCCCTTAAGGCGGAGCTTTGTGAATTACAAAGTAGTTTTGATGACGTGGTTGCTCAGCGGGATCAGCTCCAATCCTTAGTAGAGTCTTTTCACCAATGTAGCGATATTCATGAACAAACTTTAAATCGAGTTACTGACTTAGAGCTTGAACTAGGACAGGCGTACAAAAGCATTAACTGCTTAGAGACTGAAGTTCAGCGTCATGAATCCACTGCGGTTCATTCGCTTTATGATGAATTAATAAATTCTCCCGCCCCGCCTCCCTCAGTTCTGAGTTCCCCTGTTGTGACTGACACTATTGTGAACGGTTCTCATGGTACCAGTCACAACAAGGTTAAGAAGTTTTTAAAAATTAAAAAAAGCATAATAAAGTTGGAAAAAACATTAAAAAATAAATTTCACAAACATTGTAATAATAAGAAATTAATAAATAAAAATATTTATCTGTATAATATTATTAAAGACTGTAAAACTCAATTGGTGGAAAGACAGGAAGCATATGACGTCGACATTCAACAACTGCAAATTAAAATTGATATGCTAAGCAATTCGCTTCAGTCATTAACTTTTCAATATAACTCAGCGCAAAACCAGATACAGGAGCACATGTTGGCAATGGACGATCTAATTGGAATGAGCAAATATAATCTTGACCGCTTTGAGTCACTTTCCCATCGCTGTACATGTGACAACATCAACACCTCATCTGTTGATGGCAGCCGGTCAACATCTGCCCCTGTTGTTGTTGATAAAAATTGTAGTCTTATTAAAAATTCGGTTGTTTCTGACGGTGTTTGTGTTTCCGACAATTACGATAATAAAACTATTGTATTCTCAGATAGATTAGGATGTAAACTAGGTTTAGCCTTAAATAAATATGTATCTGGCAACATTGTTAACTATTGTATGCCAGATGCATCATATACTCGCATAATTGATAGAGTTTTGAAAACACAAGTGGATGACAAAACCAGTATTGTGATACTGGTAGGAAATAGCCTAGGGGTAAAGAGAAGGGACATAATAAATGGAATTGAACTTTTGAAAGTGTTAAATGTAAATAAAATAATATTGTGTGCCTTCCCTTACTCAAGTTCCCAGCCACCAAAATTTAATAATAACTTATATAATTTAAATAATTTATTACAAATGACCTGTTGTCATAGCGACAATTTTATATTTTTTGACACTAATAATTTTATTAGTGATTTTTATTTAACTAAAGATAGATTATATCTATCTAATAAATCTAGACATAAGATTGCTAGTTTACTAGCTTTTACCATTAATACTTGGGAAACATCCTGTGAAGGAAATAATTGTAATATAGACATGACTGCAGATTTAAACTGCCAGTCAAGACAACGGGAAAGCATTCAGAACTGATAATTGTACACCAAAATATTCAAGGCTTTCCCGGCAGCGAGCTAATAGTACAGTTATTTCTTGACAAACATAATGTTGATATATTATGTTTAACTGAGCACTGGCTCAAGAGTTGTGAAATGGTATTTAATATACACAATTACAAAATAGTTAGCTGTTTCAACAGAGAATCCGCAATAAGGGGCGGCTCATTAATTCTTTTAAAACTATGTATCAAAGCTAAGGAACGGATGGACATCAGTGGACTCTCTGTTGAACGCACTATAGAGGTGTCCTGTGCTGAATTAAAAAATTGTATAGTAGTCTGTGTTTATAGACCCCCCAATGGTGACTTTTCACAATTTGAGATAGTAATGGAGAACATTTTGAAAATAGTTTTTAATTCCAATAAAGATATAATAGTTTGTGGTGATTTTAACATTGACATATTAGTGGATACTGTAATTAGTATAAGATTCTTAAATCTATTTAAATCATTTAATTTATCAAATGTTTTTCTGGAGCCCACCCGTATAACGGCTACGTCAGCCACTTGCCTTGACAATGTTTTTTGTAATTGTCGACATCTCAATGGTTCAATAGTGAATAACTTACCTTCCGACCACTGTGGTCAACTTGTAGTCTTTGAACAAGTCTCTGACAAAATTGTAAATCATACTTTTGTTTGCAGGCCCCTGACTTCCAATAAACTAAGTAAATTCAATAATATAATGAAGGAAAGGCTCTCACTCTTGGATTACTCTGTGGATGACCCTGACTTGCTATATAATAATTTATTTCTGCCCTTGCTTGAAGAATATGGGAAAATTTTTAAACAAAAATCTATTACAGTTTCAAATAAATTAAATTTTATTGATTGGGCAACTCCGGGTATTTTAATAAGCAGAAATAAATTATTTGATCTATATGCTCAAAAAACTTACAGACTTGAACCTGAATTTGTTAATTATGTTAGGAATTACTCAGGGATGTTCAAGACTGTTTGTCAAAAAGCAAAATCTTTGTATATTAAGAAAAAGATTTCTGATTCAGGCAATAAAATAAAAGCTGTTTGGGATGTTATTAATAAAGAGACAGGCAAAATAAAACCACGGGATTCGATCAACACCCTGAAACATAATGATCGCATCTTAACATCCACTGATCATATAGTCAACGCCTTTGAAAATTTCTTTACTGATATCCCCATCACAGTTACTAGTTCTCTTAACTCCTCGCCTAGTAGTGCTAATAAATTGTTAATGGAAAATGTGGTGCCTAATGAAGAAGACTTTAAATTTAAATATATTTCTCCGTGTAAAATTATTAAGACCTTTAAACAACTCAATGTTAAAAACTCTGAGGATCATTGGGGAATTTCTATTAAAGCACTGTATGCTGTTATAGATGCCATTGCTCCACATTTGGCCATAATTTTTAATGTTTGTATAGATACTGGTCTGTTTCCCGATCTAATGAAGTACAGCAAGTTGATTCCTTTGTTTAAGTCTGGTGAAAAAACTGAACCTGGAAATTACAGACCAATATCTATTTTACCAGTTTTGAGCAAAATATTTGAAAAGGTTATGCTTGAGCAGATGCAGGAGCATTTTAAAAAGTTTAATATTATTCATAGTAAGCAATATGGTTTCACCGCCGGGATGTCCACTACTGATGCTGGAGTTGCGCTCATCAAGCATATCCTGAATGCATGGGAGGGATCGCAGGATGCCATCGGGGTATTTTGCGATCTCTCTAAAGCTTTTGATTGTGTAGATCACCAGACGCTTTTGCTCAAACTAAATCATTACGGAGTTAGAGATAATGCGCAAAATTTGATTGCGTCTTACTTAGCCAATAGATTGCAGACCGTTGATATCAACGGTGTGAAATCTAAGGGTGCAAATGTGAGAATTGGGGTGCCCCAAGGCTCGATCCTAGGTCCTTTCCTATTTTTAATTTATATTAATGACCTCCCTTTTATGGTCAAGAACATGACAGATATTGAAGCAGTGCTATTTGCTGACGACACTTCTTTGATTTTTAATTTTAATCGCCAGTGTCGCAACACTAGCAATGTAAATGGTGCACTCTCTGCTATTCAAAACTGGTTTACTTGCAACAATCTGTTATTAAACTCAAATAAAACTAAAGTAGTAAAATTCACTTTGCCAAATGTTCGTCAGGTAAATACTGACATTATTCTCGATGGTACTAAATTAGATTTTGTAAATGAGACGATATTTCTTGGTATTACCTTGGATTCAGGCTTGAAATGGGCTCCCCATATAAAAAAACTTGCCAGCAGACTCAGTTCTGCAGCGTACGCGGTCAGGAGAATTAGACGAATGACTGATGTAGCGACAGCGCGTCTAGTTTATTTTAGCTACTTTCATAGCATCATGTCATATGGCATATTGCTGTGGGGTAAGGCAGCCGATATTGAGGCAATATTTATTTTACAAAAAAGAGCTATCCGCTCCATTTATAATATGGGTTCCAGAGAATCATTACGGGAAGTTTTCAAAGAAATTAATGTTCTGACCGTTGCATCTCAATATATTTATGAGAATATAATGTATGTACGTAAAAATATAAGCACATTTGTAAAGTTTAGTGACTACTCGGATTTAAATCTTAGAAATAAACATAAATTAGTTATACCTAAGCACCGGCTCGCCAAGACCTCAAATAGTTTTGTTGTTAATAGTATTCGATTTTATAATAAACTGCCTGAAAACGTGCTGAATTTACCAGGAAAAAGGTTTAAATCCTACATTAAATATTCACTCAGCAGAAAGGCTTATTATAAAATTGAAGATTATCTAAATGATAAAAATAGCTGGAATGATAAACTCGGCACAGACACCAAACACAAGCCTACCTACTGCTAGGTACTTAATATATTGCGCATATATATATGCATATATTGTATATACACTTTCTACCTTTATTTAATTTTTTACACCTTTAAATGTAGGTATATATGTATACCAGTATATTAATACGCTTTTTTTTTTCTCTTCATTTATAGTGTTATTAATCTTTAATTATTTGCATTATTTTTTAATTTTTTTTCTTCGTCATCAGAAATTACAGATATTTTGTGTTAATTTTATATTTTCTGTCATTGTAATTTGTATCATAGTAATACCATTTTAAAAGAGCAAGTGCTAAGTTTCTTGCCAGCTTCTTCTTAGCACAAATCTGCCGTCTGAACTGGTGGTAGGAAAAAATTGTGACGATTCGAAAGAGCTTATATTAGGCCTATTTGAATAAAAATATTTTGAATTTGAATTTGAATTACAGTCAAGAGCAGGTCGACTTTTACGTATGGACTTTGTACCATTCTTAAGTTCTATGTCTTATGAGCCAAAATTGTACTGCAAGTGTAAAGCTCGACGTGCACCTGACTGTACATTAGGAACAAGTAAATAAATAAATAAATATTTAGGGACAATTCATACAGATTGAGCTAGCCCCAAAGTAAGTTCGAAACTTGTGTTATGGGATACTAACTCAACGATATTATATTTTATGACAAATACATATATAGATAAACATCCAAGACCCGAGACCAATCAGAAAAAGTTCGTTTTCCATCATGACCCACGGAGGTCGTCAAGTAGGTACTATTGATAAACAAAATTCGAGTAAATCCCATCACGCAAATTGTTTTAGGACATAATGGACATATGGTTCGATTCCGGCATATCCTGGAGCACACTGAACGGGAAAAAGGCGGACTTATACTCCGAGGGTTACGACCAGCTCACTGGATGGTTCCAAGCGTCATTGCTTACGTCACTTGCTCTGACTGGCGAAGCACCTTACAGGTCAGTCTTTGAATTATTATTACTAGCTGTTGCCCAGTTTTACCTATAAAATCCCGTTATTCCCGTTCCCGGACTGATGTCTGAGATAAATATATATATATATAGGGCCTAACTCGAATCTGTGTGTTGTGTGTGTGTGGTGTGGTGTTGTGTGTGTAGTTGAGCTAGCCCCAAAGTAAGTTCGAGACTTGTGTTATGGGATACTAACTCAACGATACTATATTTTATAACAAATACATAATAGATAAACATCCAAGACCCAATCAGAAAACGTTTTTCATCCTGATCCAACTGGGATTCGCCCCCTGCCCCCTTACTCTTGAAGATAATTCCGCACGGTCGCAATTGGATTGTTAATTTTAGGTACTCTTTACAGCTAAACTAGCGCTAACTAAATACTAAACTAAATGAAATCGGATTGTATGCTAACCAAATAGTTAGTAAAGTATAAAATTTCAATGGTACTAATCAGAATTTGTTGTAAATTTTGCATTGGAAATTATACAGAATTGAAATTAAAATCGCGATCGCTATGCAGAGTAACCTAGCTGGTATGGCATGGTACCCATTACGACACGAAGGACGTCGATGAATAACTATCCTGTGGTAACCCAGGTTATAAATAACTTTTCAAGCAAAATCAAACCGTTTCTGTGTGAAAGAGAAACATCGTTACAAACTCCGCATTTATAATATTAGTAAAGATTAAACTGTCCCACTGCTGGGCAAAGGCCTCCCTTCCACGAGTCGAAGGTTGAGTCGATTCCAAATGGCATAATAATAAAAACAAATAATTAACAAAATATTGTGTAATTTATTAGAAAGATCACATATTTTAAAAACAAAATTCTACATACCTGTAATTATAAACAGATTTAATTAGCCTGTCCTTCTGGTAAACAAAAACATACATTTTAAATAAAATGAAAAAAAATCAATGACTTTTCTCTTATTAAATTTTAAAATCTAAAATTTATTCGAGATAAACTTTTGACACTTCCATCGAACAAGGTAGTAACTGCGCGACATCCGCGTCAAACAAGGCAGTAACTGCGCAACACAACAAGTTAGTAACTCGAACTTTATCAATTATTTAGAGACCATGCCCTCACAGATTCTTTCCCTAGTCATCACTTGTACAATCCCAAGACAAAACCAAAACGTGACGTCTTGATCAAAGTCTGAATTGGTCGTAGAAAAAAATTTACATTTCGACAGACCTTGCATTAGGCCTTTTAAGCTATTACATAGCTTTTATCGCGGGCTTTGAGCGCGGCGACCGAATCAAGAAATTCCGTAACGAAAAGAAAATTAATTAACAGAATTCAACCTTAATCGAACGAAATAAGACTCAAAATTCAATACGCAATTTAATGCATACAAAATATAACCGATAAAATTTACCACTATTCTCTCATAGAGGACCCTGTTAACCAGTGTTATATTTTAAAATTCAATACGCAAATTTTAACGAGATAATACCGCTATTCCCTCATAGAGGACTCTGTTAACCAGTGTTATATTTAACAATTTTAATTTTAATAATTTTAATTGCACTAGCTTTTGCGCGCGGCTTCGCTCGCGGTTTATTATAAGACATAGATCTCGTTTGACAACAAAACAACCCGTGGCGCCATCTGTTGGCCGATACAGCGCCCTCTATAGTAGAAAAAAAATTTTCACCATTGGAATGACATACTTTTACGGGATAAAAAGTAGCCTATGTTGGGCTCTGTACCCCTGACAATATATGTACAAATTTTCATAATGATCGGCTGATTAGTCACGCCGTGAAGGAATAACAAACAAACAAACTCACTTTCTCATTTATAATATTAGTTAGGATAAGTTGATAAAAAAATGCTATGCAATAGCTTTACCGCGGCAGTCCCCGAGTGCCACACGTATTTTTTGTCTTCCTTTTTTTACTAGCCATTTATGTCCCACTGCTGGGCAAAGGCCTCTCTTTTTCTCCAACTATACCTCTCCGTTGTTTCTTCTTCCCATTTGCTATCAAATTCCGTCAGTTCGTCTGTAGGCCTATTTGAATAAAAAATATTAGACTTTTACATAACTTGTAAAATACCAAGGCAAATCCAATAGTTAGATACTGACTTGATCGAGTCGAGTGTCGAGCAGTTACTGCCTTGTTTTTAAACATAGTTATTATATATTTGCGAATGATTTATAACAATACTGCACTAATAGAAAATGCGCTAATTATGACTATTAATAAAATATTCAAAATACTGATTTAAAATCCTATTATATCCAAAAAGCGTAAAACAGGTAACGTAATATTCATTAAAATAACTACAAAATTAACATTGATAGTAGAAAAACTTAACAGTATTTATTTTAATAGTCCCGTGAAAAAGTAATGACTTAAGTCAGGCCATTATTACTGATAATTATTTTAATTAGTTCATGTCTTGCAAAAACGATGTATTTCACAATAACACCATTTTACAGTGATAAAATGGTGTCTTTATTATAATCCGTTGCGAAATACTACAAAAAATACCAGTGAAATTCAATGATTGTGTTCGAACTATAACTCTTTCCAAACGTATATAGCCTATGAAGTTCTATAATTATTAACAGTCGACCATAGACAAAAAAAACTCAACACTTTATGACGTTTCCTTTTTTTTAACGATAGTGAAGGGACGTGCGTGCTTTTTAACTACGGCCGAATATGTATATCAAAGCCATATATTATAAAATACTTTTCAATGTGTGAAATTGATAAAAACTTCTTTATAAAATCAATGGGGAAGAAAACGCAAAGCTAATAGCAGATGTCGCTGCGCTCGCTTGACTCAAAGTAAATATCTGTCAGCTGTCAGTTTGTTTAGTTCTTCGCATAAATTACCACATTACCGCGTTTGTAATATTTCTTTTCTAGATCAAAGATAACTATGTATTCAACATGGTCTATTCATAGCAGAACTGTCACCTTTATAATCAGATGCAAGAAAATGTTTTGGACATAACCTCAAATTGTTCGTAGCAGCCTTCTCCCAAAGTCTTCTCATTCGCAAATAAAAAAAAATTTCAACATTCGACGTAAAATTTTGTATGATATTTGACGTGACTTGCACGTTGTTTTGAGTCAAGCGATATCAGCGCTACTAGCGGCTAAACTTGGCAGTTTTCTTCCCCATTGTTTTAGGAAACCGAATCAGTAACAGCACATCACTAATTGAGCTGTCATCGAACTGTCAAATATTAAATAAACGTTTGGAAAGGGTATTTGTGTCATATCGTATTTTGGTAACATAATGTTGCGTGTTTTATAAAGTGATTCAGGGCATAAAAAGTCTTAAGGTCGCTGTATATGTAATGTGTTTTTACACGGACCGGACGGGAAGTTAAATATAGTTCCATACAAAATGTATGTGAATATGCATATGTCGCGTATACACGGACGGGACGGGAACGTGGCCGTTTCGAACAAAAAGTCACGTCCCCGTCCCGTCAGAGGTATTATCCCGTTGCGTATGCAGAGGCCTTTAGTAGACTGACATACGTTAAGCAACCCTGAGACTTTCGAAATGTATCGGTTTACATCACGTGAAAGTAAACCGTCCAAAATGAAAAGTGTTTTAAAGAATTTGAAAACCATTCCAATTGGCAGACATTCTAATATTGTCTCGTCTTATTGTTCTAATAATACATTTTTAAGTTATAAACTAAATAAATAAATTAACACAAATAGAAGAACTTATATCAAATTAGATTGTTCGCGCTTTGCACGTAATTATCACATATTTATCGCAGAAATAAAAATATAATAAATAGAATTGCGACTTAGATGTCAGTAACATTTTTCCGTTATAAAATAATAAAAATTCTCGCTCTAAAGAGCCGCGCTAAGGCCTCATTCAGACGACGCAAGTTGCACATTCAAGAGCAATAATTTGCATGCAATCTAGTGGGAGCAATAGTTTGTCCTTCAAAAATTGTAAGCAACTGTCGTTTAGACGATGCATGTCAATTATTGCTTTGACATTATTGTATGCCGCAGGCAATAAAATGTCATGGTTTAAATAGCCTAAAGGCGCTGTCCCACTGCTGCGCACGAAGAGGCTACGCACGTGTGTTAAGCTTTGCTTCGTAAGAGGATGTACGTGATTGTGTCCACTGCAACCCACGGACACGTTAACCATCAAGTGACGTCATTGATACACGCGTGGCTTGCTCAACATAGCTCAACGCTGTCAACGCCATGCACGCAGTGAACGCGGTACACAGCTTGTTCCACAAAGCGTGCACATCGCTGCGCACGCTGTGGAAACGTAGACCCACGTGGTCATCCACGCAGCTGTAATGTGCCACGTGACCCACGTGTTCGTGCGTTCGTGCTGTCTTGTGCCAGCTTTTTCTCCACTTTACTCCATTCAGAAATTCGTTACTCTAAGGTTGCCTTCAAAAGATTGCTTTAAGCAATAAGGCCGCCTTGTTGCACATATACTAGTCTATAAGCTTTCCGTATGTTGTATTATTTAAGGATGTATATTGCAAATAAAGTATATTCTCTCTCTCTCTCTTTCACATAACGCTTGCCTTTTCGTTCACTTGATTCATGTAAGTTCTTCTCGAACTTCCTCTTCTACCTTCTATCTTTCCTTCTAAGAGGTTTCTGATAAGTCATCGTGTCTTATAAGATGTCCTACTAGTTTCCCCCCGTCTTCCATATAAAAGGTCCTACTTAATTAGTAAACTTTCTTTTAACACATGACTATAAATGTTACATATGATCGTTTAAGCAAGGAAATAATGGTCTAGTATTCAGTAAAAAAAAAAATAGATGGTATTGTAAGTAGTTAGAAAATTGTTGCCTACTACATAAAGCCATCCATATTCACTGAATACAAGACCATTGTTTCCTTGTTTAAACGATCATATGTAATGTACATAGTCATATTTTAAAATGAAGTTCACTAGTAGGACCTTATATAATAATTAAATATAAAAAAAATATAAGCATTTTTTTATACTTCATTATTATTTGAATTTAAAAACACGATTTTTTTCAACCTTTCAAAGGCCTCAATTTCTAATAGAAGTTTTCGTTTAAAGGTTAATTATTTTATCTAATAATTTAATTAGCTAACTAATGATATTTTGTACTTGTTTCTTGTGTTGTGCTATTTTGTGTTAACATTGTCTAATATTAAACATGAAAAGGTAACAGACTTAAAGCCTACTAGGCTAGGGGACGAACAAATGTTCGCTAACATGACTCACCAACATGCCATGTTACTCATTTATATGCCTAAATAAATAAATAGGGACAAATCACACAGATTGAGCTAGCTCCAAAGTAAGTTCGAAACTTGTGTTATGGGATACTAACTCATAGATACTATATTTCATAACAAATACAATAGATAAACATCCAAGACCCGAGGCCAATCAAAAAAAGTTCGTTTTCATCATGTCCCGACCGGGATTCGAACCATCTCCTGGGTGACGGTCCGGCGTGGTTACCATTACTACGCCACGGTCGCCTATCAGTTAGAATATTACTATTAGCTTAGTTGTGTAAAATGTTGAATGTTTTGTGTAAACATAACCTTTGTGTATTTGTGAAGATCTTAAATTGGCTTTCTGTAATACTTCAAAAATTATAATGGCCGCCTTTCTGTAATTATACAAGTTCGTATATTTATCTATGTTCAATGTACTTTTTTCACTGTCTGTTTATTGCAAAAGCATATACTATCTATCTAAATTAAGAAGGTAATTTTCAAAATAGCACAAAAAACTAGTACAAAATAACCCTTCATACACGATGTATCTTAATAAGAGCCACAGCTTTCTGATTCTTGACATTCTCCTTGTCCAGATGCTTCATGTAAGCTAAAAAGCATGTCCAAACTAAACTACACATGCTTATGAACGGTACTCTGTTACGTGGAGGTATTAAACAGAAGTTTATTAGAGCTACGGCTGGCCATATTGATGCTCCGATCTGTAAAATAGAAGTTTGAGTTGAGTGAAAGTGATCCTTTATCGTAGCTAGCTAGCTCTTTACTCTCTGGGACCGAAGTTAAGCTACCTATTGCCTGACATTGCGCGCGTTTATTTTTTCGGATAAATATAGCTTACTAGCTTTTCCTTGCGGCTTAATTTTATGACATAGATCTCTTTTGACAACCAAAACAACCCATAGCGTGACTTGTGGCGCCATCTATTGGCCGATACAGCGGCCTCTATAGTAGAAAAAATATTTTCCCATTGGAACGACATACTTTCACAGAATAAAAAGTAGCCTCGGATCGGCTGCTTAGTCAAGCCGTGAAGGAATAACAAACAAACAAACAAACTCACTTTCTGATTTATAATATTGCTAAGGATAAGGATGACACTCACAAATAACATAAAGGTAAAATAATTTTCAAAATCAGTTCAGTAGATCCAGAGATCCCTACAAACTCACAAACTTGACCTCTTTATAATATAAGTGTCTAAACACACTATGCCGAAAATACGCGACCGAAGTTCCGCGGCTGATTTTACGTTCGGCTCTTATTCGGCGTATTCGGCTGATATGACACACCATAAGCGCCGAACTTACGCGGCTGAAATTCGGTTGCGGAACTTTGTGTGTGTATTGTCAAATATTGACAAGCAAACAAAAAAAAACAATATGTCGCCTCTTTGCCCGAGGATCTTTCGCAACACGGGGCGCGGGCATTACTGCCTCCCCGCTGCTACCCGCCCCCGGATCTACGTCGGCAATCGAACCGAACTTCGGTCGCTTATAATGTGTTGCTATACGCCGAATCGCTGCCAAACTTACGCCCGACCAAAGTTCGGCTGTACGCTATAACGCGACGTAATTTCGGCATGGTGTCAGTCATTTAAAATACATTGCAGGCGTAGTCACGCCAAACTTCGGTCGCGTATTTTCGGCATAGTGTGTTTAGACACTAAGAGTATAAATATCTTAAAACTTACCTTGTAAGTAGGCCATAACTTTGCGCTTACTTCAGCGACGGCCTCATGGAAAGGTTTCATCTCGAGTAAGCTCATGAAGAAGTAGAAACTGCACATCGCGAATGGGGTGTATGTGAGCGTCTCCACAAATGTCTGAAAAAACGTTTTTACATTTAAACTTCATATTCGATTCACGAAACTGATGATTATGCTACACGTTAGGTAATACGAAAAGATATATCCAAGTAATTGCTTTGGGAAAGATAGAAATTATTTATGGTACTTGACAGATTTGTGGAACGCCACTGACAATGCCATCTTACTTGCTAAACATCTTGCCAATAGTATCTGAGAAGTTAATATCGACACAATTTATGTCTCTCTTTCTGTGCAATTGAAGCTTCTATTGACTAGTGTAGCCAAGTGAGCTCTGAATTGACACCTCTTCCAAAAGAGAGTGTGCGACAATTTTAAAGTCATAACGAGAATTTAAATTAAAATTGCGATTTCACTCAAGAATGAGTTAGTCGATCTGTGGGACAATTCACGTAACAAGAACCGATTCTAGTTCGTTTCAACGACACTCGCTGTCTCACTCATACAAAATAGGAATTGAACGGGACAGGGAGTGTCGTTGAATCGAACTAGAATCGGTTCTTGTTACGCGAATTGCCCCACTGCTCGTCACCGGCGGCTAATTCAACCTATGACCAACATAGTCGCATACTGCTCTGATTCAGAGGAGTTTCCTCCCGCGAACGCTGAAGCTATGGAAAGAGATCCCCGCCGAGGTCTTTTCTTTCTTCAAAAGGGGCATTAAAAGATTTTTACAATGTCGGCAATGCACGAGTGATGCTCCCGGTGTTGCAAGCGTCTATGCTTGTTTGCCGCCGCTACTCAAATTGGATTAAGGAAATAGGATAACTCAAGCTATTTTAAAATTAACTCTGATTGGTTACTTTGTTATTGTTACGACAAGATAATCAAACCCAAAAGTTAAAGTAATATTGAACGAGATTATGAACTTTGACGCCCCATTAATAATTAGATTCTAATTATATCCATCAGATAAAGCCGTTCGGCAATTTTGATAAATTCTCAATCTCTTTAAACTTATAGAAACTGTTTTAAATTATTACGTAAAACAGATGGAATTAAAGGAAATTTCTAAAAGTGAATAAAGATTTTGGAAAATAAGACATTTAAGGTCGGTTTGACTACTCCTTAATAGCTTAGGAAGTGAATTTATGCACGAAGTTTGAAGACGAAGTCGGACAGGGAGCCTATCCACACTCGTTTTCGCTCAACCTCCCTAAAGTGTAAAGCTAACTTTTAACTTGTATAATCTATGTAGTTAGCTGACGAAACTGCAACGTACAATAATTCGCAGTACGGTTTAAAATACAGACCATTTTTTTGTCTTGTGCATAGTTCATAAGGTTCAAAGTCACGTTCATGTCTAATCTTGATTGTTAAATTCTGTTAGTTCTTAGTACTTTATCGCTTATCGTATAAACAACTTAAGTTACAATTCTTTCAGATAACGCTATGGTTTATGCTTCCACGGTTTAGTAATATTGCACTCATACCTCTACTGCCACAAGATCCAAAGATTCTTGATTCTTCTTCAGAAAATAGTTTTTTTACAAACACGTTCTCTTGTCAGAATGCATAAATCATTTGTGTAATCAATCTACTCTAAAAGTACTACCATTTCGGAAACAAAAGCAAAATGAACACTGATAAAAGTAATGGCGAAAGAAAACCAGTCCGCCTTTTTTGTCATTTAAAAATATATTCCTGCCGTGGGATGACTATGGGTTGATACGAATACTAAAATTATAATGGTGGTGATGGTGGTGGTGGCGTCGGGAGTCGGGTCGCTGAGTTCCCTCTAATATGGTTGAGCACAGCGATGGCTGACTCTCGCGTCAACTCGTGAACGGGTGCTGCCTGGGGGGACTGGTCTGCTCACTCTTGTCAGTACTGACTTTATTTTATTTTATTGTAGATTTAAGACTTGTTCATTCCACGCCATTGTGTATAACATTCCGCGTATTCTTCTTATAAATTTTAATGTACTTATACCTACATTGTAACTAATGAGTGAAAAAAAAAGGAAAAAAGAAAAAAAAAGTACAAAATGACAAAAAAGGCCGTAACCGGTTTTCTTTCGCCATTTCTTTTTACCGGTTGCCATTTTGCTTGTGTCCGAAATGGTGGTAGCATATAACGTAGTTTATTTTTTTTATTTAAACAAGTTGTAAATGACAAGAAAAAGTGCCTGTGAAGGTCTAATTTCTGAAATAAACGATTTCATTTCATTTCATTATAAAGAGGAGAGATTTGTTTGTTTGCATTGAATAGGCTCCGAAACTACTGGACCGATTTCAAAAATTCTTTCACCTGTAAACTACATTATCAGGGTGTGACATAGGCTATAAGCTTGTCCCGAAATTCAATGTGGTTCCCACGGGAACGGGTTCGGAATTTCACGCGAAGTCGCGGGCAAAAAAGCTAGTACGAATATAAAAAGAAAAATAAACGATGACGCTACAGACAGGCGGGCGCGCCATGATCCAGCTGCAAATAGAAAAGTGAACTGTGGTACTACACGTCACAGTTACGTAGGATATACCTACACAGAACTATTGTGGTTACGTATTCGTGGCCTTGCACGTGGTCGTATAAATAAATAGTACGTTTACAATAAATCATCGTTTTATTAAACAGCTGTTCACATGGCTAGTATGGCTACGTTTTTTTTTCAATTTACTACTATATACAAGCATACAGTCCGCCTGATGGTAAGCAGTTACCGTAGCCTATGGACGCTTGCAACACCTGCCCCCCAATTCTGCTATTTATTAACCAAAACAGATCGGCAGCGTTTCGGCTTGGTTGCATTTGCGGTTGTAAACCAAAACGGTATTCCACTAACATTATGTTTACAGCTGAATCGCAAACGGTTGGTTACAAAAGTCACTCTTTCACTGCCGATGCAAAACCACAACTTTTGACAGTTCAACCAACGCAGAGCCGTGCGTTTCAGCCGTCTCAACTGTCAAAAAAATTGCAGAATACCAAACGATAGTTGAACGGATTACAAACCGTTCTGTGTTCATTAGCGGAATACTACAACCAAAGCGTTCCGGCTGCCCAATGAGTATCGGCTCCGTTTCAACCAAAGAGTTAGCAGAATACAAAAATTCCAATGCGTTCCAGATGCGTTTCAGCTTTAAAAAAATAGCAGAATTGGGGGGCTGGGGTACTCACCCGTTGCCAACCCTCCCAACCTCTCCAAGAGGGGCTCTGGAGACCTAAAGGCGGTTTGCGGTTGCAGTTTCGCTAAAACTCGAACAGCTGGACCGACTTGGCTAATTTTGATCTTGAAATATTTTTCGAAGTGCCGGGAAGCTTTAAACGGTGAGATAACATGGAAAATGTGCGAGAAAAATACTAAAAACGACAATTTTATTTTTCCATACAAACGCTACGCAGACGTAATTGTACGCGTCAGCTAATTAGGTATATAGCTTTCCTTATACTGGGAATTCCCCGTATTGGTTATCAACATTGTCTTGACTCATACTATCATTTACAAATTACCATTTCACATTAATCATTAACCTATTAACGAAGAACCCCATTAAATAATTATTGACAAAATATGGAATGGATCAAGGGTTCCCGATTTCATACTATATTACGTTTATCGTTTACGTTTCGTTTAAATGACAAAAAAGGCCGTAACTGGTTTTCTTTCGCCATTTCTTTTTACCAGTGGTCATTTTGCTTTTGTTTCCGAAATGGTAGTAGTTTATAGAGTAGATTAATTTATACAAATCATTTATTACTGTATACTCTGACAAGAGAACGTGTTTGTGAAAACCTATTCTCTGAATAAAAGTTTTGAATTTGTTTATCTATATCTATACATATAATAAAACAGTAGACCCCGATATGTCTGTACATTGGACATATTTGGCAAAAATGGAGAAAGAGCCGTTAGAGTAAGGTAATAAAAGCAACAAAAAATTTTTTTTGTATTTTTTTGTCTGTTTAAACGCGCACATCTTCTAAGTTACCGAACGGATTTTAATGCTGTTTTCACAGGAAGATAGAGCTCGGGATGGAGCAGAATATAGGCTTTGTTTCATTTAAATCGCATGTCAGGAAAAGGACTTATCATTATTTTAACATTTCACGCGGACGAAGTCGCGGGTTACAACTCGTTTGCAATAAATTTCGATTTCAACAACTACAAAAATTTTATGCCTTATTTTGACTTTCGATAATTTTCGGTTAACTTTAGTTAATTAATGCAATACTACAGTTACATACAATATATTTATTCGACTCTACGTACTTCTGCTTAACGTAAGTGAATATAAATATCTTTTTTACCAATATAAAGTATTACCTTAATAATACCAGCCCGTAAGGTGGCTCCGGGCCAAATAATGTTAGCTACCGTCAACCAACTGTATAATGTTGGTGCAACATAGCAAGACCCGTAGAATCCGTACCGCGCACATCTTGCCCAGTCGTAATTGTCTGAAAAAGAAAAATAACTTGGAAAAACTGCGAAAAAAAAAACAGATTGGTCCAGTTCCTGAGAAAATATAGTTTCAACCCACCCAGGGTTGGCTCTCGTCATGTGGTGCATAATATCTTTACTTTTTGGCCCGCGACTTCGTCCGCGTGAAGTTCCGGACCCGTTCCCGTATGAATCACATTGAATTTCGGGAAAAGCCTATGTCACTCCCTGATAATGCAGCTTTCTACTGGTGAATGAATTATTGAAATCGATCCAGTAGTTTCGTAGTCTAGTCAATGCAAACAAACAACCAATCAAATCTTTCGTCTTTAAAATGTTAGTATAGATAAAATTAAGTCGCTTCCCGTGCCTGTCTGTCTCTATGTAAGTATGTATCTTTAAAACTAAGCCACGGATTTTGATGTGATTTTTGAATAGATGAGTTATTCAAGAAGAAGGTTTAAATGTATAATACATATCGAAATTCCCATGGGAAATCGGAATGCATACAAACGCTACTAAGTTACGCTGGTTTATTGTAGGTTTAAGGTGTAAAATGAAAATGAAATCGTTTATTATGGAAGTAAATCATCACAGACACGTTCTGTAGTCATCTTTACATTCTGTATTAAATAAAATAAGCTACTCTGTAAACTATCACCATTTCGGAAACAAGGCAAGTTACCTCTGCGAAAAGAAATAGCAAAAGAACCCTAGTTAGTTATTAGTGTGTAGTGCACTTGTAATATTATTGTTAAGAGCTGTGGATTTTGTAATAAAATAAAATAAAACTATTAAGTAATCTGTGGTGATGGCCTTTATGAAAGTGTAGTACTTACTTAATCTAAAAAAGTGATAGCACAGATTACTTAATAGTTACTTCGTATAACTCCTATTTTACCTTCTTTAAATCTATTTTGTATTTCGAAAAAAAGTTGGCAAGTATACTTGACAAGCAGCCAGGCGAAAAACAAAGTGGTGACGTATGGAACACTATACATCGGCCATGTTGTGTTCCTACGGTGAGTAAGGTCTCCAGAGCTCCACTTGGGGGGGTGGAAGGGTTGGCAACGCGTAAGTGATACCCCCGGTATTGCAAGCTATATATAGGCTACGGTGATGCTTAATATCAGGCGGGCCGTATGCATGTTTGCCAACTTTGTGGTATATAAAAATTACAAATTTACGAATACATACCCACGGTTTTAACCGCGCATTGCGTGATTCTAATCGTTAACAAAGATCCCTATTTAAAACTTTACCTTCCTCATGAATCACTATGATTTTGTTTGCATACCACTTGGTAAAAATACCGATTATAATTACTTATGATCACTGTTTAAGTCAAGGGTTAAGGCAATTAAATCACGATATTAATTTCAATTTTGTATATTTTCAATTTCAAGTTTATGGAAAATCTTTGTATACTCTTGAAACTTTATAGATAGATAGAAGATAGAATAAGATTTATTTGCAACACACAATCAATGAATACAGTAAACAGTAAAAGTTACAAACTAGTGTATATGCAACAAGGCGGCCTTATTGCTCAAAGCAATCTTTTCAAGGCAACCTTAGGGTAACGAATTTTTGTATGAAGTGGGCAGGGCTAGCAAGATGTATAATAAACAGCAGGACATAACAATATATCTACAATAAATAATTTATTAATTAAAATTGAACTAGCGAAACCCGCACAACTTCGTTAGCGTGTATCCCGCTTTCCCGTGGGAATTTCGGAATGTATTATACATGTACCTTCCTCTTGAATAACTCTATCGATTTTAAAAAAAACGGCTCAAAATCCGTTGCGTAATTTTATAAATAAATATATATATAGGGACAATTTACACAGATTGAGCTTGCCCCAAAGTAAGTTCGAAACTTGTGTTATGGGATACTAACTCAACGATATTATATTTTATAACAAATACATATATAGATAAACATCCAAGACCCGAGGCCAATCAGAAAAAGTTCGTTTTTCATCATGACCCGACCGGGATTCGAACCCGGGACCTCCTGCGTGGCGGTCTGGCGTGGTAACCATTACGCCACGGAGGTCGTCAAAATTTTATAGATCTAAGCATAGGCAGGCAGCGGAACCGACTTCATTTTATACTTCATTTTATGAACAATCCGATTTAGTTTAGTATTTAATTAGAGCTAGTATATTGTCAAGAGTAAACGTGACAGTCCAACTTCGGTCGAGCGAAATTATTTTCAAAATCAATTTTTTTTAATCAAAAGATCTGGGGTCTTTAGAAATTAAAAAAAAATCTTAATTATAATGTGTCACTGCGCTTAAATCCCTAAAACTAATACAAATGTTGACACAAACAGTCTGGGCACATAAAGGTACCCAATACCCTAACACGAGTAACCAACTAGACTAAACTTAACTATTAATGTTTTTGTTTTTATCAATGCAAACCAAGACCATTTAACACAGGCCCTTTATTCAATTACAATTTATTAACTAAATAGGTACCCTATGCAACAATTTAAACTATTACGAAATACAAACAAATACTTACCTATATTTTTCCCTTCAAATGTCTGTTGAATCAGACTAGAAGTCGGCCAAATAACAGCATAAGATGCCATACCCCTAATCAAGGGGTATTTTTTAAACAAAACCCTAGCCCTACTGAACACAGTAGGCATTTTTAATAAATAACTATAGCAACACGTATAATTCCTACACGACTTCACAATAACCTTCACATTATATTGCAAACTTAATTTAGCTTTAGAATAGGAAATGAGACGAGTATAGGATTTTTTGGTTAATTGCCAAAACGTGAAAGACGCGGTATGAATTAATGTGACACGTGCATCCAACACGCTCGCAATTTTACTACTGAATTGAGTTGAATAATTATGAATGATAGTTGCCTACTGAGTGTTGCCAGTTTTAATTTATAAAAACTACTATGCGCATACGCAACTTTCAATGAAATTGCTTTTTAGTTGATATAATAAACTTAAACTATTTATTGTACACAATTTACACCATCCAGTCCCAAATTAGGCTATAACACTATCTAGAATATATTGACGCGCCGCACCGCTCCATGCAGCGCAGTGCCGCGCCGCACAAGTGCATTTCGTCCTTAACTTACATGTTCGTTTTAGAGACAGCGACGGTGACATCGAGCTTCTCAAGTTAATTAAGTTCATAATATAAATAGGGCCGGTTTCACAATACCCTAAAAAGTTGGAGATAGCTTAATTCTCCTATACTTTGTAATAAAATCATAAAAAGAAACAAAATATCTCACAATCTATCTGACACTTATGAGACGTTGTAAAATCGGTCCTTTATCATCAACATCTCTCATCGACCCACTGCTGGGTATAAGCCTCCCTTGGTCTACGCTATTCCTATCTAACCCGACCCGAGCCATCTCAATCCATTTCCTCCCAGGAATTTGGCCTGACATCTTTGATCCTTCTAACTGCCAGATGTCCTATACTCTGTTTTCCGTTCCTAGAGTACCACTCGGTAACTGCCTTACTCCAAGTACCATCGTTTTTTCTTGCCAGCCAGATTGATCCTTAGTAAGAAAAAACTACCAATTCAGTAGCTTTTTATTCGCAGTGTAAATACAGTTGTAAATTGACCTTGAACAAGAATACTTCCGCAGTTCATGACGGCTGAATCAACATTAGGGTCACCGCACGTGTATTAAATTAGATATCATGACGTTGAAAATTATATGTGACTATGTAAATATTGCGTACTCATGTCGCAAAGATTTTTTCAAATTTCACACGTCATGTGCCTTGACCGTGTCATCCTACCATATTAAAAAGCAAAGTCCTCCTCCGCCGCATCTGTCTGTCTGCTACAAACTAACAAACTACTTAACTGATGTATAGAATGATTCTTAAGGAAAGTTTGTGTATTTTGTTTAACGTACAGTCAAGAGCACGTCAACCTTCAAATATCAGACTTTGTACCGTTCTTAAGTTCTATGTCATTAGAGCCAAAATTATAATGCAAGTGTAATGCTCAACGTGCGCCTGACTGTACATGTTTTGTTTAAATTAAATTAAATCTAAGAGCTCTTGTAGACGTTCGTTTCTTACCGGATAACGGACCGTCAATAAGCAGGTATTTTTTTATATGGATTGTTCGCCGGACCGATATCCGGTGCACACAATACACACATTCATTATAAACCATACACCACCGCCAATCCGGTAAAAAACACGGTCAGTAGTCCGGTGAAAAACTAACGTCTATAAGCGCTCTGACGGTATTTGTTGAAAGTGTCCATAAAAATTAACAATGCGATAATTGAAAACCAATTTAGACATAATTTCTTATAGGTACCTTTTTTATGTTAGACGACAGACAAACAGGCAAACGGGACACCTGATGGAAAGTGGTCACCGCCGCCTATGGACATCAGCAACACCAGGGGCATTACCAATGCTTTGCCCAACACCGAGACCTCCTCTGACAAGACCTAAACACTTTACAGTAGTTGTGAACTAAAAGCTTGTAACTACCCGTCAGCCTGAAGTTTGCCGTTCCCGCCCGTGCCGCGCTACACCCCACCGCACCTCAAGGAGATCCCGGTACTGAGCAACTGCGGATCTGCCTTGAGGTGCGGTGGGGTGTGGCGGCGGGAGTTAACGGCAAACTTGAGGCGGACGGGTTGTACAGTAAACTTCAGAGAAACCTAATCTAAAAATTTACAAATCATTTTTGTTCACAGATCAATATTCGTCCACGGTTTCACAGTAGACGAGAAAAAACGTAAAATGTCCAAATCTATAGGCAACGTGATTGACCCCACCACTGTGATGTTAGGTGGTAAAGACAAGAATGCTCAACCGGCTTATGGCGTTGATACTCTGAGGTAAATAGAACTTTTATGGAAGAGGTTGACAATCCAGCTGCCTGTCACTTGGTGGTAGTGGTCACCGCCGCCTTTGAGGCACAGTGACATCAGGCGAGTCTTCGAGCCAGAAGAGGAAGAATGGTGGAAAAAATGGCTGAAGATAAAATGAGAGGGATTTTTTTTTCTATTTTAAACTTTGTTATTTTATAATAAGTAATAATAATAATTTGAATAAACTAATTTATTTCGCAAGTGGTGAAACAAACCAGAAATTAAGCTCTCGGGCTGAAATAAAAATTGCTAGTAAGTATCTCAATATCTCTGTGGTCTGTCAAAATAATTAAATCATTTCTAATTCCAGATGGTGGGTTGCCAGTCACGCGACACAACACTCACAGATAGTAATAAGTAAAAAACTATTAGATGATTGCCTAAGCGAAGTTATAAGGATACGAAACATACTAAAATATCTTTTAGGTGTTGTCGGGGATTTAGAAAAATCTAATTTTAATAAAACACCAAACTTAAATTACTTTGACAAATATGTCGTGAAAGAGTGTTATGATTTTCTTAAACAAACTAACGAACATTATAATTTATTTAGGTATAATCATGTAGCTCAAAATACATTATTTTTCATTAGTAATATAGTATCAGGATTATACTGCCATTGCGTGAAAGACAGATTATATTGTTCCCAAAAAGATTCTAATGGAAGATTGTCAGCTCAATTAGTTGTTCATACGATTTTGGTGTCTTTATGTAAGGCTTTAGGGCCGATTTTACCACATCTAGTCGAAGAGGCATGGCAACACCATCCTTTGTACGAAAAACCGTTTTATTTCTCGAATCAACTGTCAGTTTTGCCGCCAAATGATGTTATTGACAGTTCGGTAATGAGCGTTGTATTGGATTTAAAGAGAGATATTTGTATTGTAGCTAAAAATGAAAGCTTAAAGAAATTTCATGCAAATATTCAATTAGAGGATAGTTTATTTAATCGATTAGTTGAATTAAATTTATCTGACGGAATTAATGATAGTGTTCTTTGTGAAATTCTAGAAGTTTCTTCAATAAATCTTGAGGTACAAAACGGCGGGAAAAATTGGCAGATAGATTTGTCACAGAGTAAAAATAAACAGTGTCTAAGATGTAGAAAATACAATGTCACAGAAAATAGTGATAAATGTTTGAGATGCGAAAAAGTTGTTAGTTTATTGTAAAAAAAAAGCAATATGAACACTGAGTGATAAATAATTTAAATATTTATGTAAAAAGAAATAGTTAAGGGTTATTTGCTAAAGAGGCACGGCGAAAAACGAATAATGGTCTATTGTATACATACAGCATTGGATAGACAGAAGCGGTTGATATGAACTGTAAATATTTATTTAATAACTTAATTAGTTTAAAGTTTGTTCCTAATAAAATGTTAAACAAATTAAGAAACTGCGATTTTATTTTATACTTATACCCAAATACAGTTCCGAAAGATCTGTGTTAGTTTACATGCCTTAGTCAAAAAAACTATAACATTTAAACAGCAGAAATAATAAAATAGAAACAGTCGTTGCCACATCAAACGAGAAGAAGAAGTATAGATTCCTTTTGACAAACGTCACATGCGTACACAACACACGTTTGTGATTATTTGTTGTTATTTTTTTCAATAATTCATTAAATTCTCATCAATTATAACAAAATGGTAATTTATACACCACCATCTATCATCGTCTTATAAAGCTGCGTCGTAAAAATAATTATCTAATAAATTATAACCTATTTTTCAGCCTAAAGCAAAGAAAAAGTTTATCGATAGAAAAAAAGCTGTAACCTTCAATTTGGTGCACAGATCACAGAGAGATCCCTTAGCTGCTGATGAAACTGCGCCCCAGAGGGTCCTAGTACCTGTGAACGCTAATATACCTGCTAAAAAAGAGAAGGAACAAGTAAGTAATACAGTACTCAAATACCATTGAAAAGTACTATATTTTTTACCTGTATATATGTACTATGATGATTTATGTATATACTCATCAGATTTAAAATATACATCGATATGAAATAAACATGTGACAATGTGATTCACACATTAATTTATATTAACACAAGCTAATTCAAACAATAGTTGAATTTCACCAAGATCTTGTGTCAAGTATATTGGAACAAAATACACTAAGTACAGAACACTAAAAAGTGAAGTTAACAATTCTTTTTCTAGAATTTGACACCAGAGCAACGTTTAGAAGAACAAAAGAAATATGGCATCTACTTTGATGATGACTACAATTATCTACAACATCTCAAAGACACCAAGGAAGTCACTATGGTCATGCAACCAGTGAGTTTTTTTTTTATTTTTATTAGAGCCGGGTCTACCACTCCCAAATAGCTCATTTGTCAAATAAACCGATGGTTTATTAACAAATTCTAGTATACGTTCGATGTTTCTTAATTGGCAAATAGCTTATTTAGGACTTATTAGCAAGTGATGAAACTGAGAAGGTGGAAAGCTATTTTTTCTTGCTATTTTATTGTTAATTAAGAAAAAAATACTCTTATAAGTATAATAAATGTATTAGCTAGCATGCTTTAGCAGCAAAATTTTCGAGATATAAAAAAAAATGCCTCTAAAATTAAGATTTATATGTATGGCACAACTAGGGAATGCAATTTCGTTCTCGCGAGATCTCGCCCTTTTTTAGCGAGATTGATCTCGGACGAAGAAAGGCAGAGATCTTGCGAGTTTAACGAGATGGCACTTGAGCATAAAAACGTCTTATTCGAAGCGCGGACTGACACGGACGAAGTTGCGATCTGTCGGTTTCGTTGCTCTGTGCGCGTGAGTTTACAAAGTTTACTACTTAAAAGTTTATTAAACAATTATAGACTGGTATATCAAACAATGTTTGATGCATAAAAGTCTACTTATTGAAAAAAATCGTGAAAATTAATGTTGGTCCTATAATACTTATAGTTTATATTATTTTTTTCCTAATTTATTCAAATAAGATTATTTGCAAAAAAAAAACAAAACTGCCAATCTCGCGAGATCTCGAGATTGGTGAGATCTTGCAGTATTGTTATTCATAAACTCGCGGGATCTCGCTTGAGCCCCAATCTCGCGAGATTTGCATTCCCTAGGCACAACTCAATGTCAATTTTTTTGTTAATTTTTCAGAAAATTTCACACAAGGGTAAAGAGAGAACTACACAAAGTAATGACAAGGAGAAGGAAATAACGGACACATTAAAATTACCAAGTTCCGTGTTCGCATCAGAGGTTGAAGAAGATGTCGGTTTGCTGAACAAAGCCGCTTCACAGGGTACATTAATATTTTACTTATGACTGCTTTGTATACCCAAATAGCCATATAAAACAAGTAAACACTTTTCAAGTGTTAAGCATTTTGGATGAAACATTTTCTAGCTTTTTCTAATTTCGGAAGGCACATTACGCTGTCCGTCCCACCTGTTGTTGATGTCAAGTCATTAAGCCGAGTCGGTGGCGTTCAGGAGGCTCGAAAACACTGGCATCTGCAAATCTTTATCGGAGCAGCATGACTCAGTATGCTCTAATCCCCTTCGATGGCTCATGTACAATGGTCCAAGACAGGACTAAGTTAGGAAACCACACCCACTAGTTGGGTAATAATGATGACGAGCTGTTACCCGCGACTTCGTCCGCGTGAAATGTTCAAATAAGGATAACTCCTTTTCCTGTCATGCGATTTAAATGAAACAAAGCCTATATTCTGCTCCAAGCCGAGCTCTATCTCCCTGTGAAAACAGGATTAAAATCCATTCAGTAACTTAGAAGATGTGCGCATTCAAACAGACAGACAGACAGACAATAAATTAAAAAAAAACATTTTTCGCTTTTATTACCTTTCTCTAACTGTTTCCTCTCCATTTTTGCCAAATATGTTCAAAGTACAGACATATTGGGGTCTACTGTTTTATTATATGTATAGATGATGATCCCCTTCGACTGAAAGGTCAAGTATCCCTGCAGTGGGATGATTATGGGTTGATATGAATGCAAGGCATATGCAACAAAAATCCAGGATGTTCTGTACATAAACAATAGCATTATGTTGGTTTTACAACTCTCTTTAAACTAGTTCTTACCTTCAGGATTATGTCTGGACCTCGACCCAGAAGTGGTGGCAGCATTAGACGAAGATTTCGATTTCGAAGACCCTGACAACGAACTTGAGGACAATTTTATTGAACTCGCAATGGCTGAAGGTAACTTAATATAATCAACTAACATTTTATTAAGATTTCGATGTTACTAATCACTTTTTATTTCGGACTTTGTGATCAATATTGTGAAACATCGTTTTCAGGATCTGGCGATGAGGAAGAATATGATGATGATGACAGGGAGTCAGATGATGATAATTCAGAGAAAGCGTTTGCATCAGACCTTGATTCTGATGATGAGAGTGATGATTCACAGGTAAAAAAATATCATTTTTTTTTAAATGTTATACATTAGCTGATGGAAAGCGGTCACCGCCGCCTATGGACATCAGTAACACCAGGGGCGCTACCAATGCGTTGTCCACCAAGGAGGTTGGAGGAACGGAAGGAGGAAGGGAACGAACGAAACGCATTTCTGCTTCACGTCGATATTCTGTGAGATGGTGGTACTTCCCCGGTCGAGCTAGACCATTTCATAATAATTGCTCTACCGCTCCGAAAAACAAATCAAATCTTTTATTCAGAGAATTGGTCTGACAGTTAACGGCGTTTTCTAAAGTAGGTGGCGCTACTGTGCATAAAATTAAACGCGGGTAACACTGCGGGCAGCAGTCTAAAATATGAAATTAAAAATCGGTGTTGAATTTGGGATGAGGTATATTCATAGAGTCGTCTTCCCAGGCCGGTCCCCGCGGCCGCATGCCGTCCTGGGAGCAGGACAAGGACGACACGAGGACCCGCTTCTCGCAGTACTCCATGTCCTCTAGCGTCGTGCGCAGGAACCAGGGGTTGTCATTACTGGACGACAGGTTCGAAAAGGTATGTCATATTTTCGGTAAAAAAATTTTTTTTATAAATATTTTTGGACGAATCACACAACTCAACGCCATTTAGTTCCAAACTAAGCAACTAAGCTTGATACTAGATTGCTGAAATATATTTATTTCTTTTTTTGTAAATAAATATATACACATAGAAAACATCCAGATGAACAGAAATGTTTGCATTGCGCAAGATTGGAACTCGCGGCCCTTGGGATAAAGTGACCATTGCTAGCCGCTCGACCACCAGGGCTTGTCGAAATAAAAATAGTCAAAATCTAATATCAATCTCAACGAAATCAATAAGATTGTGTAGATTTATTTTTCTGTAATAATGTACCTTTTGACAGATGTATGCAGAATATGATGACACAGAAATGGGTGCCCTAGACCTTGACGAGATAGAGGGCTTCATGCCCGACACCCACGATCGCCTGCTGAGAGCCGCGGAGGAGTTCGAGGAGTCCAGGAGACGGCATCAGCTCGACAAGGAAAGGGAGATCGCTAGGTTACTTATTTTTACATTTTCTACTACAAAGTCAAATAGAATATCTATAATTTTCCTTATCAATTTTTACGACCTCCGTAATGGGTTTTAAGAGAGATAGGGCACAGCGGATAATCCGCTTAAATAAGAGCAGCCCGTGTGGGGAAGGATCTCCACCTTACATTATCGTAGCCAAATAGCATTGGTATCGGCCATGTTGTGTTCTTACGGTGAGCCCCACTTGGGGGGTTGGGAGGGTTGGCAACGCGTAAGTGATACCCCCCCCCCCCCCCCCCCCCCGGTCGGCCTGGGTCTTGGTAATATAGTATCGTTGAATAAATACTTTGGGGCTAGCTCAATCTGTGTGATTTGTCCCTATATATTTATTTCTTTATGTGTAACAATTTCCAGGATTAAACGCCTTCAGGAGATAGAGGAAGAGTCAGAGGAGGAGATGGTGACAGTGGAGATGCAGCCGCGCGAGCGGTGGGACTGCGAGACCATACTGTCCACTTACTCCAACCTGTACAACCATCCTAAACTGATCGAGGAACCCAAGGTAGCGGCTTGACTTTTTATTTCCTATAGTATACTAGCGAAACCCGCGCAACTTCGTTTGCGTGTATCCCGCTTTCCCGTGGGAATTTTGGAATGTATTATACATAAAAACCTTCCTCTTGAATCACTCGATCTATTTAAAAAAAACGCATCAAAATCCGTTGCGTAATTTTAAAGATTTAAGCATACAAAGGGACATAGGGACAGAGAAAGCGACTTTGTTTTATACTATGTAGTGATTAGTGACTGAATGAATGACTTTAACCCCATCTATACTAATATTATAAACAGGAAAGATGTATTTATTAAGACGTTATTGTTTTTTTTTAATCTATTTTTTTTTTTGCAGAAATCTAAAAAAATTCAAATAAATACAAAAACAGGCCTACCCAAAGACACTCTAGGGAAAGACAACAAGCTTACTATGAAGTCTTTGGCGAAATTCAATGCTATGAACGAACAAGAAGACGAAGATTCAGACGACGGAAGGACGAATGCTGAGACAGTGCTGTCTACTTTAAGCGTGTTGTCTATTAGGTGAGCATAGTAAAAATTCAATAAATAAATCGACAACCTCCGTGGCGTAATGGTTACCATGTTAGACCGCCACCCAGGAGGTCCCGGTTTCAAATCCTGGTCGAGTCATGATGAAAAACTAACTTTTCTGATTGGCCTCGGGTCTTGGATTTTTATCTATATATGTATTTGTTATAAAATATAGTATCGTTGAGTTAGTATCCCGTAACACAAGTTTCGAACTTTGGGGCTAGCTCAATCTGTGTGATTTGTGCAAAAAAAAACGTCCAATCATTGCGGGTTTTCAACACGGTAGCAAATAAGATTGACATATTCATGTTCATTGTCTGAATTCACAAAAGCTACATTATTTGTACTCGGTAACGATATCTAAGTACAGTATTAAATTGGGTACTAATCTTGTGTAAAATTTAATAAATAAATAAAAAATACATAGGGACAAATCACACAGATTGAGCTAGCCCCAAAGTAAGATCGAGACTTGTGTTATGGGATACTAACTCAACGATACCATATTTCATAACAAATACATAATAGGTAGGTATATATAGGTATAAACATCCAAGACCCAGGCCAATCAGAAAAAAAACGTTTTTCATCATGACCCGACCGGGATTCGAACCCGGGAACTCCTGGGTGGCGGTCCGGCATGGTACCCATTACGCCACAGAGGTCGTCCCTATTATCTGGATGACACTGGAATATAACCTTAAATATGACTAGAGAACATGTCTGGGAAGGCCTACAGAATAAATGTTTTTTTTTCAGACCCAAAGATGAGAGCACCGAAGAAAAGAAAGAGAGGAAACGACTCCTAAAGGAGTACAGGAAAGAGAGGAGAATAGAAAAGAAGGCAAACAAGGAGGCCTTTAAGGAGGAGAAGAAGAGACAAGAGAAAATAATGATTAACAACAAGAACAATGTACAAGGGAATAGGATATGTTGATTTTAAATATATTTAACATATAACATAATGGTTTTTATTTAGTCATTTATGAAATAACTAGCGAAATACGCGCGTGTGCGTTCCACGTTCGTAACAGTATTTTTGATTTGGGAAATCTGCTGCGGTTACAGAATACTTCAATTATCTAGTTAGTTACAAATTATTTACAACACACACTTCAATAAAACAATTAAAATAATTAAAAGAAAGAAACACATTAAAAATAAAGTGTGTAAAAAAAGAATTAAAAAAAAAAACTGCTACGTGTTGTCATTTTTTTTTCTACTGGTGCTAAATAATCTATATAATATATAAAAATGAAACCCGTTTTCCGTTGTCACGACATAACATGAAAACGGCTTGACCGATTTGGCTGATTTTTTTTTTGTAGTTTTCTAATACTCTGTACAAGGTTCTTACGGAAATAAATATTAAGAAAATCTCTCAGAAAGATTGAAAAAAAAAACGAAACAGTACACGGGCGAAGCCGGGCCGGGCAGCTAGTAATCAATATTTGTACCTTGGAAAGGATCTTAATGCGATCACATATAAAGAAACCAGTTATCAGTATCGACAAACTATGCAACCTGCCCTTTTGCCCTTTATTTGTTTTATGTTCGTATATGTGTTTGTATATAAGGTCCTAATTTATTAATGAACTTCCTTTTAACATGACTATATAGCTTACATTATGATCGTTTAAGCAAGGAAATAGTAGTCTAGTATTCAGTAAAAAAAGTCATTAAATTTAGAAATACTCTGTAAAATGCGCCTATCTTGTAGCAGCCATCAGTCAGTAGAAAAAAAGGTTTAGGGGTGCGGTGCGAAGGGCGCGTCAACGCCCCGAACGCGTCTCACATGTCAAAATAGTATATAGACGAATTTATGTAGAAACCAAATTTTTCTGACTACTTGCAATACAATCTATTTTTTTTTACTGAATACTAGACCATTATTCCTTGCTTAAACGATTATATGTAACCTATATAGTCATGTGTTAAAAGGAAGTTTATATGTCACCGGAAAATAATACAAATCGTAAGTTGATCAACTTTATAGTTAATAAATTAACCGAAAATCATCAGCGGCTGTTGAAATGTATTATTTAACGCAAATTTTTTAGGTAATTGATAAGTGTCGCTGCTAGGCGATATGTGATTTGTCCCTATATACTTAGTCTGGCCATAAATACTGTTACAACTAAAAATAAACAAAATATTACATTTGAATTTGGAATCTGTCATTTTTATATGATTTTTCATTGTCTTTCCTTATTTTGACGCCAATACATTGTACAATATTTGGTGATATTAAAATGGAGTGGGGTAATAAAGAGAACCGATTCGCTGTGATTGCATTTCACAAAGTAGGTATGGAGCCAAGTGCAATTTTTAAACCTCTCCATACGCTTGGTATTAGTAAAATGTTTGTGTACCGGGCTATTAATAGGTACAATGAGAGCTCCTCTGTTTGTGACAGAAAAAGATCTGGCCGTCCACGTAGTGTTCGTGCGAAAAAGGTGGTCAAAGCATTAAGGGAAAGAATTCGAAGAAATTCTGTCCGAAAGCAAAAGATTTTATCTCGGGAGATCAAGATAGCACCTAGAACCATGTCGCGTATTTTAAAAGATGACTTAGGACTTACAGCCTATAAGAGACATACTGATCATTTCTTAACTGATAATTAAAAAAAGAATAGGGTTGTAAAATCAAAAAAACTACTGAAGCGGTACGCACAGGGAGGTCACAGAAAATTTTTGTTTACGGTTGAGATTTTTTTACAATTAAGCTACATTTTAACAAACAAAATGACCGTATTTATGCTCAAAGCTCTAAGGAAGCTTCCCAATTAGTCGACAGAGTACAACGTGGGCATTACCAGACTTCAGTGATGGTTTGGTGGGGTGTTAGCTATGAAGGAGTGACTGAGCCATACTTTTGTGAAAAAGGTATCAAAACATCGGCACAAGTGTATCAAGATACTATTCTTGAGAAGGTAGTTAATCCCCTTAACAACACCATGTTCAATAACCAAGAATGGTCCTTCCAGCAGGACTCGGCGCCGAAGCACAAAGCTCGGTCCACGCAGTCTTGGTTGGAATCGAACGTTTCCGACTTCATCAGAGCTGAAGACTGGCCGTCGTCTAGTCCCGATCTTAATTCGCTGGATTATGATTTATGGTGCGTTTTAGAGAGTACGGCTTGCTCTAAACGTCATGACAATTTGGAATCCCTAAAACAATCCATACGATTAGCAGTGAAGAATTTTCCCATGGAAAGAGTGCGTGTTTCTATTGATAACTGGCCTCAACGTTTAAAGGACTGTATTGCAGCCAATGGAGACCACTTCGAATAAACCTTTTATATTTTAAATTGTTTTATATTTATGTACATTGTAAAAGTTATAAAATGTTATTTGCAATTGAAAAATATAAAAAAACTCTTTTACAATATTTATGGCAAGACTAGGTATTTATTATTATAAAATAAAACCCAAATATAATAACATAATTTATTTTCTCTATATAACACTGGACTATATGCTAAACTTAACCATTTATGTACAATACAAAAACAACTATAATAATGATTATATGCATAGTGCAATATTGTTAGCAGGAATGTCTTGATACACACTCCAATATAAAATTAAATACAATGAAAATATAATAATTCGTTTGTGTGCGAGTGTAATTCAAATTTCTGTTCATACTTAGTCCTTTATCCTGCACAAAACAAGGCAAATATAAAAAATCTAGATTCTTATGACAATACTAATCCTTCGTAACCCAATCCGTCAGGATCAGGGCATTCCATTCTGTTCTTGAGGTGCTGCAGCGTGTTGTGGAAGTGCTTGGTGATCTGCTCCACTTCTTCGGACTGGTCGAGATTCGCCAACTCCTCGCGTATCTTTTGGATGACCTGATAAAAACGTCTATCGTTATGAATATTTTGTATACACCTTGCCAGGGGTACAATCCGCGCTACGAGAGACCTGATTAATTTCTGAATTGACCTGCGCGTAGACGATTTGTAGTAAAATGGTATAGAAATCGTATACTGCGCAAATCATATCACGTGATACGTCATGTATCATCTCTCGTGGTGCGGATTGTAAAGGGAACGTCGTCGGCAAATTGATCACCCGCCGGTTAGTTTTTTTAAAAATAAATAAATAAATATATAGGGACAATTCATACAGATTGAGCTAGCCCCAAAGTAAGTTCGAAACTTGTGTTATGGGATACTAACTCAACGATAAATTTTATAACAAATACATATATAGATAAACATCCAAGATCCGAGGCCAATCAGAAAAAGTTCGTTTTTCATCATGACCAGGGATCGAACCCGGGACCTCCTGGGTGGCGGTCTGGCGTGGTAACCATTACGCCACGGAGGTCGTCAATAGTCAGTAGGTGGTTCGTTGATCAAATTTCCTCGTTCTCCCTGACAGCCCAGTGGTACTGTGATGTACTGAGATACAAGCTGTGCTTAGTTCAGTTACCAATCTCTCACAATCTTATTTTATTTTAATATTCTGTAAGGCCAACTACGATAGCGTCTACTCGGGCTCGTGATTAGAAATTTAATTTCTGTTTCAAAGTTTGATTCATAGTATTGATAGTGTAATGTGAAACAAACATTGGTTAAAGCAAATGCTATAGACGAGTAATACGCACAGCTCTTGACGTTTCTCATACAATGACTTGGCAACCTCCGTTCACCTCATGCCGTTAGGGGCGCTATAACATTTTGCATACAAAAGTTTCGAAATCGTTCACCTCATGCCGCCCTCATGCCGTAGGGGCGCTAGTGTCGCGTCTTGCCCGAATTCTTCCGAAGCTGTGCGTATTACTTGTCTATAGTATTTGGTTAAAGTGCATAGTGAGTGGAATTTATGATCAGGAACTATAAAAAAGTGCATTATCGTGTTGACTTCAAAATCTGCCTTCACTGAAGAAATATTGCTATCGTCTTTCTTTGGTGCGTCTCGACTCAGAGACTGTATACTGAGTCGATAGCACGAATACGCTGCTTTGAATTACGTACACAAGTTTAACTTGAAAATGGCACAATGGAATCTTCGTCTGAAGTCTGATTGCCAAACAAAAAAAAAATCTGTAATGTGACTGTATTGTCAGCATTGCCTTGAAAAGATTGCTTTTTAGCAATAAGGCCGCCTTGTTGCATTTACACTAGTTTATAAGATTGTTTTTGTACTTTTTCCTGTTTTTTTCTATTTTTTTTATTTTTATTCTATCTATCTATCTATTGGGGAGAAATAAAAAGGATTTGCTTTGTACTCACCGCATCGATGAGGTTGGTGGTGAGACTGGCGTTGCCCCTCTCCCTGAGCAGCGCGTACCGGCCGAGCAGCTCGGCCAGCAGCTGCGCCTGCACGCCGCCGTCCATGCACTGCTGCGCCACGCGCGCGCCCTTCTTCAGGCAGTCCAGGGCGCGGCCGGCGTCGTTCAGCGGCCACTGCAGGGACATATTAATAACGTCTAAGCAAACAAGCCTTAAGAGTGGGAATAAAGCTGGGAAAAATCGAAATTTGTTATAAACGTAATTTTTAATTTCACGGGCCGAGCGAAACGAACCATCTTAAAGTGTTAAGCCGTATCTACTGCACCATGTTTTGAACATTATTCTTGAACATTGTTTGTTCAAAACATTTCCAGTCCGTTGCAACATAAGCAATGTTCAGTAAACAAAGTTTTTTGTACAAAACTTTGTAAATGATCGGCTCGTGCTTCCTGTATCAAGTGTTGCCAACTCGGATTTTGAAAAAGTCGTAGGCCTGATGAGAAAATTACGTAGACTTCATAAATAGTCCCGCAGACGGGGGCGCCACTGTCTTTAAGTAAAGTAACCGAAAATAGCTTCTTCAGTCTGGTAAGTTATGTTATTCTGCAAATTTGTACAAATTAAAAGAAAATACGTAGACCTAGAATATGTAGATCTACGTAAAAAGACTAAAAGTTGGCAACACTGTGTGTCAAAATCAAACATTAAATGAACGATTAGCGATTCGATTAAACGAATCCTACAAACTCTCTCTACTTATTTCTGTTCAAAACACGGTGCCGCAGACACGGCTCTATATGCTTGTATATAGCACAAATAAAGCATATTCATTAATTGATATTTTTCTCACCTGTTGGCCGTCCTTGGCGCCTTTCCAGAAGAGGTGAGCACAAAGCGCAACTGCTCGGCTCTGGTCAGGCTTTTTGAGCAGCTTGCTCGCAGCCAGCGCGCACTGCGTACGCATCGGCTCCGCGTTCTCGGCGCCTACGCATACGTTACGACAAATTAATATACTATTTATATCTCATCTCATTTTCGGAATTTCGTTTCATGGTACCCTACCATAAAACAAAATTCCTTGTATTGCAAAGTGAAAGGAAGGCTTCGCGTCGGTATAAAAGCGATGTACGTCACCGAACCCACCCTACAACCCAATTCTAGTGGTGATTACTGTTCTGAGACGACGTCATCGGCTGACGCAATATTGCCTTGTATTGCGAAGTGAAAGGAAGGCTTCGCGGCGGTATAAAAGCGATATGCGTCACACAACCAACCTACCCAAACCCACCCTACAACCCAATTCTAGTGGTGATTGCTGTTCTGAGACGACGTCATCGGCTGATGCAATATTGCCTTGTATTGCGAAGTGAAAGGAAGGCTTCGATGTGCGTCACACAACCCACCTACCCGAACCAACCTTTTAGATCTCACCTATTTCTTTATATCTTACCAAAGCAATTGATCTGCTCAAATGTGGCAATGATGAGCGTGATGGCGGCCAACTGAGCCTTACTGTCGGAGATCTCGTCCTCGTATAGCGAGAAGGCCTGCGATAGGTACTCATAGGCAATGGTCTCGTGATTCGCGAAGCCGATTTCACTGATCGCTAATGCACCTTGCAGGTATAATCTGGAAGGTTTAATTTATAAATGTAATCTTAAGCAACTTTATTATTATATTAATCCTAACGACCGTGTCACGCGACGCAAATTAGGTCGCGTAACGCACAGAATAGTATGAATAATAATAAACAAACCAAGTGACGCTGTCGCGCGACCGGTGGGCGTGAGACCCATCGATTTAAAGTCATACTAAGCAGTGAATCGCGCGACTCAGTTTGCGTCGCGTGTCGCAGTCGCTAGAATAGGAAATTCTAGTCATAATTTTAAAAAAAAGTCACCATCATGTTCACGTTCATCGTCATAGATAAAAGATTTGGAAAGGCACCACGCAAAAAAAAAATTGCTATATTTTTAATCTTTACATCTAGATGTACAAGGATGTGTAAGAACGTGAGTGACGTTTGTAGGAGGGCGTTACTGTGGCATATTTTCATACATTCTGTCAAAGGCGAACTGTCGAAAAGTGACATACAATTTGAACGGGAGTTGTAGTTCCAATTTCGGCCACGTTCATGAATACTATTGTAGCACCATAGTATAAAATAATAAATCCTTACTAATATTATAAATGAGAAAGTGAGTTAGTTAGTTTGTTTGTTTGTTATTCCTTCATGGCTTGACTAAGCAGCCGATCTTTATGAAAATTTGTACACATATTGTCAGGGGTACAGAGTCCAACATAGGCTACGTTTTATCCCGTGAAAGTATGTCATTCCAATGAGAAAATGTTTTTACTACTATAGATGGCGCTGCAATTCGCAATTGCCGGCCAACAGATGGCGCCACAAGTCGCGCTATGGGTTTTGTTGTCACCATAAAATTTAACGCGAGCGAAGCCGAAAACCTAGTAATAAATAAAATCAAATTATTTGTGATCCACAGGTAAATAAGATGCAGATGTTACAATTACTTTATTTTAGAGCAAGCAGTTATCAGCCTTATAGGCATACAAATGTCTGTACGATTAGAAACTACTTAACGGATGTTAATTCATTTATCAACAATATATTGTAATTTTAAGAGGTAGGTTGATGGTGAGTTACCTTAGAGGCAGCTCGGCCAATTCAGCCTTAACAAGCATGCTGATGGTCTGGTGACAGAATTGGAATATCTTCTGGCATTTCTTCTCCCACATTTCGTCCTGTAAATGATAAAATATTTAACTTTATTGACCAACACAAATGTACTGATACAATAGGCGGACTTAATGCTGTAAATTGTAAAATATAATAATCATCATATCAACACATAATCATCCCACTGATGGGATACGGGTCTCCCTTCAATCGTAGGCGTACTCTGCCGCGCTGCTCCAATGCTGATTGGCAGAGGCTGGTATTTTCTAGGGACCGCATAACGCAGTTTTCAGAAAAAAAATATGTCATTCAATCGGAATAGAGGTGTATTGTGTATAATACATACAAGGAACATAAATTGCCACGATCAAGCGGAACCTTGATACTGAAGTATCAGATTTACATATCGTAGTAATCCTCCTGATTCTCGTAACAAAAACCGATTTTGTTTCGATTCAAACACACTCCTATTTTGTGTGAGTGAGATAGCGATAGAATTTGAATCGAAATGGAATCTGGTCTTGTTTCGAGAATAGGGGGCTCACGTCTTTCACTGGCTAACTGTATTCGTACCTGGTCTTTCAGGTCCTTGTAGACGAAGGCCAGGCGGTAGGCGTGGAAGAGCAGCGGCGGCAGCGAGTGCTGCAGGCGCCGGCCGCCGCCGCCCGCCAAGGCCTTGCGCGCCGAAGACAGGATCAGGTACTGCTGGTCGGCCAAAGGGGACTTGAAGTGGTGGATCAGCCTGCAAGCAGCATATCTCTCATAAGGAGTAGTTTAGTCAAAGTGGCGGGGGGAGGCAACCATTAAAGTTCCATCCGAAACAACGAAACACGTAGTCCTTTCCAGTAAAATGAAAACCGCAACAAATGGAGGCGCATCGCGAGGGCCGCGTTATCCAAACACACCATCATGAAACCACGACCATTGTGACAAGAGTGAACGACTGAGGAGTAGGATGTATAGAAATGGTCTACTGCGCAAGTCGAATCACATGATACGCCAGATCTTAACTCTGGTGACGCGGATTGTACAAAAATTTGAAAACAATTTTCGTTACGAATGCGATTTTATTATTTTTATTACCTAGAATAATATAAACAGACTTTACCTAGCTAAAAGCCCCTGCTCCTCCATGAAGTCTTCCATGTCGGGCTCCGTGGTGGGCTGGTCGGGCTGGTCCTTCACCAGCACATCTAACATTGCCAACACAGCTTCCACCTGATAGTACAAAAACGAAATACAGATATTATATTTCACTAGTAAAATACTCGGTAACTTCGTTTGCGTATATCCCGCTTCCGACCCTCCCAACCCCCCAAGTGGAGATCTGGAGACCTTACTCACCGTAGGAATACAACATGGCCGAGACCTGCTATTTGGCTACGATATTTAGACACATTATAGAGGGTGACTTTTCAAGGGATTGCCATTTTTTTAAATAAGCTCTATAGAACAATATAAAAATATGACTTTATCGTAATTATATTTATTTGTAGTATAATTTAAAAAAACATTATCTTGAAACAGTGGCGGTGCCTCCAATAATGCCGAAAAGCCGGGCTTGCCCTACTAAAATACGCAATATATTATAAAGAAAAAAAAAAGTACTTTATCCCGAAAAGTACGCGATTCCCGTAGGATATGATCAAGTCTGTTATAGATGGCGCTACTGTGCATAAATAAAGGTTTCACTAGTAAATAAAAATAGTAATAATATGACTTGAACTCACGTCTTCCGGCGTGGATATCATGACGTCACTGTCCAATACGTCACTGATTAGATGTACGGCGATACTTGATCGACCTCCATGGCTCAAATGCTGTATTAAAGGCGCATAATGTTGTAATTTGATCAGACTTAGTATGTTCTTGTAATGTTCCGCGGCCAACTTCAGGATCTTCATCAGCTCTTTGAATACTGGTGTTGTGTGTTCGAGATGGGATTTTCCACTGTAAAAAGATCCATTGGTTAGTCGTGAAGTTGGAAGATCGTACAATGACCTTTTTGCCTATTATTTTATTACAGTGGTCACAAACATTGATTAGTCGTGAAATTGTAATTTCGTACAATGACCTTTTCGCCTATCACAGTGGTCACAAACATTTTTGAATGCAATCAATTTGTTAATCAAGTCATACTCAGTATATATGAAAAAAGTCACCAAATATCACATCAAGTATTTATTTTTTTGTTGTACGCGTATAACGAACACCATCCAAACACTGGTTAGAGTCGACGTCGCTTGACTTGCGTGTTCATATTAGAGTGCGACACACAGCGACGCCATCGGGCTCCTCAATTACTTAATACAATACGAATACTATTGATAAATACAATTTCTACGAGAGATGAGACTTGGCAAATCACGTGATTCGGCCAGCGCAATAGCCGATTTCTATAACATTGACAAGCCCGGTGGTCGAGTGGCTAGCAATGGTCATTTTATCTCTAGGGCCGCGGGTTCGAATCCTGTGCAAGGCAAACATTTGTATGCATGAACATAATAATAATAATAAATAAATATATAGGGACAATTCATACAGCTAGCCCCAAAGTAAGTTCGAAACTTGTGTTATGGGATACTAACTCAACGATATTATATTTTATAACAAATACATATATAGATAAACATCCGAGACCCGAGGCCAATCAGAAAAAGTTCGTTTTTCGTCATGACCCGACCGGGGATCGAATCCTGGGTGGCGGTCTGGCGTGGTAACCATTACGCCACGGAGGTCGTCTGTTTGCCTGGGTGTTTTCTATGTATAATAAGTATTTATTTACAAAAAAAAAGTATTTATATGTATTAGTCAGCGATCTAGTACCTATACAAGCTTAGTTGCTTAGTTTGGGACTAGATGGCGTTGTATGGTTTGTTCAAGAATATTTATTATTATTTATTTTACTAGAAATCGTCTACTGCGCCAGTCAAATCAGTAATCAATAAGGTCTCATCTCTCGTGGCGCGGATTATACAACGCTATCTGTTCTACATTTGTTAATAAGAGGTATAATTGACGATTCCGACCTTGACGAACCTCCGAACTTGACGACCTCCGTGGCGTAATGGTTCCCACGCCAGACCGCCACCCAGGAGGTCCCGGGTTCGATCCCTGGTAGGGTCATGATAAAAAACGAACGTTTTCTGATTGGCTTCGGGTCTTGGATGTTTATCTATATATGTATTTGTTATAAAATATAATATCGTTGAGTTAGTATCCCATAACGCAAGTTTCGAACTTACTTTGGGGCTAGCTCAATCTGTATGAATTGTCCCTATATATTTATTTATTTATAATTTGATAATACAATACCTTGCTTGATGTATATCAATGCAGATCTTATCTGTGTGAGCTAACACTCTATCTACGTAGCTCAGTTTGTCCGGGTGACACCTCTGTGCTAACTTGAGCAGAGCTAACTGCAAACTCAACATGTCTTCCGGAGGCATGTCAACACGACTCTGAAAAGTATTAGTTATACAAATTCATTTACTCGTATTAATGTGGTTATAAAACAGGTAGATAGGTATAATATACTGTGAACTTTAGATTTACCAGAGCATGCAAATCTATACTAATATTATAAAGTGGAAAGATTTGTTTGTTTGTTTGAATTGAATAGGCTCCGAATCTACTGGGCTGATTTCTAAAATTCTTTCACCAGTGGAAAGTTACATGTTCAGGGAGTGACATAGGCTATATGAAGCATATGGCATAGCTTTTCCCGAAATTCAATGTGGTTGCCACGGGAACGGGTCCGGAACTTTACGCGGACGAAGTCGCGGGCAAAAAAGTTGGCTTGATATTAGTTGATATTATGATTTTTTTTCTTGTACGAATCACACAACGCCATATAGTCCCAAACTAAGCTACTAAGCTTGTACTATGGGTACTAGATTGCTGATAAATATACTTAAATACTTTTTTTTGTAAATAAATACTTAGAAAACACCCAGACCAAGGCAAACAGACATGTTCATGCACACAAATGTTTGCCTTGCGCAGGATTCGAACCCGCGGCCCTCGAGATAAAGTGACCATTGCTAGTCACTCGACCACCGGGCCTGTCCTGTATTAAAATTGACACTAAATTAAATTATTATGTTTCTCGGAGACTCAAAATCACCTCATAACTCATATTTAGACAGCTAAATACACATTAATATGTTTAACAAATGTGTTTTGCGTAAATGAGCAGACATATTATTATGTATTAGGCTAACTTATTATAACACTGAATACTTGAATGATAAATTTATGAATGGTTAAACCACAGATATCAGAATACAAGAGATATGGTTTGTGGGCGGGGCACATGACGCCATTTTCTGCACAAATGTGCAGGAACTTGATTGTTCTAAGTCATTCACAAAACAACGCTTCCGCGAACACACGTCCGTGAATGTCAACAAAAATGCCGGCTTGTGCTTTAATTACGTGCAAAAATCACAGTAGAATATTTTATTATCGATAATAGGCATGACGACAGTATCAAAAAATCGTCAATTTAATGTTTGTAAGTGAATATTCAAATAAAAAATAAAAAAACCACTGCTTTAGTTTTGTTTAAAAAAATCAGATTATTAAGATTTTCAATAAAATAAAACATTAAAATACCTCAATCGGCCATTTTGATTGAAACACTAGCAGGTGTCATGGCGTCGGCTCTGACGTCACGTCTCGGTAAACATTACTACAACTTCTTCGTTACGCCAAAGACACAATGACATTTTTACCAAGACGTGACGTCAGAGCTGACGCCATGACACCTGCCGCTGTTTTGGCGCACTATTTGAAAATGATTTGAAAAATGGTTTTAAACTTCGTTAAACTAAAGTTTATTACCGAAATAAAGTTTTTTTCATAAATAGTAAGTGTGTACCCACATTACGGAAGAGGTTTTCAAAATCTTTCGTCACGCCTATTTTGTATTTCTAATTTTTGAAAGTATAATAATTTGAAACTTTTACTACAGTGCTGCCGTGCTAACTAAGAGTACAATAACTCGATTTTGGTCGATTTTGAGTTATATACATATTCGGAATCCGGGAATCGAGATCTATAACTCTCTCTAAGAAACTTTTCATTAATGCTTCAGGAACCTGATTTTTCAGTAAGCAAGAATGCAATAAGTATAACTTTATTACAAATTTACTAATCATAAATACAATAATCATATTTGTGGTGTCGTTAGTTTTGAACTACGCACACATTACTAGTCATAACCACAATAACTATAAAGTTGTTCCACTTATGTTATGTAGGACTCGGATTTTCAATGTTAGTTCACTAGCGATAAACACAATAATGTTTGACTTATTGTGCTTATGATTAGTGTATCTCAATTTTTTGACTGAGAGAATACTCAAACTTTACAAATAAATACTGTTATTGTATATAAGATTAGCAAGTCATTTAAAACAAACCTATGTGTACAATCAAAATTAAAATATCATGACGAGTTATTGCGTTTATTATTAGTAAGACTTAAGCGACCCGGGGTTCGGCGGGGGTGAACGGGGTGTTGCGGGGAAGTGGAATATGGCCGTTTTCTGTTTGTTTTGCAAGTCGCGTCGCTAGTCGCTACAACAGGACCAGACCCACTTCGCACGGTGGATCCTCTACGAAGGAGAGCTTGGCCAATAAGGCATTTTTTGAAAATGTAGGTAGATGATTTTTTTTCGATTTCATAAATTGAAGGTATATTACATTAGTTTATAGTGAATTAAGTGGAATTAGTCGTCTAGTATTACTTACATGACACGTCAAACGTTACCTATTTTCTGTTTTCCTTGTGGTTAATTGGTAAATTATAAAGTTTAGTTCAGACTTTAAATTAATATTTATCTAAAAGTAAGAACATATAATTTATGAAAAAAATCATGAATGGTGATGAAGGTATGTAGTATTCAAAACATATTATAAATTTAACCCGTTTTGATAATTAGTTTTTTGGCAAAAAAAATATATGTAAATGTAACTTTGTTTCGAAAATGCAATTTCTCTTTTATTTTATTTTTTCAATTGGGGGATTTTGCTCGATCGAGTTGCATATGAGTGCATTTTTACCTCTACTATCTACCATCGTTAAGTTTCTACGCTTTATTTTTTCTTATTTCAGGAACAATGTCTCGAAGAGATCGGATTTTGAGCTTTGCGTTGTCTGAAAAAAATAAGGTGACAATATCTTCTCCACCAGGGACTGCACACAAACCTATTTCGCCAGAAACCGCAACCTTGCCTTTTTTGCCAAACACTGCATGCTCACATGCTTCAACCGAGAAGTTATATTTGTTTAAAATTGTTTAAAACACTGTTTTTGTTATGAATATTTAAGATTATTTTTAATAAACATTTATGAACAAAGTTAAATATTCTTTTTTCTCATTGGTATTACCGACTAGGTTACATCAGTGTTTCTAACGATAAATGCAATAACTATATCAGTTATTGTATTTATCGTTAGAAAATATTGAAATGATTTATATATATGTAGGTTTGCTAAAGATAAATACAATAAGTAATGTAGTTATTGTATTTATGACTAGCAATGATAGGTTATTTATATAAACATTTCCTAATTATAAGCACTATTTCCACGATTTCAGGCCATAAACTTCATATTTTTCACTTCACATATATTTTAATTTGCTCTCTATTTGTTCTTCTTTCAATAGGTACAAGTTTTATGTAGATATGTTTATTAGTTCAGGAAATACAATAAAAATAAAGTTCAAAACTTTGAGCGCGTTTTTCTCGAAAGCGGTAAAATCGAGTTATTGTACTCTTAGTTAGCACGGCAGAGTGCATTCCTTGTACAGGGTGTCCCAGTCCCATAAGTATTGGATCAAACTCAAGGGGAAAGTAGCTCAACTAAAAACTCATTTGATTAGTTTTAAAAAAATCGCTTATTATTATGTACTAATTTTTTTAAGTTCTTTCTTTTAATTGGTTTGAAACTAAAAATTAATATTTTCCAAAAAATAAAATATTTAAAAACTAAAAACTTTTGTATTTTTTTTTTCTGTTTTTCTATTTGGTTTTAGGTAATTATTTAGGTGTGCTACATTTTCCTTAGGTTTCATCCAATATTTACGAGACCTCCTGCATTTCCATTATTCGTGGCGTTGTAAAATATCGAGAGGTAAAGTTGTCGATAATGCTTGTCGCCCTTTTTCATTAGGTGCCAGTCACTATAATACACTTCTTACATCTGTGTTCGTAATCGAACTGCAAATCACGGGCTTACGATTTGTGTGAGTGTGACTGTCGGAGATTATTCTATGAATGTGTTAAAATGTAACTGTGTGTGTAAGTGGCGACATCGGTTCCGGTACAAAAACTGTCTTATTACATTTCTCTTCTTTCTGTGTTCTGAGGGTTAAACCAAAAAACAATGTATAATACAGAAATATTTGCACGCCCCTGCGAGGGCAGAATAAGTTGGAATACTATGTTTGTAACATCTTTTGTACCTTATTTTCGCAAATAAATCTATCTATCTAACAGATGGCGCCATAAATCGCGTTGTGGTACGTTTTATCAAATTAACTCGTTAATTTCTCGAAACTTATTCGGGAAATATTGCGTAATCATAATGTACCTGAGTGATGGCCGCCACTTGATCCGAGAACACCTCGAAGAGCTGCACCTCCTTCTCCTGGCCGTCTTCCATCATCACGCTCAAGTTTATGTTGCCTTCATTTCGCTGAAACAATAAAACAGTATAAATTATCCATTATTCTCACTATAGCCCATATCTATATATATAAATTCAAAGTCCTGACTGACTTAACTATATATCAACGCACAGCCCAAACCGCTGGGTCTAGAGATTTCAAATTTGGAACGTAGATTTCTTACGACGTCTAGGGGTGTACTAAGAAAGGATTTTTCAAAATTCCCACGGGAAAGCGAGATATACGCAAACGAAGTTGCGAGTATTTTACTAGTTTTTAATAAACCGAGTACCGTAAAATTTTACTGTGTTGCTGTTGGTCCACGTAATCATTATTGATTGATGCAATGACCCATCTCACTCTGCCATAACAGAAATATGCGAGGGCTATACTCAGTATTCGTATAATTATTTAGTAGATATATCGTGTTTATAGTTGGGAATTCTTATGAATGAAATGACGACCTCCGTGGCGTAATGGTTACCACGCCAGACCGCCACCCAGGAGGTCCCGGGTTCGATCCCGGTCGGGTCATGATGAAAAACGAACTTTTTCTGATTGGCCTCGGGTCTTGGATGTTTATCTATATATGTATTTGTTATAAAATATAATATCGTTGAGTTAGTATCCCATAACACAAGTTTCGAACTTACTTTGGGGCTAGCTCAATCTGTATGAATTGTCCCTATATATTTATTTATTTATTTTAAAAAAAAAAAAATCGTTTATTTCAGAAATTAGACCTTCACAGGCATAATGAAAATGCAGCACTATTTATTAATGTACAAGATTGAACTGCAATTTGGTAAAAACGTAAGAAAATTTGTATTTCGCAGTCCGTGCGGATCCAATCATCTTAATTCTGGACGCTTTTAATTTTGATTTAAAAAAAAAATACTCTTATAAATGTCTTATTTTCTTACCTGGCTATAGGCAGCGAGCCGTTCGATCAACGCAATAATAATGTTCTTGATGTTGACGCCTGTCTCCAGTTCAGCGCAGGACTTCAGGAACGGCTGCAGGTTCGCCAGGTGGAACTCGTCGGGGAACACCTGGATATAATATACAGTTATATATATTAATTCGACGACCTCCGTGGCGTAATGGTTACCACGCCACACCGCCACCCAGGAGGTCCCGGGTTCGAATCCCGGTCGGGTCATGATGAAATAAAAAAACTTTTTCTGATTGGCTTCAGGTCTTGGATGTTTATCTATATACGTATTTGTTATAAAAATATGGTATTGTTGAGTTAGTATCCCATAACACAAGTTTCGAACTTACTTCGGGGCTAGCTCAATCTGTGTGAATTGTCCCTATATATTTATTTATTTATTATTATTTAGTTATTGAATAAAGATTTTATATATTAAAAAAATCTGAAGTAACAAAAAAAAACTATCTACAAACATTCCTAGTATTCTTAGAACCACAGCACACGGCGTATTTTATACGCGCAGAGGTCGCGCGTTTCGTGCTACATTGAGCTCTTTGTATGTTAGACGTCACGATGGAATGATTGCAACACCGCCTTGGATAACGATACGCGCGTCATCTGCGCGTTTAAAAAACGCCGTGTGCTGTGGCTCTTAGATTTTATTCAATTTGATGTCTCTCATGTAGTTGCTAAGGAAAGTCAATAATTCCTACTCTCATCGAATATTTCTTGATATATTTAGGACACGGGGACATTCTTCATCTATTTAGACACTTCACCCTTAGAGCGTTTTTCCACTACTCCGGCATCCGATTTTTACCGGTCCGGTAATTGCCGGTCCGATGTAGATATTCATACTTTAGTATACGCGCTTCTCCACTATCAGTCCACAGTTTATACTTGTCTTTTTATAGTTAGGCCCTATGTTCGTCTACCTTTAAGTACCTACCTAATTTTATATCATTATATTAAAACACTTAATTATTACGCACGTTTGCGCACAGTAGTGTTATATTGCATACAGGCATCTGCGGAAGACCAGCGCCATGGAGTCGGACGACCCCACGGTTTATGCTGAGCAGATGCCTTTTTGTTGTCCGATCTACATTCTTTATTATTTTATTGTTGTTAATTATTTTTTTAAGTTCTTAAATGTAAGTTAGACAATAAATAAACCATTTTCTTTCTTTTTTTTTCTTTCTTTCACTACTCCGGCATCCGGTTTTATGTTTAAAGTATGAATTCTTACATCGGACAGGCAATTACCGGACCGATAAAAATCGGATATAGGGGTAGTGGAAAAACGCCCTTACGTTGTAGACGTCCGTCCTGTTTACTAGAACTAAGCGCTTTCATCTTTTTAATGCGCATTGTTATGGAGTGGAATTCACTGCCAGCGTTCGTGTTTCCGGATAGTTATAATTGAGGTCGGTTGACTACACACCTGTATGATGCACTCCATGAGGTACTCCTGCGCGATGGCGTCCCGGCAGCTCACCACCTGCTCCAGGATGCCGGGCAGCACGAGGCGCCGGTACAGCTGCTCGGAGGCCGCCTCCAGCTGCGACAGGCGCACCAGGTTCGTGCCGACCAGGATGCGCAGCTCGGAGCGCTCGCGTTCGCGGCGTTCCTTGTCTCTGAAAGTTTATATATTTATAATTTTTTTTTTTTTTTTAATAGGGACAATTCATACAGATTGAGCTAGCCCCAAAGTAAGTTCGAAACTTGTGTTATGGGATACTAACTCAACGATATTATATTTTATAACAAATACATATATAGATAAACATCCGAGACCCGAGGCCAAACAGAAAAAGTTCGTTTTTCATTATGACCCGACCGGGGATCGAACCCGGGACCTCCTGGGTGGCGGTCTGGCGTGGTAACCATTACGCCATTAACTATCTGATCCGGCAAACTTTGTATTTGCCTTAGAGGCACTACCCTTACTCTACCCTACCACTACCCTACTCCTACCCTAAAGCAAAATCGGTCCAGCCGTTCTGCGCTTTAGCAACACATTTGGCGATACATTTTTATATTATAGATTAGTAAATACCGTCTACTTTTTTCCACCATAAAAGCTCTGTCAAACACTGATAACAAGCGTTCCAAATTAAACTTTTTGTACGGTAAAGCCTAGCTACGGGGCAGTATTACCCTCTCACAGAATATAGACGTGAAATAGAGGTGATATTCCGCTGTGTTTCATACGATGAGTAATGAGACCCGTTTTCATAATTACAATCCGCGCCACGACAATTGAGACTTGACGATTTGACTTGCACAGACGATTTCTACTAAAATGGTACAGAATTCGTCTGCGCAAGTCAAATCACGAACACGTCAGGTTTCTCGTGGCGCGGATTGTAAATTGTTGTTATCTAAAAAGATGTCTATTCTATTAGTTATTAGTTATTAAATATTCATTTGTAGTAGTTTCAATCCGTCCTACGTGAATGAAATAAAATAAAATAGACATACCTAGAATGTCCCTGGTGTTGCATCCTCACCCATAGCTTATTCATTTCAGCAAAATTCATGAGAACAAAGTCGATGGCATCTCTGACCTGGAATTGAAGGGTTTTTGTTTTCAAAATTTCTATTACAGACACACTTTGTGTCAGCAGAAGGAGGCAACGGAGCGGGTGAGAGGCGGACCCAGCCCGCTTCGCCGTAAAAGACCGGGCGACGCCACTTAACGGGAGCTTCCGCGCGGCGGAAGATTACATGCGGCGCAAATATACAACAAAATATTCAAATATTAGATGTTATTACGACACAATAAAACTCACAGTGCCTTCGTTTTCGTTCTGAACCTCAGCCGTGTCTGGAAGTATGTTCCTTGTGCATTGCAGCAGATAATTCCTCAGAAACAACCCTCGGAGCGGATGTTGGACACCGCGGCACATCTCTACTAAATCCTGTATAAATAAATAATAACATATTAGCAGGTAGTTTCTGAAACACATATTCCACATTAAGGTTGCGCTAGTAGAGTTTTTCTCCATACAAATGCTGTGGGGTGATTACTCCGTTGTTTGACATCGTTCGTTTAAAGTTGGTAATAATATCGATTTGTCTTGTCGTTATCCATGCTTGTATTAAAACAGAATTGTAAAATGATTAGTAATTTAAAAGTTATGAGCCTCAAAACATTCCGTTTCAACACGTAATTGTAACGCAACTTTGGGCACAATTAAATACTGGAAGGAGTATGAAATCTCTAAAACAAAATTAATACAAACATAGTTTGGTTATTGAAAAATTTAAATAACTTTATTTTTAATTAAAACATTCAGCTGTTTTATCACAAGAACACATCTCTCAAAAGCCTACTCGTAACTTTTTTGACGCCCGTTTCAACAATATTTGTTTTGGCATATAATATTTATTTATTCATTTCAACAATATTTGTGTGTAAATCGGTGTAAACAGTTTTGCACTGTTCATAGCCGAGTCTATCCCTTTCTCAGCGAAATAGCATGCTAATTAGCCACGCCCACTAACGAGATCGAGTCTTCGACTAGTGCACTCTTTATGTGTCATACTATCTTTTTTTTTTGTCTTAGTTAATGGCGTTCCTGTCGTGTCTTATCGACACATAGACAATATCGCCAATGTCGAGTATTTTAAATGAACACTTTTTAACAAAAAAGTACACTTTAAAAAGGCAACGTGGTACGGTGAGGATCCGAGGTCGCTATCTTGACGACCTTCGTTGACAAGGCGGCGATCTCGAATCCTCAAACTATATTTTTCTTCTTCTTTAGTTTGACAGTGACATCGATCTTTATCTATATATGTATTTGTTACAAAATATAGTATCTTTGAGTTAGTATCCCATAAGTTTCGAACTACCTTTGGGGCTAGCACAATCTGTGTGATTTGTCCCTATGACGACCTCCGTGGCGTAATGGTTACCACGTCAAACCGCCACCCAGGAGGTCCTGGGTTCGAATCCCAGTCGGGTCATGATGAAAAACGAACTTTTTCTGATTGGTCTCTGGTCTAAGATGTTTATCTATATATGTATTTGTTATAAAATATAGTATCGTTGAGTTAGTATCCCATAACACAAGTTTCGAACTTACTTTTGGGCTAGCTCAATCTGTGTGATTTGTCACTATATATTTATTAATTTTTTTATTTTATGTATTGAATGCGTCATTCACTTTAAAAATGCGTTTCAGAAAATGGCTGTAAGTGTTGCTAAATATTTTCAAGTCTCAAGTAATAATAATAGATTTAATATAATAATTAATTTCAAATTCAAATTTTTGGCAAAGTCTTCGCTCACAGTAACTTGGATTAATTTGAGGGTAACAAACAATAAGCGAGGTTAAAAAATAATCACCGCCATCTGTTGGTATATCTACACATGAATTATTAGGATTTGATGATTGCAGCGCCATAAAAAAATAATTTCTTTTTTCTAAAAATACTTTCTCTTTTTCCTTGATGCATGCAAATTTTCATAATGATCAATTGCATAGTTTGCCTTTCGCTCGATTCAAACCTGCAATATTTGGGATAAAGTAGCCATTGCTAACCATCCAGCAAATTTACTCGCCTTCAAGAGATCCCGTCTCAAACTTGTACTGGTCTTGATATAAACAAGACCGACAGTGATCAATAGATAAAGTCTTGGTACTATATTCCCAGCGTACTGCACCAGCTCGTACAGATCGGCAACTTTCCTGCCTTTCTGGAACTCCTCAAGCAGGTATAACTCGAGGTGACGAAGCTCGTCTGTTATTGCCATGTCTGTTAGGTGGTTAAGGGTTGTATTCCATATACATTATTTTAATAAACATGATATATTGGCCGATTGATTATGACATTTGTGCCAGAAAATAAAATAAAATAAAAATTTGAGATTATTATTAATTTAATTGTTTTTATTTTTGTAATTAAGAATCTTGTAACTTTTTTTTTTTTTTTTTTTTTTAATCCGCCATCGGTCGTTTGACCATAATCGGATGAGGTGAGTGAAGTTATGGCGGGTGAAGGAGAAGGAGCCAGTGCCCCTAATTCCTCTTCAGCAGATGTGGTCTCTCTTCAGTCTTTTGACCACATTAGAGTTGTCCACGAGCACGGCAGCTAGTGGATTGCGATGATGCGATAGTTTCATAACATATCGACCTCTATATTTCTCAATCTCCTCCTGGACGGTAGGAATGTTGGCATATTCATGTGTTTCACTGTTTTTCACGAACCATGGTGCATTCACAATTGTTCTGAGGATGTTGTTCTGTACTCGTTGCAGACACATAATATTGCTTTTTGCTGCCGTGCCCCACAGTTGGATTCCGTACAGCCACGTGGGTTTGAGGATGGAGTTGTACAAGAGGAGCTTGTTATCCACTGAGAGGGTGGAGTTTCTCCCAATGAGCCAATATATTTTTTTAAATTTAAAGTTTGTTTCGTCTCTCTTGTGCTTTATGTGAGTTTTCCACGTCAAGCGTCTATCTAGGTGGAAACCGAGGTACTTCACGCAGTTCGTATGTGGTAGAACGCTTTCGCCCAGGTTCACTGGTGGACAGTCACCTTTGCGCAGTGTAAAGGTTATGTGATGTGACTTTTGAGCACTAGCACGGATACGCCATTTTTTAAGCCAACTGCTTGTTCTGTCCAGTAAGTTTTGCAATTTCGCACTCGCTGTTCTGGGGCTTGTATCGCTGGAGAGAATCTTGTAACTTGTAAGTTTTTTTTTAATCCTTTTTTTTAGACCTTCTATGAGCCCTATAGCCCTGATGAGGGATCACATCATCATCATCAATATATGAATAATAATCAAAAAGATATCCAAATTCTTTTTACTTATTTTTAGAGTTAAACAAGTCCCTGCAGAGGGACATGTTTACTACCCGTCCGCTTCAATTTTGCCGTTACCTCGTGCCGCGCCACACCCCACCGCACCTCAAGGCAGATCCGTAGTTGCTCGGTACCGTTAGCATATCGCAAAACACAAAAATTAATTACATCAATCGGCGAGAGCGACACTGAATCGAATAATAGCGAAAATGATGACAGTGAAATGTCCGGTATTGAAGAGCTATAGTTTTATAAGTACCTAACCATTTTATTATTTTCGCAATTACTCGGATTATGTTGTTTTTTTTTTTATTTTGGGAAAATATCCTATGTTTACATACCTACTTATGTTATGTGAGTGTAATAAATACATTGCAACAACATTTTCTTAATTATTTACCCATGTACTACAATAATATGGTTGTCGTTTTTCTGCCAACCACACTCATTAATGTGACGTCATAACGGTCGACACCGGAAAACTTGAGGCGGACGGGTAGTAAGTGGTAACAACTCGATCAGGTTTGCTTGCTTGTTTGCTTGCTGTATATCATAAAAATAAATGTAATGTATTTTGAAAAGGATACAAAGTTCATAATAGCTCTTAGGAGAGAGGAGCGAGGTCCTTAATTCTCCGAGCATAGTGGATGCATGCTTCAGAGCGTCCATTAGCTTTGATTTGTCCAAGCATCTCTTCATCTGGAATGCCTGTAAATATTTACAATGGTAATCATTAATATTATATTAATAAAATGCAGTAAGCCTTACTGTGTAAGTAAGGTATAATCAAAATTAATATTACAAATAGGAAAGATTTGTTTGTATTGAATAGACTCCAAAATATTTTTTTTTAAACCACCAAGGTGGCAAACAAGCATACGGCCCGCCTGTTGGTAAGCATCACTGTAGCCTATAGACGGTATCACTCACGCATTGCCAACCCTCCCAAATCCCCCAAGTGGAGCTCTGGCACCAACCAATTTGAAAAATTATTTCATTGAGCTACATGCAGCTACAGATGTTATGAATTTGTTCAGTGAGGGAGAGATACGGAGCTCAACTGCTTTTTCTTTTTACTTGACATCAGGGTAATGTCAATATTTATAAACTACTAGTTTTTCCACGGCTTTGCTCACGTTATGACATAGATCTCGTTTGACAACAAAAACCATAGAGCAACTTGTTGGCTCCATCTGTTGGCCGATACAGCACCCTCTATAGTAGAAAAATTATTTTCCCATTGAAACGACATACTTTCACAGGATAAAAAGTAGCCTATGTTGGGCTCTGTACCCCTAACAATATGTATACAAATTTTCATAGTGAAGGAATAACAAACAAACAAACTCACTTTCTCACTGTGAAAAACTGCATCAATATTTGTTGCATAGTTTATGAGAACAAGTACACAGATACTAAAACCGACCTTGGGTGTTTGCATGTTTCAGTTAAGTGTATTTAAGTGTTTAAAATAAAATTAAGTGGATCAGTGGTGGTAAATAAAAGCGGATGTGGATCATTCTTTATCGCCAAAGAGTGAAGACCTACCTGAACTTTGACCACATTCAACGCTTCCTCCAGAAGCTTTTCCTGCTCCTCCACGGGAGACGCCTGGTTCGTCATTTGAGCCTGCGTACATTACAAACAAATTTAAACTATTATTTTATCTAAATATCACAAAAACAAACATGTAGGTGGACTACGCGTCTACTATGGAAATAACTAACGGTCGACCATATGTATAGAAATGGGTGATTGACTGGTGACATTTTTTTTGTTAACACACATCGACGCACCTGTTGAGTAAACACCGTTAGGCTAATCGAAATTTATTGATAAGAATTTCTTGAATTTATATTGAGTGGGTGTTGTTGATAGCTTAGCAATAATTGACATGACAATTAATTTGACATTTCCGGAATTTGACGTTTTTTTTTTCAGTTTTCACCGGAATCTTTGACAGCTTTGGAGTGTTCTTCTCATTAATTTTATTATGGTAACAATTACCCAAAAAAAATTGCCATATAGACAAAACATAATGGCATTTCTACGCGAGCGAAACATTATCGTCAGTGGATCGTCATGATCGATCTACTATCTCTCACACTTCCGTATTACCATTACCACTCTCATGATGCTAGGTAAAATTATATGCGGTCTTTGTTTTATTGGTTAGTGCCCTCTACATAACATCGATCATAGGTCTACTCTCAAAAGTTGAGTGAAACTAGTGAAAGTGAGACGAGTGCGACGAGTGTAGACGGACGGGCCCTTTAAGCCTCATTTACATTCAGCCATCGTAAACCATCGTAATTCATCGTAAAAATAAAATTACACGACTTTTTGCAATGCACACATTGTTTAATAATTGTAAAAAAGATATCAAGTACAAAATTTAAAGACCTTCGTAGCGTAATGGTTACTATGCCAGACCACCACCCAGGACTGCCCAGGAGGTCCCGGGTTCAATTCCCGGTTGGGTCATTATGAAAAAAGATTTTTTTTCTGATTGGCCTGGGTCTTGGACGTTTCTATATAATGTATTTGTTATATAATTTAGTTGAGTTAGTATCTCGATCTTACTATGGGGCTGGCTTAATCTGTGTGATTCCACTTCCCCGCTCACTTCGGCTGAATGTAAACGAGGTAATAGGCTCTTCATCCTACTTGTTCTTCACTTAGTCTTTTCTTTAATCTTAATGACAGTGAGTTTATTGGTGACCAACTCGGCCATCATGCTACCTGTCAACGGGAACATGATGAAAAACTTTATTGTTTGTATTCCATGCTGGCAATAAATTCCTAAAAAAAATTAAGCAGCACGCTGTCTACCATAGACAATAGAGGGAGTAAGTTTGTGAGTGATCGATTTTACGCCGCCGGCCTCATAAAATTCTCAACGGCATTTTTCTTTGTTTGCCCGTAAACGCGTGGACAATATATTTAAAGCATCCGCGCGCCCGCCTACATATTTTGAAATGGCGAACACGTTTCGCGGGGTGACAGTCTCCGCTGTAAACAACGACGGTACTCTGACGCCGCGGTTTAATTTTCCTACAAACGTAAACGTGGATTATGATCCACAAGGGCTGAGTGTTAAAGTGATACGTGCTGACCCTGTGCTGGCGCAGGAGGTGCTTGAGTTCCCAGTTCACAACCAAAGTGAGTGTTCGCGCGTCGTCGGTCAATCGTACATCTTTACGATCGACAATGAAACTCTATTTTTCAAGTTCGCGTCCGATGTGGACTGTCAGAGTTTTCATTTGCTGGTCAGCAAGATTAAAGCGGGCAGATCTTCTTCGGTGTTCACTGTGCGCACGGAGGACTCATCGGCGATGCAATATTTCCAGTTTTATGGGTACCTGAGCCAGCAGCAGAACATGATGCAGGATTATGTGAGAACTAGTACGTACCAGCGTGCCATACTGTCTAACATCAATGATTTTAAGAATAAGGTGGTGCTTGACGTGGGCGCTGGGTCAGGTATATTGTCATTTTTCGCGGCGCAAGCGGGTGCACGTAAGGTGTACGCGGTGGAAGCGAGCAACATGGCGCATCACGCCCAGGCTCTGGTTCGCGCCAACGGTTTACACGACCGTATCACTGTTGTTGCTGGAAAAATAGAAGAAATTGAACTGCCAGAGAAGGTTGATGTTATAATTTCAGAGCCGATGGGATACATGTTGTACAATGAACGCATGTTAGAAACATATTTGCACGCAAAAAAATGGTTGAAGCCAAGCGGTAATATGTACCCAACAAGAGGCGATTTACACATAGCACCATTTACAGACGACGCGTTATTTATGGAGCAATACAACAAAGCAAACTTTTGGTATCAAACCTGCTTCCATGGTGTTGATTTGAGTGCACTACGCACAGCTGCGATGAAGGAATACTTTAGACAACCAATTGTTGACACGTTTGATGTACGTATCTGTATGTCGAGGTCTGTAAGACACGTAGTTGATTTTCTAAACGCACACGAAACTGATTTACATCGTATTGAAGTACCATTTAGATTTGAGTTGACACAATCTGGCACTTGCCACGGACTAGCATTCTGGTTTGATGTGTTATTTGCTGGTAGCACACAACATATATGGTTGTCTACGGCACCAACGGAACCCTTAACTCATTGGTATCAAGTGCGATGCCTGTTAGAGACACCAATATTTGGGAAACAGGGACAAGCATTGACAGGACGTGTTCTACTATTAGCAAACAAAAGACAAAGCTACGATGTTACCATGGAGGTAAACTTGGAAGGGACAAATATCTCTTCGTCCAACACATTGGATCTCAAGAATCCATACTTCCGGTACACTGGTGCTCCAGCAGCGCCGCCACCAGGTGTCAATACGACATCACCCAGCGAATCATACTGGAACTCTATTGAGTCGACGGGATCTCTCAGCAATGGTCAGGGTGTGATCCTGACGGACGGCACGCAGCAGTACTGCTCAACGCCCGACCAGACTATCGCATACGGCGCACACCCTAATATGATCAAAACGGTCATGTTACAGGAGGAGTTCATCAAACGGATCGGCATCAGTCAGAATGGTGACATATAATCCGCGAAAATGCGCCGAGCGCGCCTTAGGGCTCTAAGGAACCGTCATCGGTTGTGAACTATCTTCCGTTCAGACATTATTAGTGTGTAAGAGAACTTATTTATTTTGAAACATCACAGTGAAGTAGGGTCTGGCCTTTATGTAGTAACGTGCAGTAAGGATATGCCTTTCTGATTGGTTATTTGAATGACGCTTATTAGTGTAATTCAATCGCTTTGGGGATTCGTCTGTAAATATTCCACAGGGCCGGGGGCAGCTAGGATAAGCACTATACGTTGAAGTACACTTAGAATAAGCAATAAGTGCTGGATGTAATGATTCTTATCATTGTCAATACTCATTTAACATTATTAGATCAGGCTCAAGAGTTTGGCTGGCGCTAACAACTAATATTTGAGCACTTATTTTGATATTATGGGAGTTCAAAGTTCAACTGCACATTTCTATACATCGTAAAGCTATGTATATTCCATTACATTATACTAAGCACAAGTTTTCCAGTGAAATTCAACTAGTTTGAACTAGTTTCTCATATCTTATTGTAGTAACATATTATGTGCTATGTATTTTTAATATCAGACGTTTTTTTTTTTGAGCCTAAGTGCCAAGTATAATGGAAAGAAATATATGTATTTTCTCTGCAAGGAGTCTTTTTGTGGAAGACATTGTGATGTCTTTATAGTAGTGTTCAAATATTTGTGTCTGACGCCTGCGTTAGGTGGGGAATTGTCTTTACGCCAAGGTATTTGTAAACTTGGTAATTAATTCCTTGTCTGCCGATCAAAAGTTAGAAATTGTGGTATGCTGGACTGCATGATTTATATATCTCCATATTTTTATACATAGTATAGCCATAATTATGTGTTATGTTAAAGAAAATTCTGTAAATATTATCATTGTAGGGAATTAGACGCATTTCTGTTTCTCTTTGATTGTTCAGTATTTTTTGTGTTCCAATCTAGACATTACAATTTAGAGCAATAATAGGTACTTAGTTATTAAAGTAGTAGTAATTCACAATGTTATGCACGCGGTCCCAGTGATTGTATTTTCATTATGAATGCTGAATTAAGCCCTTTCGTACACAGATCGTAAGCGTCTTACCTTTTTGTGAGGGTCGGATCAAAGAGATCCTGAAATTTATTTGTCTGACCTCTATTGAAGGAGCCGTATAGCGACGTTGCACTTCTAGTATTTGTTATAATTTAAAGATCCTAAGCTTCTGTTTCAACCAACAACTTTGGGACTAACAGCTCAATATGTCCATGTTGAGCTGTTGTCAATAGACAGATAACAATTTAGTGAACTGGGATGTCTTTAAGCGCCCACTAAGTGTTTTTAAAAGCACGAATTTTCTTGAATTATTTCTTTAATTAATGTCTGGCAATGGCTTAGGGACTCCTCTGGTGTCTCTGTGCTCCATGGTCAAATTATCACTTATCAGCAGGTGATCCGCCTGTTTGCTAACATCTTCCCTAAAAGAAATACGGAAAGAAGAGGGCTCTTGTTAGCGTATTACTAATATTGCCATACGCATAAATTACGAAGCCGTGTACGAAGAGGGCTGAATCAGTCTGATATTGCCGCCCGATTGGTCTGAATCGGTCTGATAGTGCCGCCCGATTGGTCTGAATCGGTCTGATATTGCCGCCCGATTGATTATGACTACGAATCCTATTAATAATAATTAAATCACTGAAATAAATAGTTTTTTAAACAATATGATTTTCGTGATAATAATTCTAGTTTTTTATACTATTCATGTGACTGTTGCATGTGACTGGAAAATCTACTTCTTGAAAGGAAATGAAGAACAACCATTTTTGTTGTATATAGCGAAACCTACTCAACTTTTATTTTTCCCATGGGAATTTAGAAAAATTCCGCTTAATCTAACGAGAACCTCTGACAATTTCAGCTATCTAAACCCAAATGTTTGGGTTGGGCGCATTACTTAATGTGTTAAAATAAAGCCTAAAAAGAAAAAAAAACGGATCATTTTTCTATTCTAAAAACTAATGAGTTTAATAAATTAAGTACAACATTGTATATAAAACTAAGTTGTTGAGATAAAAATTAGTCGTAAAACACAATATTGTGTTTTACGAATTATTAAGGGATCTTAATTTGTAACCTTTCAAGAAAGTGGAATTTCCAACCACTGGACAATGTAAATAAAAAATGATTCAAATATTTTCGTGAATAACAGTAAAATGCTTCATCTGTATATTACGCTGTGACCTTCAACTGTCTATATACATTATGTATATATTGAATTTATTCTATAGTGATAGGAGTCGCCAAATTGAGAAAGCGAAAATTCGAGCGGTACGTTCGTATGCGAACCCGCGTGTATACAAGAGAGTCGTGTATAAACAGAGTGCTTATTACGAGTATTTTTTGTCACATTCGAACGTGTGTTACAAGCAGATCAAATTGAAAAGTTTCATATTGTGAATTTACCAGACGCATGTTTCATATCCAAATTAGCCGGGTTCTCTTCAAAGTGTGAGCAAGTAAGCCACATAATTTTGATATGTAACACGTATTATAAAATTGCAACATGAAAGTTCTCTATTTGGTCGGTTTGTTTACGCTGACATGATCGAACGCGAACAAAGAACTTGTAGTAAGAACTCAGTAGCACCTTTTTCCTGTCAAGATTTTTAACGCAGGTCACACTGCGAAGCGGCTCTTAATTTTTTTAGTTCTGCTCCGCGTCCTATCATGCTTTAATTCGCGAACTGTAAGTGACACGTACGAAAGGACGCGAAGCGTAACTAAATAGAATTAGTGCAAATCTAAATCGCGTGCGATCTATATTTTTCATACATTTTTTTTTTAAATCCGCGGATAGATCGCATGTGTGCAGGGGCCTACACACACGGATCAGACTGAAAGCGTTTGATTTTAAAGCGGTTTTAGAACAGCGCGTGGTACGAGCCTCCGTCCGTATTTTCGCGCAGGCCCAAATTCCTACTAGTTAACCAGAAATTTTGGTGCTGAATTGTTTGCACAAAAATAGCTTTGTTTATAACATGACTACCTCATGATTTGGCAGACAATTGGAGTTTTAGAAAAAAAATACTGGCAACATTCTTGGTAAAGTTTGTGTTGCCACAGTTTCACAATATAGCAGCGCTATTTGATATAGCAACACCCGCGAGAAATAACGAGCTAAATTACGTTTGTTACTCTTGTCAATTGTATTTGGAACTGCGGGTCTATTCTTGTAACAAATACGGTTTCAATTTCCTCTCAAACTTATACGCGATCTCGCTCATTTTATATATTGTATGAAAGAGTTAGACGATTTTAACTGTTTTTGTTACGAGAATAGCCCCTCTGGTAAAATGTCTCTATGAAAATAAGTTTAGTTTAAACAATAAAGCTTATTTTTAACCGACTTCAAAAAGCAGGAGGTTCTATGTTTCATTGTATTTAAGACGCGTTCAGTATACTATACATTGGTTTCTATAAATTGTAAAACTGTGGTGACAGATAACTATAACTAGTATTCATTTCTATATCCACGAAATATCAATACTTTTATGTAGAATCTACTAACTTTCAAAATTCCATATTATCAGATATTAATTTTAATAATATTCTATGATTTAAAAAAATAGTAACATTATATTTTAAAATTTATATTGACCATTTGTGATCTTGACACACCATATCCATAGGCCATACCATATAACCGTGGGGTTTATGTTTCGAGAATAGGCCCGGCTGGTCCGATTAGTGTGACTGTAAAACTAGACTAAATGACAGATTAATCTCAAAATAGTGGCTTGTGGGAGTAAATCTGTTTTGTGATGATTTCAATTTTTAGTGCAGAAATGAATGCTACTTATAAAAAGAGTTGAATTTTACTAAGGATGTTAAAGTATGAATAGGGCCTCATTAAAAATAAGTGAGGTTTCAGAAAGAAGTTTGCGATCGCATATAAACGTAGTCTTCAAAACACTATCTGGGTTGCCATATTCAAAATTATTGATGTACAAGTTAGACGTGCTCAAATACATTTTGTCTTTTTTTTACTGACTTGTGAACCCATGTATAAAGATTGTCGCACATTACGACAAAGTAAATTATCATATATGGAGATACATTTTTGTTATACAATAACAGAGAATAGGGCGCGTGTAGTATCTACATCGATGTTTAATGACGATTTGACACAATACAATTGTATTGCATGCAATGAATGTGAAAAGTAGGTTAGCGTTTTTTTTTTAATATGGCAACCCTAAATATCCTAAAAGGGGTCATACATAAGTTATATCATTAATTTCATGTTTTTACCCTCCTTGTGACAGATTAAAATGTGTAATTCTCTTTACTAAGACGCGGGACATATTTATGCAGCTTATAGTGTGGGCACGGTACGAACGCGACATATTCAAAATTAGCTTTTGCCGGCGTCTACTCCCGCGTGGCCTTTAGATAGTTATAACTTTTTATTTACGAACTAATCGAAATGAAACAAACACTAAATGTTAAGTTGAGCAAACCGCAACGCATTAGTGAAAACTGGAATCAAATCGGTTAAGCCGTTTCTGAGATTAGCGTGCACAGACAGCGACTAGTTACAATTTCATTATGTACCTACTAGCTGTTAGCCGCGGGCGACCGCGTAAAAATTAGCCTATGTTGGGCTCTGTAACCCTGACAATATGTATACAATTTTTCATAATGGTCGGCTGCTTAGTCAAGCTGTGAAGGAATAACAAAAAAACAAACTCACTTTCTCATTGATAATATTCGTATGATTGTGTTGATGTATTGATTGATACTGATCTTTTAGATATTATGCCGATAAAATTACAAATTATCTCGCACATTATTAAATACATAACGAGAGACGCCGCGCCTTCTTGATAAACCCGACGACGCTCATGTATCTCCTACGTCTAAAAAATTAGCATTAAAGCTATAGTTTTTTGTCAAACGTGAAATAAAAGATATGATCTAATTTATAGATGACCCCATATCATTACGTTTTAAAGCCAGTCTCACTTGCCATTAATAATATTAAGGAAATGAATACATTTTTTCGAAAAAAAAAAATAGTTTAATCGGATAATATCGATAGGCTATAGATTAGAATTGGGATGAGATAAAATTAAAGACAATTTTGGAGTAGGTACATTTTGTTTAAATAGTTGTCGAACAGACTATGCGCGGTTATTCCCAGACGATTACATGTATTATTTTACCGATTGTAAGCTATGATTGTATTGTTTTTGACCGGGAATAACCCGTCTCAAGTTTTACCGGAAACAGTTCGGTAATGTATATCATATGTACACTGCTCACCTATGCAGTTTATTATCTCTGAATTTCAAAAGACATACAAAAGCAATTTAAAATGAGGTAAAAAATGGGAGTAATTTCATAAGAGTGATAAATAGGGCTATTAAAAAATCCAACTTTACTGGTCTCTCTTGGTCGTCTTGGTCCACTGTTTTTGCGCTAAAACAGTATCAACTAAGTTGATTTTGGTGTCAGTTTCAATTATTAATTTAGCCTAACGTGTATCTGATTTTAACTTCTATTCTACAATTTTGAGAAAAGGGAACGTCTATAAAAACTACACATGTCATGGTAGATAGATACTATGAGAGTTTATTACTGTTTTTATGAAATTGTTTTGCAGTAACTGTACAATATCTACGTCAGTTATTTTAGGACACATCGTTAACGAAGCGAGACTAACTTTGTTTAGTTCTGCTCCGCTTTTATCATTCATAATTCATATTATGAACTGTGAGCGATGTATGAAAGGACGCGGAGCCAAGCTGAATAAATTTAGTTTTGCTACGTATTTGCACCCGATGTGGCCTGTGTACAATTATTGCAATACGACTTGTCGCATGAAAATCGTAATAAGTCTATTTATCTGCTTATCGACCAGATATGGACGAGGAAGCTGGCCTTTTAGTGAGGCAAATACTGTGAAATTATTGGTAGATCTCTTTCCAATTTTCCATGGATAACTTACTCGTGATGCTTCCTCGCACATATTAGACCGAAAAGCCGCCTTGGGTTTCCTAAATGTCTTGTATGTTCGTTTTATTTGCATATTACTAAAGTATTTTCGCAAATGACATGTGTAGTTTTATTATAATGAAAACGTGTCCCACTAGCAAGATTTCCACTAAATCGAGTGTGATTTTGTTCTACGCTTTAAATAACAATAAATACAACTATAGTCTGTAGATCAAAATTTGTAAACGTTATGTTGCTATATTTTAAGTTGCTGGCTGATATTAAAGTCGCGCTGACAGCACGCTGACGTCGGCGCTGACAGCCAAAATGTATGAACCGTCCGCGCTACTACGCTTCCTAGAAGTTCATAAATTTTTGTCTGTCGGCGCCGACGGTTTGCGTGCTGTCAGCGCGACTCTAAAACCAGCCTAAGCATTTATGTTTACATTCTTCGTCTAAAATGTTATAGCAGTATTGTCAAACACACAGGCTTCTTGAAAGGAAAGCCCCACCCCTTCCGCAATACTTGCAATTGTTATCTCTGCATCTATCGCATGATATCCAAGGTGAAAACGATAAGCATTCACTGACATTTCTAAACTACATAAGACAACAAATATATCCCCGTCTATATTTTGACAGATACGCATGTAAATACTTAACGTTTACACCTTTGGACGTTTGGACCTTATTATCGTTATCATACGACCAGTCGCCGCTTTGCGATTGTACATCTTCGTCAATAACACAATTACTAAACGACCGGTTGCTTGAGAAAGGTAGCAAGGGGATTGGCGAAGCTGAGTAACTACAGTTGTATTTAATATTTCTCACGTAATGATGACTATGATAATATTGTATCGCATAATGAATTATTGTTTAGAATCAAAGAGAATTATGGTTGTGTGATTAGGTGAATTGAATCATGTTTGTTGATGTTGGACTCATTGCAGACATTGTAATTTATATGTCCGTTTATTAATAAGCTTGGATTTTTGCCTACGCTGACGTTAGTCACCTAAAGTGCAGGCCACACTTATCGAAACTAACTTCGTTTAACTTCGCTTCACATCTTCGGTTCACGCGAACTGTGAGTGATGTATGAAGACGCAAAGCAAAGTTAAACGAACTTAATTTCCCTTCCTACTCGGTGTGGCTTGCATTTTAGACTAATAAGTCGATTGCTACGTCTGTCGCGTCAGTTTATCCCGGGACGCCAATGAGCTTCACTGCTTATTGTGTCTGGTCGTTGTTGATAATGAGAATGTGGTAGACGCGGCTCGTTGTCGCGTGTGACGGTATTTATCGCGCCAAAAAACAACACGGTCTATAAAGCGTCAGCTTCAGCGTCCGTGTTCGACAATGAAACAATTTGTTATTGATACATTTTGCTCAACTGATTACGGCGTAGGCAGAAGAAAAGCAAATCATTAGTTGATGTGAAAAAGTTCTTGCTATACCTGTGTATAAAGAAATGATTGAAAGTTCGAGAACTTTATTTTCAATGAATCAAATATAAATAAGCTGTAATTTGTCTTTTTTTATTGCCACAATTATTTTCAAAGAATCAAATGATTAAGTATTTTTTTCTTTTTTCAGCGTCAATAACGCTATGAATACATTATTACAATGTTTGCAAAATATACACGAATATTATGCAGTAGCATTATGATTATATCAATGTTTTACTGACTAATTATTGTAACGTGTAAATGCGGAACGGCGAAACATATCGCGCGGTTTTTCTCCGCAATTTCGTAAACTTTGAAATCAAATGAGATTTCATATCCGCGAAAAGGTAATAGTCAGTGAAATAATGGTTAGGCGTGGGTCATATAAAATGAAGTTGACTGTATTCAGCCGTGAGGGTTAGAACAATTTATTTCGTTTATTGGTTATATTTTCCATCTAATTGGCGCGCATTCGCGTTAGGAAATAGTTTGTGGGCCACGCAAAACTATGTACTTTTATAAATACAATAGTTTTACCTTGAGGAGACATGTATCTACATGATAGGCTGCACTAGGAGCGAAGCGAAGCAGAACTTAGTATGGCTCCGCTCCATATCTTTCAAGTTCACATACTTCGGTGCGTACCACGGAGTGTGAGAGATGTATGTACGTTTACGGAGCGCAACTAAACAAATTTAGTTTTGCTTCGCTTTGATCTCTCTGTGGCCTGCACTATACGGATTAACATGAGAATTACATATGGTCGCTTAGCTCTAAAACCACGTAAGTAATTTTTTGGGATTGACTGACATGTGTTTTAAATATCTAATTAATAAAATTACCAAAGTTTTACTAACATGGTGTCAAAACTTAAACGACCATTTATTGTTCAATATCGTTAGTTATACAGCAGTACTATGTAATTTTTTTCATTTTGTCTTTGTGTTCGGATCGCCTGTGATTTAGCATTTTTTTTTAAATATGTTGCATTTTTTTCTTTCTAATTAAGTCTAGGATCTTCGTCTTCAGGTAGGATCGATTCATACTAGCGCAGAGTCGAAGCATCAAACGTAACAGCAAATTTAGTTATTTCCGCAACATATCACAGCCCGGACACTCCATACAACGCGCGTGAAATAATTACCTATTTCTACTACATAGGCCAATGTCGTCTGTACACGCGCAAACGTATACACATTCGTTCACTATGCGCACACCTTTGCAACTTTTCCCGCCTCGACACCCGCCTGGAGTAAGGTAACGCGATTCGGTGCAGGGCGGAGAGTGGCCATTCTACCTCGGGCTATTACTTATTCTATGACCATATGGAACATTATTTCGCGAGCAAAAATCAGTGTTGGTCGCGCTCCGACTCTGGAATTCCGTCGAATGCGCGCGTCTTCTTTTTATCTTAGAAGGAATATGTGGCGGATAGATTGAATTTGCCATGTCACGTTCAAGATTGACGCTTCAACACTGCTCATATGAGTTGACCCTTCAAGTTTAGGTAGCGAACCTTGCGAATCCTAATTACTTAGGTAAAGGGATAATGCTAGAAAGAGAAAGAAGATTGAACTTGTTGCAGTATCATTGATATTTTATTTTTCAAAATTAAAACGAGCGTATTTCTGTATCACTGACGGTATTTTATTTTCAAAATTCTCATCGAGGCCATAAACAATTATACAGTTTTTTTTAAATAAATGATGCACGTCCAGATTGTGTTCTATTTTGTATGGTATGAAATTGTAATAATGGAAAAAAAAACATAAACGGATATGTTCGATAAATATATCAAGTAATTTTATTCTAATCATAAAACTGTTGTTTTTATTATTTTATCCTTTGCCTTATACCAGCGCAACTTCGTTTGCATGTATTTATCCATCCATATACTTAAGCGCCATTGTATATCAGACTTGAAAAAAATCCTACTGGAATCACGTGATTTTCGGGATAAAAAGTACTGTGTGTTAATCCAAGGTATCGGCTACCTACATACCAAATAAAAATTGGCCCAGACATTTGAGCGTGAAGAAGGTGTACCCCGCAGGTGGACCACGACCAATACGGGGAACAAACATACTTGCAAACTTTCGCTATCATATTAGTGGGATCTCTCACTCTAAACATCGGCATAAAAGTTTAATTTAATTTTGATTTTGATTTTTTTGGTCTGAAATTGATATAACCTATATTATCAATCTCATTCATATTCATGTTAATATTCGTTGTTAGGTATTATTGTTTTTTTTTTCATTTATTTTTAATTTAGATTTTTCTTATGAATTTATTGTCTACCATACAGATGCCTTGGTCAAGACTGTAAATCTGTGTGTATAATAAATAAATAAATAAACAAGCTGTCCGGTACCGAGATTTTGCGGTATTGCGATGGTGCACATGCACACCACCCCGTATTGGTCGTGGTACACCTGGGTGGACCACCCTGCTTCAGTCAGTTGCGAGTGAGCGGCAGAAGCAGTGGTGTCCATCCAATTGACAAAAAATATATGAAATAAAAATTGTCATCTTATGTTGAAGAGTTATTCGTCAAGTCGCGCGTATGCAACTCGCGAGCTCGCGCGGGACGGCACCCTGATTGTACCACGCTCGGTTTGGTAACTAACTTATTCGAATCAACCAGATAAGTAACTACCAAACCGAGCAGGTTGACGACGAAAAAAATGCAGGTGTATACGATGTAAAAGCAGGTGCTATATCGCGCGCGTTCGAGTTTCATACGCGCGACTTGATGAATAACTCTTGTAGACGACACCGCTTATATGTACCTTTTTTGCCCATGGTCCCTGCGATAGTCCCTGGAAGGTACCACGGGAATTTACCCGTGGTCCCTGAATTTTGTATAAGCCAACTAATATAAAAAGGTATAATAACTTAACTGTATATTATTAAAGACAACAAAAAAAATAAAAAATATAGGGATAATTCATACAGATTGAGCTAGCCCCAAAGTAAGTTCGAAACTTGTATTATGGGATACTAACTCAACGATATTATATTTTATTACAAATACATATATAGATAAACATCCAAGACCCGAGGCCAATCAGAAAAAGTTCGTTTTTCATCATGACCCGACCGGGGATCGAACCCGGGACCTCCTGGGTGGCGGTCTGGCGTGGTAACCATTACGCCTCGGAGGTCGTCAAATGGTCGAAATAAAACATAGAACAATAATTATTAGAAGAGATTTATTTTGGAACATTAAAATAATTTATATTTAGTTGCCATATTACAGTACAGAATTAAACATAGACCAGCTAGAATATAACAATAAATAAGCTTTACATAGTATATGTCGCTTTGCTGTCTGTCTATGTATGGTTAGATCTTTAAAACTACTCATCGAATTTTGATGCGTTTTTTTAATAGTGATTCAAGAGGAAATAAATAATTTTTTCTTGGACGAATCAAACAACGCCATCTAGTCCCAAACTAAGCAACTAAGCTTGTACTATGGGTACTAGATTGCTGATAAATATACTTAAATACCTTTTTTTGTATATAAATACTTATTATACATAGAAAACGCCCAGACCAAGGCAAACAGACATGTTCATGCACACAAATGTTGCCTTGCGCAGAATTCGAACCCGCGGCCCTTGGGATAAAGTGACCATTGCTAGCCACTCGACTACCGACTCGAGCCTGTCAATATGTATACATAATACATAAAAAAAATCCCTCGGGAAATCGCTAGAGGCCAACAGAGGGTAATATTTTACGCTGTTATAAAGGATTATAATATACTAACTTATGTGAGTACTAGATTTAGTGAGCCAGTTTCCGGAAATCTACTGGTTCGGGATAGCCTTAGATAGCTCAATAAAGATACAATTTTCAAACAGACGGTTATTCTAATTCAAAATGGATACTCAATTAGCTAATTTGATAAAAACGTTTGATCAAGCCTGTTTTATCAAATTACTTAAACATGTATGTCTCGTATTAGACATGGTACAATCTTAAACTGCGCTTAGTAATCCCTTCCCGTCTATGGCCCAAGAGGCCCAAGACGTCACGATCAGCGTGACATATTCAACTTTATTATAACCGCACAATCTTGGGCCAATCACGTGACCTAGCTGTCACGGGAAAGGCATACCTTTTGTTACAGTTTTACAAGGTTATTTATGAACGTGGCCGAAATTGGAACTACAACTCCCGTTCATATTGTATGTCACTTTTTGACAGTTCGCCTTTGACAGAATGTATGAAAATATGCTACAGTAACGCCCTCGCACAACTGTCACTCACGTTCAGAAATATCCTTGTAGGTCTGTATACCATGGTATAAGTCTCTAAACACACTATGCCGAAAATACGCGACCGAAGTTCGGCGTGACTACGCCTGCAATGTATTTTAAATGACTGACCATGCCGAAATTACGTCGCGTTATAGCGTACAGCCGAACTTCGGTCGGGCGTAAGTTCGGCAGCGATTCGGCGTATAGCAACACGTTATAAGCGACCGAAGTTCGGTTCGATTGCCGACGTAGATCCGGGGGCGGGTAGCAGCGGGGAGGCAGAAATGCCCGCGCCCCGTGTTGCGAAAGCTGGACTGGCCGGCGACATATTGTTTTTTTTTTGTTTGCTTGTCAATATTTGACAATACACACACAAAGTTCCGCAACTGAATTTCAGCAGCGTAAGTTCGGCGCTTATGGTGTGTCATATCAACCGAATACGCCGCGGAACTTCGGTCGCGTATTTTCGGCATAGTGTGTTTAGACACTTAGAGAGAAGAGACCCGGCGAGTACGTCATTTGACATGCGCAGTAGACGACTTCTATACCATTTTAATAGAAATCGTCTACTGCTCATGTCAATTCAAGTACTGGTCAGATTTCTTTTCTCCAGCCAACCAATTTATAAATGCTCAAGCATTCCAAAAACCTTCATACTGATAACTATGTACACAGTTTTTAACTAAGTTTCAAACACTCGAGAACATTAGGTATTGTATCACTCTTGTGCTTACATAGCATTGTTAATAAATTTAACTTTTTCTCGGTAGTGGTGGAAGATTCTAACTCATATAAAGTACATAGATTAACGAGTAAACTTTCATTTAACCCTCTCTGCGGATCTGAGTTTATCGCCTTCTGTAGAACGGTTATTGCTTCCTTTAGACGACCCATGTAAAGCAGACAGACTGATAGATTGTTTGCTACCTGAAAATTAATAATAGTACTTTATTTCTCTACACAAGAATAATTTCCACCTGTGTATCAAAAATAATAAATGATATGATTTGAAAAAAAAATGATGTTACCTACTTATATATATTAATTACAATAACCCATCCATACTAATATTATAAATGGGAAAGTGTGTGTGTCTGTTTGTTTGTTCGTCTTTCACGGCAAAACGGCGCGTAGAATTGACGTGATTTTAAAAGTGGAGATAGTTGAAGGGATGGAGAGTGACATAGGCTACTTTTTATCTCTTTCTAACCCCCTACTTCCCTATATGGAAGTTCGTATGGAGCATTCCGCAATTTTTAAAGGTAGAAAGCTAAAAATTGGTGGCTAAAAATGCGGACTATTTGTGACTAACAAAAAAATCGTGCATCATTTTTTTTTAAATCTGCCCCCAACCCCTTAAAAGAGCGGGTGAAATTTTATATGGAACTTTTCACAGTTTTCAAAGTCGGAAGCAAGGGGAACTGTGTTACCCCCAATTTAACGCGAGCGAAGCCGCGGGCAAAAGCTAGTTACTTATAATAGTAAGTGTTTACAATGCATTTTTTAAAATAAAAAGTATTGCGTTATATCATCATGATCATACTCATAATCATCTCATTGCAGGGATACGGGTCTCGCTTTATTCCAAGGGGATTAGAGCGTACTCTGCCACGCTGCTATAATGCAGACTAGCAGAGGCCAGTGTTATGAAGCTGCAGGAAGACCACCGGCTTGGCTTACCGACTGTCATTCAGGTTTATCTATTGACAAACGGACCGCCTCAGCCGGGGCGGTCCGTAGACGGCTAAAAGGATCCCAATAAAATAAAAAAAATATATATATATATATCGGATAGCCTAGCGGTAATTAGATGTGAAATTCAACATTACAAGGGCGTAACGAGGGTAGTCGTGATATGAGAGAAACAACAGTTTTAGTTCTACTTAAAGAATGTTTATTGAATTTACTAGCACTTCGGAATGACCACTGATGGAAAAGAAATGCCGCAAGAAAAACCTCAGTCTAGGTCTTTTTCTCAATCGCTGTTACAACACACATTTTATTAGGTACAGTTTCTTAATATGACTCAATACAAAATAGACACTAGGTAAAACGCGACAGTTCCGTGACTACGAGTACTACTCTCGGTGGCGCCCGATAACGAAGTGTTCAGTCGAGCCCGCCTTCCGTATCACGACTCTGCCGGAGCGCGCCAAAAGCAACGTTTTCTCAACACGCCGCTAGATGGCGCACCCTCGTTTTGCTTAGTGTTCATGTCCATACTCATGACCGTATGCGACATATATATAGCCTCTGTTACCCGGGAGTAATGTACCTTATCAACAGTGAAAGAATTTTTGAAATCGGTCAACCAACAGTGAAGAAATCGGTCCAGTTTTTGTGTTTATTCGGTACAACGTTATTCGTTAGAGAGTTAGGGCACAGCGGATAATGAAATGAAATGAAATCGTTTATTTCAAAAATTAGACCTTCATTCACAGGCACTTTATCTTGTCATTTACAACTTGTTTAAATAAAGAAAATAAACTACGTTATATACTACCACCATTTCGGACACAAGCAAAATGGCAACCGGTAAAAAGAAGTGGCGAAAGAAAACCGGTTACGGCCTTTTTTGTCATAATCCGCTCTGCATCTTTCGCAGCCCGCCTGGGGAAGGACCACCACATCGTATGTTGTGTTCCTACGGTGAGTAAGGTCTCCAGAGCTCCACTTTTTGGCAACGCGTGAGTGATACGATATTGCAAGCGTCTATAGGCGACGGTGACTGCTTACCATCAGGCCGGCCGTATGCTTGTTTGCCACCTTTGTAGTATAAAAAAAATCTTTCCTCTTTCAATATGAGTATAGAGGATGATATTATTTTAGTCATAACATATCTCTTACCATAATATTAGTAGGTTCTTGGTCAGCTGCACGAGCGAAGTTGCTGTACGCGTCTGGGTATTTCCCTAATGCGATGTCCATTAATCCCTGGTCCACATACTCCCTTACGTCAGGAGTTGGGCATCTGTAGATAGATAAACTTTATTTACATTCATATACACATAATACATAATAATGATTGGATCCGCACGAACCGCGAAATTCAAATTGTCTTACGTATTTACCAAAATGCAGCCCATTAATAATAATAATAAATGTTTATTTCTCCACAAACAATGGTACTTAAAGACTACTTTACCACAGTATAATAAATAGTACCAGCGTACAGTATGGACACTCCCTGCCTCCCGCTGAATGCGCTCCCACCCGCGCTCGGTTACCTTACAGTTACCGATTGACAAGGATTAAAGTTGCCTCGAAAATATTGTTTTTAGCAATAAGGCCGCCTTGTTGCTGATTCACTAGTTTGTAAGTTATCCGTATATCCTTCGTTTATTATCTAAAATGCTCACAAGTGCTGCCTCTCGTCCTGCGCCTGCGCAAAGCACGCCTGCGCGGCCTTGACGTGCCCGGCCAGCAGCCAGAGCCGGCACAGCGCGCTGCTGGCCGCCCGGCGCTGCGCCGGCCGACGAGCCTGCGCTTGCAGACTGTACAAGATGTTGGCTGCTTGGCGGTAATCCTGGAAGAAAATACATAGGGTCAATAGACGACCCAGGAGGTCCCGGGTTCCAATCCCGTAAGGGTAACCTGGGTCTTGGATGTTTATCTATATATGTATTTGTTATAAAATATAGTATCGTTGAGTTAGTATCCCATAACACAAGTTTCTAACTTACTTTGGGGCTAGCTCAATCTGTGTGATTTGTCCCTATATAATTATATATAATTATCTAACAATTTAAGAGAGGTAGGGCACAGCGGATAATCCGCTCCGCATCTGTCGCAGCCCGTCTGGGGAAGGACCGCCAACTTACATCGTACGTAGCCAAATGCATTGGTCTCGGCCATGTTGTGTTCCTACGGTGAGTAAGGGCTCCAGAGCGGCACCGCGTCAGTGATACCCCGGTATTGCAAGCGTCTATAGGCTACAGTGATGCTTACTGCTTACCATCAGGCGGGCCATATGCTTGTTTGCCAACATTGTGGTAAAGAAAAAAAAAACATTGTTTTGGACTGTAACTAAAAGATGTTTTTTTAGTTACTGTTGTGTTCTTGCGCAATTGCAAGATACAGGTTTAAAAAATATATCTTACGAGATAACAGCATATTTTATTTTAGCACTTGGGATGCCTTTTCCCAGCAGTGCGACAGTTTGGGCTAATAATATTTTCTTACCTTCAAAGCAATTGCGCAGTTTATAATACTATGCTTCACACGCGTCTCCCTTCCTTGCCAGAGTCTAAGTGATGCCGTCTTATCTTGTTCCGTGATGGAGCCAGTACCATCTTCAGTCTTTCCATTATTGAGATTCGATATCATCTATATAGAAAAAAATGTTTAAATAACTTACAAAAGGCGTTGCATTATCATAAACGAGTGAAACCTGCGCTCGTTTGTGTGAATTAATTTTTAAACAGCAGTCCTATTATTCCCGTTGCCGTGGGAATTTCGGGATAAAAAGTACCCTATGTGTTATTCCAGGTTATAGTCTACCCGTGTACGAAATATCATTAAAATCCGTTTGGTAGTTTTTGCGTGAAAGAGCAACAAACATACATCCATCCTCACAAACTTTCGCCTTTATAATATTACTAGCTGTTCCCCGCGGCTTCGCTCGCGTTAATTTTATGACATAGATCTCGTTTGACAACAAAACAACCCATATCGCGACTTGTGGCGCCATCTGTTGGCCGATACAGCACCCTCTATAGTAGAAAAATTATTTTCCCATTGGAACGACATACTTTTACGGGATAAATAGTACTATCATACTTCATACTAATATTATAAATGAGACAGTGAGTTTGTTTGTTATTCCTTCACGGCTTTACAAAGCAGCCGATCATTATGAAAATTTGTATACATATTGTCAGGGGTACAGAGCCCAACATAGGCTACTTTTTATCCCGTAAAAGTTTGTCATTCCAATGGAAAAATATTTTTTCTACTATAGATGGCGCTGCAAAATTATTAATGTCGGCCAACAGATGGCGCCACAAGTCGCGCTATGGGTTGTTTTGTCGTCAAACGACATCTATGTCATAAAATAAAACGCGAGCGAAGCCGCGGGGGAAAAGCTAGTAATATTATAAAGGCGAAAGTTATGTGTATGTCTGTTACTTCTTCACGTTCAAATGGCTGGACCAATATTTATAATATTTGGTATGTAAGTTGCTGATATCTTGAATTAACACATAGGGTACTTTTTATCCCGAAAAGTACGCGATTCCCGTAAGATTTGATCAAAAGTCTGATATAGATGGCGTTGCTGTGCATTAATACACACAAACGAAGTTGCGCGGGTTTCATTAGTAAAAAATTATAATAAATTGTCAGTTTGTAATATTGAAACAACATTTTTGTTTAATGAAGTTAGTTAATATGGTAAAGTCAACAAAGGAAAGGGTTGACCCTTAAATATGATTAAAGATTTCTAAATATTGCGTAGGTAAATGGATTTACTAGAATTGTAATTAAATAATACAATATGAATATTATTTTATTTTAATTTTTTTAGGAAAAATCACACAGATTGAGCTAGCCCCAAAGTAAGTTCGAAACTTGTGTTATGGGATACTAACTCAACGATATTATATTTTATAATTATAACAAATACATACATAGATAAACATCCAAGACCCGAGGCCAATCAGAAAAAGTTCGTTTTTCATCATGACCCGACCGGGGATCGAACCCGGGACCTCCTGGGTGGCGGTCTGGCGTGGTAACCATTACGCCACGGAGGTCGTCGTATTGATAAATAAATTTTCGTACCTGTTGTATGATATTTAACATGGAATATAATCTATCGACTGCTTCCTCGGGCTTGCCGACGTGCCCCGGCAGCTCAGCGACGAGAAGCCTCAGCGCGAACGGCACAAGGCTACCAGTTCGATTCTCGTATACCTCCGGGTAGAACTGGACGGATAATTAGAAAATAAATATTCAAACTTAGCAAATATAAATAAATAAATATTCTTGGACGAATCACACAACGCCATCTAGTCCCAAACTAAGCTTGTACTATGAGTAATAGATTGCTGATAAATACTTAAATACCTTTTTTTGGTAAATAAATACTTATTATACATAGAAAACACCCAGACCAAGGCAAACAGACATGTTCATGCACACAAATGTTTGCTTTGCGCAGGATTCGAACCAGCGGCCCTTGGGATAAAGTGATCATTGCTAGCCGACCACCGGGCCTGTCAAATATGGAAAGTAAAATAATAAATATTCTTGGACGAATCACACAACGCCATCTAGTCACAAAATAAGTTACTAAGCTTGTACTGTGGGTACTAGATTGCAAATAAATACACATAAATCCTTTTTTCTGGAAATACCTAAGTACTTATCATACATAGAAAACACACAGAACAAAGCAAAAATGAACAGTCGTTCATGCATCCCTTAGTTAACCTATCTATCAGTTAAAAAACTAACAATTTTATCTTATTTAACAGTATTCATGAACAAGTCATGAAAGACTAAGAAGCTATTTTTTTTATTTTTAAACGGCCAAGTGAGAGTCGGGCTCGCGCACCGAGGGTTCCGTACAAACCTGTAGGCATATAAGCGAAAAATATTTTTATGATGTAACCAAAAATTTATGCTTCTCGCTATTTTTCCTGCAGCTGAGTATTTAATATGAATTTCAGCTCGATACTTCCATGCGTTCCAGAGAAAAAGCGTCTTGACAGACAGACGGACAACAAAGTGATCTTATAAGGGTTCCGTTTTTACCTTTTGTGGTACGGAATCCTAAAAATACCTGATAAAACATATCCGGCTTTCCAAAGTCGCCAAACGGCTCGGCTTCTCTTAGCAACGGCTCGTGTAGGCGCAAGCGCAGTAGAACAGCCAACCTCGTCAACCACAGTTGCAGCGAACGGGGCGTATGCTTCGTCGGCCTATGCATGCGTCCAGGGCCTGGAAGTTACCAAATATTTTTGGGTCTTCATATTCTTCAATTATGTAATATCTACTGGAACCTACATTGAGCATATAAATTAATTGAATACATCTTTTGAGTTGGGCTTCTTTCACCAGTGGCCATTTTGACTCTGTTTCCGAAATGGTGGTAGTTTATAGAATAGATAGACGACCTCCGTGGCGTAATGGTTACCACGCCAGACCGCCACCCAGGAGGTCCCCGGTTCGATTCCCGGTCGGGTCATGGTGAAAAACGAACTTTTTCTTATTGGCCGCCGAGGCCAATAGACCATGTATTTGTTATAAAATATATTATCGTTGAGTTAAAAATCAAAATTCAAAACTTTTATTCAGAGAATAGGTTTTCACAAACACGTTCTCTTGTCAGAGTATACAGTAATAAATGATTTGTTTAAATTAATCTACTCTATAAACTACTACCATTTCGGAAACAAAAGCAAAATGACCACTGGTAAAAGAAATGGCGAAAGAAAACCAGTTACGGCCTTTTTTGTCATTTAAAAATATATCGTACTAGTATCCCATAACACAAGTTTCGAACTTATTTTGGGGCTACCTCAATCTGTATGAATTGTCCCTATATATTTATTTATTTATTTATAAACAGCATTCAAATGCGTTCAGTGCCTACGAAAAAATGCGCGTACAAACCGGCAAAAAATAAAATAAAAAAATTTGCTTTTATTACTTTTCTTTTATTGTTCCTTCATTTTTGCCAAATATGTTTAATGTACAGACATACCGGGGTCTAATGTTTGATTATACATGTATAGATGTATGTACATACCGATCCGCGAATACGGAAATTGGGTCGAAAACTTTTAATTCGCGAATATGAAAACGTTTGTTGAATATGTGTAGTTCTCGCCACTTGTCAACAGATGGCGTTGTTAGGAAACATTGTATAAGTAAATCGCGCTATCAGAGTTTTTTTACGATACATCTAATACGAATTTGTAAATAATCAGTAGCGTTGTTTACACTGTATAATTCAAAATACATTTTTCTTGAAAGGGCTATAGTTTGTCGGCGGACTGTAGCTCATATAAATTAAATTTTAAATAACTAGGTGAGGAGCTCGATCGCGTCGCTATGTCGCACTCTCGAGTTTCGAACTTCGTTTTACGTGTGCGCGAGTCAGCCGTGTTGGCGACAAGTATAGTAATACCTTGACCAGCTGCTCCGATCAGAACAGCTGTATGATTAACGGCAGCCCGTAGGTAACCCGTTCTGAGAAGTTCTCTTAAACCGGCCTCATCTCGGCTTACATGCTCCGCTCTGACCACACCTCTGCTGCCCGCTGAACTGACTCCTAAGTATTTGACTGCCACTTCTTGTAAGGCATCGGCCTGAAATGAAATTATTTGATTTTTTAATGAAATAAGATTAACAATATTATACTATTACTTATTTTTCAATATATAAACCCACAAAAAACGAAATCTGTTGAGTTTCTTACGGCACTTCTCGACAGGCCAGTCACGCCAACAAGTGACGAAAAGCATTTGAACGTCTCGGAAGGGCAATGGAATTCTTTTAAATCACATTGACAGTTTCAGAACGTTTTAAAAATGGGACGCGACATATTACGCTGTGTTCTCGTGATAGCCGCGTCGCAGAGCATTTATGTGTGTTTTCATACAAATATATGAAATACAGACGCGGTGCAACTCATCGTTAGATCTAAATCATAAGAATTGTACTGCTACTAAACTTATTGCTTGACATTTGTCAAAATTGACATTTTATGGTAAAAAAAATATCCAAAAAAATCTCTCACTAATTCTTCTTCGAGAACTATTCCTGGCATGGTTAAGACTTCTCTCTCAGGAAAGAATGAGCCTTTCGGCGATGATTGTGCCTGAAAAGAACGAATAATTCTATTTACAGTCAGCGGCATAAATATCATACTAATATTATAAACGAGAAAGTGAGTTTGTTTGTTATTCCTTCACGGCTTCACTAACCAGCAGATCATTATGGAAATTTGTAACATATTGTCAGGGGTACAGAGCCCAACATCTACTTGTACAGGCTACTTTTCATCCCGTGAAAGTATGTCATTAAAATATTTTTTCTTCTATATATGGCGCTGCAATTGTGATGTCGGCCAACAGATGGCGCTACAAGTCGCGCTATGGGTTCTTTTGTTGTCAAACGAGATCTATGTCATAAAATTAACCGCGAGCGATGACACGCTAGTATAAAATAAATATATGCTATAGAATACAATTCAAACAGCGTCAATTGGTCCCAAAGCAAGCTAGGCTAGTTAACCTACTTGTGTTGTGAGTACCAGACAACAGATATTAATGAAATGAAATGAAATCGTTTATTTCAGAAATTAGACCTTCACAGGCACTTTTTCTTGTCATTTACAATTTGTATATATGTATAAAGAAAATAAACTACGTTATATACTACCACCATTTCGGACACAATCAAAATGGCCACCGGTAAAAGAAATGGCGAAAGGAACCCGGTTACGGCCTTTTTTGTCATTTAGCAATTTTCTTTCACTCGTTTGTTACAATGTATAAGTACATTTATAAGAATAAATAAAATACAGATCCAGGTACGTACATACAGAAATCAAGCACTAAACGCGGAAGTCGATCCATGGTCAAATCCTAAATATGTCGAATAAGTAGAGGTTAATAAAGCGAGCAGACCAGTCCTCCAAGATGACAACCACAACTGAGAGTCGGCCTGCCAGCCTCCATCACTGAGCTCACCATCAACAATATTATGAACAATATTTGAGGGAACACAGCGACCCGACTCCCGATGTGACCGTAATCCCGGACGAGCCCATTCACAAAAAAACCCCGTCAATTATTATTGTAAATATATACTTATAATAAAAATATCGAAATAGCGCCCTCCAGTGCCGAAGATAAGGTTACTAAAGATCGCTGTATACGTAACGTGTTTTTTCCCGGACGGGACGGGACGGGAAGATAAATATAGTTCCAAACAAAATGTATGTGAATATGCATATGTCGCGGATACACGGACGGAACGGGAACGTGGCCGTGTCGAACAAAAAGTCACGTCCCCGTCCAGTCCGAGGTATTATCCCGTTGCGTATACAGCGACCTTAACAACGCGCCGATTTTTTTTAGAACCTGGAACCACAGTACTAGCAAATACTATAGACGAGTAATGCGCACAGCTTCGGAAGAATTCGGGCAAGACGCGACACTAGCGCCCCTACGGCATGAGGGCGGCATGAGGTGAACGATTTCAAAACTTTTGAATGCAAAATGTTATAGCGCCCCTAGCGGCATGAGGTGAACGGAGGTTGCCAAGTCATTGTATGAGAAACGTCAAGAGCTGTGCGTATTACTCGTCTATAGTATTTGGTACTAGTAACTGGGGATTTTACTCCCCCCACGGAACACACTGCTTCCAATAGAATAAAGCATATATACTACAAAAAGTAGATTAGAAATACGATATCAAATTGTCGATCCTGCAAAAGGTAAGATGTGGGCGAGCGTGCACCCATACATACCTTCATCAATGTTTTCTTAGCTTCTTCGTTTGGTATCCAAGCATCTCTACGTCTGTCCGCCTCCTTGTCTACTGGCTGGTTCTATAAAAAAATAGAACAATAAATAAAAAACACATAACTGAGAACACATATTATGTATATGGACATATTATACACAGGTTTTTGCAGAAAGAGTAACCAGAAGGACAGAACTTATGTTGTCAAAATAACATAAATAAATACCCTTTCGGCCGCCATGGCAACTGAGTTTCGCAACCAGTTGTGAAAAGGAATTAGTACGTAATTTTTTGTAAAATGGTGGCTGAAAATCAGTGGAGAAAATAGTGCACTGAGTTTTGTATCACTGCGGCACACACTTATCTACTGCAATTTTGTTATTGTCAACTTTTTAACTTAACTTTTATTTATTGTGTCTTAGAGATTATAGAGTTTTGAATAAATGATTTATCTATTTATATAAATTCTTAGTTTTTTACATTTTGCAAATTCAAATGGTTTATTTCCAAATAAATCATACTAATATTATAAATGAGAAATGTTTGTTATTCCTTCACGGCTTGACTAATCAGCCGATCATTATGAAAATTTGTATACATATTGTCAGGGGTACAGAGAAATCATTAAAATAAAATAATTTATTTTGCAAGTACATTTGCAAGAAATACTTTGGCTTATCAATAGTTTTTATGCTATTAGCATTTCAGACAGTGAATGGCCTGTTGATTAGAGAAAGATACATAGTTATACGTTCTCACATAATGTCGAACAGATAGTGTATCCCATCTGCGTGCAGACGTGCAAAAATTTGTGGAAAGAAACAAAAGTAAATTAATAAAATTAAAACATGGAAAAGAATCAACTTATAATGTATGCACTGATAAATACAAGAAAATAAACCTACCTTTATACTAAGACCATCCATTGCTTCTGTCAGTACATTAGAATTAACGGGATTTCTAGAAATTCCGATTTGAGGTTCCGGGCCAATGGTATCGAAGAATGTGGAAGGATCCGGAAGACTGCTCGCTGGCACCGAAGTAGCACTGCTTATAGTAGGAAGTAGATTCGGAAATGGACTGTCCTGACTTGAATGCTGATTGAATGATTGACTCATATTTTTATTCGACATTGTTGTATCTGTAAAAATAAAAATATTTCAAACGTTACTTTTATGTTCCCACTTTTATATGGTCACAGATAAATTTTTGAGGAACCAACATGCAAATATGCAAACATTCCTATCATCCAGAAGGAGGTGGGGAAGTATAGAGAGATAGTAATTAACTGGTAAAAGAAATGGCGAAAGAAAACCAGTTACAGCCTTTTTTGTCATATAACAATACATTTCAATTTTTAAAATAAAATACTGATCCACCTACATGCAGAAATTAAGTACTCAACGTGGGATATCGATACAAATACCGATAAAAAAAAACCACTGGCTGTGTTCATACTCTGTCTTGTGCATTTTCAGTAGGTATGGGCGAAATAAGTCAATGGTTTTTGGTATGTGCTAATTTGGATCACTGAATTATTACTGCTAATAAATTTTACACAATTCACACAGCGCCACGTGGCGTCTGACTGTGAGGAAAGATCATTTGAGGAGAGAGCCCGGTCAGAGAATTAACTTTAATAGGGTAACCCACCCTCATTAAGATTGTTGTCTCTCTAATAGGCATTCTAATAGAGTGCAGAGGTAGCAGTTTTCAGAGCAACACCCGGGGAATGCAGGCAGCCTCAGGAAGGAAGGCTTTCCATCATCAGGACATTGATGGTCATATTCCTTCCTAGAATTTGTGATGGGAGTAACCACGCTTTCACGCAATAAAAAGACGCATTGGGTGCCCAAGAGTCGATTTTTGAGGAAACCACGTAAAGAAAAAAAACATTTTTAAATATGGAATAGAAAGCATACCTTCACCGTCTCCTAGGTAAACACTTTGTATCATGTCCGAGGGTGATGTGCCTATTTCATCGAAAAACTGCGAAGCGGGCGGCACTTCCGACTCGCCGAAGTACTGGCTTAGGGACGGTTTGTTATCCATACTGAGTGTTTTTCACTGATTATTCATTTATTTATTTCTTATCATTACTTTTGTGTCTTCATAAAAAATTACACACACACACACAGTTTGACAGTCTGTCACACAAATTACAAGTGACGTGCAACGTCAAACGTCAACTTTCTACTCCTTCTTCATTTATTGGCAACCAATTTTGATTAAAAAAAAAAAACAGGGTTTTACTCCCAGGGTTTACCAATTTTTAACAATTTTACTCAGGTTCTAGGTTCTACTTGGGTTTTAACACAAAGATCTGAGGGTAATAGTTAACATATACATGTGGTTGCCAAAAAAGAAGTAGATTTTGTTTGACATTTATAGTAATGTCAAACTCACGTTTTAACGAATTTGAGGTTATAAATATAGAGAAAAATAAGTTTTATGCGGTATTATTGAAGTTGTTTAGATAATATAGTTAACAATGAGTAAAAAGTTAAAGGATTTGAAATGGGAGTCTGTAGCGTTAAGTGGCTTCCCAGCTTCACTCTCTGATAATTTCCAGGGCTTTGTTGGACTTGAAGAATGTACAAGTTACGGTTTAGAAAAAGACAATAAATATAGGAATAAAAAGGTAAATTATTACTCCCAATAATATAATTTTAAATCTTATTAGAAAAAGTGAACTCGTTTCCACTGTCTGTTTGACTTAGATCTTTATAACTATCTACTCAACTTATTTTGATGCAGTTTCAGCAATAATTACCCAACCTACCAATAGTGATTCAAGAGAAAGGTTCATATATATAATACCTACATATCAGTCGTAAAAAACGGAGATTTTTCCGATAAACCTCACGGTTTTCAGTTACCCATGTATCAACTAGTAAAAATTAAAAAGCCTTTTATTTCCTTAGTAATAATGACAGTTTAGTTAAGGCGTGTACGTACGACCGAACACGAACATGGTGAACATCGAACACGAACACGGAACATGTGATGACGTAAATTAGCAAAGCTAACATTAACCCAACAAACATAGTTCTACTTGTGTTCGTGCGCAACCACTCACGACCAAACAAAAACAATATAGTGTAGAACAAAAGAGGCTACCAAGCCTTAGATGATGAAGCCTTACTCTTTTGGTTTGATGTTCGTGTTAACAATGTTCTTGTTTGGTCGTGCTGAGAACATCGTCCACACAGAACAACCAAATTGGATCAACACAAACACTTTTGACAAACAAATTGTTTGATGTTCTTTATTGGTACGCACATGCAAACAAAATGTTCACCATGTTCGTGTTCGGTTGTGCCTTTAAAATACAAATTTATCGATTTTCTTAGCCTATGAGGATCCCCTATCAGGTGAAGTCCTATTCAATAAACCGCTATTTTCGGTCTCTGACCGAAAATATCGCATTAGGTAGCTACCTCAGTTTTGTGCTATTTGTTATTGTGGTCTCACAATTTACTTAACATCTTTGCATTGGAGTACTTTGTCCAACGAACTTCCCCATGAGCCTCAAAGAAAAATAGAGAAAGAAAAAAAAGAACATCATTCTCCCACCAATATTATGCTACAATAATTTGTTTCACAGAAACAACAGAGAGTTGAAAACGAAACTACAGTAGATAAAATTGAAAAATCTAAGGTAAGATAAAGAGTTTATAGTTTGTACACTTATAAGTCTACTTATAAGTGATCCTAAAAAGGTTCCTTTCTTTCCTTTTGAGGTATGGAACCCCAAATAAACAGAGATCAGCTAGTGCTTAACTAAGACGTATTTTGACACTAGCACTACATTCAATTCCCTTCAAGATAGACAGGTTTTAAGTCAGGTGCAGACTATAAATTAAAAATTGGTTTTGTCACACCTGTACTGTAATACCAATCCTTATTAGAGAGAAATAAAACGATATATTATTTTTATTATTAAGTAAACCTTGGCTAATTATTTCGTTATTACTAATTCCGTAATTAGTTTAGTTTAGATTTTGCCAGATTATTCTAAAGTTCCTTTCCAGTTGATGACCTGCGTGGCGTAATGATTACCATGATGGTCCACCACCCAGGAGGTCCTGACTTCGAATCCCAGTTAGGTCATAATTAAAAAAGATTTTTTCTGATTGACCTGGGTCTTGGATGTTTAAATATGAATTTGCTATAAAATATAGTATCGTTGAGTTAGTATCCCATAACACAAGTCTCGGGCTTACGTTGTGGCTAGCTCAATCTGTGTGATCTGTGAGTTGCAATCTGTATCCAATAAATTATTTTTAGATAAAACAAAGAAAAAGAAAAAAATCGGTAGAAGAAAACAAACCAACAGTACCAAATAAAATATTTAAGTTAAACAATGGCTTTATTGTTGAATCAAGTGATAAAGTAACGCCATCTATAACAAATGAGATAAAATTCGAAATCAAACCAACAAATGAGTTAAAGAAAAAAAAGAAACGAAACAAGAAGAAGAATAATCCAACAGACAGTGCCGAAAACAAGGATGGAGATATAAAATCAAAAGAAACAGAAAGGGACGTAGATAAAAAACATAAGACTAAAAAGAGGAAGAATAAGAAAGCAAATGTACAAGATAAGGATGGAAAACGTAAAGTAAAGCTAGGTGAAGATATAGGTACTAAATCTGACCTGACACCTGAGGATATGCTTTCATGGGCTGAATTTAAGCTTCCTGAGCCAATAATTAAAGCTCTGATGGAGTTGGGCTTTAAGAAACCAACTAAGATACAGGAGTTATCATTACCCGCTGCAATTCATGGTAAGTTGTGTGATGATAATGATATTTCTTTAATTAAATACCAGCTTCGGCTTCAGACGGGTTTTAGTAAGAATCATAATTTAAAAAAGTAAACAATATAGCTCAAGTCACTCAGGGATAGTGTAGTTTCCCAAAGGCGAAAGAATTGAGTTAGTAGTTTTGGAGCAAACAATCAGATCTACTCTTTATAATATTAGTTTAGATTGGCTTTTCAAGAATGTCAACATTTTTTTAAATCTGCTGTCTCTTGCTGGTCTGTGATCGAATAAGATGAGTGAAACTATGGCGTATAGAGAAATGGTTGATGCTGGGTACCTACAGAACCAAAAATAATTTTTAGATTATGACTGGTAATTATGTCTGAATATGTAGATTGTTTAATTGAAATATGTTTTTTTGGTTTACAAATTTTCTTACTGCATTCTCCAAAAAAAGGGGCCGTTATATCTACATAGGTATATTATATAACTGGTTGTAAATAGTTGGATTTACGATGATGTAAAAATGTTTGTTTCCGTCTTACAAAATTTCTCACACCATTCTCCAAAATTTTTACAGGTCGCAGGGACATTTTGGGTGCTGCTGAGACTGGTAGCGGAAAAACACTAGCATTTGGTCTACCAATACTTAATGGTATAATGGAAATGAAGGAAAAAGGTAAAACTGGTTTAGACGTGTACAATATACCATACAAAAAGACATCAGCAAAGAAAAAACCAGAAAATATGAAAAAAAATAAAACTGACAAAATTAAAAAAAATAAAAAATCACCCGAAGAGGATGAGAATGGTGATGATGATGAAAAAACTAAAATTAAATTTAACAAAGACAGTACTACAGATAAAAAATCTAAAAAAACAGATAAGAATGTAAAAAGTAATAAAATCTCAAAAAATGACAAAACTAAACAATCTAAAGTTGATGACAATGTCGATTTTATCAAAGAAATTGAGGTGCCTTTACGTAAAAGAGTAGATGAAGGTAATGACAGTGACGACAGTGACAATTATATACATCTATCAGATATGTTGGATTCTGATGATCTTGCTGATAGTGATGACGATAAAGAGAATGAAGGTAATGATTCAGAAACTCTTTCTGATGAAGAAAAGCCTGACGATGATCATGAGTCTGATATTGACAATTTAAATTTTTCTGACGAAGAATCATCAAATGAAGTTTCGGAAATTGTTGATGATAATTCTAATAGTGAATCAGATGTTGATGAATTAACTGATGTGGTTGATGATAAAGATAATAGTGATGATGAAAATGGTGAAGTTGGTCATGGTGAAGCTGATGAAAATTTAGAAGGTAAAAATTTGTGTCTCTTTGTTTTAGTTTATATTATTAAGCAAGCACATGTACGCGCGTTGGCGTCGAATTTCGTGCTACATTGAGCTCTTTGTATGTTAGATCTCAAGAGGAAATGATTGCAACTCCGCGATGTATATGAAACGCGACTAAAACACGCGGAGAATTCGCCCTTTCTGGATAAGGTCTTACAAGGTTGCGTTCAAACCTCTTTAGAAGCTGATCGTCAGGGCGTCATCTACGCGCTGTCTACGCGTTTAACCGTGTGCTTTGTTCTAAGACTAATTTTGAGATAATTTCATCGTGGATTAGCAAAAACTCATAAATATTCTTGGACGAATCACACAACGCCATCTAGTCCCAAACTAAGCAACTAAGCTTGTACTATGGGTACATTGTGAATACTTATTATACATAGAAAACATCTAGTTTCAGGGCAAACAGACATGTTCATGCACACAAATGTTTGTCTTGTGAAGGATTCGAAATCGCGGCTCTTGGGATAAAGTGACCAATGCTAGCCACTCGATCACCGGGTCTGTCGAAATAAGCCGTGTGCTTAAGGGCGCTGTATACGTAACGTGTTTTTTCCCGGACGGGACGAGACGGGACGGAAAGTTAAATATAGTTCCATACAAAATGTATGTGAATATGCATATGTCACGGATACACGGACGGGACGGGTACGTGGCCGTGTCGAACAAAAAGTCACGTCCCCGTCCCGTCCGAGGTATTATCCCGATGCGTATATAGTGACCTTTAGACTCATTTTGAGATTTTTTATTGTGGATTGGTTTTTTTGGGAGAATATCCAATTGTATTTCGTTCTTGTTTTATAGGTATTGGATGTGTGAAGGTGATAGATAACATAGAAATACCGGGTCACATGGTGTTCAAGACTGGGAAGCCGTTGTACGCTCTTATACTTACACCGACGAGGGAGCTAGCCATGCAGATCAGTCATCATTTGATTGCTGTTGCTAAATACACAGGTAGGTCCTCCATTTATCACGTAAGTTTCATAAAAGGGAAGAGGAGGAGTGTTCAAATTTTTTTTTTTTACTTTTGCGAAATTATGTTATACTAGCTTTTCCCCGCGGCATCGCTCGCGGTTAATTTTATGACATAGATCTCGTTTGACAACAAAACAACCTATAGCGCGACTTGTGGCGCCATCTGTTGGCCGATAACCCTTTGACTTGTAAGCCTATCGCGACAGTCCACCGAGGTGAGACAGGTTTAACACGGCTCTGCCCCCAAACCGTGTTACTGTGTAGAAACGAACCCATTTTCCTGACCTAAAACAAACAAAAAGTTCGGTTTTTCGGGGGAGACTTATGTCCAGCGGACTTCTCGTGGCTGAGATGAAGATGATGATGGGTTTAGATCGTCAGTCATACAGGACAAAGTTAATTAAATAAATAAGACTTGACTCTATCTATCTATCTAACAAGTGACATTTATATTGTAAAAATAAGAATATCCCACAATTACAGGTATAAGAGTGGCCACCATTGTGGGGGGGATGGCTTCAGTTAAGCAGGAGAGAATACTTCGGACGGGACCAGAAATTCCATGTGGTTGTATACGTAACGTGTTTTTTCCCGGACGGGACGAGACGGGACGGAAAGTTAAATATAGTTCCATACAAAATGTATGTGAATATGCATATGTCACGGATACACGGACGGGACGGGTACGTGGCCGTGTCGAACAAAAAGTCACGTCCCCGTCCCGTCCGAGGTATTATCCCGATGCGTATATAGTGACCTTTAGACTCATTTTGAGATTTTTTATTGTGGATTGGTTTTTTTGGGAGAATATCCAATTGTATTTCGTTCTTGTTTTATAGGTATTGGATGTGTGAAGGTGATAGATAACATAGAAATACCGGGTCACATGGTGTTCAAGACTGGGAAGCCGTTGTACGCTCTTATACTTACACCGACGAGGGAGCTAGCCATGCAGATCAGTCATCATTTGATTGCTGTTGCTAAATACACAGGTAGGTCCTCCATTTATCACGTAAGTTTCATAAAAGGGAAGAGGAGGAGTGTTCAAATTTTTTTTTTTTACTTTTGCGAAATTATGTTATACTAGCTTTTCCCCGCGGCATCGCTCGCGGTTAATTTTATGACATAGATCTCGTTTGACAACAAAACAACCTATAGCGCGACTTGTGGCGCCATCTGTTGGCCGATAACCCTTTGACTTGTAAGCCTATCGCGACAGTCCACCGAGGTGAGACAGGTTTAACACGGCTCTGCCCCCAAACCGTGTTACTGTGTAGAAACGAACCCATTTTCCTGACCTAAAACAAACAAAAAGTTCGGTTTTTCGGGGGAGACTTATGTCCAGCGGACTTCTCGTGGCTGAGATGAAGATGATGATGGGTTTAGATCGTCAGTCATACAGGACAAAGTTAATTAAATAAATAAGACTTGACTCTATCTATCTATCTAACAAGTGACATTTATATTGTAAAAATAAGAATATCCCACAATTACAGGTATAAGAGTGGCCACCATTGTGGGGGGGATGGCTTCAGTTAAGCAGGAGAGAATACTTCGGACGGGACCAGAAATTGTTGTCGCTACACCTGGTCGTCTTTGGGAGCTGGTCACCCAGGGGGAACCTCACCTGCAACAGCTGGAGAGTGTCAAGTGAGTCTATTTATAAGCTGTCATGTCACAAAAGAAAAAAAAAGTCTTATTTCGTAGACAGACCCGGTGGTCGAGTAGCTAGCAATGGCTTACTTTATCCCAATGTCTGCGGGTTCCAATCCCGCTCAAGACTAACATTTGTGTGCATGAACATACATATTTGTCTTATCTGGAAATTATCTATGTATAATTAGTATTTATTTTTTAATTGTACCAAACCATAGAGCGATCTATGGCGCCATCTGTCGGGCAACGATTTAGCGACTGCAGCTTCATGGTTGATTAATAAAAACGAATTAATGCTTACAGATTTCTAGCAATAGACGAAACGGACCGAATGGTAGAGAGAGGGCATTTTGAAGAGTTGCACCCTTTGCTGGAACGTCTCAACGCTGATGAGGGCAAGCGAGGTGCAAGACAGAACTTCGTGTTCTCCGCTACACTGACCATGGTGCATGAGTTACCGGCGCATATGCGAGGGAAGAAGGTATTATTATTCAAATTCAAAATTCAAAACTTTTATTCAGAGAATAGTTTTTCACAAACACGTTCTCTTGTCAGAATATACAGCAATAAATGATTTGTATAAATTGATCTACTCTATAAACTACTACCATTTCGGAAACAAAAGCAAAATGACCACTGGTAAAAGAAATGGCGAAAGAAAACCAGTTACGGCCTTTTTTGTCATTTAAAAATATATCGTACTTTTCTTTTTTCTTTTCTTTTTCAACATAAAATTTAAAACTAGGTACATACATACGACATTACGTACGCGGAATGTCAATAAATAGTGCCATTAATTTGTCTCAACATAAAATTAAATATAAAATGCTAAATCGGTGTTAAAGATAGGAGCAGACCGCCTGCAAGGCAGCAACCGTTCTCGTGTATTTTCGAGTTGACGTGAGATTTATATATTAGATAGATAGATAGATTTATATATTATTAGATAGATAGATATTATTCTTACTAATATCCACATAGTCCAAAATACCAGCATATTAATAAGCTTGTTTTATTTATAAAATGCCATTGACTATTAGATTTTTGACTAGATCCTACGGGAATCGCGTACTTTTCGGGATAAAAAGTACCCTATGTGTTAATCCAGGGTATCAGCTGCCTACATACCAAATATCATAAAAATTTGCCTAACCATTTGAGCGTGAAGAAGTAACGAACATGCTTACAAATTTTCGCCTTTATAATATTAGTGGGTTTTTACAGGTAACTAAACGGGGCAAGATAATTAATAGAAAAATAGATAAAATGACCCCACAACAGAAGATCAAGCGACTCGTCGATATGATTGGAATGACGGATCCTAAAGTTGTTGATATCACCACACAGAACTTAGGTATGTATTGCCATCACCGTTGAACTGAACGCGGTTGCCTGAGTAAAAAAATATAATAATAATTTTACTAAATACCAAATAGCATTGGTCTCGGCCATGTTGTGTTCCTACGGTGAGTAAGGTCTCCAGAGCTCCATTTGGGGGGGGTTGGGAGGGTTGGCAACGCGTGGGTGATACCCCCGGTATTGCTTACGTCTATAGGCTACGGTGACGGCTTACCATCAGGCCGACCGTATGCTTGTTTGCCACCTGTGTGATATAAAAAATAAAAAAAAACTAGACTTTGTCTGCGGGATTGCTGTAAAATTGCAATCATATGGAATAGATAAATAGAATATGCTTTATTTGCAAGTTGAGCTTTAGGCCTCATTTCGAGTGTCAGGCAAGGGGGGTCTGGTGGTAAACGCATCAAAATCGGACCAGAAGTTTTGGAGATAAATGGCAACATTGATTTGCACAAACAAACATCCTCTCACCCCAAACGCATATACCGTCTCCGTTCCGTCGTGGGTAAAAACAAAAAGTAAATAAGTTGTACAGTAGCGCCATCTGCTTATTGACTGTCAGACTTTTGACAAAATCCTGCGGGAATAGCATACTTTTCGGGATATAAAATATCATATGTTCAGGGTATCGGCCACCTACATATCAAATGACATATTTAGGATTTGACCATAACGCTATTTGGATCGACATCCCGCGTTTAGTGCTTGATTTCTGTATGTACCTGGATCTGTATTTTATTTATTCTTATAAATGTACTTATACATTGTAACAAACGAGTGAAAGAAAAATATTGCTAAATGACAAAAAAGGCCGTAACCGGGTTTCTTTCGCCATTTCTTTTACCGGTGGCCATTTTGCTTGTGTCCGAAATGGTGGTAGTATATAACGTAGTTTATTTTCTTTATACATATATACAAATTGTAAATGACAAGAAAAAGTGCCTGTGTAGGTCAAATTTCTGAAATAAACGATTTCATTTCATTTCAAATATCATAAGGGCTCATTTAGACGACGACAGTTTCTTGCACATTCAAGAGCAATAATTGCGTGCAATCTAGTGGGTGCAATAATTTGTCCTTCAAAAATTGTAAGCAACTGTCGTTTAGACGATGCATGTCAATTATTGAAATGAAATGAAATCGTTTATTTCAGAAATTAGACCTTCACAGGCACTTTTTCTTGTCATTTACAATTTGTATATATGTATAAAGAAAATAAACTACGTTATATACTACCACCATTTCGGACACAAGCAAAATGGCCACCGGTAAAAGAAATGGCGAAAGAAACCCGGTTATGGCCTTTTTTTGTTAATTAGCAATTTTTGTCTTTCACTCGTTTGTTACAATGTGTAAGTACATTTATAAGAATAATTAAAATACAGATCCAGGTACATACAGAAATCAAGCACTAATATTGCTTTGACATTATTGTATGCCACAGCACAGAATAGATAATAGTACTACGTACAGAAGATCCACTCCGCAAAATCATTTAAAGAAATAGGGACTCTCGCTACGATACAATAAGGTGCAATTCAGCTCGCACAGCGCACACAACCTACAGTTATATTTGCCTCTCTTTCTATCGCTAGCGGCGCTCGTGCCGGTTGCTTGAGACGAAGATACCCGGCGGGCGGGTGGAGTGGGATCCCCCTGGCCACAGGAAATAGACTGGCATGGCCCAAATGGGCCTTTACAGTTGCAGTACCATTTTGGCTCTTATGACATCGAACTTATGAATGGTACAAATTACGATATGTAAAGGTTGACATGCTCTTGATTGTACAACAAAAGAAAGAAATAATAATAATGACATTGAAACCTTACATGCTAGTGTTTTAGCAATAAGGCGGCCTTATTGCTGAAAGCAATCTTTTCAAGGCAATCTTAGGATAACGAAGTTCTGAAAGAAAGAAATAGATAGAATATAAACCGAGTAAATTTTTGACAAAACCAAAAACGTGATTTAAAAATATGATCAGCGCCATCTGTTGACATACAAATGAATTATTTAGACCAACCTACCAACGCGCCAACCGGGCTGTCAGATGACATCAATTTTTATACCCCGCCCCCACCCCCCCCATTTTTTGTCCGAACACAAAGTACAGCAGGTTTTTTTATACCACTAAGGTGCAACAAGGCCGTCTGATGGTAAGCAGGCATGGAGTAAGAAATAGAGCTCAGGAGACCTTACTCACCGTAGGACCACAACATGGCCGAGACCAATGCTATTTGGCTACCTTCTGTAAGGTGGAGGTCCTTCCCCAGTTGGGCTGCTCCGAATAGTCCGAATTGAGCGGATTATCCGCTGTGCCCTACCTCTCTTAAAAATTTAAAATGGTATAATTTTATCCTTAATTTTCAGGTACAGCTGAAACTCTCACGGAAAGTCGTATAGCTTGTTCAATTGAAATGAAAGATGCATATCTATACTATATATTAAAAAGGCATCCGGGTAGAACAATAGTGTTTTGCAACTCAATATCAAGCGTGAGAAGGTAATGTTTTTTTTTTTCAAAATAAATGTACAGTCGCTTCGAGGATAGCAGGACCATCTTTACAATGATTTTTGGTTGCAACATCCAACATCCTAGTGGACACATGTGGCTCTAACAAACAAAAACCCTGTTTGGTAACAAAGAAAAGGGTGGAGCTGATAAAAAATCAACTTACAAGATGTGCAAGCGATTTTATTTTAAAAGTCCTTCTATCTTCGAGGCCACCGTATTAAGGCGCTGTCCCAATGCTGCGCACGAAGAGGCTACGCACGTGTGTTAAGCTTTGCTTTGCAAGAGGATATACGTGATTGTTTCCACTGCAACCCACGGACACGTTAACCATCAAGTGACGTCATTGATACACGCGTGGCTTGCTCAACATAGCTCAACGCTGTCAACGCCATGCACGCAGTGAATGCGGTACACAGCTTGTTCCACAAAGCGTGCACATCGCTGCGCACGCTGTGCACGAACACGTGGGCCACGTGGCACATTACAAACCAAAAACTATGACAATCAATGCATAGCCTCTCCGTGCGCCGTGGTGGGCCACGCTACAGCTGTACGTAGTCGTGGTTTTATATTCGTGTATAGCTTGTACTGCAGTGGAAACGTAGACCCACGTAGTCATCCACGCAGCTGTAATGTGCCACGTGGCCCACGTGTTCGTGCGCAGCGTGCGCAGCAGTGGGACCGCGCCTTTAGTCAAAGGGCTACAAATTTTAAGTGGCTTAAAAAAAAGATAAAGATTTTTTATGATGGATCCTTTTGAAACTATGTCACACTGGAAACATTACAGACATTTTTCATCAACATGTAACTTAAGAGTGCGCACACAGGCGTTAGCCACTTGATTCGAAAACTGAACTTTTCGAAGCTCTTAATATCTATAAAAAACTTTTCTAACAGACTTATGAATTACACAAAATGTTAGACAATATTGTTGCCTAAATAGTTAGTAGAAAACATTTTGTCATGTAATGGAATATTTATGAATGCTATCGTGATAACCGAACAGTGTTTTCTCGATTTCACGTTCAGTGCTAACTTCGGATGTCAAAATATCCCCGTAATGCTGCCAATTGTAAGAAATAAATTATAAAATCTAACGGCAAATATACTTAAGCATATAGTTAGTAGAACATTTTTGTAATTTTTTGTTACATAAATAAGATATTAACATCCAAACTAAGTGAAATTACGAAGAAAGTCAAGTCGTTGTTATGTTTGTTTTCACCATTAAATCTTAGTTATTTTATGTCAATATTATCATCATCTAAGAGATAAAGGTATTCCCTAAAATCTAGGCTCCAAAATTTATGATAAATGTTTACCATTATTTTTCCACCAATTTTTGAATATAGCCATAAAACCACTATAAAACGGCGCGCGTCTTTTGTTACGACTCAGTCGAGCCGCCGGCTCTGCGGAGAGTGGTCACGTCGCTCCGGTGCAGGACCTGACCTCACGTAACCTTTGTGCCCATACGCAGTGCAAACCGTGTAGCGCGACCGACAATCTAGATACTTTGGTAAGTAAAATATGACTTTTTGATGATATGACGACGAACTATTTACTTTTTTAGTGACAACAACATAATATGTTTCAGAGTATGGGGAACAAAAAAAAGCAGTTTTTATCGAAAAAAAGAAAAAGACGAAATGTTGAAAATTTAAATTTAAAAGCAAGGGCTAAAAGGCTGGTGGTACCTATTATTAATATAATGGTTATAAATTATAATATATAACAAGTTCTAATAAGGAGGTCGGTTATTGCGAAATCGTAAAAAAATTGCTGTTTCATATGTTTCAGTCCGTATGATGAAGGAGGACACGAGGAGGAAGAAAAACAAGATCCCGTACTTTTTCATCTTCTTCAAAATGAAAACCATCCTGGATGAATCTGAATTGAATCCCAAACCCAACCAAAGAATCATTTCTCTTTATAACCCATTTGTTCATCTTTTCGTTTTTTTTGAGGTTGTGGGTGAAGCGCTAGTCTCACAAACTTGGCTATGAGGTCTAATAAAAGCTAGTTAAATCTACTACAAAGTATTTCCAATGACGGTTCTTCGTAGGTTACGTGGTTTTTTCCAATATTTCGCGAAGTACGTAAAACTTGAAAATTTCAATGTTTGGTAAAATTAGGTCATATTTGAGGAGCCACAGCTTGGCTCCTATGTTGTCAATAGAGCTGCGATTGGTGTCACATTCTAGGTAATGTATGTAATTTAATACATATAGGTGTAGAAAACATTGTTTGTGAAAAATGCATAGTTTTAGTCCCGGAGCAAAAATTTCTAAAATTTCGCAATTTTTTCAGAAACTGCTACCTGCTGATGCTTTTAATTATGGCTTTTTTCTGCAATGGAGTAACTTAGAGCAATTATTTTTCCTTTTTTGGATAGCAAACAATTGTAGATCTTACGCAAATAACAAAAAAAGTCCCAAAATTACGAAGTTTTTCTCGGTTTTCTCAATTTCCAGAAGTTTTTCGAAGTTGCAAATTGGAATTCACACTACTACTCTTACAGACCCATACAACTTTCCGAAAATGGAGAACTACATCACGTTTTGTTAATTAAATATCTAATTCTACTAAGCTATTCGGCTTGTAACCCCCTTTCTGTAACATCCTGTTTAATTACTAATTATGTTTCAGTGATAAGCTACTGTGTCTATTTGCGGTATGGACTGGGCCCCAATTTTGTCTGAAGACTGCCAGAATTAAAAGAGATGATGAATTTTGGTCATCAAAGATGGAATCGAAACTGTTGAAATTTTACAAGAAATGTATTTTACCAGAATTGGTAGATAGATGGAAGAGTCTATGTATGTCAATTAGAGACACATGTTTCTAATACAAATAATTATATGTACCTATATCTATTACGAGTACTTTATTGTTATACTTCTCCATAATCCATAGGTATTAATACACGAGTAAAGATACATTATTTGTATTTATTTCCAAACGAGACATGAAGAATGCCGAAAAAAAAATCTATTACATAATAACTATACTTATGTTTTACATAGAAATAGGTCTGTAGCTAAAATCACATGAACTTCGAGTCTACTATTATATTAAATAGTGAAGTCTTATCATAAAAGTATCAAAATCATTTGTCTTCGCCGGCGCACGCTCATGTTCGTGGCTCAGTAGTTTCGTAAAATAACACGCTTCGATTTTGAGTTGCGTTGATTTGGATGCGCGCTCTTAACATTACAATGTTATTGTAAACGTAAAATAAAAAAAAAGCGGTTGTTTATAGTGGGTTATATTACGAGTGGCTTTTTTATACCACCAAGTTGGCAAACAAGCATACGGCCCGCCTGATGGCGATCACCGTAGCCTATAGACGCTTGCAATACCATGAGTATCACTCACGCGTTGCCTACCCTCCCAACCCCCCCAAGTGGGGCTCCGGAGATGTCACCGTAGGAACACAACTTGGCCGAGACCAATGCTATTTGGCTACGATACGATGTAAGGTGGAGGTCCTTCCCCAGACGGGCTGCGAAAGATGCAGAGCGGATCATCCGCTGTGCCCTATCTCTCTTAAATCTGACAGATTTATAAAGTCCGCAGCACCAAACAACCATCAATCAAATAAACAGGGGATGAGCACTGTTAGCTGTAACACAGGGTCAAACCTACCACAGCTGCAGAAGCTCTCTCTGTACTATACATATATTTTAGTTTTTAAGAAGTAGCTTTATATATTGGCTAAATGTTTATATTAAGAATTTTTGTAAACAGTACTTTTTAAACTGTATATGTTTGTGGACCAAATAAATAAATTTATTATTATTAATCGTTAAATTGATTATAAAAAATAGCTTCAATATTTTTTTAAAATTTTCGTTATAAAAAAATCTTTTGACATTTCTTTTTTTTCATTCCTATTCCCATTTTAAGTGTTAAGTAAGAAATATTTTTTTAGCATAAAGCATTTGAATGTCGGTTCATCAGCAAATTCACGTGTTTTTCTTCTTTTTACAGGTTATCACAATTATTCACGTTGCTAAAGTGTCACCCTCTGCCGCTACACGCCAGCTTACAGCAGCGGCAAAGATTGAGGAATCTTGAAAGGTAATCATCACCCGTCCTGACCACCTCCGTGGCGTAATGGTTACCATGCCGGCTCCCCAGGAGGTCCCGGGATCGAATCCCGGTCATGATGAAAAACGAACTTTTTCTAATTGGTCTCGGGTCTTGGATGTTTATCTATATATGTATTTGTTATAAAATATAGTATTGTTGAGTTAGTATCCCATAACACAAGTTTCGAACTTACTTTGGGGCTAGCTCAATCTGTGTGATTTGTCCCTATATATTTATATATTTTATTTTTATCTTTACATCCGTCTAACCCTAATGGTTTCAATTCACATGACGTAGCTTTTTGGCTTGTTTTAAGCCTAGTTATCACGTAGATGGCGCCACTGCGACTTAAGGCAGTTTTAAGAAATGAATAATTTCGCCACCATTACTAACCTTCCCGGTAGCTCAGTTGGAAGAGCACTCCGGCCGGATTTCGATAGAACGTTGGTTCGAATCTCACCTGGGGCCGGACTTGAAAATACACGTTAGAGCGAAGCCCCATTAGCGCGTTGCGTTGCGTCGGCGCAACGGAACAACGCATTGTATGCCACACCTGCGTTGCGTTGACTCTGCGACAACGCAACGCAAGAATATGCACGCCGTCGCAGCTGCGTCTCAGTTCACCCTTCGCAATGGATCACTGTCCGCCAACGCAGCGCATCACCCTCCCTCCCGCTTCGTCTCTTGTCCGTCGATCCGTTGAAACGTCGCGCGCGACGACGCAACGGTCTATGGGGCATGTCATAAAAAATATATGGAAAACGACGCAGCGACGACGCAACGCAGCGCAACGCACTAATAGGGCCTCGCGTTTATTTGTATAACAAATTCCCGGTTTCTAAATTTTTTTAATAAGAAAAAAAGCCTAGAACACGCCGCAAACACCGGGGTTTTTCCCAGTATCCAAAGCCTACCTACCTAACGATGCTACTGGACTTTTGATCAGTTATAATAATTGCAGGTTCCGCGACGACCCTAACGGAATACTGATGGCTACTGACGTGGCTGCACGCGGCTTGGACATACCAGACGTGGACCACGTAGTGCATTATCAAGTTCCCAAAACTGCTGAGGTGAGTTCTATTGTATTGACAGACCTGATAGATAGATAGATAATTTTTTTATTTGCATCAGCTAAAGCACACTTTACATAAAAAGAAAGAATACATAAATCTCAATAAAAATATACAAAACAACATACCAGTGAAACAAATATATGTCGACGCGCGCTGGCGCCGGCGATAATAACTTGGAATTTTAATCTCCGTGGTTCAAAGAAGTGCGTTTGTTTATGTTAGCGAGCTTATCGCTCGGACAGTGATTGTAGATCCATGGGAACAAAGGTGACACAATGGTTTTTGTTGCCGAACGTAGCCGTGGGTCGGTTGGTCTTGTCGTGAAATTGTTTATGTTACAAGCCCAGAAAGCTTGAGTAAGTGTACTGAGCGGGAGAACCATTCTGACCGGAGCGGAGATCGAACGCGACCCACGGATTCGTTGATCGTTCCCTTTCTTAATCTAATTTATTTGCCAAATCTAAGTTCGTAGTTTTAACAGTGCATTTATAAAACAGTCGAAGTAACAGCTAACTATTAGTGTTCGAACTTGTTTAGTTATTGAATTAGTGTTAAGTTATTTGAATTATTATTATCTCTCATAAGTATTTGCCTCGCGTGTTTCACTTTCCGCCCACAAGTCTACTAATATGGAGAACCCCTCTGATGACGTCCGAGAGCCGCTCGCTCCGACATCAGAAGTGGGATTCGCGCCGCGAGAGCAAAGTGCAATAGAGTCGCAAGTGCAAAGTGATGCAAGTCCAGAAGGGAACTGTGAAAATGACCCGCATCGTCTCACCTCACACATCTTGGTCAGTCGTTTGATTTTTATTTTGGTTAAATCTGGTTCCGAATGTTCTTTAATGAAAGAAACTTTAGCAAATAAATTTGGAAGCAAACGTTCATGGTCTTTGGTAACGTTGGTGGGCATTGGTAATGCTGATGTGTATAAGTAGCACTTGTCAGATTTTATCTGAAGTTTTTATTAACGATAGCATGGTCGAGCTACTTTTTCATGTTACGTTTGATGATATTATTGAATTATGGAATTATGATTGGTAGAGATTTGTTTACGCAAGATTTTACTGTTTAAATTTCTAATGATGGCTTCAGTGCAAAAAGACACTTGTTGTTAATGAAATTGGAAAATAAGTTTGTAATTTTAATGATATTAATTCGGATGTCAGTGATGGGTATCATGCCAATTTAGTTAATGAATTTAAGAAATACGAAACGTCATTTGTTGATAGTACTTCATGAGGACGTGCAAATACTGGTGAGATTGAAATAAGACTCATTGATCTTAATCGAATAGTTCCAAGGCGTCCTTACGGACGTCCTTACAGAATGAGCTTTTGCAAACAAATATTATTAGACCAAGACTTTCCATTTGCGAGTCCTGTACTTTTAGTCCAAAAGAAAGACGGCTCAGATAGAATGTGTGTAGATTATAGAGAATTAAATAAAATACTGTGCCAGATAGATTTCCATTGCCACGTAATAATGATCAAAGTCAACGTTTGAATTTTACAGTTTTAGACGTTCCTTCCGGTTTTTATCAAATTCCTTTTCATAATGTAAATACGAAATTGTACGTACGGCGTTCGTTACACCATGGCCGTAAATAAATAAAATGGAATAAAACACTTCCGTCATTTTTTTTGTTTTTTTTGTTAGGTTGACAGTTTACTGTAATGACCGATTGTAACTCATTGCAAGCATCCCGATCAAAGATTGACGTAACACCTAGAGTTCATAAGTGGTGGACTTTCTTACAGTCATTTGATTTTGATATTGTGTATAGAGACGGCAAACGAATGGTTCATTTCGATTTCTTTTCGCGAAATCCATTGCGGGATAAGCATACAGGTCAAAAAGTAGAAGAAAAACGAGTTTATTTATTTATTAGAAATTACAAAAAAAAATGGTTACACGCTGAACAGCAACGAGATGCTGAAATTACTGAAATTGTTTCAAAAATTAATAATGATTTGACTAATGATGAAGTCTCACATGTTGTGAAGGACGGCGTAGTTCATCGCAAGATACAGCTCAATGGGAGGTCACGAATTTTACCTATTGTTTTCCGTTGGTCAGTGATAAATCATGTTCATGAATCAATTGTACATTTAGGTTGGGAAAAGACTTTAGAAAAATCATAATTATTTTTACTGGTTTCCTAATATGAGAAAATATGTAGAAAAATTGTTGAGAATTGTTTAGCTTGCAAATTATCGAAATCTGGTAAAACATAAGTTTAAACTTTAACTGACACCGAAAATTGATATTCCGGATGCCACCGGCAAGCTAAGTGGGCAACAAAGTGCCATAGAGTATATTTTTGTTTTGCTTGACGCGTTCACTAAGTACGTACGACTGCGCCTTATCTCACGTATTGTTGCGCCTAGCGCTATTAATGGTTTGAAATCTGCTGTAAATTTATTTGGTGCTCCAACTAGGATGATTGCGGATCAAGGCAGGTGCTTTGGAAACAAAAACTTTCGCGATGAGTAATCAAAGCCAGTCCTCTAGAGTTGTTAATTGGTAAATTATCTCTGTAAATTATATCTGTCACTCTTTGCTTTAGATGACCAAGACCATGATGAAGTTGATATTGTTGAAATCAGACAACAAGCGGTTAAATCTATAGTGATAATGCCAGTAACGATTTGATAAAACGAAAGCTAAAGTTTCTAAGTTTGCTGTGGGTGATTTTGTTTTAATTGGGAACCATGAGAGGAATCAGATGTAGTTGGACCCGAAGTTTCAGGGTCCGTTTGAAATTAGTAACTTGCTTGACGGAGTCGATATTGTTTGAAGGCTATAAATAGCAATAGAACTTTAAAGTATGCTCATGAACGAGCGATGCCAGAATGTTATGTCCCCACAGAATTTGACGATCTTTTTGATGACAGTCAGATAACAAAGAACAGTCAGAATCAGCCGTTGTCGGCGCTAGTGGAGTTGAAGTTGTATAATGTGATTTGTTTATTTCGTGCCCTGTTGTTGTTGTCGATCGTAGGTCATATTCCTAACCCAGTTTAGCTGGTCGGAGACTGCGCGGCGGCAATGAGCAATGGGTGCACTAATGGAGTTGGCTTGCGGATGTGTTCCAATGGTCATAATGGAGTTGGCTTGCGGATGTGTTCCAATAGTCATAATGGAGTTGGCTTGCAGATGTGTTCCAATAGTCATAATGGAGTTGGCTTGCGGATGTGTTCCAATAGTCATAATGGAGTTGGCTTGCGGATGTGTTCCAATAGTCATAATGGAGTTGACTTGCGGATGTGTTCCAATAGTCATAATGGAGTTGACTTGCGGATGTGTTCCAATAGTCATAATGGAGTTGACTTGTGGATGTGTTCCAATAGTCATAATGAAACTGGTGTACTTATGGAGATATTTCTAGAGTCGTGGTAATGCGATTTGGTTGAAAATAAATCACATTAATGATGTTTTACAAGATTTAAATATAGAAAAGATGTTGTTAATAGAATCTACGAGTAGAACTGTGCTTTGTTGAATTTTATAATAAGTAACAATTTTGGTTTATTCTGTGGAGGCCTTACATTCTGTGGACATGGTAGTTTTGTAGGATAGCCGAACGGTACATGACAAATTGAGATCTTGAGATCCTGGTGCACACGAGGACGTGTGAGAGTCAGGATCGCCGTGTCGGCGCGCGCTGGCGCCGGCGATAATAACTTGGAATTTTAATCTCCGTGGTTCAAAGAAGTGCGTTTGTTTATGTTAGCGAGCTTATCGCTCGGACAGTGATTGTAGATCCATGGGAACAAAGGCGACACAATGGTTTTTGTTGCCGAACGTAGCCGTGGGTCGGTTGGTCTTGTCGTGAAATTGTTTATGTTACAAGCCCAGAAAGCTTGAGTAAGTGTACTGAGCGGGAGAACCATTCTGACCGGAGCGGAGATCGAACGCGACCCACGGATTCGTTGATCGTTCGCTTTCTTAATCTAATTTATTTGCCAAATCTAAGTTCGTAGTTTTAACAGTGCATTTATAAAACAGTCGAAGTAACAGCTAACTATTAGTGTTCGAACTTGTTTAGTTATTGAATTAGTGTTAAGTTATTTGAATTATTATTATCTCTCATAAGTATTTGCCTCGCGTGTTTCACTTTCCGCCCACAAGTCTACTAATATGGAGAACCCCTCTGATGACGTCCGAGAGCCGCTCGCTCCGACATATATAATAGCTCAGTGTGTCGATTTCTCGGAGAGCAAAACACTGCTTTTCAGTTATCACCCACACGGGGCGGGAGGCGCGCAGACGGTACAGACGTAAGCCAAATACTTTAAGCTGCTCATTAGAATATTGTAATTATTAAAAATCACAAAATTGTGTAATAATAATTAATATCCGATTAAACAGTATTGCAGTGATGGAAAATTAAATACATAGACGAAATAAAATGATAAAAATATATATTGTAAAAACATAAATAATAAAAACTTAGGGTACAAGTGTGCTCGAACCACGCATACAGAGTTTTACACCTGGTGGTAGATTGGTTAATAATGGGTGTTTTATCTCAACTGCCGCAGATTCGAATCCTGCTCGAGGCAACCGTGTGTGCATATTTGTCTTAAACTGAATATTTTCTATGTATACTAAATGTTTATTTACAAAAAGGGTATCAATCTATATGTTACAGTTAAAAACCAGTTTTTTTATACGATACGGTGGCAAACAAGCTTTCGGCCTGCCTGATGGTGAGCGGTAGCCGTAGCATATGGACGCTTACAGTTAGAAAGCGTTTTTCCTAGTTAGAACAAATTTTTAATTAAATGCCATTGTTAAAACTATTTCTAACTAGGGAAAACGCGTTCTAACTGATAACGAGGATAGCTGTAACATATCAGCCATCTAGTATCCATAGTACAGTCAGGTGCACGTCGAGCTACACTTTCAGTACAATTTTGGCTCTTAAGACATAGATCTTAATAATGGTAAAAAGTTCAATATATAAAGGTCAACCAACTCTTGACTGTAGAAACTTTGCTTAGTTAGAAACTAGATGGCGTTGTGTGATTCATCCAATTCTGTTTTCCAGAACTACGTACATCGCAGCGGTCGTACAGCCAGAGCCAACAAGGAAGGAATCACAATTTTGATGATGGAACCGTCCGAGGCATATCACTACTTGAAACTGTGTCGGACACTCAATAAGAGTAAGTCATTTAATCATTTTATTACTGTTCTCAAGCCTGTTGTTTTTAGAGTTTCGTGTCTAAAGGGTGCCAACGGGACCATATTACTAAGCCTCTGCTGTCTGTCACCAGACTCGTATCTCGTTAACCGTGATAGCTATACAGTCGAAATTTTCAAAGATGATGTAAATTATGTTGCCGCTATTATAACAAAATACCTATACTAAAAATAGAATAAATATTGAGTACCTACCTGTAGGCGGTGGGGTCAGAGGAGAACAAAAAAATATTAAACTTTCGAGATAATATGGCGCGAGCGCGGCGGACGGAGCGAACACGCTCGCATGGATTCGGGCTCGCTTGCCGGACGCAACTGCGCGAGCGACCGAGCGCTCGCGTTCAAATTTCAAATCCTTCACCCCCGCGCGGGGTGCATGCCGCGCCTGTTGGCTCCGCCCCTACGCCCCCGCGTTTCATTTATTTAACCAAAAAATAACGGTCGCCAACACTCCCAAACAACTAATGTTGTATAGATAATGGCACGGAACCCTTACTGCGCATGTCCCACTCGCACTTGGTCGGTTTTTTAAATATTTTTTATAAATTCGTTATTTCATGACTTATTTTGCCTATACCGATTTTTTCATTGAAATTGTACTACTTAAAATAAGGGCCGCTCGTAAGTCCATACCTACTAAACTTTTAATTAATGTTTACCACCGTTCTTTTTATCTTAAAATTTTTAGGCCGTTAAAATTTGTGGACCTTATAAAGATAGGCCCGTGGTAGAGTGGTTAGCAATGGCTACTTTATCTCTAGGGTTGTAGGTTCGATTCCCGCACTAGACATTTGTGTGCATGAACATCTTTTTGCCTTGTTCTGGGTGTTTTCTATGTATAATATTATGTATTTATTTACAAAAAAAGGTATTTGTTAATATTTATCAGCAATCTAGTACCCATAGTGCAAGCTTATAGCTTAGTTTGGGACTAGATGGCGTTGTGTAAATCGACCAAGAATATTTATTTATAATCTTAGTTGGTGCCATTTTGTATTTCAACAGCATCGGAGCTCCCCACGTTCCCAGTTCCCCCGTCAGCGTTACTCCCTCTCAAGGAGTTGATGAATGCCGCCAGAGACCTGGAGTCTCTGGAGCTGAAGAAGCGCAGGGCGCAGCAGGCCGAGGGCTGGCGGGAGAGGGTCGCCAGGGAGATGGACATCGTGCTGGATGATGACGATGTGTATCCTTTTGCCATTAACCCATGCCAGACCGCCACCCAAGAGGTCCCGGGGTTGAATCCCGTAAGGGTGATGAAAAATTAACTTTTTCTGATTCCTCGGGATTTGGAGGTTTATCTAAATATATTATGTATTTGTTATAAAATATAGTATCGTTGTGTTAGTATCCCATAACACAAGTTTCGAACCAGTGGCGGCTGGTGGGTCATGGCTCTGGTGGTGCACTTTATCAGCTCACTGAGTACTCCAATTCGAAATTGCAATAGAACAACATTTTGTCTTTACAAAGGCTAAAACAAAATAATGTATCGAGACGCTCACATCCACAGAGCCATTTCTTTCTGGTATACATTTCACTTTTAAAACTTCGCGTAAATGATTTATTTTTCGATTTACACTCTTGTTTCAAGTTAAGAAATGACCTGGGCAGTCCAGTTGATTTTAAATCTATCTTTTGTTGAAAAGTTTTATTATTGCTTTTAATAAAGTCAATGTTATAGTTAATGCTCATTTTAACAGCTATTTAGTCACACAACTGCCCAACACACAAAATAATAAGTTATTTTATTATAATTTATAATTCTATCACAAATCACAATGTAAACAATATCAAAAACAAACAAGCTACGCGGTCGTCCGCTCTCGGTTTTTCGTTCGCCGGTTCTCGGTAAACTCCGGCTCGTGCGTGCGGCGCACGCGAGCTGTCTAATTTTCCCATACATTTTCTATTGCACTATCTCTGTCTCACGCGCCAGGCGTTTTGGCTCGTATTTCATAGACGTTCTATGAGTATTCGCCGTGCGCGTGGCCTAGCGCACGGCGAATTGTCTTTACAAGCGAAAATAAGACTTAATACTTTAGCTAAGAGTTGAAATTGTTTTGTAACAATTTCGTTAATGTTGAATCAATCGGATTATTAAGCATTTTTTTTCTGAACCTATTAAAATCTGGTAGTTCAGTGCACGAGCGCACTTAAGGTACAACCGCCCCTGTTTCGAACTTACTTTGGGGCTAGCTCAATTTGTGATATTTATTTATTATAAACGTTTATAAATAAATCCTTAACAAATAACAATCAGTCCGGTTAAGTCTGTAGACCCTAAAATTGACAAGGCAGTGAAAATTAAGAGAAGGCAGTTGGAGTCACTGCTCACTCGTCCATTGTTCCCTAAAGGATTCTCATTCAAGTATCCGACGCTTAACGACCCGGCCATGTTTGCGACAAGCGACGAAAATGCTTTACAGGTTAGTATTATTGTTAAAAAGGGAGGTCATTTCAATGCTTCCTCCTCCGTCTATTTTTTTATACCACAAAGGTGGCAAACATGCATACGGCCGGCCTGATGATAAGCCGTCACCGTAGCCTATAGATAGACGCTTGCAACACCGGGAGTATCACTCACGCGTTGCCAACCCTCCCCCCCCCAAGTGGAGCTCTGGAGCTTATTCACCGTAGGAACACAACATGGCCGAGACCAATGCCATTTGGCTACGATACGATGTAAGGTCGTTCCCCAGACGGGTTGCAAAAGATGCAGAGCGGATTATCCGCTGTGCCCTACCTCTCTTACTTTCCGTATTTACTAACATCTTTTAGTTTTATAAGTTTGTACGCTACTAACCATTGGACCTTTGTTGTCAAATAAATGGCGACCTCCATCACGTGGCGTAATGGTTACCATACCTGCCCGCTACCCAGTAGGTCCGGGAAGGGAGAATGATTATGGGTTGATATGATGCTGACTAATATTTATTAATTTGCTTCAAGGTAATGAAAAAAGCCATGGAAACAGGCCAATTGAAGAAGGACAAAAGGACAAGCAAAAATGCGCCATTAATAAAGTTGCATAAATCCTTGAAAAAATAAAATGTTTAATAAAAAAAATTGTATCGATTATTTAGTTTTAATTAATAAATCATACTAATATTATAAATGAGAAAGTGAGCTTGTTTGTTATTCCTTCACGGCTTGACTAATCAGCCGATCATTATAAAAATTTGAATACATATCGTCAGGGGTACAGAGCCCACATAGGCTACTTTTCATCCCGTGAAAGTATGCCATTCCAATGGGAAAATGTTTTATCTACTATAGGTGGCGCTGCAATTGCGAAGTCGGCCAACAGATGGCGCCACAACTCGCGCTATGGGTTGTTTTGTTGTCGAACGAGATTTATCGAAGCCGCGAGGAAAAGCTAGTCTATACTAATGTTATAAAGAGGAAAGATTTTATTGTTTGTTTATTTGTTTGCATTGAATAAGCTCCGAACCTACTGGATCGATTTCAAAAATTCTTTCACCAGTAGAAAGCTACATTATCAGGGAGTGACATAGGCTATAGCTTTCCCCGAAATTCAATGTGGTTCCCACGGGAACGGCTCCAGATCTTCACGCGGACGAAGTCGCGGGCAAAAAAGCTAGTAAGTAAATAAATTAAACAATTTTATTTGTGATTTTATAATTATTTATTTGTACAAAGTGAATACGGGCCTTAATACTATTATTATCATAGATTTAGTATATACATAGATTTAGTATATAGCCTTTGGTTTGATTAAGGCGAGACAAAAAACAAAATACACTAGTGTGCGTGCAATGTACACGCGTGCAAGCGTGATATATAATTTTGTGGATTTTCCTTTTTGTATGAGTTACATCCAGACACTGCACAGGAAAACATATTTAATCACGTCTAATTAACACCAAAACTACACTTAAAAAACCATAAATTTTGTAAAAATAAGTAGGATTTGCCTTTAACACGACTGACGTCAGGCCGATACAGTCCGATAGCGTGTATAGGAAAATGGTCTCGCCTATCTATCTCGCTCTAACCAACGTGTATGCTATGATCTATCTCTTTTGCATCGCCAATCTTACACTAGTATAGAATAAATCTACGATTATTATACAATTATTACATGTCAATCATTTCTTTGCTAAACAATTCAATTTCTGTATCCAATAAAGGTCTATGTGTAACATATACTTCTTTTTCTCGTCTCCTATTTACACAAATGTATATACACTGCCCTACAATTATTATAACCAAAACTATTACTATACCATACCATATATAATTAGTGGATTTATCTTCAATCGTTATTACTTCTGTTGGTTCGACAATAGCTCGGTTTTTTATTATATTTGCATAGTAGTGAGCCGACTGTCTCGCTGTTCTTGTGCGTAGTGGATCGTTGAAATCTACTTTGTATAGGCCATATTTGAAACTGAAAAAAGGAGATAATAATATGGAAACGATGTAAACCCTGTTTTTCTTAACTTGACCAATGTAGTAAACAATCTTAGCACGTCTTTTTAACGAAAATAGGCAATTAAAATTATCATTCACACCCAAATAATAATAATAGAGATAGATAGATAGATAGAATATACTTTATTTGCAATTCACAATAGTTAGGACACAGTATACATAAACACAACATACACACTATTGAAATCGCAACAAGGCGGCCTTATTGCTAAAAAGCAATCTTTTCAAGGCAACCTTAGGGTAACGAATTATTTTATGGACTGGGCAGGGCTAGTAAGATAAGTACTCATGAATAGGAATTATAATATAAAATATGACATAAAAACTACGAATAACGAATATCATAATAACAATAAATATACATAAATGCGTACACATATATTTAATAGTATTATTATAGTCAAAGTTTAACTTTACTCGGCATTAAAACCGGTATTTATGTATTATATATAGGTATATATAATACATAAATATACATAATCATATACGCATATGAGAAACATAAGTACTAGGTATATAAAGTCAAAGAGCCAGGAAATGACATTTCACTTGCCTTTTGAATATGTCAATGGATTTCGCTTTCCTAATGGTGACTGGTAAACTATTCCAAAGTCTGATAGCCTGAATGGTGAAAGATTGATCTAAGAATTTGGAAGAATGAATAGGCATGAGAAGAGTGAGATTATCAGAAGAGCGGAGAGATAGGCCATGGGCAGAAGAGGAAAAATTAAAGCATTCTTTTAGATAGGAGGGGGTTCGAGGATTAAAGAGTATAGAGTAGAGAAGGGAGAGAATGTGCATATCTCTACGCTGACGAATGGGAAGCCATTTTAATTGTGCACGGTAATCGGAGACATGGTCAAATTTACGTAGACCGTATATAAATCTGATGCAAAAATTTTGTAGGCGATCGAGCTTATTAATCAGAACAACGTTAAGGTCAGAGTACGAAGTATCTGCATAATCTAGGATAGGAAGAAGAAGGGATTGTGCAAGAGCAACTTTGGTGGCAGTGGGTAAGAAATTTTTAAGTCTGCGAAGACACCCAGAAGCAGCAAACATCTTCCTGCTTACCTCAGCCACCTGATCTTTCCAAGAGAGTGTCGAATCCAATATTATGCCGAGGTTTTTAACCTTGTCACTGTAAGGGATGCAGATTCCATCAAACATCACCGGAGGTATACGAGATTTCTCCAGTCTCGAAATATACGCTTGGCTACCTATTATAATGGATTGCGACTTGGCAGGGTTAACTTTTAAGCCAAAACGTTTACCAAAAGAAGAAATTCGGTTAAGATTAACGTTGGTTTCTGCAACAGCTAAGGCAATATTGGTCAAAGATGCCTGGCAATAAATTTGCAAATCATCTGCATAAAGGTGGTAGGAGGAAGAAAGTGAATTAGTGATAGGAGAAATGAAAATAGCAAATAGAAGAGGAGACAGCACACCACCCTGCGGCACGCCGGCAGTCGTATCACACCAAGTAGACTTTCGGTGATCAATTTTGACACGTTGCCGACGCCCGTACAGGTAATTACGAAACCAATCACACACTGTAGGAGATATATTAAGAGAAGAGAGAACTGCTAACATAATATCAAAATCAACAGCATTAAAAGCATTGCTGAAGTCAAGTAAAGTTAATAAAGTGAGCTGTTGATTTTCCATGCCACGCCTAATGTCGTCAGTAATCTTAACTAGAGCAGTAGTCGTACTATGACCAGGACGGAAACCGGATTGGAAAGGGTTATGAATGTTATTGGAATTCAGAAAATTATTAAGTTGCCAGTTTACTAACCGTTCCAAAACTTTGGATAGGAATGGAAGTATGGAGATGGGACGGTAGTCACTGAAAACGGAAGGATGGGATTTTTTGGGTAACGGGATGATGTGCGCCTCTTTCCAGCACTCGGGAAAGGATCCAGTGGAAATAGAAAAGTTGAGGATTTTAGTCAGAATGGGAACAAGGAGATCAATTAAAGGAATAATCATATTACGACTAATACAATCACCTCCAACGGCATTAGACGTGATGGACAATATACTTCTCTTAACATCACAGTCAGTGAATGATTTGAAAGTAAATGGTGAGTGATTGGGAGATGGTGTTGAAGAAAGTTGGTTTATAGTGTCTAATTTGACTTTTTTGTCAAGAAATGAGCAAGAAGAGAAATGACTATTTAATGAGTCAAGATCAATATCTGAAGAACAGGAATTTCGCGATTTACCAACTCCCATTGATCTAAGAAATTTCCAAACTTTTGCTTGGTCTTCATTGTCTACAGATTGGTGAATGTGGCGTCGCTGTGCGTCCCTACACACCTTATTGCAGAGATTCCTTGCCTTGTGATATTTGTCCCGCTTGTTGATGTTTGATGGGTCCGCTTTATGGCGAGCTTTCTTATAATATAGTTAGAAATGGCATTTAACACAACACTCTTATTATTCTGGCGATTTATCGATTTTACACATGGATAATTGAATAAAAAGACACGCTAAGATTGTTTACTACATTGGTCAAGTTAAGAAAAACAGGTTCTAAGTAACGTTTTTATTATTTTGAAAATATTTTTTTTAAAGTATAATTTTACCGCCTTCTTTCAAAATAAGAATGGCTGGCTAGTTGTACTTAACAACAAAAAAAAATCATAAATAAAATTATTAATTAATTTTATACAGTGTGTCATAAAGTGGACAAACGGAAATCGAGGATAGAATACGTCAATTTAAAATTAGAAAAAATACAAAAGAAATCTATGTTTTGCATTGTTTAAAGATTTCTTTATTATTTTTCTGTATTTCGAACTTGTCATGTAACAAACAACTTTTGAACCACTGGGGTTTTTTGAGTTCAAATAAAAACATTAGTGACCATTAATAATGTGTTTTGAAGAATAAATGAAATACAAAGGGTTATTGACAATTAGAAAAAAAATATTTAAAAAAAGATTCCAAAATTTTTGTGGTATTTTTTCAATTAAAACAAAAAAATTCAAAATAATGTTTTTTTTTTAATTAGGTTCTACTTAATTTACATCTGCCTGGCCATAAAAAATACGGTTCTAATTTATATTGTTTTTTGAAACAGTTACCTACCTGTATCCCATGATCCACTCATAGTTGTCCACGTTGTCCATAAGGCTCCAAAAAGTGTACCCGATAACATTCACTCCGTCGTCCTTGATTGCCCGCACAATCTTTAAATGTGTGATAAAATAAAAATTAAATATATTTTAGAATCATAATTTATTCGCAAGACAAGTGTAAAGGTAGTTACGTGATTAGTCTGCTTTATAGTAAGTTATCTACAGTCAGGTCACACCCCGAACCCCGAACTCCATACAACGTGCGTGAAATAATTACCTATTTCATTTTTACTACATATCCAATTTCGTCTGTACACGCGCACACGTATGCGCATACGTTCACTAAGCGCACACCTTTGCGACTGCACCCTCCTCGATACCCGCCCAGGGTAAGGTAACACGATTCGGGGCGGAGAGTGGCCATTCTACCTCGGGTTATTACTTATTCAAATCAAAATAAATTATTTTTATTCTATGGTCAGGTGCAAGTGGAGCTTTATACCTGCAGTACAATTTTGGCTCTTATGACATAGAATGGTACGTATGTACAAAGTCGGATATGTAAAGGTTGACATGCTCTTGCCAGTGGCGGATTATCCTTAAGGCAAACTAGGCACGTGCCTAGGGGCGCAAGGTAACAAAGGGGCGCGCGGGCGCGTGGAATTTTGAAACGAATAAAAAAATTACATAAAATTTGATGGATTTCCACCTGTTGGGAAACTCGATTGAGGCCTTCGAGCCTGGTGCTAAGTCCTTCAGCGACTATCCGCCATGATCACGATGTCGTCGGCAAATCGAAGGTGAGTGATAAACTTGACGTTGATGCCGAATCCTTTCCAGTCCAAAAGCTTAAAGGCATCTTCCAGAGAGAGATATAACATCTCCCTGTCTCACGCCTCTGTGTAATGAGATTGCCATCGTGTTCTGTTCCTGTACTCGAACTGACATGGTGGGATTTTTGTATAAGCACGACACCGTCACGCTTCGATATTCTTGCGAGCGAGACGATTCGTGTTGACCCTTGAGAACAGCTTGTAGACGTGGCTCAGAAGCGAGATAGGTCTATAGTTCTTCAAGAGGGTTTTATCGCACTTTATAAAGAACAGAACCACCACGCTTCTGTTCCACGCCTCAGGCGTTTTGCCCTCGAATAACACGGAATTAAAGAGCTTCTGAAGGACTTTAAGTACCGGTGTACCACCCGCTGTCAGAAGCTCTGCAGTGATTCCGTCCTCGCCCGGCGCCTTGTTGTTCTAAAGCTGTTTAAGAGCCATCCTAATCTCGTACAAGCTGATGTCCGGGATGTCTTCGGTGTAATGTTGGGTTAGCGTGGCTCTTGGGTCCCTCGCAGTTCTGCTGCTGACGGGTTTGGTGACTGAGGCATCATAAAGCTGCCTGTCGAACCTCGACTTCCTTGAACACCTCTGCCGTCGTTGGCGCCATGCTACCATCCTTCGTCTTAAGCTTAGTCAGCCGGCTCTGCCCAAAAATGTCTCTTGCGAACACTTTCGAACCTTTATTTCGCTCAATTGACTCCTTGATGCATTTAGCATTGAAGGAGCGAATATCGTGTCGCAAGGACTTTGATATGTGGGTCGAAAAATGAACATGGACAAGACAAAAATAATCATGTCGAATGTCCATGTCACACCCGCCCCGGTCTCAGTTGGAAGCTCGATCCTCGAAGTCTTTGACGAGTACCCTGGACAAATCATCCAATTAGGAAGGTCTAACTTCGAGAAAGAGGTCAATCGACGAATCCGACTCGGGCAGCTTTCGGGAAATTACGGCATATCTTCTCGTCCAAAATTCCTCAATGCTTGAAACGAAGAACCTTCGAGCAATGTGTGTTGTCAGTGATGACGTATGGATCCGAGACGTGGTCGCTCACTATAGGCCTCATAAGAAGGCTAACGGTCACTCAGCGAACCATGGAATGAGCTATGCTTGTGGTTTCTCTACGAGATCGAATCAAAAATGAGGAGATCCGTAGCAGAACCAAAGTAACCGACATAGCCAAACGCATCAGCAAGCTGAAGTGGCAGTGGGCAGGGCATATAGCGCGCAGAACCAATGTCCGATGGGGCAAAAGGGGTCTGGAATGGAGACCACGTACTGGAAAGCGCAGCGTGGGACGGCCGCCTACGGTGGTCAGACGACCTAAGGCAAGTCACAGGAAGCAGGCCAGCAGGTCGCACTGGAAACGTTTGGGGGAGGCCTATGTCCAGCAGTGGACAAATTGTGGCTGAGATGATGATGATGAGATGGATTTCCATGTTCGTTACTATTATCTTGAAATGATAGAAACAGCCTCGTCTTTAATATAAAGTGACAAGTTTGACAGACCCGGTGGTCGAGTGGCTAACAATGGTCACTTTATCTCGAGGGCCGCGGGTTCGAATCCTGCGCAAGGCAAAGATTTGTGTGCATGAACATGTCTGTTTGTCTTGGTCTGGGTGATTTCAAGTATAATAAGTATTCATTTACAAAAAAAAGTATTTATATGTATTTATCAGCATCTAGTACCCATAACAGCTTAGTTGCTTTGTTTGGGACTTGATGGCGTTGTGTGATTCGTCCAAGAATTTTTATTTTATTTATGTAGTGTTGGTATATAAAACTTCCAGCTATGCAATGAGACAGTTAAAATACAGTCATCTATGTATACTATTACCCGTGGTATTTAGTAAAAATTTTGTAATATGGCCGCTAGGGGCGCCCATGCGATGCTTGCCTAGGGCGCTCTCGACATTTAATCCGCCTCTCTTGACTGTACTCCTTTCAATACTTCCTACCCCGTCTAATATATTTCTGATTAAATTCGTTGTGAGTTCCAAGACAGCTGTAATTTCTCCCCTGGGACGTCAATAAGCTTCATTGCTTATTGGCAATCTGAGGTCGCTGTTGTTGATCCTGGCTATACAGGACAATGTGTGGTGGGCTTGTTCCGATAGTCTGCTTTGATTAATTACATTTTGTCTACTAAGTAAAGACGTGCAAAAGGAGGAATCATGCCCCATAACAGATTGCTCACACCCTCTCATAGTACCTACCACGTGTTTTTCAAGGAACAGCTTAAAGATGTCAGTAACGTTGTTTAATATATTACCTGAATCCGTAAAGGCACTACCCTTCAGCAAATTCAAAAATGCTCTCTATAACATTCTTGTGAAAAAGTGTGTCTATAGTATTGATGAATATAAAAAAATTAAATTTTAATCCTTTAATTAATCATTATCATTGTTGATTATAATTTATTACTATTAATTTATCTTTTATGTAATTTTGTTGTTGTAATTAAATATTATATAATTTTGTTAATATTTGCATGCTATTATGTGGCAGGCAAAGTAGAACGTACCTACTTACTTTTAAAACCTAATGTACCTTTGTCTAAGCAAATAAATATATTCATTCATTCATTCATTCATTCATAGTAAAGACAGGCACGACAGAAACGAGTCATCTCAGCTTTTTTTTGTATAGTTAAATTATACCTATACATATATTTATTTTTAAAAAGAGTGCGTGCGCATTATCCGCTGTGTACCTCTTTATATTAGGTATATACTTAATTTATAATTTCCGGGTAATTTTTACTTACCGCTGTCAAGTAATCCTTTATATAATTAATTCTCTTGAGGTCGTTGAGGTCATCTTCAGTCGCGGGGTATCCGTTTTCAGTGATCATAATTTTCATATCACCATATTCATTCTTAACCCACCGAAGCATACGACGGAACCCTTCAGGATAAATCTATTAAAAAAAACTATATTATATGTATAAAATTCAAAGTTCTGACTGACATGACAACTAACTACAAAAACACATATAAAAACTACATATAAAATTCAAAGACTGACTTAACTATATATCAACGTACAGCCCAAACCGCTGCGGTGTACCCAAGACGAAATGAAATCTCTAGACCCAGTACAGCGGAAAAGCAGAAATAGGAGCCATGTGCGGGGCTCCGTCTGCGTCGACCAATTTGTTTCTCGTTTCTCAAAATAAATCCGACAGACAATGAGAAAAAAATAATTCTCACTTGTTCGACGAGCGAACCGATGATGATTCGAACAATTGAGAAAAAAGAAAAAAAAAAAAAAAAAAAAAAAACCCGCCTGCGTAAAAAGCAACTAATAGAAAATCAACTGAAAAGGCAGAAACAAGATAAAAATTCAATAATTACATAAAGCTAGCGAAACAAATCGAAACAATACCGATAAGTACTGTACACATAAATATCAATTCGGTAATTCTTCGAAATTTTATGCAACATATAATACATAACACACAGTCGGAGGCACGCATAAAGTGAGAATGATTTGACTTATCATTAAATTTTTTTTTTTTTTTTTTTTAATTTTTTTTTATTTGTGTCTTTTGTTAGACATTCCCGGTCGTGTCATATTGGCTGGCACCCCACCCCACCGGTTTCAGAAAGTGAAAGAGCAAAGTCCATATTTTTAAACTTTTCCATTGTATTATTTTTATTAGTATTACCGTAATGATAATCATAATATACCTTTTTGAAATCCTAGTGATGTCCTCTTTAATTTGATACCCATATTGTAGTATTAGAAAAAAAAAATGTTTTCTTCACTACGTTCAATGGCGTCGCACAGCCGCCATATTTGCTTTTTTTTAACGTCACCTATCTAAGAACACTTGGGCTGCTAAGACAAATCTAACGATACCTCAATTATGTAGATCTGTTTAGCGGTTCTGGAGATATGAGGTAATAAAGAATATTACATACATACAAGATACGCGTGAAAAACATAACCCTTCTTTGCAGTCGGGTAAAACCCTTCCTTGCAGTCGGGTAAAAATCGACTAGCAAAGAAGAGTTTTTTTTAAAATAGTTTCGTAAAAATTACCACATTTTCTGAGTTCGACGATTCCATCCAGCTAGGTTTTACCCGTAACTTGATGCCGAGCTCTGCAGAACCGCGGATGGGGAAGAACTCCCCTTGCGCTGGCTTCTCATCCACCACAAGCCGACTCATGTAAAAATTGAAAGCGAAGAAGTCAGAAGTACCTGAAATAAAAAGAACAAAATGACGTAATTTTTTTTGAAATTGAAACCCGTTTAAAGGGATACGAGTCTCCCTTCAATTGACGGGGGTTAGAGAATAGAGAGTAGGTACTCTGCCTGACAGCTTCAATGTGGATTAGAGGAGGTCAGTGTTTTTAAGCCGTCTGAAGGCCTTGGTTTAACAACTGTCGTTCACCGACAACAGCCGTCGTCGGAACTTAACGTACCCTCCCAAACACGGAGAATCTCGAGGTAATGAAAACCCATCCAAACACTGGCAAAGTTCGACATTGCTTATCTTGCGTATTTGTCTAGATTTCCACGGTCATTGTTACATGACTATTAGGACCTAACGCTGTGAGCTGTTGTTTCCTGCTTTGATTTTAGTACTATAGACTCTGGAAATGTGCATGGTTCTGCATCTGGCAATAAGGGACTCAAATATCCCTAAATTCCTTTGATAAAGTCTCTCACGTAGTTGTTAAGAAGGGAAGTCCTTTTTACTTCCTGTACTCTGTTTAATTTCTTTCTGATTATGAATGGCCCGTTCCGATACCTTTGATAAATTCCTTTTCTTCTTGAGTAAATGGAGGCAGTCTTGTCCTTGGGTAACCTAACTTCACGCTGTTCTCTGCTACATGTTTCTCAATAGCTGGTGGCCAGCCACCCTCCTTGGAGTATATGGGATGACAAAATATACCATTCTGAAAAAATTGCGGTGCTCAAACACGCTTTACGGCCAAACCCAATATGCGATCTTGATGCGATCTCAATCCAGTATGGATGGCAGAAAAAACAGTTCACACCCGTCACTCCTCCTTCAATAGGTATAAAGTAGGTACTTCGATTGGTTATAGCGTGTAGGGTAATGTGGCTTTTGGATTGAAACGTGAATCTGAGATACGAAAAAAAGTATTGAGGAGATCGCATATTGGGTTCGGGCGTTAGGGATTTACAAAGTCCGTCAATTTAATTTATTCAATTGGCTAGCTAGCCCACAGATGACTTAGCGCAAAAACCTATTCTAAATACCTTGCAGCTTGTGGGTAAGCGTAGGGGCGAATACCGAACTCGCGTAAGTAAATTATCGGTCTGGTTTAAGCCTAGATATTTCTTACGTTAATAATATACGATTTCAACAGTAACTACTAACAGTATACTGAAGTGCTAACTCCACAAGGTCTGTGGCATTCTGTTCCTTTTTCCGGCTCTCCCCTTCGTACCACAGAAAGTGGTTTGCAATTGATAATTGACCTGCAACAAGTTAAATAAGTAATAATAAACATACAACAACTTGGGAGTATGCACTTTCGAATAAAAAAAGAATTTTGAAAATCGGTCCATAATTGACGGAGTAATCGGCGGACATAAAAAAAAACATACAATGAAACATAGAACCTCCTCCTTTTTTGAAGTCTGTTAAAAACTGTGTGAACAACATTTTAATAAACTGCTAAATTATTTGAACTGTGGTTAAAATGACGTCTTATTTCGCATTTATGTAAGAGCGATACAGCGTGTGAGTTTGAAAGTTGTTTTAAAAGTAATTCTACATAATTCACACAGCTCCAACTGGTCCTAAAGTAAGCTATCCTTAACCAGCTTGTGTTATAGGTACCAAAAATCGGATTTATTAATTACTTATAATATAATACATAGTTAGAAAACACTCAGACTCAATACGAAGACAAAATGCCATCATATTTAGATGTTTGCGCCCTCTAGCGTCGCGTAGGTACTGCGCGCTTTCAGAGGAGATTCCTCCGGCGATCGTTGGAGCTGTGGAATGAGATCCCCGCCGAGGTATTTTCTTTAGACTACAATATGGGGTTCTTCAAAAGGGCCTTTAAAGATTTTTGTTGGGTCGGCAACGTGCGAGTGTTACTCCCGGTTGTGCATGCGTCCATAGGTTACTCGCTTACCATCAGGCGGGCCGTAAGCTTGTTTGCCACCTTAGTGGTATAAAAAAAATACGTGTGGCACTCGAGGACTGCCGCGGTAAAGCTATTGCATAGCATTTTTTATCAACTCATGCAATTATAATTATTAAAATTGTTAAATATAATGAGGGAATAGTGGTAAATTTTATCGGTTATATTTTGTATGCAATAAATTGCGTATTTAATTTTGAGTCTTATTTCGTTCGGTTAAGGAATTCTGTTTATTAATTTTATCGGTGTTAGGTTTTTTTTCGTTAAGGAATTTCTTGATTCGGTCGCCGCGCTCAAAGCCTGAGGATAAAAGCTATGCAATCGCTTAAAAACCTTACCTTTAAACTTAGGCCTGAATTCCTGGTCATACATCCTCCATACAGTCGCATGGGCTAATAGAACATGTCTTGAACATAATAAACTCCCCACATCGTCAGGTACGAAAATTAAATGCGGTGTAGCACTAAACCAGCTATACGAAAACTGACAGAAACTCAATGCTTCATTGATTGTGTACCAGATCTTCACTCTGTCACCGAAATGTGTGAAGGCGATCCTAGCGAAGTCGGCTAGCCAGTCCACAATCGCAGGGTTTGCCCAGCCACCTGAAAATTACTAATATTCTATGTTTATGACTGTTGACAACTTCACAATAGATTTCAGCTGTAGTGCTCTGTAATAGCACTTACTATTTACTGGCAAATGTAAACAGAGCTGCAGAGCTGCTAGTTTTAAGCGTACTCATACGTACGCTTAGCAGCACCGTGCTTTTACAGAGCTGGAGGGATGCTACAAAACATAAATCCGATACTTCGGTCGAAGTATCGAAAGAATTTTAGCCATGAAATTCAAAGCATTTCATGGTTATAATTCAACCAACTACTAAAATATCGAAATGAAATGAAATATAGGGACATTTATGGACAATTCATACAGATTGAGCTAGCCCCAAAGTAAGTTCGAAACTTGTGTTATGGGATACTAACTCAACGATATTATATTTTATAACAAATACATATATAGATAAACATCCAAGACCCGAGGCCAATCAGAAAAAGTTCGTTTTTCATCATGACCCGACCGGGGATCGAACCCGGGACCTCCTGGGTGGCGGTCTGGCGTGGTAACCATTACGCCACGGAGGTCGTGAATGAAATTAAATCGTTTATTTCAGAAATTAGACCTTCACAGACACTTTTTCTTGTCATTTACAATTTATATATATATGTATAAAGAAAATAAACTACGTTATATACTACCACCATTTCGGACACAAGCAAAATGGCCACCGGTAAAAGAAATGGCGAAAGAAACCCGGTTACGGCCTTTTTTTGTCATTTTGCAATTTTTTTCTTTCACTCGTTTGTTACAATATATAAGTACATTTATAAGAATAAATGAAATACAGATCCATGTACATACAGAAATCAAGCACTAAACGCGGGATGTCGATCCAAATAGCGCTATGGTCAAATCCTAAATATGTCGAATAAGTAGATGTTAATAAGTACAAGGTATTTTATGGATAGAATTCAACGAGTTACTAAAATAACCTTAAATTTCATGATTAAAATTCTTCCGATACTTCGGCCGAAGTATCGTATTTACGTTTCATAGTATAGTAACCCTCCAGGTCTATTCGTTCCTTTACTGTTCAAATTCTTCAGTTCAGTTCAAAATCTTTCCTCTGTATAATATTATAATAGATTACAAATTTGTCTTTATAAGCTTACCAAGATGGAATAAAGGCATCGGCAAATCCCAATGGTATATAGTTACATGGGGTTCGATCCCTTTAGCAAGTAAACTATCAATTAAGTTATTATAATAGTCAATACCAGCTTGATTTATATTGTTAACAGTCCCATTTGGTAATATTCTAGACCAGGACAATGATATTCTGAAATTATATACTAAAGTCAGGTTTTGTGTCAATAGAAAATTATTCAGTAATATTTTTTTAGTGAGACACGAATCTATAGAATAAAATTTGATGGCACACACAAAATAAAACATTTAAGTAAGTAGTTGAAGAAAAATTTGATATTTTAATCGTTGTACAGAGATGATTAACGAATTTTTTTTGCTCGCTCTCTTAAGTTAGAGAACTTGGTAAGTTACAAAGAGACGAGGTCATTCTCGGTCATTTCTCTTATTTTACACCTTATACACCTTTCAGCCTATTGGTCGGCAACAGCTCTGTGTTCCTTTTTTTTCTTTTATTTATTTAAAACTTAAAAAAAAAAGAATTGTTATCCATGGATGCCAGTCGGTGGTTTCTGCCAATTCGCATTGGAGCATCATTTACCTGTAGAAGTCGACTCCCAATTCAGTCAGCATCTCAATATCCCGTCTCCAAAGGTGGTAGGAGTCACAAGCAACGTCACCAGATTCAATTGTAAAACCTAAAAACTCTTCTGGTGGGTCCACGTGACTCATCACATCCCATACGGATATACCTCTACCTGTAAATATAGCCCCACTATCATTATACTAATATTATAAATGAGAAATTAAGTTTGTGTGTTATTTCTTCATGCCTGACATATATACATGACTAAGCAGCCGCGCATTATGAAAATTTGCATACATATTGTTAGGGGTACAGAGCCAGAAAGAAAGAAGTATTGAAAGGTCTTTCCTGGCTCTAAACAAAAACTTGTTTATTTGAAAGAAAAAATTGTTTTATCTACTCACCATCCTCATTCCAACCCCCTTCGACTTGGTAAGCGGAGGTTGCCACTCCAAATTTAAACCCTGGTGGGAATTTAAGATCCTCCAGGCATAAACCTATCCCTAGAAAAGTGCTGGAAACATTACATGAAGCTGATAAATAAATATACTATGGGGGTTTGAGGGATGGCGAGCGCACTTGGGTTGGTTGAAATTCGTTTTTTATGAGTGAACAGTTTTATTTGTAAATATATAACATTTCGCACTGTTAATCGCTATATCAGATAATCATGTCCAATATATTTTTTTAACACGATATTAATAATTTTATATTCCTATCAGTATCCTATCAGTAAGGATTTTATCATGACAAAAACATTTTTTTATTCTATATACATATATCTGTAACATTTCTTAAATAAATAAAATGTACATAGGTATTTAGTATGTATTATACATATATATTTATACCTATACCTATGTATTATAACATTTTTAGTTTGTACGTATGTTAACATATAAGTAGTCATGTTTTAAAAACCATAGCCTCTTCTGTGTATTTCCGCACTTCTCAATGGTCTGGTAGAGAATGCAATTAGCATTAAGTCAGCCAATTGTATCATTACTTTGTATTGTGGTCAATAAAGTTAAATAAATAAAATACATTTATTATTATAATATTACTACCTTTTTTGCCCGCGACTTCGTCCGCTTGAAGTTCTGGATCCCTTCCCGTGGGAACCACATTGAATTTCGGGAAAAGCTATAGCCTATGTCACTCCCTGATAATGTAGCTTTCTACTGGTGAAAGAATTTTTGAAATCGGTCCAGTAGTTTCGGAGCCTATTCGATGCAAACAAACAAACAAACAATCAAATCTTTACTCTTTATAATAGCTTTTCCCGAAATTCAAGTGGTTCCCACGGGAACGGGTCTAGAACTTCACGCGGACGAAGTCGCGGGCAAAAAAGCTAGTTAACAATAAATATAAAAAAAACACTTACGTCAACACGACTATCTTTAATGGATACATCATAATGACTGAATTAATTTAATGATAAAATATTAATTGAATGTTCACGTGTCTTTTTTTTTGTAAAATCAAAATACACTTCCGTGTAGTAATTGTTTGCTATCCATATTTTTTAAACATACAAGGGATTCACGTTGTCGTAAAGGTGCGTCCAGGCTATACAGTCTAATAATGGTGTACAATGGTGTCAAATTTATCATTTTTTTAATACCACAAAGGTGGCAAACAAGCATACGGGTAATGATGGTTAGCAGTCACAGTAGCCTATGGACGCTAGCAACATCCGGGGTATCACTCGCGCATTGTCGACCCTGTAGAAAGTGGAGCTCGGAGAACTAACGTCGTCGGGTCATGATTAAAAATAAAATCATTACCCGACGTTACTTTTCTCGTTGACTTTGGGTCTAGCTCAATCTGTGTGATTCTGTGTTTGTGTGTGTTGTGTAAGATAGATAGCAGGATTTGACCGTTCTGCGCTCCCAATGCTCCCATTACTCTCGTTCACATGAAAATTTCAAGAATCAAACCTCATCAGCATCATATCAACCCATAATCAGACGTAATCGGACGTGCCCAAAGAGTATTATGCAGTTCAAATATATTCTAAATTATTTCTAATACTACACCGGTCTTTCTTCCGTCAAAAGTTGCGAGAAAGTACGCGATTCCTTTCCTAGAGGTGGGTCCAGATTACTCCAGATATGTTATTTTGCCCGTCCCGTACCTCCGTTTCGTATCAGCGTCGCGATCCAAGAACGCTAGTTTGGACACCCGTTCGGAACGGTGCGGTGGTACGGCATCGCGACCGGAGACAGGTACGCTCCGGGCTCCGATCCATCGCGAGTCGGTTTAACTCGCCCCATTCAAAGGCGTTACGGAGATACGGGCTTCCAGAGTTTAGGATCGCGACACTTGATACGATACGGAGGTACGGTACGGGCAAAAGAACATATCTGGACCCACATATGGATATGTGGACGGAAAAAATTATATTAAAATCCATTACTTTTTCATACATTTCTTTCCTCTAGAAATGTATGACTTTAATTTATTTTTCTTTTAGAATAAAAATGAGTTGAGGTGAGAATACATATTTTTTGTGTTCAACAGAAGTTAACATTGATAAGGTCGAATTATGATTAGATAATTTAAAATTAGTGTTCTAAAACATCCAAACATATTAACAGTAAGCAGTGATTTTTATTTTCATATTTACAGGAATTTTGTGCGATGAGGAAAGAATTATGTAGGTAACATTAAAAGAAAAAAAAGTGACATAAATCTTTTATTTAATTTAATAATAATACCTTTACATCTTTCGTCGAACAACTTTTGAAATAATTTTATTTGAACCAACAACGTTTCGTATAATAATTTTGTTTCACATAATTTAATTAACTAGTAAAATTAATCACTTCAGGCACTTCCCTTGTGTTAGTAAAGCTGCGATCTGTGTCGTTAAGAGACATTTTACTAATAATATTTGCGTAGTAACGAGCCGACTTCCTAGGTGACCTAGTTCTTGCTGGATCGTCGAAATCAACTTGATATAATCCAAATTTAGGTCTGAAATAAAAAAAAAAGTTAGTGCTTTTTGTAATTCAATAGCGAACCCGGACCTACGCCTACACATTTCTGTTAATTGCCGTTCTAATGAAATTAAAAAATGTCTACTTGTGTTTATTGTTCTCATGGGAATTTCCAAACCCCCTCCTTTAAGCTAATTTTTTACATTTTATTCATAAAATATAGTGTCTTATCGTAGGTTCGGCTGTGTGAACAGCTCGGGCCCGCGCACGTTGTCGTACAACACGTCGCTCGCTGCTGCCGCCCGTGTGATATGTTTAACGTACATATATTAATTTTTAGTTTTTCCGCCGAAAAACAGGCAGTCGAGGTGACATACAAAACTGGCTGGGGTCGACGTCGCTTAACTTGCGTTTTTATATTAGAATGCAACACACAGCGACGCTAACGATATAAAGTCTTTAAAATATCCGTGGGCTAATTTCAAATCTTTGTAACTTCGACGTAAGATGTGTGGTCGTAAAAACTTACTTGTATCCATCAGTCCACTCGAAGTTGTCCATTAAAGACCAGACTGTGTATCCAGAAACATTAACTTCATCTTTCTTTATGGCCAAAAGAACCTAAAATATAAAATTGAGCTTTAGGTATTACTTTCATGAACAGTCAACAAAGAAAAGGGTTGACCCGGACCGTAAATGTGATTAAAGGCGTAAATGGATTTACCTATGTACTAGAAAATGTATTTATCAATAGGTTAGTTTTTTTTTGGGACAAATCACACATAGTCAGCTAGCCCCAAAGTAAGTTCGAAACTTGTTTTATGGGATACTAATGGTGGCGGTTCGGCGTGGTAACCATTACGCCCCACGGAGGTCGTCGTTTTAATATTGCACTATGTAATTAAAAACTTTCTAATTAAATCCATTTACGCATCATTTCGAAATCTTTAATAATTTTTACGGCCAACTCCTTACTTTGTTGCTCGCCAGTTTATTGCCGGTTGCATACAATAATGTTATAGCAATAATTATTGAAATGCATCGTCTACACGACAGTTGCTTACAATTCTTGAAGGACAATTATTGCTATCAGTAGATTCCATGCAATATTGCTTTGCTTGAATGTACAAGAAACTGACGTCATTTTAACTGGGCCTTTACCATGAATTTGGACTAGCCCACCACACATTCTCACCGTTGTCCTGTAAAGCCAGGATCAACAACGACGACCACAGATTGACAATAAGCAATGAAGATTATTGACTTCCCGGATAAAACAAAAGAATACTGTCATTACAATATTAAATTAAAAAAATATATGGATTTTACACGGTTTTACCTGTTTTAAATACTGTTTGAAAAAGTTAATTTTATCATGGTCGTCCAAACTATTGCCGGCATTCGAAAAGCCGTTTTCTGTGATCATAATATTGAGATCCCCGTAATGTTTCTTCAGCCAGACCATCTGCCTTCTAATACCTTCTGGGTACATCTAGAAATAGATAAAACTTATATGCCCGCTTTCATCAACGCCTCTTAGCGTTAGAAATATCCTAATGTACCACGACCTTTTACTATCCTTAAACGATTGTGTAAACGAGACGTCGCCTTACATCATGTATTGCGCTGTCTCCCTTATGCAGCCGTTCTTGTTTTGTTTTAAGGTGTCATGGTACAGCCCCAGGACTTTCTATGACATTTGATGACTTATGGCTATTCTTACCGCAGGCAACGTTGCTGAAAACGGACATCACACTCTAATTACAGCTCTTTAAAAATAAAAAATAAACTAAAACATCCATACTAATATTATAAATGTGAAAGCATGTTTGTTTGTTTGTCCTCTCTTCACGTCGAAAGTAATAAACGGAGGATAGTTTAAGGTCTGGAGAGTGACATTGGCTACTTTTTATCTAGGAAAAACATCTCATTCCCACGGGAAAAAAAGCAAAGTAAGTAAAGTTCCCATGGGAAATATTATTGAAATTTTCCCTTGAAATTTTCCCTTGAAATTTTCCCTTGAAATTTTCCCTTGATCACGCGGGCGGGGCCGCGGGTAACAGCTAGTAAATTATAAAGACAGGATCCCTGTGGCATGCATGATACCCAAAATGCTTGCAGCGTTACCTCGCTGAATGGCAATAAAAATGCGTTGAGATTAACTGCCAGGATTTGGTTATGCTTTCACGCAGGCGTTTAGCGAAGTCCTTAAAGAAGGACAATGCACTGGATACCCACTGTTATAGCGTTTCTACACCAAAACCCACGAAATCATAAGACACGGTAAGTCGATATTTCGTGGCTTTTAGTTTCTCAGTGGACTCCACCGCCACTAAAAAACTGAACCGCCGCTCCCGCACTTTTACTCGTACCGTGAAGCTGTGAAGGGGCAATTAAGTGTGTCAACGCATGTCGCATTCCATACTAAAGCTTGTTCCATTTTCCATGGTTTATAGGACTATTTTTAACATAATTAAGAGAGGTAGGGCACAGCGGATCATCCGCTCAAGTCGGAGCAGCCCGTCTGGGGAAGGACCTCCACCTTATAGAAGATCGTAGATAAATAGCATTTTGGTCTCGGCCATATTGTGTTCCTACGGTGAGTAAGGTCTCCAGAGCTCCACTTGGGGAAGTTGGGAGGGTTGGCAACGCGTGAGTGATAACCCCGGTATTGCAAGCGTCTATGGGCTACGGTGATGCTTAACATCAGGCGGGCCGTAAGCTTGTTTGCCACCTTTGTGGAATAAAAAAAAAACGCTGTGATATTAATATTACCGCTAATGCCTTAGCTTCTCCCATTGGCCAGGAGTCAGGTATATCCAACACAGCGTTCATCTCTGGCCAGCCAGCGAAGAACCACGGCCCGACCTTCTCTCCAGGCCTTGCTGAACGAATCTCGCGACTAGTATAATGATTCATAGCGTAGAAATCGTACGTTCCTGTTGTAGAGAAAACATTATTGGTTATAAAATTTGTGTTATTTATTTAAAATATCAATATTTCCTAACTAACGGTGAAAATTGCTCAAAAGCATTTTCAAAGTTATTGAAACATTATTGGCGTCACTGTTAAATAAAGAAGGAAAAAACCGGGCAAGTACGTGTAGTCACGCACAATGTAGGGTTCCGTATTTGCTCTGCTTCGCTTGCCTACAGTTGAGTCCAATATCAAATTCTATCACATTTGTAATTTTTCAATAAAGAAATTTTACTTTATAATTTCGTCGGCTATTACTCGGTAAATAATAGTAACCGTTATAGTTTTCATTGAAGGTTCAGCATATTGGACTACTACCATGTTTTTTTTCATGCCCCCCCCCCCCGCTATCTCCGAAATCCTTATGTATAGAATATCACCGTGCAAAATGAAAATTGACTCGATAAATGTAAATAATTCCAAAACGAATCATTGTATCGAAAAACATCGGGTGGGCGTAAAAAAATCAGATTTTGAAGTTACGCTTATTATTAAATGAAATTAAATTACCTCTGACTAATTTCACTTCTTCCTCGGTGAATTTTGGCAGTCTGGATTCGGAGTATCCTTCTTTTTTACTAATTTCCGCCATGATGCGCTCCGTCGCTGGAGGCCAGCCACCATTTTTGGAGTATATTGCATGGGAATAACGACCGGTCTAAAACAATAATATTTTTACATTTTACACAACGTACGTAACGCCACCTTCAAAGCTAGGCAAAAATAGGCCCTTTTCTTGCTGATAGCTTACTCTTGTATAAAATCGCTATAATGATTTCAATTCTGTTTAATTTAAATAATAAAATGTTGATTGACATAATTCTTATGTATGTATATATTGTGATCGATTTATTTGAGAAAACTTGAGAAAACTGAAAAATTTTCTTTTTTTTGAGTAAAAAAGACCAAAATTATCTATGGCGCCCCGTCTGTTGGCAGACGTGTGAATAATCCAAAACTGTTAACTGTGTTACAAATAAACGTAGTCTAACGAGTATATAAGTTATTCACTGTTGTGTCACTGTCTATCTTGATGAGAATTAAATAAGTGTGAAAGTGACAAAACATTGTATAACGTATATACTCGTTACACGAGTACTACGTTTATTTGTAACACAGTTAGGGTTTGGCGTTTGCAGCCCATTACCCATTAAACAGTAAAAACATGAAAAGTGTTGAAAACGAAACAGAAAGAGAGAAATACTTTAAATCTCCTTTTTTTTCTAGCATTAAGTTGAACACTTTTATCTCTTACGCAATGTTCGTTGGCCAGTTCAGCTAACTCCACGTCCCTTGAGGTCGCTGGCTGGTACCACACCAGGTGGTTTGCGATCGAGACTTGTCCTGGAACAAGTTTTAATAAAATATGTACAAAATGTTGTCTCAAACGTTTCAAATATTTCGACCTTCTGGCAGCACAAGCGAGTTCTCCCGCGACGGTACCAGAGTCACGCAACGCGACTGGAGCCGCATTAAGTCTGCCAAAATACGTTATAAAGAAAAAAAGAGCGCTCTTGCGACAATTAGTGCAAATCGATTGAATAAAGGCCATCTACAAAACGTTTCCAAAAAACTTTTTTCGATCGTGGTGCTGTCAGTTATTTTACCTCTGACAGATGTAAAAACAGGTTTCAAACACTCAAAATAAGTGTCACATGAATTATTCTGTAGATCTAATGTGTGAGCCGACATAGACCGCCAGACCGCCACCTAGGAGGTCCCGGGTTCTATCCCCGGTCGGGTCATGATGAAAAACGAACTTTTTCTGATTGGCCTCGGGTCTTGGATGTTTATCCATATATGTATTTGGTATAAAATATAATATCGTTGTGTTAGTATCCCTTATCACAAGTTTCGAACTCACTTTGGGGCTAGCTCAATCTGTATGAATTGTCCCTATATATTTATTTATTATTATTTATTTATTATAGACAGACTGCTCGAGCAGAAAGTTAGCCAATCAACAAACATGGACCGCTCTTATTTTGAGTGCTTTAGACCTGTATTTACATCTGTCAGAGGTAAAATAACTCTATACCATTGAAAAAGATTTAGCGCGCTGCAGTGCTGCGTATTCATAATGATTGATTAAACAAGTAATCATAGTTACAATCATAGATTTAGTATATACTAGTGTACCTATAGATAGGCTTTGGTTGATTAAGGCGAGACCAAAAACAAAATACATTAGTGTGCGTGGAATATACATGTTTGTGTGCAAGCAAGATAAATAATTTTGTGGATTTTCCCTTTTGTTTGAGTTACATCCAGGCACTGCACAGGTAACCATATTTAATCACGTCTAATTAACACCAAAACTATATTTAAAATCCAAAAATTTTGTAAATATAGAGGGATTTGTTTTAACATGACTGACGTTAGACGATACAAGCCCATAGCGTGTATAGGAAAAATGGTTTCGTCTATCTATCTCGCTCTAACAAACGCGTATGCTATGATCTATTTCTTTTGCATTGCCAATCTTCTTACGCTAGTAAGTTATAATAAATCTATGGTTACAATCAAATAAAAATGGAGCATGAATTGTTCAAGAGTCAGCTAGTCTAGTAGTACATATACATCGATGCTTTAATCAAATCTAATTATGGAGATGATTTTTTGCACAGTGAGTTTTATTACCTAAAATAATGTTCTGGGATGATTTGTAGATGGCATCATTTCGATTCGATTAGCACAAGTTTGCCGCGGGTTCACGTACCTTGATATCTTGGCTTATACACCTTATCATAAATCCTCCAAGCTGTTGCATGAGCAATCAGAATATTCTTGTTGCATAGAAAAGGAGCAAGTTTTGGTTCCTGAACGCTTGGAACTAAATTACCAGTGTTATAAGTATAATCGCATATAATTATTGGTTCATTAATAGTTATCCAGTATTTGACTCTATCCGCGTATAATGAGTATACTACGCTTGCGTAGTTTGCGAACCAATCTGCCATAAGTGGGTTTGTCCAGCCACCTAAAACAAATGAGATAGGATCATTCTTTGTCTCAGTCGTATACTCTTGACGGAGTCATTGTCGTGCCCACGCGTGTCTCATTAGTATAATAATTATAATTATAAATAATTAAAGTATGTTATAGTTTTAGGATCATTAGTTAGGTATGCTTTACTAGCGCACAGGCAACCAATGAAAGAGGTAACCAGTAAAGAACTAAGAACAAAGATTTTCATGCTAATACATAATGTAAAAATGGTTAAACTTTGTAATTACATTGAATATGAATGTACTATGATAAAAAAAAAAAAAAGTTATAGCCACAAACAAAAAAATAAGATATTTTCGAAAACTTCAATCCAACCCGCCCGCGTCTTGTGTGATGTCGTTCACACGATTATATAAATTACAGATGCTCCCGCGCCGCTTCTGTCTGACCGTTACCGCTGTGTGTTTTGCCCTTAGTGCCTTTACATAAGTCAACTTTAGGTCAAATAAATTTTCTGTTAAAATCACAAGTTAGTTCTTACCAAGATCCTGAAAAGTTGTTGGCAAATCAAAGTGGTACAACGTAACAACAGGTTCGATTCCCCGTCTAATCAGCTCGTCTATCAGGTTATTGTAGTACGCCACGCCATCTTGGCTGATGTAATTTGTATGCCCTGATGGTAGGATGCGAGTCCAGGAAATGGAGAATCTGAAACATAATTTTTTTTCGTAAATAAATATCTATTTTCTTTACAATATAAAAATGCGTATATTCTTGGAGTGGTAGAGATAGAGATTTGAGTATGACCCCCTCACAGAATATTTATTTATTTAACTTTATTGACCACAATACATAAGTACTGATACACAAGGCGGACTTAATGGTAAGTTGCATTCTCTAACAGTCAACCATTGGGAAATGCAGAAATTCACGAATGCGGTTATTGAAGGCGGTTAATGCGAAATATTGACGAGCAGCATTTGTTTCGGTGAGTGAGATATTCGGAAGATCAACTCCCTTCCTATCTCTTGTCTCCCATCTCTGATGTTATTGATAGTAATAACTTTCCACCAGCTGACTTGTCATAAAATAAAGGGGTGCTGGAAAGGAGTGGACATGGGAGGGGAAGAAGTGGCCTCTCCCCCCTCCCATCATCGCAAGAAGCGACGTGAGGTGAGACGAAGGGAGAACTTATTCGAGGAACGGAGTCGTGGGCACAGATAAATAACCTGTAAAAATGAAGTCCAAGATCAGCAGCCATCTCCACGTCGTTCTTCCACTGGTTGTAGGAGTCGCAAGCCACGTCTCCATTACTTCTATCAGCAATTATACTTGGATCTCTGTGTATGTAACTATCCCATATACTTTCACTCTTATCTGTGGGAAATAAGACGCAATTGGGATTATTCATCTTTACCAATTTTTAATGGAAATCGAAGTGGATTGCCATCCTTACCCAGGTCACCACGGCCACAGGCTGTACAAAGGCCGTGTTGATCTGGGCAGAGACCGTTATTCTTTCTGGATCACCAGTCAATGCTTATGTCATAAAATAAATCAGCTGTTCCATACATTTTGTTGAGTAGGTATGGATATTTTCTATGGAACAGCTGATTTTTTTTTCGTGATTTCGAAGTTGATCCCATATTAAATATTGTTCGTATTGAAGAGGAGAATTACCTCATAAGAGGACTTCAATGTTTTAAAAATAACCCTGTATATGGATTACATCACCCTGTATTTATCACCATTCTAAATGACCATTGCATGCCTGGATCACAATAATCTATCTGCCAGTTTCGCAAACGTAACGCTTAATTCATCATTAAGCCACGAGTTATCTCTTTTTTAGGGTTAAACTACAAGGAACCCTTATAGTTTCGCCATGTCCGTCCGTCTGTCTGTCTGTCTGGCTGTCCGCGGTCTAGCGCCTAGACGCTTGATGCTAGAAAGCTGTAATTTGGTATGTATACACATATTAATAATGTTAACAAAGTGCTGGAAGAAAATAAAAAAAAATAAAAAATTTTGGGGTACCTCCCCTACATGTATAGTAGAAATTATAATTCTTTTCGCGCCCACCCCATGTTGTGGCATATCGTTAGATAGGTCTCATAAAAACATTAAGGGTGTGGGAAGATCATTTTACTATACAATGAGCCGTTTCGGAATTATTTTCATTTATCGTGTCAATTTTCGTTCCAACCTTCTCTATCTCCGAAAGTTTTATGTTTAGAAATTTGAAAAAAATCATGGTAGTAGTTCATATGCTAAACCTTCAATGAAAACTATAATGGTTAAGTAGGCTCTACTAGTTACCGAGTAATAGCCGACGAACTTATAAAATAAAATTTCATTGATGAAAACTTACAAATGTGATGGAATTTGATATTGGACTCAACTGAAGGCAAGCAAAGCACAGCAAATACGGAACCCAACATTGTGCGTGGCCCAACACGTATTTGCCCGGTTTTTTCCTTTTTTAGTTTGACATGACCGATATAATTTAATCTGTCATTAACTTTAAAAATGCGTTCAAGAAGCTGGCTTAATATCACCAAACCATACTTGGATTCTCCAGGATAACACCACATTTTATCTAGTACACAACTCATTGTCCAATGAAACTTTAGTAAGAAATTCAAAAAAATTTAGAATTTGAAATACTTACCTACAAACGATATTGATTATGACAATATTGTATATTATGTACTTACCGCTAACATTCCAAGCACCTTCTATTTGATATGCAGATGTAGCCGCTCCAAACATGAATCCTGGTGGGAAATCCAAGTCATCTAAGCTCCATGATAAACCGATTAACATACTGGAAAAACATTTATTAAATTTAATAAGTGCATTTTGTTCAAATATTCATTGTTTTTTTATTTTATTTGAGTCGCACTGATTATTAATATTATTATGTGGGTATTCCTTCCTCCTCCTCTTTCTAAATCATTCTCCTCATCTCACTTTTTAGTTTTATTCAAAACAAAAAACAAACACTTAATTAAAAAAAAAAAACACCAATTCCACAAAAGTTTCGTAATAGCAAATAACACTATGACCGTGTCTTCAAAGCCTGGACAACGTATTAATTTTAAATTTTGAAAAAAAAAATATAATAAAAAAAAAAATTGTCACTGAATTCATAGTGCAGTTTATAGATGCAATGAACCAAAAGACCACGTAATCAAAACCGAACTTTTTTTTTTAATTTTAAAAATAATCCTACCTACCTCCACACAAGCGCTCTACAACAAAACATCGTGTTAATTAAAATGTATTAACAATTACTTATTTTTATATCTTTGCGGGTTAAAATGTCTGGGCCATTGTCACTGATATCTTAAAATGTTAATCGTTTGCAAATTTTGTCCGAAGTTACAATATTTACATAGCCTTCTTCAACTGGACAAGGGTGATCATAGTTCGGTGGATAACAAACACTGCTTTACCTACTTGTAGCGAAGCGAACCGAACTCTTTTATAAATCTTTATATTTTTATAAGATTTTTTAATACTTTTAATCTATGCTTTTTATCAATTTTACATTGTCACATTTAATTTCCTCTCTCGCATTGTAAACTCTCAAATATTATTAAATAAAATAAATAAATATATATTATTATGGACAATTTATACAGATTGAGCTAGCCCCAAAGTAAGTTCGAAACTTGAGTTATGGGATACTAACTCAACGATATTATATTTTATAACAAATACATATATAGATAAACATCCAAGACCCGAGGCCAATCAGAAAAAGTTCGTTTTTCATCATGACCCGACCGGGGATCGAACCCGGGACCTCCTGGGTGGCGGTCTGGCATGGTAACCACGGACCACGGAGGTCGTCAATTATTCACTCTATCACCTATATTTTATCATGATTTCTTCCATTCTTTTCCTTCCAAGTTCTCACTAATACTACATATTCTTGGTATGAATCGGTGAACATCATGCTTAATAAGCTTTGCTTAGTCTGGAACTAGAGGGCGTTGTTTGATAGCGAATCCGTTGAACGAATTTTGATGCGGTTTTGGCTATTAGTCATACTTCCATATTTACGTTACATTTGTCAAACATCAACTGTTCATGGGAACGTGAAAACAGGATTGCGATATTAATAAATAATAATAATAAATAAATATATAAATAGGGACAAATCATACGGATTGAGCTAGCCCCAAAGTAAGTTCGAAACTTGTGATAAGGGATACTAACTCAACAATACTATATTTTATAACAATCAAGACCTAGGTCAATCAGAAATAGTTCGTTTGTCATCATGACCCGACCGATTCGAACCCGGGACCTCTGGGTGGAGGTCCGGCATGGTAATCATTACGCCACGGAGGTCGTCGTTGATATTGGAATATTAGCGAAAAGATAAATCAATCAAAATGATAATTATGACGTATTTAACACAGATAGTCCGACATTTTGTATCTTCAAATAAATCTTTTTAAAAACTAGGTCGACTCGTGATAATATACATAGTGTAATGTGCTAAATTCTTTAATCACTTCTTACATATTATACTTACTTATTATAGTCCGTCGTACTAACATCGTTTTACGTACCAATAGTACTTTCTTAGAAGAGCGATCAAGCGATGCAATCAAAGAACGAGCATTAAGTGCTGCTCTTTATCTGTAAAGACATGAAATGAAATCGAAATCGTTTATTTCAGAAATTAGACCTTCACAGGAACTTTTTCTTGTCATTTATAATTTGTATATATGTATAGAGAAAATAAACTACGTTATATACTACCACCATTTCGGGCACAAGCAAAATGGCCGCCGGTAAAAGAAATGGCGAAAGAAACCCGGTTACGGTCTTTTTTTGTCATTTAGCAACACACACGTTTGTTACAATGTATAAGTACATTTATAAGAATAACTAAAATACAGATCCAGGTACATACAGAAATCAAGCACTATACGCGGGATGTCGATCCAAATAGCGCTATGGTCAAATCCTAAATATGTCGAATATGTAGATGTTAATAAAGCGATCGAGCAGACCCCCAAGATGACAACCACAACTGAGAGTCGGCCCGCCGCGCCAGCCTCCATCACTGAGCTCACCCTCAACAATATTATGAACAATATTGGAGGGAAAATACAATCATGGACGTGTCGGACTGAATGTTAACTAGCTGCTCGCTATGTTACCCGCGTTTTAATATACCAGGCGTTGCAATTTTATGCACAGTATATCTACCATATAAGGCGCCTGACTATCTGAATTTTGACCAAATCCTATGGGTGTCCCGTACTTTTCGAGATAAAAAAAGTACGGGTTGCACTCCGCGAGTGCCGGCAGAAGTGAAAACTTAAACATCAACATAGAAATGGCTATGGAATCTTACGCTTTTTCGATCAGGCTACGGATCTGACGCGAGTTTAACATTTTTTACCCATCTAAAAAAAGTGCCAAGCGCCGCTAAAGAAGTTTTCACTTCAAAATACTGTTAATCCAAGGTATCAGCTAACTACGTACCAAATACCATAAAAATTGAGCCAGCCATTTGAACGTGAAGATGTAACAAATATACTGACAAGCTTTCCTTTCGCTTTTATAATATTAGTGGGATGGGATTAGGAGGGCTACTACGAAACGTAAATCCGATACTTCGGCCGAAGTATCGGAAGAATTTTAACCGTGAAATACAAGTTATTTCATGATTATAATTCAATGAACTACTAAAATAACCATAAAGTACAAGGTATTTCATGGATAGAATTCAAGGAATTACTGAAATAACCATGAAATACCTTGTATTTCACGGTTAAAATTCTTCCGATACTTCGGCCGAAATATCGGATTAACGTTTCGCAGTAGCCCCCTAGGATAGGACAATTAAATAATGAGTTGTTTAAAGTTTTCATCTGCGAAGTTTGAAACTATGATAGAAGATACGAAAAACTAAATAAGGATGTCGGTCTAATAGTGTGTCCTCCTTGATGGGGTAAACAGAGTTCAAATATGTCATTCACTCAAAAGGAAACTTATTTCTAGGTAGACAAACTCAATCTATTTTTTAAAGATAGGATTTTTTGCAGATGCAAGTTGAGTACACACTTACAGTACAAATTTTGGTTCTTATGACAAAGAACTTAAGACTGGTACAAAGTCCGATATGTCAAGGTTGACATGCTCTTGAGTGTACAACTTCTATGGTTTCAATGTGGCAAACCGAACTCTTTTTATAAACCTTTTTGTAAATAGTTATTGTTTCCTTTTTCTTTATGGTGTTTTTATATTCTTTTTGTCACTCACCTTCTCTTTACTTTTTCACGTTCGCCCACCAAACCATATTTTTCCTGAATATAAGTTTTCTTTATCCCCTCTTCCTCTTTTTCTAACCTCTCCATCCTTAATAATCAAGGGCAGGAAATAAAATAACGTAACACTGTCTACACCATTGACTTTATTGACTTGCGGCAGTTTTACTACAAAAAATAGTTTTTCCAAAACAAAACAAAGGAAAGTCGAAAAGGAAACCATTGCGCGGTCTATTTTATCCAGTGGCGCCATCTCTTATCGCAATACAAACTATAATATTAGGTTTTAACCTTCATTAGAAATAGATAAGTATATTTTGCAATGTTTAAATTATATTTCAATAATATAATATATAGGAAGTAATAACAAAGTAAAGTCAATGACTTTTTCGACGCACATATTTATAAAGTTGTGTACACACGAGACGAACACGCTTCTTACCAATTTGCCCATTCTCCCACAACGCTACCCAAATAATAATTCAAATATTTATTTGACAACAAAGTCCAAAGGGTTAGTAACGTACAAAAAGAAACTAGAGAATATTGTAAATACAAAAAATTTATTAAATATAAAGATTTTTGACACACCGATACACGAAATGAAGGGACGTGACTACGTCTCGTTGTGATAATAATTTGTAAAAATTATAAAAATACAAATACCTAAACCATTTTAAATATTACGACTACTTTTACTACGAGCCGAGCACAAGCTGAGCGCAAGCCGAGCCGCTCTGCTCGCGGTGACAAGTGTGGTTCGTGGCTCGTAAGTCGGTCCATACTACACGAATTTTGGCTCGGCTCGTACTCCGCTCGTGCTCGGCTCGTACTCCGCTCGTGCTCGGCTCGTACTCCGCTCGTGCTCGGCTCGTCTAGCGTAGATCCACCCTAATGCTCTATCGGTCTATTTGTAACGACCTCCGTGGCGTAATGGTTAGGTTACCATGCCGGTCCGCCACCCAGAAGGTCCCGTTAGAATCCCGGTCGGATCATGATGAAAAACGAACTTTTTCTGATTGGCCTGGGTCTTGGATGTTTATCTATAAATGTATATATATATCGTAGAGTTAGTATCCTATAACACAAGTCTCGAACTTACTTTGGGGCAAGCTCAATCTGTGTGATTTATCCTTAAATTTATTTGTCTGAAATCGCCTTTATATCTTGCGCTTTAACAAAATCGGACGTTTTATTCTTTATTACGATTCATTTGCTATATCGGTCAAGGTGAAGATATACGACGCGTCATTTTCTTATCTTTACGTTATATTACTGCATGAATTTATTAATCTTATTCTATAAATAACTATATTGATAGACGGAGTAGTAGTATAGTCAATTTTTTTAAGTCACAGGAAAGAGATGGATGCAGGCCGCTGACCAACCGGTCGCGCTGGAAACATTTGGGTGAGGGAGGCCTATGTCCAGCTGTGGTCTTCTTGTTGCTAAGATGATGATGAGTCTATTTTTTTAACGTCTACCATAATTTTTTTTTTGATAATAAAAATTATTTATTTAATTTAGATAAGCAAAAAACAAAACATAGGAACATAATAAAAAGAAATAAAACTCAACGAATATTTACAAATAAAAAACTTGACCCAGATCCCTCCAAAACGGGAGCGTTCCCAGAAGGCTGGCAGAGTTACCCCGCTGTATTGCGAGGCTAATCCTTTGCACGAAATAATTTTGTACTGCGTTGTTATTGGTCCACTTAATCGTTGCTATTGTCTGCGTTGCGATCTATCGCTTCGCTGCGAATATGCTTTATATGATATATATAATTATAGAAATCCTCATTATCGTCTACCTTTTTCTAGTCTAAATAAGGTCTTTTACATAAAGTAGACACAAAACATTTCAATTCAATTAATTATAATTACTTACTTACTTACTCCAATGGCTCAGCGACCCAAAGTGAGTCTTGGCCCTTGACACAAGAGAACACCATTTCTTCAGATCTTGAGCCATGCTTCGCCAGTCTCCAGCTTGAAGTTCGCGGAGATCGGATTCCACGGCGTCGCTCCAGCGGTATCTGGGGCGACCTACTGCTCTACGGCCAATGGGTTTTCCCACATACGCCATCTTAGCCCCACGATCTTCCCCCATTCTCTCCAGGTGGCCCAGCCATCGGAGTACGTGGCCTTTGGCCTCTCCCATAATATTGTGGTTGGCCAACAGATCTTCTACCTCTAGGTTTTTGAGAATCCTCTACGTGCCATCGGATCTTTGTCGGGCTTTATAAATTAGAAATTAACCCCCTTACTAATAAATTCACTGTTGTGTCACTGTCTCACTTGATGAGAATTAAATGAGTGTGAAAGTGACAAAACATTGTATAACGTGTCTGTTATATACACTTTCATTTTCATAACACAACGACTTTTCATAACACAACGACACAACGTTAATTAGTAAAGGGGTAAACAAAAATTGGAATTGCAATCTGGAAATAATCTGATATAAATTGTAATTTAATATTTTGTGGTTGTAATTTGTTCTGAGGTCCAAATAAATAAAATATAATAACTGGAAGCCTTTGGGGCCTATGTCCAGCAGTAGATATCTTGTGGCTGAAATGTTGATACAATACAATAACAATAAAATTATTTGAATGAGGATCAGTAACGTTTTTAGCTGAGAATGCAGATTTATAGAGCTATGAAATCCTTAACATATAGTGCAAAAAAATTTATTCTACGACAAAAATTGACGAAGTTATGACCAAATTACTAGAGAAGTTTCCTAACCGGGCGCCCGCGGTGGCTGTGACGTCACGATGACGGTCGCCGCCAGTTAGCCGTTGGCAGCGATGAGGCGCGCAGTGTTTTGTTTGATTAATCAAACAAATCTGAATTTAAATTCAGATTTTGATCAGATTTGTGTCTAATTTGCCTTTTTAACAATGTATAAATATTGTATAGTGCTGAAATGTACAAATACTACATTTAAAACGCCAGAAAAACCATTCTTTACCGTGCCGAAAGACCCAAAATTACGAAAAAAGCGGTATTCCATTGCAAAAAGAGATGATAAAGTCTCTAACAAGTCTACAAGACCCTTTCCCACTAGTCCCTTTGGTAGTTCCTTTAAAGGGACTAGTGGAACTTTTTGTTCCCACTAGTCCCTTTGAAAGTTTTCTGATGGTTTCCTGATGGTTTCGGGATGGTTTGTAAATGGTTTTGGGATGGTTTACAGATGGTTTTTTGGTGATTTTCTGATGGTTTTTGGATAGATTTCTGATTTCAGGTTCTTTTTAGGGTTCCGTAGTAGTACAAGGAACCCTCATAGTTTCGCCATGTCTGTCTGCCCGTCTGTCCGCGGTCTAGCGCCTAGACGCTTAATGCTAGAAAACTAGAATTTGGTATGTATACACGTATTAACAATGGTAGGTAACAAAGTGCTGGAACAAAATTTAAAAAAATATTTTTTTGGGGTGCCTCCCCTATATGTGAGGGTGTGGAAAGATCATTTTTCGATACAATGATCCGTTTCGGAATTATTTACATTTATCGTGTCAATTTTCGTTTTGCATGGTGCCCCCCCCCCCCTCTATCTCCGAAAGCCTTATGTTTAGAAATTTGATAAAAATCATGATAGTAGTCCATATGCTGAACCTTCAATGAAAACTATAACGGTTAATTAGGCTCTACTAGTTACCGAGTAATAGCCGACGAACTTATAAAATAACATTTCTTTGATGAAAACTTACAAATGTGATGAATTTGATATTGGACTCAACTGAAGGCAAGCAAAGCACAGCAAATACGGAACCCTACATTGTGCATGGTCCGACACGTACTTGCCCGGTTTTTTTTAAAGTATAGTATTGTTAAGTTATTTATTTTAATATAATATCTATCATAGATAAAAAACACTCAATATTTACATACCATAGATAAACATTATCCCAAAAATCATCACAAAACCATGTGAAAACTATCTGAAAACCTACAGAAAACCATCCCGAAACCATTTATAATTTACTAATCATTATATACACATTAATCTACCCTACCCCTACCCTACCCCTACCCTACCCCTACCCTACCCTACCCCTACCCTACCCTACCCCTACCCTACCCTACCCCTACCCCTGCCCTACCCTACCCTACCCCTACCCCTACCCTACCCCTACCCTACCCTACCCCTACCCTACCCCTACCCTACCCCTTCCCTACCCCTACCCTACCCCTACCCTACCCTACCTTAACGGAATAAAAAGTATCCTATGAGCTGCTTCTGGTTCTAGGCTACCTCTCCACGAAGTTTCAGCCAAATCGCTACAGCCTATATACAAATTACACATATCGAGTTTTCATTGTTTTTAAGATGTATTCTGCTATTCGGGACGGAAACAAATCCAACAAATCAAAAACCATGGCAATCGGTCCAGCCGTTCTCGAGTTATAAGTGTTGTAACAAACACGACTTTCTTTTATATATACAGATTACCATCCAAAAACCATCCCTAAACCAATATTAACTCACCCCAAACCATTCCGAACTCATGTCAAAACCATTCCTAATTCCCCCCAAAACCATTCTTAACTCACCCCAAAACCAAATTAAAAGGAACTAGTGGAACTTTTTTGTCCCACTAGTTCCTTTAGAATTTTCAAATGGATTAGTGGGAATAAAAAGTACCTAAAGTACTAGTTTCATTAATAAAGTAACTACCAAAGAAACTAGTGGGAATGAACGGGTTTTCTGATTGAGCTTGCACAAAACCAACTTCTACTTTATTATTACTCATATTAAGTACCTGCTTAAACACGTATTTTATTATTAATATTGTGTTAATAATAAAATACGTGTTTAAGTAGGTACTTACACTCTTTAACAAGTAGCAAGCAACAGATCGAATCGTGAACTATGAGTCTGCGCTCGCACGGTTCCGATCACCGTCGTAGTGACGTCACGCGCACCCGCGCACATTGACTTTTACGGCTGAAGCGGCATAATGTTTATTACTTAATATCTTCGTAAGTAATGGTCCGATTTCGATAATTCAAAAAGATATAACATTCTTAAGTCATAGAGAATAACGTGGATACTAGTTCTATTCAATTTGTGATAACTGTACTGATCCTCATTGAACATAAGGTCGCGTGTTGTTTTTATTTAATCTACATTAAATTGTTGCGATTTTTTTAATTTTATTTTATCAAACGATTACACTAGACTTAAAACTAAGTAAAGTAGTTTGTACATAATATTTGTAGAAGTGCAACCAACAACGCTATACACATTGAATGAGAAAAAAAGAAAACTGCCGAATAGCTATTAATTCCCGTGAGTCCTTCCGCGAGAAATTGACAAATTGCAGATGTAAACGTAAAGATATGAACATGTAACTCTAGAAATTATCTAAAGTTCTTCCTTTGGGCCCCTAAAAGGTATAAGTGAGTGACTTTTTATAATGTCACTATAATATTTTGCTGATTTTCTTGGTGTTCTTTTCCTATCGGGGTCGTTGAAGTCAACATCGTAGAGTCCGAATTGGACACTGGAAAAAGAAAAAGAAATAGAAGAGTGATGAGGTTTTAAATAAAAGAAACTGGTGTTACAAGTGTGTCCACAGGCCACGGTGACCACTTACCATAAGGCGGTCTGTAAGCTTGTTTGACACCGTCGCATCGTGGTATAAAAATATAAGGTCAGTTGGGGTAAGACTACCATCTGGGTAAAAATAACTTACATTTTGGTCAATATAACTATTTTGAATGCACGTAAAGCAATAACGTGATAATATTACATGACTTCATTTAATCTTACACCAGTACATTTAATTTAATATTGTCTCAAAAAAACAATTCAATTTCTGCCAAGTTACTTATAATAATGAATTGGGGCCAACCTAGTAGGCAATTTAAAAAAGCCTGTGGCAGGAGGCCCCGCTCTTCCAAAACATCAACTTTTTTTGTCTGCATAAAGTCACCAATTAACTTTATTGGAATAAAGTATGTCAGTCTTTCCCACATCCCATTTTGAGAGAATCCGCATTAAAAAGGTTTGTAATTTTTTATCGGACCGCAGGTACTCTAGAGGGCCATATTTCATGTACCTATGGCCACCATATGGCCCCCATAACGTTATAGAACAAAATATCTTACAGGTATCCAGAAGGCCACTCGAAATTGTCCATGATGGTCCAGTAAGTGTAGCCCATTATGTCCACTCCATCTTCGTAGATGGATAATAGAACCTGGAAAATATTCATCATCATCATATCAACCCATAATCATCCCACTGCAGGGATACGAATCTAGATTCAAGGATTAGATTAGGGCATATTCTGTCACTCTGCACCAATGCGGATTGGCAGAGGCCGTTTCAATCTTGAAGGCTACCGACTTGGCCAAACTATCATCCACATAGTCCAAAGCATGTGGAACCTCGTGATGACGAAATCCATCCACACAGTTTTTATTATTCATTCAAATTGTACAGTCAAGAGCAGCCAGCCTAACATGCTTACACTCGACCTTCGTGGCGTAATGGTTACCACGCCAGACCGCCACCCAGGAGGTCCCGGATTCGATCCCCGGTCGGGTCATGATGAAAAATGAACTTTTTCTGATTGGCATCGGGTCTTGGATGTTTATCTATGTATGTAGTTGTTATAAAATATAATATCGTTGAGTTAATTAGTATCCCATAACACAAGTTTCGAACTTACTTTGGGGCTAGCTCAATCTGTATGAATTGTCCCTATATTGTCCCTATATAGTTTCTCGCACGCGACAAAGCTTCTTCGCCAATAGCAATGCCTGTTTTGTCTACTGTAGACATAACCGAGATACGCTATTGGCAGAGAGGAGCGAGAAAATTTTGTCGCGTTTGTCATGTACACATAGCCCGGCTGGTCGACATTTACCATTGACTTTGTACCATTCTTTAGTTCTATGTCATAAGAGCCAAAATTGTACTGCAAGCTCAACGTGCTCCTGACTGTACATGTTGTAAATGACTGAAGAAAATGTCAGTGAAGGCTTAGTCTTCGATTTGGTTTGAGCCAGTGTTTATTATAATCTCGTTGTTTATTTTTTTTTTTATTGGAACAGGGCATGTGACTCCAGCGCCTACCAGCTAGGTTACTCTGCATAGCAATCGCGATTTTAATTTCAATTCTGTGTAATTTCAAATGCTAAATTAATAGCAAATTCTAATTCGTACCATTGAAACTTTATACTTTACTAACTATTTGGTTAGCATACAATCTGATTTCATTTAGTTTAGTATTTAGTTAGCGCTAGTTTAGCTGTAAAGAGTACCTAAAATTAACAATCCAATGGCGATCGTGCCGAATTATCTTCAAGAGTAAGGGGGCAGATGGGCCGTAGATTTATTACTAGTGAAACCCGCAACTTCGTTTGCGTGTATTTATTTATGCACAGTGGCGTCATCTATTTCAGACTTTTGATGAAATCCTACAGGAATCGCGTGCTTTTCGGCATAAAGTACCCTATATGTTAATCCAAGGTATCAGCTACCTACATACTAAATATCATAAATATTGGCTTAGCTATTGAAGAAGTAACAAACATACTCATAACTTCATAATATTAGTAGGATTATAATTAAAAGAGAGTTTATCAATAAATTGCACAAAAGCAAAGTTAAAAAACATTAAATTGTGACAGTCGTCGTCACTGTCATGACGTCTCCTAAAAATATATACCTGCTCCAAGTGATCATGTAAATATTCAATGCGTTCCCTGTCTTCCAAATCTTGTCTAGCTGCTTCTGCGTAACCATTCTCAGTAATGAATATTCTCATATCTCCATATTCTTTTATCAACCAGGATATCTGCTTTCTCAGACCTTCTGGGTGGACCTGGAGAATTTTTCAATTAAAGCGGTCAAAATCTAGTCTTAAATATCGCTATCTTGTTTGTTTTGTATTTTGTATGAGCTAGATAGTACGTAGCCCTATTTATTTATTTATTTTATTTATTTATTTATTAAGGCACATCAACAACGCAGACACAATCATTAACTTTCAAACATTTTACATTAATAATAATACTTCATTCAAAAATGCACTTGTTACAATTTAGTTGTCAGCTCTGAAGCTCTGTGTTAGTTAAAACTGTGCTACAGGCTTCAGGCTTCCCACACTAACATTGTCTCACTACTTATGTCTACATCAATTATAGATATGCACAACATTCAATTTTACAATAATTAATCATTAATAGTTACGTATGAATCACAATTATAATTTCACAAATCAGTAATAAACTAAAATTTTGTTTAATGACGATACAATTATCTAGGTTATAATAATAATAATGTCCTATGAATAGAGACACCTTCTAGTCCATTGGGTTTGTCCAAAATGTGTTGGTATTTTGTCTATAGGCTTATTTTAAAATTTCAACCTCTATTTTGGTTACGTGCGCGGTTGACAACTGAGATTTGAGGACAATTTATTTTTGAAGAAAATTACAAACATTACCTCTCTACTGGTTACATACTCGCTCGAGCGAGATAATTCTTGATATTGGGACTAGATTTTGACTGTTTATTACATAATCGAATGATGTAATTAGATCAGGGAAATATATGTCAAGTGAGGTATGAGTTCTACATCGAGTACACCCAACTAGAGTTTAAAAAAATATATTTAGTAGGTAACATTTATTTCTTTTTTACAATTTAATAGTCTTTATTCTTTTCGAAATTTCGAGATAAACAGTTAAAAAAAACTTACAGTCAGTTCCTGAAACGCATTTTTGAAGGTAATGATGAAACAATAAATATTGTTTGGGACGAATCAAATATATGATGAAAGTTATCGGCAAATTTTAATGTGCACTCTCGGTGCATCTCGAATATTCATTTTTTATTTTTTTTATATTTTTTTTATATATACCACAAAGTTGGCAAACAAGCTTACGGCCCGCCTGATGGTAAGCATCACCGTAGCCTATAGACGCTTGAAATACCGGGGGTATCACTCACGCGTTGCCAACCCTCCCAATTGAGATGGAATAATGTGGAATGAAATGCGTTTTCAAAAGGCTGATAATCTCACTTTTTTCTCAAATACATACCATTAACCAGCTTGGATCAGATATCTTCCAATCGGGATGCCTGACAAGGTTATAGCCCAAATCAGGAGCGCAATCTATCGGCCATGTGCAGTCGAATTTTTCACCAGGTTTGGGAATCGAGGGGATTCGACTTGTGTAATAGTTGATAGCATAGAAGTCCCATGTCCCTGGACAAAAATGATATTTTTAAATCTCTAGATATAAAGTTTTTACCACCGATTATTTTTTTTACTAGCGGACGGTCCAAGTTTACACGGGTTTTACTAGGGACCCCTTTTTTTTTTTGTAAATATAATATAATGCCTATGTTACCCGGGAGTAATTAACCTTGCCAACGGTGAAAGAATTTTTGAAATCGGTCTAGTTATTTTTGAGTTTATACGTTACAAACAAAAATACAAATCTTTCCTCTTTATAATGTTAGTATTAGGGACATACGAGCTAACGGGTCACCCGATAATCAGGACAAGCCCACCACACATTCCCACCGATGTGTCTCCTGTGTAGCCAGGATCAACAACGGCGACCTCAGATTGACAAGCGATGAAGCTTATTGACATCCCGCGGGAGAAACTCCATCTGTCTTGGAACTCACAACGAATTTAACCAGAAAGAAAATAGTCGAAGTATGAAGTATTTCACGTCATGGGTCACGTGATAGTAACAGATCACCGCTGCCCATGGTCATTGTACGACTAAAAGAACCTTGGATGCGTAGCCCACCTATGAAGGGATAAAAAAGGAACCGCTCAATCCACCAGAGAATCACCATCCTTTTACATAACAGCGTGAAGCAGCAATGAGTTTCGTTCAAGTGAGAGATAGAAACACAAATTATCTTCTATCCCTTTTCCCCTCCACGGCTTAGTGAGTCCACTGGTGTTTCTGTGCTCCATGGGCGGCAGTGATCACTTACTATCAGGTGGCCCGATGGTTTGGTTCTCTTCCATTATTAAATTTGTATGTTATGACTTAAAAAGTACCTTTAACTAATTCTATTTCTTCTTTTGTAAATGGTGGCAGTTTTGATTTCTTAAAGCCCATTTCCTTGCTCTTTTCAGCCATCAATTTCTCGATTACAGGAGGCCAGCCGCCTTTTTTTGAATATATTGGATGTGAATATAAACCAGCCTGAAATATTGATTTTGTTACGTTTCTAATAAAAAGCAATTTAACAATCAATTAAATGAAACTCGGATTACTTAATAAATCGAATAGGGTTCCGTATGAACTACGCTTTGTTTGCAGATGAGTGCAATTTCATATTCTACGACATTAATTTGTAAGTTTTTTTTACTTTTTTTCAAAGAAATTTTATTTTATAAGTTCGTCGGCTATTATTCGGTAGATAAAAGCCGATGAATATATGGTAGAGTGGGTAGAGTCTACTTAAACGTGATAGTTTTCCTTGTAGGCTCACTAATACCATGATTTTTTATAAACATAACAGTCTCGCAATCGATTATGATATTAGCAAACTTACGCCGTATTGTCTCGATATTTCAGCTATTTCATCGTTATCCTCCGACTCTGGTTCCATCCATACTATCTGGTTGACTATAGAAATTTCACCTGTTCATAAAAGGTAACATTATCCTTACTAATATTATAAATGAGAAAGTGAGTTTGTTTGTTTGTTATTCCTTCACGGCTTAACTAATCATCCATTCATTATGAAAATTTGTATATAATTGTCAGGGGTACAGAGCCCAACATAGGCTACTTTTTATCCCGTGAAAGTATGTCGTTCTATTGGGAAAAAAAAAATTCTACTATAGAGGGCGCTGTAGCGGCCAACAGATGGCGCCACAAGTCGCGCTATGGATTGTTTTGTTGTCAAACGAGATCTATACAATCATAAAATTAAAGCGAGCGAAGCCGCGGGGAAAAGCTAGTTATCAATAAATTGGTAACGTGGCATACTGGAAGCGTTTGGGGATGCCTATCTCCAGCTGTGGACTTCCTACACATGAGACGAGATGATTACCAATAACCTACGTTTTGGGGGAATTTAGTTTAAGGTCTGGAGAGTCACATAAGCCACTTTTCATCTCAAGACTAATTCCAATGGGAAACAAAAAAAAAAAACATATTTTTCTAGTAGATCTGCACACCGATAAGAAATTTTCGGAAATTGTCACGGGAAAGCGTCACCAAGCGAGACGTAAAACAAACAAAAATCTAGTTGCTACCACCATAATAATATCACCAAATCACCAGTCACCACCATAATAATAAAATAAAACATAATTTAGTGCATCCACTGTTTTTTTTTGCGACTTAACTTAATTATAATTGCTAATTGATTAACGTTGAATAAATGAAGTTATCTTGAGGAAATAATTGCAAATTGAAGATTAATTGCCACTGCTGCGAATCGGCTTCCGTGCACAGTTTTTTTTAAATGAAGTAAATGGGGGTTTCGGTTGCCATTTGAATTTATGATAATGCACTCTCGGGAATTTGAGCGAAGTGAAAGGAAATCCCTGTGTAATGCCAGTGTCAACCTTAGCCAGTGTTTGGATGGGTTTTCGTTATCTCGCGATTCTACGTGTTTGACGACGTTAAGCCCCGACGGCTGTTGTCGATCGATGACAGTCGTTAAGCCAAGTCGGCTTTCCGGCAGCTTGAAAACACTGACCTCTGTCAATCCGCAATGGAGCAGCGTGGCAGAGTACGCTCTAATCCCCTTCGATTGAAGGGAGATCCGTTTCCCTGTAGTGGGATTATTATGGGATGATGAAAGATAAGTCTTACCTTTATACTTTGGTCGGAATTCCTCATCATATATTCTATATGCCTTTGCATGTGCTAATAACGTATGTTTATTGCATATGTACATAGTATGAGAGTCTATAATACCTGAGAGAAAGATAAAATGTTTACTTGGCAAAAAGACTACAACAAACAAGTTACAAAAATCTATATTTATGGTCCTATTACTTTTCCGACAATGTTGCTGAAGGCAACCGCAAACATTCTATGTCCTATGTCATCTAGTCAATCTATCTTTCGAACAAGGTGTATTCCCTGAAAGTTTGAAAAAGACTTTTAGGAGTGGTAGAGCATTTATTATGAAATGGGCTTGCTCGACAGGGGAAGTACCACCCTCTCACAGAATATTGACGTGAAGCAGCAATGCGTTTCGTTCGGTGAGTGAGAAATCCGAAAGCCCAACTCCTTCCCTATCCCCTCTTTCCCCCGTCTTCTTTCCCTTCCCTTCCTCCTTCCTTTCATCCAACCCCCTTGGTGGACAACGCATTGGTAGCGCCCCTTGTGTTACTGATGTTCATAGGCGGCGGTGACCGCTTTCCATCAGGTGGCCCGCTTGCTTGTTTGTCTGCTGTATGACATAAAAAAGAAAAAAGAAAAGACTGACCATTATTCGCAAAAAGGCAAAAAGTACGAAATAAATAATTATGGGCCGATTACTCTAATTCCAGTATTGTCTAAAATATACAAAAAGCTATATACAGACGGCTAGATAACTTTCTTACAAAAACATCATATTTAAAGTAATTTAAATAACTAAAATACACTTACCTGGCGCAAACAGTTTGCTGTTATAACCAAAAGCACATACTATAAGTGGCTCATTGATTGTAAACCAAATCTTTACTCTGTCAGCAAAGAGCGTGTATACCTCTCTGGCATAGTCTGCGAACCAGTCTACTATAAGTGGATTCGTCCAGCCACCTAGAAATAATAAAAAAAACACGTTAAACCATCGAGATATATGTATATGTATGTACGTTAGTACAGGTAGTAGTAGTAGTTGTCAATCTCACTCAGCTTTGTAGCTCCTTCGGCACCAGAGGTACCGATTCCAGCTTAAGACAAACATTTATTTTTATACTACAAAGTTGGCAAACTAGCATACGGCCCGCCTAATGGTAAGCATCACCGTAGTCTATAGACGCTTGCAATACCGCGGGGTTATCACTCACGCGTTGCCAACCCTCCCATCCCACCCAAGTGGAGCTCTGGAGACCTTACTCACCGAAGGAACGCAACATGGCCGAGACTAATGCTATTTGGCTACGCTCTTCTGTAAGGTGGACATTATTTTATGTAATCGCGACAAGCCCACCACACATTCCCACCACTGTGTCTCCTGCCAAGGTCAACAACGGCGACCTCAGATAGACAATAAGCAATGAAGCTTATTGACGTCCCGGGGAAGAAAACTACAGCTGTCTTGGAACTCACAACGAATTTAATCAGAAAGAAGATAGTCGGAGTAGGAAGTATTGAAAGGACTTCCCTCCTTAACAACTACGTGAGAAACAGCAATTTGAAGCAAAAGGCATTATACCATAAAGAGATGGACCCTACATATGAATAGAGACCCTACATTATTTTATGTAATGGCATTTGGGTTTCTCTGGGTATTTTCTATGTAAGTACATATACATCATTGATTATAAGTATATTATATTTGCAATAGTAATTCGTTGTCTGGTATAGCAGAAGCAGGTTAAGGCAACCTTACTTTTGGACCAGATAGAAATCTATTGAAACCAATCCCGAGCGATCGGTATCATGGGATTGTTACGTTCAGGTAGTACTCTTGAAAGACTACTACTAGTTTAGTTACTACACAAATTAGTTAGTAAAGTTTCAAGAGAACGAATCAGGACATGCCGTTCATTTTAAATTGAAATTGTACAGAACTGAAGTTAAAATCGAGATTTCGTTGCAAGGCGCTAAGTAAATTGCGTAGAATTTTTATTTATTTTTATTTATTTCGCCTACCTCCGTGGCGTAATGGTTACCACGCCAGACCGCCACCCAGGAGGTCCCGGGTTCGATCCCCGGTCGGGTCATAATGAAAAACGAACTTTTTCTGATTGGCCTCGGGTCTTGGATGTTTATCTATATATGTATTTGCTATAAAATATAATAACGTTGAGTTAGTATCCCATAACACAAGTTTCGAACTTACTTTGGGGCTAGCTCAATCTGTATGAATTGTCCCTATATATTTATTTATTTATATTTATTAAAGAAGATTAACAGCATCTCATACAAAATATACAAAAATATAGAAACTAAAGGCTAATTACAAATCTTCGTAAGTAAATTCGTCGTAAGTTATTTTGACCATATCTCACCCATATCCTGTAATCTTTGGGGTAATTCCCAATGGTATATCGTCACTGCTGGTTCTATTCCCTTACTCAAGATTTCATTGATCAGGTCATTGTAGTATCTCTTCCCATCCTCGCTGATACGGTCATTGAACCCAGACGGCATCAAACGGGCCCAGGACAATGAGATTCTAGAAAAAAAACAGTTCATTTTTTGGAAGTCTGTTAAAAAGAATAAACATTTTGTTTATAATATAATAATAGTAAAATAGTTTAAATAGTGAAAGCATCGAATCATCTTCAATTCTCGTGACAAACAGCCAGTTTCTGAAACGTATTTTAATTTCAATTCCACATTAAGTCTCAAGTCTTTTTAGGCTTCCGTAGTAAACTACAAGGAACTCTTATAGTTTCGCCATGTCCGTCTGTCTGTCCGTCTGTCCGCGGTCTAGCGCCTAGACGTTTGATGCTAGAAAGCTGTTATTTGGTATGTATACACATATTATGGAAGAAAATTTTGAAAATATTTTTTTTTGTGGTGCCTCCTCTCTCTAAAGTGGAAATGTTTATTTTTTCGCGCCCACTCCATGTTGTGGGGTATTGTTAGATAGGTCTCTTCAAAACATTGAGGGTGTGGAAGATCGTTTTCCGATACAATGATCCGTTTGCGAATTATTTACATTTAATATGTCAATTCTCGTTTTGTGCAAAACGAGAACCGAGCGGTGATCCCCTCCCCTCAATCTCCGAAAGTTATGTGTTTAGAAATTTGAAAAAAATCATGGTGGTAGTGCATATAGTGAACCTACAAGGAAAACTATAACGGTTAAGTAGGCACTACTATTTACCGAGTAATAGCTGACGAACTTATGAAGTAAAATTTCTTTGACGAAACTGTACAAATGTCATTGAATATGGCATTGTACTCATCTGCAAGCAAGAAATGCGTAGCCAATACGGAACCCTACATTGTGCGTGGCCGACACGTACTTGCCCGGTTTTTTATTCTTTGTTTTGTCAGTGACAGCTATATTTTTGTGTCATGAACTTTAAAAATGCGTTTGACTGAAAAACTTAAATAGAAAATGAGACCGCGTGAGTTTGACATTAAATTGAAATTGTTTTTGTTACGGGGTCATAGTGCTTGTTAAACTGAATGACACAAAACTCCCATCGAATTAAGTGGGTAACGAACATGCTAGTTAAAGATGCAAATAAAATGTAAGATGAGAGCCTTCCGCTCCCGCAATAACAATCCGTCTTTTAGATTCTTCAAAAATAAGGGCAACTCATTTTTTCATTTGTAAATTAGACCAAAAATGACAAAGATATAGCCCATTAAAGTTACGTGTGACGTCACGCCGTGTGGCATTTTTCCGCACGGCGTGACGTCAAAGGCCCCTCTCCTATATTTGTATGCCTTGCATCTTTGTTATTTTTTGGTTAATCGAAAAAATAAAAAATATGTGTCCAATATTTTTTTATAATCTAAAATACGGACTAAATTATAATGTAATTATTTTGATACAGGAAACAACCCTATTGCCCTGTGTAGTAATAAAAGTCCACCGGACTTACTTTCAAGCGTCCTTCATATCGTCGGTCCAATAGTAAACTTGCCAATCTGCAATTTTGGCAGTTTTGACTTAAATATACCAACATTAGTAACTTTTTGATATTTACAGTGTGTTAAAAATTCGTATCTGTAACATTAAAAATGTAGGAGCAATCTTCATTTTCTTTTTTGCTTAACTGCACAAAATGCCTATTGTACAGAAGTAAATTGTTCTATGTGATTATAACTCTGTTTACCTAAACAAAAAATGAACAAACTTTAAAAATGTCACTATCTTCTACTAGCCTAAGTGGCAGATTAAATACTTTACCTTAGTTCATACAGCAATCGGAACACCAAAAGTAGTAATAGTATATTAGCCTAAGTGACAGATAGGAAACTTTACCTTGGTTCAAAAAGTAATCCGAAATCCAAACGATACAATAGTATATTAACCTAAGTGACAGATAGAAAACTTTACCTTGGTTCAAAAAGACATTCGAAAACAAACGACACAATAGTATCTTAGCTTATGTGACAGATTGAAAACTTTACCTTGGTTCAAAAAGTAATTCGAAAACTAAACTACACACTATAAAACTGTCTTAGTCAGAGTTCTTAACTAAATCGATTCACAGTGAATCGTTCTTAATCGATGTTTTTTTGTAATATATTTATGAGTGATTTAACTAATCGTATTTGGTATGATTCTTCAAACTAGTGTCTTTAATAGTTTACTTACCTACAATTTTAACTTACATAATAAAATTATGATAATTCTCGTACTTAGAAAAACATTGAAATAATGACGTCGCTAAATAATTTACCTACTCAAAACTTGAAATCCTTTTTGATTGACACTTCTATTGTAGTGGATAACTAGAAAACCGTTGAAAGTCTCAAGAGATTTTTATTCGTTTTCTAATATTTTTAGTTTGATTGAAGTGAACGTCCTAAGTAATGAATATTTCTAAGTATGTTTATGACTATTTACGAGATTCATTTTTCAACATTTTAAAATAAGATTATTCGATATCACTCTTTGACAACTGTTTCGTGACGTAACATTGTTTTGAACTATAGTTTGAAATTGAGAATTGGTGTCGTTATAAAATAATCGGGCATTGGTTGTGGTCCACCTGCGTGGTACACCTAGGTGAACCACGGGCATTTTTTCTTGCCCGTGGTCCACCTAAATGATTTGTAATAAGAAATTCAAATATTCAATGGGCCATGGTCCACCTCCATTCGAGTTAGTGTTTATTTGTAGGATTATTTTCGAATGTTTTTGGTGTAGTTTAGGAATGCTTTTTGGATGGATTAGGAATTCTATTAGGATTATTTTGCAATGTTTTAGGATGGATTAGAAATGGTTTTAAGATTATTAAGAAATGTTTTTAGGATGGGTTAGGAATGCTTTTAGGATTATTAAGAAATGTTTTTAGGATGGATTAGGAATGTTTTTAGGATTATTATGCAATGTTTTTGAGATAGATTAGGAATGCCTTTAGGATTATTAAGAAATGTTTTTAGGATGGATTAGAAATGTTTTTAGGATTATTTAGCAATGTTTTTAGGATGGATTAGGAATGCCTTTAGGATTATTAAGAAATGTTTTTAGGATGTATTAATAATGTTTTTAGGATTATTAAGAAATGTTTTTAGGATGGATTTATAGGAATGCTTTTAGGATTATTTAGCAATGTTTTTAGGATGGATTAGGAATGCCTTTAGGATTATTAAGAAATGTTTTTAGGATGGATTAATAATGCTTTTAGGATTATTAAGAAATGTTTTTAGGATGGATTAGGAATGCTTTTAGGATTATTTAGCAACTAGCTTTTCCCCGCGGCTTCGCTCGCGTTAATTTTATGACACAGATAGATCTCGTTTGACAACAAAACAACTCATAGAGCGACTTGTGGCGCCATCTGTTGGCCGATACACCACCCTCTATAGTAGAAAAAATATTTTCCCATTGGATAGACATACTTTCACGGGATAAAAAGTCTATGTTGGGCTCTGTACCTCTGACAATATGTATACAAATTTTCATAATGATCAGATGATTAGTTAAGCCGTGAAGGAATAACAAACAAACAAACTCGCTTTCTCATTTATAATATTAGTTAGGATGTTTTTAGGATGGATTAGGAATGCCTTTAGGATTATTAAGAAATGTTTTTAGGATGGATTAATAATGCTTTTAGGATTATTTAGCAATGTTTTTAGGATGGATTAGTAATGATTATTTTCGAAATTTTTTGATATGATTTAGGATTATTATAGGTAATTTTGACGATATTTTTGTTATGTTATTAGAATAGTTTTGTGATGGACTAAGATTGATTTAAGATTTAATTATGAATAATTTTCAGTCTTATTTTAGAATGCTTTTATGGTGATTCAGAAATGATTTTCATATGGTTTTCGTACGATTTTCGGATGGTTTTAGGATGATTTTGAAATGATTTTCAGATGATATCCTAATGATATTTTTATGTAATTCTCCAAACTAATGTAAAATCATACGCAAACCGTAAAATTGTAGTACCACAACCATAAATCATCATACCACATTTTTTTTAGGAGACCATAAAATGAAGTCGACGCGAAAAAAATTATTCCCACTTTACATGTAGGTAGCCATCCCAAAAAAAATGATTACAAAATTTTGTTCTACTTTTTAGCATTGATAATATTATGTGTTACCGGAAATGTATGTGTCTGTAAATAAAATAATTGAAACATGTTGTTCATCAGACAAAGCTGGGTTAGGTTAGGGTTAGCTTGTGGCCATTGCATTGCGCTTTATAATAACACATTTCCTAGGAATTGTATATGTTACGCTCAAATATCGAAAACGCCCAGTGAGCGGAAAAATAGCTCACAACGCGTTGATTGAACCGTAAGAAAAATTCGCCGTAAGAAATTGTTTGAATACCAACAGACATTGGTGGGTTAGGTTAGGGTTATCTTGTGATCATAACACCGCCGAGCGAGCGAAGCGAGTGAGGCGCGAATTTTTCTTACGGTTCAATCAACGCGATGTGGTCTATTTTGCCGCTCACTAAGCGTTTTCGGTTTTTGAGCGTAACATATACAATGACAGAATTACATAGCTCAAGCTATGTAATTGAAATTGACATGTAATTGAAACGGAAATGTATTCTAACTGATTCTAATACATTTCCGGAAACATAATACATAACGAATTACAGCTTTCTAGCATTACTTCTGAAACTATAATAGTTCCTTGTATTTTACTACTGAACCCTAAAAAGTTCAAAAAGGTTTGCAATAGTATTTCATATATTATTAAAAAGGTGGACCACGGGCAAGTAAAAATGCCCGTGGTCCACCTAGGTGGACAGAGGTGGACCATGGGCAAGAAAAAATGCCCGTGGTCCACCCAGGTGTACCACGCAGGTGGACCACGACCAACGTTCACCTCATGCCGCTAGGGGCGCTATAACATTTTGCATACAAAACGCACAAAAGTTTTGAAATCGTTCACCTCATGCCGCCCTCATGCCGTAGGGGCGCTAGTGTCGCGTCTTGCCAGAAATCTTCGAAGCTGTGGGTATTAGGCTTCTATAGTATTTGGTAATACACACGATCACTTTCAACTGACAGTTTTAACTGTGAAAACGTAACCACTATAACGTTGCTATTCTGTGCAACTCTTGCCAGAGCTAAAATGCATATTCTATAGAATGAATATCTTAATATTAAAGGGCACTTTCGCTAGTTGACAATCAAAAATGTATATCTTTAACTATACGCCACCGCGGTCAATTTACGTATCTACCACTTTGGCAACTTGAACACATCAAAATTATTTTACTTGTCTTATTCTGACAATGGTGTATAGGCCAATCTGCTTTAACTTTGTACATAATGCAAAATATATATATTTTACAATATTTTTATTAAGTATAATATTTTTGACTAATGTATAAACAAACTTGAAAAGGTACATAGAAAACCTGATTTACAGTGCCAATTTTTGTGTTATTTTCCCTCTACTGAAAAGTTTGACATTTGCAGATTGGCAAGTTTACTATTGGACCGACGATATCAACCCATAAATCATTTCACTGCAGGGACATGGGTGTCCCTTCAATCGAATGAGATTAAAGCGTATGCCAAGCTTCAAAGCACGGAGAAGCTGGAGATAACGAAACCCATGCAAACACTGATTAGGGTCGACACCGCTTGTGGTGTGTTTTTGTTTTAGAACGCGACATCATCGAGCTCCTCTCTCCCATAATAGTCCCTATAGAAAAGGTCTCAGTCTCACCTATAGAAATGTAATCCCAACTCTTCGGCCATTTCAACATCTCTCTTGTAAAGTCTGTATGAGTCGCAAGCAATGTCACCATTACTGCCGCCCATTATCCTGCTAGGTATTTGATGTGTATACGTATCCCATATACTGGGACTTTTGTCTGAAAGGAAAGTATTTGAAAATGTGTACCATAGCCATTACACGGTCAAACCAGAGTGCTTAGTACGAGTTCTTTGTTCGAGTTAATTCTATCATGATCGCACTAAGCCAAGCACTGTACGAATTTTATTGGCAATAATCTGTAACACATTACAGCGAATAAAATCCGCAATTGCATGCAAGTTCTGTGATGTATGTGTGTAACAAGAATAAATGTGTAATTTTTATAGGTCTTGGTTACTAGATATAAATGTAGGTATTATATTTTTATTTATTACATCTTATGGAAGTTTTTTTTAATACCACAAAGTAGGCAAACAAGCATACGGTCGGCCTGATGGTAAGCCGTCACCGTAGCCTATAGACGCTTGCAATACCGGGGGTATCACTCACGCGTTGCCAACCCTCCCAAGTGTAGCTCGAGACCTCACTCACCATAGGAACACCGACTAATGCTATTTTGCCTACGATCTTCTGTAAGGTGTTTACCTACTGCGATTTTTTTTGCAGTGTGGTCTTACCCATGTACATACTGAGTTGATATTATACAAAACATTAATGCGGAAATAATTCGCACCGCATTCACGGTGAAACGCAGTGCGGACAAATAAACTGACGCTCACAGTGGTTTTGTTCGTGGACTGGCCGTAATAACTACTATACTCTTGTGTACGATTGTACGATTAAATCAATATTATTTGTACACTTTTTAAGAGAGTTAGGGCACAGTGGATAATCGGCTCAACTTGGAGCAACCCGTCTGGGGAAGGAACCTCCACCTACAGAAGATCGTAGCCAAATAGCATTGGTTTCGGCCATGTTACTGTTTCTACGCTCCAGAACTTCACTTTCAGGGTTGGCAACGCGCGAGTAATACCCCCGGTGTTGCAAGCGTTCATGGGTTACGGTGACTGCTTATCATAAGGTGGGCCGTATGCTTGTTTGCCATATTAGTGGTATAAAAAAAACACTTGGACTAGAGAAAGTGCCTCTGAATAAACGCTTTGGCTTTGACTTATTAACTGAAACCATAAACCATTGTAGTTAAACTTTACTAACCGCTGACATTCCAAGCACCTTCGATTTGGTATGACGAAGAGGCGGCACCAAATTTGAAATTAGGTGGAAATTTAAGCTTGAGTTCTCCATACGCCACGCTAGCTAAAATACTGTAAAAAATAATAATTTCATATTCCATACATTCCTGGTACCTAAGTTTTTAATTATCTGACAGATAAAGTGTGGAAAAGTAATGCAAGACCTGTCAATAGAATATAAGACGTATAGACTAGGCAGTTTGACCACCGCCGCCGTCACCGGGACGTCACCGAGAAAGAGATTATTTCTGGACGAATTGAAGTTGGTGTTTTGTATTGCCGCCACTTCGGCCCGTCACAAATGTCACAATCTCGGACCGAGTTCTAGCGTGGTTTTATTTTGCTCATGTGACCGAACTAAGCGATAAATCGGCGGCCGGGATGACGGAACTCTGGTGAAGGGACGGGCGTGCGGTGGACATACGGCCTAGTAAATGTATGTATCGCTAAATCGGCGTCATCTCCTTCTCGGTGACGTCCCGATGACGGTGTAGTTGGACGAACTACCAAGGCTGCGTTTACATCTAATGTGCATTTATTATATTCATTAAATAAGCTAACTTGCATTTAATAGTTACGTTTACGTGTAACGATTGGCGTGAAGACACTCGTGACTTCTATTTTGAATTTATTTCCGTGATTGTTACATTTTTTTTCAAGGATAATGTAAAAAACATGTTAGATAAGTGTAATTATGCGCAAAAATAATGACATACAATTAACCTTTGCAAAAACTAAATTAAACATTGTGTCAAAGTCACCTTTTTATACTTGAATTGTCATTTCGATTGTCTCGAGGGGATTATGGCCAACACGATAGCGTCACCTTGAGCTCGTGATTAGAAATTAGTTTCAGCGTTTGATCCATAGGTAGTAACTTATTGATAAGTTAGTATCATATAATGTAACGCGCTGTTACCCGCGACTTCGTCCGCGTGAAATGTTCAAATAAGGATAACTCCTTTTCCTGTCATGCGATTTAAATGAAACAAAGCCTATATTCTGCTCCAAGCCGAGCTCTATCTCCCTGTGAATCAGGATTCAAATCCGTTCAGTAACTTGGAAGATGTGTGCGTTCAAACAGACAGACAGAAAAAAAAAATTAAAAAAAAATTTTCGCTTTTATTACCTTTCTCTAACTGTTCCCTCTCCATTTTCGACAAATATGTTCAAAGTACAGACATATCGGGATCTACTGTTTTATTATATGTATAGATGTGAAGCAAACATTGGTTACAGTGCATAGTGATTGAAGTTTGTGATCAGGAACTATTTAAAAGTGTTGACTTCAATTTCTAAAGAAATTTTGCTATCGTCTTTCGTCGGGACGCGGGCGTCTTGACTTGACATAGAGATCGTATACTGAGTCGAGACGGCACGAATACGCTCTCATCAATACAATCTTATAAAACCATTCGACATTGGCGAAATTTAATTGTGTTGTGTACACATGAGAAGCCATATAAAAATATCGTCATTGATCCAAAGCAATAAACTAGTAATTTTTCTCTACCTGCACCGACTTAAACACGTATTAAGTTAAGATTTAGGTAGCTTTACCATAACTATTATATCATTTTGGAAAGCCTAGGAAATAAGGAAGTTTTTCTAACTATTTGTACGATTCGCTGCATATTTTTTTAAGCTAGACGACATTGTTAGTAGTTAAAATAGAATATTTTGGTAAGAGTTTTTACTTCAATGGCTCATATTTTTAAATTTGGATGTAATATTGCATAATATAATGATATTTTTAGATTAGCTGAAGTGTCAGGTATGATGGGTAAGTTAAATGAAGGCCATAGGAAAAGTATATTTTTTAAAATTAAACGTGATATTCTGTGTAAAATTCAAAAAATCCTAAAAACCCACATATCTCGAGAACCACTCACAAGACTTCGTCCATACATTGGGGTGGTTAATTTTATCGTTAATTTTCGATTATTCCTCTTGGCCACCGCCTGTTTGGCCACCGCCGGTGGCCAACGCCACATGTTTCAAAAAGTTGGGCTCTTGGCCACCGGCGGTGGCCGTGGCGATCACCGCCATCGTTGTTGTGTTGTTGTCCACCGCTTGTGGACAACAACACAACAACGATGTGCAAGGTATGCTTTTGTGGGATGTTAGGCATGTGTTAGGAATGGTTTTGGGAAGCTTTTGGGGTGTGTTAGGAATGTGTTAGGGGTGTGTTAGGCATGTGTTTGGGATACTTTTAGGGTGTGTTAGGCATGTGTTTGAGATGTATTAGGAATGTGTTAGGTTGGGCACGTGTTTAGGATGTGTTAAGAATGGTTTTGGGGTGTGTCAAGAATGATTTTGCGGTGTGTTTGGGGTATTTCCTGTTTTATACACATAGTAATATTTTTATCCATGTATTTTTTAAAAATGATTAGCTTACCATTTTAGAAAGTCTCACTAGTTCAGTTCAATTGAACAAAAGTGCAGTTGAACTAGTGATGAAAATGTGATAATGAAAACTTAAAAAAAAGGTAAAAACGATGAACATAACAATTGCAATAAGTATTTTCTTCTTAAATTCGCATTAGACGCGCGCTCGCATGTGTGTGTACACTTCAACCGAACTCCACTCCTGGTTGTCAAAACCCAGTGGGTTCAGCGAATGGCGTTTTCGAAGATGTACTAACCTATAATTCGCTAAAAATATTACAAGCAATCATTATTGTTTTTTTACTTCTGTGGTATGATCACAGTAAATTGTGATATTTTACATGACTAAACATATATTATTATCTTTCCCGGTTTTAAAGTTCGAATAAATACTCATTTCTCTCCAATTCAGCGGAAACTTTGAATAAATGTTGATTATGAAATTTGTGATTTCATTTTTTAATATTATAGACATAATGTTTTTAAAGGGTAACAAATTAAATTAAATGTAAAAAAATTCTTAACCAGCAAAGCGTACTATACTATCAACGAGTATCTAAATGAAAGGAATCCCTGGCCCTCTTGTGAAGGTGAAATGCTAAAACTTGTCGTGAAAAGCCAGTCAATGTTCAATAAACTACATGAATAAAATTTGTGTTCAATATTGTAACATGTACGTCGTAGTGTCATCTAAGTGGTGCTGTTTTTCTTATTATTTACATTTTAATATAATTAATATATGACAAGGATGTTAATGTGTACGTGCATGTCATGCTCGCAAATTGTCCAAACTGGTGGTGGCGTTGGGGGTCGGGTTACTGTTGTTCCCTACAATATTGTTCATAATATCGTGATGGTGAGCCCAGTAATGGAGGCTGGAAGGCCGACTCTCACGTCAACTCGAAAATACACGAGAACGGTTGCTGCCTTGCGGGCGGTCTGCTCCTATCTTTAACACCGATTTAGCATTTTATATTTTAGATTTAATTTTATGTTGAGACAAATTAATGGCACTATTTATTGACATTCCGCGTACGTAATGTCGTATGTATGTACCTAGTTTTAAATTCTATGTTGAAAAAGAAAAGAAAAAAGAAAAGTACGATATATTTTTAAATGACAAAAAAGGCCGTAACTGGTTTTCTTTCGCCATTTCTTTTTACCAGTGGTCATTTTGCTTTTGTTTCCGAAATGGTAGTAGTTTATAGAGTAGATTAATTTATTCAAATCATTTATTACTGTATACTCTGACAAGAGAACGTGTTTGTGAAAACCTATTCTCTGAATAAAAGTTTTGAATTTTGAATTTTAATCCTCTTCACACCCTCCACAACACGAATGATTGAACCTGGCAAAGCTAACTTGGCAAAATAATAAAGTGGCAACAACACAAAAAGATCGATTAATATTGCAACACTTACTAACATACCGCAAAACTATTCTCAATACATCCCAAACACATGCCTAACACACCCCCAACACATTCCTAATACATCCCAAACACATGCCTAAAACAACCCTAACACACCCCAAAAGTATCCCTAACACATTCCTAAAACACCGCAAAACCATTCTTAACATTCCTAACACACCCAAGTAGCATCCCAAATACGCCCCATAAGCATTCCTAGCACATCTCTTATACACCCCAAAACCATTCCTAACACATTTCATCACAAACACAAGCCTAACACACCCCAAAACCAGTCCTAGCACATCTCAAACATACCCCGAACACATTCCTAATGTATCCCAAACACATGCTTAACACATTCCTAACACATCCCAAAAGCATCCCTAACACATTTCTAACACACTCCAAAACCATTCCTAACACATCTCAAACATACCCCTAACACACTCCTAACACACCCCTAAAAGCATCGCTAACACACTCCAAAAACATTCTTTACACACCCCTAACACATTCCTAACACATCCCAAACACACTCCAGGTCCTTATAAAAATGTTAAATTAATTAATAAAAAAGATGTGGCGATGGCCACCGCCGGTGGCCAAGAGCCCAACTTTTTGAAACATGTGACGTTGGCCACCCAGGCGGTGGCCAAGAGGAATAATCGGTTAATTTTGTTGCTTTTGAGCCCAATACGCATGTTTCGGATATAAGTGGAATCACAAGTAACCTGTATTTCACCAACCAAGAGTTCTACACCAAAATAAATAGAGATTTTATAAACCAAAATCCAAATCAAAAGTGTCAATTAAAATTATTCTTTTATAATACCATAAATAAAATTTATTTTGTCAATAACATGTACCTACATGGTGTAGTTAGGTAAGTTTAATTAAGACGGGCATTTTGATAACCAGCATTCAATTAGCACTTTTATCAAAGTCAACCTCTGTTATTGAGTGGGAAATAAATTGTTCAAGATTGCAATTTGTAATGCAAATATTCAAGTGAATTACATTAAATTCTACTCGAGCCGACTGGTATTGCAAGAGACGATGGCAAGAGACCGGACGGTATGAGTTTGATTCCATGGAAGATGGGCCGGGTGCTGGTATGGGATGCAACCTGTTCAGACACACTGGCTCCTTCCCATCTACATGGAACCAACAACAGAGCTGGTGCGGCTTGTGAAGCGGCTGAAAAAGCTAAGGCTTGTAAATACAGGGGTCTAGGCTCCGAATATGATTTTGTCCCATTCGGTGTTAAGACCCTTGGTCCGTGGGGTCCTTGTGCTATAAGACTTTTTAAGGAAATTGCAAAAAGGTTAGTCGACATCACAGGAGACCGAAGAGCTGGCAGCTACCTCGGACAAAGAATTAGTCTAGCAATTCAAAGGGGGAACGCTGCCAGTATCTTCGGAACCTTGCCTAAAGGGACTCCTTTTAATAATATATTTTAGTTATTTTATTTTATTTTTTAAGGTTTTTAGTTTTAGGTTCATTATAATTTGTTTATATTAATATGTTTAGTTTAGTTTTAATGTACATATACATAGATTTGTTTCTTATTTAAATAAACGTTTATGAGTTAATTACATTAAAAGTTTACGTTTTTATGTGACTAGATATTTTGTACGAAAAAGAGTTTCAACAGAGCTATAAAATAATGGAAAAAAATAAATAACAGTTACTTACATTAATACAAGTGTTCTTCGAATTGGCATTTTTGAGACTGGAGGAAATGCGATTTGCAATGTGACAATCGAGGTCGCATTACATCGTTTTTCTTTAGTGATGTGCTAGACTTACTAAGACTATGACAATCCCCGTATTTAAACACCAAAAAAAGCTTGTATTTTTATTTATTAAAAAAGACACAGAAACACAGAAAGTACCGTATTTGCTACGCTTTGCTTGCAGACGGGTGTCATCATATTTAATTCTATGACATTTTGTACGTTTTCATCAATTAAATGCCATAGGCGCTCCTTTTGCCATAGGTACACAGGACTATAATAGTAATTTAGAACAGGTGGTCCCAGGTTCGAATCCCGGTCGGGTCATGATGAAAAACGAACTTTTTCTGATTGGCCTGGGTCTTGGATGTTTATCTATATATTTATGTTTGTAATAAAATATAGTATCGTTTAGTTCTTCTTTTCGAATCAATGACTACTCACAATTAGATTAGGTTTGACCAGTACCTGGCAACGGCAACACCCTTGTCGGTTGCCATGAGAAGGTCCTCCCGAGTACACTCAGTTGGGCACATTGGGCAAGCTATTAAGTGTGCCATATCTTGGACTGGGGCTCCACAGTCGCAGTTGATGTGGGATGGTTCAATGAAGCCCCATTTGGCCAGGCTATCCTGACAACGGCCAAACTGGGTCCGAAGTCTATTAAGCGACTTCCAAATTGGCCATTGTAGGTCATGGCCAGGAGCTAGGTGTTCAGCAACTGTAATCAAATACTATAGAAGACTAATACGCACAGCTTCGGAAGAATTCGGGCAAGACGCGACACTAGCGCCCCTACGGCATGAGGGCGGCATGAGGTGAACGATTTCAAAACTTTTGTGCATTTTGTATGCAAAATGTTATAGCGCCCCTAGCGGCACGAGCTGAACGGAGGTTTTTTGTATGCAAAATGTTATAGCGCCCCTAGCGGCATGAGCTGAACGGAGGTTTTTTGTATGCAAAATGTTATAGCGCCCCTAGCGGCATGAGGTGAACGGAGGTTTTTTGTATGCAAAATGTTATAGCGCCCCTAGCGGCATGAGGTGAACGGAGGTTGCCAAGTCATTGTATGAGAAACGTCAAGAGCTGTGCGTATTGTCTTCTATAGTATTTGCTGTAATGTACTCGGGAGGAGCACTGGCCCGCCAAAGGTCGCACCTCGCCTTAGGTGGGTCATTCGATTCTATGGACGTTGTGCTCCGTTTACTTAGTATCCCATAACACAAGTCTCGAACTTACTTTGGGGCTGGCTCAATATGTGTGATTTGTCCCTATTTTTTTTTAATGTTGCATGCCAGTAACATCACTAGCATGGTAATAATTGTATTTATTACTTATATTCTATTGTGTTAATTGAATTTCATCCCTATACTTCGGTTATTTGAGTGAATTTTAGCTATTATATATAGAAATTTTAACTTTTTTACAATAATAATTATCGTTACTAAAAAAAAAGTACACGTCGCGTCATAATTAATAATTAATTGAACAATAAATAATAAAAAATATAATAGTATATTCGCTCGCGACACCTGTATAAATATAAAATACCTACCTAAATATTTGTTCCAAGTCTCACCCAAATACGTCTTTCAAACCTAGTTCTTATAGTAAGTAATTAATCCCACCAAAAACATACCTGTTAAAAAGGGGGCCAAGTTCCTATCGGCTAATTGTTCGCCTAAAAATATATCTATGAAATTTGGCATACTGCTTTAGTACTAGTATATGATTACGTATGTACAATTTTATCTCTGTACTTGCAATAGGCACTGAGCCACAAGGGGGTCAAAAGTGGGTTGAAACGGTTCGTGTAAATAGTGGACAGCATGCACACGGCCTGTTGATTATATTCTTTTTTTTTTACATTTTTTTTTGACAGCAGACTAACAAACAATTGTGTCACCTGCGTTTACTTGTCCCTGTCTTTACCTGTCCTAAAAACTTGCAGTTTGCATATTCTACCTATTTCACGAAGAATATTCGGCTATATGTTGTAAGGCACATGCTCGTTGTTTTAGTGTGCGTGACCGACTTTACGAGCGTTTCCAAGGTTACGCACACGATAACAATGTGCATTGTGAACGTTACTATATTCATAGACGAACGCTCTCCGTGAAATGGAATATATGTACAAGGAAGAGAATAGGAAGGCTTTTAGGCAGTCAGAATCATTCATTTTGTTTGTGACTAAATAAAATAGCGTTGTGTATTTTTAGTTTACGACATAACGTCAAAATTCAGTTTTAAAAAACAGTTAAAAAAATATATTTTAGAAAAGCAAAAATTGGTCGCTTATGTGTCGGACTACTATATTATAATAGTGATGGTATTGTTGTCATCCCTCTCACATTAGATGTAATCATCACTTGTTTCTTCTCTTTTAAATATTAGTTTCTGATAACGGTACTAAATAAGTAATTAAGTATCATAATTTTTTATTTCTTATCTCTTTGAACGGCTCACGCACTCTTAATTTGACGGTAATGACTGAAAATCAACGTTTGCTTTCTGAGCAATCTTTATCGCTGAGTGCCTTTTGTGTCACTGCGGTACAATAATGCTCTTAATGTAAATGTTTATGTAAACGTGTATCTATTTGTATGTTTGTGCCTCAGTTATGCATATAAAGTTATACTATACTATACCAAATACTAAAGTAACTCTACCGAGTTAATACGCACAGCTCTTGACGTTTCTCATACAATGACTTGGCAACCTCCGTTCACCTCATGCCGCTAGGGGCGCTATAACATTTTGCATACAAAACGCACAAAAGTTTTGAAATCGTTCACCTCATGCCGTAGGGGCGCTAGTGTCGCGTCTTGCCCGAATTCTTCCGAAGCTGTGCGTATTAACTCGGTAGAGTTTCTATAGTATTTGACTATACTAACTTATGGCTATTGGGGTAATAATGCCCGTCCGTTTTCATCAACAATTCCTAAATTATTTATTCCTAGATATTTAAAAGCGTATGTCTATAGATAACTAGCTGATTCGGAGAGCTTTTTTCCGCCTTAGAGTACTACTACACTACCCTACTCTACCCAAACCCAGGTCCTCCCCCTCGTTCTAAGCTACATCTCCATCAATTTTCAGCCAAATCACTTCAGCTGTTCTTGAGTTATAAATAACACGACTTTCTTTTAAATGTATGTCACCAGTGAAACCCGCGCAGCTTCGTTGGCTTGTATTTATTTATGCACAGCAGCGCCATCTATATCAGACTTTTGATCAAATCCTACGGGAATCGCGTACTTTTCGGTATAAAAAGTACCCTATGTTCTAATCCAAGGCATCAGCTACCTACATACCAAATATAAATATTGGCCCAGCCATTTGAGCGTGAAGAAGTAACCAACATACACATAACTTTGTACGAAAAACAAGGATTTGGACATAGAAAAAGTTGTTAGGATACCTTCAAATTTTAGGAATAGTTGGTGAAACCGGGCATATTAGTGTCTGTTATGGCGAAACAATTTGTTCCTGTGTTGTGATTTTTAAAAAAAACTCACTTTCATATTACTAATTAATATTTAATTAAATCGTTTCCATACTCTACTCTTGAACATGTCTGTTAAATATTTGGCTGATTGTCTCGGAGTGCGTGGCAGATTCTTGTCTTTGAAATCCACTTTGTGTAGTCCATATTTAACTCTGAAATAAATAAGGTTATGAATAAAATAAATATATTGGGACAAATCATACAGATTGCGCTAGCCCCAAAGTAAGTTCGAAACTTGTGTTATGGGATACTAACTCAACGGTAATATATTTTATAACAAATACATATATAGATAAACATCCAAGACCCGAGGCCAATCAGAAAAAGTTCGTTTTTCATCATGACCCGACCGGGGATCGAACCCGGGACCTCCTGGGTGGCGGTCTGGCGTGGTAACCATTACGCCACGGAGGCCGGAGACCAGGCTTTTCAGCCGGTGGTGACAGCCCGGTGTGGTGCGTAGGTCATAGGTTCGATTCCCGCTCGGGGCAAACATGTGATGGCATTTGTTTTTGTTCTAGACTCTTGCCCTCTTATTAATAAACAAAGATTAACTTGACATACTGGGAAAAATTGATCAAGCCAAATGAAGATGGACTGGGCATATGCTAAGGAGTCAACAGGAAAAATGGAGTATCGCAGTTACAAACTGGTATCCAAGGGATGGTAAACAAAGCCCAGGGAGACAACATCAGAGATGGGAAGATGACCTGAAACTTACAGCAGGACCTCATTGGCGCAGGGTAGCTCTAGATAGAGCTCAGTGGAAGGAATTGGAGGAGGCCTTTGCCCGAAGGCACGTCGAACTAAGAGACCTTTTGTGAGAGTCCAAACGGACAAGTGCATTTCATGCTTACATAATTTTGTGTTCGACAAAAAAAGGCTTAATAAATCTATATATATAAAAATGAAACCCGTTTTCCGTTGTACATAACATGAAAACGGCTTGACCGATTTGGCTGATTTTTTTTTTGTAGTTTTCTAATACTCTGTACAAGGTTCTTACGGAAAAAAATTAGGGGTAGGGTAGGGGTAGGGTAGGGGTAGGGTAGGGGTAGGGTAGGGGTAGGGTAGGGGTAGGGTAGGGGTAGGGTAGGGGTAGGGTAGGGGTAGGGTAGGGGTAGGGTAGGGGTAGGGTAGGGGTAGGGTAGGGGTAGGGTAGGGGTAGGGTAGGGGTAGGGTAGGGGTAGGGTAGGGGTAGGGTAGGGGTAGGGTAGGGGTAGGGTAGGGGTAGGGTAGGGGTAGGGGTAGGGTAGGGTAGGGTAGGGGTAGGGTAGGGGTAGGGGTAGGGTAGGGTAGGGATACACGCAAACGAAGTTGCGCGGGTTTCGCTAGTAAATAAATAAAAACTAAAACGTTTTGTGTCTTTCCAACTACATTTAATTTTCCTTAGGAATGACAGTGACAAAACAGCTTTAAGTTAAACTTTGGCTAATCTTTGTTTATTAATAAGAGGGTTAGTGTTTTATATGTATTTTAAGTATATTATTTACAATAATATAAATAAATAAATATATAGGGACAATTCATACAGATTGAGCTAGCCCCAAAGTAAGTTCAAAACTTGTATTATGGGATACTAACACAACGATATTATATTTTATAACAAATACATATATAGATATACATCCAAGACCCGAGGTCAATCAGAAAAAGTTCGTTTTTCATCATGACCCGACCGGGGATCGACCCGGGACCTCCTGGGTGGGCGGTCTGGCGTGGTAACCATTACGCCACGGAGGTCGTCTAATGGTCTGTAATGGACTTAAACAATAAGTTAAACATTATGTTATTGTTTAAGTCCATAACAAATGTCAAAAACTATTCCACTCATACACTATCGGCATTCTTTTAAGACACGATTGAGACACCATAGAGAGTCCATTGGTGCATTTGTGTCAGTAGAATCGGGCCCCACCCCAGCTACCAGCAGTAACACTACCAAAAGAACAATACAAAGCATACTCACTCATATCCAGAAGTCCACTCAAAGTTGTCCATCAAACACCACGTAATATACCCAGTCACATTCACAGCATCTTCTTTGACTGCTAGGAGTACCTAGAAAAATATAAAATGAAGGCGCTACTGCCGCCTGTTTGCTTCTAGATCTTTTATAGTACTCAACAGATTTAAATGCAGTTTTTAACAACAGATAGAGTGATTCAAGAGTAATGTTTAAATATACCTAGATACAGGGATCTTTCAAAATTCCCACAGGAACGCGGGATATACGCAAAAGAAGTTGCGCGGATTTAGATTTTAAACAATTTTTTTTTGTATTACTCACGCGTTGCCAACCCTCCCAACCCCCCGTAGTGGAGCTCTGGAGACCTTACTCACCGTAGGAACACAACATGGTTGAGACCAATGCTATTTGGCTACGATCTTCTGTAAGGTGGAGGTCCTTCCCCAGACGGGCTGCTCCGATTATCCGCTGTGCCCTACCTCTCTTTAAACTACAACAAACGATTTTATTTCTTGGATTCATGGGGTACCTCTTTTATACTATCCTGGTAGAATCTGGTCCTCGCCAGATCTTCTATTCCGTCGCTGTAGCTCGGATATCCGTTCTCTGTGATAATAATCTTGATATTGCCATCTCCATAATTATTTTTGATCCATGACAGTTGGGAACGCAATCCTTTTGGGTATACCTGTGAAATTTTCGAAAAATAATCACAATTAGGAAAGTAAAGTAATAGAAAAATAAGAATTTACGTGTGCGTAGCATTTCGATCTTAGCGACCACGATGCGTGATTGCGACAAGCGACCGCGATGTGGTCGCGCGGCCTTTGACAAGTTTGTTGGGGACCGCCTTAACTTAACTGTTTTGTGTTTTTAAGGAGCACAGCGCTGCGCAAACGTGTTGCCGGTGACAACGAACATTTTTTGACCATCATGACTATGTGTTTAGTGGAATAGGCTAAGAGCTAGCGAACCATCTGACTAACCCGTTTCCCACAAAGCTAGAAATTTTTTAAATGATGTTTTATTATCGGTCTATTAAGAAAGTACCATTCTGGCAGGCATCTCGCGGTTGCCTCATCATCCCTTAAATTTTTTTAAATGTCAAAAAATATTTTATTTGAATCTTTATTTCACAAGGCTACAATTTTAATACGGTGTAATTTATATATGTTTAAGTGTAAAAAAAAAATCGACAACCTATTTTGGCGGTTGCAAGTATATGCCAGTCGATAGCAAAGTTGTCATCGGGATAGTAATTCATAACCTGTTTCCCACATGGCTAAAATTTTTAGGGCATATTCTTTCAACTGTTTAGAAAGTATAATGTAAACAGCCAGAACATTCTGGCGGTTGCAGGGGTCTGCCAGACGAGCTGTATATAGTAGGAGAGCTAGCGAACTATCTGACTAACCCGTTTCCAACAAAGCTAGAAATTTTTTAAATGATGTTTTATTATCGGTCTATTAAGAAAGTACCATTCTGGCAAAGATTCAAATATTCATCGGTAGTATCTAACACAAGACACAAAAGTGTCCACGTTTGCGTCCTAGCTAAATTGTAGGTGGGCGTAGTCAGAGTGCGGTCGTAATCGCCCTGTGGCGTAGTCTGTAGAGGCGTAGACAAATGGGTCGGGCGTAGTCTACAACTTACGTAACCCGTCTACGCCGTAGACCAATGGGTCGCGCGTAGCAGTCGCTAAGATCCGAATGCTACAGATAAATACCGTAAACCAGGATATATCAGCCTGTTCATAATCCCAAAGGTTTTCGAAAATTACGTTAAGTTCAGTAGAACCTTCAAAAGGCCACGAACCGATCACTTTAGGATCTGCTACAGAACGCACAAGTCGTGTCGTGTAGTGATTCAGGCCGTAGAAGTCGTATGTACCTAGAAATTGACAAAACGTATTTATTAAACACGCCAACAACGCGACTCACGGTTTATAAAACAATTGAAAATCGATTGTCGTATGCACTAAGTAATAAGTGTCAGTTTGAACTTCGTTTTGCGTCAGCGCAAAGCAGCCTTCTTGGCGACTAGAATCGAGACTAACTTCATATCATCCCATAATCATCCCACTGCAGGGATACGGGTCTCCCTTCAATCGAAGGGGACTAGAGCGTACTCTGCCACGCTGCTCCAATGCGGATTGACAGAGGCCGGTGTTGTCAAGCCGCCCGAAGGCCACCGACTTGGCTCAACGTGCCATCCGAAGCACGGAGAAGCTCGAAATAACGAAACCCATCCAAACACTGGCTAGGTTCGACGTCGCTTGACTTGCGTGTTCATACGAGTGCGACACTTAGCGACGCCATCGAGCTCCTCATACGGATATGGAGACTAACTTAATTATTCTTAAAATATAAATTTTTTTCCTACCACTACTTTGTATCAAACCTGCGACTTATTAACAATTAGAAAGCTATATATACTACAAATGACATTAAAAAAACACAAAAATTTGCAGTTTAGCCCTCAAATTGTTGGTAGAAGAAGGCAAAATGTAGTTAGTGCCCCCATTACTAAAACTGAATTTGCAAGAATTCAATATAATACGCGCTCTGCTAAAATATATAATAAAATTAATAAAGAACTTAATATTTACGATAAATCATCTCATGAGTGTAAATCGATAATAACAACTTGGCTTAAAAAACTAACCTATGATGAATCTGAGAGTTTTATTGCCAATGCATTGTATTAATAAACACCAACTAGTACACACACACACACATACACACACACACACACTACACACACACACACACACACACACACACACACACACACGCACACCCTTTCTCCTTCACATACTTATTTTTGGTTGTAAATTTACTCCATTTTATATTTTTCGCTTTAAAAATTTGGATTTTTGTTTTGTTTAGTGACTTAGTGACAGTTTTACAAGGTAGATTAATTTAAATAGATATGGAAGAGCGGAGTCTACTGGTACAAGTATTTTATCACTTAAAAGTAGGCTCCAATACCTGATATGTTAAATGTAACGCAATTTACCTGAATAAACTATTTTGTATTTTAAAAGATGAATTAATTTCTTTAACTTCAATACCTCTAATATAATCTATCTCTTCTTTGGTAAAAGCTGGCAATCTTGATTTCCTGAAGCCCCTTTTTAGACTGTTTTCAGCTATGATCTTCTCTATAGCTGGTGGCCAGCCACCTTCCTTGGAGAATATTGGGTGTGCATAACGTCCTTCCTGTATAGTAATCACATCATTACTATTATAAAGGCATTGAAAGATTTTTAGAGGGTCGGCAACGCCCTTTATTCCCCGTGCAAGTGATACCCCCACGTGTGGTGTTGCAACTGTCCATAGGCTACGGTGCTTGCTATTAGATATGCTTGTTTACCACCTTAGTGGTATAAAAACACATTTATATTCATCCATTACATTACAGTTTTGCATTCATATCATCACCTCAGCTATAAGAAGTCGAGAACTGGACATAGGACTACCTACCCCTTTTTTCCAGTTAGGTACGTGTTTTTTTGTGTGCTGATTATGTATTTTATATCATTTCAATTACAAAAAATATGTGTACATAAAGATAGTTACCCAGAATTCTATGACCAGATCGGTTACAGATTTATCCGCTAAGGTCGCCGGTTGAAACCAAAAGAAAAGTGTGCTCAATGACATTTCACCTGAAAAAAATACCGTTAGATGACTCTATGTGAAATCTTTATGTGAATTATTGATAGACCGTCCTGTCCTGGCTGGATACCCTGGTGGTCCCGGGGGAGATACACTACAGCTGTCTTGGAACTCACGATGAAATGATTTCAACTCCGCAATGGATAATCCCATCTCACATTGCCACCGCTGTGTCTCCTGAATAGCCAGGATCAACAACGGCGACCTCAGATTGACAATAAGCAATGAAGCTTATTGACGTCCCGGGGAACTACAGTCTTGAAACTCATTAGTCGGAGTTGGAAGTATTAAAAGGACTTCCCTTCTTAGCAACTACTTACGTGAGAGACAGCAATTTGAAATAGCCTAGATATGGAAAATCAAGTGAAGCTCGATTGCCAATCACCAAGGTCTATTGTTACAATATATTTATTATATACTAGCGTTAGATTGGCAATGCAAAAGAGATAGATTATAGCATACGCGTTTGTTAGAGCGAGATAGATAGGCGAGACCATTCTTCCTATACACTATCGGCCTGCATCGGCCTGACGTCAGTCGTGTTCAAAACAAATTCCACTTATTTTTACTAAATTTATGGTTTTAAGTGTAGGTTTGGTGTTAATTAGACGTGATTAAATATGGATACCTATGCAGTGCCTGGATGTAACTCAAACAAAACGGAAAATCCACAAAATTATATATCTTGCATGCACACAGTCATGTACATTACACGCACACCAGTGTGATTTGTTTTTGGTCTCGCTTTAATCAAACCATTACCGATTTATACGCTAGTATATACGTATATACTAAATCTATGATTGTTACATACTGTTGTATTGAGAAGAAATCGTGAGCAAGGAGGCCGCACGCCGCGCCGTACGTACTGGCAGGCAGCACTATCTTTTTTTTTAATACTTTTTTTAAATTTGAATCAATAATTTTCTTGAATTATGCATACACACGTTTTAAGAAATGAATATGTTTTGATTTAATATCTATACCATCGATCTAATCTATACTAATATTTTAAAACAGGAAAGATTCGTATATTTTTGTTAGTAACGAATAAACTCAATAGGCAATTACTGGACCGATTACAAAAATTCTTTCACCTGTTGAGAAGGTACAGTACCCTCGTGTAACCAAATACTAGACGAGTAATACCCACAGCTTCGGAAGAATTCGGGCAAGACGCGACACTAGCGCCCCTACGGCATGAGGGCGGCATGAGGTGAACGATTTCAAAACTTTTGTATGCAAAATGTTATAGCGCCCCTAGCGGCATGAGGTGAACGGAGGTTGCCAAGTCATTGTATGAGAAACGTCAAGAGCTGTGCGTATTACTCGTCTATAGTATTTGGTGTAACATAGGAAATATTACATATTTTTTTTAAATTATTTATTCTTGGTAAAACCCTCGATGCTGTGACACTAATAGTAAAATAAATAAAGACATGGTTCACATACCATGATAAATAGGTTTATATTTCTCATCGTAAATCCTCCAAGCTCTAGCATGAGCTAGAAGAGTGTTCTTATTACATAAATAGACTCCAACATCTGGGCTGATGACATATGGTCCACTGCATCCATTATATACACAATCACATAAGACGAATGGTTCATTGATGGTGATCCAAGTCCTCACTCTATCGGCGTATAGTGAGTAGACTACGCTGGCGTAGTCGCCGAACCATTCGATAATTAGTGGGTTTGTCCAGCCACCTAAAAAAACATTAAAATGATGAATACGTTGAGATTCAAAACTTTTATTCAGAGGTTTTTACGAACGTTCTCTTATCAGAGAGTAGGTACATCTTACGTCTTTACATAGTAAAAAATGAATAGCTTTTGCTGTCTGTCTGTGCGTCTGTGTGTCTCTAGGTATGCTTAAATCTTTAAAACTACGCAATGGATTTTGATGCGAGTTTTTTTTTATTAGGTAAATTCAAGGGGAAGTTTTTTAAGTACATTTAAAAATTCCCACGAAAAAGCGTAATACACGCAAACGAAGTTACGCGGGTTTCAATAGTACAAATAAATGATTTGAGTAATTAATCTACTCTATAACGACGACCTCAGTGGCGTAATGGTTACCACGCCAGACCGCCACCCAGGAGGTCCCGGGTTCGATCCCCGGTCGGGTCATGATGAAAAACGAACTTTTTCTGATTGGCCTCGGGTCTTGGATGTTTATCTATATTTGTATTTGTTATAAAAAATATAATATCGTTGAGTTAGTATCCCATAACACAAGTTTCGAACTTACTTTGGGGCTAGCTCAATCTGTATGAATTGTCCCTATACATTTATTTATTATTTATTTATTTATAAACTACTACCATTTCGGAAACAAAAGCAAGATGATGACTTTCTAGCATACAATTGATGGGCAGAGGCCTCTGTAACCCTCTCGTCTATAGTTCCTTAATGGATACGAAGGGGTGATTTGGATATAAAAAATTCCGAGTTTCATATTTGCTACGCAATGTCATATATTTAACATTAGTACATTTTCATAAAGAAATTTTATTGTATTAGTCTGCTATTACTCGTTGTAGGGGATTCGAATCTTCAGGACCGTCTTCAAAGAAACAAGATGAACAGGATATAACGTATTTTAATTAGAATTTTGGTACAAGCTTTGTTCGCGTTTAGAGCCGTAATGACGAGACGATTTCGAATTTGTTCCGAATTGCACCCCGGTCGCGTATCGTTCCGAATTGTATCTGTGATGCGCATCAACATGCCGGCCGCCTTGGAAGCACTGCCTTCCAATAGATGACACGCTGAATATAAGGAAACCACGAAGCCCTCTGGATGGATAGTGGATGGCGATGACTCCTACTCCTCGGTCGATGAGATGCCTTCCGTATGAATAGGAAGTGGACAGATTTTGCAGCATGCCCGTCGAATTTGGCCAGCAGCAGTTCGAATGTCTGCCACTCTGGATACTCCATCTTTACCCGGGAAAAGGCGTATGATGCGTCCCATTTTCCATTTGAAGGGAGGCAAATTGTCTTCCTTGATTAGAACGAGGCTATCTTCAGTCAAGTCGTCGCTGTCAGCCTTCCATTTAGTTCTACGTTGTAACTCCGATACATATTCCTTCGACCAGCGGCTCCAGAAGTGTTGCCGTAGCTGCTCCACACGATCGTAGCGTCCCAGACGAATAGAAGAGTTTTCAGTCAGGTTCTCGCAGGCAGGTGCAGTCAACGGTCGACCGATCAGGAAATGAGCTGGAGTCAGAGGCAAGAAATCATCGGGGTCTGTGGAAAGAGGGGACAAAGGACGGGAATTCAAGACGGCTTCGATTTGCGTTAATACCGTGTAGAATTCCTCGTAAGTAAGTTTAGCATTTTGTAATACGCGTCGCAAGTGATGCTTACACGACTTTACTCCTGCCTCCCACAAACCACCAAAATTCGGAGCATATGGCGGAATAAAATTAAAACGAATACCATGATTGTTAGAAAAATTTAAAATATCGTTTGAGTTTTGAAAAATAGCTGAAATTTCTCTTTCAGCACCTACAAAATTCTTGCCATTGTCAGAGAATATTTGAAATGGCTTACCGCGGCGTGATATAAAACGTTTCAACGCTAGTAAGTAATCCTGTGTAGTCAAACTGCCAACCAATTCTAAATGTACCGCTCTTGTGGTGAAACAAACGAATATACAAATATAGCATTTGACTAGTTTAGATCCTCGGCCGCTGCGATTCAACACCAACATAGGCCCAGCGTAATCTACTCCAGACGTTCTGAAGGGGAAACCTGTAGGTTCTAAACGCGCGGACGGGAGGTCGCCCATGATCGGTGTTAACGTCATGCGAGCACAAGTGACGCATTTATGAATTACTTGTTTGGCTAAGTTCCTAGCTCCCAGCACCCACCACATATCACGCATGGTAGACACAAGAAGTTGAGGTCCGGCATGTAGGAGACGTATATGTTCGTGTACGCATAACAGCAAAGCAAACCGATTCTTACTCGATAGTAATATTGGATGTTTTTTATCGTAAGTAAATTCAGTAGCATTTCGCAGTCTACCACCTACTCTGATAACGTTGTTTTTATCCATAAAAATATTTAAACCTGAAATTGTGTTAAAGTGTTTGTCCCCTTTCGTTTTAATAGGCAAATTCGATTTAAGATTATGATATTCATTAGGAAACGATTCCTTTTGTGAAATACGAGATAATAACATTGTTGATAAATGAAGCTCATCAACTGTTAAAGTACCGTTTCGACGATCCTTTGGGTTCCGCGTGTTATGAATGAATCGCATCAAATATGCACCAGATCTTCGTAAGCGATCAAAAGAACTAAATCTATCGAAATTAAACAATTCGTTTACGTTCGTAGTCAACAAACTAACCGTTTTCACTTCCGGTAGTTCGGCGCAACTTGGACCCGACTCATCATTTTCATATTGCCAATTTACCTTCGGTTCCCGCAAAAATGCAGGACCGCTCCACCACAAACTACGATCGTCGCAGGTGAGCGAGTCGAGATTAACACCTCTCGAAAGTAAATCGGCAGGGTTTTCTTTACCCTTCACGTGACGCCAAATTGTATCACCGGTTAATTCATTAATCTGTGAGACTCGATTTTGCACAAACGTCTTAAGTAAATGCGGCGACATACGTAACCAACCTTGAACAATAGTGGAGTCTGTCCAGAAGTAAATATTATCAAATTCTAACCTCAACGTATTTTTTATTTTGTGATACAACTTCGCACCCACGGATGCACCGCATAATTCGAGGCGCGGTATGCTAATCGTTTTAATAGGAGCCAACTTACTCTTCGCACAGAGTAACCGGCTAAGCTTCACATGAGTGTCAACCTTATCATAAGAACAGATGTACGCACAAGCACCGTAAGCAAATTGTGACGCATCAGTAAATATGTGCAAGTCTTTATGCTGTGCCTCGTTTACAAGAACACAACGAGGGATACGAATATCATGCAATGAAGGTAAGTTGTGTATGAAATTATGCCACTGTGACAAAACTTGTGCGGGTACTTTCTCATCCCAATCGATTTTTATTAACCACAGTTGTTGCAATAAAATTTTAGCCGTGATAATGACTGGTGCTAATAGCCCAAGCGGATCGTATATTTGCGATATTACTGACATCATTGATCGTTTTGTGACGACACCATCTGCATTTTCTAATTTTGTGGTGAAATGCAACTCATCACTTTTGCTAGACCATCCTATCCCTAGTGTTTTAGACTGACAATGTTCTCCTATGCTAAGGTCTTTAGTTGTGTCCGGCGTTACATTGTGATTGAACGTCCACTTACGCAAAGGAAAACAGCCGTTATTTAAAGTCTGTGACGTTTTATTACAGATATCCAACAAAGCGTTCAAGTTATCATGACCCGTGATTAAATCGTCTACGTAAAAATCTTCGCGTATTATTTGTGAGATGACGTCGTCATTGCATTCATTCGCTAGTTGTCGCAAACACCGCATGCTGAGATAGGGCGCTGACGACGTGCCGTACGTCACGGTGTTAAGACGATATAACTGTATCGGAACGTCCTCGCTATGTCTCCACAGAATAAGTTGAAGATTTCGTTGATCCGCCTGTATCAATATCTGTCGATACATTTTCTCAACATCCGCACATGCTACGTATTTATACTGTCGGAACCGAAGTAATATTGAGAAAATGTCATTCTGAAGAGAGGGACCTATATGTTGAATATCGTTCAACGATTTGTTAGAAGTAGTAGCCGCACTCGCATCGAACACTACCCGCAACTTAGTCGTGCTACTACCTTCGCGATAAACACCGTGATGAGGTAAAATGTAGTATGGTTGATTTAAATTATTTATGTCGGTTGACAAAAGTGTCATGTGACCTAAATCTTCGTATTCACGCATAAAATCACAATACAATTTTTTATATTGTGCTGACCGTGTAAGTTTTCGCTCTAAAGATAGGAAGCGATTTCTAGCCATATTGTATGAATCCCCTAAAACAGTAGCTGACTCTTTTAGAGGTATCCGAACGGAAAATCTACCGTGCTCGTCGCGTTCAGTAGTTTCTGAAAATAACGTTTCGCAGATTTTTTCCTCATTAGACATCGCATGTGGTGTGTTAGAAACTTCTTCTAACTCCCAAAATTTTCGTAACTGAGAATCGAGTTGAACGAAGTTGCATTGAACCTGTTCATTCGCTTGAATTCTATAATTACCCAAAGGTCCTGATATAATCCACCCTACCTTCGAATTATGTAGGTGAGGACCAGACCGAAGCTTTATTCTTTCTTCGTTTAGCAAATCCCAGAAAATATCTGCACCCAGTAATATGTCTATTTCCGAGGGAATATTAAACGTAGGATCCGCGAGTTGAATATGGCTAGGTATACGTATAGTTTCGATATTAATATTTGTTGACGGTAACTTCGAAGTTATTGTAGGCAAAACCAAGCATTGCAAATTGGTATTAAAATCGTTTAATTTTGAACGCATGTGAACTTTGCACTGTTGTGTGCTTTGTGACACTACTTGGCCTACCCCCGAAATACGAATAGTGGACTGTAAAGGACGTATGCTAAGACGTTTACATAATTTTTCACTAATCAAACAGTTCTGACTTCCATTGTCGAGAAGTGCACGTACTGTATGATATATATTGTGTGAATCTTTAACTTCGACAAGCGCAGTAGACAACAAAACCTGTTGTGACATTGGTGTATTTGACGAGACGGCTGCACTGCGCTCGGTTTCGCGAACGTGCATATTCATACTATGCAACGTAGTTGTCGACTGCACTTGTGATTGACTCGTGGATGAATTTAAATTCGAATTATTACTGTTGTTAGTGTCGCTGTGTAATAGTGTATTATGCCGTGAATGACATAACTTACAAGGCCCAAAAACACACTCGTTTAATGTATGTGTATTCGGACGCATACAATTCGGACATAGTTTGTTTTGTGTAATTATCTTCCACCGCTCTTGGACTGACAAATTAATAAATTTTGTGCACGCATACAGCGGATGACTATCACTACACATTATACATGACCGCACTGGTGTTTTATTGTTATTCGAAGGTACATTTTTCTTAGTAGAAACGAATGAGTGTGTGTTTGGTGCGCTTGAACTCGATTGTTTCTTGAAGATAGTGGGAGATTGTTTTGGACGATTTAACGGTTTTGCAAATGAATTATTTTTAATGTTACTATTCGAAGTTTTCATGTCTAACCTATCAGCCCGGTTTTTGAGCACGGTCAAAAGCTCATTTAACTTAAATTTTTTAGACTTATTTTCCGAGTCCGAACTGAACGTACTTTTGTACTCCTCCCATTTATCTTCTGATAAAGAATCGAGTTTAGATACAACTAGATATATTATTAACGTATCCCATGTATCGGTGGGTTCATCTAGCGATTTCAATGCTCGTAAATTCAGTAATACAGTGTCGATTAATTTACGTATCTGCGTGGAACAAACTTTGTCAATCGGTTGAGCACAAAACAAAGCTTCAACATGATTCTTTATAAGATTGCGGTAATTATGATATCGATCTTCGAGTAACTCCCATGCGTGTATATAATTAGTGGCCGTGAAACTTAGTGAACCTATAACCTCTAATGCACTACCACTTAGAGCCGATTTTAAATAATGGAACTTTTGTATGGAATCTAAATCGTCTCTTTGGTGTATCATCGCAACGTACGAGTTTCGAAACTCAAGCCATTGCTCATGATCCCCGTTGAATTCTGGCAATTTGATTTTTGGCAGTTTAACTGACTCAGAACCACACACAGACGGTAAGTGAGATTTTGATTCGCGTATAAAACGTTTTGCAGTTGCTAAAAGTGAATAATACGTATTCTCAAACTGTTCCCTATATTCTAGATTAATAACAAAATCTTCCTCATCGGACAAATTTTCAATCTCAGTTTGAACGGTATTGAAATTTCGAAATATGTCTGACGTGGATTGAATTCGCAAATGTAACTGCTCTGTGAGCTGTTCATCTAAGCTCGATTTATCTAATTGACTAACATATTTTTCAAATAAAGTTAATCTGCCTTTGAAACCACCTCGCTGCTTTTTTAGTTCAGCGAGCCGATTCGCTTCAGCTTTAGAGTACGGAGATTTCGATCTATCTCGACTCTTTGTAGCCTGGTTATCGGGGGCCAATTGATACTCCTCATCTAGCATTGTGAGAGACAAGAGTACTTACAGTTGTGTAGGCGAGCAGCTCCGGAATTAACACTGTACGAATATTTCCCGTATTTACCGCACTGAACTGAAAATTATACACAATATTAACGCAAATACTATAGGAAAGGGAGTAAAAAGGAACGATGGGAAGGTCTACCGCTGTTGAGTCTTCAGAAGATGATCCAGGTTTCGTAACGGTTTTTTCGTGTACGTGTAGATTTTTCCAAATTTCGTATTTTGGTCGCTGGTTTCGATGTGATCCGGTTCGAAGGTCCAATTATGTAGGGGATTCGAATCTTCAGGACCGTCTTCAAAGAAACAAGATGAACAGGATATAACGTATTTTAATTAGAATTTTGGTACAAGCTTTGTTCGCGTTTAGAGCCGTAATGACGAGACGATTTCGAATTTGTTCCGAATTGCACCCCGGTCGCGTATCGTTCCGAATTGTATCTGTGATGCGCATCAACACTCGTCACTAGTAGATGCGACTTTAACCGTGATAGCTTTTCTTTTAAATTCACTATATGGACTGCCACCAGCAATTCTTTAAAATTTCTAAACATAATAGTCAGATGGCGCACAATAAAAATTCATACGGTCACTTTGCATGTAAGAGATGCAGCTCTAAAACTATATAGAAAACGGACGGCGACGCTATATGGTTCATTGTTTAGCTATTTAAAAAGGACAATTTGTATTTATTTTTAACTAGCTGACCCGTGCCCACTTCGTTGGGCATAATGTTAAAAACCTTTTTATTTTTTGGTTTTTTATATAACCTACAAGAGAAACCCGCGCAACTTCGTTTGCGTTTATCCCGCTTTTCATCATACACCATACTTTTCAGAACACACTCAAGTTTCATATTTATAGATTATTTTTCTATTTAATTCTCTTACAACCTTTGGAGTGGGCGTTTATGAAATGGGCTAGCCCGACCGGTGAACCTCTTACAGAATATTGACATGAAGCAGCAATGCGTTTCGTTCGGTGAGTGAAATATTCGAATCTAACTCCTTCCTTATACCTACTATTTCTCGCTAAATCCTGTGTTTTCCTGTTATAGGTCGGCAACGGTTTAGGGACCCTAGAATCTTTGTGCTCCATAGTCGACTGTAATCACCTAACATCAAATGATCCATATTCCTGAGTTTGTTTTCCAACCACATCCGTAAAAAAAATGTATAATATCGGTATTTCAATACCTACATGCATCAATACAACTATCCCTACAACACTATGAAAAAATAGAGCGAGTCGACGTAATGAGATTTCCTATAAGTGTGAAAGAGACAATATCAATATGCCATTTAACTTTCTATGTCTTTTCTCTTTGCATTTAACCATTGACCAATTTAACATGAACCCTTTCAAATATCATATAATTTAATATTTAATTACTTACTGTTATTATTGATGAATATGATTCAGTCCGCTAGGATGTAGTTAGAATTTTAGCTGTTTTTCCGAGATCACGAACAGAATAAATAGTACGACGACATTATGAAATCATTTTGTTTGAATATTCACAATTTATAAAAATATTACATGACAGATGACACACTTCACTTCACGGATATGCCAAAATGAAATGTAAATTGAAATCAATAAAGCATTATGGAGTATGAGTATTGATATCAACTCGAAGAAAATTACCCACAAAATGCATTTTTTTCAAGAATTTCAATAAAATAAGAATCACGTCTTCCATCAATTCTCTTAAACAATTTTTATGCAAAATTTGAAGTAGATTGGACCAAGGAATCAAGTTGTCCCATAGTAACTTTACCCCCCTTTTTCACCCCCTTAGAGTTCGAATTTCGAAAAATCCTTTCTTATCGGACGCCTACGTCATATAATAGGTCCACCTGCCAAGTTTCAGATTTTTACGATGAGCGGTTTAGGCTGTGCGTTGATTCTCAGTCAGTCAGTCAGTCAGTCAGTCAGTCAGTCAGTCAGGACAAAGCATTTTATATATATAGACTAGAGAAACCCGCGCAACTTCGTTTGCGTTTATCCCGCTTTCCCGTGGGAATTTCAAAAAATTCTTTTTCATTGGTTGCCTACATTACACACCCAAATTTCAGGTCTCTACGGCCAAGACAAAGTATTTTCATATACATGATTATTTTTCTATTTAAATACTTCTCATAACAATCTTTGGAGTGGGCGTTTATGAAATAGGCTAGCCCGACCGGTGAAGTACCACCCTTATACAGAATATTGATGTGAAGCAGCAATGCGTTTCGTTCGGAGAGTGAAATATCCGAAATTCTTGTTTGCCACCTTTGTGGTATAAAAAAAATCTAACTCCTTCCTTATACTATTTCTCGCTATATATCCTGTCTTTTCCTGTTATAGGTCGGCAACGGGTCAGGGACCCTAGAATCTATGTGCTCCAGTGGCGAGGGGTCCTAATAACACGATTCCTGTCGGCTTCCCTTTTAAAAATAGTGAATTATCTAACAGCATCGACTCTGCTAATAACATGATTTCGATTCATACATAATAATGATATCCAGCAATATCACACGCGTAGCTGTAATTACCGGCTTTCGACGAACAGGCGTTCGTCGAAAGCCGGTAATTCTCGAGTTGTAGCCGCATACAGTTTTAGGAGCGGCTGTCTCTTTCTTACGCGTATATTTTGTTCCTAGCGCGGTCTCTTTCTCACGCCGATCATATGAACATATCGCCGAGTTACGACAAGGATGGCATATATCAGATTACGTTAGTGCGACAAAGATAAACAGAGGTATTAACCTGAGAAGTAAAAAATATAGTTAATTATGTGTTTAGTGCTTGAATAATAAAACAACTATAATTTTGTCGCGTTGTAATTGTCAAACATATTACTTTTTTTTTTCAATTCACTTTCGCCGGTGCTTTTGCTTGTATTGTTGTTAGTTTTTTTAATTTGTTTGTTGTTAATTTAGTAAATTTGAATAGATTAGAGTGAATTGGACAGGGGTCGGTGTGAATTGTGTTATAGTTATAAAATTTATCGGATTCAGGTGTAAGTAGTTAATTATTTATTTTGGTTTAGTCTGTTTTGTTTACATTCGTAATGGCTGCAATTTTAGACGTGGGTTGTTGTCTCACAGACTTTTTATTAGATAATAACTTTCAAACACACAGTTTTGAAAATAAAAAAGATATTATACAGCGCGGCCGTGCTTGCCCTTCTATGAAAATAGATTATAGACGGAAAGATGGCTTTACAAAACATTTTCATTGTAATTTGTACGAAAAGTATTGGTGGCTCACAGGTAGTTGTAAACTTAAAACGCTGTTTTGGTTTTCCATATTATATCAGTGCTTTTATGTATGGTAATGGATAATTTGCAACTTAGATTCAAGACTTGATATGGTATTGGGAATTCTCCATCCCTGTGGTAAGATAACACTGTTTTTTTTTGCTCCGGCTTCCCCTGAGTAAAATTTCACCCTTCGCCACTGATGTGCTCCATAGTCGACGGTAATCACCTAATATCAAATGATCCATATTCCTGAACTTGTTTTCCAACCACTTCCGTAAAAAAAAAGCATAAATAAATGGGTATTTCAATACCTACAACCATCCCTACAACAACACTACGAAATATTAGAGCGAGTCGACGTAATGAGATTTCCTATAAGTGAGAAAGAGACAATATCAATATGCTATTTAACCATTGACCAATTTAACTTGAACCCTGTCAAATATTATAAATTTAATATTTACTTACTTACTGTTTATTATCGATGAATATGATTCAGTCCGCTTTATATAGTTAGAATTTTAGCTGTTTTCCGAGATCACAAACAGAATAAATAGTACGACGACATTATGAAATCATTTTGTTTGAATATTCACAATTTATGAAAATTTTACATGACAGATGACACACTTCACTTCACGGATGTGTCAAAATGAAATGTAATTGAATCAAAAGCACTAAGGAGTATGAGTATCAACTCGAAGAAAATTACCCACAAAATACATTTTTTTTCAAGAATTTCAATAAAATAAGAATCACGTCTTCCATCAATTCTCATAAACAATTTTTATGCAAAATTTGAAGTAGATTGGACCAAGGAATCAAGTTGTCCCATAGTAACTTTACCCCCCTTTTTCACCCCCTTAGAGTTCGAATTTCGAAAAATCCTTTCTTATCGGACGCCTACGTCATATAATAGGTCCACCTGCCAAGTTTCCGATTTTTGCGAAGAGCGGTTTAGGCTGTGCGTTGATTCTCAGTCAGTCAGTCAGTCAGTCAGGACAAAGCATTTTATAGATATTACTAGAGAAACCCGCGCAACTTCGTTTGCGTTTATCCCGCTTTCCCGTGGGAATTTCAAAAAAATCTTTCTTATCCAAATTTCAGGTCTCTACGGTCAAGACAAAACATTTTCATATGTATACATGATTATTTTTCTATTTAAATACTTCTCATTACAATCTTTGGAGTGGGCGTTTATGAAATAGGCTAGCCCGACCGGTGAAACTCTTACAGAATATTGACGTGGAGCAGCAATGCATTTCGTTCGGAGAGTGAAATATCCGAAATTCTTGTTTGCCACTTTTGTTGTATAAAAAAAATCTAACTCCTTCCTTATACTTCCTTATTTATTTAGGCAACGGGTCAGGGACTCCAGAATCTATGTGCTCCATAGTCGACGGTAATCACCTAATATCAAATGATCCATATTCCTGAGCTTGTTTTCCAACCACTTCCGTAAAAAAATGTAAAAGTATATGGGTATTTCAATACCTACAACCTCAGCCTACAACCATCCCTACAACAACACTACGAAATAATAGTTCCTATAAGTGAGAAAGAGACAATATCAATATGCCCTTTAACCATTGACCAATTTAACTTGACCCCTGTCAAATATTATAAAATTTAATATTTAATTACTTACTGTTTATTATCGATGAATATGATTCAGTCCGCTTTATACATAGTTAGAATTTTAGCTGTTTTTCCGAGATCACAAACAGGATAAATAGTACGAAGATCTACGACGACAGAAATCATTTTGTTTGAATATTCACAATTTATAAAAATATTACATGACAGATGACATACTTCACTTCACGAATGTGTCAAAATGAAATGTAATTGAAATCAAAAACACTAAGGAGTATGAGTATTGATATCAAATCGAAGAAAATTACCCACAAAATACATATTTTTCAAGAATTTCAATAAAATAAGAATCACGTCTTCCATCAATTCTCTTAAACAATTTTTATGCAAAATTTGAAGTAGATTGGACCAAGGAATCAAGTTGTTCCATACTAACTTTACCCCCCTTTTTCACCCCCTTAGAGTTCGAATTTCGAAAAATCCTTTCTTATCGGACGCCTACATCATATAATAGGTCCACCTGCCAAGTTCCAGATTTTTACGATGAGCGGTTAAGGCTGTGCGTTGATTCTCAGTCAGTCAGTCAGTCAGTCAGTCAGTCAGTCAGTCAGTCAGGACAAAGCATTTTATATATATAGATGACACAGCAATAATGTGGCTTTCTATTGGTGAAATAATTTTTAAAATCGGTTCAGAGGAGTGAAGGAATAACAAAGAAACAAACTCACTTTCTCATTTATAATATTAGTATATTAGTATGATGATTAGAAAACAAGTCTCACCAAGATCCTGGAATACCTGAGGTAAATCAAAATGATGCAAGGTCACCACGGGTTCTATACCTTTCTCCAATAGACCGTCAATGAGGTCATTGTAATACCTCTTTCCGTCTTCACTTATTTTATTGGCAAAACCATTGGGAAGAAGACGTGGCCAGGATATAGAGAATCTGTAGTGTTTTATAAAAAAATATTATTTAATTACAACGATTAGTTGTAACAAACAACGGAAACTAACATTAAAAATTCGACTAAACTAACATTATTAATTAAAAGCTAGATCAAAACTAAAATTTTCTTTTCTTATTAGATATTTTTTTTAAATGTTTAAGTAATTTAAAAATAAATTTAAATATATATATTTAAATGTTAAAATGGCTTAAAAAAAGGCTATAGTTGAGTTTCTTGCGGCACTTCTTCTCAACAGGCCATTCACGCCTGAAGTGCTAGTAGGATAAAAATAAAAAAAATTGACGTATTTCTTGTAAATCTACTTGCAAAATAAATGATTTTTTATTTAAATTACTAATATTAAAAAATAAAAGGCATTAATTTAGTTTCTACAGAAAGGATATGCTACTGACCTGTAATACTGGGCTCCCATGTTGCTGGTCAGCTCAACATCTTCCCTCCAACGATTGTAGGAGTCACAGGCCACATCACCGTTGGAGCCATCAAGTATCCTTTCGGGCTGCGTGTGAGTAAACCGATCCCATACTCCTTCACCTTTGTCTAAGGTGAAAAAATAACATCATCATCGAGGTAACTAGTACTAAGTTATGAACTAGTAAAAAAGTTTTATCTAAAAGTACCTACATCATATAATTAGATTACTATTAATTTTATCCCGCCAACAATTTTTCTGCCTTGATGGTTGACAGGTAGAGAATGCCTTTATTTAGGCATTAAGTCCGCCAATTGTACTTTTCTTTGTGCAATAAAGATTAAATACTTAAGCGCTTTTTTTCATATGCATGGGCGGAGGCTTTTAATTGGCATTGTTTTTGTTATTTTTATGTGTTCTTGTAAGATTAAGCTGTAAGACTCCCAAATAAAATAATAAAATAGGCTTTATGTCATTGTTAATCGGATATCAGGCAAAGGGTTATCTTCATTTATGTGGACAAAGTGGCACGACGTTATGAAAATTAAGTCATTCAAAACTTCACTAAATGTGTAATGACTCCGATTTATCCGTACATGCGGGCGAAGCCGTGGGCACAACTAAATTTGATATAAATGATTACAAGTCGGCGGCGGCCGCGTCAAAACTTTTGAGTCTTCAAAACCCTTACCATCGGGCTTTACGCTTGTTTGCAACCTTTTTGTGTAAGAAAAAGTTTGGACTTACCACTCACATTCCAGGCGCCTTCCACTTGATAAGCTGCTGATGCTACACCGAACTTGAAGTCGGCAGGAATTGGTATTTCTTCACATAATCTGCTCGACAGTCCACTGCCAACATTCATAAAGGTACCTACTTAATTAACTTTATTTTTACATAGGTACTTAGTACAAAATGAATAGGTGTCTGTTATTATCTTCGCCTATATCGTCGCTCTTCTGTTCGCACGCCTGTTTCAACGCGTGATTTTTTTTTGCAAATTCACACATTATAATCTTATGGATCTATCCGCATTGCGACTTTTTTCGTAGTCCGGACGTAGTTTACAAAAATTCGCGCGGAAATAATTCGCCCAAAAGTTTTCAGCGAGGGGAGGGGCGAGCGGATTTATTTTGCCCATAATATAATAATTATAATTCATACAAAACCGGACTAAAGACAAACACATAAGTTCATTTTGTATCTATGTTTGTCATATTATGCGAGATCGAACCCGCATCCTAAAACTAGCGACGACTGGCGACTAAAAGTGAGACTAACGACCGAGTCATCGGGTTAACGGGTTATCACATTTTTATAGTATTGTTCTAAAAATTATTTTAATTTAAATAGGTAAGTACTTATTTAAAAATAAAACTTTTAATGTAGAAAAACTCACATCATAAAATAAATAACCGCACTGAGAGTATTCATGATGCAGACTAATTTAACCTTTTTACTTTTTTGTTCTTAAAATTATCTAGAATTTGTGATTGTGATTAGATAAGAGTAACTAAGTAGGTAGTAATAAAATTAATGCGAAAGTGAGTTTGTATGTTTTTTTACACAATTCACACAGCTATACCTCTGGTCAAAGTACCTAAGCTAAGCTTTAACAACCGGCTTGTCTTATAAGTACCAGACGACGGATATATGACTGTAAATAGGTATAGAAGGGTATAGACTTACTTATTAGACATAAAAAACACCCAGACTCAAGAACAAACAAATGTCATCGCATATAAAATGTTTGTCCCGAGCGAGAATCGAACCTGCGCCCTATTAGTGCTGGATGAAGGTAGGATCACTACCAACGCACCACCGGGTTGTTGATGTTGTTCACAAAATATTTAGAGAATGTTTTAGGCGTCTACAATTCTAAACACGGTCGATAGTGGTGCTGTTGTTCGACGCCAGAGGGCGCTTGTAATACTACAGCATCTGAGCTAAGGGACCGGGTGTGAAGAAAATACCGAAAAATACTAATATTAGTTTACGCGGGAAAAACCACGAGGGACCGGTTAGTTAGTTTGGTTTTATGATGTATAAAAACAGAATGAGTTTCATAATCCAGGTTATAAACATTTCCTCAAATTGTAATTACGATTAAAGCAAATAAGAAATTAATTTATCTCATTATGTCCTTCAAGAATCTTAAAAGTCACAGTCGCCAGAGGCATATTTTATATCTTTCGACTCTGTTTATTTAACTGAGGCTTGTATGGAGGTTTGTGATAAACTCATCGGGGATTGGATTATGCGGGTTCTAGAAGTATCACTTCAATTAGTTACTAGCATATTACTATAATTATTTCTTACGCTAGCTTTTAATAGCGGACTCCACATTAGTCCACATTCATGTTTCGTGCCAAGTTTGCTCCATTGCCGCCATTATATTATATGAAGGCGGGCTTAGACTTTAGATAGATTGCCTATTTCTTTTTGGCGTTCTGATATTAAATGCATGCACTTAAATAAGTAGTATAATAATATGCTTACCGATTTATTACGAGACGCAGCATAATTTGTACAAACGTTAAGGTCTTTTCATATTTTTTTTAGACAAACTCCTGTTCAAGAATCGCTGAAAGTTTATGGGTCGTTGCCATAATAGAGAAGAAGATTTTAAACTATTTAAGCTGTCAAACACGTCAAAAATGACGTTTTATTTAATATTTTGACACTTACAGTACACGACGAGACGAAGACGAAGACGAACGAAAGGAAAGACGAAACAATCACAAAAATTTCGTTTTCCTTCAGTCTCAGTGATTTTCTTACAAATCCATATGGTTTCATTAAAATTAAATTCTAGTTACATCATTAAACGTTTATGCATATGGTTACCAACTTAAAAAGTTCCGAATTTAAAACTATTACGCGTGTTTATTTCACGAAGAAATTTCACAAGATTTCAATAGAAATCTTGTCTTCAAAATGTCTAAAATCAAGAAGTTGACTGGCTCATTTCGCTATACACAGTGGGACCCTTGTCTGATCACCTCACAAATAGTGGCAATGCAGTCTGTCATGTATTTATCATTGTGTCTTTTGATGGCTATTATGCAGGATCTCACAGACTCCGCGAGAACTCTGGATCACGTATTTGAGTACCATGTAAGTGTTTACAGTATTCTGTTTTCAATGTAAATATTAGTCATTTATTGCCTTTGTCCAATGTCACTTTTGGCAGCTCAATTGCAACGCGACTCTCAGACCAATAGTTCACCATACTCTCTCTAAATATAAGAGCTGCCATATTTTCCTCTCTTATGCCAGCTCCTTCACCTCTTTATAAGACGCGTCACTTCCAGTGGCTGTATATTCAATGCCTGCCTGAAAACTGCAGGGTTATTCTCATAATAAAAACAGTTAAAACCTAGTCTCAAAAGCGCTGTCTTACTAGTTTTATTTTTCGTATGAACAAGATAGACATCCCTTAATTTGAGGTGGTCATCTGCCTGTTCCTGATGCTGTCTCAGTCACCCATAATGCATTCATTCATTCCGATGGCGCTACAACCCTTTGTACTCTTGGCCTCTTCTACAGTCTCCCTCCACTTGTCACGGAGCTTGGCTGTCCTCCAGTTGGTAACCCATAACACAGATTTTTTAATAACAGTGAAACCCAAGCAACTTTGTTTGCGTGTATTTATTTATGCACAGCATCATCATCTATAACAGATTTTTGATTAAATCCTATGGGAATCACGTACTTTTAGTGATAAAGTGTATGTGTGTTAATCCAAGGCATAAGCTACCTACATACCAAATATCATAAATATTGGCCCAGCCATTTGAGTGTGAAGAAGTAACAAACATACACATAACTTTCACCTTTATAATATTAAGTAGGATTTATTGTAATTGTTTTGCGATGAGACTACTTTTTGGTGCCATAAAGTGTTTTTGTTGTTTTTCAGGAGATCCATGTTCGAGATAATGAGGGCAGATCGGTGATATCTGCATTTGTGTTGAATGCAATTATCGGATCATTTATACTATGGACGATTGTTGGAAGGACTAAGCTGTGTCTAGATTTCAGGTAATAATAATCATCTCCATAATAATAAGGCACACTCCGAAACTGGCACCAACCAGAACAAATTTGCATATAGTTCCCGGACTGATTGCAAATATAAAAATGTAGACAAATGTCCATTTTTTTTTACAAATCACACGACGTAAGTACGGAACTTGTGTTATGGGATACTAACTCAACAATACTATTTTACAACAAAATATAGATAAACATCCAAGACCCGAGGCCAATCAGAAAAAGTTCGTTTTTCATCATGACCCAACCGGGATTCGAACTCGGGACCTCCTGGGTGGCGGTCTGGCGTGTTAACCAAGCCACGGAGGTCGTATTGACTATAAATAATAAATAAATAAAAGTGGATTATTTGTCACTAAAACATTAGGTACCTAAAGTTGCTCCAATAGTTCACTTAAAAAAAATTCGCTTTATTTTTAATATATTAGTATGATAAATTAAGATTTGATTTACCATTTTTTTCATATCTTTACAGTTGCACATACCACGGTATACATCTACTGATCTGTTGGATATACAATGGTAGATTTCCCACTACGTTCTCTTGGTGGATTCTAAACATTGCTTGCGGTGCGATCACGTGTGTCACGGGAGAGTTTTTGTGTCTCAGAACTGAGTTACAGGCCATACCGCTGAGTAATATCGGAGCCAAAGTTGATTTATGAAAGTTATTAAAAGTGTGGACTTTTAACAAGAATTCACTGTGTCCCACGCACCTAGGTTTTCTTTTTAGATTGAAGATTTATTGAATGAAATTTCTAAAATTGTAAATACGGTTTTTAACCTGTGCTACATGGTTTTAAACCCACTTTGAAACAAAGATCACAGCGAGTGTCATGTTGCCGATAATATGGACTCCTCCGAACTTCAGTATGCATAGACCCTGCGTCAAATGCATTGTCTATGTCGCAGGTGTTTTGAGTAATTCGCCGTAATACAAAACAGCTAGCAGTTTTGAAAAGCAGGGCCGTTTTGTATTATGGCGTGCAAAGATAAGATGAATTGTCATTACTATACGTTCTACAATGTGTCGGTAGTTTAGCCGCATTGTATTAAATTCGAATTGTTGAGTGATCATACCAAAATAAAGCAGTGTTTGAAAAATAATAAAATGTATTATTATGACACGGCCCTGCTTTTAAAACGGCTAGCTGTTTTGTATTACGGCGAATTACGCAAAACACCTGCGACAACTACACTGTTTTAAACCTCTGTTTCAAATGTTTTAAAGTTTAACGCATTCACTGCCGGCAACGCATATATGCGTTTTCGTTACTTTCACCCAATGCCTTGAACGCGTCTGTGCGTTCATATATTTTACGAGCTTCGCCCAGTGCCGTCAACGCACATGCGAGTTCTATTAATTCTACTATGCTCCACTTATGTTTAATATGTTACTCCCTTTATCTGAAGACATTGACAATGGCGTTTCTCTTGTTAGAATAATTGGTACCTAAGTACCTACTACCTAATTGGTAACTCACATGTGCGTTTGAGGCACTGGGTAATAGTTGGTTAAACGCACCTGTGCGTTTGCGGCACACAGACAAGTGCGGCACCTGGCGAAGGTTTAGGGTTTTTACCGGCAGTGAATGCGTTAAAACCATATAGCGCATGTATTAGGAAATTAACATTGACAGTTATCTGATTGGAAAAATTTTAATACTTTGCATATAATACATGTTAATTATTTATGCCTTCCTTGCCCATTATTACTAAGGCCGCGTTTACACTTGCAAGAAATTGCACGCGCTAGCTTGCCAGAAAGTTCCTGCAAGTTGTGGTGTAAGCGAGTGATAATATGTCTAAAGAAGCGTAATCAATAACGTTAACATCGGTGTGCGAGCCTTTCAACTTTTGCACCTCAGCGGGGTCTTGCAAATGTAAACGCGCCCATAGTAATATTTAATAGTAGTGGCATTGTTATAATCGAAAGGTCTTGCTTACACATGTTAATTGATGTAACAAATTTATTTTCCTAAAATATTTATGTTTATATTATAGTAAATAATGATTATTGTAAATATGTGATCAATGAATAAAATAGATTGTTTATTGAATACTAATTTGTAATTATTGTAAATAAATTATAAAATATTTTTTAAATTTTTTATTTCTAATAGTTTCGGCTGCCCGGTGGCTCGTTAGTACCTTACCTTGGACACTAGGGGGCGCTGGGTGCGCTCCCATCACGATACCGCGACAGCGCCCGATACGCTGAATTCTCACAACGTTACGCTACAGAATTTCCGTTGCGTAATTACCGAGCTTATGGTGTATCAGCTGAATATGTCGGAACGTAAAATCAACCGCGGAACTTGCGGTTACATAATTTCGGCAGTGTGTTATGGAGAGATTAAATTCTAATACAAATCGTAATAAATACCAAAATAAAGTACCCTAAGGTTGCCTTGAAAATATTGCTTTTTGCAATAAGGCCGCCTTGTTGCGATTTCATAAGTGTGTAAGATATTTATGTATACTGTGTGTGTTGTGAATTGCAAATAAAGCATATTCCATCTGCCTAAATAAGCCCGGATCGGCGAACTTTCTAAATAAAACACAAAGTTATCATAACACTAGATTTAATAAAACATAACTGAATTGTTAGCAACATAATTAGTTAATAGTATCACAATATAACAATACCAGCGAGATATGGTACAATTTGCAATGGCGTGCAGCATACAAACAAGAAACAACAGATCGAGGAGAATGTTTCATATTGGACTCATTTTGTACGGCGCACCCGCCAATAGGCGTCCTTTTTAAATTTTAAGATGCGACGTACGTCGATCGGCGTCCTTGTTTCATTTTCGGATGCGACGCACGTGGATCGGCGTCCTTTTTTCATTCTCCGATGCGACGCACGCCGATAGGCGTCGTTTATCATTTTCTTATGCGGCGGACGCCGATCGGTGTCAAAAAATAGGGCGCCGATAGACTTGTCGCACCTTAACATGAAAGAAAAACTGCTGATCGGCGTGTGGCAAAGAATGGGTTAAAATTCAAACTAGGTATCGGTCCAAAACATGATCATTCAAAAGCATTGAGTATTTCTGAATACATGATATAAATAAATAAATAAATATATAGGGACAATTCACACAGATTGAGCTAGCCCCAAAGTAAGTTCGAAACTTGTGTTAAGGGATACTAACTCAACGATATTATATTTTATAACAAATACATATATAGATAAACATCCAAGACCCGAGGCCAATCAGAAAAAGTTCGTTTTTCATCATGACCCGACCGGGGATCGAACCCGGGACCTCCTGGGTGGCGGTCTGGCGTGGTAACCATTACGCCACGGAGGTCGTCGTATATTGAAAATAAGACAGTTTCAGAAACTTTTAATTTCACTCAAGTCTCAAAAACTTTTTTCGTCTTTGGTCTGACAATGACAGCCTTAAAAATGCGTTCCGAAAACTGGCTGATATAGTTTATTTTTTATTAGTTTCTCCTCGACCTGTATGAGATATATTTTAACACAGTAACGCGATTGTAAAGATTCGCAAAATAACATGAAATAGGTAACTTTTATTTCTCACAAACACAACTTTGAGCTAAGCTTAATAATACTTTAAACGTTTACAGTCGAAGGCAAAATAATGTATATTTATTATTGTTAGCCATAAACCATTCCATTGTACTTGTAAAATAAATTTGATTAAAAATATCACAACATCACTATTTACAGGAAACGCAGACTACACACAAACATCTCTCTCTCTTTTTTGCGTAACTTGACAAAATGTAGCGCCATCTGTCAGAATTGCACGGAATTTTTGTGCGCAGATCCTCTTGAGAGTCGCGTCGCTCGTGTGCATATAATTTCATACGTTTCACACACAAAAAGTGCGCTATGGTACATGGAAATTCTATCGCTTGCGTTGCCCGTTATTTTTAAGGGCCTACGTCGTAAAATAATTGCGGCCGACTGAGCCCGCCCCGCCCGTGCGACGCATATATCAATCCCTGCTTCGAGAGACAGAGATGGGACACCGTGAACCCGGCGAATTTTTAACACCGTAAGCGCCAAAACACATTTAGGCTTATTTATATAAATTCATTAATTGAGTTTTTTAAAATTTGTCTTTACAATATCTAAAAAACATTAATGTCTTTCTTTATATGAAGTTTAAAATTTCTATTATTTACCGTTTAGAAGTTACAAGAGTTCTGAAAAAAAAAACACAAGGTTACTTCGGATTTTTTTTCTATCGAGGAAATGTGTCACAATCGTGTTTTGGCTCTTTCTAAAATCGATTATATGATGAATTAATACATATCCAAAAATCTAAGTCAAAATTTTAGTAGTTTAGAAGATATTTGGCTTTTAAGGACCCTTCTTTTTTTCACATAGCCCCTTAATGTTACAGTGCAATATTTTGCCTGCGACTGTGCTTGTATTTGTGTGTATGGCTTATAGACTATGTCTTTTTCTATTCTAGATAGTGGTCACAACATTTATTATATTTATGGTATTTGTTTATTTTTCTATTACGTATCATTATTATTTAGTAAATGTCATTTGATTTATCTTTTTCAGCTTCAATACTAATTTCCTTTTCATCATCAGCTTCCATACTGTGATAATCAAGTTAAAATAATTATTGAAAATTTAATATTCTTAAAATTGTCAGTGACGCATAAACGGTGTGTTTCAGATAATATTTAAAAATTAATGACACGTTAAAATTACATTTTGTGCAATATAAATAAATATGGCGCTCTCATTGTAAAATTAAAAATAAAGACGAGTTTAATTTTAAATTTAATAATATTTGAAAGTTTTTTTTCTTTCGTTTGGCAATCGGACTTCATTCGAAGATTCCATTTGTGCCATCTTCAAGTTATGCTTGTGTACGTAATTCAAAGCAGCGTATTCATGCTATCTTGACTCAGTATACAGTCTCCGAGTCAAGACGCCCCGAAGAAAGATGATAGCAAAATTTCTTCAGTATAGGTGGATTTTGAAGTCAACACGATAATGCACTTATAGGTACACTAATAGTTCCTGATCACAAAATTCAATCTCTATGCACTTTAATGAATGTTTGCTTCACATTATACAATCAATACTATGAATCAAACGCTGAAACACCCAGAAATGAAATTTCTAATCACGAGCCCAAGTGGACGCTATCGTAGTTAGGCGCCAAAATACAATTTTAAAGTTAATGACACTTTAAATGCGGCGCTGTCAAAATTAATTAAAAAAATTACAGAATTCAAACTATACTTTACATTTGCTTCCATGTTGTTCTATGCAACAGCGCGCTAAAAATGTAACCTTTAATTTGCATTTGACTGTATTACAAGAAAAGCTAAACTTCTTGATAGAAATTGTAGTTATAAGTATACCTAATACTAGACCTAGTTTCGGGTAGATGGACATAAAACCTACGTTTCACTTTACATCTTATAACTATGCAAAAAAATATTATAATAAAATATTTTTTGTACATCCACAAAAACAACACTTTCGAGCTAAAATAGAATCGTTATTGCTTAGAAAATAAGGCATAAGACATAAGCACTAGATTTTAAAATCAGTACAGTTGATAAAAGTATTATTTTGAATAAAACATCTAATCTACTCACCAATGCAATCGCGATTTTAATTTCAATTATGTATAATTTCAAATGCAAAATTAACAGCAAATCCTAATTCGTACAATTGAAAATGTATACTTTACTAACTATTTGGTTAGCATACAATCCCATTTCATTTAGTCTAGTATTTAGTTAGCGCTAGTTTAGCTGTAAGGAGTACCTAAAAGTAACAATCCAATGGCGATCGAGCGGAATTATCTTCAGAGTATGGGGGCAGATCCGTGCTACCTTAGACACGACGGTGTGCGGAGCTATTCACCCTGCGGGGAATAGGATGTAGGAGTAGATTGCGGAGCATTGTTCGTCGAAGCGCGGTAGGTACTCCAGAGAGGTCACGACCCTCAAGCACTGAGGAAAATGAATCGAGGAGGAGGAGAGTAATTAGTTTAATTTTGATTTCTATGGCTGGAATGCAAGCAACATAACAAAAAAGTTTTAACTTAAGTAAGTTCGAGACTTGTGTTATGGGATACTAACTCAACAATACTATATTTTATGACAAATACATATATAGATAAACATCCAAGACCCGAGGTCAATCAGAAGTTCGTTTTTCATCCCGATCGGGATTCGAACCCGGGACCTTCTGGGTGGCGGACCGGCATGGTAACCATTACGCCACGGAGGTCGTCGAACGATCATGCGGTACGGCCCGAAATAAAATGTAGCCTCATTAATACAGTTTTCAACTATACTGATTTACAAGTAAAATAAGTTAAATATTACCTTCGTTGTATCTGTAAAAATAGAAAATAATGGGGTCAATCGAAACTGGTAAGTTCCTTTTGGCCTCTAAAGTAAAAGTGACACTTTAGTTTTATCAGATTCAAGTTATTTTGTTTTTTAGCAATAAATAAATATTTTTTTTACTGCGTCTAAAAAAAGGGGTAAAACCGAACTGGTAAGTTCTTTTTGGCCCCTAAAGTAAAAGTGACATATTGTTCAGATTCAAGTATAATTTAATTTTGTTATTTTAATACAAAATAAATAATTTTCTTTCTTTCAAACAAGTTTTTTTTCCTGTTATTAATTTTTGTATCAGGTTTTTGCAGATATAACGATGGTACTTAACTATATTAGAATTATACCAAGTATATTTGTTTATGTTAAGAGCCCCTTCACACATGAAATAGGCGTTCGATGAGCGTATACGAAATGCAGACACCAGGATAACGCGACGCACGCCTAGCGTTGTTTCTGCGTACATACGTCGAGACAACGCTAGGCGTGCGTCGCGGCGCCTACGCCATGTGTGAAAAAGCTCTAACGGTCAAGCTAGCTCACTATACTTAATGGAATTTCAAGTGGTGAGTCAGCACTGTACATACATTGTGAATATTTAAAGGCACTGAAAAAGCATTTAACATTAAAAATTATGACAGATTCATAAATTATTTTATATTTAATTATTAAAATAATTACAATTATGACTATCACGATACGATTAAAAATATAGTGATTATTCCGTATTCGCCCCACTGGGGTCAATCGGAACTCTAAGTTCGTTTTGACCCCTAAATTAAATTCGGTGAATTTTTTATTTCGATTGTGATTTAGCATTCTATAATAATATACTTAGGGCCGATTTTGCTAGTTGCGGATAACTTTCAGATATCTGAATTGACAGATAAGCTATCTGTAAGTTATCAGGACATTGCGAAATCTTTTGTGATATGTTTTTTTTATTAAATAAACTATTGTTTATTTTTTGAAACGCAATTAAATAATTTGCGTTTTGTTTGACTAAATGTAAGGCGATAAAATATATTTTAGCCGAATAATAAAAATATTAATAAATAATTCGATTCCGCTGTCTGTTCGTAAATCTTTTAAACTATTTAACGGATTTTAATATAATTTTAGCAATTTATAAAGTGATTCAATAAGAAGGTTTATTATGTATTATTATGTATAATACATACAAGGATTTTACTAAATTCCCATTAGAAAGCGGGCGTGGGTTTCGCTACTCTATGTATAAAATGAACTCATGGAATGGGGAAAGGGAGGAATTTGTCCAGCAGTGGGACAATTTAGGCTAAATTACTAATATTATAAATGACAAAGTGAGTTTGTTTGTTATTCCTTCACGGCTTGACTAAGCAGCCGATCATTATGAAAATTTGTATACATATTGTCAGGGGAACAGAGCCCAACATAGGCTAATTTTTAAGCGGGCGAAGCCGCGGGTAACAGCTTGTAATAAATAAATAACGCTTGTCATTTGTCTAGAATCATATTTCGTCACAAATTCTTTTATATTCGGGCGCCCGTAATGTGCTAATTTTTATTATTACATAATTTCAATATAAATATACACTTTTAGTGTTAAAATAAAGCGGTTTGAAATTATAATATTTAGTGTGATAATTTAATAGTACTTAATTTCTATTACATCATTATAACCCTCCATTTGCTTCTTAGAAGAAATAAAAAATATTTGTTAAATAGAACGGAGAAACATTTATTAATATCATGGAATACTTCTTGTGAGGTAGATGTATGAGATAAATGATATCATAATATGTAATAGGCGAGTTGCCGTAAAAAATGTAATTAGTCCGTCTTTTAGATTATTCAAAAATAAGGGCAACTCATTTTTCATTTGTAAATTAGACCAAAAATGACAAAGATATAGCCCATTAAAGTTACGTGTGACGTCACGCCGTGTGGCATTTTTCGCACGGGGTGACGTCAAAGGCCCCCACTACAAAATTTTTATGCCTTGTATGTTTGTTATTTTTTGTTTAATCGAAAAAAGAAAAAATAGGTGTCCAATATTTTTTTATAATCTAAAATACGGACTAAATATAATGTAATTATTTTGACCCTGGAAACAACCCTATTGTAACCAGGGACTCAAAAACACCTTTATAATGGATACACATTCATAACTGTAACACATTATTTGGTTGCTTATTTTGGGTGTTTGAAATTTGTTTTTACCGACTGTTACCAGCAAATACCTATGCCGGCACGTAAAGTGTAACTGTGTTACAAATAAACGTAGTATAAAGAGTATATATTATTATATTCACTGTTGTGTCTCTGTCTTTATTGATGAGAATTAAATAAGTTTGAAAGTGACAAAACATTGTATAACTATACCCGTTATGCTACGTTTATTTGTAACACAGTATGTGTTTACTACAAGTCCCTGTAACAAAATGTCTAAAGAGACACATTTTAGCGTTTATCGAGTGAGCACACACGAACGTTATCAAGACAACGTTTTTTATACTTGGACTCAAAAAACGTGTTGCTGTCGTGTTAGAGGGATAGGATACGGCGTTTTTGACGCGCAGAGGACGTGCGTTTCAGGTACGCGCATTTTCGGCGCCATTGTTACCGATTTTTGAGTTTGTATCTAAATACGCGTGAACATAGAGTCGCGAAGTCTGTATTTACGCGTAAACGCGTTGTAGATGCCTTTCACGATGGCCTCTAAATACACGCGTACAAAGGGGCGGAGACGCCTGTATTTACGTGTGAATGCGCAGTGGATGCGCGTTTCACGATCGCCTCTAAATACGCGCGTACAAGACGAAGTAAGACTGCTTTATTCGCCAATAAACTGTCTTAACAGCTTGGCGTTAAATTGTGTAACGAAATATTGTATTTTTTTTGGATAAATAAATAAACAAACGCGCAGTAGATGCGCGTTTCACGATCGCCTCTAAATACGCGCGTACAAAGGGGCGGAGACGCCTGTATTTATAGATGCGCGTTTCATGATCGCCCCGTGTGTTTATGTGCGTTAAAATCTCGTTGGGAGGGTTACGCTCGTCATCTGCGCGTTTAAAATACAGCGTACGCCGTATCGCTAGCTTTTAGCAAGTTGGCTGGCGTTTATAAAGCTTGTCTTTAAAGTTTTCTCTATATTTATTATTATTATATGACTAGAGAAAGTGTCCTTTACGGCCTAATCGCAGAATAAACGGACTTTGACTACAGAAAAAAAATATTGAAAGTAAATTATGTTTTGTTCATGTTAAGCAAATGATGGTAACCTATGAAGCATCCAAAGAGGGCGTAGGGCATGTCTTAAGGTGAGTTTTCGTCGTCCACTTCTCTAATTACCGAGTCGGATTCCCAACGGGCACGGTCTGCGAGTAACGCTTGAAGTTTCTGAAAAGAAGTAATTCATACATTTCAGATATTTTAACTGAAAAGCAGTGTTTTGATCGCTAAGCAATCAGCATTGAGCTATTGCCCATTTGCACACACACACAATTTTTATTGCCACGTTACACACAGATATTTGTTCTCTTCGTTCATGTTGTGTTTTGTGTATTTTTACATGTAATGTGTGTTTTAGCTGATGCAAATAAAGAATCTATCTATATCTAAACTATTTTTTTTGATACAACGTTAAGGACGACAATTCAGAAAACAAGAAACACAAATTAGCACGAATCTATTTCTGTACAATAACAACCCAACAGTGTTTTTTATAATTCATGGTAGGTACATATTGCGCCTGGTAATCTCTTCCCGTGTCTATGGCCCAAGAGTACGTCACGATCACTGTGACATATTCAACCTAGGAAAGGGGGTCAAATGAAAATCAGCGCCATATAGGTTTTTCGAAGCTATCTGGCATCACGCTGAATTTTACCCCTTTCCTGTGCGGCTGTGAGGCAGATAAAGACTTTTTTCATTGGCTAGGTACTTGTATTTTGTTTTAATGTGTAACTGTTTTGTGTGAATGTTTCTGTTTGTTTGTATGTGTACAATGCTGTTGTTGTCTTGTGTCTCATGTGCTGTACAGAATAAATGTATTTTCTTTCTTTCTAACCTTATTGTAACCGCACCACAGCCGATGACGTAATCTTGGGCCAATCACGTGACTTAGCTGTCACGGGAAGGACATACCTTGTTTTGTTATAACATCATGTTATAATTAAAAAATGGCGTCTTTGTCCGAATTCATCATGCTAGGTCAATGAGGACCTGTCTTCTCAGAAATGTTGTTACCTTTAAACTGTGAGTAAAGATGACCTTTTTTGATGGCTACAGCACACATGTTACGCGTCGTATTCTTTTAAAAAAAATATCCTAGTTTTATTATTTTTATAATATGTTGCTGTGGGGTCTAAAATACTGCTTCGACCATTGCTGATATTTGCAGTGCCCTTTATTTATATTTCCAGACCGGTTGCTTCTAGGGACTTCCAATGTGTTATTATAATAGTCCTAGTGGAAGTCATCTAGTTTCCAAGGTGTCAATCTATCTTTTTGGGTAACTTTTAGAAAATAGAAAAAAAAACGCCTCAGACGTTTCATATAACATGCACTTAAAGTACGAAAGATTTCTGTATTAGTTCTCTACTCATGATTCAGATTGATATTTTACTATGGAATATTGCCATCTTTGTAATGATACAAAAAATAAAACGGTTTTATTCAGAATTACGAGTGCTGCCATTTGAATATCTCATTTTTGTGAAAAATCACAGATTGCCTTTGAAACTAGTCGAATCTGTGTGTTAGGCTTTTTATCTGAATAATAAGTTTTATTATATCCTACCCCAGGCTTGTCGAGCAGAATAATCCTGTTCTCCACTTTTGGTGCGAGCTCACACGACTGTTGCTCCAGATCGTCCAGAGACGCCCGCCGGGTTAACCTGCGAAAAATATATTTGAATCGTGTGATTTTAAAGGTCGAAACCTGTCGAAACGCACTAGGCGTATGTACGCGACGCGACCCAGCAGCAACATTGAAAATTGTATGAGCTAAACCGGCGTGTCGCGCCGCTGCTGTGTTGCGTCGCCTAGTGCGGTCTTACTTTAAAGGACTCTGCCCAGTACAACGTATCATACCATGATCGTGCTATGAACGTGTCAGACAAAAAAATAGTCTTTGTATTAAAAATCGCGTGCCATGCACGGAGCGGCAACTATCGTGGGAGAGAATATTTTGCCGACGCTCTAGTGGGCATAGTAGAGCGTATCGGGTTGCTTGTCGTGTCTGATACGTTCATAGCACGGTCATGGTATGATTATGTTGTAGTGGGCGGAGTCCTTAAAACAACACATAAAAATTTCTTTATTCTGTGAACATTTGCGGGCACTTAAGGTCACTGTATACGTAACGTGTTTTTTCCCGGACGGGAAGTTAAATATAGTTCCATACAAAATGTGTGAATATGTATATGTCGCGGATACACGGACGGGACGGGAACGTGGCCGTGTCGAACAAAAAGTCACGTCCCCGTCCCGTCCGAGGTATTATCCCGTTGCGTATACAGTGATCTTTAGACACGTCTTTTGCAATACTATTTTACCCGCATTTCGGAATGATCAATGACGGAAAGAAATGCCGAAAGAAATTATAATTACTGGTCTTTTTTTAATCAAGTCACTGGCTGTCAGGTGGGTTGGTTTGGTGGCCTTCGGCACCAGAGGGCGTTCGATTCCCGCTTGTAATTCATTGATGTGATGCCATTTGTCTTTCAGTTTTCTATGTATATATCTACTATATAATATATCCGTTTTTCTGGTACCAAACAGGTCAAGCATATCTGACTTTGGGACTAGATGGCGCTGTCAATTGCGTACCTACAATTTATTTATTTGTTTCAATAAGTGAATAACCTGTGATGTGTGTGGTGAGACTGGTGAGCTGCGGGCTCGACGGCCGCTGAAGACGCGCGGCGCAATGGCGGCGGGCCGTCCAACTCACTTCCGTCTAGCATTTTCACTAGGCTGTGCCTAAACATAATTTTAAATGAATATAATAAATATTGAAATCTTAGTCAACGCATTGGTAGTGCCTCTGGAATTAATGATGTTCATTCGCTTTCCATCAGGTCCGCTTGCTTTTTGCCAACGGTATGACATAGATTCAAGATTCAAAACTTTTATTCAGAGAATAGGTTTTTATAAACACGTTCTCTTGTCATAAAAAAAAACTTACTACTTCCCTTCTGGTTGGTTTTGTATTCTGAGGGTTTCACTCCATTCCACTATACATGGCTCAAGTATACCAGTTTTTTTTATGCCACATAGGTGGCAAGCAAACATACGGCCCGCCTGATGGTAAGCATCACCGTAGCCTATAGACGCTTGCAATACCGGGGGTATCACTCACACGTTGCCAACCCTCCCAACTGACTGGAGCTCTGGAGCCCTTACTCACCGTAGGAACACAACATGGCCGAGACCAATGCTATTTGGCTACGATACGATGTATGGAAGTCCCCAGTAGTAAATAGTGTTTGAAATAGTTGGTCATAAGTTATAGTGGAAACTAATAAGTGATTTGTGTTTATTTTATACTAGCTGTTACCCGCGGCTCCACCCGCGTGGTCAAGGGAAGATGTCAAGAATTTTTCCCATGGGAATTTCTTTATACCGTGAGAAAAAAATGTAGCCTTATGTCACTCTCCAGACCTGAAATTGTCCGCGTTAAAAAATTACGAAAAAATAACACTTTTTTTCCCGTGAGAACGAGATGTTTTTCCGGGATAAACAGTAGCCTATGTCACTCTCCAGACCTTAAACTATCCCCAATAAAAATTCATATCAATCCGTTCATTATTTTCGACGTAAAGGGAGGACTATCAAACAAACACTTTCACATTTATAATATTAATATGGAAGTATGGATATGGATATATTTGAAATCACAGAGCACCCCCAATAGAGACCACATATCAGGGCCCCCGCTTCTGCCAAGCTTATGCAGTACAACTACTAATATTGATGACACGCCCACCAATCAAATTGCACTAATTTGATTTACGACATGACGTGTCCTTGACCTGCCCAATCAGAACACAGTTCGTTCTCCCCGCACCCCGCACTTGTGGCGATGTCGTTTTCAAACAATAAATGGGCATTGCGGACTCTATTGGGGGTGCTCTGTGTTGAAATCAGAAAATTATTTAGAGCTTTTGCGCCAAGTATATTGTAATGGATTTTACTTAGTTTAATATTAATAATAATACCTCCGACTGAGTGTGACGAGCGACTGCCTGTGTTTAGACGGCTTCGATTTCCCATTTCGTACGTTAATCGCCGAAAAATGATTCTGTATTGCTATACCTATCTCCGGGCACATGTCTGTGGATATCTGGTAAAAAGAAATAAAATATATTTTACACATTGATTTAAAAGGTATGGATGCGCTCTTAAGAACGAACACCGCATTATTTCTGCCATACAAAACTAATTAATTACTACGTTTTTTTTTTTTTTTTTTCTTTTTTCCCGGTCGTGGGTGGGGCCGGACTTTCTTTTGCATTTTTAAAGTCTTACGATTTTACAATTTCAAGTTTTACATTTCAATATTTACAATTTCAAGTTTTGCCATTTCAAGTTTTACAATTTCAAGTTCTACAATTCCGAGTTTTACAATTTCTAATTTTACAATTTTTGGCTTTACAATTTAACAGTTTTACAATTTTTCAGTTTTACAATTTTACAATTTTTTGTTGTACAGATTTCCAGTTATACAATTTTACCGTTTTACAACTTTATTTCTACGACTTATGCTATTTTTACATTAACTAACGTTTAACAAATTTAGCTTAATTTCTTCTTATTGTTCTAGTAATTACTACGTTGCGTCATTGCATCTCCGTCCTTCACGTGATAAGCGTAATATAGTGCATCTCTTTCGCTCTCACGACACGAATGTAATCGGTCCTAAAATCTGTGTTTTAGGACCAATCACGTGGAGACAGTGTAGCTCGCTGACCGGCCAGTCCTTAACGCTAGTAGTTCGTACAGATTGAGCTAGCCCCAAAGTAAGTTCGAAACTTGTGTTATGGGATACTAACTCAACGATACTATATTTTAAAACAAATACATATATAGATAAACATCCAAGACCCGAGGCCAATCAGAAAAAGTAAGTTTTTCATCATGGCCCGACCGGGGATCGAACCCGGCGTGGCGGTCTGGCGTGGTAACCATTACGCCACGGAGGTCGTAATATTTCGACGTACTCATTTTCGGAACAAATTATGCATCTATGTTATCATGTACTTATTTGTATGTGTAAAATGCTGTTGTTGTCTTGTGTCTCATGTGCTGTACAGAATAAATGTATTTTCTTTCTTTCTTTCTTTCTTTCTTTCTTTCTTTCTTTATTATTTATTACTTACCAATATTTTACACTGTGGCAACATAGTAAACCCGTCGTTTCCGCTATGTAAATACTCTTTTATTGCTAATCTGTATTTTTGATCTCTCTGCAGGTACTCGTCGCCGACTTTCACCACTTGTTCCGCCACTCTGGAGCCTGGTGGCTTGGTTGGGTCGAAGGCAAAGGATATGCCGGCTACCTGAAAGGTTTATTTACGGTTAAAATATGTTACTAGCTAAACCCGCGCAACTTCGTTTGCGTGTATCTCGCTTTCCCGTGGGAATTTCGGAATGTATTATACCTAAAAATATTCCTCTTGATTCACTCTATCCATTCTTATTTTTTTTATTTAGTAAATAGATGTACTTTATACAATTTAAAACGCCGTTTTTGTTACCCTGGATTCCACACTAGGATAGTGTCGTGGAAACCAGGTTCCTTCCCAAAGTATACATAAAAAATAAAATAAAAATAAAAATGTGTGTATGTAAATTAATGTAGCAAGTAAATAAATACGCTGTGTATATGGATTTGTGTGTGTGTGTGTGTGTGTGAGATAGAGAGAGAAATGTTGTACATGTGTGAGAATTATTATTAAATTCATTTAACTAAAACCAAATAATAGTCAAATATTTAATCAAAAGTATTTTAGTAGGTAGGTAATGAAATTATTATTATTTATTTTTTATTATATCTTATTTCGATCGATTATTAAATAAACCTCAACAAAATCCGTTGCGTAGTTTTAAAGATTTAAACATTCATAGGGTTAGACATGGTACAGATAGGGAAGTGACTTAATTTTATTTTTTTTGCTATGTAAAGGCACGGTCCCACTGCTGCGCACGAACACGAGGGCCACGTGGCACATTACAGCTGCGTGGATGACTACGTGGGTCTACGTTTCCACTGCAGTACTATACACGAATATAAAACCACGACTACGTACAGCTGTAGCGTGGCCCACCACGGCGCACGGAGAGGCTACGCATTGATTGTCATAGTTTTTGGTTGGTGTCGGAGTGTGTTCGTGCACAGCGTGCGCAGCGATGTGCACGCTTTGTGGAACAAGCTGTGTACCGCATTCACTGCGTGCATGGCGTTGACAGTGTTGAGCTATGTTGAGCAAGCCACGCGTGTATCAATGACGTCACTTGATGGTTAACGTGTCCGTGGGTTGCAGTGGAAACAATCACGTACATCCTCTTGCAAAGCAAAGCTTAACACACGTGCGTAGACAGCGCCTTTACGCGGGTTGCAGATCAAGAGTTAAGGTTAATTAGTTTCCTGTTAGTTTAATATACATTACGCGTTGTGTTCTGCGCCCAAGAATGAAAAAATTATATTTGCTATGCATACTAAGGTGAGCTAAGTTAGAAACATAGATTTATATAATAAGCGTAAGAAGATTGCCAATGCAAAAGAGATAGATCATAGCATACGCGTTTGTTAGAGCGAGATAGATAGACGAGACCATTTTTCCTATACACGCTATGGGCTTGTATCGCCCTAACGTCGGTCATGTTTCAAATCCCACTTATTTTTACAAAATTTATGGTTTTTAAGTGTAGTTTTGGTGTTAATTCAACGTGATTAAATATGGTTACCTGTGCAGTGCCTGGATGTAATTCAAACTAAAAGGAAAATCCACAAAATTATATATCTTGCTTGCACACATGTACATTCCACGCATACTAGTGTATTTTGTTTTTGGTCTCGCTTCAATCAAACAAAGCCGATCAGGTACGCTAGTATATACTAAATCTATGGTTAGAAATGACTTAGCTTAGCTCTTGACCCGCATTAAGATGTTTTTATCTTATTCATGAACTAGCGAAACCCGTTCGCGTGTAACCCGCTTTCCCGTGCTGGCATTAAAATCTGTTGAGTGGTAATTTAATTTCCGAATCCGAAGAGACACGGGAAGTTACTTCATTTTATACTATGTAAAAATCGATAAATATTTCCACACTAAACACAACGCCATCTAGTTCCAAACTTGTTAGTTGTGTTGTAATATTGTTAAAATCGTGCGTGCTAACGAGCAAGCGAGTGCCAATCTTTCTCAAGAGACGCATGTATGAGCAGTGTGTTCTCCCAGTTATGACCTACGGAGCTAAAACCTGGACAGTTACTTCCAAACTTGTGCGAAAACTTCAGGTGGCGCAGAGCCATGGAGCGAGCAATGCTAGGCATCTCGCTCATAGACCGTATCTCAAACAAAACGATACGTAAGCGCACTGGAGTTACTGACATCGCTTTAATAGTGTCCAGGTTAAAGTGGAGATGGGCAGGCCACATGAGTAGGAGATGATGGTCGCTGGACGCGGAAGATTGCGGAGTGGCGCCCAAGAACCGGTCGTCGGAAGATAGGGAGGCAGCCCATGCGCTGGGCTGATGACATCGCCAAAGTCGCAGGAAAATCCTGGATGCGCACTGCTAGAACAAGACCCGTATGGAAAGTCCATGAAGAGGCCAACAAGGGGTGATGACAGGCTGAAAGAAGATTGTTAAAATCGTTTATGCAATGTAATTTCCATAGTATAAGTTTGCATAGTTTGGTACTAGATGGCGTTGTGTGATTCATTCAAGAATATTTATTATTTACGAGCTGTTACCCGCGACTTCGTCCGCATGAAATGTTCAAATAAGGATAACTCCTTTTCCTGTCATGCGATTTAAATGAAACAAAGCCTATATTCTGCTCCAAGCCGAGCTCTATCTTCCTATGAAAATAGCATCAAAATCCGTTCAGTAACTTAGAAGATGTGCGCGTTCAAACAGACAGACAAAAAAATCCTAAAAATCTTTTTTCGCTTTTATTACCTTTCTCTAACTGTTCCCTCTCCATTTTTGCCAAATATGTTCAAAGTACAGACATATCGGGGTCTACTGTTTTATGATATGTATATATATAGATAGATTTAATTGTTTTTATGGTCTGTTATTTGTGTTATTTTTAGTCTGATCACCTGTAATATTACAGCCGTGATGATACTAACCTGTGGGAACCTTCCTTCCAGACTAGGGTACTTTGACACGCTGTTCTCCAGTAGCGCCAATATTGTAGTCCCCGTCGCCTCGACTACTACTAGGGGGTCGCGCATCGGGATTATTGTAGCGAGGTCGCGCAACGTGAAGTCGCCGGCTGGATGCACCTGTTAAAATTATGTAAATTTGCAGACTCATTCGTTATTAAATTTGTAAATAAAAAAAACTGTAGTATTTAAACTATTCAACCGAAATATGGGCAACAAATTTTAAGTGTCTCAAAAAAAAAAATTTGTTCATATAATATAGGGTCAATTCACACAGATTGAGCTAGCCGCAAAGTAAGTTCAAAACTTGTGTTATAGGATACTAACTCAACGATACTATATTTTATAACAAATACATATATAGATAAACATCCAAGACCCGAGCCAATCAGAAAAAGTTCATTTTTCAACACGACCCGACCGGGATTTGAACCCGGGACCTCTTGGGTGGCGGTCCGGCGTCGTAACCATTACGCAACGGAGGTCGTCGTTGGAATGTTGTAAAGCGCGTATTAAACTACACGATATTTAGAGTCTAACAAAAGAGATGGTGCAATACGAATAGGCAAGAAGCACTTACTATTTCTCACTTCTTAGTATTGCACCATATCTTTTGTTAGACTCTGAATATCGTGTAGTGTAATACGCGCTTAAGGCGTGCATATGCACGTTGTTTGCGTGCTTGACCGATTTTACGAGCGTTTCCGAGGTAACTCACACTAAAGCAATGTGCAAGTGAACGTAGCCGAAGGCTCTTCGTGAATATCTGTAACTGTATACCTGATCAGAACGGAAAGTGCCAGAGTTGAGCACTACCAAGTCAGCTCCAGTAGCGGCCAACAGTACATCGGCCACCCAGTCCCCGAGATTGCTCTCTTCGCGTCTCACGAACTCGAATCTACCTTCTAGAGGGACGCAGAACTTGCCGAGGACCTCGTCCATCTTGCCTTCTATCATTGCTGTGGAGAAAATTGAATTGTTGGTTTTCATTTCTATTTTCCTACCCTAACGTCTGCTTTGCTTTAGCGATAAGACCGCCTGTTGCATTTTATCTTTCTCTGTTTTAATAATTACCTGAATATTTGTCAGTCTTTGCTTTCAACACCTGGTCTTCGGCATAAGAACTATTAACTTGTACTTCAGCTATTTCCACTTTGGGCCCTTCCGGTGTGAAATTTATTGTTATTTTCGAGAACTGTCTGAAATCTGTACCGCTTTTTACTACGTATTTGTTGTTTATCTGAAATGTCGGAAAAGGCAACTTAACTTTTAGGTATTCATAATTTTATTTCATAATTTGAATTCAGGTCACAGGTCGACTTTTACATATTAGACTTTGTACAGTTCTTAAGTTCTATGTCATAAGAGCCAAAATTGTGCTGCAAGTGTAAACTCGATGTGCACCTGACTGTACTGATGATAGTATTTAAGGAAGCAATAAATTTTGAGTATTGAGAGTAGTGTCGACATGTTAGTACTTACCTCCAATACTTCGTACACATGGTCATGTCCTCCTAATATTAAATCGATTTCTGTACACCCCTGCGCTAATTTTATGTCGTTTGGTGTGCGCATGTGCGTCAATGCTATCACGTATTCACAACCCTGTAAAAAGGAATTATTTAAATAGTAATCTCGTCTCTCATAAAATATCAGCGAACAGGAAAACGTTTCGTGCGGTGAGTGAAAAAAGTATCATGGTCAAATGCGAACCCTGCTCGAGATAAACATGTGTAAGCATGAATAAGTCTTCTATGTATAATGTATAAGCAGGGCCGGCCTTAACCATCTAAGCGCCCCGGGCGAGTCATGCATTTGGCGTCTTTTTATTTCATTATAATAAAAAAAAACTTATTGGTTGCTACGTTGCTAGGGTAGCCACCAACGTAAGCAAGGATAGGGTAAAAAGAGAGATGAAGGAAAGCACGAGAATCAATTAAATTATTTATTAAAATTTAGACTCAGGGGTGTGGGCTATAAGAGGTCGCTTGCAAGCTCCTTGGGACACTTAGCTTTGGCTTCTTCGGTTGTGCAGACGACGGGGCGTAGAATATTAATATTAAACATTATAAGTATTAGATTACGTGTGAATATACTTCATGTTACATGGTCAGAGTCGCGTCAGGGTCAAAGAAGAGTTGGAATATAGGTTTAGGGGCACTAATGAGACGCCAAGAAAACAAAAAAAATATGAACTTAGACATTTTTTCCAATTTTTTTTTATTTCCCCCCTTTTGAACACTGTCAACTGTTACTGTCAGTGCTTTGCACCAACCCCGTGCGGGCTACCGTTCTTGGGGTGCGTCCTACATGTATGTAATAGTATATCGGCGATCTAGTACCCATAATTCAATCTTTGCTTAGTTAGGGACTAGATGGCGTTGTATGATTCGTCCAAGATTTTTTTCATGTCATTCATTGCGGGAAGCACATGTACAATAATTTTTAACAAAATGCTCTTACTTCTTGTTTCAACTGCGACGCTAATTTCGTCCCGGCCTGTAGGAAATCTATGAATGTCACCTCTTCTGGATTAATTGTCGCTAATGTATCTAACCATTCCTGAAATCAAATCAAAAATAATTGTATTGTACTATTCTTGCATAAAGATATTGGAGTGAAATACCCAATTATCAGCACACTAGTGACAATTATCTATATATATATATATATATAAGGAGAAGCTGACTGACTGACTGATCTGGAGAAGCTGACTATCAACGCAGGGCCTAAACTATAAGGGTTAGAAACTTGAAATTTTGCACAGGGGTTCCTTTTATAACGTAGGGGAGCACTAAGAAAGGATTTTTCAAAATTCCCACGGGAAAGCGAGATATACGCAAACGAAGTTGCGGGGGTTTCGCTACTCTACATAATGAATAAAGATTGACAGAGCCGGTGGTCGAGTGGCTAGCAATGGTTACTTTATCTCAAGGGCCGCGGGTTCGAATCCTGCGCAAGGCAAACATTGGTGTATATGAACTAGTGGTGATGAATATAACCATTAACCATTAAAATTAACGAATAAAAAAAAACAACCATTAACTTCAATAAATAAAAATATCATTAACCAATAAAAATATCAGTATCCCGCCTGGCGTGCGCAGGCGCGATAGCCAGCCGGCCGCCATCGCCCGCGCCGCCGCGCCGTCCGCCCGCGCCCGCCAGGCGGGCGTTGTTGCTAAACCGTTCACGGAGAGACAGGGAGACGAGTTGTAAGATTCAACTGCATTCAAATTTGAACCTTAATGTCTTCAAGCAAGGATCAAGTTTAAAGAGACGTAATTTTTCTTCCTATTTTTATTGTGTTAAAATTTGTGACGTTCAATTGTAAACTCTTTAGCGCTTGAAATAAGACACATTAGTAAGAGTTATCATAATGATATTTTCAACTTATCATCCGCGTGGTTGTTTTTAATTTTAACCATTTTTAACTGAACGGGGGAACGTGATCGTGAATGGTTAATGATATTTTCAACCTATCATCCGCGTTGTTGTTTTTAATTTTAACTTTTAACTGAACGGTGGAACGTGATCGTGAATGGTTGATTTGATTACCTATTCAGTATAGATTCGAATTCGGTCATTTCAGTTACAACGTCACAACATAAGCAAGTGTAATTTTTTTTTTTTTTTTTTGTAGTTTGTGTTGTTTTTAGTTTTAAATTAAAAAGTAAAAGTGATAATTTTGAAAACATTTGCACATAAACTGTGAAGGCAGGTTACGTTACTTGGGGTGGGGAGTTGGGATACCTCCACGCGGTCCACCCTGGTAACGTCGGCGAGTAATTCCTTAGTTTCTGGACCCAACTCTGGAATTACTTGCCGACGGCCAAATTCCCGACGCGGTGGGTCTGCTCCCCGTGCTCCTACCTTGGATGGAGTACGTGGGATGCGGACAAATCCGCTCCCCCTTGCATCCGTACTGGTGCTGGGGGTGGAGCGACTGAGGAGACAACCTCGTTAAAAAACAAGAGGTGGAGCCGGCCGCGCTTGGCTCGGCCGGCTGTATGATGAGCGGTGGCGGACTCGTTCGCTCGCTGATCCTCCCCAAAAGCGTCTTCGCCCCGACTGGTGTCCGGGCCTACTCCACCCGTTGATACCGGGGGCGACCTCCGTATGGTGGAACGCGGAGGCCCTGCAGACACTGGGTCTCGCCAACCCAGACACTGCGGGGGGCGTTAAGGGTTGGGTCACATGGGCGAATGAGACCACCCTGGAAGAGGGAGTGCGCGGTGGCGCAAAGTGTCACAGAGTCCACTAAGTACGTAGTGGACGCTGTGGCACTTGGAGTGGCGCAGGAGGCGCGGTGGAGGAAGAAAACCTCGTTAAAAAATTGAAGAAGAGGGGCCGGCGGCTCGCTGAGCCCGGCCAGCGGTCGCACGTTGTTGCGACCGCAGAGATGGAGGGGACCCTTGCCCAGCCGAGACGGCGAGCCGGGGAAGGCCCGTCGTCTTGAGGGGGCAATGGTCCTCGGTGTCGGCAGTGCACCTGGATGCGGTGTGCTGCTGACGGGGCGTTCCGGGGAGAGCGGGTCCGGCCAGTTTAACTTTGGCCGGACGGCCCTGGCGGGGTCGCGGATGTATCACAGTACCCGTGGCCCCGTCACTTAGGGGGCGAGTGGCATCCCGTCAGTTTTTTAGTGGTAAGTCCCACAGTCCCCACCGCATATTCCCCGGGCGGTGGGGCTGCTGCTAAGCATTTTTCTGACGATAATATAAAAAAAAAAAAAAAAAGGTTACGTTACTTAAAGTACCTATGAAGGAAAGTTCATTGAATATTTTAGACGTAATTTATAGTTAAATTTAACTCTCAAAATATTTCTGATAAAAATATTAGCGAATAAAAATATCGACACGAAAAAAATATCGACACCCAAAAAATATCGACACGCAAAAAATATCAACCAATATTTTCAACCATTAAAATCAACCAATAAAAAAAATTAACAATTAACTTTCAACCAATAAATAAATTCAACCATTAACGCCACCTCTAATATGAACATCTCTGTTTGCCTTGGTCTGGGTGTTTTCTATGTTTAATAAGTATTTATTCACAAAAAAAAGTATTTAACTATATTTATCAGCAATCTTAGTACTTACCCATAGTACAAGCTTAGTTGCTTAGTTTGGGACTAGATGGCGTTGTGTGATTCGTCCAAGAATATTATATTATAGTAGAGATGTATCGAGTAATCGATACATCTTCGATTACTCTCAATTTTTGTTGAGACGATTTTCAAATTCATTCGGTACACACGTGAAATTATTAATATGGCAAATGATAACTTAATTCTTTTAATTTGTCATCACTGATGCTGATAACAACACTGCTAGCATTTGGACTTTAGCTTTTGAAAAGCTTTTATTTAAGGTGAACTTAAATAAAGCTTTTCTTTCTTTAAAAAAAATACATACCTGTTCGACAAGCCCTATAAGTCCAATCTTATGACCATTGCAAAGGAGGGCGTGAGTAATTTTACCGTCACCCAACGGTCTTCCCGTCTCGTTGTCTATAACGTTGGACATTAGCCAGGGAAAGTTACATTGTGCGACCAACCCAGACAGTACTTCTAGGCCGAAATCTGAAACAAGAGTAGTAAAGCCTAGCTATTACTATTAACTGGTAGTGCTCGTTAATGGGGTGGCTCGGCATCTGTGAGGGGTACATCATCAGACTTGGCTTAACGACCGTCATCCATTGACAAACAGCCAACATCGATGACCCCCCCCCCCCCTTCTCCAGTCACCTCTTTCTCTACCATTTCCAACACATTATAATCAAGTTTCAAGTATTTTAATTATCAATAAATAAAAACTTAAGACAAAATAGTAAAAACCTTAATTAAAAATAAATAAAAAATAAAATGAAACAAAAATAAAATAAAATAATAACAAAAACCGCACTTTTCGCCACTTTTGGGGTGATTTTCAAGATAAAAACTATCTTGTCTTTTCTCAGGTCTCCAACTATTACTATGCCAAAGGGGATTTCGATGGACTGTGGCGTCATTTTTTTTTTCAGCGGCCATCAATAATTTTAATATACTTTGTTGCGCTGTGTTATAATATGTTTAACTACTTTTGTCGTTAGTGAAATCGGAGCCGAGATATTTGCATTTCAATCGGTGCAGCAGTTTGTCGTAAAGAGATAACAGACACGAGTTACTTTTACATTTATAATTTACTAACAACTACCCGCGTTTCTATCTATGCACAACGCTCTATTTACTTTATTAAGCGCCGATGGTGCTAATTCTGTTGTACATTAAACTAGACTAAACTAATTTTGACAGGACTAAAGGTGTTGTTTTCCTTCCTTGGTTTACAATTAGTGACAAGGATAGCAACACTTCTAGTCCTGTCAAAAATTAGTTTAGTCTAGTTAAATGTACAATAGAACTAGCACCATTGACTATCAGACTTTTAACCTGATCCTAAGGGAATCGCGTACTTTTCGGGATAAAAAGTACCTTATGTGTTAATCCAAGCTATCAGCTACCTATACAAAAAAAAACTATATTAAAAAAATCTGCTGTTTCATTCAAAATGTTCATACCTACTTGATCAAAATGTATGAATCATCTTTCTTTGATCTGATGAATGAATGAATCTGATTTCTTTTTCGCGATTTGACATGGGTCCCCATAGTAAAAGTTGATCATTATCATGGGCCCTCTGACCTCCTTCAATATGGCTGGTCACTAAAAAATCACCTTGTATACCAAAACGCCATAAAAAATAGGCCGTGATTTAAACGTGGTATGAACGTGAAGAAGTGACAAACATTCTTAATATCAGTGGGATAGTAAGGAAGTCAGAATTATCATAGAACTTACCAAAATCATGGTTTCCAAATACTGCACAGTGCGTTCCTATTTCGTTTAGTACCGGCACCATTTGTTCACCTTTTGTAAATGTGCTTACTGAAATTACAAAAAGGAGTAGTTATAATTCTCTACTTATCTTCTATATATAACCCAATATATTTGCTAATTCTACCGCGAATACCAGAGTAGAACAAACAGCTCATAACGTTCTGTGGGAGTGTGATCTTTGTCATGACGAAGCGAACGCGTAATCATGTTGGATTCTTTACATGTTACTTCGAGCGTAGTTTATTATTCTGATCTCGTAGCAGAGATAATTATCAGGCATTTAGAAGGTTTTGCAATACATATTTATGACGACCTCCGTGTCGTAATGGTTACCACGCCAGACCGCCACCCAGGAGGTCCCGGGTTCGATCTCCGGTCGGGTCATGATGAAAAACGAACTTTTTCTGATTGGCCTCGGGTCTTGGATGTTTATCTATATATGTATTTGTTATAAAATATAATATCGTTGAGTTAGTATCCCATAACACAAGTTTCGAACTTACTTTGGGGCTAGCTCAATCTGTATGAATTGTCCCTATATATTTATTTATTTATTTATATTATTAGTAGAAGACGGTAGTGCGATGATTGTGCACTTTGGTATAGAAGCATGAAATTTCTACCATGGATAGAGTGTCCCACGGTGATCGTTTTAAGATGTGGAGGGAAGTCAGATTCTTCCTCTGTGAGTGGGGGGAGGGGGGCAAAGGGGGTGAATTCCACGTCTTGATGATTATTTTTTTACTGATCCGTTAATGTTACTAGGGCTTGTATGGTGTCGTTTTCATATAAACCGAATACAAGGAATTCATTTTTAACAATAAAAATGTATGGTCCCATACAAAAAAATTAAAAATACTGCCAAAAAGTAAAAAGTTCCGCTACGTTTTTTTTAAAGCACGTTATTTTTACTTTCAAATCTTAATTATTATGATATTAAAAAAATACTGTGTTATAGCTTATTTAATGTAGTTTACAAATATATATAATTGTAGTATACTTTTCATACAAAAACTATTTAAAAAAAAAGAAGAACGTGCAAATTCCAGAATATGCGCGCGGTGATTCAGTGAGATGTAGGTACGCGTAGCGACAAATTTTCATAATGTACTATGGTCATTTGTTATAAATATTTATAGCAATGCTACTAGCCATTATGCGACGTAGTTTTAATGTAATCAAATGTAAGAAATGTGTTTTTATTGCTTCCACGGAAAAAAACATTTAATAATTTTGACATAGAGAAGGTTACTAATAAAACGTCAGAAATAAAAGTAAAATGATGTTTAACCAGCAGTCACCAGTACAAAAGCAAAGTGCTGTACATTTGAGTGCAGCTTTGTTACATTTGCATCTTCCATTACACCCTTTTTTAACGCTGCACCTAATTAACTCAGCACATAAAGTTGCTACTTCAAGTAGCGTTGTCCAGACTGGCTACCATTCGTTCGAATCTTTAATCCAACCCCAGTTAGATGGTTCAGGAATATCTGGAACTTTTGTTAAAGATTGCATCCAAATGTAAGCCTGATAAGAAGCGCGTTTTATATATTGCTAGAGTGCCTTTTTTGTGGGGGGTATGTTCTCTATGGCTCGGGATTTTTGGGTAAAGAGTTTTCTGGCTTCATTTATAGTCAGCATTTCACTAATGCGGTCATACATTAAAACCACAAATCTGCAATGAGTCGTCGCTTATTTGTTGTGGCATTGTTGTCATTTCTTCAAAGGCGCTGTTTACTTCTGGAAAAGATCGCCATGTTTCCCATGCTGTTTTTTCCTTCTACCAACAAAAGTGAACTCCGTATCACACCCTGTGAACGCATGAAAGACGGGAACGTACTCACATTGTGACAAACTCATTGACGCTACCAGGTCGTGTAGCGGAACCTTGAGCCAACACCAAATGCAACCTGTAGTTCAGATAAATATATCTTTCTGAAGAATGCCACAGCCAGTACTAATACATCTGTGTCTACGGTGCGTATTGTCACTCTGCTAAATCCTTTCTTTACTGCACCAGCTAAATGCAAAAACATTCGGGTGTCAGCTTCGTCGTGAAAACATGGGGCTATGTCACGTATATCTGAGATATTGATAAAACAGAGAACTTCGATTCAATGTGTCGCGTATATTTCTTTTTCTCCTGCCTGTAAAGAACAAGTTGTTGTGATAAAAATAAAAACAATTCGGTCTTGTTCTCATTCACTGAAAGGAAACTCTTCCAGTTCTTAGGCATCGCATGCGTGGGAAGCCACTCTTTTACTTGTGCCTTTTTCTCGTAAAGCAGCTTTAAAGCTCAACTCAAACAACTTGCGCCGATAGCTAGATAGATAGATGTTTTCACGATGAAGCTGACTGAATGTTTTTACATTTAGCTGATGCAGTAAAGAAAGGATTTAGCAGAGTGACAATACGCACCGTCTGTAGACACTACTGGCTGTGGCATTCTTCAGAAAGTTATCTTTATCTGAACTATGGGTTGCATTTGGCGTTGCCTCCAGTTTCCGCAAGACCTGGTAGCGTCAATGAGTTTGTCACAATGTGAGTACGTTCCCGTCTTTCATGCGTTCGCAGTAGGGTGTGATACGGAGTTCTATGCTGGTAGAGGGAAAAAACAGCATGGGAAATATGGCGATCTTTTCCAGAAGTAAACAGCGCCTTTGAAGAAATGATGACAATGCCACAACAAATAAGCGACGACTCATTGAAAGATTTGTGGTTTTAATGTATGACCACAATAGTGAAATGCTGACTGTAAATGAAGCCAGAAAAAAACTCTTTACCCAAAAATCCTGAGCCATAGAGGACAAAAGCGGCACTTCAGCAATATATAAAACGCGCTTCCTATCAGGCTTACATTTGGATGCAATCTTTAACAAAAGTTCCAGATATTCCTGAACCATCTAACTGGGGTTGGATTAAAAATTCGAACGAATGGCAGCCAGTCTGGACAACACTATCCCCACTATCACTATGTTAATTACGTGCAGTGCAGCGTTAAAAAAGGGTGTACTGGAAGATGCAAATGTAACAAAGCTGCACTCAAATGTACAGCACTTTGCTTTTGTACTGGTGACTGCTGGTTAAACGTCATTTTACTTTTATTTCTGATGTTTTATTAGTAACCTTCTCTAAGTCAAAATTATTAAATGTTTTTCTCCGTGGAAGCAATAAAAACGCATTTCTTTCATTTGTTTACATTAAAACTATGTCGCAAAATGGCTAGTAGCATTGCTATAAAATATTAATAACAAATGACTATAGTACATTATGAAAATTTGTCGCTACGCGTACCTACATCTCACCTAATCACCGCGCGCATCTTCTGGAACTTGCACGTTCTTCTTTTTTTTTTAATAGTTTTTGTATGAAAAGTATACTACAATTATATATATTTGTAAACTACATTAAATAAGCTTTATCACAGTATTTTTTAATATCATAATAATTAAGATTTGAAAGTAAAAATAACGTGCTAACAAAAAAAAAGTAGCGGCACTTTTCACTTTTTGGCAGTATTTTTAATTTTTTTGTATGGAACCATACATTTTTATTGTTAAAAATGAATTCCTTGTATTCGGTTTATATGAAAACGACACCATACAAGCCCTAGTAACATTAACGGATTAGTAAAAAAATAATCATCAAGACGTGGAATTCACCCCCTTTGCCCCCCTCCCCCCACTCACAGAGGAAAAATCTGACTTCCCTCCACATCTTAAAACGATCATTGTGAGACACTCTATCCATGGTAGAAATTTCATGCTTCTATACCAAAGTGCACAATAAGGCTCAAATATGGCACAACCGTCTTCTACTATATAGGAATCAAAATAGTAAACAACAGCTCATAGCATTAGGTCCCAATAGTAATGTAACAATAGACCGTGGTGCTCGGCAATCGAGCCTCACTTGATTTGCCATCTCTCTAGGGTATAATGCCTTTTGCTTCAAATTGCTGTTTCTCACGTAGTTGTTAAGGAGGTAAGTCTTTTCAATACTTCCTACTCCGACTATCTTTTTTCTGAAGTTGCGAGCGAGCGACAGAAGGAGTGGTGTCCAATTGACAATTTTTATTTAACAGATCGCTTTTTTGTCAATTGGACATTGGACACCACTGCTTCTGTCGCTCGCTCGCAACTGACTGAAGGGTGGTGGTGTGCATGTGCACCATCGCAACGCCGCAAAATCTCAGTACCTACCGGACAGCTTGTTTTTACGTTTATGTCGATGAGTGCCACACGTAATTTTGAACAATCCGCGCCGCGAAAGATGATACCTGACGTATCACGTGATTTGACATGCGCAGTACCATTTTACTAGAAAACATCTACTACGCAAATCAGCAATCAAACATCTCATCTCTTTTGGCGCGAATTGTACCAACTATTAACACCCACATCTTTTATTTTACGTTTAAAATAACATTGTTGGAAAATGAATCAATTATTTCTATTATTCTACTAGCTAACCCGGCAAACTTTGTTCCGCCTAAGAGAAACTACCCTACCCTAACGGGATAAAAAGTGACCTTTTCCACCAATCACTACCAATTTTCAACCAAATCGCTTCAGCCGTTCTTGAGTTATACATGGTGTAAATAAAACGACTTTCTTATATTTATATATATATATATATATAGATTTTATATACTCACACATGCTAGGAGAGAAGACGTCACCACTAAACAACACTAGTGGATTGAGATGCTGAATTGCCTTCACTGCTGTGGAGAACCTCAGGGCACCGCCCACTGGTTCAGTATCTGCGAAACATTATTAATAGATTTACATAAATAAATGGTTGATGAAATTATCACATTATAAAAGTCAATTCTATGTCTTATTTTTCTCTTTGAAGTCAATCCTCATACTCTGTGCTCATTAATGTCAAAAATAAATAAAAAAACGTTTCTAAAAGGTATGAATTTAAGTCGCGCCCTCTAGAACACGGTTGACGTAGTCACTAGATGGCATTACTCTAACAATTTCGTATTTTAGAGTTGGCGGAAGAAAAGGGCGGTTTAAATAGAGAAGGGAAGACGAAATTCGAATCTAAGAAGGATTGGAAAGTTACATCTTTAGAAAGGGGAGGAAAGTTACTGAGTAACTTAGGTAATTCTAATTTGAATACGTTCAAAAATTACATGGAAAATTGTTACTTCGTCTCGGGGGTTAGATTTCTCTGCAGCCGACTGTACGTGTGTGTTTAAGAGAGGTAGGGCACAGGAGCAGCCCGTCTGGGGAAGGACCTCCACCTTACAGAAGATCGTAGCCAAATAGCATTGGTCTCGGCCATATTGTGTTCCTACGGTGAGTACGGTCTCAAGAGCTCCCCTTGGGAGGGTTGCGAGGGTTGGCAACGCGTGAGTCTATAGGCTGCGGTGACGGCTTACCATCAGGCCGACCGTATGCTTGTTTGCCACCTTTGTGGTATAAATAACTAAGAATAGGTTCTTAACCAGCATGACATGTTAATCTTCACTTACTTGTAGTCTGTTCGATGTTGTATACATCATTAAAATGTACTATTAAAACATCGTCCATCCCTCGTCCTGAGAGCTGACTGACCGCCCGACGGCCTACTTGACGTACTTCTAATGATGCCTGAGAACAGATATTTACATTAAAACATAAGTATATACTCTCTTTTGGAAGACGGTGGTGTTGTACATTAAAATATACCTAAAAAGTAAGTATGTAATCAATAGAGACGGTAATGTTTGTAATTTTCTTTAAAAATAATTGTCCTCTAATCTCAGTTGTCAATTACTGCGCGCGAACCCAAAATATAGGTTGAAATTTTAAAATAAGCTTATAGCTTGAGCGATTTTAATAATATGTACAAAATACCAACACATTTGGACAAACCCAATGGACTATTTAAAAGGGCTACGTACTACACTGGGCGTCAAAAATAAGTAGTACAGTTTTAAAATTGCAATATCTCCTAAACTACAGAAGCTAGACCTTTGAAATAAAAAAAAGTTAAAAGACAATTTCATTTCATTTAATAAAAACTTTATGCATAATATCGTCTTTTAAAGATTGACTTTTATTTCAAAACTCTAACTTCTATAGTTTAAGAGTAATTGCAATTTTAAAACTATACTACTTATTTTTGACGACCAGTGTAGATGATTATAACATACTATTACATACTCTTTTGGAATAGGTGTGATGAGGGTTCACTTGAATACCTAGTCACCAGCTAGAGGCTTGTATTGGACAATAGCAGACTAATTTAAAATGGCAGCGGAAGAGAATCTCAAATACAAAACGGCGGCGGCAAGTTATCCAACCCGTATTGCATAACCGTGGTAGATTTTCACGTCCACGATTTTTTTAACAATTTACACACAGTGTCACCTTTTCCTAAAGTAAACTAGGCTGCCTGATTGTGTTATAATAAATAAATAAAATTAATTTATTTCAGGTAACTTTGATTCATTTTTAAACATCATTCAATCATAGTAATAAAATAATATAAATGCAATTCAAATAAAAATAAAATAAAAATATAATGAATCAGTTTAAAATTACAATTAAAATAAATAAATAAAGTGTCAGTACCTAGACAACGGATATATTTTATAAATGAGAAAGTGAGTTTGTTAATCCTTCACGGCATGACTAAGCAGCCGATCATTATGAAAATTTGTATACATATTGTCAGGGGTACAGAGCCCAACATAATAATTTTTACGCGGGCGAAGCCGCGGGTAACAGCTAGTATACTTGTAATACATAGACAAGACAATGACTCGAGAGATACACACAAATTGCAATCACATAAAATGTGTGCCGCGTGAATCGACTCGCCTCCTCTAGTGCCGAAGATCTCCGAGGATCACTACCACAGCGCCACCAGGTTATAAAAAAAAATATATATTGGGTCAAATCACACAGCTAGCCCCAAAGTAAGTTCGAAACTTGTGTTATGGGATACTAACTCAACGATACCATATTTTCAAATATAAATATAGATAAACATCCAAGACCCAGGCCAATCAGAAAAAGTAAGTTTTTCATCATGACCCGACATGATTCGAGCCCTCCAGGGTGGCGGTCTGGCGTGGTAGCCATTACGCCTCGGAGGTCGTCTTGTCCATGACGACACAGATTGTCAATTGTCATAGATTAATGCCAGTTTTTTCACTAATAACGCCATAAAGCGGTAGAAATAACCCAACTGGAACAATTTGTATGACCAGCCTAGTTTTTTTTTATGATATGCGTGAAAAATATAGAGCACAACTGTCGTTTCTTCAACATCATTAATCATACTTAGTCGTATCGATCATTTTGTTTGTATTAAACGTATACAGAATGGAATCTTAGGAGATAGGAAATATTGTATAGCAAAATTGAACGGTATGGCGCGTTGGTAGTGACAATGTTTTCGGCAATAGATGACGCGGGTTCGAACCCCACGCAAACATTGTAACATGGCATCTAAATGTAATATGGAATTTATGGCATCTAAATGTAACATGGAATTTGTGTTTATCTCGAGTAGTCTTCTATGTATTAGATACATTATTAACAATAATATATCCGTTGTCTGCTACCTACCGACATATTTGATACCGATTTTTTTATTATACCGAATCAATAACGTGGCAAACAATCATACGGCCCCCTGGTAAGTAGTCACCGTAGCCTATAGACGCTTGCAATACCGAGGGTATCACTCGCGCGTTGCCGACCCTGTAGAAAGTATAGCTCTGGAGACCTTACTCACCGTAGGAACACAACATGGCAGTGACCAATGCTATTTGTCTACGATCTTTTGTAAGGTGGAGGTCCTTCCCCACACGGGCAGCTCCGATATGAGCGGATTATCCGCTGTGCCTTATAACTGTTTTTGTTACAAGAATAGGAGGATTACAGACAGACGGCTGTAGAGAAATCTGACCACCAAAACGGAAGTACATACGACTTACGTGAAAAATTAATTCTTGCTTCGTTTGGGGAGTCAGGTTTTTCTGCATCTGTCTGTATCTAGACTATACCGAGCGATTAGACCTAGAGATCATTGAGATATTGTCAGGACAAACGTTTCTGTAATAGACATTCGTTTAAAGGGGTGGTACAAGGCCATCGCAATTTGTCAATCCGGCTATCAATGTCAATTCTGTGTCCTTCTGTACAGGCGTGTGGAAATGTGGAATTTGGTAGCTAATTTCACACATTACTTTTCTAAAAATCATTTATTTTGCAAGTAAATTTACAAGAAATACTTATACACAATAATATTTTTTTGGAGCGGCGTTGTGCACTTTTTGGGATAGGTAAAAAATGTTCAACTCGCGTCAGGACACGTGACATGATCGAAAATTCGTAAGACGAAAGGAGTTGTTTTAGTGACATCTATCGGTAAATATTGGAACTTTTTTTTAGTTTACAATAAATCCCGTTGAGTGAAGTCAATAATTATTGTAATGCCACAGAGTTTGACTAGACGGCGGCGGCGTGGCGGTTACTCATACAATTTAATAAAAATAATAATAATAATAATAACCCCCCCAGGGGGCCACCTTGCCGTGGTGGGGGGGCTTACGGGAGGCAGGGTACTGGCAATGCGGCGCATACCGTAACCCGTGGGTCCTCCACCCACGGGCCGGGGGCCTTGGCTTAACCGCCCGGGCCGCGAGGAAGACAACCTCTATAAAAATCACGAGCGGAGCTGACGGCCGCGCCACGCTGAATAAGTGTGGTGTGGCCGTTGGCTGGCGGTCGGCACAGTGGGTGCGATCGCCGAGTGGACGGGGACCATAGCCCAGCCGAGACGGCGGGCCGGTTAAGGCCCGTCGTCTTGAGGGAGCGATGGTCCTCGGTGTCGGCAGTGCACCTGGATGCGGTGTACTGCTGACGGAGCGTATCGGGGGCGAGCGGGTCCGGCTGGTACCTTGGCCGGACGGCCCTGGTGGGGTCGCGGTTGTATCCCAGTTTCCCGTGGCCCCGCCACACAGGGCAAGAGGCATCCCGTCAGTTTTTTAGTGGTAAGTTCCACAGTCCCCACCGCGTGCTCCCCGGGCGGTGGGGCTGCCACAAAGCATTTTTCTGACGTAAAAGAAAAAAAAAAAAAAAAAAAAAAAAAAAAAAAAAAAAAAAAAAAAGGGTACTGGCAATGAGTCATAACAACTAGACTCTATATTGAAAAATACCACTTAAAATATGTCAATAACATCTAGACATCACCCCTCCCAAACTAACGGTCCCAAACCCTCATTTGAAGTAAAATGGAAAGTAAGGAATTTCGAAATCGTTTACGGTCGCTTCCCGGGGGTCGCCGGGGCGCATCTGGAGCCGATGCTGGATGCCACAGCATGCGAACCATCGGCGATGAGGAGTTGAGCAGGCGGGCTCCCATCGAAAGTAATGCTACAGCCGACACAAATAGAACCAGACGCTACAATCTACGATCACAACAGAAGAAAATAAATACAGATAAAGAAGAACAACATTTGGATGAAAATATGTCAAGCCGGACTTCAACGCCATCGTTATTTCCATCGCTACCGTCGTCACCACCATCTTACCTTGACACAGTGAGCCCGAGCTCTTCTCCAAATTCATATAGAGTACCTACCAGCCCATCCGAGGATGTTGTGCAGGAGGCAAGTACCGCCACCTTACCTGCACCCGCCAAAGATGGTAAACGTGCGCGCAAGAAATGGACAAAAGATATGAATATTTTTATTATGCGCACTTATTATTTACTAACATCTCTTGAAACTGTTAATGTTAGAGCTTATCTCTCTGACTTGTATGATAAATTTTGCGAACAATTCCCTGAAATGCAAGCAAGCAGACAACGAATAGGTGATCAACGCAGAGCCATCATAAGGAATAAACTATTGACCGAAGAAAAACTTGAAGAAATAAAAAAGGAAGTCCAACAACAAATACAAACAGTACCACAATCACACACACAATCAAACACACAATCACACACACAACAGCAATCACACACACAACAGCAATCACACACACAACCGCAACCACTCACACAACCACAATCACACACACAAAACAACATCCCAAACACACATAATCAAAGAATGAAATGGACAGATGAAATAAACGAGAGCATTATTAGAATTTATTACACAATAACAGCTTTAGAGACTAACAAAACTGGATACCGTCAGACATTACATCGCGCAATCATTACACAATTCCCAGAAATCTCACATGTGTCAGAACAACGAATAGCAGACCAACGTAGGGTAATCGTTAATAATCAGCTTTTGTCAGCTACAAAACTACAGCAAATTCAAGATCAAGTCGCGCATGAGCTTAGTTTAGAAAGTAACAATACCAACACTAGGACACAAAATAACACACAAACAACAGCACACTATACAACACCTAATATAGAAGAGGAATTTACACAACAAAATACAACCCTTAACCAAGAAAATGACCCATTACAAGAAGTAGCTGTCGACACACACCCAGATACTATAACACAAATAGAAAATACATTTTCTGATGTCCTTATGACTTTTAGAAACTCTGACTCCACTAGTCGGCCACGGATACCTAAACAAAAACCATCAAGGAAATTTGCAAGTATTGTATACACGTTAAATCGCCATATTATACCAAAATATCTCCCCACAAATTCAGACTTTTACCTAACTCAAACAATAATTTATTGTGCGGCATATACCGCAGCAAAACAAAACGGTGCCAAAATAGTAGATAAAGGTAGTTACCAACAGCAAAAAGCAAACAAACCACGGTGGGAAAGACGGTTACAAGCAAAGATTGATGATCTTAGAATTAAACTGGGAAGACTCACAGAGTTCAAAAACGGGAATCGATCGCAAACTCTAGTTAAACATGTGGAGGCAATTAAAAACCAGTACAAATCACACGCACAGCATGAAAACGAAAACACTGAACTACCCCACTTCCTTGATACTCTGAAACAAAAATTAAATGCAGCATCTAGTAGATTAGCTAGGTACAAACAAACAACACTTAGAAAGACTCAAAACAAACAATTTAACACTAATGAGAAAACATTTTACAGATCTCTAGACCAAGCACAGAACTCGTTACAATCCCCAACACCTGCACCAGAAGCAGTCCAAGAATTCTGGTCCAACATTTGGTCCATACCCGTAGAGCACACAAATAATACCTGGATAGATCAAGTAAAAGAGCATACCGAACATGTAATACCCATGCAACACGAAAACATTACTATTGATACACTAAAGATTATTATAGATAGGACCCATAATTGGAAAGCTACTGGATCAGACAACATCCACAACTATTGGTACAAGAAATTCACATGTACACACACACAAATACTAGAACACATCAATGAATTCATACAAAATCCTGAAACCATGCCAGATTACTTAACACAAGGACAGACTTATTTAATACCAAAAGACAAAAGTGATACAATCAACCCCTCAAAATATCGCCCTATAACCTGCCTACAAAATATTTATAAAATTATCACTTCTTGTATCAGCCAACTAATGTATAAACATATAAATAACAACAATATATTGTCAGAAGAACAGAAAGGATGTAGGAAAAATAGTAAAGGATGTAAAGAACAGCTCATTATAGATGCGATAGTCTCAAGAAAAGCACAAGTTAGAAAACAAAGCATTTTCACTATGTATATTGACTACCAAAAAGCATATGATTCGGTACCTCATTCCTGGCTAGTTTACATATTACAGCATTATAAAATACACCCCTCAATTATTACCTTTTTGGAAAAAACCATGCAGAACTGGAAAACTAAATTAATTATAAATAGCAGTGACACTCCTACAGAAACAGATTTTATTGATATACGTAGAGGAATATTCCAAGGCGACGCTTTAAGTCCTCTGTGGTTCTGCTTAGCTTTGAACCCTCTCTCTAACCTTCTTAATGATAGCAAGAATGGAGTTAGTTTAAAATCAGACAACATGCAACACACGTTATCACACTTAATGTACATGGATGACATAAAACTTTTTGGTAGCACCTTACAGGAGATACATAATTTGGCAGAGATCACAGAAACTTTTTCAAGAGATATCAATATGAAATTTGGAATAGACAAGTGTAGAATGATGTCAATAAATAAAGGAAGAGTTGAACTAAATACATATGAATTACAGAATAATGAACACATAGAACCAGTGGATGAAATAGAGGGATATAAATATCTAGGATATCAGCAATCAAGACAAATACATCATAAAGAAACAAAAAATTCATTAAAGAAAAAGTTTAAAACAAGATTACACAAAATACTTAATTCATTGTTAAACGCGCGCAATACAATCAAAGCTATAAATTCATTTGCAATACCTATATTAACTTACTCTTTTGGAATAATTCAATGGTCAAAAACAGACTTAAAAAATTTACAACGTATAATTAATACCCTCATGACTAAATATAGAAAACATCATCCTAGGTCTTGTGTACAACGTCTCACACTACCAAAATGTGAAGGAGGAAGAGCTATAATTGATATTGAAAACTTACATAATAAGCAAATTACTACAATGCGCAATTATTTTCATACTAAAGCACAAAACTCAACATTACACTCAACAATAGTCTATACAGATAAAAAATATACACCACTCAACCTAAAAGACTTCACTAAACAGCCAAATGAATCAATAACACAACCACAAGAAAAACTTGACACTTGGTTACAAAAATCCCTCCATGGAAGACATCGTCTCGACCTGCTAAACCCAAATGTTGACAAAGTTGCGTCAAACGCGTGGCTCAAGCGGGGAGAGTTGTTTCCCGAAACTGAGGGATTCATGCTTGCAATCCAAGATCAAGTGATAGACACCAAAAACTACCGGAAACATATAAGACACGACACTACTCTCCAAAACGATACCTGCCGCCGATGCCATTCTGCCCCTGAAACTATACAACATATTACTGGTGCTTGTAAAGCCATATCACAGACCGATTACAAACACAGACACGATCAAGTTGCTGCCATAACACACCAATACCTTGCAATTAAATATAACCTACTAAAAGATACAACCGCCTATTATAAATACACACCACAAACCATATTGGAATCCTCTGAATTTAAAATATATTGGGACAGAACTATAATCACCGATAAAACAATACATCACAATAGACCTGACATAACACTAATTGACAAAATTAATAAAACAGTCTATCTAATTGATATAGCCATACCAAACACACACAACCTGTCATCCACTTACACCGAAAAAATAGCCAAGTATACAGACTTAGCCATCGAAATCAAAACGCAATGGAGAGTAGACACAGTGAAAACAATTCCTATAACGATATCATCTACTGGAGTTATACCCAAAACTTTACATACGAGCCTAAAAACTCTTAACATACACCCGCTCACATTCATCCAAATTCAAAAAGCCGTGATACTTAATACAACGAGAATTTACGCAAATTTTTATCTTTATAAATTACAACATCTACTTACATTTCTTTAAGTCGCTGTCGTTTGGCCGCAAGCCCGCGACAGGGACTAAATTACCCCCTATGGGAGATTAAAAAACATAAAATATATAAATAATAATAATAATTAACAAGCAAATCACTACAATGCGCAATTATTTTCATACTAAAGCACAAAACTCAACATTACACTCAACAATAGTCTATACAGATAAAAAATATACACCACTCAACCTAAAAGACTTCACTAAACAGCCAAATGAATCAATAACACAACCACAAGAAAAACTTGACACTTGGTTACAAAAATCCCTCCATGGAAGACATCGTCTCGACCTGCTGAACCCAAATGTTGACAAAGTTGCGTCAAACGCGTGGCTCAAGCGGGGAGAGTTGTTTCCCGAAACTGAGGGATTCATGCTTGCAATCCAAGATCAAGTGATAGACACCAAAAACTACCGGAAACATATAAGACACGACACTACTCTCCAAAACGATACCTGCCGCCGGTGCCATTCTGCCCCTGAAACTATACAACATATTACTGGTGCTTGTAAAGCCATATCACAGACCGATTACAAACACAGACACGATCAAGTTGCTGCCATAACACACCAATACCTGGCAATTAAATATAACCTACTAAAAGATACAACCGCCTATTATAAATACACACCACAAACCATATTGGAATCCTCTGAATTTAAAATATATTGGGACAGAACTATAATCACCGATAAAACAATACATCACAATAGACCTGACATAACACTAATTGACAAAATTAATAAAACAGTCTATCTAATTGATATAGCCATACCAAACACACACAACCTGTCATCCACTTACACCGAAAAAATAGCCAAGTATACAGACTTAGCCATCGAAATCAAAACGCAATGGAGAGTAGACACAGTGAAAACAATTCCTATAACGATATCATCTACTGGAGTTATACCCAAAACTTTACATACCAGCCTAAAAGCTCTTAACATACACCCGCTCACATTCATCCAAATTCAAAAAGCCGTGATACTTAATACAACGAGAATTGTTCGCAAATTTTTATCTTTATAAATTACAACATCTACTTACATTTCTTTAAGTCGCTGTCGTTTGGCCGCAAGCCCGCGACAGGGACTAAATTACCCCCTATGGGAGATTAAAAAACATAAAATATATAAATAATAATAATAATAATAAATACTCTTTATTGCACCAAAATATACATAAAATACAAAAGAAAATAAACATTAACAAAAGTACAATAGGCGGCCTTATCGCTAGGCAATTTCTTCCAGGCAACCAGTTAGAAAAAGAACAAAGATAAAGAATAGGTAGGTGGCGCAGCAGTACTCAGAATTATATAGGCGAATGTGAAAATAAATCGTCTGATAAATAAAACGATTCGTGAGAAATTATGCCATATCCATTCCAAAATATTCAAAAATTCACAACGTTAATGTTCAAGTTTTCAATTCTGTCGGCACTCCCGGAGTGCATTTTCAAAAATCTATCACTTCCGTCTGGTCACTCATAATATGGTCATCCATCACTATGGTCTGTTGAGAAATTGCCGTAAGAAACACAACAGATAGCCTTTTTTTAAAAAGGCATTATACATAGTTCACATGAAGGAACAACGAACTTTGCAATTGACCAAGTAGGTACATACTAGACACTCAGTACCGACGTTGCTGGAAGGAGTTGGAGGAGGCCTTCACCCAAAAATAGGCGCGAAACGACCCCACCAGTTTTATGTTCAATTTTATTAATGTCTTTTATGTAGGTATTTATATACAAATAGTTTTTTTTAAAGAGATGACGTGTAAAAATGTTAGGAAAAAACATTAAGCTACTCGTGATTTAAATGTTTCTGAGTCATAAATCAGTTTTTCAGGAAAAAAATACTTTTAAAACTAGGTTTTAGTTTATATTTTATTGACATACATGCAGTGATGACCAAAATACATGACAAGACATTCTTTTCATTAAAACCGACTTCAAAAATAGGAGGTTCTCGTATGAAACTGCATTTCTATCAATCGATTTAAATGTACATCTGTACTAATATTATAAAAAGGAAAAATTTGATTGGGTGCATTAAATATGCTCCGAAAATATTGGAATGATATGAAAAATTATTTCACCTTTGGGAAGCTGCAGTATCCCCGGGAGACATATAGACAGTTTCTGAAATGCATTTTGAAAGATGACACATTAAAATATAGCTGTCACTGTCAAACTAAAGGAAAAAGAGACAGCTTGAAAATTGATTCGAGATCGCCGCCTTGTCAACGAAGGTCGTCAAGATGGCGACCTCGGATCCTCACCGTACCACGTTGCTTTTTTAAAGTGTACTTTTTTGATAAAAAGTGTTCATTTAAATACTCGACATTGGCGAAATTGTCAATGTGTCGTCAAGACACGACAGAAACGCCATTAATTAAGTAATTAAGAAAAGAAGAAGCTTGAAAATTAATGTGGAGTTGATATACGTATCAAAAACTGGCAAATAGACTATTAATGTGAATACCACGCGGGCGAAGCCGCGGGCAACAGCTAGTTTTATTTTTAAAAGAATAGAATTATTTGAAGTCAGTTTTATAACTTTTAATATTAGTTCTAACGTGCATATTAAGTCAACCCATATATATGTGACGTGGAGGATGGTACTCCCAACGGAGCCAGCCCTTGAATTTAAGGAGTCATTCTGTTTGACTGTTTCCCTCATCAATTTAATTGTTGAAAACTTTTATTTTAAGTGAACATGTCAACAAGTTATTATAACATATTTATGCCGCTGACTTTACAGTCGACAGCACATTCCATTTCACGAAAAGCATTTGACTATGAATGTTGTAACGTTCACATACACATTGTCAATGTGTGCGTTACCTCGGAAACGCTCGTAAAATCGATCATGCATGCCTCATTACATCCATAGCTGAACGTTCTTCGTGAGATAGAATAACTGTAGCTATCAAATTACAAAAACATAAAGTTCAAAGTAGATTAAAGAAATTTGACAGGGGTAGCTGTCAAGCTATGTACAGCATCTATGTGCTCTTCGTTGGCTATTATCATATTACACAGGGTAATTTTTCAAGGGGTTGCCATTTTTTAAGGAGGGACTAACAATCAGGAGCTTAATCGCTTGGCGTAAAAAGCATTTTTTTAAAAATATTATATTGCGTATTTTAGTAGGGCAAGTAGTAGGTTTCAGTTTTATTGGAAGGACCGCCACTGTTTCATGTTTTTCAAAAAATACTACGAATAAATATAATTACGATAAAGTCATATTTTTATATTGTTCTATAGAGCTTGTTTTTTTAAAATGGCAACCTTTTGAAACGTCACCCTGTATACAATATGATATTCTTTTCAACAAAAATACTTTAGAGACAATACTTGTGTTGTCGAATGTCCCAAATCATACCATGCAAAAAAATTACCGTGTGAAAATTGCTAAAACTTGAAAAATTGCATAGTATGATTATTCCACGCTCCTGTTTTCAAAAACTTTACAAACTTTGACAAGTTTGTGACTTTACAAAAGTCGTAACAACTTCGTAAAACGGCAGTAGAGACGCATGGACTTTTTTATTGTCATACGGCTGGCAAACAAGTAAGCGGAACACCTGATGGAAAGTCGTTACCGCCGTCTATAAACATCAGTTACAATTACACCAGGGGCGCTACCAATGCGTTACCCGCTATAAGGAAGGGAATATGGAGAAAAGGGATAGAAAATAAGGCTTCTCTCCTCACTCACCGAACGAAACGTTAGTTAAGCTGCTTACCACCGATATTCTGTGAGAGGGTCCTTGCACGGTCGAGCTAGCTAGCTCAATTCACAAAAGATTTACGAAAGAATCTGTGCAGCCTCTGCGATTTCTACCTAATGGTGGTCCGCTTGCTTGTTTTCTAACTTCGCTTGCTTGTTTTCTAACTATAAGTTTGTGAGTAACAAAAATTTTGTTCATAACTTTAATATTCTTAGGTAAACCTCTCTGATAGTACGTGTCAACTTAAGTAGTTTCTAAACTGTCTAGGACTTATGTAGTTTTACTATTCAGATAGCGTGCGCTGGTGTTAAAAGAATTTACTCCTACTCTCTCGCTAAATTGTGTAGGTCTAGATGCAAGCAGCGTGAGAACCACGGCTTGGAAGGATCTGGAAGGCCTACGATATTCTCGGAACATGATTTTACTGAAATAGCTCTTTTGCGCTTAGCGACTTCCGTGAGCTCTTCCGCCAGAACTTGCAGGTTTAAATGAACGGCCAAAATCTTACGAACTATATTATTGAAGGACTATATTATCGAACGATGATATTAAAAATAGTTCTAGTAACATAATAACATGGTACCAATGTCAGGCGTTGTAATTGGGTAGCACTGGCGCGTTCATGCGATGCGTACGTCGTAATAACAAACCGTGCGTTCAGACATACTGATTACTATTGTCACATGAGTAAATAAACTGACGGAACAGAGACTTCACTCCATACAATAGCGCGCGCCGAGGACACGCACACAAGCATGTGTACGTGACGAGCGCTTTGAGGACACGCAATACACGCGCCTCATGCTTGTGTGCGTGTCCTCGGCGCGCGACGTTGTATAGAAGTGAAGCCTCTGTCAGTCAGTTTATTTACTCATGTGCTATTGTACGTCCTAATTAAGCGACTCGCGGTCAATAGGACGGTATAACTGTCACCATTTTGATATTGTCTCGTTGACATTGCTTATAACAATTACGTAACTAAATATTATTACACACAAACCACCCAGCCTTTAAGACCAATGTAAAGTAGTAAATTAATTAAAACATATATATTAAGGCCTATCCAAACCGCGGTATTAGTTGCCGCTGTGCGTTTATAATATTATTTAAAGATTTTTTTTAATAATATAATTATTAAATCGAATCCTATTGAAAGATCTAAGATCTATTTAAATATCTAAGATAATATAATTAGAAAATAGCATCCTAATTCTTTAAAAATCCGAAAGAAAATGAAATATCCGACCACTAGTGGTGGGATACCACACATATCCCACGAGTAATAATTTAACCTATCCTGGTCTTTAAAGCTGGGCGACTGACTAAATCCATTCAACTAAACAACATCCATTCAACTAAACATTTAGATCCAAGCTACTAAAAGAACCCTGCCTGTTTTAGCCATCCAACGACAGATTTGACACTGTCCGTCACTTCACCGGGTACGTCGACGCTCGTTGACTCAATAAGGGAACTCCATCTTGACCGTAGGGCAGCTTGCGCCGCGAACGACGCCATCACTCGTACAGTTTTTACTAGAACCATTTTTTTAAATACAGAGATCTTGGCTGCTACTCTGCTGTGCTGGTTTTTATTGTATTTTTAAAATTACATTTAGTTGGTTTGTGGAGTTCTGACGGCTGTCTTCTCTGTATCTATCTTTGTCAATTCCTTGGGTTTAGATACCCCGAGAATCCTAATTTATATAATAACTCGGAAGATTGATGATACTAAAATAGTTTGTACTAAGTGTGAGTAAATTATTGCTTCACAAATCACCATTCTACTTATACAAGTCTATATTGCTGTTGGAAGCACGCACCATAGCTATTTTCAATTTTCACCCATATATTGTTTTTTTTTACATAACATCTTAGCGTTTTATTAATTTTTAAAGTAATTTGGGTGTATGACGGCAACTTTTTTGCCAAAGTTTCATTGCACTTCGCAGACTTGGTTTTTGCTCGTGGAAGCCCTCAAGGTTCACTTTTCATCTATATTTTTTTATGATTACTATTTAGCTAAAGTATTATTTATAAAGTTTGTCTTCACTAGGCAGACTGGGCAGTAGTTACTTAGTCAATAATTTGTAATGTCTTAATATTAATAGACTTGGCTGGTACACCGCTATGCTTCTTTAATTGCTTTATTGTGGTTTCTGACGTTAATCATGATTTAATTTGATTCGAGATTACTAATTGTTTTATCACTTTTTCTTCATTTATTCTTATTTATTCATTACAATACAAATAATGATTATAACTGTTGTAGAATTTTGGCTTAATTATCACAGTATTATTGTTATCTATGTACCAATATTATAAAAATAAAGATCTGTATTTCTGTTTGTACCAAATAAACTCAAAAATTCTGGATTGATTTAAAAAAATCTTTCAGTTGGGAAACTACACTATATGTGGGTCTCGTAGGCTATATTATATTATTATAAAATGTGTAAGTATTATTATTTAATTAATTGATTGATTATGAGTAGATGTCCTCACTGGAGGGCACACTCCAAATGTGACTGTGAGTTTTCATCACATCTGTTTAAAGCGCAAATAATCGCTGATCGCAGAAACAAAAACTAAAAAAAAAAAAAAAAATTGATTAAGTAGTTGTAGGTAGCATAGCATCTCTAAAAAATATTTTCAAAAAAGTAAGAATTTTTACGAATACGCGTGCAAAGCTGGGACGGGGTGCTAGTATTTAATTAAATCGATTAATTTATATTATATTAAAATAATGTCATACTTAATTCCATTATTATAGTGAATAGATTAATAAATTAGTTTTTTTATTCCAATATTATGGTGATTATTTTAATTATCTTCTTGTTTAATTAGGTCTCTTTCGCCTGAAACACCGGAGCCTCCTAGCTCGGGCATATTGTTTTAATTTTATCTTAGTATATTTACATAGGTACCTATAATTAATCAAATGTTTATTTTAGCTATAAGTTTTTTTTACATGGGATAAAGATCTCTTCTCTGATTTAGCACAAAATAATTTATTGGCAATCTTCAATTATTTGCAACCATAGGTTATTAAATATCTATAATGTTTCGTTTTTACACACAAGTCCATTTAAAACAGCCAGTCTTTTAACTTTTTAATCTTGACACAGAAAAGTCAACAAGGTCTTATTCCAAATTCGAACATAGAATATAATAGTTCACAGCCATTTCACAGCACATAATTAGTTGAAAGCACTGAAGCTAATAAATAGAATGATTTTTACACATTTTTAACAGTTCTGCGCATCACCGCATTTTGTGGGAAATACGAGGTCAAGGTACTTCTATTTTCAGTATCTACATTTTGAAATTTTGATTTAGAATTTAAAAGCAATCGCACATATCGGAATCTTACGCAGTACTGCATAATCGATGTCATTCCTTTACTCTGTTTTTATAAAAAAAATATAAATTCGAAATTCAATTTATTACTTACCTAACAGACTGTCGGGGCCTTCAGTGACGTCTGGTTGATAATTAACAAAAAAACTATTAACTTTTTAACAATTTTAGTTATAAATTTATGGTTAAATAAATATTATTTCGATTTATTTCATAGAAATTCGATTTTAAAATGAAGTAAGCACACCCACAAACGGAATTCTCACACTGACAGTTTTTGTCAGCTGTCAAATTCGATCGGTTGTCAGTCGCGTTCCATTGCATGCAGTTCTTGCTTGAATGTTTACATTATAAATTAGAGACAGAGAGTTTAAGTTTTATAAAAGTATGTACCTATGTACTTACGTACAGTCATCGCGAGGATAGCAGGACCATCGTTAGGATGACTTTTGGTTGCAACATCCAAGATAGCGATTTTTGTTGTTGACCAATAGAATAGCCCGAAAGACAAAAGATTTAAAGTTTATGACTGCTCATTCATAAAATAAAACTTTGTTGAAGAACCCCTAACTTCTTATTATCTAGAGGACACGTGTGGCTCTAATAAACAAAAACCTTGTTTGGTAACGAAGAAAAGGGCGGAGCTAACAAAAATTTCACTTACAAGATGTGCAAGCGATTTTGTTTTAAAATGGTCCTCCTATCCTCGAGCTAGGTCACTGTACATTCTCATAGAACATTGAAACTCTCCTCTCAAGCAATGTCAGTATTTTTTTTATGATGGCTTAAAATAATAATATTATTAGGGATATAGTCCATGTCAGTTAGTTCATAGACTAAGTGAAACGCAAGTTCTTCAATCTGAGATAATTTATTTTCTAACATTTTGGCGGTGCATGGTAGAGCAGATCATTTATGACGTGGGCTAGTTCGACCGAGAAGTATCGGTCCGAAGCAGACGGTAGATCATAGACTTGGACGGTCAACTCCTTCCCTATTGTTTTCCTTCTTAGATCAACATTAAATTCTTTTAAACCTGCATGCAAGTCGTGGCATCTTCTCATGAAGAAGCCAGTATCTCTTTGGGTAGGTTGCACCATGGCCGTATTATGGAAATACTGAACGAATAGGTAAATGAATATGAAGATATTATAAGTAATTATTATTTTAATCATTACCAAAGACCAGTACAATAGAAATCTCCTTCAGGGTCATACCAGTCAATTAGTTTTTTATTATGCCACATAAAAGTTCCTTTCAAATTCGGCGATGCTTCCAAAATCAGATACAAAATCACTTTTGCGGCTTCATCAGCTTCTGTTGTTCCACCACCATTCGCCATATCAGTTTTCATGTGACCAGGATGTACAGCATTTATAGAAATATTGCTATCAAAATATTTTTTTTGCTGTATCATTGTTAATGCAGTTAGAGCTATCTTGGATACCCTGTGTTCTGCATGTTTGCCATCATCAGCAAAATCATTTTTATCGAACGTACCGTTTTTGACACTTTCCAAATAATTATCAACGAACTTATTCAGGTCTTGTTCACTCAGATCCTTATTTAAAAACATATCGATCCACTCTTTCTTTTTTAAATTTGACAGATGGCCACATGCACTTGACACATTCACAACTTTGGCGCCATTTCTTAGTAAAGGATACAAAAATTCCTCAATCTTTAACAAGCTTTTATAATTAACATCAATATTCCTTTTAGCTGCTTCGTAACTTGGGTAAATTTCATGCCATTCCAAAATTGCGGCATTATTTACTAAAACATCAAATCCTCCATGTTTTTCTTTAATAAACTTTGCAAGTTCCTTGATGCTTTCTGCACTATTCACATCGAGAATATGAAAATCCGGTTTGAGACCTTCTTCGTTCAACAATTTAATGGCTGCTTCACCTCTTTTCTTGTCTCTGCATGTTAAATAAACGATTCCTTTGTATTTCTTGCACAGTCCTCTAACGACTGCAAGCCCTAAACCTTTGTTGGCGCCTGTAACGATAGCTACTTTTTCCATAATGTTTATAGCCACTAATCAGAGCCACTAATCACAATAGTTGTATAAAAGCAACTGAATGTTGATTTGATTTTACCTACATGAGTAACATACCAAGGTTATCGTCGATAGAATGAGTCAGACAGTGTTGTTATGCATTAAAATTTTATAATACATAAATTAAATTGTTAAATGTTATAACTAAGGCAATCTCAAATTGACAATATGCAAAGAATAGCTTATTGACATCACGGGGGAAAAACCACAGCAGGTCTCTATAGCATGAACATCAGCTGCAACGTTGTCGGAACGCACATGCATTGCTCGCTATCCTATCCTTTCCTTCCTATCTAATATTCTAATATTTAAATGAGTAAGTGAGTTTGTTTGTTTGTTATTCCTTCACGGCTTAACTAATCATCCGATCATTATGAAAATTTGTATATATATTGTCAGGGGTACAGAGCCCAACATAGGCTACTTTTTATCCGGTTTTTTCTACCATAGAGGGCAATGTATCAGCCAACAGATGGCGCCACAAGTCGCGCCGTGGGTTTTGTTGTCAAACGAGATCTATGTCATAAAATTAACCGCGAGCGAAGCCGCGTGGAAAAACTAGTAAAGCTTTATAGGAAGGATTAGAGAGTTATGGAAGGACTTCAGGATGTCTAATTCTCCGAACGATATTCGTTAAGTAGGTACTTGTGTAACGCTTTTTTGTTTACAATCATTAACATTATTTTAGAACCTAATTTAAACGTTAAAATATGATTAGGAATTGGAAAGTATTATTAGATCGGTAAGAACCTTTATTATTGAAAAGTTACAAAATTCGGAGTGTATAAAACGGGCAACATTAATGTTAAAATAAAAAGAAAATGTTTGGATAAAAATTATCACAATTTTTATCATTGTTGTTTATTTTAATAATGTCAATATTTTATAACTGAATAATGATATTATTAAAATTAATTGCTCTTTAATTATTATCTATATGGCGGATTTTGAAGATGATAATGCACTTTTAAAAGCTTCTGATTAACTCCAATCACTATGTACTTTAACCAATGTTTGTTTCACATTACACTATCAATGCTATGAATAACCAATATAATAAACCTTGAAACAGATTTTTTTTAATCACGAACGTGTTAAAAATTGACGCTATCGAGTTGGCGCCAAAATCTAAACGCCTTATTATTATCGCTTAGCAAAAGAAGTGATAGAAACAACAGTTTTGCTATATGAATTTTATAGGCGTTAGTAAAAATTATACTTATACATTTTCGTACATTTTCGTCTAATGGACACACATACAAAAAACTACTGGTGACTAGTGAAAAAAAGACATGCGAAAAATTCAGGGTTTTTAGGGATCGTTAAGCCGTCGATCCTGGCTGTTACCGATGAATTACAGTCGATAAGCCAAGTCGATGGCCTGAAAACACTGGCCTCTGTCATTCCGCATTGGAGCAGCGTGGCAGAGTACGCTCTAATCCCCTTCGATTGAAGGGAGACCCGTATCCCTGCAGTGGGATGATTATGGGTTAATATGATTGATTTTCCTTGGAATCAGTTAACTAACAGTAGTAGTTTCTTAGATTTAGTCTGACTAATAAATTAATAGTCACATTTGAATTTAGTTACTCCAAGCACGTCCAGGTAATGAGGTTAACTGGAGCACCAAAGATTATAGTATTTCTAGAATTGTTATTTTATGGCGCTTTCAGAAAACTAAAACGCCAATCTCTTTGTCTCCTTCTATTTTTTTTTCATCATATGTCATACAGCAGACAAACAAGCAAGCGGGCCACCTGATGGAAAGCGGTCAGCGCCGCATAAGAGCATCAGTAACACCAGGGGCGCTACCAATGCGTTGTCCACCAAGGGGGTTAGATGAAAGGAAGGAGGAAGGGAAGGGAAAGAAGACGGGGGAAAGAGGGGATAGGGAAGGAGTTGGGCTTCCGAATCTCTCACTCACCGAACGAAACGCATTGCTGCTTCACGTCGATATTCTGTGAGAGGGTGGTACTTCCCCGGTCGAGCAAGCCCATTTCATAATAATTGCTCTACCATTCTATTCAGCTATCTTTCGATACTTATTTTTCTTGATCTCTACATGACAGGTCGAGTACCCTAGCTATGATCACTTTATTCCTGGAGCCGCGGGTTCGAATTCTGCGCAAGGCAAACATTTTTATGTGCAAGAAAATTATTGTCTCTCAGCGAAGACAATAATTTTCTACTTCTTTCTTTACTTCTTCCCCGGCCGGTTTCCTGGAGGAGTTAAGATGGCTGGAGTAATTAATATCTGGCTCCCACTCATGGCACACAAAGGACATATTATTATCAGCTGCCTATTTTTTGTAAGCGGCCATCCTAGCCTAGCTGACCCTGTAAAAAAATTATTTGTGGAGAAGGCCCGCAAGATTAACAAGTAACATGTATACTTGAGATACTGCAACTGTATGAAGCTGTCACTTGATCTGCCTTAAACATCTCGCGTTGTATATGCTAAGGAAATGGGAAAATTATTCATACTTTTGCGTTTTATGCAAGCTGAAAATCCCAAAGCTCATTGAAATAGTGTTTAACATAATATATGACGTAAAGCCTTCCATCTTGAGTCGTGTTGTCTTTGACGTGTCTTTTTTTATACCATACGTACCTGATGGTAAGCAGTCCAGTCACCGCAGCCTATTAGACGCTTGTAATACCGGGGGTATCACTCGCGCGTTGCCGACCCTGTAAAAAGTGAAGCTCTGAAGACCGTCAACGTAGGAATACAGCATGGCCGAGACCAATGCTATTTGGCTACGATCTTCGGTAAGGTGGAGGTCCGTCCTCAGACGGACTGCTGAATTGAGCGGATTATCCGCTGTGCCCTATCTACCTTGTCTTGTCTCGTGTCTGTTTACTATCGAACTAGTGCTTGTTTCCTGGAGTTCGCTAGTGGTGGTAGAGCCTTGCTACTGCTATGAGCCTGTAGTCGCTCGTAAATGAGCTGACTCTCCCAGGATATTACAGTCAACACAATGAAAGAGTATCAGAGTAGACAACTAAAGATATCATCATCATCATCTCAGCCACAAGAAGTCCACTGCTGGACATAGGCCTCCCCCAAACGTCTCGACCTGCTGGCAGCGGCCTGCATCCAGCGGCAGCGCAGGACGCCCCTCTACGCGGTGGTCAGACGACCTAAGGAAAGTCGCAGGAAGTATCATTACGAAACTTTGTTATTACGTAGTATAATATGAATATGATAAACTTCATTTTGCTTTTGTTTCCGAAATGGTAGTAGTTTATAGTTTAGAAGATTAATTATACAAATCATTTATTACTATAGCCTCTGTCAAGAGAACGTTTTTTTAAAAATCTAGTGTCTGAATTAAAAAATTGTTATTTGATAAAAAAATTCGAGTAAATTGCTTCACACAATATTTAGACAACTTGAATCACATCTACGGCTCTGCTCATCTCTTTTATTGGCTGACTCTACCTCCTCCTCACAGTCAGAATTTCAACTTGAATAAATATATAGGGAATATAAATTTATAGGAACAAATCATACAGATTGATCTAGCCCCAAAGTAAGTTCGAAACTTGTGTTATGGGATACTAACTCAACTTATATTTTCTAAGAAATACGTATACATAAATAAATATATATACATCCAAGACCCGAGGCCAATCAGAAAAAGTTCGTTTATCATCATGACCCGACCGGGATTCGAACTCGGGAACCCTGGGTGGCGATCAAGCGTGGTAACCATTACGCCACGGAAGTCAATAAGGCCGCTTTGTTGCTATCATTATTGTCATATCCAGTGATCCACCTCCATGGCTCCCAGAGCCGTCACCCACAGTATACGTGCTGTGTGCCTTTAATTTTCCATTTATCTGATTAAAATTCGTGTTATGTCACACGGTGGTAAGTTACATTTTCACGTTTCCTCAATTAGAAGCTGGCCTATTGACCTTGTACTACGGGGAACTATATTATTGGAGTTTTAAGCTAAAAATAAAGTTCTATTTGTATACGACTCCACGTTATGTTATCCTATTACGGTATGTTATTATTTGTATTAATGTTATATTAAGTAAAGAATTGTTTGTTTACATTGAAAATGCATGAAAATCCTACACTACCATCAGGCGGGCCGTAAGCTAGTTTGCCACCTTAGTGGTATAAAAAAAAATAGAGCGATTTTAAAAATTATTTCACCGTTGGGAATCTAGTGATCCCTGCATAACAATATGCTATATTATATTTTATTTAAAAAAAATGTCTGTTCTAAAGCCCATGCAAAGTCGTATCGGGCCGCTTTGTGAGCAGAGAGCGCGTATTCGATTTCCACTCTTGAAAATGTTATGTGATGGCACTGTTTGTTCTCGAATCTTGAGTGTTTTTTATGTATTACTAGCTGTGCCCGCGACTTCGTTCGCGTGGTTGTCGAAAACACTATCGCGATATGAAGAATTTTCCCAGTTCTTGCAACATTTTTCACTGATGCTTCGCTCCTATTGGTCGCAGCGTAATGTTATATAGCTTAAAGCCTTCCTCGACAAATGGACTATCCAAGGCAAAAATGTTTTTTCAATTCGAACCAGTAGTTCCTGTGATTAGCGCCTTCAAACAAACTCTTCAGCTTTATATATTAGAATAGATAAGTATTATTTACAATAATACGTAAACCCTGTTTCTTTTGACTTGACCAATGTAATAAACAATCTTAGCGTGTCTTTTTATTCAAATATCCATGTGTAAAATCGATAAATCGCCAGAATAATAAGAGTGTTGTGTTAAATGCCATTTCTAACTATATTATTATTATTTGGTTGTGAATGATAATTTTAATTGCCTATTTTCGTTAAAAATACATGCTAAGATTGTTTACTACATTTGTCAAGTCAAAAGAAACAGGGTTTAGGTATATTGTATGGTAGGTAGGGAGCGTTGTGTATATCTAGAATTTATTTATAGATTTTATATTAAAAAAACCTTTGTTTATTGAAAACGAATGATTTTGCGAATGCTCTTTTTACTCATCAATAAAAAGAAGTCAAGTCGGGTCATGACACGAGGTTTCACAAGATGATTCAACACTTTTTTAATGAAGGTTTTTCAATATGGGTTCTTGGGATTTTAATCAACAACTTATTAAAATTAAATAAGCAAACATCCTGGATGTTAAGTGGTCTGCATGTTTCTTGTTGATTTCTTGCAACGATGACTGTTTTTTAGGGATCCGTAGGTTGAAATGAAATGAAATGAAATCGTTTATTTCAGAAATTAGACCTTCACAGGCACTTTTTCTTGTCATTTACAACTTGTTTAAATAAAAAAAATAAACTACGTTATATACTACCACCATTTCGGACACAAGCAAAATGGCAACCGGTAAAAAGAAATGGCGAAAGAAAACCGGTTACGGCCTTTTTTGTCATACTTTGTACTTGTACTTTTTTTTTTTTTTTTTTTTCCACTCATTAGTTACAATGTAGGTATAAGTACATAAAAATTTATAAGAAGAATACGCGGAATGTTATACACAATGGTGTGGAATGAACAAGTCTTAAATCTACAATAAAATAAAAAAAGTCAGTACTGACAAGAGTGAGCAGACCAGTCCCCCCAGGCAGCACCCGTTCACGAGTTGACGCGAGAGTCAGCCATCGCTGTGCTCAACCATATTAGAGGGAACTCAGCGACCCGACTCCCGACGCCACCACCAGTTTGGACATTTAAGCGAGCATGACATACTCAACCCTATCAGACTTTGTCCCAAATATATAATCTATGTATTAGTAAAATGTCCATCACCATTGTGGACAACACTTCGACGCGTGTACAATATAATGTATAGTCTGGAACTAAAAAAAAACAATAAAAAATGTAAAAAACAAAATGGACGCACAATAGTTTACAGCGCACTTGACGCCTGGGGACGCTCTTGTCGAGTGTCTTGTGTCGTTTTACATATTAAAGTCCACGCATTCTTATCATTGATAAATTCGTTAATGGTATAGTAGCCTTTATGCAATAGTGAACGCTTAATGAATGACTTAAATTGGATCAAAGGCAGGTTTAAAATTTCATTCGGTATTTTGTTATAGAAACGTACTCCTTGAGCTACAAAAGATTTGTTCACTTTAGACAATCTGCATTTGAGACCTACTAGCTTATTTTTGTTGCGAGTGTTAAACTGATGGACCTCCTCTAACCTTTTGTATTGGTGTAAGTATTTCCTCACAAACATTATGGTAGTATAAATGTATTGTGAGGCTACAGTAAGAATGTTGATATCCTTAAATACGTCTCTAAGTGAGTCGCGATAACCTAGATTGTAAATAAATCGAACTACTCTTTTTTGTAGTACAAATATCGACTCGATATCAGCTGACCTACCCCAAAGTAGTATGCCATAGGACATTAAGCTGTGAAAGTAACTAAAATAAACTAATCTGGCAGTTTCCACATCAGTAAGTTGTCTTACTTTTCTAACGGCATATGCAGCAGCGCTAAGCTTGCCTGACAAGGTTTTAATATGTGGATGCCATTGCAGCCTATGATCTAGCTCGATACCTAAGAAAACAGTCGACTTCACTACCTCAAGACCGATACCGTTAAGCATTATTTGATTAGAATCTACACTAACATTCGGTAAAGTAGGTTAACAAGGAACCTATATTAAATTGGCTATTGGTTGCCGCTGCACACATACAAACGCGAAGACTGTTTTAGGCCTTGGTTTTAGGGCTAGTCTCTTTTATGGCTTTTTTATTCAACTTTTGTTTTTGTTAATTCTAGGTAAATAAAAAAATTTTTTTTTCGACATACATATTTTGAAATCTCTAATCATGTTTCCGGCTCGGGTCAACCTTTTCCTTTGTTGACTATACATACCATACACTAGTATTATAAAGAGAAAATGTTTGTATTTGTGTGTGTGTGTGTGTGTGTATGTTTATAATGAACTAGCTAACCCGTACCCACTTCGTTGGGCATAATGTTAATAATCCTTTTTAAGTACAGGCGTTCGTAAGAAACGCTTTCATTCGACCGTTTTTTCTCCGATTCACTTTACAAAACCGACTACCACGTAAAAGCCTTTTTATTTTTCGGTTTTATAACCTACTAGTTTTTGCCCGCGGCTTCGCTCGCGTTAATTTTATGACTGTATAGATCTCGTTTGACAACGAAACAACCCATAGCGCGACTTGTGGCGCCATTTGTTGGCCGATACAGCGCCCTCTATAGTAGAAAAATTATTTTCCCATTGGAACGACATACTTTCACGGGATAAAAAGTAGCCTATGTTGGGTTCTGTACCCCTAACAATATGTATGCAAATTTTCATAATGATCGGCTGCTTACTCAAGCCGTGAAGGAATAACAAACAAACAAACAAACAAACAAACAAACAAACAAACAAACTCACTTTCTCATTTATAATATTAGTAAGGATGACACTCCTCAATAATGTGGCTTTCTATTGGTGAAAGAATTTTTTAAATCGGTTCAGTAGATCCCGAGATTACCCCTTACAATTTAACAAATATACAAACAAACTTTACTTCTTTATAATATTAGTATAGATAAACTCAAAAATTACTGGACCGATTTCAAAAATTCTTTCACCGTTGGAAGGTACATTACCCCCGAGTAACATAGGCTATGATACATTTAAAAAATAAAAAGAGATCCTTATTAAAACACGTCTTCCTACTCCGACTATCTTCTTTCTGATTAAATTCGTTGTGAGTTCCAAGACAGCTGTAGGGTGATTATCCCAGGACAAAAAATTGCGTGGCATCAATGAAATCGGTACTAAAAAACATAGTTATGATGTTCTAACCTTTTTTCTGGTTAGGTGAAATGGAAATCTATGTGTAGCACTAAATATTTTATTTATAGGACTAATAGGAACTCCAAAAAAAATTATTAAACCTCGAAATTTTTCATCGCCGTGTTTGTCCACACGTCACCTTGGTGTATTATTTCATTGATAAAAATCTATTGGTTATATTTATATAAAAAACCTAGTTATTATTTGAAACGTGAATAGTTAAAGTATTGTAATGGAATACATTTATTCAAATATTTAAACAATACAACGAATGGTTAATAAAAATTCATTTGTCCCAGAACTACCTTTAATCGCCGTGGCCTAAACATTTTTGAAAATTTGGTCTATCTAACGACTTGCTGTCCCATCCCCCTGTGCACCAAACGTTGCATATTAGTGCCGCCTAAGTGCTCGACGTGGAAGGACGTCCACCACGTGCTGCGTTTTCGCGCCATAGATGAAAGTATTCCATTTTATGAACTGTGGACATTTTTTCTTTCATTGCCGTGGATAGGTATAACTTCTATTTGAATAAGTTTGTCCTCTAAATTAGGCATTCGATAGAACGCCATTTATTTTATCTTTATATGTACAGTGTTCATTACTTCGAATAATTAGTAGATTTTTGTTATTTTATATTTTTTGCCTTGATTTTCATCGCCGTGCTTTCATTTCCGTGGTTTCCGTGGCCAAAAATTGCTATGGCGATGAAAAAAAAAACCACGGCAATGAAAAAAATTTCATCGCCATGCCTTGTAAAATAATTTAGTGTCATTGCCGTGGGCAAGTGTTTCATTTCCGTGACTTATGTTTTCATCGCCATGGTATGATTAGGCAAAGAAAACAACATGTAAGTATAATACTCAGGTAAGTACCAAGCTTGAACGTGTCCGTTTGATGAAGTCCAGGCTCCGGCCAACCCTGCTCCAAACTGAAGTGGGATCTGAAACGTTCCAGTCAAACCTGGAAAACCGATTTACTGTCGCATAAACCACAAACAGCGTTGACCAAGCCCTCGAAAGGGTGGTCGGAATCCTCAGGGAGGAAGGTATGAGTTTTTGCGAATTGCAGCGTAAGGGCAGGAAGTCGAAATTTTCGGAAGAAACACTCGAGCTTATGAAGGTACGACGGGAAGACCCACCAGCCACTTCGTCAGACAGACATGCTCTAAACAAGAGAATTGGCAAACTGGTACGACGAGACCTCCGATGCTCCAACACTCGATCTATAGAGCGAGCTATCGAGCAAAATGGGGGGTCCAAAGTGTTTGTCCAATCGCTTGGGAGAAGCCATCTGACGAAGTTGACTACCACGGATGGAGTAGTTCTAAGCCGGAGGTACTTTCGGAGATTGAAAACTTCTACAGCCAGCTTTACGCATCGCATTCATCTCAACCTGATCCCGGAAATGAGAATTCTAGAGCCACACTTACGCGCCACTTTACTGAAGACTTGCCAGAGGTCAGCCTAGGTGAAATCGAGTTGGCTCTTAAACAGCTTAAAAATGGAAAAGCCCCTGGAGAGGACGGTATTACGACTGAGCTTCTGAAATCGGTGGCACACCTGTAATGAAGGAGCTCCAAAGAATCTTTAATACTGTATTGTCTCTTCGATGGGAGAACTCCAGAGGCGTGGAGTAGAAGTATTGTCGTGGTGTTTTTCAAGAAGGGTGATAAAACCCTCTTGAAAAACTATCGACCCATTTCGCTCCTCAGCCACATCTACAAGTTGTTTTCAAGAGTCATCACGAATCGCCTTGCGCGAAGACTCGATGAGTTTCAACCACCGGAACAGGCCGGGTTTCGATCGGGGTACGGCACCATAGACCACATCCACACAGTGCGGCAGATTATACAGAAAACCGAGGAGTATAATCGACCCCTGTGCATAGCGTTTGTGGACTATGAGAAGGCCTTTGACTCCATTGAGACCTGGTCTGTTTTGGAATCTTTGCAGCGATGCCAAGTCGATTGGCGATATATCCAAGTGCTGAGAGGCCTGTATAACGCCGCTACTATGACCGTCCAAATCCAGAACCGGCGGTCTGAGCCTATCCCCATGCATCGTGGTGTGAGACAAGGGGATATTATATCCCCCAAATTGTTCACAAATGCATTGGAGGACATGTTCAAGGCGCTGGACTGGAACGGACGTGGTATTAACATAAACGGCGAGTACCTCTCACACTTGCGATTTGCAGACGATATCGTCATCGTAGCAGAAACGCTGCATGATTTGCAACATATGCTGAATGGCCTAGCTGATTCTTCGCAACGCATTGGTCTCCGGATGAACTTGGACAAAACCAAGGTTATGTTCAACGAACATGTAAATCCGGAACCAATTGCAGTACAGGGCAGTATTCTCGAGGTTGTTAAGGAGTATGTTTACCTTGGGCAAATTCTGCAGTTGGGTAAAAACAACTTCGAGAAGGAAACAAATAGAAGAATACAGCTGGGCTGGGCAGCATATGGGAAACTTCGTCGGGTCTTCACATCGCCAATTCCACAAAGTCTAAAGACGAAAGTCTTCAATCAGTGCGTCCTACCTGTTATGACATACGGTGCCGAGACGTGGACACTCACGGTTGGTCTGGTCCACAAATTTAAAGTCGCTCAGCGAGCTATGGAAAGGGCTATGCTCGGAGTTTCTCTGAAAGATCGAATTCGGAACGAAGTGATCCGACAGAGAACCAGAGTCATCGACATAGCTCACCGGATAAGCAAACTGAAGTGGCAGTGGGCCGGCCATATCAGCCGAAGAACCGGCAACCGCTGGGCTAAACGAGTTCTTGAGTGGAGACCGCGGATCGGTAAGCGTAGCGTAGGGCGCCCTCAGACTAGGTGGAGCGATGATCTTTGCAAGGTGGCTGGCAAGAGCTGGATGAGAGTGGCCGAGGATCGTGCGCGGTGGCGTGCAGTTGGGGAGGCCTATCATCATCATCATCATCATCATAACCCTCTAGTGGGTGTGGTTTCCGCACTTAGTCCTGTCCTGGACCATTGTACGTGATGCCGGGGGGGCTGTTATTCCATCCAGCCCACCTCCCTCCAGAAGCGAATTAGTCCTCCCAAACTGCTCAGTGTGTCCGCAAGAGACATTGGTGATCCAAGTGTCTCTTTCCGAATTTGGGCAACGCCTGTGCACTCAAGGAGCACGTGCGCCACCGTTTCTTCAGTCTCCATGCATGCTCTGCACAGAGGGCTATCCGTGATACCTATTGTGTGAAAGTGTTTGTTCAGTGAGCAGTGTCCTGTGATGGTTCCTGTCACCAGGCGCAGGCTTTTCCTGTCCAGGCGCAATAGGCGCTTGGGCAGCTTATTGTCCATGGATGGCATTGCCTCCTTGGATTGCCTGCAGCCTGGTGCCGTAGTCCACCATCTCTCAGCTTGTGTGTATGTGATGTTTTGTAACCATCTGCGTAGCTGATTGAATGGGACTGGCACGATGGGCTCGGGTCCGAGAACTGTCGTGTCAGATCCCCTCCTGGCCAGTTCGTCAGCTGCATCGTTGCCTAGTGAGCCACTATGTCCTTTTATCCATTGAAGTGTTAGCGCATTGCGATTCGTCACCGCAACGCGCTCGAGTGCATTGTGACATTCTAGTATTAATCCTGAGTCAAAATAGCTTTTGTTCAGAGATTGGAGTACTGAAGCGCTATCGGAGAGTATGCGGATATGAGTTCCCGTAACCTTCCTGGCTTCAAGAGCATATGCTGCTTTGATAATGCCTACACATTCTGCTTGATAGACAGTGTTGAACATTCCAAGGGGTTTTGATATTTTTATGTTCAATTCGTCTGAGTAGACTCCGACTCCAGTTCCAGAGTCAGTCTTTGATCCGTCAGTGTAGATTCTGAGCTCTTTTGGGCCTGAATAGTCGTTCGGTTCTTCGGTTAGTTGTACTTTGTAGTGTTTTGAGAATCTGTGTGTTTTTGGAATTTTGTCAGTGGGTGATGACATCATTGGTTGCTGTTTGATGGCATCTTCTTTTATTCGTATGTGTTTGATTCGGAAATCTTTGCCTAGGGTGCCCGCTATGCTGAGTCTAAAGGCTGCTAGTGTTGCTTCCTCTCGCACGATTAAGTGCAGGGGTGGCAGTCCCAGCATCGCCTGGGGAGGCCTATGTCCAGCAGTGGACAAATGTAGGCTGATGATGAAGTACCTATATAAAATAGGTATTATGTTTTTGGATTTTTTCATTTCCGTGGATTGATTCTTTCATTCCCGTGGCACAGTTGTTTCATTGCCGTGCCTGCACGTTTCATTGCCGTGCACGCATGTTTCATCGCCGTGGTACGAATTTTTTAACGTTGTATATCTCGGTAGTTTTTTAAGTTATCTGCTAGATATTAAGTAAGAATACATACATTATCAAAAACTTTAATAAACGCGAATAAAAAATAAAAAAAACTTAAACATAAAAAAAAACCACGGAATGAGGATTTTAAAGGACCTGTTGAAATTCACCCTGTAGTTTCTCCCCCGGGACGTCAATAAGCTTCATTGCTTATTGTCTATCTGAGGTCGCCGTCAGGAGACACAGTGGTGGGAATGTGTGGTGGGCTTGTCCCGAATATAGTGAAACCCGTGCGAAGCTGGGGGGATCCGCTAGTACTCAATAAAAATGCATATATATGCTAATAATAAGGAAATAAATAATTAATGATTTCATTCTTTATTATGCGTCTAATTACGATGCAGTTCATTAGAAGATACAATGTTAAATACTTATCTATCAGCTCAGCATATCAAGCTGGCCTTTAACTGTCAGAATTTATTCAGTCCACCTTGAACCTTCTGCCATGAACACAGGGGTTAAAAACGATTGATAGACAGTTGCTTCCTACAAAATAATCTAAAAATAATGAGCGTTATGATGACGCCAACTAATAAATTATTAGTTGTAATTATTTAGAAATTAAACGAAATATTTTATTCAGAAAGTAGGCAGTTCTCTAGTCATAGTTTACATATTATTTCAGTGATAGTCATAGAATGTTTTGAATCATACTAATATTATAAATGAGAAAGTGCGTTTGTTTGTTTTTTTACGCCAAAAAGTTGGCAAACAAGCACACGGCCCGCCTGATGGTGAGCATCATCGTAGCATAGAGACGCTTGCAATACCGGGGGTATCACTCACGCGTTGCCAACCCTCCCAAACTCCCAACCACCCCGAGTGGAGCTCACCGTAGGAACACAACATGGCCGAGACCAATGCTTTTTGGCTACGATCTTCTGTAAGGTGGAGGTCCTTCCCCGCTGCCCGATTGGAGCGGATTATCCGCTGTGCCCAACCTCTCTTGGTTTGTTTGTTTGTTATTCCTTCACGGCTTGACTAAGCAGCCGATCATTATGAAAATTTGTATACATACTTGACGACCTCCGTGGCGTAATGGTTACCACGCCAGACCGCCACCCAAGAGGTCCCGGGTTCGATCCCCGGTCGGGTCATGATGAAAAACGAACTTTTTCTGATTGGCCTCGGGTCTTGGTTGTTTATCTATAATATGTATTTGTTATTAAATATAATGTCGTTGAGTTAGTATCCCATAACACAAGTTTCGAACTTACTTTGGGGCTAGCTCAATCTGTATGAATTGTCCCTATATATTTATTTATTTATTATTTATTATATTGTCAGGAGTACAGACCCCAACATAGGCAATTTTTTTTACACGGGCGAAGCCGCGGGTAACAGCTAGTATTGAGGTTGTTTTGAGGTTTGATTCATAGTAATGATAGTGTAATGTAAAAAAAAACATTGGGTGATTGTAATGCAAAGACTTGGCATAATATGCCTTTAACAATCTCTTTTTTCCTGTATTTATTTATTTACGTACGCTTGGCTGATTGAGCTCAAAGCCCATTTGCCTGCCCTTGGGCGAAAAAAAAAGTTTATGTTCAGCCCCCATTTACTAAAATACGGACTGACATTTCGTTGAGTTGAATTCTAACCAGTATTGAACCTTATTATGACTAGTAAATGTCTTTTTTGACAGGACTACATGTTTCATTTGGATGGACACTTTCAAGGTTGCCCCTCAGGAATTAAAAGTGCACATGTTGACTTCAAAATTCTTCTTTAAATACATTTATTTTGCTATCATCTTGCTTCGGGGCGTCTTTACAATCTTGTCAGTAAATATACTGAATGAAGACAACATGTAGTAAGCTGCTTTGAACGATATATCTACCTACTAGAACGAGATGAATACGTTGCTGTTTTTTTACTTGACAAAATTCAAAGAATAAGAAAGTATAATTAAAAAAATATTTAGTACCAAGGTGTAACAAACAAAAAAAATAAAACATAAAAACTTGATTTTTTTAATCAGCAAAATGAATTTACAGCATGTCCCGCCACTTGTGGAAGCGACGGGGCTCTATCAGGCTCTCCTCTCTAGCCAATGACGGGTATACTGACTAAAAACCTGACTATCTTCCACCTTCTCCGCCTTCGCCTTAACAGTGGCTGGGATGCGGGAACTTCCGGGGGCGGTTAGGGGAAACTGCAGCCCATTGGTGCGCGGCCAAACTGCTAGGTTACTCTGCAAAGCAATCGCGATTTTAATTTCAATTCTGTATAGGTAATTTCAAATGCAAAATTAACAGAAAATTCTAATTTGTACCCTTGAAATTTTATACTTTACTAACTATTTGGTTAGCACATAATCCGATTTCATTTAGTTTAGTATTTAGTTAGCGCTAGTCTAGCTGTAAAGAGTACCTAAAAGTAACAATCCAATGGCGATCGAGCGGAATTATCTTCAAGAGTACGGGGGCAGATCGACCGTGTCGCCCAGCTAGCGGATTGCAGACCAAGAGCAAAGCTAAGTCATTGCTGACTTAGTTTAACTTAGTCTGCATAACTGAAATGATTTTTCAAACTTAGGTGCAGACAACGCGTAATGTATGTAAAACTAACTGGAAACTAACTTAACTAAGCTCTTGATCTGCAACCCGCATTAGCGCCCCGCTAACATAGCCGTAACCCAAACAGACGGAAGGATCATAGTTCCGCAGCCCCGCCCATCTAGGCGGATGGAATCTTTATACCTTCAGTGGATTTAAGGAGGGGAGCCCGACAGACCGAGGGGGAGGGGGGGTTTGGGTGCAATAATATAAAAAATAACAAGGCTACAGCTGTCTATCTTTCTGTCTACAAGGTCTTCCAGTGATGACGTTCAAAAGATCAAATTTAAAAACAAAATAATGGCATTTAGAAAAAAAAAAACAAACTGGTATTAAAATTATTTCTAATTATATGCATTATTAGTAAGTATAGGTTGAAGATTTTTGAATTTTTTATATACTTATTATAATTTTAAAAATATTTTTAATTATTTAAAAGTAGATAGGTAATTATTGTTTTTTCTAAAAGTTTTTTTTTAATATTAAAAAAAAATCTACAATCACGATAGTAAATATTTTTTAAAATTTAAAATTAAGTATTTTTTTAAATTGTTTTTTGGTTCTAATTTCTAAAAAAAGTACTTTTAAATATATTTTTTTGAAAATAATTAATTAAAAATATTTTTAAATTTAGCAAACCCCAAGTTTTTTATGCCAGTATTGATAATTTATTTTTAAGAGTAACGTAATAGAGCTTACTAATTAAATAGCTAATAAAAAAATACACATAGAAATAAAATTTATTTGAACATTATGTATTTAAATCTCAATTTAATTATAACATGATGTAGTCATATAGGTCCGGTTTAAAAACTAAATACACGCTTACCGGTGTGTATTAGTTCCCTTATAAGGCGTTTCGAACCAATCTCAATCTTAGAAGAGCTCAAATCAAGGATTATCGTCGACTGTGCAACTACGAATCATCAAATACTTTGGACACACTGTTCGAAACCTGGGACCCGATTCTACTAACACTAATGCACCAATGGACTCTCAATGGTGTCTTAATCGTGTCTCAATAGAATGTCGATAGTGTATCTGTGGAATAGTTTTTGGCAGCCCGAAAAAAAATATTATTCAAAGTTTTGTTTCAGCACTTTGTTATCATTGTTAATATGTGTGTACATACCAAATTACAGCTTTCTAAGCATTAAGCATCTAGGCGCTAGACCACGGAAAGACAGACAGACAGACGGACATGGGCGAAACTATAAGGGTTCCTTGTAGTTTACTACGGAACCTTAAAAAAGGGACGAATGTCATGTTGGTGACTTGTTCATGTTCCGAATAATCAATTCCAATTAAAATTTTTTGTGCAGCTAAAATAAATCGTCGCCTTACTGTTTCTCCTGACGGGTATTGATTGCAAAATATATATACTTAGGTCCTAATTTATTAATGAACTGAGACCATTATTTCCTTGCTTAAACGATCACAATGTAACCTATATACCTATATAGTCATGTGTTAAAAGGAAGTTCATTAATAAATTAGGACCTTATATTCATGTCAAGATTACTCTACTGTACTGGTTATTATATACTTGTTTTTTTAAAATAATAAATATTTATAGTAATAATCAATATGTATGTACAATGTTATTTCGTGAATAAAATAGTAACTAATTAATATATAAAATAATTCATTTTGTAAGTAGATTTAGCAGGAAATACTTTTGCTGTGTGTTTTGTCCGTCTCAAAGATTGTTGTTATGTTTGAAAATATAACAAACAAAAATTTTTGTGACGCACAAAACTGTTATTAATAAATAGTTAAAATACTGGTTTTTTATAAGTTAAATTATGTAATTATTGTTTTTATAATTTTAATCGACGTGCGAATTTGAGTGGTCAAATTTTATTATATGAAAAAAACCGATCTAGTAAAAGTCTTTGTCCCTATATTAAAGAAAAAAAAAACTGTTTTTAATATTTGGTTTTCTAGCAGTAATAGGTACATCATCTGTGAAAATTTTGGTTGTCACGGTTCACGAGATGCAGCCTGGTGACAGACGGACGGACGAACAGACGGACGGACAGACAGCGGAGGCTTAGTAATACACCCTTAAAAAATATATCTAAAAATGATTTTTAAACAAGTCAAAGTAAAAAATACTTTACTCTGTCCTCTCGGGCACTTAGACACATCATTTACAAAGTTTTTTTAAAATGTTATACAACAGACAAACAGGCCACTTCAAAGTGGTCACCGCCGCCTGTTGGCATCAGCGATACCAAGGCGTTGGTTGCCCACCTCTTACGAGACCTCTTATGTACCTCTTAAATAGTCCCATCTCCCATGTCATAGTCCGAAGGAAACACAGAGGCTGGGAGCGCATCCGTATAGCAAGCGATATATTTTCTTTTAAATCTACCAGCATTTCGGAAAGACCATTGACGAGAAGATACCGAAAGAAGGGTCGGCAACGCGCGAGTGATGTTCCCGGTGTTGCAAGCGTCCATAGGCTGCGGTGACCGCTCACCATCAGGCGGACCGTAAGCTTGTTTGCCACCTTTGTGGTATAAAAGAGACTCTGTCAATACAGTCAAGCTTAAAATACAATACCAATTCTAATTTCTTGTGCAGCTGAAATAAATCGTTGTCGTCTTACTGTTTCCTCTGACAGGTATTGATTCAGTATTTGCCCAGTTGAGTGTACAATGCTGATAGTGTCCGGACAATATATTTTGTACATTTTTCCACGTCTGCTACAGAATTATGGAAAACTAGTGATATCTAACGCAACTTCGTTAGCTTGTATTTAGTAACGCCATCTATATCAGACTTTTGACGAAATCCTACAGGAATCGCATACTTTTCGGGATAAAAAGTACCCCATGTGCCAATCCAAGGTATCACCTACCTACATACCAAAAATCATAATTATAGGCCTAGCTATTTGAGCGTGAAGAAGTAACAAACATACACATAACTTTCGCCTTTATAATATTAAGTATAAGTATAGGATGTCACTATGACATAGGTATCATCTTTTGGAAGTTTTAAAATTTTTGGCAAGGCTGAATTAAGTATAGGTACCTTGAGTTGATGGTTGCTTCACCTCGTCTGAGAAAAAGTCGAATCGAGGGGTTTTTTCAACTTCTATCGATTTCAATGTGGGAGGTTGAGTAGAGGCAAAGAAGTTTGGAGGAAACATCTTAGAGTACTGGTTTTAGTTTGAAGTCATTACTGTACAAAATAGTTCAGTGCAATAAACATATTCAGTATTGGTAGCTCTATTGTCTAATAATATACCTAATTAGCGCAGAATTGATGGCATGGCATCATCAGAAGATAAGGTATAATGCCTTTTGCTTCAAATTGCTGTCTCTCACGTAGTTGTTAAGGTGGGAAGTCCTTTCAATACTTCCTACTTTGACTATCTTCTTTCTGATTCGTTGTGAGTTCCAAGGCAGCTGTAGTTTCTCCCCCGGAACGGACGTCAATAAGCTTCATCGCTTATTGTCAATCTGAGTTCGCCGTTGTTGATCCTGGTTACACAGGAGACACATCGGTGGGAATGTGTGGTGGGCTTGTCCCGAACCCGCTTGCTTGTTTCCTCCTCTGTCATAAAAAAAAACAAGTTTTCTATTTATAAAGAAAAGATTATTAGTTGTCCGAAGTTCTCCCTAGAATCCTAGCAAAGTGTGGAATGGATTAATTACATTTCGTAGTCTGAAAGCATTCCCGAAGTAAAGGCTTCAAGTCAAACGTTGCACTAAATTAAATCACATCAAAGAATTTATTATTGTTTTAGACGTAAAGCCTTTTGCGTCATGTAAAAGGCATCTTACATTTCCTATTTCCAGGATAATTTCATGACGAACAACGCGCGATTACGCTAATAAAACTAAACTAACAATAAAAACTAAAACTAAGCATTAAAAAGACATGATCCCTGTGGCAGGGTGCCCAAAATGCTAGCAGCGTACCTCGCAGAACGGCGATAGATATCAGTTGAGCGAAGTAACTGCCAGCCTTTGGGTCACCAGTGGTTTGTCGCAGTCTTTTTGCGATGTCCCTAAATAAGGACAACGCACTAGTACCCCACGGGGCCTAATGTTTCTACACCAAAAGCCACAAAATCGTAGGAGCCAGTCAGCTGCTGATATTTTGTGGCTTTTAGTTTCTCGGCGGACTCCGCCGCCGCTCCCGCACTCCTACTCGTAAATATTTAAGTAAATTTCTATTCTAGTTTTATTATTCGCTGGGTGCGAAGTATGAGTATAAACTGACTTTACACTCTGAAACCATTACGCAACCAGCGAATATAGTCTGCGGACGTACTGTTTAATTATGAAATTTAGTTTTTATGCTCATAACTTAAAGTTAATAGAACTATCGTATGAGGCTTAGTAAATACGTACCCATCCAAAGCCGCATTCAAAAAATAAATAATCTCGAAAAGTTTTCCCATCAACGCAAGCGCGGCCATTTTATTTAACCTATCAAAATTTGTTCAAATTGCTAGTCGTAAAATATAAAGCTTGTTTGTTATAGTTATTATCTAACAACCTGGTGGATCAGTTGGTGTCGCAAAGGGCGCGGGTTCGATGCTGGCAAGGGACAATATACTGAATATATTTCTGGAGTTGAACATTTATGAAACGACCTTCATGGCGTAATACCATGCCCACCCAGGAGGTCCCGGGTTCCAATCCCGGTCGGGTCATGATGAAAAACGAGCTTTTTCTGATTGGCCTGGGTCTTGGATGTTTATTTATACATAGGTATATGTATTTGTTATAAAATATAGTATCGTTGAGTTAGTATCCCATGACACAAGTTTCGAACTTAGGTTACTTCAATGTCTGTGATTTGTCAAAAAAAAAAAAATTTTTTTTCAACCAATCAAAATGCTGTCTAGGGTTGTATCTGCTTGACTTGAGTGTTTGTTTTGACACGATCAACGACTACGATACAATAATTATAATTTCGCAAACAATGCAATTATTATTGTTTTGTTAAGTTAATGAAACATAGCGCGTATTAAGCGCTTGAATAAAATTAGTAACATACTTCTGTGGTGTGTTGGTTCTTTTTTTCGCTTTCATACACAACAGAGTACCTATACTAGTCCTGCTCGCGAGTCGCGCAGCCGAAAAACGAAGTTCGAAACTCTGACTTATTATTTTTCAGTGCATAACGACAATCTATTTTCATCCCAAATTTTGACGTGTACGTTCGAGTTTTTTCATATCATACGACGACACACGGAGAAGCTACGTAGTACGTACATTCAACCAAGGAAATATACAGGGTGACAGGTTTTTAGGCCAATTCCTTATAAGCGGTTAAACTAGAGGTCATTTGCAACAAATTAGCCCCCATCATTAGGGGGTCGCGTGACGTGATGGCAACGCGTGAGTGATACCTCCGGTATTGCAAGCGTCTATAGGCTACGTTGATGCTTACCATCAGGCGGGCCGTATGCTTGTTTGCCAACTTTATGATATAAAAAAAAGAAAAAAAGTTAGCCGTTGATCAATATACACGCACCGCTCTTATTTTGATTGTTTTCACATGCGTTACAGGTAAAATAACTCTGAACGGAGAGTATATGAGTCTACTGCAATCCACGACACGCTACGTTTGAAAAGTTAAGTTGATGATAAGCAGGCCGGAGATTTATTCAAAATCCGCCTTCACTTAAGAAAATTTGCTATCAACTTTCTTCGGGGCGTTTTGGCTCAGAGACTGTATACTGAGTCGAGATCCGAATGATTGCCAAACAAACAAAAAAAAAAACAGGCCGGAGCGAATCCTGATTTCAAAATCCGCTTTCACTTAAGAAATTTTGCTATCAACATTCTTCGGGACGTTTTGGCTCAGAGACTGTATACTGAGTAGAGATAGCATGAATACGCTGCTTTGAATTACGTACACAAGCATAACTTGAAGATGGCACAATGGAATCTTCGTATGAAATCCGATAGCCAAACGAAAAAAAAAAGCAGGCAGAGCGCATCCTGATTTTGTACAGAAGTATGTAACTAGCTTACACGTAATTGACTACTGTAATACATAATGTAATACATGATCTTTATGGTAAATATGTACAATAATCATGTTTATGCAATATGTGACATCAAATGGAAATAACAATTAGTGCGTTTTTATTCTCGTGATATTTTTTATAATCATCCAACTAACTTTTTTCGTCATTATTTTTTATTTATTTCATTCGGCAGGCAATCGAATTAACTATTGGAAAGTGGCAACCATCGCCTAAGAACATCAGTAACACCATCTCTGAAGACTAATTAAAAATGATTTAAAACCGTCACTCTCGTACAAGGTAAATAATCTGCGTTTAGGTGGGATTTGGATTTCTATTTTAAAAGAATATATTTAGGCACAATAAACGCATTATAAAAATAAGGAAAGGATTAAGGAAAGTGGGCATTTAAGTATTTTTTTATTGTTTCACCTAAAATATGCTCGTCGGGTTTTCTTAATATATACATAGGTACTTATTCGTTTCAACTCTGAGAGGGAATGAGAAATGACAACTTCAGAGACGAGACAAGAGTGTCAAAGTCCCATAAAGTGCCACAAATTTATCTGTGCTAATGGCGAGGTCAAGGTTTTCAAGGAATATTCATTAGTTCTAGTTTTGGCCCCCGGTACAGATTAGTTTGTGGTAGGGCTCTACCATGATCGCTTAGAACAAAACAAGAACGGCTGAATAAGAGAGACAGCGCAATACATGATGTAAGGTGACGTCTTGTTTACACAATCGTTTAAGAATAGTTATAAAAGGTCGTGGTACGGCCTCAGTAGTTAAAAATATGTCATTAGTGTCAAAATTACACTCGATATATTTTTTACTATAAAATTTGACACTTGTGTGTGAAAAAATTTGTTTGGTTTATAACTTGAGTCACGGGAACAATTTAATTTTTTGCTTTTTTGCCCGCGACTTCGTCCGCGTGGAATTCCGGACCCGTACCCGTGGGAACCACATTGAATTTCGGGAAAAGCTATAGCCTATGTCACTCCCTGATAATGTAGCTTTCTACTGGTGAAATAATTTTTGAAATCGGTCCAGTAGTTTCGGAGCCTATTCAATGCAAACAAACAAACAATCAAATCATTATTATTATTTATTATTAAAAAATATCCGGGAACATTTTTTTTACTATGGAGTTTCATATAAATGCCTCTGAAATTCTCTGCTTGAATCATGGGAATAACTTAATAGCGCGGGCAAAACCGCGGCCATCCTATAATATTCGGGAAAATCCATGCGAAGTCGATAGTCACAAAAAATAAAACAATACTAGCTGGTTTGTTATGGTATAAAGCCATCCTGCGCAAGCGTTGATGCGTACACCTTGCCCTTAAACTTGAAACGCTAGTCGCGTACGCGCTCCGTTCGTCGCACGTCAGCGCGCGGAAAATACGCGTTCCAATTTCAAATCGATCGATTTTTAGTTTTACAAAAATATATTTTGTTTATTCCGTCACCAAATAACAGTTCTTTTGTCATCATATTTAACAGTTTTATTTTCCATAAACGGGAGAAAATTGTGAAAGCTCTGAAGCTTGGAATTTTTGGAAAAGTTTTAGTCATTATTAGGGTAAGTTTATAATGTTTAATTTGCTTAGTTGTTATGCAGATATAATTGCAATTACAATTCAAAAAAATCAAATTTGTTTCAGAAATATAACTTCTTTTGCAAAAAGAATGCAATCCATACTAATATTATGTTGTGTTTGTCTGTGTGTCCTCCCTTCACGTCGAAAGTAATGAATGGATTGATATGATTTTTTTATTGGGGATAGTTTAAGGTCTGGAGTACTTTTTATCCCAGAATAACATCTTATTCCCACGGGAAAAAATAAAGCATATAATTTTTTGTTCTTCTTTCACGTCCAAAGGAACCTAAGTACCGACATGTTTTTTTTAACGGAGATGATTTAAGGTTTGGATAGTGACATAGGCTACTTTTTATCCTGGAAAAACATCTCATTCCCACGGGAAAAAATATAACATTATTTTTTCATAATTTTTTAATGGGCATAATTTTAAGGTCTGGAGACATAGGCTACTTTTTTTCCACGGGATAAAGAGATTCCCATGGGAAAAAAATTTGATACGTCCTCCCTCACACCCTCCTCACAGTAACTTTCACTCGTCACTGATTACATCACAATAATATTTTTTTGAGTAATTAATCTACTCTAACAACTACTATCACGACCGTGGCGTAATGGTTACCATGCCGGATCGCCACCCAGGAGGTCGTAGATTCGAATCCCGGTCGGGTCATGATGAAAAACGAACTTTTTTTGATAGGCCTGGGTCTTGGATGTTTATCTATGTATATATGTACTTATTTGTTATAAAATATAGTATCATTGAGTTAGTATCCCATAACACAAGTTTCGAACTTACTTTGGGGCCAGCTCAATCTGTGTGATTTGTCCCTATTCTATCCCATATTGTACTACTACTAATTATGTAATTACTAATTTTCTAGTAAATCCCATCACGCAATATTTAGAAATCTTTAATTAAATATACAGTCAGCCCATTCCTTTGTTGAATGTACTAATTATATCTACTTTAAAACACTTCTAATGTCACCACGATGTAATATTATGCATTTCGTGCTAACTATTAGATTAGAAACAGTTGCAAGCCTTGACCAGAATGCCTTGACACAAGCATTTTCTATAAGTTTACCCAGTTAACTACACTCTAGTAAAAGAATATTAAATAATTAAGTATAATTTATAATAATTACGTATAATTATATAATGCACCAAATTATAACGTAATTTGTTTAATTACAAATATATATTAATGTTAGCCGGATTTCCTGATGAGTAAATTCCTAAATATCTTAGATAAGAATTCCTTTGCTAAAGCTTTAGTATTAACAGCATGTGTGTAAAAAAGCGTATCGTTTAAGAGACGTAGGGCACAGCGGATAATCCACTCAAATCGGAGCGGCCCGTCTGGGGCAGGACCTCCACCTTACAGAAGATCGTAGCCAAATAGCATTGGCCTCGGTCATGTTGTGTTGCTATGGTAAGTAAGGGCTACACTTGAGGTTGGCAACGCGTGAGTGATACCCCCGGTATTGCAAGCGTCTCTATTTGCGGTGACTGCTTATCATCAGGCGGGCCGTATGCTTGTTTACCACCTTGTCGATATCAAAAAAAAGGGTTAATTGATAAAAATTAAATAAAACAATAAAAAGAAACGCCAGATTTATGGAAATAAATTGTTCAATATCAAAAGTATTTGACGTCAATGCGTATTGACACTGACCTAAAACGAAAAGAAAATTTAATGGTGGGTACAAACTATTGTAACGTGACATATGTACAATGTAATGCCGAGTACAGACTGTTGTAACGTGTAATGTAATAATAATATAATTCTCACACGAACCGTTCACACTATGCGCACGGATCGACCATTCAACTCGTGCTCGCCGCGATCGATGGAAGATTTATTAATTTACTAGCGAAACCCGCGCAACTTCGTTTGCGTGTATCCCGCTTTCCCGTGGGAATTTTGGAATGTATGATACTTTAAAACCTTCCCCTTGAATCACTCTATCAATTAAAAAACCGCATCAAAATCCGTTGCGTAGTTTTAAAGATTTAAGCATACAAAGGGACATAGGGACATAGGGACATAGGGACAGAGAAAGCGACTTTGTTTTATACTATGTAGTGATTGCATTACATGTGACACATAATGAAATGAAATGAAATGAAATGAAATGAAATCGTTTATTTCAGAAATACACATACATAATACATAGCAGTTATCTACATGCACCTTATAAGGTATAGCAACTTGAGTAGAAAAAGGATGAAAATACAGCGCTGCATCCACACTACGAAATGCTCCTTTCATGTTATATTACATGCTACGATACAACAGTATGTACTTGGCATAAGACGGAATGAAAGAATTTCCCGTACACTTAGTGTCTAAACACACTATGCCGAAAATACGCGACCGAAGTTCCGCGGCTGATTTTACGTTCGGCTCTCATTCGGCGTATTCGGCTGATATGACACACCAAAAGCGCCGAACTTACGCGGCTGAAATTCGGTTGCGGAACTTTGTGTGTGTATTGTCAGTGTCAGTGTCTGTTCGGTGCAATCACACCAAACACATGAGTTGTACGTGTGCCGACACGTGCCTGACAGTATGTCGGTCAAGCGCGGTCACTACTCTTGCTTTTAGTGCATAATTCGCCGTGGTAACAACCGGATGCGCTCATCGAACATATTTATCATTTTAACAATTCATTAACATTTTAACAATTTAGTATTTAGACATTTGTGACAATAAACATTTTACTATCAAAGTGGACATTTCTATCCATCTCCGAATTCCACGTAGTTCAGGCCCCAACATATGGTCCTTCGAGCTACACCTCGCGCGCGTATAAGTAATTCGTGACTTGAGGTGAAAGAACAGTGAACAGTGGTGAACAGTGTGGACGTGGACTTGGTGGAACTTTGGAGCGCGGAAGGGTAACATTGCTCTTTCTAACAATCTGAGCGATCTTCTCATCTCTTCAACAATACAAGTAAGATCGTTCATTTATTTTCTATTCTTATCAGTAACAACATAACAACATGGAGGTGGAAAAGTACACACAAATCATGAAAAATCAGGACGAACTTATGAGTTCGATGGAGAAACTCTTGATAAATTTTAAGAAGGATTCCTTTGCGCGTAGGACTCCGTCTAACATTAAAAGACGCTTGGAAACTCTTGAAGCGTACTGGCAAGATTTTCAAGCGAATCACTACAAACTGAGCGAAATAACAGATAAATCGAGCTATACATATTTTATAGAAAACCATTATGAACAAACGAGCGAATTTTACAGTAACACACATAGCTATTTTGAAAAAATGTTAACAACCGAAACAGAAACACATGAGCAAGCAGGTACAAGTAGGGAAACCAAGAACTTAGATTATGTGGAAACCCCCGCCCGGGATCAAAGTGCGCGGGCAGGTACACAGAAGGAACGTCAAGAAGCGGAACAGCCTAACTCTGTTATTTGCAACATGTTAGGCAAACAAGAAGCAAACTTCAAGGCGTTTAGAAGAACTATGGAAAACATCGACATTGAAACAATTACAGAAAGGTGGGAGTTTGAGGATTCATTAAAATCATTACAGGGTCGCTGGTCTGTAGTGGACAATTTACATTGGGAAATTGTTTATCAATCTAAAGGAGGAAATTTGGATTATGAAGCAAAATTTGATTTTTTTGAACGACAATACAACAAAATGAAAAAAGAAATTAACACCAAAATGTGGTCCATGGTACATCGGGAAAAAACTACTCCACAAATAGACATTCCAATATTCAACGGAAACTTCAACCAATGGGTGCCCTTCAAAGATTTATTCGGAGAAGTTATTCACAACAACCCATCACTGTCAAACGCGCAAAAGATGCAGTTTTTAAGGGGTAAGGTCCGCGGAGAGGCTGAACGACTAATTCAACACCTTGTCGCATCTACTAACCAACATACTTTGTTTGTATCCACCTCATCCACATTTTCCCGCCCGGGAGCATGTTCGGTGCAATCACACCAAACACATGAGTTGTACGTGTGCCGACACGTGCCTGACAGTATGTCGGTCAAGCGCGGTCACTACTCTTGCTTTTAGTGCATAATTCGCCGTGGTAACAACCGGATGCGCTCATCGAACATATTTATCATTTTAACAATTCATTAACATTTTAACAATTTAGTATTTAGACATTTGTGACAATAAACATTTTACTATCAAAGTGGACATTTCTATCCATCTCCGAATTCCACGTAGTTCAGGCCCCAACAGTGTCTACAGACGCAAAACAACGTTCCGTTATTTTATAACTTTTTTTTAAATCGAACCGAACTTCGGTCGCTTATAATGTGTTGCTATACGCCGAATCGCTGCCGAACTTACGCCCGACCGAAGTTCGGCTGTACGCTATAACGCGACGTAATTTCGGCATGGTGTGTCGTCAGTCATTTAAAATACATGGCAGGCGTAGTCACGCCGAACTTCGGTCGCGTATTTTCGGCATAGTGTGTTTAGAGACTTATGCTCTGTTAGTGCAGTAGTGTGCACGGTTTGAGCGCACAAGGCGGGAACTTTGTGACATTGCATGACTGTGACGTTACATTACACACGTTACATGACGACCTCCGTGGCGTAATGGTTACCACGCCAGACCGCCACCCAGGAGGTCCCGGGTTCGATCCCCGGTCGGGTCATGATGAAAAACGAACTTTTTCTGATTGGCCTCGGGTCTTGGATGTTTATCTATATATGTATTTGTTATAAAATATAATATCGTTGAGTTAGTATCCCATAACACAAGTTTCGAACTTACTTTGGGGCTAGCTCAATCTGTTTGAATTGTCCCTATATATTTATTTATTATTTATTACAACAGTCTGAATGCACCATAAGAGAGCCTTGTAATTGAGCATAAGCGTACTCGATCTTGAGCCTATTGCTGTAGGTACAAAGGTTTAAAAATGGATATAAAAACTGTAACTATTTAGATATTTATTTGGAGAAGAGACGAAATCGGATTGGAGTGGTAGAGCAATTATTACGAAAAGGGCTAGCTCGACCGGGGAAGTACCATCCTCTCACAGAATATCGACGTGAAGCAGCAATGCGTTTCGTTCGGTGAGTGATAGATCCGGAAGCCCAACTCCTTCCCTATCGCCTCTTTCCCCCTCCTTCTTTCCCTTCCCTTCCTCCTTCCTTTCCTCCAACTTTCTTGGTGGACAACGCATTGGTAGCGCCCCTGGTGTTACTGATGTCCATAGGCGGCGGTGACCGCTTTCCATCAGGTGGCCCGCTTGCTTGTTTGTCTACTGTATGACATAAAAAAAAATCGGATTGTACACAAATTAGTAAAATATGAAATTTGAAAGATAATTAGCATTTGCCTATAATTTTAATTTGAATTTAAACGCCTTTTCTTTACACTAAAATATGAGGGTTCTTCAAAGCGGGCATAACAATATTTTTTACAGGGTCGGCAACGCGCGAGTAATCCCCGTTGCAAGCGTCCATAGGCTAGACCGCTTACCATCAGGCGGGGCGGGCCGCATGCTTGATGCCGTAGTGGTAAAAAAAAACAACGGAATGAGTAAATAAATAAACAAATCACACAGATTGAGCTGGCCCCAAAGTAAATTCGAAACTTGTGTTATGGGATACTAACTCAACGATACTATATTTTATAACAAATTTATTGATAAACATTTATTGATAAACATCCAAGACCCGAGGCCAATCAGAAAAAGTTCGTTTTTCATCATAACCCAGTGGTTAGGCCTGACCGTCTTTGACCACGGTCAAATAAAATTCTACACAATTTCCAAAATAGTAACCAGGAAGTAATATTACTTAATTTATTATTTTATACGCGAAAAACTTGGTGATATTTTATAACACATAATTATTTAAATACAAGTAGGTATATAAATAACTGGTTTTAGTTAGAATTACATCGCACATTTAACCTAATAGGCCTATTTGAATAAAAATATTTGAAGTTAAGTAGCGTTCCATGATGTTGTTTTACGTGCCAAATTAACACAAGTTAAATAACGACAGGTCTAGCCAATATATTGATGGGCAAAAAATTCAAAATTCAAAACTTTTATTTAGGGAATACGTTTTTACAAACACGTTCTTTTGTCAGAGTACAAACAGTAATAAATAGTTCGTATAAATTAATCTACTCTATAAACTACTACCATTTCGGAAACAAAAGCAAAATGACCACTGGTAAAAGAAATGGCGTAAGAAAACCAGTTACGGCCTTTTATTATCTTAATATCCATACCAATCCATACTAATATTATAAAATGTGTTTGTTTGTTTATTTGTTTGTTTGTCATCCCTTCATGTCGAAAATCCCGGTCGGATCATGATGAAAAACGAACTTTTTCTGATTGGCCTCGGGTCTTGGATGTTTATCTACATATTATTATGTTTTGTTTTAATATATAATATCGTTGAGTTATAACACAAGTTTCGAACTTACTTTGGGGCTAGCTCAATCTGTGTGATTTGTCCCAATATATTTAATAAATAATAAATAAATAAATATATAGGGACAATTCATACAGATTGAGCTAGCCCCAAAGTAAGTTCGAAACTTGTGTTATGGGATACTAAGTCAACGATATTATATTTTATAACAAATTCATATATAGATAAACATCCAAGACCCGAGGCCAATCAGAAAAAGTTCGTTTTTCATCATGACCCGACCGGCGATCGAACCCGGGACCTCCTGGGTGGCGGTCTGGCGTGGTAACCATTACGCCACGGAGGATATTTATATTAATTTATTTTAGATTCTTTTGCTTAAAGGTTTTAATTTTAGAGCGCCTCATCATCACAAAAAAAAATACTGAGTACAGCAACCAGTTAGAGTTACAACAGGTTTTTCTATCAACAAGAAACTTTAATAAATCTATTTGGGATTTTAAACTATCAATTAACTATTTCATATGTTAATAACATGCGAATGATCACACGTCAAAAAAATATGACTATGAAAATGTATAAATGAGCATAATAGAATGACTCATATTCTATTATCATTCTTAACAAACTACCCATATTTTATTGTACTTGTAAAACTGATTTTTTGTATATATGTTACAGCCAAAGTAATAAATCCGGATATTATATATACTATCCAGCCACATAAAACAAGTATATTAATCACTTTGTCCGGACATTATTCAGCAGCGGGTCAAGTTAGCCAAAGTAATAAAACGCGGAATCGTAAGAAAAATTCGTACTTCTGTAAGGCGCAGGTCCTTCCCCAGACGGGCTGCTCCGATTTGAGCGGATTATCCGCTGTGCCTTACCTCTCTTAACCGTTCCTCTCTTACCGTTCTCCTACTGTTTACTTGGGTAACTTAAGTACTTACACGAAATTATAATTAACGGAAAACTCCCTAATAGGATAAAACCGGTTAGATCTGCAATATTCAAGTTGATTACTAGATTCCTTTATCATCATTTTAGGTCACGGTTGACTCTTAAAAGTTTTTACTAAGGATTTTTTTTGTTTAAAGTCAGAAAAATGCATTACTGCATGTCCCGCCGCTGGAGAAGTGACGGGGGTCTGTCGGGCTCCCCTTTATACCACTTGGGTATACCGACTAAAAACCTGACTGACTGCCACCTCGTCCGCCAAGATTGGCGGGGCTGCGGGAACTACGTTACATCCGTTGCCCCACCAGCGTGGTTGTCCGAAGACCCACGGTTGGCGGCGCGCACAAGACTAGACGCACCGCAACACTCGGGGACTTCCAATGGGCGGCGGTTTCCCCAACCGCCCCGGAAGCCCCCGTTAAGGTGGCAGTCGCCGGGCATAGGCCAAACGCCTGATGCCCGGTTTTTTTTCGACGGAGCGGGGCCCGCTGCCTCCTTCTGCGTCATTACTTCGCCGCAGAAGGAGGCCATCGCATCCCACGACCTTTCGCTCTCGACCATCTGTTTTACTTAGAATCCCTATTTTTATTTTATTTTTTTTATTTTTATTTTTATTTATAAACATATTAGATTTAATATACTACAATAGTCTATGTTACCCGGGTATAATGTACCTCTCCAACTATTGGCGCTGTGTAAATTGTGTAGAATTTACTATGGTTTTCCCGTGGGAATTTCGGTATGTATTATACGTATAAACCTTCGTCTTGATTCACTTTATGTATTAAAAAACCCGCATCCAAATCCGTTGCGTAGTTTTAAAGATCTATTGCATATTATAGGGACAGACAGACGACTTCATTTTATACTATGTAAATATGACGAATAATTTTAGAGGGTTTTGTAACAAACGTTCAATTTCAAAGTTAATTTGTACCGATTTTAGAGGGGTTTTGCTGCAAATTCGAAGCCTCTGGTTAAAAATACTGCACTTTCATAATAAAACAAAAAAGGAATTTTCGTTCTGAACTGTTTTAGCGGCTTTTGAAACTAAACGCCTCATTTAATAAGTTCCTTTATTCACTGTTTTCAGGAAAATGCCTCGAAGAATATGCACAATCGTTGCCGTGCTCGCTGGGTCAATACTTGTGTTAGCAATAACAGAAGTTAAGAGCTACAAGCTGCTTCCTGAAGTAGGATACCCTGTCGGATTCTTGCCTGACTGTAAGTATATTTTACTTTCTTGAAATAGAAATTAGAAGATTGAAAACATTTATACCTAGACATGCGAAAAAATCATGTTTTGAACAATGCAAACTTAGTTATAGACTGCCACGGCATGCAATTTTGAGGAAAAGCGTTCTGTTGTGTTACATATTTTAAAGATGTTAATGATTTTTTTAATTTTTCTTTTATTTACCATCGTGATTGTAACTTTTATGAATATTATTTTATAAGAGCAAGTGTTAAGTTTGCCTGGAAGAAATTGCATAGCGATAAGGCCTATTGTACTTCTAAATTAATCGTCCGCGTATTTTGTAATTTTTGTTTGATAATTTTTTTAAGTTTCTTGACAGTTCTTCACGATTCTGCCTTTTGAACTGATAGTAGGAAAAAAATATGATTCGAAAAAGCTTTAAATTACGCCTATTTGAATAAAAAGTTTTGAGTTTGAAGAAAAAGTCGAAGGTGGCTTTCAGACAGCTGGAAAACAGAGCGTTGCAGAGTTTGCAGAGTTCTCATTGGAACAGCGAGGCAGAGCACGCTCTAATCTCCTTCGATTGAAGAGAGACCCGTATCCCAGCATAGCGATGATTATGGGTTGATATGATGAGCAGATAACAATCGGAAAAATAATATGTATAATGATATACTAAAAGTCATTATTCAACTATTATATATCATTATAATATTATTGTACGATGCCTATTTTGATGATCATAATAATAATGCCTACATAATTCGTGGTTAAGGAAATTATGTGATGACTAGCATTAATGCGCTCCCTTGCGGAAATATTCGAGTGATATCGATCTTGTATGCTGCCATCTGTTGGCTGACATCCCGCGTTTAGTAGTTAATTTCTGTTTGTATGTACCCGGTCCGCGTGAAGTTCCGGACCCGTTCCCGTGGGAACCAAATTGAATTTCGGGAAAAGCTATAGCCTATGTCACTCCCTGATAACGTAGTTTTCTACTGGTAAAATATTTTTTGAAATCGGTCCAGTAGTTTCGGAGCCTATTCAATTCGAACAACCAATACATACAGTCCGCCTGATGGTAAGCATCACCGTAGCCTGTAGACACTTACAATACTGGGGGTATCACTCACGTGTTGCCAAACCTCCCAAGTGGAACTCTGGAAGTCATACTCACCGTTAGAAACACAACATGGCCGAGACCAATGCTATTTTGCTACGATATAGACTGCAAAGTTGTCTAAATGCTTGATAATTCTCTCTGCTCGCTACGAAAACAGAAAAGTTGACTTACTTATTTATGATCCTAAGCGCTCCTGCACACGATGCAGTCACCGCGCCGTCGCCGCTCCGCCGCCGCGCAGTTACACTGTAGAGAGTCGCGCGAAGCCCGACGGCATCGTGTGCATGAGCGCTAAGTCCCCAGAATGGGGCGTCCACAGTGACTCTCCATCCCGGTCGGTCAATCAGAAAAGTTAGGTGTCTAAAAAGATATCCTAGGACGAAACATAAATGCCATCACAACCTACTAATAAATCAGAAGCTTACGTAGTTCGAGGGCAGGACTGATCGTTTTGGCCGCGTTATTACCTTATTGTCATAAAACTATATGTTATTTTCCTGTAAGTAACTGTATAAATAAGATAAAGAGCAGTTAAAGCTTAGTGGACATCTTTTGAGTGCGTCATCTCTTCATTGAAGACATGACGATTACCGTTGAAGAGTCTTCAACGGTAATCGTCATGGGGGACAGGTCTGCTTGTTTCATCAACAACTACCTACCGATTTTACATTGGAATAAACGTTTTGAATTTTAAATTTGCATTAGGTAAGTATATATTTTTTACAATACAATGGTGCTAATTCTGTTGTACATCTAACTAGACTAAACTAATTTTGACAGGACCAAAGGTGTTGTTGTCCTTCCTTGGTTTACAATTAGTGCCAAGGATAACACTTCTAGTCCTGTCAAAATTAGTTTAGTCTAGTTAAATGTACAACAGAATTAGCACGATTAATGATAAACAAAAGTATGAACTTTAAAATACTTTTGTTATTTTAAAAAGTCTTAACTGTCGAGTTTTTACGGGACTTCTTCTCAACAGGCCATTTTTATTTCTAAGCGCTAGTAGTATTATAAAATTGACGTGCAAAAGTATTACAACTTGCAAAATAAATGATGTTTTATTTAATTTTACAAAATTCACGTTTTAATGAATAAATAGTGGTTTAGACCAGTTTTTTTTTTAAATTTTACGTTGCACTTCAAAACGAACCCGGAAGTTTTTAGTTGTCTGCCTAGTTTACTAGATTAGTGTTATTGTAGTTTATTAGGGATAGAAAAAAGAAACCACGTGTTTTATCGAAAACTGAAGCGCGTACGATTAGCCGCTGGTGCATCACGGAAGCTACTGCCCGTGGAGGGGCGATGCATTTGCTATTATACTTAAGTTAGCGACGCATTATAAAAATGGTCGGATAATCGTATTCGCTATTGATATTTATTTATAAAAAACCAAAATTTACCTTAGTTTATGAAATGGCTTAGAAGTAAATAATACAAAATTTTATAATATTAATTTAATCTATTGTGCATTACATCGCTTACACTCTGCCTCCTTAGTGCTAACTAGTTAGCACTATCAATCCGTGGAGGGAGCAAGGCAACACGCGTGACTGGTCTACGCAACAAACCCGTGCGCGTACGCACGTCTACAGTACGAACTCGTCCGTCCACGCCTGCATGGGCCGCGCTTACAACTCCATGACGCCAGTTACTACGGTCTAAATTAGGATCGGCGATTAACACATAGTCTCCCACCTGTAACGATCTCGTCTCCTGTGTCCACTTGTGACGAGGCAATAAAGTGGGCAAATATTCTTTTACCCAGCGGCCCCAGAACATGTCTGCCAACCGCTGTGCAATACGCCAACGTTTTCTTAAACATAAGTCGTTGTCACTAAATTTACCTAACAGTGGGCTATTTGAAGAAGAGCCAATCAAAAAATGATTAGGAGTTAACGCTTCTGGGTAACGATGATCCGTGGAAACATGTGTGATTGGGCGGCTATTCACTAGGGCTTCAACTTCGGCCAATAAAGTTGCCAAAGTGTCAGGATGTGGAGCGCGCTCTTTCAGTGCTACTTTCAAGGCAGTCTTTACTGTGCGGATCATGCGTTCCCACGCACCTCCCATTTCAGGAGCTCCGGGTGGTATAAATTTCCATTCGACTCCGCGAATGGCCCCGTCCTCACAAATAGCAGAAGTATTTAACTCCTGTAAGCTGCGCTTCAACTCGCTTTCCGCGCCTCGTAAATTGGTGCCATTATCAGAGATAATGACAGACGGCATACCTCGACGAGAAGCCATGCGAGTCAGCGCCATAATGGTTGAGTCGGTGGATATATCTTCAGTCAACTCAATATGTATCGCTCTAATTGTAAGGCATGTGAAGAGCATGCCATAACGTTTCTGCTGTCGACGTCCGACAGTAACATACAAGGGTCCAAAAAAATCTACTCCACAATGACTAAAGGGTCGCCTATTGTGTTGTAATCTAGAAGCTGGCAAGTCAGCCATCCGCTGCGGTTGTGGCTTCGCGCGTCTATAACGACAAAACAAACAGTGAAACGCGACTGAACGGACAGTGGGTCGCAATCCTAGAATCCAAAATCGCTGACGCAATTCGTTCACGACAAGCTCATGAGCCCCGTGGAGTGCTCGTCTGTGATAGTGTTCAACTAAAAGAATCGTTATTCTGTGTTTACCGCATAAAATGACAGGTCGTATTGTTGCAAAGTCAATCCCCACTACTTTATCTATTCGGCCTCCGACGCGTAGAATACTAGACTCGTCGAGGTAAGGCGACATCTGTAGGAGACGACTAGTGGAAGGCAAAGGTAATTTTTGTCGTAAATAATTCAGTTCGGTAGCAAAGGTATCTTGCTGACATTTTTTTATGAGCAGATCTTCTGCCTCCTTCATTAAAAAAATGTCTAATTGAATTTGCTTACGTTGACATTTTCTAATGAACAGCAAAATCCTAGCCGTGGCGCGCACCAGAGTGATCCATCTCGAGATATTATCTTCATTAGGTAAAGATAAATCTGAGCTGTCTACGATCGTTGTTAATACGGACCGCGCCTCGCACATTGCGTCTTCAGACTGTTTTTTGAATTGGCGGTCCTTGGGCCACACATCTTCAGGGCGGCTCAAAAATGAAGGACCATGAAACCATGCGTCTGAAAATGCAAGTGTTGGAGCGTCCTCTCTGGTCGCTATATCGGCCACGTTAAGATTAGATGGTACGTAACGCCACTCGCAGGCCTTCGTCAACTCGTCGATCTCACCTAGACGGTGAGCGACATAAGGCTTATAGTTACGAGGGTCGCTCCGTATCCATTGCAAAACTGTGCTCGAGTCCGTCCAAAAATAACGCTTTGTGGGCTGTATATCTTTGTGCTCACTCTGTATAGTTGCGGCGAGACGTGCACCTAAAAGAGCACCTTGTAATTCGAGCCTCGGGATCGACACGGGTCGTAGAGGACTCACCCTACTTTTACTGCTAACAAAACATATAAGTATCTTACCGTCTGAACGAATAAAACGTAAATAAACAACAGTCGCGAACGCCTTTAATGACGCATCACAAAAAATGTGTAATTCCGTTCGCATAATATTATTATCACAATCGCTTACGTTTCGTTCATTTGTGTAGCACGGTAACCATTCACTAGCATTCTCGTAGCAGCGAGGAATGCGTAGCGAGTGTAGTTGTTGCAAGCCATCTAACCAATTAAGAAATCTAATGTGTTCGTCGGGTTGGATGCGGCAATTCCATTCAATACTACTACGATGTACGTTTTGAAATATAATTTTACCTTTTATAATAAAAGGTGAGAGAAAACCGTGTAAGTCGTATACTGACATAATTATTCCTAACATTTGAGCTTTAGTAGGCGGCTCCGAACCTTCTAAAATATTTTTCGGTATGCGATCGAGTGATACATGAAAACCGAATGAGTCATCGCTCGGATGCCACATCAAACCGAGAGTGCGCTCACTCGTGTTCGTAGCTCCGAGTTTGAACTCCACCGCGGTAGGCGCGAGCGCATCTGACGGGATCGATTGCAATACAATTTTACTATTACTCGACCACCGCGTTATCTCAAATCCCGCTTTACTATGAACGTTTGTTATGTCGCGTACTAATTGAATCGCTTGACTTTCGGTGCTACACGAATGCAAACAATCGTCCATGTAATGATTATTAATTATGACGTCACAAGCCTCGGGATATTGATCTTGATATTTTAACGCATTTTTATTACGAATATATTGCGCAATAAACGGAGAACAAGTCGCGCCAAAAATTAAACTTTGCATTACGCAAATTTGTAACGGTGCGTCCACATTAGGTTGCCATAAAAAACGCAACATATGTTGGTCTTCAGGGCGTATTCTTATTTGGAGAAACATATCTTTTATGTCTCCAATCAACACGAATTTATTTTCACGGAAACGAAACATAATTCCTAGTAATGAATTATACAAATCTGGGCCGGTCAATAAAAAATCGTTTAAACAAACACCGTTAGTTTTACCCGCGCCGTCGAATACTAGTCTTAACTTGCCGGGTTTGTTCGGGTTCTGAACCCCAAAATGTGACAAATACCATACGTGATCAGCTGTGAGGTCATGATTACTTAGTTCTCGAGCATAACCGTGCTGAATAAGTTTGTCTATTTCTTTACTATATTTCTCTGAATATACGGTGTCAGTTTGAAACTTTTTAAGCAAGCCGCGTAGCCTACTACGCGCGTACTCATAACTATCCGGCAAATTGAAATGGTCATTTACGAAAGGCAGGCCAACTTCCCATCGATTACCTATATTACGTGCTGTTTCATCTAACATACGTACAGCTCTCAAATGTGCCGTATTCTCACGACGTAAGGTTGAAATTCCTATAGAATCTAATTCGAATGAAGTTTTAACTAAATTATTTAATTCACGCATTTCATTCATTTGTATGTCTGTATGACGAATGTGAAATGTATGGCCGTTCACGGGAGAATGTAAGGGGCCCAAGCAGCCATGAACGGACCATCCCAGGCGGCACTTGGTGGCGTAAGGTTCACGCCTGTTGCCATGCAATATTTCCAAAGGAGCTATTAAAGAATAATTATCTTCGCCTATGAGTAAGCGAGGCAATACACATTGTTTACAAACGTAATCTTTAATAGATAGCAAATGTTCACAATTAATGTCGTTTATAATTGAAAGATTCTGCATAGGTAAATTTAACTTATTTACTTGACGTAAAATTATATCATGACTGACATTATCAAAACCTGATATTTTTGTACATAATTTAGGAGCATCAGATTGATACACCTCGATACCGAAAGCGTCAACAAATTTAATTGAACTAGATATAGAACTCTTAAGACCTAATTCTTGTACCAAGCTCTTGTCTATCATAGATATAGATGCACCGTCGTCTAATAAAGCAAATGTACTCACGCTACCGTTGGGTCCACTAAGATTAACTTTTACCACTTTGAGTAACACATCACTGCACGGTTGCGCGCTTGCGGAGCCGGGCGGGCCCGGGTCGCGCTGTTGCACGATGTGCGCGACGGTTGAGGTCGCCTCGTCGCTGTCGGTCGGCGCGGGCGGCGCAGGCCGCGGCGGCGGCGACGGAGGCAGCGGCGGCGGCGGCTGCGCCTCGCCAGCTGGCCCGTGTGACGTAACAGGCTTCTTATAATGAAGTAACGGATGATGGGCGAGCCCGCAGTTATCAATATAGCACACAGCTGCCGCGCATGCATTTTTATCGTGTTTTAGTAAACAACAATAACATAATCCTTGCGTCTTTGCATATCTCCATCTGTCTTTCCTCATAGCTCTCTTGAACACTCGACAATCAGGTAGTGAGTGTGCAGATTTTTTACAAAAGTTGCATAATCGACTATCATCAGTAGTTACAGTTGTAAGCACGGGCCGATTATAGTTGTTATTATTATAACGTGATTTGTCGTCCGTTTTCTTATTGTAAGACGTAGAATCGAGTTTTTTTTGTTCTCGCAGCTGGGCTACTCCGACAGCAGTAATCATGTCAGCTTCGTGCTTTAAAAATGTGGCTAGCAATTGCAATTTAGGTCCACCACTAGCCATTCGCGTGTAAGCATAATCTGTCCATTTACTCAATAGTACACATGGTAACTTAGAAATCACTGCCGATACCAACTCCGGACTGCGTAAATAATCTTGTTGATTCAGTGCATCCAAAGTAGCAACACAGTTGTTTACTTTTATAGAAAAGTTGCACAAGTCGTTGTGGTAGAATGTAGGCAACGGACTTAACTTTCTTATTTGCGAAGTGAGGTGCTGTATTATAATATCTGAGCGACCAAACTTCCTGTCCAATGATTCGACCACGAAGTCAGGTGATGTGTTGCCGATGAGGAGGTCGGTAACTGCCTCCTTAGCCTCACCTCTCAAGGCCCGACGAAGTCTCCACAAGTTTTCGGACTCACTGAACTGGCATATGCGAGTAGATTCTTCATAGGCACTTTTAAAGTGTAACCATTCTATGCAGTCACCACTAAACACAGGCAGATCTCGCGGTGTTGACAGGCGTGTAAGTAGGCGCTTCTCGTGCAGATTGGAAGAAGTGTCCATCATGTCCTTGAGTGCATGAGCAAGCTGCATAATACTATCGGCGGGTATATGAGAGGCCGATGCGCGGCTAGTTTCTAGAACATTAGCTGCCAGCGCCGCCTCGGTTACCTCGCGATCCATTGTTGCCGTCTTCGGAACCTTATTCTGTGACGGCTGTCCGTTGCTTTGCTCAAGCCACTTCTCGACATTAGATTGTGCCTTTTTTTGGCTACTAGTTCTGCTTACGGTAGAAGTGCTACTGCTGGTTGCGTCGAGTTTAGCTAAATCGACTTCCAGTTTTTTATCAATTAAATCCATTTGGATTTTCGCTTTAGCTTGAGCAGCTTCCCACTCCAACAGCTTCCGTCGCCGAGCAGATGAACTCGAAACTTTTGAGACGACGGACTCATTTTTAATTGAAATTTGTGTTGAAGTCTGTTTAAATTCACATAACGCGTTATCACTACGAGCCACAGACATCCGCGGGGCTTTGGTCGCGTCGAGGTGATGCGATTCTGCGAGCACATTGTCACTTGCACTTTCCAGTCTTTGCGATAATTTAGCGCGGTTTTTTAGGTTTAATTTATCACGAGGGGGTGTGGTGAACATTATTTACCGCACTGATTCAGATTTGGGTCGAAGGCCAGATTATTAGGGATAGAAAAAAGAAACCACGTGTTTTATCGAAAACTGAAGCGCGTACGATTAGCCGCTGGTGCATCACGGAAGCTACTGCCCGTGGAGGGGCGATGCATTTGCTATTATACTTAAGTTAGCGACGCATTATAAAAATGGTCGGATAATCGTATTCGCTATTGATATTTATTTATAAAAAACCAAAATTTACCTTAGTTTATGAAATGGCTTAGAAGTAAATAATACAAAATTTTATAATATTAATTTAATCTATTGTGCATTACATCGCTTACATAGTTAATAAAATAATTTTATTATGTGTTAAATTATTTCCTTGTTAGATCATTCTTCACCTACAGTCGTTAATAAACTTAAGGGGCAAAACACACTGCCAGGTCGGGACATTGGGAGCATCTCTATTTCAATAAGGTCCTACTTTACTAGTGAACTTCCTTTTAAAACATGACTATGTACAACCTCAATAAATATGCATACACTTTAGAACCATGTCACTTTCGTATATAATTTGAACATGTCAACAATGTTATAGTGACATGGTACTAAAGTGTATATACATTTATGGAGGCGACTGTACGTTACATTTGATCGTTTAAACAAGGAAATAATGGTCTAGTATTAAGTGAACATGAATGGCTTTATGTAGTAAGCAACATTTTTCTAACTACTTACAATACAATATTTTTTTTTTTACTGAATAATAGACTATGTGCGACTATTTGCGTACGGGCGCGTACGCGAACGTGCGAGGCTATCAAGAAATGCGGCGCGTTCGGCGCGTGCGGCGCGTACGTCGCTGACAAATGTGCGTTAACCTTAGTCTACTCTTTAAATTAAAAAATAATGGGAACGGAAACGACGGGTTTGCCAGGATAATACCGGTAACTGTTAATACCTACCTTTCACATGAAGCGCTAATTAAATTTTGTTTGAACTTTCAATATTGTTTTGATGTAAAATTGTTATTCGAGTCATGACAATAGTACTTTTATTATGACGATAATATAATATACTATTATAATCTTGAGATTTGTAAATTGTGGATTAATAATCTATTATGACAAATAGTTACTTACTCTTTGAGTAATGCATAGAGGCGAAGATGTTCACTACGAAACGTAAATCCGATACTTCGGCCGAAGTATCGTAAGACTTTACCTTGAAATATAAGGCATTTCATGGTTATAATTGAACTAACTATTAAAAAAACATAAAATACAAGGTATTTCAAGGATAGAATTCAAGGAATTACAATAACCATTACATTCCTTGTATTTCATGGTTAAAATTCTTCCGATACATCGGCCGAAGAATTTACGTTTCGTAGTATCCTGGGCTTACGGCCAGACGACGACTTTTGGCTTAGCGGTAAACGGTGGCCGACCACGCCTTTCTGTCGTGGAATCACATTGGGTTTACCGTATATTAATAAATTTTGTTCCCTCTTGACGCGCCGCGTGCCGCTACAAGATCGCTCTCGCTCGTATCGCCATTCATCGTTGTGATACATTTGTTTTTTTCGCTCGCCGCCTCGCGATAAGTTGTTGCTCATAGCAGCGAGTTCATAGAATGGCTGTTGCTACATTCGCTTAAATTTTTATTCTGATACTTTATTATATAGAAGAGGTTGGCAAACAAGCTTGCTGGTTACCTGATTGTAAATGATCATTAGCGCTTATGGAGCAGAGACACCACTGGGGTCCGAGCCGTTTCTATTAACAGGAAGAAAGGTTGAAGTTAGAAATAAGGCAGTTTTCAATCACTGATCATAATTTACTACTGTCTACTCTCTCGACAATTATAGCTAATATATAAGGTTAATGATAATAATCTAGGCCACTGCCTAGATTTCTAGCTTTATAGTGGGTTATTGTAAAATGCTTACCGGTCAACCGTGACCTAAAATGATGATAAAGGAATCTAGTAATCAACTTGAATATTGCAGATCTAACCGGTTTTATCCTATTAGGGAGTTTTCCGTTAATTATAATTTCGTGTAAGTACTTAAGTTACCCAAATAGACAGTAGGAGAAAGGTAAGAGAGGAACGGTTAAGAGAAGTAGGGCACAGCGGATAATCCGCTCAAATCGGAGCAGCCCGTCGGGAAGGACCTCCACCTTACAGAAGATCGTAGCTTAATAGCATTGGTCTCGGCCATGTTGTGTTCCTACGGTGAGTAAGGTCTCCAGAGCTCCACTTGGGGAGGGCTGGAAGGGTTGGCAACGCGTGAGTGATACCGCCGGTATTGCAAGCGTCTGTAGCCTACGGTGACGGCTTACTATCAGGCCGACCGTATGCTTGTTTGCCACCTTTGTGGTATTAAAAAAACGTTAGGTACTTTTTATCCTGAAAAATACGCCATTCCCGTAGAATTTGGTCAAAAGTCTGATAGTCAATGGTGCTTTATAAAATAGATGGCGCTGCTGTGCATAAATACATGGAAACGAAGTTGTGAGGGTTTCGCTAGTAATAAATGTATTGTTCACAGGTCCTGGAAATCTGAAGAACACTACTCTCAGTGCAAAGGCCATGAAGGCACTAGTAGTGATGGTTTTTAAGCCGACGCCCAGAGGGATCATGAGGCGAGAGATGCCCTTGACAAAAGCAGTTAAAATTTTAGCTAACGATAAGGAAATAGGTAATGACGACCTCCGTGGCGTGGTTACCCGACCGCCACCCAGGAGGTCCCGGGTTCGATCCCCGGTCGGGTCATGATGAAAAACCAACTTTTTCTGTTTGGCCTCGGGTCTTGGATGTTTATCATATGTATTTGGTATAAAATATAATATCGTTGAGTTAGTCCCATAACACAAGTTTCGAACTTACTTTGGGGCTAGCTCAATCTATATGAATTGTCCCTATATATTTAATTATTTATTTGTTTGGAAACTCTTCTAGAGATCGCAAAATTATAAACTTTTTTCGATTATCGATCAATTCTGCGGATGATCCTAGAGAGGGATACGACAGAGGATCCCCTCTGTTATATCCCTCTGGTATTTCATTGCTTCCTCTAATTTATTAATAACTAGACGACCGCCCCGGCTTCGCACGGATATGACTAGGATCCCTATTTTTTTTGAAAATGTAATATAGTGATGTTACACGGGGGTAATGTAACTTCCCAACGTTTAAGGAATTTTTGAAATCGGCCCAGTAGTTTTTGTGTTTATTCGTTACAAACAAAACTCCAAAAATGCAAATATTTTCTCTAAAATATTAGTATAGATTTCATACGCCAGTTAAACAAGTGTAGCAAAAGGCAGCGGTCTGGCCACAAATGTTCATTAAAAAAAAATTTTTTTTCACGCGATTCCACCTGATAACATAATGTTTAACTTATTGTTTAAGTCCATAACAAATGTCAAAAACAAATCCACTGATACAATATCGGCATTCTTTTGAGACACGATTGAGACACCATTGAGAGTCCATTGGTACATTTAAGCTAGTAGAATCGGGCCCCTGGTCTTGAAGTAAGTTAGGCTTGCTTTTGTTATGGTTTGGGTAGCAAACAATAAATATATTTGCAAAAAACTTTTTTTAAACCAAATCACACAGATGGAGCTAGCCCCAAAGTAAGTTCGAAACTTGTGTTATGGGATACTAAATTCAACGATGCTACATTATGCAACAAATACATATACAGATAAACATCCAAGACCCATGCCAATCAAAAAAGTTCGCCTATCATTATGACCTGACCGGGATTCGAACCCGGGACCTCCCGGGTGAATATCATAGAAAACACTCAGACAAACACAAATGCCATTACTTATAAATGTTTTCCCTGAGCGGGAATCGAACCCACACCTTCGGTGCCGGATGGTCAACCAACGCGGCTGTAATTTGATTTTTATATTTCTTTTCAGACTTTAAGAACAGGAAGACGTTACTCTACGCTATAGGTTTTGTAGAGACCTATAACTTTCCCCACACTCAAGCCCTCGCCATGACATATGCGAGAAAGGGATATAATGTTATTATTACACAGACTTTCGAATTATTGACGTACATTTATCCTAAGTAAGTATAAGCTTTACTAAGACATTATTGGTGCTAGGGATTATAACTTAGTGATTGATGATGATGATGATGATGATGATGATGATGATGATGAAGATGATGATGATGATGAAGATGATAACAAAAAAGTAGACATGGCTAACTAGCGAATAGTAAATGAAGTTAGACGTATCACACTCACAAATAACGAGGAATTCTATTGGTAAAAAAATTTTCAAAATCGATTCAGTATAGTACCGCCAACCTTGCAAACTTTACCTTTTTATAGAACAAATATAAATAAATAAAATATCTAGGGACAAATCGACCGGGATTCGAACCCAGGACCTCCCTGGCGGACCGGCATTGTAACTATTACGCCACGGAGATCGACAAATTTTGAAATAGTTGCTATAATATATTATAATCTTTATATAATATTATTAAGTTCATTTTTAAGTTCTTAAAAAATGAAAATGTTTCAGAAATTACTTACACTTACAACTTGTATATATAAAAGAACATAAACTACATTTTAAACCTCTTGTAACTATGTATCTGTTAAAAATACCCTACTCTTGTAGGTGGTAGGGTTGATAATTATCTAATTCGTCTTTCGCTTTTGGCTTTTTTCAGATCAGCTCGACTAGTTCGACCAATTGGTAAGGCTTTGGGCGATTTTCTTGCCAAATTGACAGAACAGGGTTTGAAAGCTGAAAATTTAGAGTTAACTGGCTTGAGTCTTGGTGCGCATGTTGTTGGTTACGCCGCTAAGCAATTTTATGCAGTAACCGGCAAGAAACCTTCAAGAATAACTGGCGCTGATCCAGCTGGACCATGCTTCAGATACGTATCAGCTGAGCATAGACTGGATTCATCTGATGCTGAAAGAGTTGACATAATACATACAAATATAGACGGATTTGGTATAGCTGAACGGTTAGGACATGTTGATTTTTATGTAAACGGTGGCGAATTCCAACCAGGTGATATTGAATACATACCGTGTCTAGTTATTTGTAGTCATATTAAATCATTTTTATATTTATGGCAAGCCATTGAAAACCCAAAAATGTTTATCGGTGTCAAATGCAATAGTATACAGGAGGCAAGACTATCAAATTGTTATAACAATACAGAAACAAATTATTTAGGTAGCGAAACTGATTTTAGCAAACCCGGAATTTATTATTTGGGCACGCGTAACCGTTTCCCATATTATGCAGGGAAAGATGGATTGAGGTCTGATAAAGAAATATATACTTCCACTATAAGAAGAATTAACGCTGGTGATGAGTTTGTAGCGAAAAGATAGAATGATAATGTGCCGTATTTTTTTGGTCGTGTTTTTCGAACGCGCACTCATGGTGATGCAAATTACCAAAAAGTTGATCGGTATTTGTATTGCTGCAAACGCCTGCGAAAAATCTGTTTGTATCAACGTAAATGTGCGTTGGAATCAATCCAAATTATTTGAACGAGCAAATGACGAAGATCGAGCGCGTTTGTGTCGTCTTATTTTTCATTATTTGCGCGTCGACCGCGCCGATTCTCTCGCTCGTGGGGATGGTCCCTAACCGTATTAAGACTCTGTTTTCCACTTGTGTTTCTAACTATGTTTCTGATAGACTGAAAGCTTTTTGACAGTTCTTCTATTTTGGTGTTGGATGATGGAAACCTTGGATCGTTTTTAAAAAAACATATTATACCTTTATCTATTTTTTAGAATAATATAAAAAGTAATTAAATAGTTACCAAATATTTAAATAATGTTTCAAAAACAGAAAAAAATCTATGTCATTGTGTAAGGTAATCCTCCACAGAAGAGGAGATGTGTGTAGAGGAGCGGAGATTAAAGTACTGTTCCATTTTAAAATGTTGATTGTTAAGGGAATAATATGTATTGTCTAATTTGGAAATCTCATAACGAACACACAAGTTGAGCCAGTGTTTGGAGGGGTTTCGTAATCTTGAGCTTATCCTTCGGAGGGCACGTTAAGTCGTCGGTCCCGGATGTCTATGTATGACAGTCGTTTAACCAAGTAGCTCTTCAGGCAACTTGAAAAGAATTCGCCTTTGCTCGCACTGGAGCAGCGTGTCAGAGTACGCTCTAATCCTCGATTGAAGACCCATATCCCTGCAGTGGGATGATTATGGGTTGATATGATAATTATAATTTAGAAATCTCCGCTTCTATCTACCCATTTCTTCGTCTGTAGACGATACGTTAAATAAATATGTGTTGGATATATTTTGGGTAAAGGTACAATTCCGGGACAGACACGCTGCAGAATGAAGCTGCAGACTGCAAGCTATATACTTGTTTCTATGTAGCTCTGTGACTCCAAGCTCGGCGACACTGCGGTTGTCAACACTTTCATAGATACCATAAAAACTAAGTAGTAGTGTCGCTTGCAGTCTGCAGCTGCAGTCTGCGGCGTGGGGTCTGTCTTGGAATCAGACCTTAATTTATATTACAGGGTTTGAGTGAGTAGAGTACAAAATATCGTCTACCTCCTTTGATTTGAGATACGCTCTCGCAGAGCGCTAACATAGTACGGTGGCCTCGAAGATAGGATGACCATTTTAAAATAAAATCGCTTGCACATCTTGTAAGTGGATTTTTTGTCAGCTCCGCCCTTTTCTTTGTTACCAAATAGGGAGCCACATGTGTCCACTAGGATGTTGGACGTTGCAACCAAAAATCATCCTAACAATGGTCCTGCTATCCTCGAGGCGACAGGTACATAATAACAATTTAATAATTTATTTTATTTTAATAAGAATGAGAGGTAGAAAAGTATTAAAGTACCCTCAGAGAAACCTGATCCCCGAACGAAGTAAGTATTAAGTTTTCTCATGTAATTTTCTCCTCAATGCTGAGGGTCGTGATCATCTTCTTGACGCAGTACTTTGTTGCGGACTATTTGCCGCTACCTCCCTCTATCAGTGGCAGAATGAAAGGCGTCGTGGACAGTGGTGTCGAGGGCATTGCGAATCTGGTCAGTCCATCGCATTGGGCTCCTTCCTCTCGGTCTTCTGCCCTCGATCTTGCCGGTGATCATGAGTCTCTCCAGGTTGTCATCCTTCCTCGCGATATGGTCTTCATGGATAATTTTCAATGTATTTAAACGAAAATTAATAAAATTGAATGCGGTTCTATTCTCGCGACAATCACTCACTCATTAATAGGAATTGAACGGGATGCTAAAAACACTTAATTCTTACTTCGCGTGGGGGGGGGGGGGGCTTCTCTTCTTACATAGTTTTTTTTTACTATGTGTTTGACACTTTTCTACCCAACATATTTAAGCTTTGGTCTCGCGATCGCAACGCACAACGCCGCGGTATGCGGCATGCGGTGACGGACACATGATCGTATGAAAAACGTATAAAATGGTCTCTCTTTCCGTTGCAATTTGCGTCAGTGGCGAGGAGCAAGCGCGGTGGAGTGGGGAGACGGGTTCACAATGGAATTTTCATGTTAAACGTCTACTTTAGTAGCTGCGGCAAAATCAACTGACCACTTCTCCGCAGAGAAGGCAAATACTGCGTCGTGCGTGACGCTGCGTTGTGCCGCATACCGCAACATTTACGCGTCACGATCGCGAGACCAAAGCTTTATGTTTCTACTTTCTGTATAACTACTACTATACTATACTAATTATTTTGACACTTCTCATTCCAATTCTAATTTGGAATAAAGGATAGGCATAAGTTCGTAAACCTTTGATGAAATAAGATTATCTGTGATCATTAAAATATAATTATTGTTATGTAAGAGCCCTTTCACACGTAGCGTAGGCGTAGCGTAGGCGTTCGATGAACGTATACGCAGCGCCTACTTGTCTCTGCATACAGTAAAGATGTCGAGACAAAACACGGATAGACATGCTCTATAATAGTACGCTAGTGAGCATACGTATGATTGAAACTATCATGCTCTGCAACTGTTCACATTTGCCAGCGATGAGTATGCTAATTTTAATCAGACATCTTCACATCTGCAAGCAATCAGCAAAATCTGTCCAGACATGCTCAAAGCACGCCACAGGTTTCACCCGCGCTACAGGTAGCGTGCTCGAAAATCGAACGGCTGACGATTTTCGCGCAGGCTCGACATGTATCACTAGCAAATCATGGACACACTTGCAACTAAGTAGCATTGGGTCATTGGAGCTTGCTTTCGTGCTATTACGGGACAGGTGCCGTGCGTCGCGTTACTGCGGCGTCTGCGCTGCGTATGCGTTCATCGCACGCCTACGCGACACCTACTACGCCATGTCACCATGTGTGAAAGAGCTTCAAGGGCTTGTACACAAAACCGCGATGCGATGTCTGCTTACCATCAGCCGTATGCTTGTCTGCCACTTTAGTGGTATAAAAAGTTACTAATTCGCGTCCCGCATATTCGCTGTTTTGAATACAAGCACTATGTGAAATAAAATAATTGTTACCTGAATATTTTTTTCTTCCTAGCATTATTCCCTTTACTAATCCATCCAAATCAAATCGTTTATAATTAATTTCAAACAGCGCCACCTGGTCCCAAAGTAAACTGGGATTAACCTGCTTGTGTTATGGGCAAAGAGGATAGTAATATTGGTAGGTATAGAGTGGTAACTCCGGGGTGAAATAGGCATCTATGGAAGGTGCTGCCGTGCAGCGCCTGACAGATGAACTAAAATTCCAACTATAGCTATACATAGTATGTATTCTGAAATATTTGTTTGTTAGCGCCCCAAAGAAATCCCCCATCCGACGGAATAGGTACATAAAATTTTGAGTATATAAGTATCCAATTTGTTTATTTACATTTTAAGTAAATAAATAACTAAAATAAATAAATAACTAAAAAAGTAAATAACGTCAATGCTATCGAATGATCCGTCAGACGTCATGTGAAGTTGGAAATGGCCGCCGCTTTTAAAAAAAAAAATAGTTCACCCTTTTTTTATTATGGTGCGAGAAATGCATTACTGCATGCCCCGCCGCTTGGGGAAGCGGCGGGGGTATGTCGGGCTCCCCCTCTAATGCCACTTAGGGTATACCGACTAAAACTCTCACTCACTACCACCTTATCCGCCTAGATGGGCAGGGCCACGGGAACTAAGATACTTCCGTGACGCCAGACGTTAAATGTCGATGTTGCCTACGAAAATTGACGGTAATACTAAGTGTGCTCCCCCTGGTTAGGGGTACCAGACAACGAATATTATTATTGTAATAACTTACGGTTGCCATCCGTCCGGGTTTCCCCGGATTTGTCCTAGTTTGGAGGGCGTCCGGGGAGCGTCCGGGCGGGGTTCTCAAAAAGTGCCCGGGTGAAACCCGGACACTTTTTATGTCAGAGGAAATCCGATTAATTTTATAGAATGGAATGATTTGAAATAAATTACAGCAATTATCGGAACTATTTGTATTTCGAATGATATAGTAAATTTTAAACTTTCGCGTTTTGAACACATTATTTTTAACTAAAACGGGGCTTGAACGCGCACTAAGACTTACTTGTTTTTTCACCCGACGTTTCGTTCGACAGAGTTGCATCACGTCGGGTGAAAAAACAAGTAAGTCTTAGTGCGCGTTCAAGTCCCGTTTTAGTTAATAATAATCGAATGATATATTTTATTACACATTGTTACCTTTAAAAAAAAAATTGGCGGGAAATCGTTTGTCAATTATTTTTTATCACACATTGAAGTGCTTCGTGCAGAGTGAAAATGGAATTAACTCGAAAAGTTATGATTTTAAAAGTTCTCTCTCTCAAGATTATGCAGCTCGTCTTCAAAAGCTTTTGGCAGGACAGCACCTTCTCGATGGTTTGCTGAATTTCAGAGGTCGGGTTTCTTTGCACGACGAATTTCGTGAGGGCGGCCTTCAACTGCCATCAACGAAAGTTGTGGCTACGTTAAAAGCGGCTAATTGACGAAAACCGACGGGTCACCTATGAGACGATTCGAGGGTTCTTTCATGAAGAATTAAAAGTTCGGAAACTTTGTTGTCACTGGATCCCTCGTGAACTGACGGCGGAGGGCTCGCGTAATATCGACCACGGACATTCAAATGCTGTTTATAACATTGCCACAGGAGACGAAACGTAGATTTTTTGTTTTGAACCCGAAAAAAATCAGCAATATTGTGAATGGGTGTTTGAAAGTGAGAAAAGGCCAACAAAAGTGAGACAGGCGAGAAACGTGGGTAAAAATGATCGCGTTTTTTTCTCGGCTACGGGTCCCGTCTGCGCAGTTCCACTCGAAGATCAAAATAGTGTTAATGCTGAGTGGTATTCTACCAATTGTTTAATCTGGTTCTTAGAAAAAGTTCGAGATAGACGATCAAGAAGCCGTATTCTCCTACATCATGACAACGGTTCTTCGCACACGACCAACAAAAAAGTAATTTTTAGCCTCCGAAAACGTAGAACTGGTCACCCATCCTGCACACAGCAGACCTAGCTGTGACTTCTCGATTTTCCCTAAAATCAAAGATTTCATGAGAGGTTTCACTTTTACCAACTCTGATCTGAAGAGGCAGTGATGGCGTTCAATCAGCACGTAGAAAACTTGTCTTCGGATCTGTGGTCTGTGGACCTTCAGTTTTCAAAAATGGTTTTATCGAATGAAACTGTGTTTAAAATGTAAAGGAGAGTACTTCGAAAAACAATAAACACAATATTTTGGTTTTAACGTGTTGTTTTTTTAAGTTACGCAAAACTTTCAGTGTGACTTACGTATTTAATAATTTCATTGATGCCAAAAAGAAGAGTTTCTAATTATGTTTGTTACCAGAATACATGAGGTTTAAGTTTACCTAAGTTGATTTTCTATAATTACTTAAATAAAAATTTAATAACTATATTTTTATTTTATTGCAATTTTTTTTTGAGGGAGTCCGGGGACAAATCTTTATATCACCCAAATGTCCGGGGTTTTTGAAATTTTTGTCCTGGCTCCGTAATTTAGCTGATGGCAACCCTATAATAACTTATAATACATAGAACACTCAGACTCGAGAACGAACACAAATGCCAACCTGAAACATTTACATTACAATATTATTTTAGTTTATGGTAGGTACGAAATTACTGGCCCTCATTTTGTTTTGAGAAGTAATATGTTACATTTCCACAAACTTACCTGTGCCGGTGGCCAAAACTAGAACTAATACACGCCTTGAATAATATCTGAAGTGACACCCACTACTCGGCAGCACTGAGATGTCAGGTCCAGAAATCTGTCAAAAGTGTCACAGCGCCTATTGTCTATGTGCGAAGTGGGTGGTGGGCAAGAAGCTTAAATAATATTTAAGCTTCTTGGTGGTGGGGAACGGCAAATCGATCGTAGCGCACGACGTGGCAGAAATGTGAATTAATTCTGGACTGTCATGTGTCAAATTGCTTTATTTTCATAACTTCCTTTATAATTTTAAGTAAAAACGTAAAAATTTGCGATATGGGTCATCGTACATGCTGTGTCGTAAATTGTAATGTGTCGTATTATAATATCCATATTTTTCACGTGGCAGAAAATCGCTAGGTATAATATACACACTCACTTTTTACACTATTTTTTTCAATTTCGTTGAAAAACTAGTCGAAAATCAATATCACAAAAATATCTTATCATCTAGTTGACATGATTTGACAGATGACAAGTCCTGAATAGTTGTGGCCACTAGGGGCGCTGTCATCGCGCACACAACGAATACAGTGCTATAATGGTATTTAAAAACGTGGCCGAAATTGGAACTACAACTCCCGTTCATATTGGATGTTACTTTTTAAAACAAATTTAAATTTTCGTGAAAACCCTCAGCTTCGATCCTAGCGCCCTCGCCATCGGCACAGTTTGTGGCACTGTAGGTAATAATCTCAGATAAAAATATTCCCTTTCAAAGCTAGATGACAACAGTGTCGGCTGCATAGGGCCTTAATAACATTTTCTCTTCTGCCACCGTCCCACAATTTTCTAAGACTTTCTTGATATACTCTTGTTAATGTCAGTGTATTAGAACAGGCGTTTAAATTACAGTATTTTCTGACATACTAAAGTCTTTATTGCCAATAAAAATAAACATACAATGGGGCAAATTCTGTAGAACATTTAACTAGACTTTAGTAATTTTGACAGGACCAAAGGTGTTTATTAAGGATGGAGAGGTTAGAAAAAGAGGAAGAAGGGACAAAGAAACTTATATTGAGAAAATAATATGTATGATTTGATGGGCGAACGTGAAAAAGTGAAGTGAAGGTGAGTGACAAAAAGAATATAAAAACACCATAAAGAAAAATAACTATTTACAAAAAGGTTTATAAAAAAGAGTTCGGTTTGCCACATTCTCCCCCCTCGTATGCAAATACGACATTATTATGTGGTGGGGTAGGAAAATGTGACAAATCGAATTACACGATGGCCCTACAAATAATCCCACCTAAGTGACAGTATCGTCGACTCTGACAATGCCAACAACCCGTCGCGTCGTCCTGAGTGTCGATGTCGGAAGAGTGAGGAAGAGGAACAGTCTTACGAACCCAGCGTATCCAAAAAATAGTTGTTTGCAAGGCTGGGAGACTTTCTGCCATTATATCAAGGCTCAATCCGTTAAGTATAGGTGCGGAAAATGGGCGACGACTGGTCGTTGACGAAGTGGGAAGGTGTTAGCGCTTCGACGACTTCGCTGTCCACGCTCACGTGTGTTAGCGGTGGAATAAACCAAACGCTCTCTGGCTCCACTGAAGGTAGGCGCTGCAGCCGGGATAAGTTTGCAAGTAATCCCCTTTCTTGCGGCGTTTCCGGTGGTAGTGGTGGATTAGTAGTCGTAGGCGTTTCTGATGGTAGTGGTGCCGGATCAGCGGGCATGCATCATGGTGACATCCATCGAGGAGTGCTGGACTTTTGGTCTCCTCATCAGTAGTGGGAGTTGTGGAGATGCGAATGCGACCTGCCAGTCTTAAGGGACTGTTACTGGGGAGGTTCTGCAAAGTTAAAATATTACGTAGTTTATTAAGGATGGAGAGGTTAGAAAAAGAGGAAGAAGGGACAAAGAAACTTATATTGAGAAAATAATATGTATGATTTGATGGGCGAACGTGAAAAAGTGAAGTGAAGGTGAGTGACAAAAAGAATATAAAAACACCATAAAGAAAAATAACTATTTACAAAAAGGTTTATAAAAAAGAGTTCGGTTTGCCACAGTGTTGTTGTCCCTCCTTGGTTTCCAATTAGTGACAAGGATAACAACTCTTCTAGTCCTGTCAAAATTAGTTTAGTCTAGTTAAATGTAGTACAACAGAATTAGCACTAATGTGAGAAATAACAAAAATTCTTAATGAATGTACAAAAGGCGTTCTTATTGCGAAATCCAGACAACCTAGTAAAGGTTTTTTTTATTCCACAAAGTTGGCAAACAAGCATACGGCACGCCTGATGGTAAGCATCACCGTAGCCTATAGATAGACGCTTGTAATACCGGGGTTATCACTCACGCGTTGCCAACCCTCCCAACCCCCCCAAGTGGAGCTCTGAAGATCTTACTCATCGTAGGTAGAGGTGGAAAATAAATATTATAGACGGGGTACGTGGCGAAAAATAATGAAATCAAGTCAATGGCGCATAAAATCTTTTCATGGCACGCAAAAAGTCTGTCTGATTACATGGATTTTTTATGTTGTGTATTACATGTGTGTTTATTCTTTCGTAATAAAAAAACCGGGCAAGTACGTGTCGGGCCACGCACATTGTAGGGTTCCGTATCGGCTATGCATTTCTAGCTTGCAAATGTATTATATTCCATGACATTTGTACGTTTTCGTCAAATAAATTTTACTTCATAAGTTTGTCGACTATTACTCAGTAACTAGTAGTGCCTACTTAACCGTTAGAGTTTTCCTTGTAGGATCACTAGAACTACTATCATGAATTTTTTAAAATTTCTAAACACAAGACTTTCGGAGATAGAGGGGCGGGGGAGACCACCGTGCAAAGCGAAAATTGATACGTTAAATGCAAATAATTCGCAAACAGATAATTATATCGGAATATGATCTTCCCACACCCTCAATGTTTTTAAGAGACCTATCTAACGATACCTCACAATATGGGGTCAGTGCGAAAAAAAAAAATTCCCACTTTAACTGTAGAGGCACCCAAAAAAAAAAATATTTTTCAAAATTTTGTTCTACCACTTTGTTAGCATTGTTAATATAAGTATACATACCAAATTACAGCTTTCTAACATCAAGCGTCTAGGCGCTAGACCGCGGACGGACAGACGGACATGGTGAAACTATAAGGGTTCCTTGTAGTTTACTACGGAACCCTAAAAACAATGAAATCTATTTTCAATCTGAAGCTATGTCTCGCGTTTTATAATTTGTATAATAAATACAAAATATACATATAAAATAAGCAAGATAAGCGCTTGAATTTAAGATTGAATTTTAACTGTTTTTTTACGTGAGTACATAATAATGATAATGCATAGGGACAAATGACACAGATTGAGCTAGCCCCAAAGTAAGTTCGAAACTTGTGTTAGGGGGATACTAACTCAACGATACTATATTTTATAACAAATACATATATAGATAAACATCGAAGACCCGAGGCTAATCAGAATAAGTTCGTTTTTCATCATGACTCATGACCCGACCGGGATTCGAACCCTCTGGGTGGCGGTCTCGCGTGGTAACCATTTCGCCACGGAGGTCGTCAAAATAAACCGTCGTGAAGGTCTGGTCATCTTTCTCTACCACCACAAATTATTCAAAAAGATTTTTCCAAAAAATTCGTAACATATAAGACGACTTTAACGAGAATACTGATAAAGTAGCCGTTATCGCCGACTCGATTATAGAGTTGCCGACTCGACGCTCTGCAAAAAAACAACGTTTTCTAAAAATAGACAAGAATTTCCAATAGATATACCATCATTTATATCATTATTACTGGTTTTATAAGTCCATAAATCAGTCCGGTGATTTTAAATGGCCATCGTAAAGTAGGTATTGCTAAAGTAACGTGTAGGTGCTAACATTTGTAATTATATATAGATGTCTGTTACTCTTTCAAGCAAAAACGCCTTGACAGATTTCTGGACATGCCCACCACACATTCCCACCGATGTGTCTGTTAAGTAGCCAGGATCAACAACGGCGACCTCAGATTGATAATAAGCGATGAAACTTATTGACGTGCCGAGGAGAAAACTACAGCTGTCTTGGAATTCCCAACGAATTTAATCAGAAAGAAGATAGTCGGAGTAGGAAGTATTGAAAGGACTGGTCCTTAACAACTACTTGAAAGACAGCAATTTGAAGCAAAGATGGCAAATCAAGTGAGGCTCGATTGCCGAGCACCACGGTCTATTGTTACACTATTGGGACCTAATGCTATGAGCTGTTGTTTACTATTTTGATTCCAATTGCCTGCTCGCTACGAGGCATGTACACGGGTAGTTTAATTTGGATTAACATAAAGGATTTTATTCGGAACGGGAACGGGTACTACGTCGTAAACCAACGCGGGTAAAACCGCTGGAATCAGCTACTCTAAATATACAAAATGACCTGACTGACGGATCAAAGCATAGCAACCGCTGATCGTAAAGACCTGGTGGGCAACCATTAAAGTGTCCATACGAAACAAGGAAACAAGTAGTCCTGTCAAAAAAGAAATTACTAGTTAGAATAAGGTTCAAAATTGGTTAGAATTCCACAAAACGTCAGTCCGTATTTTCGGAAATTCGTTTCATTGTAAAAGGCTGAAGCTTAGAGGGTGTATTTTTTGTATTCTTGTAAACCAATAAAAAAAGATTTGTGGGTGAGTTGTTTGATGTTGGTTCTGTAATAATAATAAATTCTACAAAGTCGAAGTCATATATTTTTATTCAAATAGGCTTTATTACAAGCTCTTTCTAATCGTCATAATTATTTTCTCCTACCACAGACGACAGATTTGTACTAAGAAGAACGGGCAAGAAGCTTAGCACTTGCTCTGTGTGTGATATATTAAAAAACGTTTCAACGTTCATACATTTTCAGCTATCAGCGCTGACGGTAAGCGTGCGGCCACTTCCATTACATTTTAATTCAGAAGTGTATACTAAAATATTTTTATTCCTAGTATCCATTACCACTTCTAATGTGATTGAAACGTGTCTGTGACGTTTTGTCCTAATGTATTTCCTTATTCGTAACCCATCTCTCAACTTTACCCGTTTACATAGACAACTTACGGTATAGACTGTCCTCTGATATTATACTCCACATTGATATAAACTTGGTTTCACTCAGACACCTCTTTCCTAGACCGACAAGCTCGCCGCTTCCTCAAAAGTCATGCAGTTATGCATTTTTCTGTCTGTCTCTTTTCTTCTTCCTAATCTTATCCAACTTTACGTGGGTCGGTACAGCATGTTTGTCTTTCCCACTTCGCCCTATCATTCGTCATCCCGACCGTAACATTTCTTCTCCACATTATCATCTTTCCACACACTCAATTCAACTTTTCTTTGGTCTTCCCCTACTCAAACTTCTAGACGATCAAGCATGCTTGACAAGCATTGCAAAAATTTAACTTTTCATCAAGCATTGTCAAGCACGTAAATACTTGTCAAGCACACCAAGCTTCGTTCTAAACGGTCAAAATTGCTTGACAAGCACGTAAAATTCATGTGCTTGTCAATCATTTTTGATCGTCTAGGGACCGCATAAAAAACTATCAAACATTTATTTCATAGTCTATAAATTCTGTACAACGATTTGACAAATAAGTTGCCGGAGCTCGATATTAATTTCCAGAGTCTTCCTAAAATTTTAAAACTGCTGAAATTTGGTGACTTTAGGTTGGCGTTACTGCAGTCTGCGTGTCTTATTTTGTTCATAATGTTCTTTTGTTTTGTTTGGTTACCTACTACAATAATTTTAACTGATAACTACCTATGCATAATAATAGCTTTGTAAACTGAAATGTTAACGCATGTTGTGGTTAACCTGTAATTGTAAGTGCAATTAGCTTAAAAATTATTTAGTTATCCTATCTTACATATATATTACTGTACTTATGTTGGTGACCCTATAAATAAATAAATAAATAAGTCTATATAAATGTGATCTATGCTCGTAGACGCTCAATCCATTACAGGAGTCTCAAAAAGACTGGGTGACGTTGATTTTCTAATCTCGCCGTTGAATGGGCTTCTATAGGCGTCTATAAGCTGATAAGCCTTTTAGACGATTCGAGAGCAATTCCCCGAAGACAATGGCTTGGCTCCGAATGTTTTGGATATCATTTCGAAGGCTGTATTACGAGGCTCTGTAAATCTATTGTGATACTCTCTACCGGAATATATGTTTCCTGATGAATATAATCTAGGGGTCTTCAAATCTAGAGTAAATGACGACCTCCGTGGCGTAATGGTTACCACGCCAGACCACCAGGAGGTCCCGGGTTCGATTCCCGGTCGGGTCATGATGAAAAACGAGATTTTTCTGATTGGAGTCGGGTCTTGGATGTTTATCTATATATGTATTTGTTATAAAATATAATATCGTTGAGTTAGTATCCCATAACACAAGTTTCGAACTTACTTACCCCCGGTATTGCTTACGTCTATAGGCTACGGTGACGGCTTACCATCAGGCCGACCGTATGCTTGTTTGCCACCTGTGTGGTATAAAAAAAAAAAAATACTTTGGGGCTAGTTCAATCTGTATGAATTGTCAAAAAAAATAAATAATAATAAATGGGTATTTTCTAGGTGAGCGTCCTACATCGCAGACCACAGCGATGCTTACCATCAGGCAAGCTGTGATCAAGCGCACACCTATTTTAGGTAAAAAAAAACAGGTTTTCTAAATATTGCGTGAAGAGATTTACTCATATTTTTATTTATCACTAACGAACCCCGCGCAACTTCATTTGCGTGTATCCGCTTTCCCGTGGGAATTTTTAATTTTTTCTCTCCGTAAGAACCATCCCCGTACTTTAAGGAAAATAAAAAAAAAAGAATTAGCGAAATCGGTTCAGCCGTTCTCGAGATTTGAGCTTAGCAACACATTCAGCGATTCATTTTTATATTCGACGACCTCCGTGGCGTAATGGTTACCACGCCAGACCGCCACCCAGGAGGTCCCGGGTTCGATCCCCGGTCGGGTCATGATGAAAAACGAACTTTTTCTGATTGGATGATTGTCTATATATGTATTTGTTACAAAATATAGTATCGTTGAGTTAGTATCCCATATAAATGTAAAAAGTAATTCAAGCGAACGAAGTTGCGCGGGTTTCACTAGTAAAATATACTTAAACAGTTTTTTATCTCTCCTAAAAACTGCAAAAATAAAAAAAAAACCCGTGGGAATTTCGGGATAAAAAGTATATAAGCGACGATACGTAATTTTCAGTTAAAGTTTCAGAACGATGCTCACATTATTAGCATAAAAATCTTTGTTACTGCTCAACTCTTTCATTGGTCGACCGTACAATAGAGTAAGTATTTGACAATATTAAAAATACTAGATATTGTGGTCAGAAAGTGAGTTTCTTTGTTTGTTTGTTATTCCTTCACGGCTTGACTAATCAGCCGATCATTATGAAAATTTGCATACATATTGTTAGGGATACAGAGCCCAACATAGGCAGATAGGCTGCTTTTTATCCCGTGAAAGTATGTCGTTCCAATAGGAAACAATTTTTCTGCTATAGAGGGCGCTGTATCGGCCAACAGATGGCGCCACAAGTCGCGCTATGGGCTGTTTTCGTGTCAAAAGAGATCTATGTCATAATATTGCCGCCGGGAAAAGCTAGTAGTTTTTAGTAAAATTCTGGCTAAATTAGGAGATTTGAAACCACTGGCCTCTGCCAATCCAGCAATTGGAGCAACGTAGCAGAGTAGGATCTAATTCTCTATGATTGAAGGGGGACTCGTATCCCTTGGGATGATAATGGCTTAAGGCCCCGATCGACGTACGAGCCTATACCGCGGTTTTAAAGAACGGCGGTTTTACTCGCGGCTCGTTAGTGCTGATCGACAAGCGAGCAAAACAGTCGCGCCTGAATGAGAGAGGTAACATGTTGTTCCGAATCTGAAGCTTTGTGTATCTCGCCATCTCGTTTTAACATGACGAGCCGAGTAAAAGAAATAGCAAGCATGACGAGCCGCGAACCAGGCTCGTCGGTGTTTAAGACCGCGGTTTTTGAGCCGCCGCCGAGCCATAAAACGGCGGTTTTACTCGTTCGTCGATCAGGGCTTTTATACCTGCAGTGGGATGATTATGGGTTGGTATGATGAAACTAAACTAACTTACAGTCAAAGTCAAATATGTTTTTATTCAAAATATTATTATAAACAAATTATAATGAACCAAAAACTAAAACCAAAATTAATTAAAACTTTATTCAAATAGCTATATTACAAGCTCAAGTCATATTTTTTATATAAACAATATCGATGGATTTATAAGTAAGAGAGATTATCCGCTCAAAAGCTCGTCTGGGGAAGGATCTTCATCTTACAGAAGATCGTAGCCAAATAGCATTGATCTCGGCCATGATGTGTTCCTACGGTGACGGTCTCCAGAGCTCTATTTTCTACAGGGTCCCCGGTATTGCAAGCGTCCATAGGCTACGCTACGGTGACTGCTTACCTTCAGGCGGGCGGTATGCGTGTTTGCCACCTTAGTGGTATATTTTTTTTTATCATCAAATGGAAAACATTTAATGCTTCAACTTTTCTTTGTGAATGATGCCGCTAATCCAATGTAAATAAGGACTGACCGGGGTGAAATGTTGAACTTTTCGTATCATTACTTTTCGGTACACTGGATACCCACCAGTTGTGACGCCAACCACTTTGCCGCCAACAAGCAGCGGTCCACCGGAATCCCCATGATATACTCCATGAATTGGCGTTGAACATTTTGGTACAACAGCTAATGTTGGCAGGTATTTAGCATTCATTGTTTTAAAGACCAACCCTTCGCTAATTTGTAGCGGCCTTTTCTCTGCCTTTGATAGCTCTGATATTGTCATATTTACTGACGTAGTCCCATATCCAGGCATAGTGACTGTTTTTCCAACAAGAGCCTTAAAATCGACCGATGACAAGTTCCCCGTTGTCTTCAAATCAATTGTCTCAATCAACAATAACCCTATATCATTTATAGTAATTTTATAGTGTAACAGACATTTCGGGTGGCGTATCTTTTTTAATATTTGACTTATGTTAGCATCCTTTCGAGGTACGGTCATATCACCGTACCTCACAAATGTTAATTCACGTGACATAACACAATGTCCAGCGGTGAGTACCCATATGTTGCTTAATAAAGTTCCAGAACAAATGACATGAAAATCGGCATCCTCAACCCGCGTGGTGTTCGACTCCAGTCTCACGACATAGGGGTAGTCTCCAGCTTCGTCGCTCCACCCGTCTATCACGCGAAGATGCTTACCCGTCGCCAGCGCTACGTTGACAACCATCAGGGTCCGCAGAACGGATGCCCACAAGGAAACTTTGTCTGACATCATTTTTGAAACTAAAATCTCCTTAATCTATCCGAAATGGTCGCGTACTGCGCGGTTTCAGAGGAGTTTCCTTCCGTGAACGCTGAAGTTGTGGAATGAGATTCCCGCCGAGGTTGTTTCTTTAGTAGGATTAAAAGATTTTTGTAGGATCGGCGACGTGCAAGTGATACGGTGAAAAAAATCTTCTCAGTAACTGAAGAGTGAACACTTTTTTCTACTGCTTCTGTGATTTCACAATACTTTTAAAGAGAGCAATAAAGTTTCGACATATTAAACATAAAACCCGTTTTATTTATTGGCGGGCGATAAAGTCTGTTTATTATTATAAAATTTAATATCGTTGACAATATTTTAGTGCCGATTGACAAATAACTTTCTAGGGTAGCGTCCATATATAAGAAAAAATCACCTCTTATAAAAAATTTCGAACTATGAGGCATGTGTTTAGTTCTATTGATTTTTGGATGAGATTGTATGTGTAAGGTGGTAGGTCCAGTGTCCTTATTGATAATGCAACTGTTTAGGGATTACTGCTGTGGTGTCCACCACGTGTACTATGAGTACTATTGTTACTTTTTGCAGGTGCCATTTGTCGACCGTACAATAGAGTATTTGACAATATTAAAAATACTAGAAATTGTGGTCATCCTACTAGATAATCCTTACTAATATTATAAATGAGAAAGTGAGTTTGTTTGTTTGTTTGTTATTCCTTCACGGTTTGACTAAGCAGCCGATCATTATGAAAATTTTGCATACATATTGTTAGGGGTACAGAGCCCAACATAGGCTACTTTTTATCCTGTGAAAGTATGTCGTTCCAATGGGAAAATATTTTTTCTACTATAGAGGGCGCTGAATCGGCCAACAGATGGCGCCACGAGTCGCGCTATGGGCTGTTTTCGTGTCAAAAGAGATCTATGTCATAAAATTGCCGCGGGGTAAAACTAGTAGTTTTTAGTAAAATTCGGGCTAAATTAGGAGGTTTGAAACCAATGGCCTCTGCCAATCCAGCAATTGGAGCAATGTAGCAGAGTAGGATCTAATTCTCTATGATTGAAGGGGGACTCCTATCCCTTGGGATGATAATGGCTTAAGGCCCCGATCGACGTACGAGCCTATACCGCGGTTTTAAAGAACGGCGGTTTTACTCGCGGCTCGTTAGTGCTGATCGACTAGCGAGCAAAACAGCCGCGCCTGAATGAGAGAGGTAACATGTCTTGTTCCGAATCTGAAGCTTTGTGTATCTCGCCGTCTCGATTTTACATGACGAGCCGAGTAAAAAATATAGCAAACATGACGAGCCGCGAGCCAGGCTCGTCGGTGTTTAAGACCGCGGTTTTTGCAATGATACACCGCCGTCGTGCCATAAAACGGCGGTTTTACTCGTTCGTCGATCAGGGCCTCTAAACCTGCAGTGGGATGATTATGGTATGATGAAACTAAACTAACTTACAGTCAAAGTCAAATATGTTTTTATTCAAATAGACATATTACAAGCTCAAGTCATATTTTTTATATAAACAATATCGATGGATTTATAAGTAAGAGAGGTAGGGCACAGCGGGTTATTCGCTCAAATCGGAGCAGCCCGTCTGGGGAAGGATCTCCACCTTACAGAAGAGCGTAGCCATTGGTCTCGGCCATGTTGTGTTCCTACGGTGACGGTCTCCAGAGCTCTATTTTCTACAGGGTCCCCGGTATTGCAAGCGTCCATAGGCTACGCTACGGTGACGCTTACCTTCAGGCCGTATGCGTGTTTGCCACCTTAGTGGTATAAAAAAATATATCATCAAATGGAAAACATTTAATGCTTCAACTTTTCTTTGAGAATGATGCCGCTAATCCAATGTAAATAAGGACTGACCGGGGTGAAATGTTGAACTTTTCGTATCATTACTTTTCGGTACGCTGGATACCCACCAGTTGTGACACCAACCACTTTGCCGCCAACAAGCAGCGGTCCACCGGAATCCCCTTGATACACTCCATGAATAGGCGTTGAACATTTTGGTGCAACAGCTAATGTTGGCAGGTATTTAGCATTCATTGTTTTAAAGACCAACCCTTCGCTAATTTGTAGCGGGCTTTTCTCAATCTTTGATAGTTCTGATATTGTCATATTTACTGACGTAGTCCCATATCCAGGCATAGTGACTGATTTTCCAACAAGAGCCTTAAAATCGACCGATGACAAGTTCCCTGTTGTCTTCAAATCAATTGTCTCAATCAACAATAACCCTATATCATTTATAATAATATTATAGTGTAACAGACATTTCGGGTGGCGTATCTTTTTTAATATTTGACTTATGTTAGCATCCTTTCGAGGTACGGTCATATCACCGTACCTCACAAATGTTAATACACGTGACATAACACAATGTCCAGCGGTGAGTACCCATATGTTGCTTAATAAAGTTCCAGAACAAATGACATGAAAATCGGCACCCTCAACCCGCGTGGTGTTCGACTCCAGTCTCACGACATAGGGGTAGTCTCCAGCTTCGTCGCTCCACCCGTCTATCACGCGAAGATGCTTACCCGTCGCCAGCGCTACGTTGACAACCATCAGGGTCCGCAGAACGGATGCCCACAAGGAAACTTTGTCTGACATCATTTTTGAAACTAAAATCTCCTTAGTCTATCCGAAATGGTCGCGTAATGCGCGGTTTCAGAGGAGATTCCTTCCGTGAACGCTAAAGTTGTGGAATGAGATTCCTGCCGAGGTTTTTTCTTTAGTAGGATTAAAAGATTTTTATAGGGTCAGCAACGCGCAAGTGATACGGTGAAAAAAATCTTCTCAGTAACAGATGAAAAGTGAACACTTTTTCCTACTGCTTCTGTGATTTCACAATACTTTTAAAGAGGGCAATAAAGTTTCGACATATTAAGCGTAAAACCCGTTTTATTTATTGGCGGGCGATAAAGTCTGTTTATTATTATAAAATTTAATATCGTTGATAATATTTTAGTGCTTGACAAATAACTTTCTAGGGTAACGTCCATATATAAGAAAAAATTAACTCTTATAATAAATTTCGAACTATGCGGCATGTGTTTAGTACAATTGATTTTTGGATGAGATTGTATGTGTAAGGTGGTAGGTAGGTCCAGTGTCCTTATTGATACATGCAACTGTTTAGGGATTACTACTGTGGTGTCCATCACGTGTACTATGAGTACTATTGTTACTTTTTGCAGGTGCCAAAGACGTGTCATTTCTTCTTTTAATTCTAAATATTTGTTTTTCACCTCACAAGCTCGAAAACAATCTGTTTGTCATTCGAAATCTGAGCGCAAAAGTGCATTTTGTGCCCTAGCGTGGAAAGAATTTTTAAAATTCGAACCTTTCTATTCTATATTTTTTTATACCGCCAGTCCTCTGAAAATGCATTAATACTTATTTCATGCCAGTGCGCCAACCTTATTTTTAGAATAATCGAACTGGCCAGCACGACACCGCATGAAAAAATAAACACTTATTTAATAGATTATTTGCATTTTCTTGCATTTCCTCGCTGTAGTGAGGTGAAAAGTTGTGTGTTTCTCTCGGCAGCAAAGTTATTCTGCGTCTCGTACCTTTGAAACCCTCGCTACGCTCAGGATTCTATATTTTAAATCCTAGAATCCTTCGCTAGCTCAGGTTTCAATATAAGTACTCGCGCCAAAAAACAACTTTGCAGCCTTGCATAACAAATAACTATTTTTTGTGATTTAAAATTGCAGATTGTTTTGTTTATATTTCCTGTCATTCTAATTGTAACTTATTAATATCACTTTAAAAGAGCAAGACTAATAACACCCATAACTAAGACGTTTCCTCCAAACTTCCTTCACTCAAACTTACCTTAAGGATTTCCTCGAGGAATCCTCAAAACTCATATTCTTAGTGGATGGATCCAAAATATTTATTAAAATTATACAGAGTTCTACTTATAATTGAGTTTTTAAAATAATTTGTGTGTGCCTTCGGAGCATGAAACAGCGGTGTGTGTCGAATACGATAGGCTGGAGCGGGGTACACTACAATATTCCGAAATATGAAACTCCGATTTTGAAAATTCCGATGTTCGAAATTCCGAATTTCATATTTCCTTTTAAATAAAATTGAAACAATGAAGTGAGCTCAATGCTATCCACAGTACCAGAGGTAACACTATATAAGAAAGTCATTTCAAAGAGGGTACGTCTTTCCTCCAGTGTCATTATTTTGTGATATTTACACGAGTCAAGATAATCTGGATTATGCGTGATTACTGTTCTGTAATTTAAATGTTTTAAAAATTTATGTTGTATTTTTTCGACTTGTTGGCTTATGAGTGATATATTGGGGGTTCCATATATTGCAGCAATATTCCAGAATACTTCACACGTATGAGAAGTATAAAATAATATGCGTGTAAGTAGCTAAGTTTCTTGCCAGCTTCCTCTTAGCACAAATCTGCCGTCTGAACTGGTGGTAGGAATAAATTGTGAAAGAGCTTATATTAGGCTTATTTGAATAAGAATATTTGACTTTGTCTTTTCTCTACCTAATCTATCTGTCCCAAGTATATTACAGACCGTAATATATTTTTAATTGCATCAAGAATAACAGGTTGTCAGGCAGTAAACGGGGGACCGCTCTCAATAATTCAAGTTTTCATTAGTCAGTTCTCGCAATTTTTCGCCACTCGTCAGAATTTTACGAGTTTCAGAACAGCCGACTGAGTAAACATTTCATAGCAGATGTACGGTAATTACGTATTGTTAACCACTATCAGTTTTTAAAACGGTTTATCAGACGTTCAATGAGGGTTTTTGGTAAAATTTTCGCTACCAGTAGGCGTTACTATCTACCTATGTGTTAACATTTATGAGCGAGCATCGACTATTCTCTCAACTGTATGCCGTAGCGCACATTTTCTACATACTAAATTTAAACGTATATAAACGTTTTGTTGCATATTAAACCTTCGATGTTACATATAGTTCACACACTAACGTCCGTAACCACGGTGACGCAGCCAGACTGTGTTGTTAGGAACTTGTACGCGCTGCGCGACGTATAGTGACGTTGTGTGTCCATATGGAGGTCCTTTGAAATGCGTGCCTAGAGCTGATTTGGTTGAATTTTCTATACTTTATGGCGCAAGAGCTTTAAGATTTTGAAATATTATGGCGCACTATAGGAATTTACTACAGCCAACTATCATGGGTGCACTTTCTTGAACTAATGCTAAGTTTTTCGCGCGAAAGTGTTCTCTTCTTTTCGAGTCAATGTCTAACACACAGCTTAAATCTGATTTGCCCAATACCTGGCAACGTGTTAAGACGTTTATTTATACAGTGCCACAAACTTATCTGTGCCGGTGGCCAAAACTAGAACTAATGAATACGCCTTGAATGCCTTGACAATTCACCTTCAATAGCATCGATCCTAGCGCCGCCGCCATCGGCATAGATAAGTTTGTGGCTCTGTATCTGTGTTTTGTCAGTGTCAGTTATTTTGCTCGTGCTATTTATGGGTAGGTGCAATGGTACAATTGATATATTATTGTAAATATATATTTTTAGTACATAGAAAACATCCAAACTCGAGTACAAACACAAAATAATGCCATCACACAAAGAAGTCTCCTCAGCTCCACTTGGGGAGGTTGGGAGGGTTGGCAACGCGTGAGTGATACCCCGGTATTGCAAGCGTCTATAGGTTACGGTGACGCTTACCATCAGGCGGGCCGTATGCTTATCTTGCTAGCCCTTCCCAGTCCATTAAATAATTCGTTACCTTAAGGTTGCCTTGAAAAGATTGCTGTTAGCATTAAGGCCGCCTTTTTACAATTTCACTAGTCTGTAACTTATCTATGTATACTGTGTCCTGTTTTTGTGATTTGCAAATGAAGCATATTCTATCGATTTTGTTTGCCAACTTTGTGGCATAAAAATAATATGTTTGCTCCGAGAGGCAGTCGAAACAGCTCCCTCTATTGCCTAAAGCCCTAAAGGATAGGATTACTATTAACGCACCATAGGGCTGTCAAACTGTTCTCAATTCTCTACAGTTTTTTTTCTTCCATCCATTACAAAATTATTCTATTGCTATGACACGTAATGAAGTCTACCAAAAACAGCTCACAGAATCCCAACTGCAGAATTTCATTGCACCTGAATAATACACTTTAATGACGACGAAAAATGTACTTAATTATAAAGGGTGTTGATCATAAAATATAAGATTTATGTGGCAATTTCTGTTTGTACAATTCGTATTCAGATTGTCTAAATGTTAATGTGTTTGTGCTGCAACCAGCTGCAAATTCATGTTTAGTTCATAACAAGCATATTTGCTCCAAAATATTTTAACAGAAGAAAGAAAAGTCGATTGGATTCGAAAAATAATTTTTTAAAAGAAATATTTTCGATGTAAATGTTAAAAACATGCCGATAATTATTGTTTAGTTTAAAGCGATCATTTTTGCTTCACAAAATGCTTGTTTGCCAGTCAAATAAGAAGAAAAAAAGTTTGATAATTTTCATTAAAGGTTTTTTCTTAACAAAAATGTTTAAAAACATCTTTAATTTGACCATCTTTAACTATCTTGAATTTTTTTCCTATCATCTTTCACGTTCCTGTTCATTTTTCATTGTCCTAGATTTTTGTTTGATTTTTCGAGAACTCGAGAACAAGTCTTATTAAGTATACATTTTTCAAAATAACATGATTTTTTCGCACGCTTCTCAACGTAAGACTTGTAGACTGTCTAATAAAATAAAATGTAAAAATAGTTAAAAATTATTTTTTTACAACATTTCATTTGAATTTTAAACTTTCCTTGGACATCCATGAATATTTCTTAACCAAAACTAACCATATTAGTCATGTTAGTTTTAGCAAAATGTGGCGAAACTGACGAACTGTCTGCTCATTTTTATCGGTAATGATTTTTTTATTTTATTTTATTATTATTTCAAATGTAACGCAACATTATTACTGATACGACCACAGACATATCAGTGAATTCTCCGCGGATTATTCATACGTGTATTATTGTTTTTTTTTGTAAAAAATGGAAAAAAAGAAAAGATAAAATATAGGTATTGATGGACTGATGGACAAAAAAGGCCGTAACCGGTTTTCTTTCGCCATTTCTTTTACTGGTAGTCATTTTGCTTTGTTTCCGAAATGATGGTAGTTTATAGAGTAGCTTAAGTATTTATTAAATACTGAATAATAATAATTATTATGTATTATATTCTCAATGTAAATGACGTATCTAAGTGCCCGCCAGGATAAAGTATTTTAGACTTTGAATTTTATTGTAATTCATTTTTATAGATTTACAAAGTTTTGTATAGTTTGTAACTAGATGGCGTTGTATGTCCATTATCAACATAACCTTAGACATCACGTTAGGGAAATCTCACAATGTTTCAAAAATTTTAAAATAAATACTAAAAAAAAAAACGTTTCAGAGATACTACTCCCTATGGTATACCATTTTATATTTGGTAGCATAATATTGAATACAGGGACGTAACAGGAGTATTTTATTTAAAGACTCCCACACACAGGCGCGTTATTATCGGTCGATAATATCGCATGCGTTATTATGATAATGCGTCCAGATTTCTTGCACCTGTGTGCATTCCGTTCGTTCTCAGTTCTTATCGTTCGATATTTCTTACAAGAGAGCGTCTTGTACTAACGTTATTATCTCAGGTGTGTGCACGGTCGTTTGCGTCCTGACACAAAACATTCTAGAACTCATATCGGAATATCGCAGGACAGAGAAACGCAACGTCCTACTTCCATTTCGGCGTTATTATCGCAGCAATTTGTAACTCCATGGCCATCCTAATGCAAAATGTACTGAAAATAGAAATTGCGATAACGCATGCGATATTTTTTTCTTCAAGTTGTGCCTTTGCATTCTTGAACCAGCTACATGTAATATGATAGTACTAGCTTTTCCCCGCGGCTTCGCTCGCGTTAATTTTATGACAAAGATATTGGTTTGACCACAAAACAATCCATAGCGCGTCTTGTGGCGTTGGCCGATACAGCGCCCTCTATAGTAGAAAAAATATTTTCACATTGGAACGACATACTTTCACGGGATAAAAGTAGCCTATGTTGGGCTCTGTACCCCTAACAATATATATGCAAATTTTCATAATGATCGGTTGTTTAGTCAAGCCGTGAAGGAATAACAAACAAACAAACTCACTTTCTCATTTACAATATTAGTAAGGATATCATTCAAAGCAGGCGTATTCATGCTATCTCGACAGTCTCTGAGTCAAGACGCACCGAAGAAAGATGATAGCGAAATTTCTTTAGGAAAGGCGGATTTTGAAGTCAACACTATAATGCACCTTTAAAAGTTCCTGACCATGCAATCACTATGTACTTTGACCACTATCAATCTATACTATGAATGAAACGTTGAAAGATACAGAAATTCAATTTTTTATCACGAGCTCAAGTTGACACTGAAGTATTCGGCGCCAAAATCCCGCATGCGATATAATCGACCGATAATAACGCGCCTGTGTGGTCAGCCTTTAAACGTCCGAACTTGGTCGGATTATACACTAATGAAAAGCTTCGAACACATTGTTGAGAGTGAGTCGGTGCGTGACGCAAGCGTTCCGTATATATGTGAATTTTTCATAATAATAATATGTTCGTTGGGTGACCACAGTTTCTAAATGATTAAGTTTATTTCTTAGGCCTGTCACATACACTCGAGATTCCGAAACGGTTTACCGATTCGGAATCCGTTCCGAACGTTCTTCCATAGATTTTCTACGAGTCGCATCACACATTCGTTTTAATTTACGAACGGAACGCTGCCGCCAGTCAGTATGCGTCGCACGACCGAAGCGAGTGCTAATTTTAATTTATTAGTAAAGTTATTAATATTAATATCGAAAAATTATGTTGTTAAATATTTTTTTATACAAGCATACGGCCCGCCTGATGGTAAGCATCACCGTAGCCTATAGACGCTTGCAAAACCGGATGTATCACTCACGCGTTGCCAACCCTCCCAACCCCCCCAAGAGGAGCTCTGGAGACCTTATTCACCGTAGGAACACAACATTGCCGAGACCAATGCTATTTAGCTACGTTTTCTGTAAGGTAGAGGTCCTTCCCCGGACGGGCTTCTACGATTTGAGCGGATGATCGGATTCGGAGAGAATGTTCCTTGAGTATTCTAGGGGAGCACTAAGAATGGATTTTTTGAAATTCCACCCCTAAAGGGGCGAAATGGGGTGCCAAAGTTTGTATGAAGAAACCAAAACGCGTGGCCCAATTCAAACAAAACTTGATATAAATACTCTACAAGTAGCAAATTATGGTGACGACACTGTTTATCTTAACCAAAAGACATTTGTCGATATTCGCAAGTGCCACGACAATAGATTCCATCTGGTATTGTGCAAAACTCCCCACGGATCCCCAAAGACTCAAATTATACAGACTTGTTTTCATTCGTGTATTATGTCGGATAAAATTTTCAATTTTTCCCAGACAATACAACTCTGGCCGTAAAATTTATTTATACATATTTCGTATTAAATGAAATGGAAAATAAATCATTAATTTATATCGATACCGTTTTATCAGTAAATACTTACTAGAGATTGTTCGTGGTTTTATTTGGGGTTCTATTCTTGTAACAAAAATAATTAAAATCATATCCATCTCATGAGCGAGTAGTGAGTTTGAGATGAGATTGAAACAGTTTTTAGGGTTCCGTGCCTTGAAAGGAAAAAACGGAACCCTTAAAAGATCACTTTGTTGTCCGTCTGTCTGTCCATCTGTCTGATCATCTGTCTGTCTGTTTGTCCGTCTGTCTGTCACGACCCTTTTTTCTCAGGAACGCATGGAGGTATCAAGCTGAAATTCATATCAAATACTCAGGTCTACTGTCCCTAGAAGCTGTGAAAAAAACAACTTCTAAGGCAACACAATCAAAAGATACAGCCAATTATGCCGCATTTTCGACTCTCGCAAGGGAATCAAAACCTACAGGGTACTTCCCGTAAACTCAGAATCTTGAAATTTGGTACAAAGCAACGTCAAAATTGTGAAAAGCATTTTTGATTACATCATACTGCGAAGCGATGTGCTCGACCGCCACAAAGGGTAGATCTTCCGGCCAGGTATACCACGGCTCCGACAATGTTTTTTTATTTTTTTATTTTTTTTTATTTTTATTAATTGATAAGTTCAGTTTGGGTGTACCTTCTTGTGAGTCACCGGACTGTTGCAGGAGCGTAGGGCTCTCACCGCCAATCCGACAATGTATGTGTCGGAGGTTGTTGATATATCTCCATATCGTAGAAACTTAGATAGCGTGATTCAAGATTCTAAGTGGCGCCGTCATGTGTTCGCATTGTGAACTTTTTCTTCACTCTGTGGTTCTTCTGTATGGCGATAGGTGTCGCCACAATACATTTATAATAAAAATATTTAAAAAAAACTATCGTAACTTTTACTTATATTCCTACAGGTTTGTACGGAACCCTCGGTGCGCGAGTCTGGCTTGCACTTTGCTGGTTTTTTATTACGAGAATAGGCTTGATATCTGCCATTATAATCAAAATCATTTCCCAAGATATCAAATTTATTTTCCCTTACAAATAATACATTGTTTACTTTGGCCAATATCTGTAAAAACATAGCAACTGGACATTATTTGCCCTGTCTTTCATATTCAATACGGGTAAACAAACATACAGGCGTATATATTTCGATGGTAAACAAAGCCTATTATATATTAAACTAGCGAAACCCGCGCAACTTCGTTTGCGTGTATCCCGCTTTCCCGTGGGAATTTTTAAATTTTTCTCTCCGTAAGAACCATCCTCGTACTTCAAGGAATATTCTAAAAAAAAATCAGCCAAATCGGTCAAGCCGTTTTCATGTGATGTCGTGACAACGGAAAACGGGTTTCATTTTTATATATTACTAGCGAAACCCGCGCAACTTCGTTTGCGTGTATCCCGCTTTCCCGTGGGAATTTTTAAATTTTTCTCTCCGTAAGAACCATCCTCGTACTTCAAGGAATATTCTAAAAAAAAAATCAGCCAAATCGGTCAAGCCGTTTTCATGTTATGTCGTGACAACGGAAAACGGGTTTCATTTTTATATATATAGATTATATAGATTAACGTCGTTAATATCTCTGAATAAAACGTTTTGTATCATTTTGGTCATGGACCTAGAAAAAAGGCGGGCGGAATATTGCTAAGAAAGAATTGAAGCATCCTAATGGCGGCGGCGTAACTATGTGTGAGTGTGAAATGGTTGACCGGCACGCACAGGTTCACAAAGTAAGCCGGCCGGCCGGTTCGTACGTATACGCGAGGTGGCTTACTATGGGTGCTTCACTTTTTAGTAACTTATTGTTTAAGTCCATAACAAATGTCAAAAACTATTCCACTGATACACTATCGGCATTCTTTTGAGACACGATTGAGACACCATTGAGAGTCCATTGGTGCATTTGTGTTAGTAGAATCGGGCCCCTGGTCTGTTGAATTATTTTCAAGAATAAAGTATTTGGCTGTAAATATTTTTTACTAATAGATTTAGACACGACTATCGTGCCTAGACTTCTATTTTTAAAATACCAATATTATCAGAAGCCTATGTTTTTTTAAAAATTATTTATTAAACCACAAACATGTTTACAAAGGATTTCTTATAGGGTAACAAATACTTATCTTACATTATTGTAAACACAATATCGATGGCTACTAATAATAATTTTTATTACATTTTAAGTGAAACCCGAAAAATGAATTGCCAGGAAGAACTCGGTAAGTTTTATGATAAAAGCTGAACCCTTAAATCTACCATTTGTCAACATAACAAGAGATATAGCTCTTCAAAATGGGATATAAGACATTGTAATGGGCCATAACACATTTCTAAGATGACATATTGCGTCCAAAGCTTGTGTGAAATGCAGCATACCGAACCCATAATGTAACTTTATATACAGAAGCGAAACTCGCCCATATTATCCGCTTTCTCGTGGGAAATTCGGAAAATAGTTTAACCTCCTCATAAATTTATAACACATAAAACTATATTCCGAATTTCCCACGAGAAAGTTTTTTCCTGCGGCTTAGCTCGCGTTTAATTTTATGATGACAACAAAACAACCCATAGCGCGACTTGTGGCGCCATCTATTGGCCGGCAATTGCGAATTGCAGCGCCATCTATAGTAGTCAAAACATTTTCCCATTAGAATGACATACTTTCACTGGATAAAAAGTAGCCTATGTTGGGCTCTGTACCCCTGACAATATGTGTACAAAATTTTCATAAAGATCGTCTGCTTAGTCAAGCCGTGAAGGAATAACAAACAAACTCACTTTCTCATTTATAATATTAGTTAGGATAAACCTCCTCATCGGAACGCATTACCGCAATATCGCATGCGGTAATATCGGCCGGTAAAAACGCACCTGTGTGGTAGAGGCTTAACATTATAACGAAAGTTATGTGTATGTTTGTTACTTCTTCACGCTCAAATGGCTCGGCCAATAAATAAATAAAAATAAATATAGTATAAGATCTCATCAGCCTCTATTTGTCTGCCTACACCCTTACAGGGTATCTGTAATAATTTTAATTAGTTTCTTTATAATGTGACATGTGCTGTTTAAATAAATAAACGCCACTATTCGGGTATATTGTACCCACATTGAGTGGTCGACTTGCAGCGAGATTGAGGACAATATAAATCGAATTCGTTTCCAATTGGCCACTGGTTGGTTCCAATACTTCCAATAGCATTTTCAATCAGTTGCACGAAAAGGAGATTAAAAAAGGCAATTAGTTTTTTTTGGCCGAAAATTACAACAAAAGGCCTATTCTCTGGATGATTTCTTATACATAGAAATAACGTAGACCAAATTGTTAAACATTTATTTACAAAAAATGTATTTATTATCAATCTAATTAAGAGGTATATAAGAGGTCTCGTCAGAGGTGGGCAACGCATTGGTAGCGCCGCTGGTGTTGTTGATGTCCATATGCGGCGGTGACCACTCCATCAGGTGGCCCGCGGTAAAGCTATCGCATAGTCGCGGGCTCGAACTCACTCGTGGACGCGGCCAAAAAGCACGCTGTCTCACCTAGCATCGTGTCTAAAAGAGATAGAATCAGTTATGACCACTTATGACCTAGCAGTTATTAGTCTACACGCACACAAACACCATGCCGAAGTCTGCCGAACTGAAACGACGTTATGCACGGCTTTCAACGCCGCGCGGAGTGGGGGTGTTAGGTTTTATTTTCGTTACGGAATTTCTTGGTTCGGTCGCCGCGCTCAAAGCCCACGATAAAAGCTATGCAATAGCTTAAAAAAACTAATACCCATAGTACAAGCTTTTCTTAGTTTGGGAAGAGGATCTATTCAAGTAACAAAACTCGTTCATATCTCTTGTCAATCTCATCGATATCTCGCTCAGTTCCTATTTTGTATGAGTGAGACAGAGATTGTGATTCACATTTTGATTTGAACGATATTTGTTACGAGAATAACCGTTGACGGCGTTGTGTGATTCGTCCAAAAAAAAACATAATGTACTATTGTTATGATTGAAAGTAAAAGATTTTATTTTTATTTACCCGACTGAAGAAGGATAAATGTTTTTTAAAATATAATTTTAAGCACCCAATAGTTTATTTTCCCTTTCAAATAAAACAAGAAATCTTTTATGGTTCATTCAGAAAACAATTTAAAAACAATCACTCGCCGTGGAGCCCCGCCAACCGTTTTTGTCTCATAAATTCAGCATAGAATCCAGTTACACTGGCTCCAATTTCCATAAAAGCAAGGGAGAGAGGCATACGGCTAGTTTCAGAAACACCAGTAACTAAGGTCGACATATACGGATTGCTTTTTTTATACCACTAAGGTGGCAAACAAGCGTACGGCCCGCCTGATGGTAAGCAGTCACCTTGGCCTTTAGACGATTGCAATAACGCCCTAAAAGTGGAGACCTTACTCACCGGAAGAACACAGCATGGCCGAGACCAATGCTATTTGTCTACGATCTTCTGTGAGGTCCTTCCCCAGACGGGCTGCTCCGATTTGAGCTGATTATCCTGCCTTACTTTCTTAATAAATGACAGCTTGAAGCAATCAGGACGAACTTCAAGCTGCGACTGCACAGTGTTATAGTCTTCAATATACACATTATATTGGACAGTTTGAGCAGCAGAACTGCTTCGTGAAGTCGTGTGGTGAAACAGTTACAATCTCAAGTCAATGTCAAGCTCTCAATCCATACAAAACGACGACCTCCATGGCGTAATGGTTATCACGCCAGACAGCCATCCAGGAGATTCCGGGTTCGAATCCCGGTCGTTTTTCATGATGAAAAAGGAACTTTTTCTGATTGGCCTCGGATCTTGGATGTTTGTCTATAATTATGTATTTGTTATAAAATATAGTATCGTTGAGTTAGTATCCCATAACACAAGTTTCGAACTTACTTTGGGGCTAGCTCAATCTGTGTGATTTGTCCCTTTAATTATATTATTATTATTATATTTATATACAAAATTGATTTAATTATAATTACTGCGCCTCCTGCCTATTTATTTTGTCAGCGTTATCTCTTTCAGAGGTTGCCTGGAAGAAATTGCGTAACAATAAGGCCGCCTATACTTCTATTTTTAAGTTGTCCATGTGTATTGAAATTATGGTATGTGCAATAAAGGGTTTTGTATTGTATTGTATTGTACAAAATAGGAATTGATTGTATGTTGCGTGAATTTGAGATGAGATTGCACAGGTCTGGCTCCACAGTCTGGCTCGCTTATTTGAAATCGACACACTGCTGTAATATATTCTGTGATTAATTGCGTTCTCTACCTTCTGTCTATACCAAAATGGTTTGTTTATAATGCAAATTTGGGAAAGGTTGTTTCGTTATAATTTTTTTTCGATATTTTTTTACACCTGCATTACGGTTAGAAAGGCTACGTACTCGATGGGTTGTTAAAATTACATAAGAAACGTGTGTCGACGACTATAAATAAATATTCACGATTCGAAAGTGCTTGTAATATGCCTATTTGCAAAAAATATTTGTTTTTTTTTTTTTATACCACACAGGTGGCAGACAAGCATACGGTCGGCCTGATGGTAAGCCGTCACCGTAGCCTATAGACGCTTGCAATACCGGGGGTATCACTCACGCGCTGCCAACCCTCCCAACCCCCCTAAGTGGAGCACTGGAGACCTTACTCACCGTAGGAACACAACATGGACGAGACGAGACCAATGCTATTTGGCTACGATCTTCTATAAGGTGGAGGTCCTTCCCCAGACGGGCTGCTCCGATTTGAGCGGTTTATTCGCTATGCCCTACCTCTCTTGATTTGTTAATAATAAATATATAGCTAGGGACAAATCACACAGATTGAGCTAGCCCCAAAGTAAGTTCGAAACTTATGTTATAGGAAACTCAACGATACTATATTTTATAACAAATACATATATAGATAAACATCCAAGACACAGGCCAATCAGAAAACGTTTTTTTTTTCATCATGATCCGACCGGGATTCGAAGCCGGGACCTCTTGGGTGGCGGTATGGCGTAGTAAGTAACCATTAAGCCACGGAGGTTATGATAATCATTATTAATTCCATACTTTGACTAGAGAAAGATTCTGTGAGGGTCCAGCCTCTCAACCTCTGAATGTTATTTCTTTCTTTCAAACATTTCATTTAATTAACCTACAAAAGACACAATGACTTGTCACAAAACCGGAAAATACTGGTTTGTTTTATAATATTTCCCCTAAACAAAGCCCTAAGCTTGTTGTATGTATTAACAACGTTAATTTTCAAAGAGGGCAATCAATCATAATCGGGAGATATCAACATGAATACAGATATGAGTAAAGCCTATTCAATTTTATTGGAATAAATTGTACTGTCAGTTCGGTAATACGATAATCCGACTTGAAAGGGTGGTATTATGTCATTTTTATTCGTCATACGGCTGGCAAACAAGCAAGGAAACTTGGAAAGTGGTTACCGTGAGCACAGAAATTATAATACTTTATTTATTTATTTATTTATTTTAGGATACATAACAGCCGTGAGGTAGATAGAATGGTGTTACTAACATTTTTTGCGGGCTGAAGTTGACAGTACGCCTCGATGGCGATCGAAAGGGGATTAGAGAGAGATTAGACCCATCCAAACACTGGCCAGAGTCAACGTTGCTTAACTGGCGTGTTCGTTTACAGTGCGACACATAGCGACGCCATCGAACATCTCTGCTTCGCCTATTGTATATTTTTAATTTATTTTGATTCTACCATATTATAAAGGCGAAAGTTACGCGTATGTTTGTTACTTTTCACGCTCAAATGGCTGGGCCAATATTTATGATATTTGGTATGTAGGTAGCTGATACCTTGGATTAACACATAGGGTACTTTTTGTCCCGAAAAGTACGCGATTCCCGTAGGATTTGATCAAAAATCTGATATAGATTGCGTCACTGTGCATAATGTGAACGAACTGAATATTAGAATGAAAATGAATATACATACTTTATAAGCACACTTTGAATTTCGAAAGACAAATGCAGAGTTGTGTGGTAAATAAGTATACCAATAATTATAATCTTATAAAAATAAAAGATATACTTTCGCGGGACCCTAATATTATATAGTTTAGAAATCAATGTGATAAATAAATTTTGTGTCCTAAAATCATACATTCGATAAATTATATGACTAACTGAACGTCACTACTGACAATAAAGAACAGCAATTTGCTCCTTCAAATATTCAAATGCAATTATTAATTAATACGAAACTTCATTCGTAGACAAACGCATGAAACGGCCATCATAGCTTGCCGCTACTTTAGTAAAACCTGTGGGAAGCTGGGACAAAGCGCTGGTAAATAAAAACCAAGCTTTGTTTTGTGGGCGTAACGGTTACTGACTTGCAAAAAGTTTACCTTATTCAACAAAATAATATGGCGTAATGACCAAAGAAATTAGCGTTTACGTCTAATGTTGATTTATAAGGGTGTAGAGACTGCATACTTTCTGAATTTCGTGGGATAAACTTAGACTTTTAATTTTAATACTAGTTTTAGTTAATAATGGTGCTAATTCTGTTGCACATTTACCTAGACTAAACTAATTTTGACAGGACTAGAAGTGTTGCTATCCTTGTCACTAAGACATTGTCTTATAGGACGCGAATGCGCGATCATCGTTGGATGTCGCGAATTTTACTCGTACAAACTTGCGATCGCGCGACGCTTGGGCGCACGCTTATGAACACGCGATGGTCGCGTCGCTTACTCGCGCGATGATCGCGGATTCGCGTCCTATTAGGACAATGCCTAATTGTAAACCAAAGAAGGACAACACCACCTTTGGTCCTGTCAAAATTAGTCTAGTTAAATGCACAACAGAATTAGCACCAATGTGTCTTAATTTTATTTTAATAAGAATCGTCGTCCCATCACAACTTTGCAGCTTGCCCACAACACAACTGTCAGATAATATAAACCACTAATTATTGGGGTTGTCAATAAGAACAGCCTTTTATTAGTGGTTCACTGGAGAGCAAATAAACCGAGCCACCCGCTACCTTGGAACTCTATTTCGATTTTCCCAAAAAGTATAAATAAATAAATGAATAAATAAATGTATAGGGACAATTCATACAATTTGAGCTAGCCCCAAAGTAAGTTTGAAACTTGTGTTATGGGATACTAACTCAACGAAATTATAACAAATACATATATAGATAAACATCCAAGACCCGAGGCCAATCAGAAAAAGTTCGTTTTTCATCATGACCCGACCGGGGATCGAACTCGGGACCTCCTGGGTGGCGGTCTGACGTGGTAACCATTACGCCACGGAGGTCGTCGAGTATAAAACATACAAATAATAAAGTTATACTTACCTAAAGTCCTGGACCTAGAAAAAAAGGCGGACGGAATCGTGCTAAGAAACAATTGAAGCACCCTAATCGCGGCCGCTATGTGTGAGTCTGAAATGGCTGACCGGCAAGCACACATTCACACCATAGTATACGCGAGGTGGCTTACTATGGGTGCTTCAATTTTTAGTTTCAGTTATGTTGTCCGCCTTTTTTTTAGGTCCATGCCTAAAGTAATTGTACATACACTTTATCCCAAGGGCCACGGGTTCGAATGCTGCGCAAGGCAAACATTTTTGTGCATGAACATGTCTGTTTGGCCGGATGTTTTCTATGTATGAAAATATTTATTCACAAAAAAAGTATTTAAGTATATTTATCAGCAATCTAGTACCCACAGTACAAGCTTAGTTGCTTAGTTTGGGACTAGATGGCGTTGTGTGATTCGTTCAAGAGTATTTATTTAAAACAAAACTTTGAAGTAGATACCTATTTTATAAAATTAAAAGAATATTTTTTTTATTGGTCGTAAAATTCTATTGTTTGTTGATTTTTATGGTTTTGTCCTCACGCTCCTTGCCAACTGTCGCCGCTATAAAATTTAGGTTATTCTTATAAGAAACAAACCATAGTATTCGCTGGGTGCAAAGCGGGGAGTAGGGACAGACGAATCGATCGCAGCGCCCGCCGTGGCTAAAAAAGGAACTCGCGGCGGATGTCATCCTTGCGTATACATAGTGGAGTGTTGTTGTTTATTGTATTTCGTTAAAAATAAAGAAATATGGGTCACGATACCTGCTGTGTTGATAACTGTAAAAACACTGGCGTAAACAGTGCTTGTAAATTCTACAAATTTCCACAAGCACGTTGGAAACAAGAAAAACGAATGAAATGGATAACAGCCGTCAAGAAGAAAAAGTAAGTTTACCTATAAAATAACACTTTTATTGTTTAATTATCCATGTAGTATGAGAATGTTAAGTTAAGTTTACAATAAACGATTTTAAATACGACGTTTCATTGAAAATATTTCTTTGTTTATTTTACTATTCGTAATGACAACTCGCCATTTGACACTTCAGAGTCCGCCTAAAGTTCATCCGCTAGTTGGCGCTGCCGTCGCGCACCCAGCGAATACTAATATTATAAATGTGAAAGTATGTTTCTTTGTTTGTCACGTCGAAAGCAATGAACGGATTGAGATGATTTTTATATTGGGGATAGTTTAAGATCTGGAGAGTGACTTATGACTTTTCCCATGCGATAAAGAGATTCCCATGGGAAAATTTACTGACATTTTCCCTTGACCACGCGGGCGGAGCCGCGGAATTATAAACGTTATTTTCATAGTATAAAGTTCAATACCGATTGAAAACAATAGGGTTATTTCCAGGGTCAAAATAATTACATTATAAATAGTCCGTATTTTAGATTATAAAAAAATATTGTACACGTATTTTTTCTATTTTCGATTAAACAAAAAATAACAAAGATACAAGGCATAAAAATTTATGAGTGGGGTCTACGACGTCACCCCGTGCGAAAAAATGCCACACGGTGTGACGTCACACGTAACTTTAATGGCCTAATATTATTAGTAAGTAGTATTAGTCTAATTTACAAATGAAAAAATGAGTTGCCTTTATTTTTGAATAATCTAAAAGACGGACTAATTAAATTTTTTACGGCAACTAGCCCATTGTCAGGCCCTGTGCAGGTGGTAGGTAGTAACCTTATACCTCTAACTAACCTATAAATCTCGGAAACTAAGATTGCTAACTTAATAAAATAAATAGGTAGACAAAATAATTATAAATAATAAATTAAAATGAAAGTAATAAATTTTTAAGTCACTACATTTTATTTATTAAAAATTACATAATGAAAAACTGCTGATCTCGCCTTAAAACACCTCCGTGACGTAATGGTTACCACGCCAGACCGCCACCCAGGAGGTCCCGGGTTCGATCCCCGGTCGGGTCATGATGAAAAACGAACTTTTTCTGATTGGCCTCGGGTCTTGGATGTTTATCTATATATGTATTTGTTATAAAATATAATATCGTTGAGTTAGTATCCCATAACACAAGTTTCAAACTTACTTTGGGGCTAGCTCAATCTGTATGAATTGTCCCTATATATTTATTTATTTATTTATTTTATTTAAAACAATAAGGAAACATGACATTTTTGTACAACAATACGATTTTCTTGAAGCTTCAATTCAAGAAAATCATATTGTTGTACAAAAACACAGTAACACATTCTGTGGTAACACAGTAAACCAGAAACCTTTTATGGAGTGTTTGAGCAATTATTATGAAATGGGCTAGCTCGACCGGGGAAGTACCACCCTCTCACAGAATATCGACGTGAAGCAGCAATGCGTTTCGTTCCAACCTCCTTGGCGGACAACGCATTGGTAGCGCCCTTGGTGTTACTGATGTCCATAGGCGGCGGTGAACGCTTTCCATCAGGTAGCTCGCTTGCTTGTTTGTGTACTAAATACAAGTTTTTGTGACGCTTAAATTTTTTTTAAATGTGTTTTGGGTAAATAATTAAAGAATCAAACTTTTCGCCTAAATTACAGTCACCCTACTCATATTATAAGCAAAATAATGAATAATGTAGCAATTTATCACGATTCCGTACTAAATGGTGCGAAAAAAAAAACAAAAAATAATATGAAATAATCTACCAAATTGTTTTTTATTGCTCCTTTTATAACTTAATAAGACTTATTATTAAATATTTCGGCAATTTTTTGGGCGAAATTATGATTGATGATTTGTTACTGTTATTATGCTTTAGAAATATGACGTGCATTGTTCAAAGTGATGGTTTTAAACGCAGGTCACACTGGGAGCGAAGCCAATGAAAGAGTGTGGTAAATATGTATGCGATGCCCACGGACACCCGCTGACCGGCGGGGTTGCGGATCACCAGTGAACGCGACCCCGCCACGTGAAGGCGGAGAAGGTGGCAGACAGGTTTTTAGTCGGTATCCCTCATTGGCTAGAGAGGTGAGCCCGACAGACCCCCGTCGCTTCCCCAAGTGGCGGGACATGCAGTAATGCATTTTGCTGACTTAAAAAAAGGGGCGGAAATATGAATCATCATCATCATCTCAGCCACAAGAAGTCCAAATATGAATCAAGTTTTCGAAATATTGTAGTGTAGTTTTCTGAATTTTAATTTATCAACAGTTGAACGAATGATTGGCCCCACCCAGCCAACAATAGAGAACAGTGCAGAGGAGGTTTTTACCCCAACAGGGATCCACACGACATTAAAGTAACACTAGATAATAAGTTACGTGTACTAACCTGTGACTAACACTCAAATTGTAAAGTATTTTTAAACTACCTTTTCCCCGCGGCTTCGCTCGCGGTTAATTTTATGACATAGATCTCGTTTGAAAACAAAACAACCCAAGGCGCGACTTGTGGCACCATCTCTTGGCCGACATAGCAATTACCGCGACACCTATAAAATAGAAAAAAACCGGGCAAGTACGTGTCGGGCCACGCACAATGTAGGGTTCCGTATTTGCTACGCTTTGCTTGATGCAGATGAGTACAATGCCATATTCTATGACATTTTTAAATTTTCATCAATGAAATTTTGTTTTATAAGTACGTCGGCTATTACTCGGTAACTAGTAGAGCCTACTAAACCGTAATAGTTTTCATTGCACATGATACAAAGTTCTAAACACAAGACTTTCGGAGATAGGGGGGACCACCATGCAAAACGAAAATTGACACGATAAATGTAAATAATTCCGAAACGGATTATTGTATCGAAAAATGTTCTTCCCCTCAATGATTTGAAGAGACCTATCTAACGATACTCCACAAGATGGGGTGGGGGCGAAAAAAATTTCATTTTCATTTTTTTTACATGTAGGGGTACAATATTTTTCAAAATTTTGTTCCAGCACTTTGTTACCATTGTTAATATGTGTATACATACCAAATTACATATTTCTAGCATTAAGCGTCTAGGCGGTAGACCGCGGACAAACAGACAGACGGACATGGCGAAACTATAAGGGTTCCTTGTAGTTTACTACGGAACCCTAAAAAAGGACGTGTTGCACTGCACTCCGGGAGTGCCGGCAGAAGTGAAAGTTGTGCATTTTTGAATATTTTGGAATGGTTAGGGAATCCTACGCTCTTTCGATCGTTTTTTCCCATCTAAAAAAAGTGCCAAGCGCCGCTAAAGAAGTTTTCACTTCAAAATTTTTTTCCCATTGGAATGACATACTTTCACGGGATAAAAAGTAGCCTATGTTGGGCTCTGTACCCCTGACAAAATGTATACAAATTTTCATAATGATCGGCTGATTACTCAAGCCGTGAAGGAATAACAAACAAACAAACTCACTTTCTTATTTATAATATTAGTTAGGATGTGGAAATTAAAAGGCTTATTATTATTAACTTTATATTCAAAATGAACTTTGTAATTACAAAGTTTTATAACGATATGCTTATATTATTAGTTAACAATCTTTGTTTTTGTTGTATACCCTGGTGACCTCTTTCATTGCTTGACTTGGGAAAACTTAAAATACATATTAAGTTTTCCCAAATCTCTCAGATTTACTGATATTTGGTGGCCAGTACGCACAATTAATCAAAGGAAATTAGAAATACACAGAGCTCCATTTGAGGGAGATGCCAGGGTTGGCAACGCGTGAGTGATACCCTCCTCGGTATTGCAAGCGTCTATACGTCTATAGGCTGCCTGCGGTGATGCTTACCATCATGGGGGCCGTATGCTTGTTTGCCACCTTTGTGGTATATTTTTTTTTCTAAAATACATCAATTTAGATTCTCCATATTGATATAAAAGATCGGACTTCATATTCAATTGTCGGACACCGGATATTAGCTGCTGTTGTAAATTTTTTATTCGGATATGAATGTTTTATATCAGAAAATATTCGATTTCAAATTTTAGATAGATAATATGTAAAAGCCGTACTTTTTTTTTTTACTACTAAGTTGGCAAACAAGCATACGGCCCGCCTGATGGTGTAAGCATCACCGTAGCCTACAGACGCTTGCAATACCGGGGGTATCACTCACGCGTTGCCAACCCTCCCAACCCCCCCTTTTTGGCGTTTGCTAGAGCGAGATAGATAAGCGAGAGAGACCATTTTTTCTTCCTATACACGCTATCGAGCTGTATCGGCCTGACGTCAGTCGTGTTAAAAACAAAATCTCCTTTTTTTTTTTTACAAAATTTAAGGTTTTTAAGTGTAGTTTTGGCGTTAATTAGACGTGTCTGGATGTAACTCAAACAAAAAGGAAAATCCACAAAATTATATATCTTGCACACACGTACATTACACGCACAATAGTGTATTTTGTTTTAGGTTTCGCCTTAATCAAACCATTGCCGATCTATACGCTAGTATATACTAAATCTATGGTTGTCAGTTTATCATGTTATTATGTATTTTTATTAAAATTAGCATTATAAGCATCTGATAGTGTGAAAAAATAGTTTCTAATTTGTACAAAAACTATACGTTTATAAAAAAAGTCTTGTGTTTCACTTTAGAATAATTGTAAAATTCTTTAGAGAAATTCTTTCATCGTATTAACGATTTATATAATAAACTGCGAAAATCTTCAAACTCCGCATAAATGTTTATCGTGTCGAGAATCGAAACTGCACATCACTACATAGTATAAAACAAAGTCGCTTTCTCTGTCCCTATGTCCCTATGTCCCTTTGTATGCTTAAATCTTTAAAACTACGCAACGGATTTTGATGCGGTTTTTTTTAATTGATAGAGTGATTCAAGGGGAAGGTTTTAAAGTATCAAACATTCCAAAATTCCCACGGGAAAGCGGGATACACGCAAACGAAGTTGCGCGGGTTTCGCTAGTCGATATATATAACACATCTGTCACTATGAGCTTTATGTCCACTCATTACTATCTTCACGGACTGGCAACTTTGCGAAAAGCTCGGAAATGTTATGGGTAGACTGAAAATTACGTAAAGTTCTGCTGGAACGAACGAGTTTGATGGGAAAACTTTGCCGTAAATAATATTGTGACGCGGATGAAAACTGTATCAAAATTTTATATATTTTCCGCTGTTAGTGATAGTTAGTTTATTAAACTGTCTCATAAAAAGGTTATTACAACACGAGTGTATTACTGTAATCAAAGTACCTAGTAAACAATACTAATCAAATTGTATTGTAACAATACTAATGAAAAATCCTTTCTTACACCCCTAGACGTCGTAAGGAACCTACATTCAAAATTTGGAATCTCTAGACACAGCGGTTTGGGCTGTGCGTTGATATATAGTTAAGTCAGTCAGTCAGTCATTACTAAAACAACCTCCGTGGCGTAATGGTTACCACACCGGTTCGCCACCCAGGAGAACCCGAGTCCCGGGTGAAAAACGAACTTTCTGATTGGCCTGTGTCTTGGATGTTTATCTATAACTAGCTTCTGTCCTCGGCTTCGCCCGGGTGGCCCACTAACAATTAGTATATTTTTCTTCAGAAACAAATTCCGGTCCGGTCCGGTTCGGTCCGGTCCGGCACGGCCCGGTACGGTACGGTTCCATCGGTTTTGTTTGAATTGGGCCACGCGTTTTGGTTTCTTCATACAAACTTTGACACCCCATTTCGCCTCTTTAGGGGTGGAATTTCAAACAATCATCAAATCATCAAAAAAATCCCTTCATAGTGCTCCCCTAGTATACTCAAGGAACATTCTCTTTAATTTCAAGTCTATAAGTCCAAGGGTTTAGGCTGTGCGTTACCTGTCAGTCACCCTATCACGGTATTGCTTTATATGTATAAATAGATGTATTTGTTATAAACATAGTAACGTTGAGTTAGTATCCCATAAAACAAGTCTCAAACTACTTTGGGCCTCAATCTGTGTGATTTGTCCCTATATATTTATTTAATATTATATGAAACTTAAATTCGCAATCTCCTTACAAAGCCACCTATCGGCCAATATATTATCAAAAGATCTTACCTGAATCCCTTATTTTAAGGGCCTTGAGGGGTCCAAGTACCCTATTAAAGAACTGTCTGGGCGTCCGTCAATTTGAAAGATCCAAGGAAAATATTACGTTATTATAAAGAAGTATTTTAGCTTTATTTTAATACAATATTTTTGGAATAAATTTCTTTATTCAGCGCCTTCACGATTTTCTCTTTTTCAAATTTTACTCGTTAGAATTAAATATTTATCAGTGTACAAACGAACTTGACAATAAAATGAAATGATTATTAGATCGTTGTCCTACGATGATATCAAAAAAGAAAATAAACTACGTTATATACTACCACCATTTCGGGCACAAGCAAAATGGCCACCGGTAAAAGAAATGGCGAAAGAAACCCGGTTACGGCCTTTTTTTGTCATTTAGCAATTTTTTTTTTCACTCGTTTGTTACAATGTATGAGTACATTTATAAGAATAAATAAAATACAGATCCAGGTACATAGTAATACAGTGCGTTCTACACACGCATCATTAATAAAATAAATTCGTTCAAATACACGCAAACGAAGTTGCGCGGGTTTCAATAGTATGAAATAAAATGAGCGAGATAGTTAAGTACTTGAGATAGGCTTGTGTATCACTGTGTACATTTGAAGTGATGATTCCTTACAGCCAATCAGCAGTTCATTCCATTTCATCATATATGTACAAGTTTACAGTGAACGCCGCCAGGGGGCAGCATTTACCATGCAAATTAAACCATCTGGTACTGGATCTAGCATTTTAAATGGCTTTCAACTCTATCTCGTCAATATAAGATTCAATTTGCTGTGACAAATAGTAACCAAAGACTTTGTAGTGCCCAATGGACGCAGGAGTAATTCGACTCAATTTTAGACTTAAAAAATAAGTTAATGGTGCTAATTATGTTGTACATTTATCTAGACTAAACTAATTTTGACAGGACCAAAGGTGTTGCTGTCCTTCTTTGGTTTACAATTAATGACAAGTATAGAAACACTTCTAGTCCTGTCAAAATTAGTTTAGTCTAGATAAATGTACAACAGAATCAGCACCAATGTCGCACTAAAATTGGTAATTATGTACATAAACGTGAATGTTCATTTCATCCGTGGCAGCCCGGTGGTTGGTAGTGATCCTTCGGCACCAGAGGCGGTTTCGCTTCCTGATCGGGCCAAATATTTTTATATTATAATGTTGACATGGCCCGGTGGCACAGAATTGATAATAGTACTACGTACAGAAGATCCACTCCGCAAAATCAATTAAAGAAATAGGGAATCTCGCTACGATACAATAAGGTGCAATTCAGTTCGCACAGCGCACACAACCTACAGTTATATTTGCCTCTCTTTCTATCGCTAGCGGCGCTCGTGCCGGTTGCTTGAGACGAAGATACCCGCCGGGCAGGTCAGTGGGACCCCCCTGGTAATATGTATTTATTTACAAAAATAAAAGTATATAAGTATATTTATCAGCAATGTAGTATCTATAGTACTTTGCCTAGTTTGGAACTAGATGGCGTTGTTCGATTTGTCCGAGAATATTTATTTATTTTAAGTATTTACAATAACTTAGATAGATAGATAGATAAAATATGCTTTATTTGCAAATCACAAAAACAGGACACAGTATACATAGATAATAGACTAGAGAAATTGCAACAAGGCCTTATTGCTACAATCTTTTCAAGGCACTAACTATCGAGTGGAAGAAAAAAATGCAAAATGACAAAAAAGGCCGTAACCGGTTTTCTTTCGCCATTTCTTTTACCGGTGGCCATTTTGCTTGTGTCCGAAATGGTGGTAGTATATAACGTAGTTTATTTTATTTATTTAAACAAGTTGTAAATTACAAGAAAAAGATGCCTGTGAAGGTCTAATTTCTGAAATAAACGATTTAATTCATTTCAAGCTTGTTCCTTCCTTATCCACTGGGCTATTAGTCCCGTAGTCCCATAAGATTTAGATCAAAGAACATGTTATTCAACATTTACTAACAGTTCATTACAAAAGAACGGAACGTACGACCTTCCCTAAGGACAGGCGGTAATTTGAAAATCAATGATTGTTTTAGATGCTATTTTCCTTGTAAAACTGAAACATTTACTAATAAAGAGCGCTAAGTTCGTGTTTAGGTTTCTAAAGTTAGGCTTGACTTGATTGTATTATAGGTTCCAGACAACGGATATATTATAGTAATAGTAGATTTTACAACAAGTGCACAAAAGGAATCATTTCTATCCGAGTTCGGCTCGGGCTGATAGTAATGTCGAGGATAAAAATGGTTTTGTGGACGAGTTATAAACTCTGCTTTTCACTTCGATTGCGAGGAAATAAAACAGTAGTAAAACATAACATTTCTTTATTTAAAATTCAAACTAAAATTAGTACAGTTTCGAATACTGAAGGAAATTTCACTTCTCAGTTTTTCACTTCTCATGCTGTGAAATTGCTTATTTGTGTAGGATATAGGCTGCATAAAATCTATTAATTACAACCTATTAATTCAAAAGAACACTTTCCGAGAACGTAGATACTAGTTTTTCTTCTCTCCAATTTACAAAATTATCGTAAACTTTGAGATATTTTTTCGAGAGACTTTGGCGGTAATATCTGTTGCTCAGCTCTCTGTGCATTAATTTCCATAAGCGTATTAGGAGAGAGTGCTAAATCCTCTTCGTCACTGGACATTTTTAACAATTTTAGCAGATCGTAGAAATTAATAAACGCACGAAAAAACAGGAAGAAAAACTAAACGTGGTGGATTTTTACGTCCAAACCTGTCCCTCATTAAGGAATATAAGGAACTCATGGAAGGTGAGGCCTTTGCTTAGTAGTGGATGAGGAAACAATAGTACTGAAGGACTCTATACTAAATTTATACGATGCACAGACTTATTTAGTATCTATTTTGAAAATATTGTTGAGAGAAAAATGTCACCTTCCTGCCCCAGGTAGGATTCGAACCCAAGTCCCCCTCGATGGGCCGAGTGCTCTTTCCAATTGAGCTACTGGAAAGGTTAGTACAGATATTTCGAAAAGCGTTCGGCTATGAATGCTGTTAAGCAAGCACATTGTTTTAGTGTGCGTGACCGATTTGATAAGCGTTTCCCAGGTTCCGCTCACTAAAAGCTAAGCATGGTGCAACTGACAATATCAATGGTGATGAAATTTTACATGCGTTAAGGCGCAGTTTAGTGAAATTAGCTATTGAGTCTCCGTTCGTGTTTTTTCAAATGCTAAATCCATTAATATATTCATGGTTTAGATTGCAATTGTCCGATCTCAATTTTACAAATCCCCAAAGTGTTTGAGAAAGGAAATTGGGAACTCGAATAATTTCTTTGTCCCAAATTTTTGTGCCGGATTCAGATCCTGTCGAAGTGAGCCGTGTTAGACATTCATTAAACATGATACTTGAAAAGTATGTTTAGAGCTCGTGTATTTGTTTGCCCTTCACATAAAAAACACCAATGAAAAGAATTGGTCGCACACACAGTTATAACATGTGTGTAAAAATTTATAGTTTTAAGTTGCCAGAACATAATTAAAATATTACCTTTTAATAAATTTAAATCATGTATAACTAATACATTATTACAGAAAACTTACTACTCGGTCAATGATTTTTTAAATGATGGAATTGAAGTGACATTTTATTTTGTTTGATTATAAGATATTTAAATTGCAATATGTCTTAAAATTATGAAATTTATGTAGTAATTCTAAATGACATTGTTAATTTTGCACGCCAAATATGTTGGCAAAATATGTGAAACTTTTAATTATTTATTTTAACATCCTTGTATCAACCATATTTTATGCAAATAAATATATATTCATTATTATTAACTAAAACGGGGCTTGAACGCGCACTAAAACTCAACTCAATGCAACTCTGTCGAAACGTCGGGTGAAAAAACAAGTAAGTTTTAGTGCGCGTTCAAGCCCCGTTTTAGTTAATATTAATAAACGCGAAAGTTTAAAATATACAAATATATATTCATTCATATATTCACGAACAGACGAACAGCGACGAATTCTATCAAACGTGTTGTTTACCAAGAAATGAAAAGCGACCAATTCTATGAAAAAGGTAATTCTTTCATAGAATATTTAGAAAACTCATAACATACTTATATTTACTCTAAATCAGTAATCAAGAATCGTTTGCCAACCTCTTACATGAAAAAATATATTTAACTAGTTTTTCCCCGCAGCTTCGCTCGCGGTTAATTTTAACACATACCAAGATCTCGTTTGAGAAAAACAACCCATGCCACGGCGCGACTCGTGGCGCGATCAGATATAACATAATGTTTAACTTATTGTTTAAGTCCATAACAAATGTCAAAAACTATTCCACTGATACACTATCGGCATTCTTTTGAGACACGATTGAGACACCATTGAGAGTCCATTGGTTCATTTGTGTTAGTAGAATCGGGTCCCAGTTGGCCGACATTAATAGTTTTGTAGCGCCATCTATGGTAAATCTGTAATTTCTTTCAGACTGAATTCAAAATGGTTTTCATTAACTTTTACAAAATAACAAACATTTAAATGTACATTAGTTATTAGTTAGAAAGAACAGTCAGCACGAAAAATGTGAAATTAACACCAAAAGGCGGCCTTTCTGAATATCTCGAATAAACATCCGTTTGACTGCACCGGAAGTTGGTAGAAACGTTCGAAATATTTCATTCTGCTGTAATGGTGAGACCTGATCGGCATTTCATTACAAAATGAAAATAAAAAAATTGTTAAGGTTGAGACACCTTTTTAGATATTGAGTTCCGTATGGTTTTATTTCTACTTCATCTAAATAATTAAGTCTATTCTCGTTACAAAAACAGTGAATACATAATTACAAATTTACGTCCCATCTCGCTCATTTCATATTTAGTATGAGCGAGATAGCTTTTGTCATTGAAGTTACGTTTTAATTGTATTTGTTACGAGAAAATACCCCCTGTTTCAAATATCCAGGGGCCCGATTCTACTAAACAAATGCACCAATGGACTATCAATGTTAAACATTATGTTATTGTTTAAGTCCATAACAAATGTCAAAAACTATTCCACTGATACACTATCGGCATTCTATTGAGACACGATTGAGACACCATTGAGAGTCCATTGGTGCATTTGTTTAGTAGAATCGGGCCCCAGTACAGTCGTCAAATTTCATCGTATCACTCACGCGTTGCCAACCTTCCCAACCCTAGGGGGGTGACGCTCTGGAGATCTTACTCACCGTAGGAACACAACATGGCCAAGTCGGTGCAATGGCCAAGTCGATGCAATAACGACAATCGATTTTCTATTATTTCTTTAGATAAAATACAGTGAGTTTTTTCCATTTCCCCGCGGAACCCAAAAGCGAAGTACACTCAATAGCAAATGAGGGTCACGTACTGTTCGGAATCCTATGAAATATTTGTAGGGAGACACGTCGGCGACAGACCTCCAACGGAATTTATAATGCGTGTACCCTGTACTTCAGACCATTCTCACCGTGAGACATACTATCACGTAAATAGTACGAGTCAAAGATGTTTGACGTGCGAAAATTCTGATTTGGGCTAACCTAACGATACATTAAATTAAATTAGAGGTACGAAGTAGGTCTTTCTAGCTATAGACTTTTATCATTACCATTTTAAAAGAGCAAGTGCTAAGTTTGTTGACAGTTCATATGTACAAATCTCTGAACTGGTGGTTGCAAAAAAATATGGCGATTCGAAAGATCTTGTAATAGATAGGCCTATTTGGATGGGTCCACGGATACTCGCCGGCAGGGTTGCGGAAGTATCACCAGTGCCCGCGACCCCGCCACTGTAATGGTGAAGAAGGTGGCAGGCAGTCAGGTTTTTGGTCGGTATACTTATTGGCTAGAGAGGTGAGCCCGACAGAACCCCGTCGCTTCCCCAAATGGCGGGAGATGCAGTAATGCATTTTACTTTAAACAATAAAAGGCCTATTTGTATATTTTTATTTTTTCAGATAACTTTTTCCTCTATAGTGCTACAACTGCTACAGAATACAGTAAACAATGAAGTCAAGGAACCCGTAGGTGATCCCACACGGCACCGCCGCGGTAAACAGTGAAGCGGTTATTGCCCTTTATTATTTTTACAAACAGAAGCGTGATTGCACACTTTAAATTATTACGATCTAACTTACCGGCTAATAAGTAATTTTAATTTAACTTCTTAAATGTTGCCTAAGAATAATGTCCATTGACTTTTCTTAGTGTCTGTCAAGGTGAAACTCTTTGTTCTTGTGTTTAAGTTATATCCATTATATGCTAGGGCGCATTTAGACAACGCGAAAACTTGAACGGCCATAACAGAAGTACGGCCGCCGCAATGATACCGCTCTGCAACTGCACGAAAATTTATGAATAAATGAACATTTTCGAGCAGTCCGCGTACAGCAGCGGCCGCGAGCAATTGTTCGAGTCGGCAAAACGCGCCCTTTCCAACGCTCGATCGGCGGTGCCTCGTACACGGGGCGCCGCATAACCGCTCGAACAGGCGGTAAACCGTCAAACCGCACGGCGCACCGCTGCGAAATCCGTTTAACCGCTCATGCCCTCCGCAACGGTAACGTACTATGAATATTATGCATAGAAAGCACTCATATGTATATTATTTCATACATTAACCTATTTTCATATGTTTTAGTGTATAATTTTGCGAAAACATGAATAATATGTAATTTCCCCAATTTTAAGAGCAAAATATTTTAGTTGAGACCTTCCTATAGGAATTAAGCTTATAAACTTTATAAGCTTTTACGGGCTTTGGAGGTAAAGTGCTAATAAAGTTATACTTCATTAAATTCAACCTATTATTAGTTCGATAGAAGCCACTATAAATTGGGATGTTTCGAAATGAGGAAGTAAAATACATATTACGTCGCCATTTGTTTTACCAGTGGTCATTTTGATTTTGTTTCCGAAATGAAATTGGAGTTTATAGTATTTTAAATTACACAAATCATTTATTACGGTATGTAATCTCTGATAAGAGAACTTGTTTGTAAAAACGAAAAACACTTCCATGAATAAACGTTTAAAATTTTTGAATCTCATGAATATCACTAGTTTAACCTTCTCATTAAAAGCTGCTCGTGCGTCGACAGTTTTTGGTAAAATTCGTCGCTGTTTATGCGTCGAAAACGTACTGTCGACGCAAAAACAGCGACCAATTAAAAAAAAACAGTGGTTCGCCCAATGATTTAAATTGCACAAAAGGGCAAATCACGAATTTAAATTATCATTTCACTTTATTGAGCACAATATACTAAAACTAAACTAAACATATTAATATAAACAAATTATAATGAATCTAAAACTAAAAACCTTAAAAAATATAATAAAATAAATAAAATATATTATTAAAAGGAGTCCCTTTAGGCAAGGTTCCGAAGATACTGGCAGCGTTCCCCCTTTGAATAGCTAGACTAATTCTTTGTCCGAGGTAGCTGCCAGCTCTTCGGTCTCCTGTGATGTCGAATTTAAATTGTTTTTTATTGCATCAAACTAATTACTTTCTTTCAGGACAAGCCCACCACATATTCCTACCGTTGTGTCTCCTGTATACTCAGGATCAACAACGGAGACCTCAGATTGACAATAAGCAATGTACTTTATTGACGTACCGGGGGAGAACTACCAGCTGTCTTGGAACTCACAACGAAAAACAGAAATAAATTACCATTCACACATCCATTTTATTGATTAATTTCGCTACTTTTGCGACCAATAAGCACTTTCCGGGACTTGTAAATTGAACATAGTGGGTGAAACACTGAAACAGAACGACCGACACAGCGGAAATTTCTAAAGAGGTCTGTCTATAAATCTACTTCATGCTGGTGAAAGATTTTTTTGTCTAACAGTTTCAGAGTAATTTAATAACAAACAATTGTTGTGTTTTCATCCCTAACAATCAGGACGTTTTTTAAAATCAGTAATAGACCACGTTTTTTTTAACCTGTGTATTGTTTAGTGTTTTAGAATTTTTTGTGGTTTTTAACAAAAATATCTGCCTGTTTAGGTATGCTTGTATAATGCATTATTGCCGCGTGGAATTAGTTTTATGAATACTTAGGAAACCAACAGGTCAGTGCATTTTTTTTAAATAAACTATTTTTAAACTAAACCTTTAAAAAAACGCATGTCCCTACAATGTTTTTCAGAAGTATGGGTACGGTGACATTTGGGATTTGAATGGAATTTACAGGGAATTAAAAATAAATGTATCATTAATAATGCAAATTAGAATTTACTACTTTTTTGTAGTCGCTTATTCTTCACTCTTTTTCTATTTCTTTTTGTACTTCGCGGTTTTTTGTTTCGAATAAAACATGCGTGAAATGGAATAACTCAAACGTCACCGTACCCATGCTATCTGAAATACACTTTATGTACCAAACATGAAACTTTCGGCTGTGTCGGTAATTTTTTTTCACTCTGTATAGTCAAATTAAGAACAAGTAACCCTGTATACATAGAAGTCATCAGAATTTAATACAAAGTCAAAATTTAGTTACTGAAATTAATTTACGTTTGAAATTATACTGAATACAAACAAGATACATTCCCCCTTTGTAACTTTATTATTATAATGGAACTTTGTTTGAAGATGTGTTAAATATAATTATACAATATCATCTTTATGCAATATAATTAATTTTGACGAAAATCCAACTGAAAATTGGCCTTGTGCTTCCGTCGATGTTTCCGGGACTTAATTCACATGTAACTTTTTGAAGTGAAAACTTCTTTAGCGGCGCTTGGCACTTTTTTTTAGATGGGTAAAAAATGTTAAACTCGCGTCAGATCCGTAGCCTGATCGAAAAAGCGTAAGATTCCCTAATAACCGTTCCAAAATATTCAAAAATGCACAACGTTGATGTTTAAGTTTTCACTTCTGCCGGCACTCCCGGAGTGCAACCCGTCATTTTTTATGACATACAAGCAAACAAGCAAGTGAGTCAAGTCTGTGATGTTTACCTGACGGTAAATGGTTACCACCGAACATCAGTAACGGCAGAGGCTCACAGCCCGGTGGTGCGTTGGTACTTTGATAGTAATTAAACCTTTGGCAACAGAGGTCGCGGGTTCGACTTCCGATCGGGCAAACAAATTATGTGATTGTATTCTCGAGTATATAGTAGCTCGGCTCTACCACCAAAAATATATTTGTTATAATCTGCTGATAGATTTGAGCATTCACTTGTAATGAGCATTCTTGCGAATGTTACATCACAGAGAAATTACGAGAACATTTTAGCGAGCACTCTATCGAACGTTCTGGCGAGCATTCTAGGTTCAGATTAGTTTGCCACCATCTTCTGTTCGCTAGAATGCTCATGATGTTCGTAGCAATATTTGGCTCTATGCTCAGCTCGGCTCGTGGCTCGGCTTCAGTTCGACAAATATAAAAACGGGGAATGCTCGATGTTCTGTTACAAGTGAAAGCTCAAGTCTATCAGCACCTTTAAATACACATAAATTTTTAATCGTAAACTTGCAAAATATCAAAATGTACCTACTTACAACGTAAAATAAATTATTACATTTTTCTTAAGATAAAACAAATAATATTAATTCGAAAATATTATAATCGAATTCCGAATTTATAATAGTGAAATATTTTTGTAAAATTTTCCTATGTAAAAATTCATAATTTTCCTGTGTAATATGTGAAAAATTGACACGAGAACGGTCCTGGAATTTCGATAAAAACTAGTTTTCAATTCGCAGCTGGTGTATAGCGGTTTTTAATAGTGTGTTCTCGTGGTTGACACAATAATATATATATAGTTTCTGAGAGATATAATAGTTCCTACTATCGGTTATTCGAACTTTTTGCTACTCGCTCACGTCACTCATCAAAAACAATGCATTGTCAGAGTTTCACTACTTAATATCGGAATTCAGATATTTCAAAGTAAACTATTCACAATATTAATCTGTGCCGTAGTTATTCGAAATTAAATGGTCTTGTAATACAGTTTGTCGAAACTCAAATTTTAGGTCAATCCAAGTATTTTTAATTTTTTTTTAAAGTCGGGTGCTCGGTTTATTTTCTATCTTTAGGTATATTAGGTGTCTATAGTTTCAAGGTAACGTGATATATCTGTTATGCTTGGCAGTCTGTCTATAAGTGCGCTTACACTTTCCCTACACATATTGTATCATCTTTATGCTTCTCCTTACAAATATTTTATCATCTTAAGAACAATCTTTCTTCGGCTTTCCTCTTCCATTACTCCAATCCAACCTCATTACCCGTTTTGTCACATATCTTTCATCTGGAAATAATCCGCATTACGCCAAAACCAAGCAAGGCGATTTCCCTCATCTTATCTATCAAAGGGGCTATTCCAAACTCATACATAGGATGTTACATTTGAATGTGGACATTATTTTCGACATGTTACATCAACATAAGAATATTTAGTTATTCAAAAAGCGCAAAAAACCATACGTTTTATAAAATCTACTAGGTTTACCCCGCGGCTTGGCTCGTGGTAAATTTTATGACATAGGTCTCGTTTGACAACAAAACAATCCATAGCGCGACTTGTGGCGCCATCTGTTGGCCGACATCGCAATTGCAGCGCCATCTATAGTAGAAAAAATATTTTCCCTTTGGAATGACATACTTTCACGGGATAAAAAGTAGCCTATGTTGGCTCTGTACCCCTGACAATATGAATACAAATTTTCATAGTGATCGGCTGATTAGTCAAGCCGTGAAGGCATAACAAACAAACAAACTCACTTTCTCATTTATAATATTAGTTAGGATACATACACTGGACAGCAAATAAATTTGTTTGAGTTTCGTTTGAGAAAATTCAATTCTAGAGTTTAAAGTTAGTTGGTGGCCCGGTTTATTTGATGTCCAGGGGCCGTACCATGACCGCTTAAAACAAAACAAGAACGGCTGAGTAAGGGGGACAGCGCAATACATGATGTAAGGCGCCGCCGTCTCGTTTACACAGATTAATAGTTGTCTATAGTTAAAAGGTCGTGGTACGGTCTCAGTGTATAATATGTTTTGTCATGAATGACTGTCTGAAGGATCAATGCACACCAAACCGCTGATCCTAGAGACTTGAAACTTGAAGGGTGTGCATCTGAAACCTAAATTCCCACGGGAAATATCTTCTATCTTTCTTTCTATGTTTCTGACAATGTCGTCGTATCAGCCTTATAATGACTATAGTTTTCCCTTTTAAAATAGTACTAGTGAAAAACGTGTAACTTCGTTTGCGTGTATTTATACACAATATTAAACACAGTATTTATACACAGTATTTATACACACCCCCTTACTAATAAACGTTGTGTAATGCGTGTATAGTTATACAATGTTTTGTCACTTTCACACTTCATTTAATTCTCATCAAGAAAGACAGTGACACAACAGTGAATAACTATATACTCGTTATACTACGTTTATTAGTTAGGGGGACAGTATTTATACACAATATTTATACACAGTATTTATACACAGTAGCGCCATCTACAGGAGGAGCTCGATGGCGTCGCTGTGTGTCGCACTCTAATATGAATACGCAAGTCAAGCGACGTCGACCCTAGCCAGCGTTTGGATGGGTTTCGTTATTTCGAGCTTCTCCGTGCTTCGGAGGGCACGCCCGTTGGACCCGGTTGTAGTCTGAAATTCTACGGGAACTGCGTTTTTTTTTTCGAGATAAAAAGTACCCTATGTGTTAATCCAAGGTATCAGCTACCTACATACCAAATATCATAAATATTGACCCAGCCATTTGAGCGTGAAGAAGTAAAACATACACATAACTTTCGCCTTTATAAATATTAGTAGGATTAAATAATAAAGCATTCATTCAGTACATTGACCTTTTGATCTGTCTACACTTATTTGTAACATCCTGTACAGTCATGACAATGTATTCAACATAATAATGTATCCTTCTGGTATGGTATACAAATGACTAGATTTTTGTCAGAAAAAAACTAGACAATGTTATTTTTTTCTAACTCCAAATGTATTGTGAAATGGGTAGAGTTACGGGACGACTGACAAATGACTCGTCGATTTGGAGTCAAGAAAAATAGCTAACATTTTTCGCTACAATAGAAAATAGTTGAAAATACGTATAAGAAATCTATTGTTCGAATACGGCAACGGAAGGGTTAACTTTTGATACATTTTGTCGTAAGTCTCAAACATGACATTTGTATAAATTGTTGTATAAACCTAGTTTTTATTTAAAAAAAAATAATTATGATGTTCATGCCAAAAAATGCCGTAACTGGCCGATCATAGGTGGGCAATGCATTCAAGATTCTTGTTGTCAGGGATATCCATAGGCCGCGGTTGTTGCTTATCAGGTGACCTCCTAATTTGTTTGTACTTCTATGTCATATAAAAATCAGATCTCAATTTGTCCAATAGATAACCTAAATTGGAACAATTGCTAAAACGGGTCACGAACTCGGCGTTATCAGAGACGCTTAGCGCAGGGCGGCATGCGGATTTAAGTTACAATTTTGTGCATCAAACGCCACGTCTTTATTGGAAGACAAAAGTCGATAATGATTATGATAGAGGACGATATAGTTAGTACAACGCTCGCGTTTACATTTGAAAATGAACTAAAATTTATTCAACAGCGGCGGCAACGCGAGCGATGTTGGTACTAACCATTTCGTCTTCTATTATATCATTATCGACTTTTGTCTTCCAATAAAGACGTGGCGTTTGATGCACAAAATTGTCTTCTATAAAAGACCGCACCGACCGTGCTAAGAAGGAAGCGCCCATCATAGCAACGTGAGATATTTCAATAAAATGCAAATGTATGAAACGAGTACCAATGGTACGTTTAAGTCAGCATTGCCCCGAGCAAGTGCATAACTTACAAAATTTGCATTTTCAAACAATTTGCTGCCCTAATGCACTTTTAATGGCTTCTAATAATTTATTACTGTGTAATGAGCAGTTTTCTTTTAGGTATTTAAATAGCTTTCCTAAACACTCGATAGATGGCGCAGCCTGGCACTTTTAGTAATAGAAGAGTGGGTTGGTGGAGTGACCTTTTTGCTACAAAGTCGTCATAAATTTATTATTTTTAAAAAAGTTTTGAGTCTTGTCCACATTCAATCATAAAGCCCTAATCCATTGCTGATCCTGTGGAATCAAATGTTTTCCTTGGTTTCCACAGGCATGAACAGCCGTGATCGCATATTATTGATTATTTTTTAGTTACGTATTGCTGAATACAAAGATTATTGTATTTACTACAATGCATTATTGAAGCGCGTCCCTGGTGCGCAGAGTACGGGGCAGTTCCAATATCATTTTAAAAATGATCGCCGATCGACTGGACTGTCCGTACACCCAGCGCTGCTGTGAAAGACATGTCGCGGTGTCTGTGCCGCTGAGGAGGTATTGACATCCTCGCGTTTTTTATTTATTATTATTATTTTATTTAAATTCTAATTTTTCAATTTCATTTAATTTTAATTTATAATGTTGTATTTTATTTTAGTAATGTCTGATTTTATTTGATTAATTGTTATTTATTTTATTATTTCTACAAATTTTAATTTTGTGAATATGGGTCTATGCTATCCGAAATAAATGAATTTTGTTTTATTATTTTATTTATTATTAATTTTATTATGTAAGTAAAAACTTTTTGAGGTTACGATGTTCATACAATACAAACAAACTTTAATCAACGCTTCAGAAATCACAAATGACAGAAACAGAAATAATTCAATTTTTTTTTTATACCACACAGGTGGCAAACAAGCATACGGTCGGCCCGATGGTAAGCCGTCACCGTAGCCTATAGACGTAAGCAATACCGGGGGTATCACTCACGCGTTGCCAACCCTCCCAACCCCCCCAAATGGAGCTCTGGAGACCTTACTCACCGTAGGAACACAACATGGCCGAGACCAATGTTATTTGGCTACGATCTTCTGTAAGGTGGAGGTCCTTCCCCAGACGGGCTGCTCCGATTTGAGCGGATTATCCGCTGTGCCCTACCTCTCTTCAAGTTGACATTAGGTCATTTCTTTCTTGCCACAGACTAAATATTTGGCCTCAACAACACCAAAAGTGTTGCTAGCGCCAACTTTGATGATTTTAAAAACCAACTGATTATACCTACTGAAAAAATGCTAATAGAAGGAAAATTTTGACGGTTTAAAAATAATGTGTAAAAATCACGATGTTAGTGGGATTCGAGAACGAAGGTCAACCTTGTCAACGAAGGTCGTCAAGATGGCGGCCTCGGATCCTCACCGTACCACGTTGCCCTTTTATAGTGTACTTTTTAGTAAAAAAGTGTTCATTTAAAATACTCAACATTGGCGAAATTGTCTATGTGTCGTTAAGACACGACAGAAACGCCACTAATTAAGAAAGAAGTAGAAGAAGTAGACGATTTTAGTGTTTCGTAGTACTTCAAGGAACCCTTAATAGTATCGCCATGTCCGTCTGTCCGTCCGCGGTCTAGCGCCTAGACGTTTAGTGCTAGAAAGCTGTAATTTGATATGTATGTACACAAATTAACTGTGCTAACAAAGTGCTGAAACAAAATTTTGAAAATTTTTTTTTTTGAAGTGCCTCCTCCATATCGTGTCAATTTTTGTTTTGCACGGTGGTCACTCTATCTCAGACAGTCTCGTGTTTAAAAATTTGAAAGAAAAACGTGGTAGTAGTCCATATGCTGAACCCTTAATAAAAACTATAACGGTAGGCTTTACTAGTTACCGAGTATATAATAGCCGTCGAACTTATAAAATAGTAATTTGTATCTTATTAATACCATTTTAAAAGAGCAAGTGCTAAGTTTCTGGCCAGCTTCTTCTTAGCACAAATCTGCCGTCTGAACTGGTTGTAGGAAAAAATTGTGACGATTCGAAAGAGCTTATTATTAGGCCTATTTGAATAAAAATATTTTGAATTTGAATTTGAATAAAATTTCTTTGCTGAAAACTTACAAATGTGATAGAATGTGATATTAGCAATTAGACTGAATTGAAAGCAAGCAAAACACATCAAATACGGAACCTTACACTGTGCGTGGCTCGACATGTACTTAACCAGTTTTTGTATTCGTCATTTAGGTGCGTATTTGTCGTATCTACATTTAAATATTCTATTCATAGATTTATTATAACTTAATAGCGTAAGAAGATGGCAATGCAAAAGAGATAGATCATAGCATACGCGTTTGCTAGAGCGAAAAAGATAGACGAAACCATTTTTCCTATACACGCTATGGGTTTGTATCGCCCTAGCGTCAGTCATGTTAAAACAAATCCCACTTATTTTTACAAAATTTATGGTTTTTAAGTGTAGTTTTGGTGTTAATTTACCTATGCAGTGTCTGGATGTAACTCAAACTAAAAGGAAAATCCACAAAATTTTATATCTTGCTTGCACACATGTACATTCCACGCACACTAGTGTATTTTGTTTTTGGTCTCGCCTTAATCAAACAAAGCTGATCTATAGGTACGCTAGTATATACTAAATCTATGATTCTATTATAGTAGATATTTTTGCTGTATGTTTAAAAATGGTTACATAAATAGATAAATACATTTATTATGTTAGTACATGCTAACAAAACCAACATCTGATATGAAACAATATACAATTTTATGATATCTTCAATTTAAACAAAAATAAATGTGATTTCAGGTTATTCTATCTAATTTGTTAAGCATACAAATTGTAATACAAAAAGTAATATCAAAACAAGGAGGTAAAGTGGGGCAGGAGTTTGTATGGGATTTTTGATTGGTTTTACTTGAAACTTGGTTGTGATGTCCTGAAGAGAGGAGGCGAGGAGGTGAGAGTCGAAGGGATTTATTTCACCCATACCAAAAATCCACGCGGAGTCGCGGGTACTGCTGGTTATAATATCAATACTTTTGTGTGGTCTACCAGACTCCACTCGAATGCGCTCCGCAAAAAAATTAAGCTTCTATAAAGCTTAAAAAAAGGAGACTTCAACAAAAGCACACCTTGAGTCTTCAAACAAAGACATTTTTAATTAAAATTTTACATAAAAAAGAAAAAAAGCTCCCTTAAAGCTTACCATAAATCAGGAAGCGTAATCTTCTTGCAATTAATTTGGTTGAATTTTGTCAGTACTTGTAGATTTTAATAGAAGGATAAAATTTACGAGTTAACTTAAGACAATCGTGGTAAAATTAATTAATTGGATTAAAGGGTACGATAATTAAATATATTTAATTTAACTGAGATTCATGTTGTACATTTATTAATATTATTAAATATTCTACTCAATAAACTACCACCACTACGGAAAAAAACATAATCAATGACCACCGGGAACGAACATAGACGTAACTGGGAAAAGATGCGAAAAAAACCCAGTTGTGGTCTATTGTCATTCAATTCATATTTTAATAATGTTTTAACAATACAAGACAGTATTCATCCAGTCTTTCAAATACAAATAGAAAGGTAAAAACATAATGTATAAACAGTAAATAGATACAATTAAACAAAATTATACATAATTTTGTTTGGGAAAATTCACATGATATTATTGACTAGAGGCTATAGAGTTATATATATATTATACCACTAAAAGTGGCAAACAAGCATACGGTCTGCCTGATGGTAAGCATCACCTTCGCTTGCAATACCGGGGGTATCACTCACGCGTTGCCAACCGTCCCAAGTGGAGCTCTGGAAACCTTACTCACCGTAGGAACACAACATGGCCGAGACCAATGCTATTTGGCTACGATCTTCTGTAAGGTGGAGGTCCTTCCCCAGACGGGCTGCTTCGATTTGAGCGGATTATCCGCTGTGCCCAACCTCTCTTAAAAATATATTGTAACCTTTAACAACTAGACAGCTTAACATTCCCGCCGAGGCATGTGGAATAATTTTCAAACCCATCAAGTTACTAGACGGGGTCGTCGTTTTCTTAACTTGCGCATCTATTTTGTCTGACACGCGTAAAACAATCGGATTCCTTTAAATAAAAACGTAAATATCGTCTTACCAAGTTTTAATTTGGAAATTTTTCAATAAGCCGTAACACAAAAGTAATTTTCAATGAAATATAAACTTCTCGTAATAGGCGTGGGACAGGAAAAGACTATTCGGCCATTTGGAATTGTTAGTGGAACATCAAGCTACCAAATGTGGGTATAACCTGCCAACGACGTGACTTCTTTAATGGTACAAGTGACAAGAGGTCGCCTAAGGCATCGTCCTAATAGGACGCGAATGCCCGATCATCGTTAGTTCGCGCGAATTTTACTCGTACGAACTCGCGATCGAACATTATTGAACTCAAATAGGTGTCCTACCTAACTGACAATCGCGCGACGCGGCGCACGCTGAACACGCGATGGTCGCATCGTTTACTCGCGCGATGATCGCGGATTCGCGTTCTAATAGGACGATGCCTGGCTACAGCTTAGTTCGATCATGTCGATATACACAAACGAATTGGTCTCCGTTCGAGCGACGATAGTTTTTATTAAACAACACTTTTGATAGAATTCGTCGCTGTTCATGCGTCGACAGTACGTAGTCGACGAACAGCGTCCAATTCCACAAACCGACCAAATTGGGAAGAACTCTCATGTTGTGCAAATGTTAACTTTTGTTTCAGAAATTAGACCTTCACAGGCACTTTTTCTTTTCTTGTCATTTACAACTTGTATATCTATACTTCTATACTAATATTATAAAGAGGTAAAGTTTGTGTATTTGTTAAATTGTAAGGGGTAATCTCGGGATCTACTGAACCGATTTTAAAAATTCTTTCACCAATAGAAAGCCACATTATTGCTGTGTGTCATAGGTTATATAAAAAACCAAAAAATAAAAAGGCTTTTAACATTATGCCTAACGAAGTGGGCACGGGTCAGCTAGTTTATGTATAAAGAAAATAAACTACGTTATAAACTACCACATTTCGGCAACAAGCAAAATGTCCACCTGTAAATGTGTTAATGCTGTGAATTTATAAGCTTCTGTTGTGAATTTATAAAGAGAAGTAGGGCACAGCGGATAATCCGCTCAAATCGGAGCAGCCCGTCTGGGGAAGGACCTCCACCTTACAGAAGATCGTAGCCAAATAGCATTGATCTCGGCCATGCTGTGTTCCTACGGTAAAAAAGGTCTCCAGAACTCCACTATGGGGGGTTTGGGTGGGTTGGCAACGCGTGAGTGATACCCCCGGTATTGCAAGCGTCTATAGGCTACGGTGATGCTTACCATCAGGCGGGCCGTATGCTTGTTTGCCACCTTAGTAGTATAAAAATAAAATAAAAAATAAAAAAAATAAGACGCTACTTATCAAAATTATGTGGTTTATTACTTGCTCACATTTTAAAGTGAGCAACTCGAGTAATTTGGATGTAATAGACGCCTGATAAATAAAATTCACATTATATAACTTTTTTTAATTTGGTCGGCTTTAGAATGTGACCAAAAAACTCATAATAAGCACGCTGATCGCATAGTCGGAACAGTCATACATTTAACTGATCGCACACTCGGAACAGTTATACAACTATTTGTACCGTTACGTGTGGGATAAAAAAAAACCGGGCAAGTACGTGTTGGGCCACGCACAATGTAGGGTTCCGTATTTGCTGTGCTTTGCTTGCCTTCAGTTGAGTCCAATATCAAATTACATCACATTTGTACGTTTTCGTCAAATAAATTTTATTTTATATGTTCGTCGGCTATTGCTCGGTAACTAGTAGAGCCTACTTAACCGTTATAGTTTTCATTGAAGGTTCAGTATATGGACTACTACCATGATTTTTTTCAAATTTCTAAACATAAAACTTTCGGAGATAGAGGGGGGGGGGGGGAACACCGTGCAAAACGAAAATTGACACGATAAATGTAAATAATTCCGAAACGGCTCATTGTATAGTAAAATGAACTTCCACACCCTCAATGTTTTGAAGAGACCTATCTAACGGTACCCCACAACATGGGGTGGGCGCAAAAAAAATCATTTCCACTTTACATGTAGGAGGCAACCAAAAAAAATTTTTTTTTCTAAATTTTCTTCCAGCGCTCTGTTAACATTGTTAATATTGTGTTTACATACCAAATTACAGCATTCTAGCATCAAGCGTCTAGGTGCTAGACTGCGGACAGGCAGACAGACAAACAGACAAACAGACAGTCGCACATGGCGAAACTATAAGGGTTCCTTGTAGTTTACTACGGAACCCTAAAAATGGATTTTAGTACTATAAGGAACATAGTTCACCATATCTGTCTGTAAGCAGTCTAGCTCAGAAACCCATAATAATAGAAAATTGTAGTTTGTCAGTTGGGATGATTATGCGCTGATATAATTACGATGTAATGTTGCCCTCAATAGAGCAATGTGTCTTACTAATATTATAAAGACGAAAGTTTGTATGCATGTTTGAGGTACTTCTTCACGCTCAAATGGCTGGGCAAATATTTATGATATTTGGTATGTAGGTAGCTGAAGGTGCAGCAACCTTGTCCTAACGCTCAGTAGAAGCAACCTACGGCTTGTGGTCAGAGCCTTAACAGGACATTGTTGCCTCAATAAGCACATGTCCAACTTAGGGCTGAGTGACACACGCACCTGCAGACGATGTAAGGAGGCTGATGAAACACCACTGCATTCTGGGGGAATGTGGGCCACTTATACACAAGCGCAGCACTCATCTAGGGAAACACTTATTAAGCCCAGATGAGTTAAAGGAGTTCCCCCGTAAGCAAATCCTGCGGTTCATCAGAGCTGCAGGGTTTAGCGGTGAGCTCTAACAAATCATGTGGCGATCACAATAGACCAGTCCTGGTCGCAGTGCTATTAAAGCCGCACAAAACAAAAAAAACAAAAAAAAAATTTGTAGGTAGCTGATACCTTGGATTAACACATTGGATGGGTACTTCTCATCGCCACGATTCTCATCATCACCTTCGTGGAAAATTTTATTTTTTACTTATTTGAACAGTTTTTGTATAAAACTTATAGCGGTAGACAATACAGGTAAATTCATAAGTAAATTAATCTTATCGTGGCTTTCGTTTGGAAGAAATAGTGTTTTGAAGTTCTAGATCCCACGAAAGTGACGCAATGATCCACGAAAGTGACTTAGTAAATTTACAGACAGTATTTTGTCAAAATTTACTAATGATTATGAGACCAAATGTTCATAAAATAACAAAGTATTTTATTATCAATAAACAAAAGAAACAATTTGATCCTATGTTCGGTCACCTACGAAAAAGGTTCATAATATTTTAGTGGTATATGATGAAATAAAAACTACACAATTTTAGAGAAAAGTTATTATTAAAAAGCATTATCAATATAAAGTAGGTAACAAATAGAAACTTTAATCTGATTTTCTCTTTATACATTTTTTGTTGCGCTGATATTCATTTTGTTAACTAAATGTAACGTTTTATAAATAAATAAAATAAATAAATAAAAAAGTAATATCACAAGTTATTTTTTACATTTACAAATAATCAGCCTTTTAAAATTAAGCATAGTGTCTGTCAGAAGTCTTTTTTGTTGTTTTTCCTTATGCTTTGTAATACATTCTTTTATTATCACCACGGCAGTAAAAATTGCGTACATCTTGGCACAATTGGCTTTCTTCCTTTAAAATTTTGTTCACAGCTTTCCGAATCTTCTAGTTCTTCACTATGACTTGACGCGTCAGGGTTTTCTTTAAGATTTTTAATTTCCTTGATCTCCAAAATATTTCTTTTCAATCTCGACAACTGTTTCCTGTATTTAGAATTTAAAGTTTTCAGTTCTTCTATTCGCTTATGCATCAATTTCTTTACAAAATCATCTGTCTTCAATTCATTCACATCTTTCTACAATTCTTCAACACATTGAGGGTGTGGGAAGAACATTTTTCGATACAATGATCCGTTTCGGAATTATTTACATTTATCGTGTCAATTTTCGTTTTGCACGGTGGTCCCCCCCCCCTCTATCTCTGAAAGCGTTGTGTTTAGAAATTTGAAAAAAATCATCGTAGTAGTCCATATGCTGAACCTTCAATGAAAATTATAACGGTTAAGTACGCTCTACTAGTTACCGAGTAATAGCCGCCGAACTTATAAATTAAGCTTTTTTTAATGAAAACTAACAAATGTCATAGACTCATCTTCATCTTGTACTCCATCTGCAAGCAAGCAAAGCGTAGCCAATACGGAACCCTACATTATGCGTGGCCGGACACGTACTTGGCCGGTTTTTCTTATTTTCTCGGCGTATTTTGTCAATTTGTGGCATTGCGAAGCGCTGGAAAAAATCATGAAACTGTATTGCCTACATGCAAAAATCACTTTCGTGGCATAAAATCACCTTCGTGCATAAAATGCCATGAATGTGATGCCACGAAGGTGACGAAAATATCCCTTTTTTTATAAATTCCTGCAAAATTTAGGTGGAAAGTTTTAAATAAAATACTACATAAATATCTCGAGAATTTTGGGGTTACGATAATCAAGCTTTGATTTCAATAGCTAAAATACAATGCCCAAAAATGTTGTCCACACAAGCGATCGGTACACCTATGAAAAAATAAAAACTTACCAATATTTTTTCTCACGGTACGATGAGCCGCACGTCTCACTTCTTGTGATGCCAAAACACGATTGACATTCGACCGAACCGAACTTTGTAATTGGTTGCTGCTGTTGTGTTCAACAGCAAGCCTTTATTACTACCAAGTCTAAAGTACCTAAAACGTGTGACCGACGCATTTTGTGTTGCCAATTCAAAATAATAACAAAAACATTTTTTTTAGACTATTGGGCTTAAAGTGTATTTAATTACGATGATTTTAGTATAAGTAACGTACAAATAAACTGAAATTTGGTGAAGCAGTAAACAAATGTTTTACTGTAATGGGAAGTGTGACACGATGAGAATGCGAAAAATGGCCCCGTTTTTGACCGTTCGTGTTAGGTTTTGGTATGTATTTTTACTTCTATTACGACAAGTTTTGTTTATTTTATAGGATAATAGTTGTTTTATTCTGCAATTCATAAGTACTGTTTTTAACTTATGCCGTTTAGGAAATATTACTGTGTGACCATCAAATTTGAGCTGCGATGAGAAGTACCCGGATACTTTTTATCCCGAAAAGTACACGATTCCCGTAGGATTTGATCAAAAGTCTGATATAGATGGCGCTGCTGTGCATAAATGCATGGGGTTTTACTAGTCTTTACTAATATTATGAAGAGGAAAGATTTGATTGTTTGTTTGCATTGAATAGGCTCCGAAACGACTGGACCGATTTCAAAAATTCTTTCACCAGTAGAAAGCTACATTATCAAGGAGTGATATAGGCTATAGCTTTTCCCGAAATTCAATGTGGTTCCCACGGGAACGGGTCCGGAATTTCACGCGGAGGAAGTCGCAAGCAAAAAAGCTCTTTTTCTTTTTCTTAAAAAAATTATTCAACCTTCCCGCTATCTCTTATCACTTAAATCGCTTCTCTCCTCGGAAATACTGACTCCAAAGTGCATTGCAAGTTACAATACCCAATTTTCAACTCCAGGTTAGTATCCGAATGCAGTTTTATTTTTCCACGAATTTCCACCTTCCGTTCCAGCCTATAGGGTTTCATTTGATATGTTATTAGTTTTCATTGCCCTGTGGCTATGTCAAAAATGTGATAATATATTAAAAGTAGGTGTACTCTGAAATTTTAGTTGGAAATTTTAAATGAAAATCGAAATTACTTTCTTGAATACTACATAAAGTTTAAAGCCGGTATCTTAATGCGGTTGAGGTGTAATATCCCACATTGAGACGTATAATATATCCTTACTAATATTATAAATGAGAAAGTGAGTTTGTTTGTTTGTTTTTCCTCCACGGCTTGACTAATCATCATCATCATAAGAACCCTCTAGTGGGTGTGGTTTCCGCACTCAGTCCCGTTCTGGACCATTGTACGTGATGCCGTGGGGCTGTTATTCCATCCAGCCCACCTCCCTCCAGAAGCGAATTGACTAAGCCACGGCTTGACTAAGCAGCCGATCATTATGAAAATTTGCATACATATTGTTAGCGGTACAGAGCCCAACATAGGCTACTTTTTATCGCGTGAAATTATGTCATTCCTATGGGAAAAAAAAATTCTACTATAGAGGGCGCTGTATCGGCCAACAGATGGCGCCACAAGTCGCGCTATGGGTTGTTTTGTTGTCAAACGAGATCTGTGTCATATAATTAACGCGAGCGAAGCCGCGGGGAAAAGCTAGTTTACTATATTATTCTGTAGCTGGCGAAGTAATAACTTTAAGGCCACTTACATTTACACCTACAATGTTATAGGACTTTCAAGACGACGTTGTGGCTATGCCAGTCACCTTCGCTCTCATAACCGAATTTGTTAAGGTTCGTCATAGTCAGATACGTCAGGGAGGACTATACATACATACATAACTAAACTACTTACAACCTAACACCACTATGTACCCCGCGCTGGCCCTCACAGTGTAGGGGAGCGTCCCCAAGTTGGCGGATAGGGGAATGGTCGGTAGTACAGCCTAGCTACACTAACCGGCTAAGTCCGATGGACTCGCTGACCAACGACGGGTGTGGTCCTCCAGCATTTCGGGGGTTGTGCGGCGGGTTGACACCTCGCCCACGTAAAACCAATGTTGCTGGTGAAGCGTAGCTTGCACATTGTCGAAAAAAAAAAAACACCACTATGTATGTATACCTTTGTCTTCAAATAATTATTTGAGTTTGTTTATTTCGTCACAAATAATACGAGTACCCGCAGATTGTTAGAGACAACAAAAGAATTCATATTTTATCAATTCAAATTAAATCCATAGAATTTAGAGAATGGTCCGTAAAGTTTATCAGACAACAGAAAAGTCAGTTCCGTAATATTTTTTTAATTAAAGTGGTTGGAAACCAAGCATCCGGTTTACCTTTTGGTATGTTGTGATCACTGCCTCGCAATACAGATACATCAGGGGGGGTCACAAACGCGTTAAAGAGAAAGAAAATTCACCATTCAATATTTTAGTACATTTGTTTTTAATGCTCGGCGCCGTCCCCATAGCCGTCGCTGATACCAGCGACTTCGTAGCCTGGCCGCGACTAAAAGTAGAGTGTCTGCCCAGATTCAAAATATAGTTCGTTTTTATTAAATTTAAAAGAGAGGTAGGTTAGAGGGAACAGCCGGATAATACACTCAAATCGGAGCAGCCCCTCTGGGAAGGATCTCCACCTTACAGAAGATCGTAGCCAAATAGCGTTGGTCTCGGCCATGTTGTGTTCTTGCGGTGAGTAAGGTCTCCAGAGCTCCACTTGGGGGCGTTGCGTTGGGAGGGTTGGCAACGCGTGAGTGATAGCCCCGGTATTGCAAGCGTCTATAGACTACGGTGACGGCTTACCATCAAGCCGGCCATAGGCTTATTTGCCAACTTTGTGGTACCTATAAAAAAAAACATTAAGGACTCCTGCTTCCTACTCCCTTTTTCACTTTCCTCCCCGGTCCTTCCTTTTTCATTCCTTCATAGGTGGGCAACGTATCCAAGATCTTGTAGTGGTGCTGGTGGATGTCCATGGGCAGCGGTGATTGCTTACCATCAGATGGCCCGCTAGCTTTGTCCTCCTCTGTCATAAAAAACTCGACATTCGAGACTCGACACACCATTTTTTTTGGTTTTAAGTCAGAAAAATGCATTACTGCATGCTCCGCCACTTGGGGAGCGGCGGGGGTATGTCGGGCTCCCCCTCTAGTCCACTTGGTGTATACTGACCAAAAACCTGACTGACTGCCACCTTATCCGCCTAAATACATCAGTTGCCCCGCCGGAAGACTCGGCACACCATACCCTAACTGGTATAACTCCTAGATTATTCACATAATACATTGGGAGTCAAAAATAAGTAGTACAGTTTAAAAATTGCAATTACACTTAAACTATAGAAGTTAGAGCTTTGAAATAAAAATTAATCTTTAAAAGACGATATTATGCATAAAGTTTTTATTAAATGAAATTTCTCCTCCGTCCTTTAACCTTTTTTTATTTCAAAGGCCTAGCTTCTGTAGTTTAGGAGATATTGCAATTTTTAAACTGTACTACTTATTTTTGACGCCCAGTGTATAATAATATAACGAGCTGTTAGATTTGATATTACTACAATCCATATGATCGTATCAACTTTATTAGCATGTAAACGACTTCAATGAGCTATTTAGAATTAATGAAGCGATAAATGATAATATATAATTACGTAATTAAATCTGTCTGTATGTATAAGTCACTGGCGGTTTGAATTACCGTATTACAAAACAGCTAGCCGTTTTAAAACGGCCGTTTTGTATTACGGCGTGTCAACGAGAACGGGCACGAGGTGGGCGCGGGATTGGCTCGGGTCGGACACGGCATTTAAAAATATTAACTTGTGTAATAAAATTTTCACTTTAATTATCACAGGACTTAATAAATATTATAATAGTATCTAAAATATAGATTGCGTGATGAGCTCGATGGCGTCGCTGTGTGTCGCACTCTAATATGAACACGCAAGTCAAGCAATGTCCACCCTAGCCAGTGTTTAGATGGGTTTCGTTATCTCGAGCTTCTTTGTGCTTCGGACACGTTAAGCCGTCGGTCCCGGCTGTTACCTGATTGATGACAGTCGTTAAGCCACGTCGATGGCCTTAGGGCGGCTTGAAAACACCGGCCTCTGTCAATCCGCATTGGAGCAGCGTGGCAGAGTACGCTCTAATCACCTTCGATTGAAGGGAGACCCGTACCCCTGCAGTGGGATGATTATGGGTTGATATGATAAAATATAACTAATCTAAAATATAGATTAAAAAATAACAGATACAACCACACAGTTACCAAAATGGGATCCCAGGATGATAATTTAGAATTTAATCCACTGAATTATCACTACTCTGTGCACCATTCATTATTGATATAATTACAAGCAATTTGCAGATTGTGGTTTTCACATAATAATTATTTTAACAAAATATAATATTAGGTCCTAATTTATTATTGAATTTCTTTTTAACACATGACTATATAGGTTTCTTTTTAACATTATGATCGTTTAAGCAAGGAATAATGGTCTAGTATTCAGTAAAAAAAGGATTTAAATTTAGAAATACTCGGTAAAATGCGCCTCTTTTGTAGCAGCCATCCGTCAGTAGAAAAAAAAGGTTTAGGGGTGCGGTGCGAAGGGCACGTCAACGGGTTTCACATATCAAAATGGTTGAATATGGATGAATTTATGTAGTTAGCAAATTTTTCTAACTACTTACAATACAATAATTTTTTTTTTTACTGAATATTAGACCATTATTTCCTTGCATAAACGATCATATGTAACCTATATAGTCATGTGTTAAAAGGAAGTTCGTTATTAAATTAGGACCTTATGTAGTTTTTTTAATCATATTAGCGAAACCCGTTTGCGCTCTTTAAAGCGCCATTGACTACCAGACTTTTGACCAAATCCTACGGGAGACGCGTACTTTTCGGGATAAAAAGTACCCAATGTGTTAAGCCAAGGTATCAGCTACCTACATACCAAATATCACAAATATTGGCCCAGCCATTTGAGCGTGAAGAAGTAACAAACATAATCACAAATTTTCGCCTTTATAATATTATATTATATATAGGGATTATTATATTATATATAGGGACAATTCATACAGATTGAGCTAGCCCCAAAGTAAGTTCGAAACTTGTGTTATGGGATACTAACTCAACGATAATATATGTATTTTATAACAAATACATACATAGATAAACATCCAAGACCCGAGGCCAATCAGAAAAAGTTCGTTTTCATCATGACCCGACCGGGGATCGAATCCGAGACCTTCTGGGTGGCGGTCTGGCGTAGTAACCATTACGCCACGGAGGTCGAGAGGAGTGAGATTACAGGTAGGACGTAAACAATCAAGCTCAACACAATGATGGAAAGTATCTTTTCAGTAATTTATTATCATCCATGTCTTGCCATATCTTGGACTGGGGCTCCCATTCAACTATGTGTACTAATCCCAAAACAGTGATTGGCGTGTCGCCAAAGTTAAACCAGTAACATCTTGTGGTGTTAAATATTAATATACGTAGAGCGCCACAAACTTATCTGTGCCGGTGGCCAAAACTAGAACTAATGAATACGCCTTGAACACCTTGACATTTGAGAGGAGCTTGATGGCGTCGCTGTGTGTCGCACTCTAATATGAACACGCAAGTCAAGCAACCTCGACCCTAGCCAGTGTTTGGATGGGTTTTGTTATCTCGAGCTTCCCCGTACTTCGGGCGGCACGTTAAGCCGTCGGTCCCGGCTGTTGTCAATAGATGACAGTCAGAAACCAAGTCGGTGGTCTTCGTGCGACTTGAAAACACCGGCCTCTGCCAATCCGCATTAAAGCAGCGTGGCAGAGTACGCTCTAATCAGCTACGATCGAAGGGAGACCCGTATCCCTGCAGTGGGATGGTTATGGGTTGACATGATGACCTTGACAATTACCTTCAATATTATAAATCTATACATCTAATAAAACAGTACACCCCGATGTGTCTGTACTTTGAACATATTTGGCAAAAATGGAGAGGGAACAGTTAGAGAAAGATAATAAAAGCGATTTTTTATTTTATTTTTATTTATTGTCTGTCTGTCTGTTTGAACGCGCACATCTTCTAAGTTACTGAACGGATTTTAATCCTGTTTTCACAGGGGGCTTGGAGCAGAATATAGGCTTTGTTTCATTTAAATCGCATGACAGGAAAAGGAGTAACAGCTCGTAATACATATTTTTGTTTTATACTTACGCCATTTATTTGTTAGCTTGCCAAAGTGATCAATCGTCAATCATCATCAATATTATTTTATTGTCATTATTTTATTGATTGTAATATTTTTTTTTTAATAGAATGGTCGTAGAGAATGCAATTAGCATAGTCCGCCTATTGTATTGTGATCAATAAAGTTAAATATGTCGGATGGCCTAACGGTTATTCTTTGTGCAATTCAACATCACAAGGGCGTATCGAGGGTAATCGTGGTATGAGAGAAACAACAGTTTTAGTTCTACTTTAAATAACTTTATTAAACTACCAGCACTTCACAATGACCACTGAAGGAAAAGAAGTGCCGCAAGAAAAACCCCAGTCTAGGTCTTTTTATTCTTTTGTAATTAAATTATAATCATCATTAAACTATAAGCAATAATTTAAACAATAGGTTAAGCTAAATAGAACAGCGTTATGACAGCGTGTGCATCGCGCCAGAGCCGGGGAGAGAATGCCCCTTCCCTTTGTGTTCCACGCCTTTTATACTGTGGCTAGTGCGTCACCGCTCCGCCCGGTGCAACCGATGACTCACGGCGCACGTGCTGTTTTGACGTTGCGCCGCCAGCTGCCAATGATTCATCGGTCGGTGTTGTTCTCCACCACCAGTGCCGTCACGGCCATTCTGACATGCGCACGTCCTCGTGCGTCTTTACAGGAATATCTGAAACAATACTAATTTTTTCTTTGAAATTTTTTTTAACGGTCGACCATCCTGACTCTTAACTCTCTACCAAGTCTAGTCTCTAATAATAATATCCTTAGATCTTAGAATATGATCCTTCAGAGTCAGATACCCTGGACCGATCAATAACCCTTCAAACATCATTGGTCCGGCTGAGCCCTTCAATGATTACAATCCATTTTACTTTTTTTTTACATTGATCATTCTCTTTTTTTTTTACTTCACTCTTTTTTTACTCTTGCTTTCTTTTACTCTTTTTTTTGCAACATGTAAATCTCTTTTTTTTTTTTTTACTATGAAATATAGCATTTGCTACAACACTAATTTGGTCCTATAACTAATGAGTCTACCGACATACTCCGCACATGACAGTGCTCGGAACTATTACTATTGGCAGTTAGGGTCCTAGATATCAGTATTAATAGTCAGGTGGTTGGTTCCATGAACACGTTTATTAACATCACGCGCCGTCACGCCATCGTCACTATAACTTTCAATCAGATTAAGACTACAAGACGACGCACGACTACAAGATCTGGATGCAATAGCAGAAAGGTGGCGGAAATATTGTGAGAACCTTCGAAAACCCAGACGATCATGAACCACCACATATGCCAATTACATGGGAGAACATAACCCAAGAACCTCCTATTCTGCTGTCTGAAATCAATGCTGCAATAGCTGTCAGATCAACTAACAGCCGAGATCTTAAAAGCGACGGGAACGACAGGAGCTAGCGCTATACATAAAATATGTGACAGCATCTGGCGTACCGGTGAATGGCCCGACGATTTGGACAAAATCAATAATTCTGCCATTACACAAAAAAAAAAAGGTTCTACGTATAAATGTGACAACTACAGAATTCTAGCTGCTAGCAAAGTGTTATTGCACATTATCAATAACAGGATACGTCACTTTCAGGACTGGCAAATACCGCAGGAACAGGCTGGCTTTGTTAAAGGCAAAGGCGTGAACAAATCTTGAACATTCGCCAGATGATCGAAAAGACCTACGAGCTTAACACTCCTTTAATCTTGTGTTTTATAGACTATAGCAAAGCCTTCGACTGTGTCAACTGGGCTGACCTGTGGTCAATATTGAATGAACTTGGAGTACCAAAACACCTGAGTGCTAAAGACCGATGTCGATGGAGGGACATCGTGAAACAAAAATTTTCACTTCACAAGGGGGCTCACGACCCCTAGTAATGAGGACCACGACGCGAGGAGGAGGACTTATCCATTACTCCCGTTAATATGTCTCACTCAACTCATACCTATAATTTTCTAAAATTGTAGTAACTCTAAAAAGCCCCTTATATTTACGATCTACCTTGGTTTGATTCGTTATAAGAACAAACGGAGAAATGTTAGCGTACCATAGCCTTGCCTCTATTGTACCGAACAGCAAGAGTTTGGAATAATTGCCGAATATTAGTAGAGGCATTTGACCTGGCTGATCACGAGCTAATCTATCGGTGTCTAGAGAGTTAACATAATTTTTTGATAATACACGCGAATTACCCATAATACTAAAAATTGGTTTTATTGGAGTGAACTCAGTGACTCTACATCGAGTAGTGTTGAAAGTCAATTGGATGTCGCCTAATTGTCCCTGCCATGAATGACTACTTTGAATAACTCTACTTCGAACGACTCTACCTCTAATGGCTCTACCTGTAATGATCTACCTTAAATGGCTTTACCTTGAATAGCTCTACCAATTTTGAGCAAGAAGAAGAAGCTTTAATTCCTGAACAAGTTAACTTAATATTGTTAATTACAACGGAAATTCCCTCATCCAACATATCACGACCTAATAGAACATCCTCGTTACGATATTCATCTAACATCCTGTATATAGGTTTTTTTTTTTTTTAGAACCACTTGTTCATGAAGTATTTACCCTTAAGTAAGTCTCAATTACTGCGCCAAATGAGGCTGTATTCTGAACCAGAGTGAGATATACAAGGAAACCGAACATCACTTATCTTTGACACACAGAGGCGGACCAAATGTCGATAGCGCCCCAGGCAAGCATCTCATGGGCGCCCTTAGCGGCCATGTTACAAATTTTAACTAAATAGCACTGGTAATAGCAAACATAGGCGACTATAGTTAGCATCACCACATACATGTGCTGTATGGTAGAGGTCTTTATTTGTCTCATTGCATAATTGGAAGTCTACACTTGTCACTTTATGTTAAAGAACAACAACAGCCTCCGTTTCTATCACTCCAAGACAATATTAGTAGAGAGAATTGTTTCCAAGAGAGGCCAGGACCGACCCAACTATCGACGTGAGCCGTGAATGAAATATGTGATGAGAGTGAAAAAAAAAAAGTAACAGGGAGGATGACTACAAATATAACGCATATTTCGCAAAACTCGGGCCTAGATTCATAAGTGGAAGTGACTGGGATGCAAAGCACACACATTGGAGCTCTAGGCTTATCACTCAAAGAGGAAGACAACTACTCAAATCCATACAAAACCTCCAACTGGAGTACATTACCACTCACGAACCAACATACTGGCCCACAGATCGTAATAAGGTTCCTGATTTGCTCGATTTCTTCATCACGAGCAATATTAGTAGTAACTATACCAACAGTCGAACTATGTACAGAACAGACCTATCGTCGGAATATACTCCAGTTATATTGAGATAATTCAAAAGTGGTACTGACTAACCTCGGAAAAATTATTCAACAGGTACACTAATTGGAAACTATATCAAGATATGGTATCGTCAATGGTCAACCTCAGAAAGAATATAAAAAAAACACTTACGAGATCGAGCAAGCCGTCGAAAACCTTAACAGGATCATTTACACAGCAGCTACTGAGGATATAAGGACGAACAGAAGGCGTTCCCCAAGATCAAACGAATACCCAAAAATAATTAAAGATAAAAGGCAGCACGTCGACATTTGAGGAAAGAATAGCATAAACCCGGCTACTCTAGGGATAAAGTAGTTTTCAATCAATGCTCTAAAGAATTGAATGATCTCATCAGAACATCAAACGACACACGACAAACCTGGCTCCTTCCCTTGATACGAACTACTCACTGTGGAAAGCCACGCGAAAACTGAAAAGGCCAATAACTCAGGTACCACCGATCAGGAAACCAACGGGTGTATGGGTCGGATGCCAAAAAGCCACAGTCTTCGCTGAGTATTTAAGTGTTTAAGCCTTTCCCAGGATCATACTCTCAGCAGGATGAGATAAACGGTTATCTTCAAAACCCACTACAGCTGTGTCCACCACTAAAATACTCCAGCCCTAGGGGAATAAAAGAAGAAATAAAACAAGCACAAGAAGAAAAATCCTCGACTTGGTCGACAGCACGCTTCTAAGAAACCGAGTGTTGTGGCTTTAAAGAACATCTTTAATGCCTGCCTTTCACAATTCCCAGGGCAACAGAAAATAGCGCAAGTAGTGATGATACTAAAGCCTGGCAAACCACCACAGGGTAAGTCGTCTCATATAGACCTGAGAAGATTCTGCTCAAAAAGATGAAACTACATCTTGACGGTATAATACCTGACCATCAATTTGGTTTTCGTGAAAAACACGGCACCATAAGAACAGCTTAATCAGTTTGCCTTAAGGATAATCCGCCACTGTTGACACATCTCGCTCAGCTTGAGATCATAGACTCGAGGCATGCATGCCTCGGTTGCACTGCAACTCGGGGCGCGTCGCCACTACACTGCTGCACCGCCACCGCTTGGTGCGCGTCGCTGCTCAGCTTCCGCTATTCGTCACACACCGTCGAGTATCGGACGGTCGTACACCTGAAATGACACATTTTAAAATCCCTACACGTTGAGGTTAAGTACCCACCATACGATACTCTTTGTCGCTGAATTCCTCTACTCGTAGTCCGCTAAACTACGCTACTCGTAGTCGACGACAGCAAAATCTCCGCCGTACATTGAACCCGCACTTTCTTAACTCGGAAATAACTCCATCCAATTTACATGTCACAAGACTACCTAATCTGTTAAACTCTCAATACCACGACACGTATCCCGCTTCTGATGTCGGATGGCCTAACGGTTATTCTTTGTGCAATTCAACATCACAAGGGCGTATCGAGGGTAATCGTGGTATGAGAGAAACAACAGTTTTAGTTCTACTTTAAATAACTTTATTAAACTACCAGCACTTCACAATGACCACTGAAGGAAAAGAAGTGCCGCAAGAAAAACCCCAGTCTAGGTCTTTTTATTCTTTTGTAATTAAATTATAATCATCATTAAACTATAAGCAATAATTTAAACAATAGGTTAAGCTAAATAGAACAGCGTTATGACAGCGTGTGCATCGCGCCAGAGCCGGGGAGAGAATGCCCCTTCCCTTTGTGTTCCACGCCTTTTATACTGTGGCTAGTGCGTCACCGCTCCGCCCGGTGCAACCGATGACTCACGGCGCACGTGCTGTTTTGACGTTGCGCCGCCAGCTGCCAATGATTCATCGGTCGGTGTTGTTCTCCACCACCCGTGCCGTCAAATAAATAAATATTTTTTATCACAAAAAGAATTCCGATGAAGCTAGGTAGTTTTTAATGTTTTTTTAAACTACAGAAATGGTTCGCAGGTCACGATCGACCGCAAAAAGCGTCCGGACAATAATTGACTTGTGAAATGCGACTACTAATAGTCTGAATAGTTGTAGACTCGATAAATATTTAAAACAAGTTGTTTTTTTTATCATTTTAAATGTCTTTGTATAGACACAGAGGTATAGATCTAACTATCAAAATAATGCGCGAAATCACGGTAACCCAAAGGCAACATTTTCGTTTCACACACTATGTACCTAATGTGAGACTGCCATGAAACATACGAAGATTCGCGGAAAATTTCCAAGCAAGGATTATTCGTACTCGCCGCACTTACAAAAGTGACGTAGTCGATGCACACTACCAACCAATCAATCAACGCAGAAGTCACACTATACCAATAAAGGCGCAAATTTTTGTCTTCTTCAAACATATATGCAGTAACGCACACGATGCGCGATAACCGCGCGTGTCCGGGGCAAACGCTCTTAATGTGACGCAATTTTTTTTTTATGTGTGTGTTAAGTATTTTGTATCATTAAGTTTTTTTATACCACTAAGGAGGCAGACAAACTATCATACGGCCCGCGTTATGGTAAGCAGTAAGAGGAATCGGTCACCTATGGATGGTCGCTTGCCGCCGGGAGACACTCGTATTTTTTTTATTATCTTTCTTTTTTATTTATTTTAAAAACAATGTTACAACACATTACAATTGTTATATTGTACCTATAAACTTTATTAGGTTTGTGTAGGTGTCACATACAAGTGAATAGTTATACAGTAGTGACGTAAATATCTTGTACTAATTAAAAAATATGTTACGAAGTTCAAAGTTTATTTAGTGTTATTAAAATAGGTCAGGTTTGACTCGTCTCTCTTATTGGATTACTGAAGACGCTCCCGTAAATTACTTTCTGTTTAAGACCTAGGAATAGACTTCACGATGAACTACCTATTCATAAAGCAACTTGTGTACCAATAAAATGTGGAACGCGCTGCCTTAATTGCTTCTTCTTATAATTCCGAGTTTTTCAAACGGAGTGTGAAAAAGTTTTTCAGGCCGTCAAGGTGAGACTGGTCGGTGACTGCGCTTCCTGTCCGTGGTGCCGATGGGTCTCACTTCTGGACCCCATTACTGCTTAGCATCAGCTAGGTTAGTCTGCATAGCAATCGCGATTTTAATTTCAATTCTTTATAATTTAAAATGCAAAATTAACAACAAATCATAATTCGCACCCATGTTTTTTTTAAACTTTACTAACTATTTGGTTAGCATACAATCCGATTTTATTTAGTTTTGTATTTAGTTAGCACTAGTCTAGCTGTAAAGAGTACCTAAAATTAACAATCCAATGGCGATCGGGCGGAATTATCTTCAAGAGGGCAGGTGGGGAGGAGTCAAATTGTTTTTGCTAAATTGCTGATAAATATACATTGGTACCTTTTGTAAATAATACTTTTTATACATGGAAAACAACCAGATAAAGACGTATTCATACACACAAATGTTTGCCCGAAAGAATTCGAATCTGCGGCTGCGGCACTCTGGCTAAAGTGACCATTGCTAGCCATTTGATACCTTTTTCTTTTATTTCACAAAACAAAAGCGATGCGTCTTAATTTGAGGCTCAAAATTTTGTTTCAAACTTTGAGAGGCATCGGCAATCTTACGAGATTGCACATGACTTCTCAGAGACGCGGCGTCAACGTCTAACGACGGATCCGGACAAACGCTAGGGTAAATGGTCTCTCTAATTCAATTCAATTCAGTTTACAAACTGAATTCTATCTTGGGTTTCAATGCAACAGGATGCTTGCAAGTCGAACAGAGGGCTAGATTTCGTGGTATTGTAAACTTACGGGAATATATTACAGACTTCAGCGCGAAGTTCAATAATCAATATTCTACTCAATACTTTATTGCATCATAGTAAATTTAACAAACAATAAGTACTTACTTACTATAAACCCTGTTGGGCATTGTTTCATCGCACCTGTTACGAACTACCCGTCAGGTTGGGGAGTAAATACTTTTAAATATATTTTTTAGATTTATGATAACTGTCATTCATTTCAAAAATATCTTTATGCACATACTTAAACACTTAAATAACATAGACAATCGCTAGTGCAAATTAATTCCTAGTGATAACAATAAAATTGTATATTAAATAACGTTTGCAAGTATAAAACACTTCTTTAAACTAATTTCAGATTAATTGTTAAATTTAAATTATTATGCATCATTATTATGTTATTATTGGTTAAAAAAAGTAAATAAAATGGTCATATCTATGTGATATTTCGCTCGAATAATTACATTTTACATCTTGTAAATATAATTTGTTAATTTTATTGATTTTTCTTTCTTGACTCTTTATTGTATTCTTTATTTTTCATTATATTTTCTATTCTACATTGAGTTCTTTATTTCTACTATGAAATGAAATGAAATGAAATCGTTTATTTCAGAAATTAGACCTTCACAGGCCTTTTTCTTGTCATTTACAACTTGTTTAAATAAAGAAAATAAACTACGTTATAAACTACCACCATTTCGGACACAAGCAAAATGGCAACCGGTAAAAAGAAATGGCGAAAGAAAACCGGTTACGGCCTTTTTTGTTGTACTTTTTTTTTCTCCTTTTTTTTCTACTCATTAATTACAATGTAGGTATAAGTACATGCCCCTTACATGACCCTTACCCTTACACTACTGCCCCTTATTTCCATCATTTCCTAAACTTTACTGCATTGACCAAGGAAAAGGATGGAGAAGAGGACGCTTCAAGTTACGAACCCGCTACCTAATTGCGGAAAGTTTCGAGTGAAGCGTCCATATAAATATACTTTACATGCTTCACCGATTCCTGACTTGCTGTCTACTGTGAGGTGAAAACAATATGCTTACGTACAATGTTAAATTGTATTTTTAAATTTTATGCACATAATTTTTAGAAGTTTCTTTTTTCTAAAAACAATTAATAACGTTAAATAAAGTTTTCTGCGTGCCGGCACGTGATTTATATCCGTATGTTTTCATATCAAACCCCAAGAAGATTGAATTTGCAGTTTGTACAACTTAAACTTGTGTACCTGTAACTTGTTAGATAACTAATACTGACAAAACTTAAGTATTCTAGATAGATAGATAGAATACTCTTTATTTGCATTACACACAGAAAAAAGCACCAAAAAAAACTTAAAAACTAATGTAAACGCAACAAGGCGGCCTTATTGCTAAAAAGCAATCTTTTCAAGGCAACCTTAAGGTAACGAATTTCTGTATGGAGTGGGCAGGGCTAACATGACAAGAAAATAAATACTAAACAAGAAAATGATAGATACTAAGGACATCATCTAAATATTAAAACAAAATGAATAAATAGCTTCAAATATTATACCATATCACTATTCTTACTATAATATATTAAATAAATATAATAACTAGCTTGGCATATAGATATTATATAACAAAAAGAAACTATTTTGGAACGCATTGGTCAAAAATGCACTATATAGGTATAGACGCTAAAAGTAGGTATATCTCGTAACTGCTTATTCGCAAAAGGATTTCGCGAATGTGCTATTATGGGGATGTTGTAGATTCGTCACAAAGTGAACACTTATGATTTGTGACGAATTCATCTATATAATCTATACATATAATAAAACAGTAGACCCCGGTATGTCTGTACTTTGAACATATTTGGTAAAAATGGAGAGAAAGGTAATAAAAGCGAAAATTTTATTTTTGAATTTATTGTCTGTCAGTTTGAACGCGCACATCTTCTAAGTTACTGAACGGATTTTAATCCTGTTTTCACATGGAGATAGAGCTCAACTTGGAGCAGAACATAGGCTTTGTTTCATTTAAATCGCATAACAGGAAAAAGAGTTATCCTTATTTGAATATTTCACGCGGACGAAGTCGCGGGTAACAGCTCGTTTGTAATATAATTGGAGTGGACAATAATGACGAGTTTACTTTATGACTATTTGTATATTAAAGAACAACCATTTCGGAAACAAGTAAAATGTATGGCGAAAGAAAATCAGTTACGACATTTTTTGTCATTTAACTTTTTTTTTGTCCAATCATTATAGATAATAACAATAGTATGGAATTAACAACTTATATCAAAAAAACAAAAACTAAATCAGTACTGACATGAGTGATCAGACCAGCCCCAGGAGATATTATTTCTTTGTTGACAGGACAACCAAAGCTCCGATTAACACAAACAATAACACAATCGAATCCAATGCCTTAAAGGCGCTGTCCCACTGCTGCGCACGCTGCGCACGAACACGTGGGCCACGTAGCACATTGCATGACTACGTGGGTCTACGTTTCCACAGCGTGCGCAGCGATGTGCACGCTTTGTGGAACAAGCTGTGTACCGCATTCACTGCGTGCATGGCGTTGACAGCGTTGAGCTATGTTGAGCAAGCCACGCGTGTATCAATGACGTCACTTGATGGTTAACGTGTCCGTGGGTTGCAGTGGAAACAATCACGTACATCCTCTTGCAAAGCAAAGCTTAACACACGTGCGTAGCCTCTTCGTCCTTCCCGCCTTTATTCCCTCGTCAAAATTCCAAGCTATAAACTGCGTAATGGATAGTAGTAACTATCATGGATTTTAGTGTAGAATGTAGATAAACAAGACAGAACATTACCCCGAAACGTTAGCAATAACAATTAGGAGACAAATGGTCGACGGGCGTATTGGACAACGACCAGAATTAATTAAGTGACTGCCACTGTCTGTTAGATGGTGATTTGTACGGATGGATATTTTGTGCGGGCGCGTCAAGCGTTTTATCTATGTCAATATTTTCTATTATCAGCCTAGAATCTTTACGAGAAAGGAACAAGGGATCGTTGTTAGAAAGGACATGAAAGAAATCTCGAGCTTTTCCGAACGAACACGCAAGTGAAGCAACGTCGATTCTAGCCAGTGTTTGGGTGGGTTATCTCTAGCTTTTCCTGGCTTCGGTGGGCATGTTCGGCCGTCAGTCTCGGCTGTTGTCAATGGATGACAGTCATTAAGCCATGTGAGTGGCCTTGAGGCTGCTTGAAAACACTGACCATACAGGAGCAGCGTGACAGAGTACGCTCTAATCCTCTTCGATTGTATTCCTGCAGAAGGATGAATATGGGTATTATATTTAAGTAAATATATTGGAGCCATCACTCTACGGCTTAATGAGGCATAATAAAATTTAAATAAATAAACACATTAAATGCTAAGCTGTCAGAAAAAGAGATTTTTACATAGTATAAAATGAACTAGTTTTCGCTGTCTGTCTGTCCCTATGTGCACTTATCTTAAAAACTACGCCACGGATTTTGATGCAATTTTGATGGTTTTGTGGCGACACCTATCGCCATACAGAAGAACTACAGAGTGAAGAAAAAGTTCACAATGCGAACACATGACGTCATATACGACGACACTTAGAAATCCTGAATCGCGCTATCGAAGTTTCTACGATATGGAGATATATATACAACCTCCGACACATACATTGTCGGAGCCGCGGTTCCCCAGGCATGACACCCAGCCTGGCCGGAAGATCTTCCCTTTGTGGCGGTCGAGCACGTCGCCATCGCTCCCGCTACAGTGGTGACCCCGACGTGATTGGAAGCAGCCTTCTTCATCATATCTCCTCATCAGCTCTGACGTCATCACATTCTTCACTCCTCAACTTGAAGCCTCATCATCAGCAGTCTCACAGCACTCCAGCTACGGGGAAAATCAGGTTCATCGCAGCCGACTCACCGAGCTACCTGTTCCTGCGCCCCTTATCCAGACTCACTTGGATAACCCTCATCCCGACTCACTGGGATATTCCTCATCCAGACTCACTTGGATAATCCTCATCCCGACTCACTGGGATATTCCTCATCCAGACTCACTTGGATATTCTGCATCCCGACTCACTGGGACATGCATCATCCCGACTCACTGGGACATCACTCATCCCGATTCACTGGGATACATCAAGCACGCACGCTCACGCCCGACTCACTGGGACACTTGGAGCACGCACACTCAAGCCCGACTCACTGGGCAAGCTAACGAGAAGACCAGACTGCTGATCATCATCTCATCGGACCTTCGATCCTGGAGGGGAGTACTGTGGCGACACCTATCGCCATACAGAAGAACTACAGAGTGAAGAAAAAGTTCACAATGCGAACACATGACGTCATATACGACGACACTTAGAAATCCTGAATCGCGCTATCGAAGTTTCTACGATATGGAGATATATATACAACCTCCGACACATACATTGTCGGAGCCGCGGTTCCCCAGGCATGACACCCAGCCTGGCCGGAAGATCTTCCCTTTGTGGCGGTCGAGCACGTCGCCATCGCTCCCGCTACAGTTTATATGCATAATACATAGAAAAATTCCCAGGGGAAAGCGGGATATATGCTAACGAAACTGGGTTTAAAAAAAAAATATATATATAGGGACAATTCATACAGATTGAGCTAGCCCCAAAGTAAGTTCGAAACTTGTGTTATGGGATACTAACTCAACGATATTATATTTTATAACAAATACATACATAGATAAACATCCAAGACCCGAGGCCAATCAGAAAAAGTTCGTTTTTCATCATGACCCGACCGGGGATCGAACCCGGGACCTCCTGGGTGGCGGTCTGGCGTGGTAACCATTACGCCACGGAGGTCGTCAAACGCCACGGTTTCGCTAGTCATACTAATATTATCAATGAGAAAGTGAGTTTGTTTGTTTGTTTGTTATTCCTTCACGGCTTGATTAAGCAGCCGATCATTATGAAAATTTGTATACATATTGTCAGGGGTACAGAGCCCAGCATAGGCTACTTTTTATTCCGTGAAAGTATGTCATTCTAATGGGAAAATATTTTTTCTACTATAGAGGGCGCTGTATGGGATACTATCGGCCAACAGATGGCGTCACAAGTCGCGCTATAGGTTGTTTTGTTGTCAAACGAGATCTATGTTATAAAATAAACGCGAGCGAAGCCGCGGGGAAAACCTAGTTATAAATAAAATACGTTTCAGAAGTCACCCTAGAATAATGATGTAGTAAGATTACAATAACACTTACAATCATCATAGCAACCCATAATCATCCCACTGCTGGGATACGGGTGGCCTTCAATCGAAGGTGATTCTGCCACGCTGCACCAATGCGGATTGGCAGAGGCCGGTGTTTTCAAACCGCCTTAAGGCCACCGACTTGGCTTAACGACTGTCATCCATCGACAACAGCTGGGATCGACGGCTTAACTTGCCCTCCGAAGCACGGAGAAGCTCGAGATAACGTAACCCATCCAAACGCTGGCTAGGGTCGACGTCGCTTAACTTGCGTGTTCATATTATTAGAGTGCGACACACAGCGACGCCACCAACACTTACAATAATTAGCGACAAACAACGACTAGAGAACGATAGAATAAATTGTGTTCAAGTTACAGCTATTCATTATATTGTAAACATACGAGGTTTATATTTGGAACGTGAACGTCTCTGTGTAATTTTTGAGTTCAAATTTTGTATGCGTAACATGAAAGGTTGGGTGTAAAAAATCAAAATTTTAGTTATTGTTTCCTATTTTAATATTTTCAAGTGAATATATCTGTAAGTACTATAATAATCATTATTCGTAATTAAACCGGTTTTTATCTGCTTAACCTCTAAAATATTACTGCAAAAAATTGACGCTAGGATTCTGATTCTACACAAATCATACAACAAATTTTTTTTTAAAGTGGTAGAGCATCTATTTAATGGGTTAGTTCTGTGAGAGGGTCGGGAAGTACGACCCTCTCACAGAATAATACACGTGTAGCAGCAAATAAATGGATTATTATTATTAATGCGTTTCTTTCGGCGAATGCGAGCGCCGAAACCCTTAAGCTATGGGTTAAAAGCACTTTTTTATGCTACAAAGGTGGCAAACAAGCATACGGCCCGCCTGATGGTTAGCATCACCGTAGCCTTTAGACGTTTCCAATACCGGGGGTGTAACTCACGCGTTGCCAACCCTCCCAACCCCGCCCTAGCGGAGCTCTGGAGCCCTTACTCACCGTAGGAACACAACATGGCCGAGACCAATGCTATTTGGCTACGATCTTCTGTAAGGTGGAGGTCCTTCCCCAGATGGGCTGCTCCGATTTGATTATCCGCTGTGCCCTACCTCTCTGAAAACATTTTCTAAATAAAAAAAAAACGTCTGACTAATAGAACTGCTGTTACAAATTAGGTGAATTATGTAAAATAATGTTTTATAGACGTTAGTTGAAAGGATTTGTCAGTTTTCTGGACATTATTCGTTTATGATTGATGGCTGTAATTAGGGGGGAGGGCAAACAGTAATTATGGCAACATTATAAAGTGTTTTATCGCATTAATGTACCTCGGGGTAATGTGTTTCGGAACAAAAGTAAAACGGATAAATAAAGGGTGAAATGGGTCGTTTAATATGAATGAAATGAATTTAATTATACATAAACAGATTTCGCATAGGTGATCACAACAAAATAGGGTCCGAGTGCGATTTTACAAGTCATTTTATGCTAACCATCTATTAAATTTATTAAGTAAATTTTATTTAATACTAGTAAAACCCTCGCAATTTCGTTTTCCCATATCTCGCTTTCCCGTGGGAATTTTGAAAAATCCTTTCTTAGTACACCCCTAGACGTCGTAAGGAACCTACATTCCAAATTTGGAATCTCCAGACCCAGCGGCTTGGACTGTGCGTTGATATATAGTTAAGTCAGTCAGGACTTAACTTGAAATAATCTCATTAAAAAAGTATATATCGCTAATCCATCGCTTTGGTTGACATTATATAAATATGGCTTAATCCATTTCATCAGAAACCGACAAGACATTATTAGATTGTAGCGGGCTCCACCCAAGGACAGTATGTACCTATCCTTCAGATTGACAATGACATTGTCGAGTGTCTAAAAATGTCTACATTCCCCATCTATAATGTCTAGTCTCACAATGTCCAGCGTAGTCACTATGCGTTTGTGTCGCATGGCGTAAAAGTCATCTGTGTGCCGCCAAAATGAAGGGAAGCCTCAATAGTGCCCTGACAGCCTTTTGACTTGTGACAAACAGTATAGTGAGCTTAAAATTATAAATTGCTATGAAAGATATTAAAATATAACTACTAGATGATACTATAAACAAAACTGGTTAAGTGCGTGTCGGGCCAGCACATTTCGAAGATAGAGCCTCCCACCGCGTCTTACAAAACTTATCACGACAAAGAAAACAAAAAAAAAGCAAACATTTTAAGAGACCTTCTGGTCTACCATGAAACGTAATTCCGAAAATTCGGACCTTCGTTTTGTTGAATTCTAACTATGAAAGACAATTCGGTCCGATATGCCCTTAACGATACGCCTTCGTTTTTCGTCACTGATCTAACGACAACAACTGGGATGGGCGCAAAAAAACATTCTCACTAAGTTTACTACTAAAAACTACTATAAATAAATAAATATATAGGGACAACTCATACAGATTGAGCTAGCCCCAAAGTAAGTTCGAAACTTGTGTTATGGGATACTAACTCAACGATATTATATTTTATAACAAATACATATATAGATAAACATCCAAGACCCGAGGCCAATCAGAAAAAGTTCGTTTTTCATCATGACCCGACCGGGGATCGAACCCGGGACCTCCTGGGTGGCGGTCTGGCGTGGTAACCATTACGCCACGGAGGTCGTCTACTATTAAATTACTATAAAAATTTAAATATAACTACTATCAAGGGTACGGGTCAACTAGATAGATGCTGGTAAGTGACAGCTTACTATCTAGTTGACCCTGGTTTTCTGGGTGACCCAACGTTTTTTATGCTTCAAAAAAACAAATTTTGTCTTTCCATGAAAAGCCATGGTCGTTAGCTAGTCGAAGAAAAATCTTTTATAGTCCCAACCGACCATGGCAATCTTTTAAGGCTTGTTCACTGGTGCTGAAAAACGGCTGTAAAACAAATAGCTTGAAAGGCCACATCGATACATTAGCGTTTTGTCACTTACCAACATCTATCTTCCGCGACCATTGCAGGGTTGGTGCTACTTCCATAAAATTATATAAGGTCCTAATTCATTAATGAACTTCCTTTTAACACCATGAGTATATAAGTTACATATGATCGTTAAAGCAAGGAAATAATGGTTTAGTATTCAGTGAATATGGATGGCTTTATGTAGTAAGCAACATTTTTCTAACTATTTACTTTTTTTTTTTTTACTGAATACTGGACCATTATTTCCTTGCTTAAACGATCATATGTAACCTATATAGTCATGTGTTAAAAGGAAGTTCACTAATAAATTAGGACCTTATATTTTTGAGTTTGTGGCGACACCTATCGCCATACAGAAGAACTACAGAGTGTAGAAAAAGTTCACAATGCGAACACATGACGTCATATACGACGACACTTACAAATCCTGAATCACGCTATCGAAGATTCTACGATATGGAGATATATATACAACCTCCGACACATACATTGTCGGAGCCGCGGTTCCCCAGGCATGACACCCAGCCTGGCCGGAAGATCTTCCCTTTGTGGCGGTCGAGCACATCGCCATCGCTCCCGCTACAGTGGTGACCCCGACGTGATTGGAAGCAGCCTTCTTCATCATATCTCCTCATCAGCTCTGACGTCATCACATTCTTCACTCCTCAACTTGAAGCCTCATCATCAGCAGTCTCACAGCACTCCAGCTACGGGGAAAATCAGGTTCATCGCAGCCGACTCACCGAGCTACCTGTTCCTGCGCCCCTTATCCCGACTCACTGGGATAACCCTTATCCCGACTCACTGGGATATTCCTCATCCAGACTCACTTGGATAACCCTCATCCCGACTCACTGGGATATTCCTCATCCAGACTCACTTGGATATTCTGCATCCCGACTCACTGGGACATGCATCATCCCGACTCACTGGGACATCACTCATCCCAATTCACTGGGATACATCAAGCACGCACGCTCACGCCCGACTCACTGGGACACTTGGAGCACGCACACTCAAGCCCGACTCACTGGGCAAGCTAACGAGAAGCACAGACTGCTGATCATCATCTCATCGGACCTTCGATCCTGGAGGGGAGTACTGTGGCGACACCTATCGCCATACAGAAGAACTACAGAGTGAAGAAAAAGTTCACAATGCGAACACATGACGTCATATACGACGACACTTAGAAATCCTGAATCACGCTATCGAAGTTTCTACGATATGGAGATATATATACAACCTCCGACACATACATTGTCGGAGCCGCGGTTCCCCAGGCATGACACCCAGCCTGGCCGGAAGATCTTCCCTTTGTGGCGGTCGAGCACATCGCCATCGTTCCCGCTACAAGTTTCTTGCGGCAACTTCTTTCTTCTCTTCAATCACGTCGAAGTACTGGTAGCATTTTAAAAAAATGTAGGTTCCCGAAATACCGTTTTGTTCTCGTTCCCTGCTGATATCCGAGATAAAAACTCCTATGTGCTAATTCAAGTTATAACCTACTAGCTTTACTCCGCGGCTTCGCTTGCGTTAATTTTTTGACATAGATCTCGTTTGACAACAAAACAACCCATAGCGCGACTTGTGGTACCATCTATTGGCCGATAGCATCGCATACAGCGCCCTCTATCTATAGTTAAAAAAATATTTTCCCATTGGAATGACATACTTTCACGGGATAAAAAGTAGCCTATGTTGGGCTCTGTACCCTTCACAATATGTATACAAATTTTCATAATGATCGGCTGATTAGTCAAGCCATGAAGGAACAACAAACAAAGAAACTCACTTTCTCATTTGTAATATTAGTATGATCATGCCCCTAAGTGGTCCAGGCGCGTGCCGCTGAAAGAGCTGTGACCACGGAGATTAGGTCTACGGACGCCCGCCGCGTCCGTGGGGTTGCGAAAGTATAGTCAGTTCCCGCAGCCCCGCTGTTATAATGGCGGAGAAGGTGGCAGTCAGTCAGGTTTTTAGTCGGTAGCTAGGTATATACCTCTATTGTGTTACAAATAAACGTATTAAATCGAGTAAGTATATAAGTTATTCACTGTTGTGTCACTGTTTTTCTTGATGAGAATTAAATGAAGTGTGAAAGTGACAAAATATTACAATTACAAAACATTGTATTACTTACTAGCTTTTTTGCCCGCGACTTCGTCCGCGTGAAGTTCCGGACCCGTTGCCGTAGGAACCACATTGAATTTCGGGAAAAGCTATAGCCTATGTCACTGATAATGCAGCTTTCTACTGGTGAAAGAATTTTTGAAATCGGTCCAGTAGTTTCGGAGCCTATTCAATGTAAACAAACCAACAATCAAATCTTTTCTCTTTATAATATTAGTATGGACTCACTGTTGTGTCACTGTTATTTCTTGATGAGAATTAAATGAAGTGACAAAACATTGTATAACTTATACTACGTTTATTTGTAACACAGCTAGTGTTTCCTGACTATAAACAAAAAAAAGCAAGTAAGTAACATTCTCAAAAAAAAAACATTTTATTAGTCGGTTTCAAGTGCCAGCCCTAAGTATATTTCGGTTCATTACTCCCCTACACTTGCCCTTTCATCCCTAATGATGGCACGAGCTTGTGGGATTCCACTGGTTTTCATATGTTTTAATAGAATGTAAAACAAAGTTTCTGTTTATCCATTGAATACTAAATGTAAGAGATTATATGGCGACCTTCACAGTCTTTAGGGTTCCGTATTAAACGAGGTACAGTGAACCATTGAAAGAGGTGAGCAGAAGAGAAATAAAAAGATTTTTATGCCAATAATGTAATTATCTTTATGAATACTTACATACAGGTCGTCGAAAGCTAAGCTACCTTTAAGAGGTTTTGTTTTAGTTACTAATAACCATGTATAGCTGCATTCATAGATTTTTAAATAATTACATGGTTGAACCGAGAATTGAACCCGTTACACAAAAAAAAAATTACCCTGTAGCTTTATCATACCGATCTAAAGGCTTTCATCATAAGGATTTTTTTTTTAAAATAACATAGTGGAACAAATAAAAGGAAGACCATGATGGAAGACGACCTCCGTGGCGTAATGGTTACCACGCCAGACCGCCACCCAGGAGGTCCCGGGTTCGATCCCCGGTCGGGTCATGATGAAAAACGAACTTTTTCTGATTGGCCTCAGGTCTTGGATGTTTATCTATATAATGTATTTTTTATAAAAATATAATATCGTTGAGTTAGTATCCCATAACACAAGTTTCGAACTTACTTTGGGGCTAGCTCAATCTGTATGAATTGTCCCTATATATATATTTATTTATTTATAATTTTAACATTTAAATTCACAAACAATTTTATAACAGGGAAATGATGCGTACCTACTGCTCAAGTGGGTCATTTTTCTGAACAAAATTTCACATCAAAAGTTAAAATTCATGGTCTGAAAAACATATAGGTACTTACAAGTATGAAAATCCTAGGAGTGTCATAAATAATATCTATCTAGTGTATAATGAAATAAAAAATTAGTAGATAAAAATGAGCAGACTGTTTTAGAGAACTTGACAGAAAAGTAAAGACATACAAAGATGTCACTCAGTTCATTGTTTTCACATATGTATAGAGTTTATAAACCAAACTCTTTGCTCTAACAGCACCCCTTAAACTGATACATATGTGTTAAACTCTTAGTTCAAAGATCACGAATAACACACAATAATACAACTATAAACCTGCTCTCTGGAACAAAATCGATGCAAACTTTAAGTGTTTTTCCCTAGTTAATGATTTTGTACAGATATCAGCTAGCATTTCCTCTTTACAAATATAGGCTAACTTCACAGTTTTTCTAATTATTAAATCTTTGATAAAGTGATACCTAATATCAATGTGTTTAGTTCTCGAATGAGATACCACACACCCACAAATTTTTTGGGCTGACTGATTGTCGTTAAACAATTTTAAGTTACACAGAATACCACATTCATATAAAAGAGTTCTTATAAAGGTCCCTTCTTTACAAGAATCGGATATTGCCATGTACTCAGCTTCAGTACTTGACAGTGCAACAGTACGCTGTTTCCTACTTTCCCACGACACTACAGAACTACCTAGCTTAAATATATACCCGGTGAATGATCATCGGTCCAAATGATCTCCACCCCAGTCAGCATCTGTGTATCCTGTAATTTCTAAATTACCTTTTCAAATGTGAGACAGTAATCCATAGTACCCTTCAAGTACCTAAGTACCCTCTTGGCTGCTTTCCAATGGTCTTCTGAATAACAGTCATTAAACTGACTCAAATAGCTCACACTATGAGCAATGTCAGGTCTAGTACAAACTGCCAGATACATTAAATATCCAATAAGACTTCTATAATCATATTTACAAAGCGAATTAGTTTCCTTTTGTAACTTTAAACCAACTTCCATAGGAGTCTTAGAGACCTTGCAATCTGACATTTGAAATTTATTCAATATCTTAGTGATATAACTATTCTGATCGAGTGTAATTTTTCCATCATCAGTTTGAGTTATCCTCATTCCTAAGATATGATGAGCTTTTCCCAAATCTTCCAAATTAAACTCATCCATTAATATTTTTTTCATTATATCCTTCTTCACAGAATTCTTTAATGAGAAAAACATTATGTCATCGACATACAACGCTATAATCATTTTTTCATTTCCTTGATTATAACAATAAACACATGGCTCTGAAGATAATCTTTTAAACTTCAATTTGTTGATTAAAACATCATTTATTCTATCATTCCAAGCTTTCGCCGCCTGTTTTAAGCCATAAATTGCTTTATTTAATTTATATACCTTTCCTTTGTTGTTTGCATCTACGAAGCCGTCAGGTTGTTCCATATACACTGACTCTTCTAAATAACCATGCAAAAAAGCAGTTTTCACATCTAGATGTTCGACTGACATATTATAATGAGCTGCGAGGGCTAGCAAAACTCATATGGTTGAGTATCTAACGACGGGTGAAAAAGTTTCATGGTAATCAATTCCATACTTTTGTGTAAAACCCTTTGCTACCAAACGTGCTTTATATCTAAGCAACTCTCCGTTTAACCCTCTTTTCTTAGTAAATATCCATTTACACTTAATTGGCTTATGCCCTTCAGGTAAGACAGTCAATGTGAAACATTTGTTTGTGATAAAGGAATTAAACTCATCTGCGATTGCTACCTTCCAGTGTTTTCCTTCACTGCAACTTAAAGCCTCTTCAATCGTCTGTGGAATGTCTTCTTCAACCAACAACTCTACTAGTCCTGCATACTCTGGTGTCACCGCATCTTCGAATGCTGACAAATTTGAGTCCTCATAGTCCATGCTGGATCTATCTGGAATATAAGTATAATCCGACGAGTCATTCTGATACGAATCAGTTTCTGTGTCATCTAGACTAAATATTGTTTGTCTACGATCACTTGAAACGATTATGCCATCAGATTGTGAGGTTTCTAAAGAAGTATTCACCTCAGAGGGTTCATTTCGCATACACGGATCTTGTGGTAGTACCACAGTGCAATCACTTTTATTGTTATCATCACGTGACACACTCACGTTATAAAAATCATTTTCTAAAAATGTAACATGCCTAGCTCTAATGCATGTTTCAGGATCACCAGGATCAATTAGTCTGTATCCCTTGCTATTGTCACAATAGCCCACAAAAATATACCTTTTACTTCGAGGTTTCAGTATCCGACTATTTTCAATATGAACGTACGCAGTACAACCAAAAATACGCAAGTGATCCACGCATACCTTTTTGGATGTCCATTCTTCTTCAGGAGTTACTCCCATTACAGCCTTTGTTGGAGAACGATTTTTCAGGTAGCAGCTTCAGCCCAAAATCGTTGATCCAACTTCGCATCCTGTAACATACAGCGTACTTTATCCATAATCGTTCTATTGGCTCTTTCTGCTACTCCATTCTGTTGACTACAGTGAGGAATTGTAGTATAATGTCGAATCCCTTTATTTTTCATGTAGTCCTGAAAAGTATTAGAAATATAATCACCGCCATTGTCACTCCTTATTGCTTTTATTTTCTTTCCAGTTTCATTTTCTACCAGAGCAGTGAATGTTTTAAATTTATCAAAAACTTCACTCTTTTTCTTTAGAAAATAAATAAAAGTCTGCCTAGAAAAATCATCTATAAAAGTGACAAAATAACGAGAACCGCTAAAAGAAGATGTCTGCATGGGACCACACACATCAGTGTGTACGAGGCCTAATATTTCACTAGATCTAGTTAAGCTTTTCTTTGGAAAAGGTAATCTAGCTTGTTTGCCCTCTATACATGCTACACAAGGAACAAATGAAGTGTCATGAAAATTCATACCTGTGACAAATCCGTTTTTCATGAGCTTCATACTCCTACAGTTAAGATGACCCATCCTCTTATGCCATATTTCGTGTGAAAGTACCTTACTGTCCTCCTTGGACCCCTGTGTAGTCGCCGCCTTAACCGTTGACGCTAAACTAGAGTAAGAATTTTCACAAACTGAGCTCATGGCAATATCCGACTCCTTTTTACACATTACAGTATTAACCATGTCGAGTTGATATATACCATTGCAGCATGTACCAGTTGCTATGACATTGTCATCATCTAAAATTTCACAACTTTTAGTATTGAATACTACCGTAAAACCTTTCTTAGTAAGTTCACTTACAGACAGTAAATTAGTAGAAAGTTTAGGAATGTAATATACGTTACTAATGTTCTTTAAGCCGTTCTTCAACTGCACTTGCACTTGACCATTGTTACGTTGTGAACTTCATTCACACGTAATTTTATAATTAAAACATTTGAATATTAACTTTTCTAACTTAGAACGTAATCCAATAGGAGTCATGCGTTTCAAAAATGCCCATATATGGTTAGATCGCTGCGCTCGCGTTTTATAAGCGACAATGCCTTATATGGCCGGCTGGTGGGTGGACCTTATTTCTAAGTATTAAGGCCCATATTCGTTTGATAGAGTATCGTTCACTGTTTGGGTGTGGCCAGATGTTGCGTTGAACTTCAGTCATTGGCTCGACGCTGTGGAGCGCGCTCATGTCATTCGTAACAAAGGATTGGAAGTTTCTAGTAATTTCCAAAATTCCGTTAACAGTCATAGGAGTCAATAAGTTATATCGGCAAACCCCTATTGCCATTCGACATCCGAACCTCAGTCTGTAAAGTCAATTCTACTAATTGTGTTCTATCTAAGCTCTCGAGACGTATTTGTCTAACGTTAACATATAACATTTATTCGTGAGTAAAATCAGTGTCCGAATCAGGTGAGTGCATTAAGAAATTTCCAATAAGTTTTCTAAATTGCTATAATCTGTGTTTTGGTCTAATCTTTAATTTTCTAGTGTGTAATGCTAATTTAAATATCTATTTCTTTGTGTTGAGGTTCCGTACGTTCTTCAAATGTACGTAACCGAGCTTACCTTCTGTGTATCTCTGTGGAGCCCCCTATAACAATTGGTGGCTTGGACGCTTAGCTGTTCGCGTCCAGCCAGCGTCAGGATTGTTGGGGTGGCTCGCAGAGTGCCTGGAAGACGGGAACTAAAACCGTCGTACCCTACCATTCCAGGACTTCTACGCTACGGTTTAACCACCTACGGGTTACCTACCTACGGCTACGCTATATCTACTTCTGCACTGCCGCTGAATTCCCCTACGGGTTCAGCACGCTATCCCTGAGCTCCTGAGCTACGCTACCCCAGAGCAACACAGCCGCTTCAGCTTCGCTACAGCCCGCACTTCTTCTCTCTACCCCGACGGTTGCCACCGGTTGCTGAGCCGGTCTACTGCTGAAGGCCCTACACCTTCAGAACCTACGCCCGTCGTCTGATACCCGAAGAAGCCGAGCTAAGTGTCACAAGGAACTTGCAAGTGAATCTCTACCACGCACCCTGAGACTAAATAAATATACTATTTAACTCTTGCTTTCTCTTTCTCTTATCTCTCTCTCTACTCCTACCTTGCTGCGTTGCTGGCTTCCCTGGCAACGTGACAAGTGGCGCCCAACGTGGGGCCACTGTTACGTTGTGAACTTCATTCACACGTAATTTTATAATTAAAACATTTGAATATTAACTTTTCTAACTTAGAACGTAATCCAATAGGAGTCATGCGTTTCAAAAATGCCCATATATGGTTAGATCGCTGCGCTCGCGTTTTATAAGCGACAATGCCTTATATGGCCGGCTGGTGGGTGGACCTTATTTCTAAGTATTAAGGCCCATATTCGTTTGATAGAGTATCGTTCACTGTTTGGGTGTGGCCAGATGTTGCGTTGAACTTCAGTCATTGGCTCGACGCTGTGGAGCGCGCTCATGTCATTCGTAACAAAGGATTGGAAGTTTCTAGTAATTTCCAAAATTCCGTTAACAGTCATAGGAGTCAATAAGTTATATCGGCAAACCCCTATTGCCATTCGACATCCGAACCTCAGTCTGTAAAGTCAATTCTACTAATTGTGTTCTATCTAAGCTCTCGAGACGTATTTGTCTAACGTTAACATACAGGGTGCCCTGAGGGCGACCGACACTCCCGAAATTTCTTAAGAGGTTTATACATCTGCTTTATGCTGGTGAAAGATCTTTTGTCTAAGTATGATAGTTTCGGAGTAATTGACTAACAAACATTAGTTGTAAAACTGTGTGATTTCATCCCTAAAATCAGCTGTGAACGCAGCAACGGGGATGTATTAAGGTCGTTTTTTTTAAATCGGTCATTGACCTGACCACGATTATTTTTAACCATAAGTAAACATAACCATAACATTGATTTCATAACTTTTTAATCTTAGATGTTGGTAGCGTAGCCTAATAACGACCTTTAAGGCTTTTCATTCCTTTATGCCGTAGTGATTGGAATAAAACATGTGTTTTTTTGTTAATTGTACCGCCAGCAACTCATACTATCATTCCTTAGTGATAACGTATTTATTATTTTATTTGTTTTAGTAGGTACTCCTTAATGGCCTTTATGACACTAAAAAAAGGTATGTACGTCTTGAATTTCGAACTCGATTCGAATTTTTTTTGTTACGAAGAAATGCTTTTTTTCTACAATTGTCACGGTAATCATAGTGTTGTCAACAGTGACGTGTAGCAAAAAAACTAAATGTCGTTACAAGCGCGAGATTATTTAAACTTAAAAATGCTGTACGTAGAGTCCGAGTACAACGCAAGGGCAGCTTTGCGGTTGTACCGAGAGCGTTTTCCTCCGCCGCATCCGGTAAATCCTCGCGTAGTTACCAACGCCCTTTACCGGGTACAGGAGAATCGTCCGATCGTTCCACGGACATCGATGGATGACCATCGTGGTGGCGGGTCTAGACGTGTGCCTGTGCGGCTTGAGGAGAACATTTTAAGTTTCTTTGACCAGAACCCCCGAGCAAGTTCTCGGCAGGCCGGGCGCCGTTTCGGCGTTGGCCACATGTTGGTTTTGGACGTTTTAAAACTAAACAGGCGCCATCCATACCGCATCCAAAAAGTGCAGGCAATGCTGCCGAGGGATTTGGCGGTGCGAGCAGCATACTGCCGTTGGCTGGACGACGGCATCCGCGAGAATCCTCGTTTCGTGCAGCAAATCATTTGGAGCGACGAGGCGACATTTACGCGGAATGGTTTATGGAACCGTCGAAACGAGCACGTTTGGGCGGAGGAAAATCCCCGCATTTTCCGACAGACAGCGCACCAACAGAGGTGGTCGATTAACGTGTGGGCCGCGATTCATGGCGACACCATAATTGGACCAATTTTTTTACCACCCACTTTGAATCGACATGGATACCATGAGCTACTTAGAAACGTGGTGTCGCCATACCTGGACCAATTACCGTCAGAGGAACGACGTGCTGCGTGGTTTCAACAGGATGGGGCTCCAGCTCATTCGGTTGTGGAAGTGCGCGAAGCTCTAAACGAACTATTCGGCCAACAATGGATCGGGCGATACGGGCCGAACAGATGGCCGCCGCGCTCACCAGACCTCACGCCTCTCGACTTTTTTTTGTGGGGCACTCTCAAAGACCGAGTGTACCGGGATGAATGTTACGAAACGCGAGAGCAAATGGTGCACAGAATTGAACAGGCGTTTGCTGAACTCCGCCAGCAAAATGTGGAGACACAGTTGCTTGCGCGTGTGCACCGTCATACCAAGCAGCGTATCCGACTGTGTCGCATAAGACGCGGCGGACACATTGAGCATCGGCTGTAAGGGGGTGAGCGCTAGGTACCTACGGCCTAATAAAAACTATTCGTAATTACTTATTCTTTTTAGCGAAGAGAGTACCTATGTTAAAACAAATACGCCAATAATCAGACTTACCGAATCCAGCCCTGAATTAATTGAATGAACGGATGAATGAATGAAAAGTTTATTTGCCTTTGGTACATGGTAATTGTCACGGTTACCATAGTGATACAAAAATATCCTATTGTCAATAGGTACATGCTAGAAGTAAATTGTGAAAGTTTCTATTATTTATTAAATGGTATTGGTGTTTTAAGTGATGTTTAGTGTTTTAAATGTTGTTTAGTGGTTTTGAGTGTTGTGTCGCATGAGTCGCATGAGAGAGATGCGCTCAGATACATCGAGCATCGTGTGTTGTGTAAGTTCCTGGCGTACCTACTTCATGTTTGCTAGATTTTTTAAATGATAATCAGAATTACTATTAATAGGTAGGTATGTGTGTATCGTGGGCTAGGCAAGGGCTAAGCTAGGTACCTACAGCCTGTCCGTAGCGTAGTAGTACCCGTCCGTGTAGTTATCTTATCAAATGAACTGTTGTTCTGGAATTAGGGTTATCGGCACGTAGGAAATTTTCAAATCTGTGCCTTTTTTTTAAATAAACTATTTTTAAATGAAACCTATATAAAACGCATGTCTGTAAGGTACATATCATCAAACTTTCGGCTGTGTTCGTCGCCTTTTTCCTCCCTGTATAACATTTATTCGTGAGTAAAATCAGTGTCCGAATCAGGTGAGTGCATTAAGAAATTTCCAATAAGTTTTCTAAATTGCTATAATCTGTGTTTTGGTCTAATCTTTAATTTTCTAGTGTGTAATGCTAATTTAAATATCTATTTCTTTGTGTTGAGGTTCCGTACGTTCTTCAAATGTACGTAACCGAGCTTACCTTCTGTGTATCTCTGTGGAGCCCCCTATAACAATTGGTGGCTTGGACGCTTAGCTGTTCGCGTCCAGCCAGCGTCAGGATTGTTGGGGTGGCTCGCAGAGTGCCTGGAAGACGGGAACTAAAACCGTCGTACCCTACCATTCCAGGACTTCTACGCTACGGTTTAACCACCTACGGGTTACCTACCTACGGCTACGCTATATCTACTTCTGCACTGCCGCTGAATTCCCCTACGGGTTCAGCACGCTATCCCTGAGCTCCTGAGCTACGCTACCCCAGAGCAACACAGCCGCTTCAGCTTCGCTACAGCCCGCACTTCTTCTCTCTACCCCGACGGTTGCCACCGGTTGCTGAGCCGGTCTACTGCTGAAGGCCCTACACCTTCAGAACCTACGCCCGTCGTCTGATACCCGAAGAAGCCGAGCTAAGTGTCACAAGGAACTTGCAAGTGAATCTCTACCACGCACCCTGAGACTAAATAAATATACTATTTAACTCTTGCTTTCTCTTTCTCTTATCTCTCTCTCTACTCCTACCTTGCTGCGTTGCTGGCTTCCCTGGCAACGTGACAAGTGGCGCCCACGCTCGTGGTGAGAGTTAGAGAGTTCGCTTGCAAATTTCTATTGTTGCCAATTGTTATAGGTGTGCTAACACATTTTTTTTGCAGTGTAAGAACGTCTCCGTTCTTCAACTGGGGAGTACAATCTTCTTATATTGTGTGTCCTTTGTCTCGTACTCACCAGTTGGAGCTATTTTTTGAAATTAATTTCAGTTATTTTTTATTTTTTTTCTACCCTACATTTTTTTTCTTAATTTTCTAAACAATAACGGAGTCGTTCAGTAGGGAATTTGTAAAAGGTAAGCTCATTTTATTATTTCTTTTTTCTATTGGAAATTACTTAGTGCTAAACACGGGTACGGATATTGAGCTTACCGCTACCCCCATACTGGATTAGGGGTGAAAGAAAAACATCGAATATTCCAGTTGCCGTCTCTCCTAGGCAGGTGGTAAAAGTCCACCATAGGCTATAACGCATCCATTTGCGCCCTATATACGTCTCGAGTGCTCACAACGTTTTCTTTTTTTTTCTCACCTAACGGTTTTTTTTTTGCTGCAACATTTAGGTTAACTTACTCACTTAATTAAATTCAAACACATACGTAGGTTTCAATATAAAATATATAGTTCACAATTTCGCTAAACATTAATTTTTTTTCTAAACAGTATAATATTATATATAGGTTTAAACATGGACCGTTCCATATTTTTTTGGTCTAAAAGAAGGTTACGCATACCCTACATATGCGGCCTATCTAGCTAGTATAAATTGTCGCGACGCAGCATCTAAAATGTTGCGCGCTGAGATAGTAACATGTCTACCCATGTTACTTATCTACTACAATGGTGACGACATCTAAAATGTTGTTCACCTATCTAGCCTAAATTCTACTTAAATTCCATAAGAATCTCATCTAAGTGATGATTCGTGGGTTCGATTCCTATGTGGAGACCTATATAATAAAATAAAAATTTGATAATCATAATCTAATACCTAAATCTATATTATACTTAAATCTGTAATTTTTAAATAATAAAATTTTGCTACTCATAATATACTATTTAAAACTAGAATAAACTAAATCTGTATTTGTAATAAAATTAATAATTTTGCTAATCTAAATACACTTACTACTTGAATCTATACTTTAAAAACCTACATATTTTTTTTAACTATCTTCTAAACGTAATATTAACAATGTCATAAATTTTGCTATTCATAATTAACTACTTAAATCTCAAATAAACTAAAATCTGTAATTTTAATATAATAATTTGTTTTTTTTGGTAATCATAATATACTTACAACTTAAATCTATAACTGGAAAGATAAAAACTTCACATATAAAATGTTCTATCATAATGCATTGACATTTATAAAGCAGGGTAAATGCGGTTAATTCAATAATTTTCTAAGCGGGTATTTATCCATTCTTAATAACTCGTAGTGGCGTCAAACCGCTGCTGTCTCGAGTTGTTTCGTATATCTTCGTTCGGGGTCCCTCGGCAGTCGTCGGATCTATTCGTGACCTTGCACTCGAACGATTGGAATGTGCATCATTTGCTAATTCGTTTTGTTGATAACGCTCGCACAGGTGCATGCGCACGCAGTTCTCACGCCGTTATCATTAGGACTATTGCGTAACGGACCATTATAGTTAATGACCCATTAAAATTTAATGACACATTAAATATTTTTAATTTTTTTTTTTCTCTCGCTTATCATCCTAATGCCATATTAAATTATTTCTATAAAATTTTCTCTAGAACTACATTGTAAAGGTGTAATCACACTTAATAATTAAAACTATAAAGTCATACAACATTTTTGTTCTTTCTCTTTGGATTATATAGATGTGAACTTCTGATCACAACCTAAACGTGACAAAGTTCGTATCTTTTGGGAGTTCTGTCAGTTTATTGCCTAAAGCCTATATAATCGTGAGGAAAAAGTGATGTCAATGCCTACTCATTGACAAACTATTTAATCTTGATAAGCTATTGTCAAGGTTCGGGCTAGCCCGGATAAAGGTTCATGTTAGTTCTGTTGCTATTCGGATGCTAAACATCTGGACATGTCAACTTAGGGAGCTAGCATTTTAGGAATTATAATGGCGAACTTTCGGTAAAAATTTAATCTAATCTTGCGAACGTACTTATTAGATAGCTAAGTCTAGTAGACCTTTTAAAAAAAAAAAAAAAAATCTAAGGATTTTTTTTTTTCCCTAAGAGGGGGGGTACTGTTACGTTGTGAACTTCATTCACACGTAATTTTATAATTAAAACATTTGAATATTAACTTTTCTAACTTAGAACGTAATCCAATAGGAGTCATGCGTTTCAAAAATGCCCATATATGGTTAGATCGCTGCGCTCGCGTTTTATAAGCGACAATGCCTTATATGGCCGGCTGGTGGGTGGACCTTATTTCTAAGTATTAAGGCCCATATTCGTTTGATAGAGTATCGTTCACTGTTTGGGTGTGGCCAGATGTTGCGTTGAACTTCAGTCATTGGCTCGACGCTGTGGAGCGCGCTCATGTCATTCGTAACAAAGGATTGGAAGTTTCTAGTAATTTCCAAAATTCCGTTAACAGTCATAGGGGGCCGTTCAAGTATTACGTAAGCACCAAGGGGGGGTGGGGGGGTCTCTGTTTTGCTTATTTTGGATGACATAGGGGGTGGGGGGGTCTAGATGATGATTACGTCATCGTTAGTTATTTAAGTTTTTTCGGGGATTCCCGCAAATAATACATATGCGTAGGCACTCGCTTTGAGAACTGATTATAGTTTTGCCAAGAAAAGCATAAATCTTTTCTCTTACTTTCTCCACTTTCTCACTTTCACTTTTTGGCGAGCCGCAGGTACTTTTCCAGTGAGTCAAGAACTTCGAAATATGTTAGAAATTAATGGTATTTCTGCTAAAACAGCGTCAAAATATGTTTATAATGAACGTAAGGCGTTGTTTTATATACATATCTACACAGATTTATTATAAAAACACTTACTTGTTACTTCGGCACACGAATCGATCACTTTTTTTCACAGCAGTTTTCACTTGTTAATATATCAAATTAAATACTTTATCTACAGTCAATTATTTGTAAATATGAAACTTTGTTTAATAATGATTGTTTTTATAACGTTTGCATGTATAAATGATAACAATAGTTCACTCATTTAATAAAATATTATCAGAACGTCCGCCATGCTAAATTCAAAATGTCCGCTAACATTTTGGCGAGCGGGTAGGTTTTTTGCAGAGAGGTCAATCACCTTGAAATCTATTAGAAATTAATGGTTTTTCTACTAAAAAGCGTCAAAATATGTTTATAATGAACGTTTATGTTAGTTATGTTCTTTATTTCTGATTATATTTTTTTGTCATTTACTCTATGTGTATCAGTTAAACCTAATATTTTCATGAATTTTCCTATTTTAAAAATAACAATATAAAAAAACATTTATTACTAAAAATGTTTACGTAAGCATAGGGGGAGGGGGTAAGTGCTTTGCTTACTTTTGATGACAAGGGGGGCGGGGGGGTAAAAAATGGTAAGAAATCTGCTCACGTAATACTTGAACGGCCCCTAGGAGTCAATAAGTTATATCGGCAAACCCCTATTGCCATTCGACATCCGAACCTCAGTCTGTAAAGTCAATTCTACTAATTGTGTTCTATCTAAGCTCTCGAGACGTATTTGTCTAACGTTAACATATAACATTTATTCGTGAGTAAAATCAGTGTCCGAATCAGGTGAGTGCATTAAGAAATTTCCAATAAGTTTTCTAAATTGCTATAATCTGTGTTTTGGTCTAATCTTTAATTTTCTAGTGTGTAATGCTAATTTAAATATCTATTTCTTTGTGTTGAGGTTCCGTACGTTCTTCAAATGTACGTAACCGAGCTTACCTTCTGTGTATCTCTGTGGAGCCCCCTATAACAATTGGTGGCTTGGACGCTTAGCTGTTCGCGTCCAGCCAGCGTCAGGATTGTTGGGGTGGCTCGCAGAGTGCCTGGAAGACGGGAACTAAAACCGTCGTACCCTACCATTCCAGGACTTCTACGCTACGGTTTAACCACCTACGGGTTACCTACCTACGGCTACGCTATATCTACTTCTGCACTGCCGCTGAATCCCTACGGGTTCAGCACGCTATCCCTGAGCTCCTGAGCTACGCTACCCCAGAGCAACACAGCCGCTTCAGCTTCGCTACAGCCCGCACTTCTTCTCTCTACCCCGACGGTTGCCACCGGTTGCTGAGCCGGTCTACTGCTGAAGGCCCTACACCTTCAGAACCTACGCCCGTCGTCTGATACCCGAAGAAGCCGAGCTAAGTGTCACAAGGAACTTGCAAGTGAATCTCTACCACGCACCCTGAGACTAAATAAATATACTATTTAACTCTTGCTTTCTCTTTCTCTTATCTCTCTCTCTACTCCTACCTTGCTGCGTTGCTGGCTTCCCTGGCAACGTGACACCATGCCCGCTTGTTGTAATTTCATCACCGTTCGCAACATTGACTACCAGTGGCTTCGATTGTTCAAAATCATACATGGCTTCCTTCTTATTGCACATGTGATGAGTGGCTCCTGAATCAATGTACCAGGTGTCTCCCTGTACATTCACCGACAAAGCAGCTATCATTGACGTCTTGTCATTTTTGAAAGAATGTTTACCTTGTTCTTTCTCCTTAGCCTGTGGACAATCTTTCTTCAAGTGACCTGTCTTATTGCATCTGTAACACTTGTAGTTCTTAGGATTGTAGGGCTTCTTGACAGTCAAAGCATTTCCCTCAGAGTTTTCTGATTTCTGTGCTCGACGCTGCTGTTCTTGTATCAGTTTGGCCTTCACCGTCTCACTCGTTAATTTAATATTTGAGTTTTCCAAGGCCATGATCATAGGATCAAAATCTTCCGTCAAACCGCTAAGCATAATGACAGCAATGAATTCGTCATCCAGTGGTGAGCTGATGTCTGCAAGTTGTTGAGAAACTTCAGATATTTTTGACAAATAACAATCCATATCTGTCATCTCTTTGAGCTTCATGCCAAACAGCGATCTTAATAAACTCAGCCTCCTGCTTATACCTTTGTCTTCATAAGCAGACTGTAGATTGGACCACGCTCCGTATGCGGACTTAGCATTACGAATATATGACTGCGCCGACGAACCCACCGATAAGCATATTTTTGCCAATGCTTTCTGGTTCCTTTTCTCGTCTTTGCATCCGTCTGCCGATTGTATGCACTCATATAAATCCTCATGCATCAATATCATCCTCAAAGTGAATTTCCAGTTATTATAATCAGACACGCCATGCAAACGTTCCATCGGGAATCCCATATTATTTGTAATATTCATAGTTATTTTTGAATATTAGTATTTATAATAATATTTTTGGTGTCTGGGCCCATAACCTTTTAGAGAACTTGACAGAAAAGTAAAGACATACAAAGATGTCACTCAGTTCATTGTTTTCACATATGTATAGAGTTTATAAACCAAACTCTTTGCTCTAACAGACTGGTCCCCCAGGCGGCACCCGTTCCCGAGTTGACAGTGTTTCATTTTGCTCTACTTCTCCAAAAGCTGCTTAAAAAGCAGTCAAGTACACAATTGTGATTTCAGTTCCACATTTCTCAATATATTTCTTGCCACAACTATCAGTTAATTAATAAGTAAGCAGGGTCCAGTTCAGTTGATTAATTGAATGCTTTTTGAACTGAAAAGGTTGGTCCTTTAAAAATAAAACTGATTCAATTATCTCCGCTGGCGCGAGCTAAATGCATCTCAAATTGAATTTCAGACTGATTCGATGGATTCCGTATGTAAACACACGTAATCATAATGTTGTTGGTACCGCTACGACTTTTATTTCTGTGTCTTGTAAACATTTTCTTTAAAATTCTTTAGAGGATACGTAGATTTTTAAAATTGATTTTCGCATTTTTTTTGTTTCTTAGTTTAAAAGGCTGATACGTGTCGTGTTCTTTAAAAAAAAAACACTATGTTGAATAGGATTATTGTTATAGTGTATGTCTGTTACTAAGTTTTTATTCGAATAAAGTTTTATACTACGCTATTCTTATATTTTAGTTAAAAAAAACAAATATATTATGTAAATGACAAAAATCTAGGTTTTCTTTCGCCATTTCTTTTACCATTAGTCTATTTGTTTCCGAAATTGTGGTACTCTACAAGCAGTAGATTAATTAAATATTTTTATTGTACACTTTGAATACATAATAAAGTCCCTCCAAACATTGACTAAAGTCGATGCTGCTTAACTTGTAGAATGCGACAAACAGCGACGCTATCGAGCACCTAATTTACAATTTGATACATGAAAATCGTTGTTAAAACCCTGTGAATAACATAAGGGGGTCGCAGTTGGGCATCATCAGAGCCTCTTAAAAACCTTTATTGTCATGTCAAGGACGCTCAAAGTATTTTCAATGGTATTACAAATGAAAAAGGTTGTGTAGGCAAATTACATAAATTCCCGGTCTGCTTTTATTTACTTTTTTATGACAAACGATCTCGCCCCTACCATGAATCGAAATTGCGAGAATACGGACTGAAGTTTTGTTGAATTCTAACCAGTTTTAAACCTTGTTCTAACGTCTGTTTTGACAGGACTACGTGTCTCGTTGTTTCATGGACACTTTCATGGTTGGGGCTCTTGATTGTGAAATGATTTATTTATTTATTCGGCTTGTCAACAATCGTTTACACACTCATAATACCAACTATACCAAAACATTGCAAAATAATCCTATAAGCATTCCTAATCCATACCAAAGACATAAAAAAAAAATATCATAAAAGAATTCCTTATCCATCCTAAAAACATTGCAAAACAATTCTAAAAACATTCTTATCCATCCTAAAATATTGCAAAATTACACATTTATTTATTGAATGTACTCTTTGACAAGAAAAAGTGCTTGTAAAGGCCTTCTCTCTGAATGTTTTTTGTTTTTTAACTTACGCTCAACCCCACTGTGCGCGGTCTAGCGGTCAGAGTTCCGAGTTCTGCGTTCTTTACTGTAACATAAAGTGGTGGCATAGAATCATACACACCAAAAGCAGTCGGACCGCGACATCCTATAAGAGAGGTAGGGCACAGCGGATAATCCGCTCAAATCGGAGCAGCCCGTCTGGGGAAGGACCTCCACCTTACAGAAGATCGTAGCCAAATAGCATTGGTCTCGGCCATGTTGTGTTCCTACGGTGAGTAAGGTCTCCAGAGCTCCACTTGGGGGGGGGGGTTGGGAGGGTTGGCAACGCGTGAGTGATACCCCCGGTATTTCTTACGTCTATAGGCTACGGTGACGGCTTACCATCAGGCCGACCGTATGCCTGTTTGCCACCTGTGTGGTATAAAAAAAAAAAACATCCAAAGTATGACGGATGCAGAACTCTGAAATCTGACCGTTAGACCGTGCGCGGATTGGTCGCTGTTCGCGCGTCAGTACGTAGTCGATGCACGAACACCGACGAATTCTATAAAACGTGTTGTTTACCAAAAACTGACGCACGAACAGCGTCTAATCCCCGTGCGCAGTGGGTTCGGCGCCTAAGGCCCCGTTGTTTGATCAGTAGTTAAAAAATAAAAAATATTTTTATACTGTAGGCCCTCGAGGGCACTTAGACACGTCTTTTACAACATAATTATAACTATAAAACAAAGCAAAATGACCACCGGTAAAAGACATGGCGAAAGAAGACTTAAGTATACTAATGGTTAAAATTCGTTGAAAAAACTATTTGTTAAAGATTGCTACGACTTTGAACCTTTAGTATACTTAACTACTGTTCAAACAATGGGCCATTAGTTGGTTAAATATAATTAACTGTCACTTTTTTCCCCTACCACCATTCAGACGGCAGATCTGTACTGCAACAAATTGAATTAAAGGCGCTGTCCCACTGCTGCGCACGAAGAGGCTACGCACGTGTGTTAAGCTTTGCTTTGCAAGAGGATGTACTTGATTGTTTCCACTGCAACCCACGGACACGTTAACCATCAAGTGACGTCATTGATACAGGCGTGGCTTGCTCAACATAGCTCAACGCTGTCAACGCCATGCACGCAGTGAATGCGGGACACAGCTTGTTCCACAAAGCGTGCACATCGCTGCGCACGCTGTGGAAACGTACGGTAGACCCACGTAGTCATCCACGCAGCCACGTGTTCGTGCACAGCGTGCGCAGCAGTGGGACCGCGCTTTAACGTTCGCAATTAAAACCTGTATGTATCGCAAGTTCTTCGGCACGAGTTGGTAAATTGAGGGTGGTGACTGGTATTTTGAAATGAATAAAATTTCCGCTTTACCTGCGCGTGTTTTCAGCAGGTAGAAAAAGTGATTGATTGACTTATGATTGATCAGAATAAAATCGGAATATTTTAATATTACATTTAATATACATTTTCATGTTTTCACTTTCGTGTAGATGCCAAGGAAGCCTTCAGAGAATGCGAATTATGAAGTCAACATGATAAGTACGACGAATTCTATCAAAGTGTTGTTTGACAGAAACTGTCGAGGCACGACCAGCGACCAATTCCATGATAATGCACTATAATAGTTCCTGATCATAACCAATCACTATTATTATTATTATTTTTTCTTGACGATGTTGTGCAAGCTAGTGAAGCGCTAACGGGATACGCTTCACCAGCAACATTGGTTTTACGTGGGCGAGGTGTCAACCCGCCGCACAACCCCCGAAATGCTGGAGGACCACACCCGTCGTTGGTCAGCGAGTCCATCGGACTTAGCCGGTTAGTGTAGCTAGGCTGTACTACCGACCATTCCCCTATCCGCCACCTTGGGGACGCTCCCCTACGCTGTGAGGGCCAGCGCGGGGATCACTATTATATTTAACCAGTGTTTGCTTCACATAATATTAATCAATAATATGAATCAAATAATGAATCACACATAAAATATCTTAATCACGAGTTCAAGTTGACGCTTCCGAGTTATTAACGGAACCATAAACGGTATAGTCTACCGTGAATCGGGCCCCCTAAATACAGAAAAATGAGATCCACGCAAGCAAAGCGGGAAAAATGAATTATGTTTATTAGAAGTAATAGGACAATAGATTACAAATAGGTATTTAATAAGTCCAATGATGCTGGCAGTATTGAGCTCATTCATCATATAAGTAGATCGAGCAGGTGATCCGAAGGGTGTGGTCTCATTTACAACGATTTATTAAAACCAGATAGTTAACATTCATAATCACCTAAAAAAGCTAACCATTCGACTTGACAGGCCTGGTGATCGAGTGGCTAGGCAAACATTTGTGTGCATAAACATTTCAGTTGCCTTTGACTGGGTCTTTTTCTATGTAAATAAATCCCAATCATAGTACAAGCTCAGTTGCTTAGTTTAGAAATATAGATGGCGTTGTGTGATTCGTCCAAGAACATTTATTTACTTTTTGACGATGATTATGTGTATTTTATATCTAACTCTTATGTCCGTTTTCACCAATAATTTCTAAAGCCGTGTACGCACGACCGAACACGAACATGGTGAACATCGAACACGAAAACTTTGTTCGCACGTGCGTACCATTAACGAACATCAAACAATTTGTTCGTCAAAAGTGTTCGTGTCGATCCAATTTGGATGTTCTGTGTGGACGATGTTCTCAGCACGACCGAACAAGAACATTGTTAACACGAACATCGAATCGGTTGCCTGCGAACACAAGTAGATATCCCGTGGTACTATGTTTGTAGGTGATCATGTTCGCTTTGCTAATTTACGTCCACACGTGCGAACCACATGTTCCGTGTTCGTGTTCGATGTTCACCATGTTCGTGTTCGGTCGTGCATACACGCCTTAAAATTTTAAAGTGTAACAGCTTGCTTTATGTCCAAATCCTTGATTTTGGATCGTGTATGACATATAAAATTATCGATTTTTAAAAACCCTATTTATTTCGATAACTTACAACCTGCTTACAACACATTTAAAACAAAAATTTACGTCTTCTCGAAATCTGGCCGAGTGCTCTTGACAAAATGAGTACCTAATAAAATAGAAAAAAAAACGAACTAATATTTTAATGTTTTTTTTAAATGTAATTTTATATTTATTAAAATTATTAAGCTAAACTACTAGACAATAACATTAAAGTTTAACTAAAAACTAAATTATTTAAACATTTTGAACACTTTATGAATGAATTGTACCACTTTTTTACCTCGACGAAATATCACTTCTCCAAAAAGACATTCTTCGCAAAGACGAGATCGCAAATCTTCATTTATTTTAATTAATCTGTCTACCGCGGAGATGTTAATTTATATTTTACTTAACACCGCCAAAATTAAGTTAAAAGTTTATTACATTTGGGCCCTGGCTGATCAGTGGTTTAATAAAAGTGACAAAATAATTCATTGAAGTTGTACAGGGTGGAGTTGGGGAGCTCGAGGCGTCGCTGTGTGACGCGCCGCCGCTGCTCGCGCCGCACTTTAAGGCCGTATACAGAAAGAAAGCTGGCAGCCTACCAGCGCTTATAGGAGCCGATCGCAGGCAGTCTCTATGAACCAGCGCCGATAAGCGCCGAACGTCTACGTCAACGACGACCTCCGTGGCGTAATGGTTACCACGCCAGACCGCCACCCAGGAGGTCCCGGGTTCGATCCCCGGTCGGGTCATGATGAAAAACGATCTTTTTCTGATTGGCCTCGGGTCTTGGATGTTTATCTATATATGCATTTGTTATAAAATATAATATCGTTGAGTTAGTATCCCATAATACAAGTTTCGAACTTACTTTGGGGCTAGCTCAATCTGTATGAATTGTCCCTATATATTTTTTTATATTTTTTTAACGTCGCCGACAAGTTCCGACAATCTTCGACACGCGCTGGTCAGCGCTGGCACCGCCATATACATTTTCTATAGTCTCTGCTTTTTTTTTATATTAATAAAAAACAAACAATTATGTTATGTTCAGGTTCGGGTGTACTAACACCCTCTTCTGAGACACCGGACTGTTGCGGGAGCGTAGGGCTCTCACTGCCATATAGTCTCTGCTTCAATCTGCTTTATGTAGCTGTGACCTGCGCGGATCGGCTCCTATAAGCGCTGGTAGGCTTCCAGCTATCTTTCTGTATACGGCCTAAAAGTGTACAAGCAAATTAAGCATAGCTCCATGCGTTCCAGAGAAAGATAACAAAGTGATCTTATAAGGGTCCTGTTTTTTTCCTTTTGAGGTACGGAACGCTAAAAAGCTGTTAGGATTAGGAGACTTTTAAATTTTAGGAATTGTTGTTGAAAACGGAGTCTCTGAATAAAATGCTTTTATGAAATGAAATGAAAACGTTTATTTCAGAAATTAGACTTTCACAGGCACTTTCTCTAACTATTATAACAATATGTTAACAAACATTTAAGATGGTATCCAACTATGTTTTGATATTGTATACCTAAACATAGTTTCACTTGATTATAATGTAAAAGACGTTCCCTTTAATGATGGTAACATGATTTTATGATAATTAATACCTTAGTAATACTATCTCCTTGCTCTATTGTAAAGCTTCACTTGTTTTGACTATCTCTCTCTCTCTCTGAAACAGAATTTCTCAAACTATGCGGTCTTATCTTGATATTGTTCCTTCGCTCCGAGACTGTCATCGTAAAAATAGTCGGCATGCATCTCGAATTCTCGATGTATGATTATTTTTAAATCCGCATTCGTGTATATCTGCACTTACCAAAGGTTGACTGATATATAATGCTTTTAGCGTTAAGTACCTACGCCTTTTGTATCCAAATATTGTGGTCAATAAAATTTAAATAAATAAAAGTAAGTTTACGTACGGCGATGTGTGAACATTGTCAGTCCGTTTTTTATTTTATACCGCATGCAAACAAGCAAGCCGTGGCCGTCACCAATATAGCAAAGGCTCTACTAATGCGTTTTTTATTACAAGGATGTGGAATAGGAAGAGAAGAGAGGTAGGGCACAGCGGATAATCCGCTCAAATCGGAGCAGCCCGGCTGGGGCAGGACCTTCACCTTACAGAAGATCGTAGCCAAATAGCATTGGTTTCGGCCATGTTGTGTTCCTACGGTGAGTAAGGTCTCCAGAGCTCCACTTGGGGAGGGGGGGAGGTTTGGCAACGCGTGAGTGATACTCCCAGTATTGCAAGCGTCTATACTAAAGGCTACGGTGATGGCTTACCATCAGGCCGACCGTATGCTTGTTTGCCACCAAAAAAAATCAGAAGGAGGGAAAAGAGGTTCTCTTAATTACCGATCGAAACGCATTGCTGCATTACGTTAATATTCTGTGAGATGGTGGTACTTCCTCGGTTGAGCTAGCCAATTTCGTTTCGACAGAGTTGCGAACCGCCGTAGTCACAGGAACCACGGCACTTTGCAAAAATGAACGCTATTCGCTGGGTGCGCGACGGCAGCGCCAACTAGCGGATGAACTTTAGGCGGACTCTGAAGTGTCAAATGGCGAGTTGTCATTACGAATAGTAAAATAAACAAAGAAATATTTTCAATGAAACGTCGTATTTAAAATCGTTTATTGTAAACTTAACTTAACATTCTCATACTACATGGATAATTAAACAATAAAAGTGTTATTTTATAGGTTAACTTACTTTTTCTTCTTGACGGCTGTTATCCATTTCATTCGTTTTTCTTGTTTCCAACGTGCTTGTGGAAATTTGTAGAATTTACAAGCACTGTTTACGCCAGTGTTTTTACAGTTATCAACACAGCAGGTATCGTGACCCATATTTCTTTATTTTTAACGAAATACAATAAACAACAACACTCCACTATGTATACGCAAGGATGACATCCGCCGCGAGTTCCTTTTTTAGCCACGGCGGGCGCTGCGATCGATTCGTCTGTCCCTACTCCCCGCTTTGCACCCAGCGAATAATTTTAAATATACAAGCATAATAAATTACTACCTGAGTGCTTAGTAAGAGTATTTTGGTCACATTCGATCATGTCAATGTAAATAAACCGACCAAATAGAGAAGAATTCTCATGTCTATATCTCTCTGCGTTAGGTATTGGTGTTTAACTGTAAGTGACGTAGAATGTGTGAAATAAATAAATGTTGCGAATTTGTAAGACGCGTGTTACATATAAAAATTATGTGGCTTACTTGCTCACATTTTGAAGTGAGTAACCCGGCTAAGTTGGATATGTAACACGCGTCTAGTAAATTGACAATATGAAACTTTTTCTTCAATTAAGTCGGCTTCAGTCGGCATGTCATCCAAAAACCGTACTAAGCACTTTGATCGAACACCAATTATAGTTACTCAGAACAGATGTCTTAATGACCTCATTATTACAACCAATAGGTGGGCGTCGAATATCGAAAAAATTTTGTTAAGTGTATCACGGTCCATTAAAGTTTGGGAATCATTGTTCTGGAATGTTAAATTCCTTGTTTAAAATTTGAAATATCAGACATCAAAAATAAAACAATATACTTAGGTATAGTGCCACAAACTCATCTGTGCCGGTGGCCAAAATTAGAACTAATGAATACGCCTTGAATGTCTTGAAAATTACCTTCATCCCATCGGTACAGATAAGTTTGTGTACATGTTTTGTAAATACCGTCAAAGGGCTAATACAAACAAACATGTTCAGGCACATAAATGTTCGCCCGCCGATTCGAACCCGTATCCCGTGACCCTAGGATAAAGTGGCCATTGCTAGACACTCTACCACCGAGCCTATCGTATTTTGTATTTTTAGGGTTCCGTAGTAAACTACAAGGAATCAAAACATTGAGGGTATGGAAAGATCATTTTTCGATACAATGATCCGTTTCGGAATTATTTACATTTATCGTTTCAATTTTCGTTTTGCACGGTGGTCCCCTCTCTCTCCTCTATCTCCGAAAGTCTTGTGTTTAAAAATTTGAAAAAAATCATGGTAGTAGTCCATATGCTGAACCTTCAATGAAAACTATAACGGTTAAGTAGGCTCTACTAGTTACCGAGTAATAGCCGACGAACTTATAAAATAAAATTTATTTGATGAAAACTTACAAATATGATGGAATTTGATATTGGACTCAACTGAAGGCAAGCAAAGCAGAGCAAATGTGGAACCCTACATTGTGCGTGGCCCGATACGTACTTGCCCGGTTTTTTTAATTAGCAATCTGTGCCCCACTGCTGGGTAAAGGTCTCTCCTATCCTTCTTCCCTGTCTGCTGTTAAATATTCTGTAATATTCATAATATTCTAAAGGAAAATATTTCCGCCCAAGAAACACGCCGTAGTTGAAAACGGTACAAGTAATAATTTTATTTATTTCTCAGTATTAAAAGCTAAAAGCTGTGAGTCACGGCTAAATGCCATTTGTACGAGCTGCATTCAGAATTTTCCTCAAGGCGAAAGACAGAGACGGTTATAATATAACCGTACTATTCTATAACTGAAAACGTACACCTTTTCAGAACGTACAAAGTCAGTTTCGTCCGAGACGCAGCACAGCGCGCACCGTTACGCTGAGTTCGCAAAAAACAAAACACGTGCGTTCGAAAATTTAATAGAATAGTTGGTTTTCTTTTTTTTTTCAAATATTAACGAACTTTTAACGGCCAGTGCTTCAGTGTAGTGATGTGCAGTGCTCGATAAAATAGTTTTATCGAAAGTGTGTGTTAGTATTCGTTGCCAGAATATTAAGATGAAAATAACCTTAGCATATTTTAGTCGGGGACATTAAACTATGCCATAGCCCACTTGCGACAGTTCAACGATTAATCGGAACCTGATTTTTGCGTAAGTTTTTTAATAATAAATATTTAGCTTTTAGGATATAAATTACGATTTACGAAACATTTGTATTTTATTACTTGTATGTTAATTCAAAATATTTTTTTAATAGAGCAAGTGTAATTTTTTTTGTCAGTTCTTCTAAGTGTAAATCTACCGTCTGAACTGCTGGTAGGAAAAAATGTGACGATTCGAAAGGGCTTATTCGAATAAAGAAATTATGATTTCATTACAATATTTTGACATTGGCAAAAAAAAAGAATTAATTTTAATAATAGTGTAGGTACTGTCAACCAAAAAAAAAAGAAATAACCACGTCCATCAATATGATTCAAAATATTTACCGAAGGAACGTTTGTTAGTTTTTCATACGTAATTTATTACGCCATCAAGAAAACAATATTAACAAAACAAAACTTTACATATAAAATCGTATTGATTGAAATTTCTGAAAATTAACTTTGTTTGAAAACTCACGGTTATTTACGCCCGGGGGGTAGCGGTATTGCATTGAACACCTATAATTTATTACGTAGGGTGCGAATTTACCTTTGAATTTATTGTGTAGCTCTCTGAAAGAAACGACATGGATTGGCTTTGTAGTCAAGAGAAAAAAAGCTTCATAAGACCCAAGTCAAGGGGCCCAAGTCTCCTATTTTAAGGCGACCAACTATTGCTATACCATCACCATATTGTCATTATATTGCCATAGTGTCAAATTTGGTATTCTGCTAAAAGTCTAGTATCTCAATGTATTAACAATAGGGTGTCAGTGGAATATGAACGGAATGGTCGACAGTTATAATCTACCATGAACTACTATTTCAGTTAAATCGCTTTTATGTGAAAGATACTACCTAACCTAACCTAACTTAGGTCCCTGGAACCCAAGTCTGCTAAATACAAATGCACCAATAGAGTGTTGACAGTGTGTCACTTGTATATTTTTTGACATTTGGGTATTCTCATATTTGTTTAAGTCCGAGGCCATTTCATTGACACACTATCGAACTACAATTGATCTTTTCGGTAGTATCTTTCACATAAAAGGATTTGACGACCTCCGTGGCGTAATGGTTACCACGCCAGACCGCCACCCAGGAGGTCCCGGGTTCGATCCCCGGTCGGGTCATGATGAAAAACGAACTTTTTCTGATTGGCCTCGGGTCTTGGATGTTTATCTATATATGTATTTGTTATAAAATATAATATCGTTGAGTTAGAATCCCATAACACAAGTTTCGAACTTACTTTGGGGCTAGCTCAATCTGTATGAATTGTCCCTATATATTTATTTATTTATAACTAAAATAGATAGTTCATGGTAGATTTTAACTGTCATGGTAGATTTTATTTGTCGACCATTCCGTTGTTCATATTCCACTGACACCCTATTGTTAATACATTGAGATGCTAGTTTACTTTTAGCAGAATACCAAATTTGGCACTATGGAAATATAATGACAATGGGGTGTGATGGACTATGGCAATAGTTGGTCGCCTAATTTAAAATTACAGAGTTTGGCGTCTGGGGCCTTACTCTTGAAGTCTTGTCTGGGAAACTGTTGGGTTTAGAAATTTTAACAAATACACGGTAGAACAGTGAATTTAAAATTAAAACTATTACACGGTTTAGTAGACTGTACTAGTTACCGAGTAATAGCCATTGAACTAATAAAATAAAACTGGTACAAGTATTATAACACTTAAAGGTAGGCTCCAATAACTGTTTTGTTAAGTGTTAACAAAATTTTAGTTTTTATTTTATTTTATTTAAAATAAAATATATTTTATGAATACGTAAAAATGTAGATTCGTCTGCAAACACATGGCGAATACGCGTTCTTTGTTAGTTTACGGAACCCTAAAAAAAGACACTAATCAATTTATATTAGTTTTACCTAATTAGGTATATATTAGTGATATAGATCTTTAGCTCACATGTAACTACAAAGTTCCATCGAGCTCTGGAATTCCTGTTTTAGACAATCGTATCAACCTCGTTTTTAGGGTTCCGTAGTACTACAAGGAACCCTTATAGTTTTGCCATGTCCGTCCGTCTGTCCACAGTCTAGGGCCTAGACGATTAATGCTAGAAAGCTGTAATTTGGTATGTATACACATATTAACAATGCTAAGTGCTAGAACAAAATTTTGAAAAAATTTTTTTTTTGGGGTGCCACACCTACATGTTTGTTTTTTCGCACCGACTCCATGTTATGTGGTGTCGTTAGGTCTCTTAAAAACATCGAGGGTGTGGAAAGATGATTTTCCGATACAATGATTCGTTAGCGAGTTATTTACATTTAAACGTACAAATTTTCGTTTCGCACGGTGGTCCCCCCCCCCTCTATCGCCGAAAGTCTTGTGTTTAGAAATTCGAATAAATTCATAGTTGTAGTCCTTAAAGTGAACCTACAAGAAAAAACTATAACGATTAAGTAGGCTCTACTAATTACCGAGTAATAGCCGACGAACTTATGAAGTAAAATTTATTTGACGAAAACGTACAAATGTCATAGATTATGGCATCGTACTCATCAGCAAGTAAGCAAAGCGTAGCAAATACGGAACCATAAATTGTGCATGGCCCGACACGTACTTTCCCGGTTTTTTTACGTTTTATAAAATCAGTAGGCCACTTGCAACTTGGTTTACAAATCAAGGTTGGGAGCCCAAACTACAAAGCCTGCAGACACAAGTGAAATTATTCCGGAGTTACCTTGAAGACGTTTTGAAGGCTCTTAAATATTTAATAACAAGGCAAGAGCTTACTTCGTGTTTACTTGTTTTTGTAACTTAGTTAATCAACTTTAACTTTGTTAAGGAATCAAGTTAAGATTTGACGAATCAAAGAGTTTCCAATTTAATTGATTTGCATTTTTGCATACTGTGTTAATTTTTTAAAAGCGACGCCATCAAAGCCTGCGACCTCCGTGGCGTAATGGTTACCACGTCAGACCGCCACCCAGGAGGTCCCGTACGAATCCCGGTCGGGTCATGATGAAAAACGAAGTTTTTCTGATTGGCCTCGGGCATTGGCTGTTTATTTATTTAAGTATTTGTTATAAAATATAGTATCTTTGAGTTAGTATCCCATAACAAAAGTTTAGAACTTACTTTGGGGTGATTTGTCCCTATATATTAGAAAAAAACACCAGCTTATGTACAATTGGCCAATTTAAAAGGTGAACAGTGTCATTAATATGATTCATGTATTTGTATAAACCTCCGGTATTGCAAGCGTCTATAGGCTACGGTGGCGGCTTACCATCAGGCCGGCCGTATGCTTGTTTGCCACCTTTGTGGTATAAAAAAAGCATCATCGTTCTTAGTTTTCTACCCTGATCATCTCTTTCATTGGTTTGTACCTACAAAAATGTATCCACATAATCTGTATTCCACATACGAGCAAAACTAGTCACGTTATTAAATAAAGCCGATGTTCCGAAGTTATTGATAACTTTATCAAACTTGCTGACAGTTATCTGGGTGTCTCTGGCTATTATGTACATAAACTAGTTAGGTTTAACTTAATTCTGCCATAGTTGTGATAGCCCAGAAATTATATATTTACTTAGTATAAAAGGAGGCTTGTAGGAATGTGTGCTGGATAGAAATGATACTTCACAATGTCTGCTGATTGGAATGGTTTTATTTACAAACTAGCTTTTTTGCCAGCGACTTCGGCCGCGTGAAGTTCCGGACCCGTTCCCGTGGGAACCACATTGAATTTCGGGAAAAGCTATAGCTTATGTCACTCCCTGAGAATGTAGCTTTCTACTGGTGAAAGAATTTTTGAAATCGGTCCAGTATTTTCGGAGCCTATTCAATGCAAACAAACAAACAATCAAATCTTTCCTCTTTATAATATTAGTATACTCTTTATCTTTATAATATAATACGAAAACGGGAATAAAAGAACATAGAAAATGCTTACATAACTTTCTGCTTAGACTACAAGAGTGGAGTTAGAGGTCATATTACCTCTTTCAGTTAATTGTTGACTGTACCCACCTAATAATGCAGGTTTCAGAAAAAATATGATTAGGTTATTATGATAAAAAGTTTTTTTTTATTCCACTAAGGTGGCAAACAAGCATACGGCCCGCCTGATGGTAAGCATCACCGTAGCCTATAGACGCTTGCAACACCGAGGGTATCACTCACGCGTTGCCAACCCTCCCAATCCCCCAAGTGGAGCTCTGGAGACCTTACTCACCGTAGGAACACAACATGGCCGAGACCAATGCTATTTGGCTGCGATTTTCTGTAAGGTGGAGGTCCTTCCTCGGACGGGCTGCTCCGATTTGATTATCCGCTGTGCCCTACCTCTCTTAGCTCTAGCTTAGTTTTAGATAAAAGACGTGATCCAAAACAAACACAGACTCCGGCGCAAAAATTTTATATTTTGGGAGTTTTGAAAAATCCTTTCTTAGTGCTCCCCTACGTTATAAAAGGAACCCCTGTGCAAAATTTCAAGTTTCTTACCCTTATAGTTTAGGCCCTGCGTTGATATGTCAGTCAGTCAGTCAGCTTCTCGTTTTATATAATAATATATAGATAGAAGTATGACATTCGGAGAATTAATTTTATGAGGATGGTAGTACTGGGTTAGCTATCGCCATTGGTCCGGTTTGCTACGTTATTATGAAGAGAATAAAATGAAGCCCTTCTGAATAAATGATGTGTTCATTACCCGCACAATTCCATTTCATCCGTTCCCATGTGTATTTAGAAAATAAATTAGTTCTTATAAATAGACGAGCAGAAAAGTTAAGCAGTGATGATCCGGGCAAGTATTTGGATGGGTAATCTTTTCCGGGCTTCAGACGCTGGTTACGTTAAGCTCGGTCCTGCCTGTTACCTTTTTCGTCCTATAAGACCACCAGTTTATTCTGTGCGTTGTTACATGAGTCAGTCATTCAAGACAGGATCGTATATTGTATTCCAATTGCAATACACTTGGCATGACTTGACACAAGATATCAAGTGAAATTCAACGATTGTATTTGAATAGGGTTGTTTCCAGGGTCAAAATAATTACATTATATTTAGTCCGTATTTTAGATTATAAAAAAATATTGGAAACGTATTTTTTCTTTTTTCGATTAAACAAAAAATAACAAAGATACAAGGCATAAAAATTTTGGAGTGGGGGTCTTTGACGTCACTCCGTGCGAAAAAATGCCACACGGCGTGACGTCACGCGTAACTTTAATGTATATCTTTGTCATTTTTGGTCTAATTTACAAATGAAAAAATGAATGTCCATTATTTTTGAATTATCTAAAAAAAAACTAAATTACATTTCTTTTTCCCAGTGGTCATTTTGCTTTTGTTTCCGAAATGGTAGTAGTTTATAGAGTAGATTAATTTATACAAATCATTTATTACTGTATACTCTGACAAGAGAACGTGTTTGTGAAAACCTATTCTCTGAATAAAAGTTTGAATTTTTTACGGCAACTAGCCTATTAACTCGCTTGTAGTAACTTAATATTTATGATTTATTACAATTAGGTGATTTGTAATTGCTTCATGTTTCCTAACCATTTATATTATAAACTACTAAAACCCTCGCAACTTCGTTTGAGTTCATCTCGCTTTTACGTGGAAATTTTGAAAAATCCTTTATTAGTACACCCCTAGATGTGGTATAAGGAACCTACATTCTAAATTTGGAATCTCTAGGCCCAGCGGTTTTTTTTTTTTTTTTATATAGATTATAGATTCATACAGATTGAGCTAGCCCCAAAGTAAGTTCAAAACTTGTGTTATGGGATACTAACTCAACGATATTATATTTTATAACAAATACATATATAGATAAACATCCAAGACCCGAGGCCAATCAGAAAAAGTTCGTTTTTCATCATGACCCGACCGGGGATCGAACACGGGACCTCCTGGGTGGCGGTCTGGCATGGTAACCATTACGCCACGGAGGTCGTCGGTTTGGGCTGTGCGTTGAAATAAATCATAATATAGTTAAATCAGTCAGTATGGACTTTGAATTACATATAGGTCAGATGCTTGGTTGTTGTGTCCAGTATATTGAAATGTTACCTATAGAGACCTGAAACATTGACGGTGCGTTCTTTATATTATAACGTAGGCATCCGATAAGTATTTTCGACGACCTCCGTGGCGTAATGGTTGCCATGCCAGACCGCCCCCCAAGAGGTCCCGGGTTCGATCCCCGGTCTTTTTCTGATTGGCCTCGGGTCTTGGATGTTTATCTATATATGTATTTGTTATAAAATATAGTATCGTTGAAGTTGAGTTAGTATCCCATAACACAAGTTTCGGACTTACTTTGGGGCTAGCTCAATCTGTGTGATGTGTCCCATATATATTTATATTTTCCGAAATTCCCACGGGAAAGCGGGATATAGGCAACTTCGTGTGTGCGGTTTTCGCTCGTATTACTATAAAAATAAAGCGGTCGTTTGTTTGTACGTACATATATTTATAATGTGAATAACTTTCTTCATTCCAAAGTTTAGGGGCAAATGTAAAGACATCTGTCTTTTAGGGGTTTTGGCCAAGTTAAATTTGTGGAGCAAGAAAGTGCCTTTCTTGGATATAATTCATAATGATAGTTAACGTTTAAAACGGTCTATTCCATTTACATCAAGCCTTTACTCTAAAGGGGTAGACAGAGGTTAAGATTTAGACGACCGCCGTGGCGTAATGGTTACCATGCTAAACCGCCACCCAGGAGGTCCTGGGTTCAAATCCCGGTCGGGTCATGATGAAAAAGAAACTTTTTCTGATTGACCTGGGAATATGTATTTGTTATAGAATATAGTAACATTGCGGTTAGTATCACATAACACAAATTTCGAACTTACTTTGGGGCTAGCTCAATCTGTGTGATTTGTCCCTATATTTTTATTTATTTATTGACTTCGCTTCTGCAGCGACTGTCCGCCGCCAAGTCTGTTTTGGACGACCATGTATTGTTGGCATGTCTCACATCCATTTTTTTTATTTTTTTTTTATTTTTTATTTATGTTTTGTGTGGCTTAAGTAGCACTGCGACCATGACTGGTCTATTGTGATCGCCACATGATTTGTTAGAGCTCACCGCTTAACCCTGCAGCTGTGATGAACCGCAGGATTTGCTTAGGGGTGAACTCTCACATCCATACGTATAAATTGTTTCTACGGACCATATATTATTTTCACGTGTACATCAACCCCTGTATTCACAAGCTTTACAAGCTACCGAAAACGTTACCTTGTTAACGAAAATTGAATTTTTTGTTCAGATATTTTTTAACATTTTTCGTATTAGCTTGTTTCTCGTATCACTTTTTTTGGGGTCGAACATTTATTTTTACATAAACTTTAATGAAGTTATCTTATTGCATTAAACTAGTGTAACCCGCGTCACTTCGTTTGCATCCCGCTTCCCGTGAGAATTTCGGAAAATACTATACATAAAAACCTACATCTTGATTCACTCTGTCTATTAAAAAAAAACGTTAATATCTGTTGCGTTGTTTTAAAGATATGTTGGGACAGACAGAGAGCGGGAAGCGACTTCATTTTAAACTATGGAAAAATGTGGTGTCAGAATAGTATTATTTACAAGAGAGGTAGAGCACAGCGGATAATCCGCTCAAATCGAAGCAGCCCGTCTGGGGAAGGACCTCCACCTTACAGAAGATCGTAGCCAAATAGCATTGGTCTCGGCCATGTTGTGTTCCTACGGTGAGTAAGGTCTCCAGAGCTCCACTTGGGGGGGTTGGGAGGGTTGGCAACGCATGAGTGATAACCCCGGTATTGCTTACGTCTATAGGCTACGGTGACGGCTTACCATCAGGCCGACCGTATGCTTGTTTGCCACCTGTGTGGTATAAAAAAATTTTTTTTTTTAAATGTCATTCAGTAGACAAACAAGCAAGCGGGCCCCCTGATGGAAAGGGGTCACCGCCGCCTATGGACATCAGTAACACCAGGGGCGCTACCAATGCGTTGTCCACCAAGGATGTTGGAGGAAAGGAAGGAGGACGGCAAGGGAAAGCAGGAGGGGAAAAGTCCGGATTGTGAAGGATTTGGGCTTCCGGATCTCTCACTCACCGAACGAAACGCATTGCTGCTTCACGTCGATATTCTGTGAAAGGGTGGTTTCGCCGATCGAGCTAGCCCATTTCATAATAATTGCTCTACCACTCCAATTTTATTTTAGTATAAGTATTTTTGACTTTGACTTGACTTTGACTATATCTTTGACAATAAGCAATGAAGCTTACTGACGTCCTGAGGGAGAATCTACAGCTCTCTTGAAAGTTCCAAGACCAAGGAAATTCGTTGTGAGTTCCAAGTTGGAACTCACAACGAATTTCCCTGGTCAACCCTTTCCTTTGTTGACCGTACTAAACTTTATAAAGAAAGGAATTTTTAAAATTCTCATGGGAAAAATGGGACTGAACTGGCCGTAGTACTGACCGTATACGCTAGTATGACCCCAGTGTGTACTAAAACAAAAGTAGCACATATGAAATTTAAGCTTTAATACAATTTTAGCGTAGCTTTACAAGAAATGTGAAAGTTTAAAAAAGATTTTCAGTAAAAAGTTTCCAACTACAAAGCTGTAAGGCTGTAAAGTTACAATCATGATAGCTTCGGGGTGTACACTGTACAGTTAAGATTACGTTAAGCTTAACACATTGCTGTATTCACCGTTATTACCATCATTCTTTGTCTTTCTGTCTGTTAATACCGCCTTTAAACATCAGTAACACCAGAGAAGTTACCAATACGTTGCCTGCTAGAAGGAAGGGAATAAAGAGAGGGTTTTACCTACTAAAAACCGGGACATCTTTTCTTTCACGTGATCCATATAATCTCTTCTCGGCCGTCCTTTTCTACCTTCTATATATATATTTTTTTATACCATAAAGTTGGCAAACAAGCATACGGCCCGCCTGATGGTAAGCATCACCGTAGTAGCCTATAGACGCTTGCAATACCGGGGGTATCACTCACGCGTTGCCAACCCTCCCAACCCCCTCAAGTGGGGCCCTGGAGACCTTACCGTATTAACACAACATGGCCGAGATCAATGCTATTTGGCTACGATCTTCTGTAAGGTGGAGGTCCTTCCCCAGACGGGTTGCTCCGATTTAAGCGGATTATTGTTAGATTCATTGTTCTATTTCTATCATAAAAATTCTCTTTTCCCACTCTTAGCAACACTTCTTCATTTGTAATCTTTTCTGTCCGTTTATTACTAAACTTTATATGGAGGGTAGAAGAGGAAAACCGAAAGGAGCTTACATGGATTGAGTGAAGGAAAAGCCAGGAGTCGTGTCTTAAGAGAGATGAAAGTGCTGGCACAAGGGAGAGAGAGAAAATTGAGGCTGCTACAGATAAATAATAAATAAATATTCTTGGACAAATCACACAACGCCATCTAGTTCCAAGCTTTTACTATGGATTGCTGGTAAATATACATAAATACTTTCTTCACTTCTCATGCTCAGAAAATGCGCAGGATATAGGCTGCACAAAATCGAATCTTGTGGACAAGGGCAAAACGTATCTACTCATAAATGTATCTATATTAAGGCAAAGGAAATGAGCCATACAGCCAAACACAATAAAAAGTTCAGAGATAGAATTTGTTATTTTATAATATTTACTTTAATTTATGTGCCTTATGTGTTTTTTAAGTTATAAAAGATATTAAAATTTAAATTAAAGTACGGTAGGTTATTTAATTAATTTACTGCAGCCCAAGCCTAATTTCAATGTCGTAAGTCGTAAGATTAAGAAAAAAAGCGGCGGGAAACAGGTCTTGTTTTTTCGTGCGTATATTAATTCATTTTCTCGCAATCGAAGTGAAAAGCAGAGTTTATAACTCGTCCACAAAACCATTTTTATCCTCGACATTACGATCTGCCCTCGCCTTCGGCTCGGGCTGTTAAAAATCTCGAATAAAAATGGTTCGTTTTGTGCACTTGTTGTAAAATCTACTATTTTTTGTAAATAACTAATTATTATACATAGAGAACAACAAGACCAAGACAAACAGAGTTGTTCATACAGACAAGGCCATAACCATGCATAAAGCAGGTTGCAGACCAAGAGCAAAGCTAAGTCATTGCTGACTTAGTTCAGCTTAGTCTGCATTGCTGATATGATTTTTCAAGCTTGGGTGCAGACCACAACGAGTATGTTAAAGTAACTCGAAACTAATTTAGTTTTTTTGGAGTGGTAGAGCAATTATTATGAAATGGGCTTGCTCGACCGGGGAAGTACCACCCTCTCACAAAATATCGACGTGAAGCAGCAATGCGTTTCGTTCGGTGAGTGAGAGATCCGGAAGCCCAACTCTTTTCCTATCCCGTTTTTCCCCCTCCTTCTTTCCCTTGCCGTCCTCCTTCCTTTCCTCCAACTTCCTTGGTGGACAACGCATTGGTAGCGCCCCTGGTGTTACTGATGTCCATAGGCGGCGGTGACCCCTTTCCATCAGGGGGCCCGCTTGCTTGTTTGTCTACTGTATGACATAAAAAAAAGCTTAGCTCTGGGTTTGCAACCTGCCTAAGCCTTAACTATTAATAGTTTTTGACCAAGCAATCATCCATTGTTAAATATAATTATATTTGAGTTTGCAAAGCAATTTAGACGTTTTGTTTCGTTTTGTTAAACAAAATATACTTGGTGGCTCTGTGAAACAATGGTTCGGATTTTGTGGTTATTCACATAATACGGTACGGCTTATCATTTACAGACTTACAGTTTCTAAAACGTACCTATTAAACTACATGCAAAGTGTAAATTAAGTTTGTTCTTCGTCGTTACATACTCTCTTCATAATATTAGGGAAATCATTTTTCGATACAATTATCCGTTGGAAATGAAATAAAATCGTTTATTTCAGAAATTAGACCTTCACATGCACTTTTTCCTGTCATTTACAACTTGTATATATGTTTGCGAATTATTAACATTTTAATTGTTGTATAACACGGTAGGAGGTATTTCGCAGATAGAGGGGGATGGGGAACTTTATCTGCGTAACTGTGAGTTTAGTTTATCATAGCTAAGTTCATTTTATAAATGCTCGATCATTGCAAAAAACAAAATACGTAGCACCAAAATGTGGGCTCACAGTTTGTAAAACAATTAAAAATTGTCGATTGTTGCACTAAGTAATAAGTTTGAGTTTCAAACTTCGTTTTACGTATGCGCGAGTCAGCCGTGTTGGCGACTAATACTAGTATAATTTTATGTGTCTGCCGGAAGAATTTCTTTTTATCTTCTTCTTTAATTTGACAGTATAACATAATATATTGCACTAAGGGATTTACTCGATTTTTTAAATCAATACTCTGTATTATGTTATTATGAAGATTGACGACCTCCGTGGCGTAATGGTTACCACGCCAGATCGCCACCCTGGAGGTCCCGGTTCGATCCCCGGTCGGGTCATGATGAAAAACGAACTTTTTCTGATTGGCCTCGGGTCTTGGATGTTTATCTATTATAATGTATTTGTTATAAAATATAATATCGTTAAGTTAGTATCCCATAACACAAGTTTCGAACTTACTTTGGGGCTAGCTCAATCTGTATGAATTGTCCCTAAATATTTATTTATTTAGTAGGGATCCCTAACTTTTTGGACAATAAAATATACCCATGTCACCCGGGGATTTCATAGCTTCCCAAACGGTGAAAGAATTTTTGAAATCGGTCCAGTAGTAGCTTTTGAGTTTATTAGTTGCAAACTATAAATGGAGGAGCTCGATGGCGTCGCTGTCTGTCGCACTCTGATATTGCACGCAACGTGTAATACGCAAGTTAAGCGACGTCGACCCTTACCAGCGTTTGGATGGGTGTCGTTATCTGTATGAATTGTCCATATATATTTATTTATTCATAACTGCGTACATTATTAGCATAAAAATATTTGTTTTAGTACGATAATTTGTATAACTATTTACCAATAGAATACATATAATATCTAGTAATAAAATTTAATATTTCCCTCTCAAACAACAAAGTAAGCTGCTTTTTCATAAGCTCGGTTACGTTTATAGCCAGACCTTTTGCAATACAAAAAAATAATTCGAACAGCCATCGTCCATTCATTGAATTTAAAGAATAGGATTACGGGTAATTTGAAATCCATTTATTATTTTCATTCAATTTATCACTCTGTTATTCAATTTTACTAATAAAATTGCTTTTTAGATCCACCATTTTTATAAGCTGGCACTTTCAACAATAAAGCTTTATTAACTTTTTTAATATTTAAAAGACTTAACTATAATAACTATACCTTTTACACTGTATCATGTTAAAAGTCATTATTATGTTTTTTTTATTAAGGCGACTTTTGATGAAATCCTACAGGAATCGCGTACTTTTCGGGATAAAAAGCCCATGTGTTAATCCAAGGTATCAGCTAAATATCATAAATATTGGCCCAGTCATTTGAGCGTGAAGAAGTAACAAACATACACATAGCTTTCGCCTTTATAATATTAGTAGGATTAGTAATCATATTTTAGATAGCACGGCCAATGATAAAATATAAATTCAAGTTCCAAACATTGATAACCCAGTGGTACGTTTGGTATTCTTAATAATATCTTATTTATCTTAATATATTTTTAATTATTTGACTATTTTGACTATTTAAATGTAATAAATTTGCATGCCACTATTGTCGGCTGAATGGGATGAGCTTTATGGTGTAATAAAAATTGTACCAATATGATGTACCCCAGTCAAGAGCAAATAAAAAATTATTTCCATTTCTATTGGTAGTGATCCTGTCTTCAGCACCAGAAGGGTTCGATTCTCGCTCGGAACAAACATTTATGAGATAGCTTTTGTGCTTGTATTCGAGCATAGAATAAGTAAGTAATAACCCTTGGAAGAATGGCCACTCTCCGCCCGCACTGAATCGTGTTACCTTACCCCAGGAGGGTATCGAGGCGGGTGCAGTCGCAAAGGTGTGCGCTTAGTGAACGAATTTGTATACGTGTGCGCGTGTACAGACGATTGGCCTATGTAGTAGAAATAGGTAATTATTTCACACGCATTGTATGGAGTGTCCGCGAGGCGTGTCTCGAGTCTGGGTGAGTGGGAAGATCATTTTCCGATACAATAATCCGTTTGCGAATTATTTACATTTAACGCGCCATTTTTTGCCCTGCAGTGGGACATTATAGGCTCCAAATAATAATAATTCTATTGAATACTAAATTTTTTTTATGTCAGAGGACAAATGAGCTAGTGGGCCACCATGGTAAACAATCACCGATGACCATGGCGTTCGGATCTCTCACTCATCGTACGAAACGTATCGGCAATATCACCGTTATTTCACGCCATTATTCTGTGAGAGATATTGCCCCGGTCGATCCAGTCCATTTACACTACCATTTCATAATAGTGGCTAGGCTCTACCAACCTTAAAAACATTTTTATTAAATCCTTTTTTCTGAAAAACACTGCATAAAACCGCGAAATTCCCGTAAAATGCAGTTAATTGGTTTACATACAAGTTTTTCGAACAAAGAAAATTTCCACCAAAGAGTAAATTTATGAAACCAGCTTACGCTTACAGCAGTAATGAACATGGTTGCATGCTAGGGTTGTCAAACGTGATAAATCCCGACAATTATACATCGCAACTTGTTTTTGCATTGAACGACATTTCATAAAATGTCTTAAGTCGGTTATCGATCTGCTTTAACAGTTAGGCGGCTTTTAATATTAGACTTTTCATTGAATTGTCATTGTTAAACGGCTAACTATTCAATTGTTTACCTGTATTAATGCCACGGTTCATCTTAAGGCTTCAATTAATTATTAATTTGTAGCAGGAAATCAGCGTTGAAAGCGAATGGATTTACAAAGCAAAGCGGCTGCAGCGCCCTTAATTAATTTTTGAATCCGATGAGCTGTCTGTAGTCTCAGAATTAAAAAAAACTCGTACAGAGTTACTTTCGCAAATTCAAACTAATCATACTAATATTATAAAATGAGAAAGTGAGTTTGTTTGTTTTTTATTCCTTCACGGCTTGACTAATTAGCTGATCATTATGAAAATTTGTGTACATATTCCCAGGGGTACAGAGCCCAACATATGCTACTTTTTATTCCGTGAAAGTATGTCATTCCAATGGGAAAATAATTTTTCTACTATATAGGGCGCTGTATCAGCTAACAGATGGCGCCACAAGTCGCGCTATGGGTTGTTTTGTTGTCAAACGAGATCTATATCATAAAATTAACGCGAGCGAACCCGCGGGGAAAAGTAAATAATAAATTAATAATAATGAAAGTTTATCATTTTAATACTAGTTTTAATTTTATACAACTATTTATTTATTTTGTTAGAAATCTCTTGATTATTTTGTTAAATGAAATATTACATAATTAAAATTTTACGTAATTATTAGTTTTGATAACTTTCGTAACGTCGACAACCCTATTGCGTGCACAAAGTTTTTTATCGCATTTCAAGCATTTTCGCGCGTTTTGTGAGCACACACGCCATTTTTAAACTATTCGCGCTTGTGGATGACTGCGTTTTTAATGCGTTTACTCAGCGTTTTGTGTTGGTTTGCAAAAATTAATGGTATGGTAAACCAGAGGTCATAAAATATCATTTCAAATCATCATTTATTTGCTAGTAACATGTATTACGTTAGTATATATAAGATCTAATATTGCATTATGCAGGCGTGCAAATATTAATCAATTTTGTCACAATATTTTACATATTCCTTTATACTATAGAAACAAAATAATCATTAACTAGTCACACAATTCGTATCTAAAGATTCTGCAGGCATTATACGACCTCCGTGGCGTAATGGTTACCACGCCAGACCGCCACCCAGGAGGTCCCGGGTTCGATCCCCGGTCGGGTCATGATGAAAAACGAACTTTTTCTGATTGGCCTCGGGTCTTGGATGTTTATCTATATATGTATTTGTTATAAAATATAATATCGTTGAGTTAGTATCCCATAACACAAGTTTCGAACTTACTTTGGGGCTAGCTCAATCTGTATAAATTGTCCCTATATATTTATTATCAATGCAGTTCTTCCTTCAATTTTTATGCCACAACCGGGGCAAACAAGCATACGGCCCGCCTGATGGTAAGCATCACCGTAGCCTTAGACGCTTGCAATACCGGGGGTTCATGCGTTGCCAACCCTCCAAACCCCCAAGTGGAGCTCTGGAAACCTTACTCACCGTAAGAACACAGCGTAGCCGAGACCAATGCTATTTAGCTACGATCTTCTGTAAGGTGGAGGTCCTTCCCCAGATTTGAGCGGATTATCCGCTGTGTCCTACTTCTCTTTAATTTGTGGGATTGGAGCGTACTCTGTCACGCTGATTGGCTCCGTTGGCGGAGGCCCGTGTTTTCAAGCCGTCTTAAGGACTTGACTTCTGTTACCTATCAACAAATCATTTATTACTGTATACTCTGACAAGAGAACGTGTTTGTGAAAACCTATTCTCTGAATAAAAGTTTTGAATTTTGAATTTGAATTAACAACCGGAAACGACACGGCTTAGCGTGCCCTTCGAAGCACAAAAAGGGACAAGATAACGACACCCATCCAAACGCTGGTAAGGGTCGACGTCGCTTAACTTGCGCAATATCAGAGTGCGACAGACAGCGACGCCATCGAGCTCCTCCATTTATAGTTTGCAACTAATAAACTCATAAGTTATTACTGGACCGATTTCAAAAATTCTTTCACCGTTTGGGAAGCTATGAAATCCCCGGGTGACATAGGTATATTTTATTGTCCAAAGAGTTAGGGATCCCTACTAAATAAATAAATATATAGGGACAATTCATACAGATTGAGCTAGCACCAAAGTAAGTTCGAAACTTGTGTTATGGGATACTAACTCAACGATATTATATTTTATAACAAACACATGTATAGATAAACATCCAAGACTCGAGGCCAATCAGAAAAAGTTAGTTTTTCATCATGACCCGACCGGGGATCGAACCCGGGACCTCCTGGGTGGCGGTCTGGCGTGGTAACCATTACGCCACGGAGGTCGTCAAAAGCTAAGCTGCTAACTAAAACTCGTGCGAAGCCGGGGCGAGGCGCTAGTTACAAATAAAGCATATTCTATGTATCTTTCTACTATTGGTGCTGGCTGCCACACTGCTGTTTAAAAATGTTTACAAACGTTGGTAAACATTTTGTTTAGAAACATACGATCACAATGTTAGAAAATGTTTTCATGTTAGGTAATGTTAGTAAACAAATCTAAACAAAGGTGTTAGTTAACAAATTGTAACAACATTTTAATAAAACATTTTGTTATCATTTGTTTGTAAACATTATCCAGGCGTTTTTGGGGAGGCGTTTAGGGGAGGCCTATGTCCAGCAGTGGACTTCTAGTGGCTGAGATGATGATGATAATATATCCAGGCTGCAATGCGGAGAGTGAGGGTCCCGGCAAATGTTGTAAAATGTTTGTAAACATTTTACATCAGTATAGGAACACTTAAAACATTTAACAATTCCTAACAGAATGTACATAATATGTTAGTAAATGTATTAGTGTTAGAAAATGTTTGTGAACATTTTTAAACAGCAGTGTGGCAGCATCTTTTTAGTGTAAACATAATGTAGTATGCAGTGCATATTGTTATCTTTCATACTAATATTATAAATGAGAAAGTAGTTTGTTTATTATTCCTTCACGGCTTGACTAAGCAGCGGATCATTATGAGAATTTGTAAACATATTGTCAGGGGTACAGATACAGGATACAGAGCCCAACATAGGCTACTTTTTATCCCGTGAAAGTATGTCATTCCAATGGGAAAAATTTTTTTTACTATAGAGGGCGCTGTAGGATGGGCTATCGGCCAACAGATGGCACCACAAGTCGCGCTATGGTTTGTTTTGTTGTCAAACGCGATCTATATCATAAAATTAACAGCGAGCGAAGCCGCGGGGAAAAGCTAGCTTTGAATAAATAAATAACGTGTTTACAGACCATTCATAACGTAAACGAACATGCCATCATAATTTTAAACTGAAAAGGTGTCATGAACGTTAAATTGACACATAGAGACCGCGCCAGTGTTTTATGATGCAACCATGTTTTTTTATAGATTATTCCAGAAATAGTGACCCATTTACTTTGTTGATTGAAATTTCCGAGAATTACTTCAACTAATACGGATTATAAATATAGCGGAAAAGTTCTGCGATTTTTAGCGCATCACAGACGCTTTCAGCCGTGGCTTAGAGCGGAGCGGTGAGAGGTGAAAACTCTTCTTCTCAGTCATATGCTCTTGACAGAGTAGTCATGGCCACGCACGTCTGCCGGTAACGTCTTACTACCGTTCTCCATCTGTCGCTGATGCAAGCTTGTCTTGCGCATTCATTGAGAGGCTCCTGGGTCAGAGACTAGATCTGGTCGGTCCAGCGCAGAGGAGATCGTCCTCTGGATCTGCAGCCATTGACTCAGCCCTGCACTACCAAGCGCTCCAGGGCATCACTTCCTCTTCGCGTCACATGCCCGAAGAACTGCAGTATACGGGATCGAACAAGAGTGGACAGCCGTTCTTTGATGTGGAGTTCTTTTAGAACAGACTCATTGGTGCGATGTTGTGTTCAAGATATACGTAAGAGCCTTCTCCATCACCACATCTCTAATGCGTCAATACGCTGTCTTTCCCTTTCCCTCACACTCCATGTCTCAGCTCCGTACAAGAAAATGGGGAACACCAATGATCTCACGAGGCGAGTCTTCGTAACCTTCTTGATATTGCGGTCTTTCCAAATTTTGGATAGTTTATCCATAGCCCTGCGAGTGATGACTATTCTTCGCTTGATTTCAGCCTTAGATCCTCCGGTATTCGTTACAAGGGAACCCAAATAGACATATGACTGGACTACTTCGCATTTTGCAATCTCTGTGACTTCCGGAGCATTGTTGCGGTTTTTATCGACAATCATTTCATTTTCTGTATTGAGTTTTAATCCAAAGCTAAGGCTAACTGCTTCGACACGATTTTTTAATAGTTCAGCTATATGATGTTCACTGGTTCGCATATCGCAGATTGGAGATGTTCTTTCCACCAATGGGTACACCATCCGTCCAGTTTTCTAGCGCTATGCGCATTATGCATTCTGTGTACGCATTAAACAGGAGCGGTGTCATGAATTGATAAGATGCAACCCTGCCGGACGCCGGCGCTAGGATGGAATATCTGCGAATTGACGTTATCGACCCTTAACGAAGCTGTGTTGTTCTCATACAGCATACGAATTACGTGAACATGATGTTTAGGCACTCCCATTTCCAACAGAGTCTGCCATGAAAACAAATGTACTAAAATGTTGAGTGACGTTACGAGCACTATTATACTTCAGGTGGTAGAGTGAGCGAATTGAAGAGGCACGCGGAGACCTGGGGGGCAACCATGAAAGTGTCCACCAGAAACAACGAAACACGTAGTACTGTCAAAAAAGACATTACTAGTTAGAACAAGGTTCAAAACTGGTCAGAATTCAACTTCAACTTCAGAATTCAACTTCAGAATTCAACTTCTTTCAAATTCAACAAGATATTTCGCTTCATAGTACGAAACCATGAAACGATATTCCGAAAATATGCTACATTTATGCAAACACTAGCTGACCCGGCGAACTTCGTATCGCCTAAAGAACCTTCATGCTGAATTTCATTCGAGTAACTTCAAAAACGGCAAAGTTTCATACTAACTTTGCACCCTCGTTTAACCCCCTAAGGGATGATTTTTGAGAAAAATATTTTACTCGTGTTTCATGCCTTTCAATAAAGAACCTTCATGCTGAATTTCATTAGAATAACTTCAAAAACGGCACAGTTTCATACTATCTTTGCACCCCCGTTTAACCCCCTAAGGGATGAATTTTGAAAAAAATATTTTACTCATGTTTCATGCTTTTCAGTAAAGAACCATAATGCTGAATTTCATTTGAATAACTTTAAAAACGGCAAAGTTTCATACTAACTTTGCGCCCCCATTTAACCCCATAGGGGATGTTTTAAAAAAAAAATTTACTCATGCTTCATGCTTTTCAGTAAAGAACCTTCATGCTGAATTTCATTCGAATAACTTCAAAAACGGCAAAGTTTCATACTATCTTTGCACCCCGTTTTACCCCCTAAGAGATGAATTTTGAAAAAAATATTTTACTTATGTTTCATGCTTTTCAGTAAAGAACCTTCATGCTGAATTTCATTAGTGTAACTTCAAAAACGGCAAAGTTTCATACTAACTTTGCACCCCCGTTTTACCCCCTTAGGGGATGAATTTCCAAAAATCCTTTCTTAGTGAGCACCTACGCCCCAAAAGGAACCCCCACGCAAAATTTGAGACTCCTGGTACTTGTAGTTTCGGAGATTTCGTGATGAATCAGTCAGTGATTTTCTCTTTTATATATATCGCTGTCCCCGGCGAATATTATGGTTATCGAAAAATCTAAATTTTACAGGAAAAATAAAAAACTGTTTTTACTAAATAACTTTAAAAATACACAAGGTAAAGAAACCATTCATATACCAAAAGAAAGCTAATTTTTTGGGAAATAAAGATATGCATTTTGTGATTATTAATTATTATTGGTATTTAAATTATTAATAAAATTAATTTTACCAGAAATTGTAAGTGTATTTTACGACGCTAAGCTACATTACAATAGTATTCGAGTAAATTCCAAGATTCTAGCTTCACAATAATAAAGTATTACGATATTATTCGTTATTCTCAATATTGCGCTGGGTAAACGTAACGAATTAAAGCCATTTTATTCGAGTATCAGTGAAAACAAACGCATTGACGTATTGTTGTGAATCGTGTTATTCGTCGAATCTAGGTAATTAGATATTTTATGTAATAACAGTTTGCAGTTAGAGCAAATAACAAATATTTATTGTAAAAAAACACTATTTTTCAGTTAAAATCTTTATTTTAATATTAAAATAACAAAAAACGATTACTCTTTTAGAATTTCTTTTTAGAGCGACATCCTTTGTATTCTTTGCCTGAATTTTTTAGTCACCTTCGTTCAATTTAATCTCTTGAAAACCCTTAAAAGCCGCAAAAGTTTCATGGTGACTAACAAACCTTCCCCAACACTGCCCGGAATGTATGGAAGTCCCTCAACTTACAAATGCAGTCGTGTTCCCATTGACTATTGTCCTGGCTGCCAGAAGTTCTCATGAAGTCGAGGCCCAATACGCAGTCATCCATAATTTCAGCCAGGATAACGTTGTGAGTGTATAATGTTTCACCCACTTGCAATGTGACCAAAATTTCCCCTAGACCCGTTCTAGGGGAAATTTTATATGCTGGCCGTAAGCGGAAATAAGTTGGACATCAGTGGTATTGTTGCGCTTCTTCATAGTTTGCATGAAGTTGCAGTTTCGGCGTGATTATTGTCCTAGAGGCTCCCGTCATCCGTGTCCACAGTTATCTTGCAGTCTCTCAGGAGAGACTGCAAGATAACTGTTTAAGGATACGCTAGTTCAAGGATACGCCGCTCAGTGAACAGGTTCACCGAGTGCCGTATCCTTAAACTATTTCCATTGCTAGCTTGTGAGACGATCATTCTCGGGGTTTCTTCTGTTCCAGCCAGCACCCGCCCCTTAGCCCTGACTGTTAGTCGTTTTCCTGATTCGCAACAGAAGCTGATGTATCCATCTTCTTTGCCATTTCCATAAATTGCTTCTGCAATTTGCTCAACTCCTCAGCAAGTTTAGCCGTTTGAGGCTCCTTCTTCAAACTGCAAATGGCCTGTTTCTCCACATACACTTAGGTGTGTAGCACTTAGGTCCGGTCTTTTTCTTCGGCTGGAACGACGTCTTTATCTCCCGCACTTTTTCCATTACTTCCCGTACTTTGTAAACTGGTCGAACATCACGTCGCAGGGTTTCACCTTCTTCCAGGGCTTCCTTTAATAAGACATGATGGCGAAGCCATACCGCAGCCCTAATCTCCATGTCTTTGATCCCATCGACGAAACGCTGTAGTATAGATAGGTAGGCCTTGCGGACAAGCATCTCAATTTCCAATGGCCACTGCTGCAGCTCTTCTACCGAACGCTGAGTTCAGTCTCGTAATTGAGCACGGAAGACATGCTCCAGATGTTGTTCGCCGTACCTTGCTTCCAGTGTCTCCATTAGCTCCTTGAATGTGCTCCCCGAGGACGGTAGCGCCTCCAGAACCGAAAGAGGCGATCCCCGAAGTGCAACTATCAGAGTTGTCAACCTTAGTTCTTCCATCCAATCATTAGCATTGGCCACGGTCTTAAATTTCTGATGGTAGGCGGTCCAGGATGTAGTGCTGTCGTAGGTTGAAACTTCTACTAGAGGCGCCCGGCTGCCTATAGCAAAGCCACTCGACATGACAGGGGCCCGATTCTACTAAACAAATGCACCAATGGACTCTCAATTGTGTCTCAATCGTGTCTCAATAGAATGCCGATAGTGTATCAGTGAAATAGTTTTTGATATTTGTTATGGACTTAAATAATAACATAATGTTTAACTTATTGTTGTAGTCTCCACTCGCAGAAGCCCCTTCCGCAGCCATCGACATCTTTTTTTAGGGTGTCCAATGTCCATGTTGTCCTCCAGATTGATAACCCTTTCTTCTACTTGGTCTACATTCTTCTGTAGGTTTTCCACCTTATCATCCACTGAACCTACGGCATGCAGTAATTTTTGACGCCATTCCTCCTGCTCTTGGCGCATTTTCTCTTGCCCCTGGCACATGTAGTCCATAATCTGCATTAATCTATTAAAGTCGAATGTAGATGCTCTAGCCTCTTAAGCTGGCGACGAGGTCCGATGGGTGGATCTAGTGGACGGGGCCTGCATAGTTGATGTCGCCTGGTCCTGGTCGATGGAGTCGGTAGGCGTGTCCCGATGGTCCGTTGATGGGTCCTGTCGGGCAGTAGCCATGACTTCCGCGGCTTCCTGTGCCCTCGTTCTGACCCCGGCAGTTTCTTCCCTCGGAGTCACTAGCATCTCCAAATCCTACTTTTGACACCAAATGTTACGAACGTGGGGGTCGGGATTTGGTTTAAACACCGTTGACTTGTTATAAGAATTTGTTGAGCGATGAACAGGTCACAGATACAATCACTGTAGCCAAATCACACACAGAATCGAAGTAATACGTTAGTTGTTTTCATTTAAATAAAATGTATTAGAACTTTACCAAAAACACAAAACAAAAATATTTACTCGAATAATATCGTATTTGCGCTTGCCGAAAAATTTACGAATATTTATGTCTCGAACAGTAAGGTTATATTACACTGCCGACAAATCTCGAACTACAGATATCAGTAATCAAATGTAACATCCTTTTTCGGGTACATTAAAGAACATAAAATTTTAACGAATGTCATTGTGATGTTACAATAGGTGTGGAAAAGTCCTAATTCCGTCAATATCAATAAAAAAAAACTGAAAAAAATTGACAAGGTGTAATGGGACCTTAAGATAAAGAATCTGTCAAAAAGTGAAAACTATGGTAATAGTTGAATACGGGAATATTCCCGGGGGGCAGCGATATAGATTTACACATACCGTGCATAGAATTAAGCGTTTTTCATAATAATAGGATTTTATAACAAAATTTAATATTATTCCCAGACAATAAGTAGGTGTAGGTACTTAAAAAAAAGCACGAACATGAATAATAGTCATACAGTAGATTCACTACACTCATGGGCACAATTAATCGGCCACCTATATTTTGTTAATTTCTTAAGGTAGAAAACTCCATTATCTAATTTTTTTATTTTTTTTATTAGCTTCATTTATTTTTATGAAGGTGCACCTAATGTAATATATAGTATTATGACAAAATTAATTGAAATAGTAATACGATAATTTTTTAAGAAATGTCTGTTTATTTCTTATGCAAAACCTGGAAATTGGTCCCATAGTCAAATATTGTTCGTTTTCATGTACCTAAACTGCCTTTAAGAGGTTTTGCATTATTTACCACTAACTTAAGCCGGCTTTTCACTACGGGATATAATATAATATATATTACATCTTGAGATATAATGTTTTATCGCTCGTCATACATTTTGTACGAGATCGTTAAAACAGTGTGAACAGATATAGCTCAAGATGTAATTATATATTACATCCCATAGTGTGAACGGCAATCGCGCAATAAGTAGGTGTAGGTACTTAAAAAAAAGCACGAACATGAATAATAGTCATACAGTAGATTCACTACACTCATGGGCACAATTAATCGGCCACCTATATTTTGTTAATTTCTTAAGGTAGAAAACTCCATTATCTAATTTTTTTATTTTTTTTATTAGCTTCATTTATTTTTATGAAGGTGCACCTAATGTAATATATAGTATTATGACAAAATTAATTGAAATAGTAATACGATAATTTTTTAAGAAATGTCTGTTTATTTCTTATGCAAAACCTGGAAATTGGTCCCATAGTCAAATATTGTTCGTTTTCATGTACCTAAACTGCCTTTAAGAGGTTTTGCATTATTTACCACTAACTTAAGCCGGCTTTTCACTACGGGATATAATATATATTACATCTTGAGATATAATGTTTTATCGCTCGTCATACATTTTGTACGAGATCGTTAAAACAGTGTGAACAGATATAGCTCAAGATGTAATTATATATTACATCCCATAGTGTGAACGGCAATCGCGGGATGTAATATATAGCTCAAGATGTAATATATATTACATCCCATAGTGTGAACGGCAATCGCGGGATGTAATATATAGCTCAAGATGTAATATATATTACATCCCATGGTGTGAACGGCAATCGCGGGATGTAATATATAGCTCAAGATGTAATATATATTACATCCCATAGTGTGAACGGCAATCGCGGGATGTAATATATAGCTCAAGATGTAATAATATATATTACATCCCATAGCGTGAACGGCAATCGCGGGATGTAATATATAGCTCAAGATGTAATATATACATCCCATAGTGAAAAGCCCGCGTTACATATAAGTGGCCGGTTAATCGTGCCTATGAGTGTATATTGTGAGAACAAAAATGATTAAACCTAATTATTTTTTTAATCTACTATCGTACTTGGGATTAAATAAGTGACGTTATAACAAGTCGATGACGCAATTTAAAGACAGAGTTTGTTTTCATGATGTAATATTTACTTTAATCGATATGGGATCTTATTATAATCATAGTGTGTAGCTACCTTTACTGGCAGACGTGCTAGGTTGACGGAAATTATATTGCCTAGTCAGCATAGCACGTTCAGGTATTTATCAGATAAGACATGCCTTGTTATTTAGTTCTATAAATACTATTGTAAGTTGTTAATCATAGTCAGATCGTATTAGTAAATCATGTGAAACAAAATACTGGTTTAACTGAATATTCCCACTATAGTGGCATATACCGCCACAATCGACATTTTACTTTATAATATTAAGCCTTTATATTCGTTCATTAAGGTCTAGTTTCTGAAATTATTTTTTAAACTTAATGACTCATTAAACTATAGTTGTCACTCAGTCGGTTTCTAAAACGCATTAAAATTTTAATTAACGTTAGTCTTTAATTATCTCTTGTTTTCTTCTTTAGCTTGACAGTTTATAAAACTAATTTGACGACCTACGTGGCGTAATGGTTACCGCGCCAGACCGCCACCCAGGAGGTCCCGGCTTCGAATCCCGGTCGGGTCATGATGAAAAACGAACTTTTCTGATTGGCCTCGGGTCTTGGATGTTTATCTATAATATGTATTTGTTATAAAATATAGTGTCGTTGAGTTAGTATCCCATAACACAAGTTTCGAACTTTGGTTCTAGCATAATCTCTGCGATTTGTCAAAAAAAAAACAATGTTTTTTTGTGTATTAGGCAAGATTGAGGACCAATGCACTCAGCAAGGTCTGATGTTAGGCAGAGATGAGGTTCTATGGTGGTACACGCAAACTCAAAAAATGCCTATTATGAAAATGTAACATTAATACTAATGTCTTACCCGCCACTTTGCCTATTGATTAAGATTTCCAAGATAATGAATAAGTAGCCTATGTCACTCTCCAGACCTTGAGACGTGAACACACTTTCGCACTTATAATTAGGATGTCTTATGAACATTAAAAATACGTTGCCGAAACTGGCCGTTAATGAGTTTTTGTTCGGCGTAATAAATATCATTGGAGATCTGAGGTGTTATCTTGTCTTCGGGGTGTTAAGGGCTCAGTGTCGGGGCGATAATTTAGTAGCCAGCTAGTTTAATTGTCCAGTAAGATGTTTGGCTATTCGCCGATAATAATTATAACTATCTATCTATGTTCGGGAATGTAGCAAAGTTTAAACTATGTTTTTGGAAGGTTTTTGGATTTTAATCACTTTATTTCGAGTTCGTACATTTTCTAGGGTTTACATTTTCTAGAGCGTGGCCGTACTGGCCGGCAAGAGAGAAAAAATCGAACATCAACTTGACATTGACAATTCGTCGTCTTCTTCTTTTTATTTGGAAACGTTTATTACTTTAGACTTAAACAATCTATCTGCAAATAGCCAAAACAGTATTACTATTATAATAAGGAGTCCTTACAAATATTATAAACTAGCGAAAGCCGCATAACTTCGTTTGCGTATATCCCGCTTTCCCGTGGGAATTTCGAAATCTATTATAGTTACATAATTACATATAAACCTTGCTCATGAATCACTATCTATAATCCGCATCAAAATCCGACTCTATTTATTTAAACAAATCGGATCAATTTTTAAGAGAGGTAGGGCACAGCGGATAATCCGCTCAAAACGGAGCAGCCCGTCTGGGGAAAGACCTCCACCTTACAGAAGATCGTAGCCAAACAGCATTGGTCTCGGCCTCTTGTGTTCCTACGGTGAGTAAGGTCTCCAGAGTTCCACTTGGGGGGGTTGGCAACGCGTGAGTGATACCCCCGGTATTGCTTACGTCTCTAGGCTACGGTGTCGGCTTACCATCAGGCCGACCGTATGCTTGTTTGCCACCTGTGTGGTATAAAAAAAAAAAAAATCATTGCGTAGTTTTAAAGATCTATGCATACATAAGGACAGACAGGCAGGCAAGCGACTTAATTTTATACTACTATGTAAAGATGCATAAATTTGTGAGGACGTATGGCTGTTTGTTAGTCATTCACGCAAAAACGGATGACCAGATATGCTTGAAAATTATACGAGTAGTTTATAGCCTGGATTATTGCATGGGATAGTCTTTATACCGTACCTATGTTATACCGGGAACGGGTTTTCCCTGGTAAAGCAGCGAGCATCATGTAGTATCCTGTAGTTATTTAGTAGAAATCCAACACGCTTGTTTATTTATAAAACAAATGATTGTTTTTAAAAGAGGTAGGGCACAGCGGACCATCCGCTCAAATCGGAGCAGCCCGTCTGGAGAAGGACATCCACCTTACAGAAGATCGTAGCCAAATAGCATTGGTCTCGGCCATGTTGTGATCCTACGGTGAGTAAGGTCTCTAGAGCTCCACTTGGGGGTGTTGGGAGGGTTGGCAACGCGTGAGTGATACCCCCGGTATTGCAAGCGTCTATAGTCTATGGTGATGCTTACCATCAGGCCGTATGTTTGTTTGCCAACAAAAAAAATTGGAATTTTTCCTTTGTTCATTTCATAAACCTTCCAATTTTCAAAAACCTTCTTAAAGTTTTATTTGTTGTGAATTTTTCGATATTCCCTTTGTTATTAGGAACAATAGAATAACCCGGGTTAAGCTTAAAGCGTCCGCTAGGAACACATAAATTACAAGATAGTTTACGTGTTCACATTGTTGGCAGTTCCGGAGCTTTTCCGCTGTCAATAGCTTCCTTTACCCACTCGAAAGCTCACCAGTTAAATGTCCTAACAGAGCAAAAGCTCCATATATATTATTAAGGATGCAGAGATTAGGAAAAGAGAAAGGGATGAAGAAAATTATATTAAAGAAAAATATGGTTCGATGGCGAGAAGGTGAAAAGTGAAGTGAAGTGACAGTAAAATAGAATTAAAAAACCATAGAGAAAAAGGAAACATAATAACTATTTACAAAGAGGTTCTTGTTTAAAAAGAGTTCGGTTTGCCACATTCTTGGATGAATCACACAACGCGTCATCTCGATTTTTAAAGGCGGTGGCTGAAAATCAGTGATTTGGTCGACGAGCAAAATAATGCACTGGGTCTCTTTGCATTCTGCACACACTTTTATACTGATTTTTTTTATTGTCAAGACACTGTTCACTTGTGTATTTAGAGATATGAAAAAAATATTTATCTATCTATCTACACAAAATGATGATTTCCCGAGACAAACAACTAGTTAATAAAACGTATTTATATATTAACTAGCTTTTCCCTGAGGCTTCGCTCGCGTTAATTTTATGACATATATCTCGTTTGACAGCAAAACAGCCTATAGCGCGACTTGTGGCGCCATCTGTTGGCTGATACAGCGCCCTCTATAGTAGAAAAAATATTTTTCCATTGGAACGACATACTTTCACGGGATAAAAAGTAGCCTATGTTGGGCTCTGTACCCCTAACAATATGTATGCAAATTTTCATAATGATCGGCTGCTTAGTCAAGCCGTGAAGAAATAACAAACAAAAAAACTCACTTTCTCATTTATAATATTAGTAAGGATTCCAAATTAAGTCTCAAGTTTTTCCTTCTTCTTTAGTTGTTGTAACTTGAATTTAATGTGTTATTAACTTTGAAATACAAAAAAAGTTACATAAAAAAACCGGCTATAGAGAATGGAATGGCGGCAGGTTTGTTCCATTTTGTCTTTAAAATTGCCTTGTTGCAATTGCATTGGTCTCTAAGCTGTCTATGTATCTATGTATCCTACTGTAAGTATACATAATATATTGCAAAAGCCTTAGCTTTCTATCTAATATGAACGCAATTGCGTCTAGGTATGACTGTCTCATACTTAGACACTGGGTAGGGATTGCGTTAGGCACGGTCCGGTAAATAAAAAAATAAAACCATGTTTAGACTAAGCACTAATAATACTAATATAGATAGTAAGAAAAATTGTTACTAATATACTAAAATTATACTTATGAGCAACTTTTTTTTTATTTTTTTTTATGCTCTATGCCCAGCAATGGACTTCTTGTGGCTGATATAATTATGAGTATATCTTTATAACTTTGTCTCTGAATGGATATTTTCCCACAATTCCATAAGTGACTGCATTCGATAACGCCCTGAGGTAGGTTCAACGGCTTACTGGATTCCTGTATGGGGGGTTACTATTGTTGTTACGATTAATTGTGAAAGATAAGATTTACAGGTATTAACAGGCTATAGATTACATAGCCTTATATAGCCCAATGTCCACGGGTATTTTTTTTGTAGAAATTGAAATCTTTATTTGCAAGGAACACACACACACATTGAATATTTAGTTTCCCGCCTACATTTGTAACCATGCAAAAATTTAGTGTTGACATTATAAAATAAATTGTTTATATAATAAATATATAATAAATTATTGGTAAGAATCCTACATAGCTTATTACATTGTTAAATAAGATTGGCTGCTAGAAAAAAATGTGTGGAACAGTGCCAACATTTACCGTAAAATTTTGACGTTTTTTTATTGTTGATTATTTTTCTTTGCTTCTAAAATGGCGATAATTTATACTAATATATAAAGAAGTTCTACTGTTTTCTTTCATACATGTTTTATAATTTTTTATTTGTAAAAATTGAGAAGGAAAACAAAAAAACAAGTATCTGATGGACAAAAAAGGCCGTAACCGATTTTCTTTCGACGTTTCTTTTAGCGGTGGCCATTTTGCTTTGTTTCCGAAATGGTGGCAGTTTATAAAGTAGCTTATTTACAGAATAATAATATAATTACGTAACACTCATTGTATACATATTCTTTATTAGACATAAACAAAATACAGAAAAAAACAGTTGTAAGCGTCTAAGTGCCCGGGAAGATAAAGTATTTTTGACTTTGACTTTACTGAACGATCTACCCGGCCACACGCATCGCGTTAACACGAATAGTTACCGTAGCCAAGCCATAATAAGGGTGTGACAGTCGAAGTTACAGAACTTGGAGTTTTCTTCTCAAGTAGAAATGCGGTTCGTTACAAATTGTATGCGAACCATGTCTGTAACTTCTTCTTCTTCTCAGTCGTATACTCTTGACAGAGTAGTCGTGGCCACGCGTGTCTCCTGGTAACGTCTCATTACCGTTCTCGATCTGTCTCTGGTCTGTAAGTTAATTGTCATTAAAACGTCGAAAAACCACGCCCTCAAAAAACCGAATCTTTCGATTCAAATTCCAATTCAATATATTTTTATTCAAATAGGCCTAATATAAGCTCTTTCGAATCGTCACAATTTTTTCCTACCACCAGTTTAGACGGCAGATTTGTGTTAAGAAGAAGCTGGCAAGAAACTTAGCACTTGCAGTGGCAGATTGGCAGTGTATTTTTAAATATAAGTACCAGATACGCAAAGTCATAAGACGTTTTCGTCAATGTTATGACCAAAGAGATCACATCCACATTGCCTATCTATCAGTTTCTTTTATCTATGGTCGAAGTAAATTCGCATATTTAAAATTTATTTCTGCGGTCAGATCTTCCCATTGAATAATAACCCTTACGCACCTTGGCTGTAAGTCAAATGTCAAAGAATTGCCTAATAAATTGTGTCCAAAATTCCACTGTACTACCATAAAACCCGACCCGGCACCAATTTATATAAAGGGTGCAGTCACTCACTCAAAATAACCCTTAATATGTGTTTCCGTCAAATAGGTTCGACATGACAGTCCTTTTTCGTGTGTTTTCCGCATTTAGTGTCAACTAAGGACAGCTGGTGTCCCCTCCCTCCTAAAGCCACTTAGGGAGCATACACCTGAGTTACCACTTTGTCTGACTTTACGTGGCGGTGTCGCGGGAACTTTGATACAGGGCTTTGGGCTCGGCATTCTTTAGGCAGCGTTCAATTACTAGGTGCGCTCCGTTTTCGTTCCGTAAAAGTAGCAAGTAACTAGGGCACTCGTGTTTAAACTCGACGCTACGCGGCGCTACCTAAGAAGGTAGAGAGGAAGAGAGGTAGGCACAGAGGATAATCCGTTCTGGGAAAGAACCTCCACCTTACAGAAGATCGTAGCCAAATAGCATTGGTCTCGGCCATGTTGTATTCCTACGGTGAGTAAGGTCTCCAGAGCTCCATTTAGGAGGGTTGGCAACGAGTGAGTGATATCCCCAGTATTGCAAGCATCTATAGGCTACGGTGACGGCTTACCATCAGGCCGAGCGACGGTATGCTTGCTTGCCACCTTTGTGGTATAAAAAAAACCTAACAGCCTATCGACTCTCATGGTGTCTCCATGGGCAGTGTTCACTTACCATCTCTTCCAAACATGTCTTTACATCAAAACGGTGAGATAGATATACATTTTTTTCAAATCTGTAACTAGGTACTGATATCTATTTCTGTGAATAACTGTCGGAAATTCACATTTAACTGTAAGTTATTTGCAGGGGTCGACACGGGTCTATTTATAATGTTTCAGCACTGTAATTCCTCACACTGTGACATGAGCGGTTATTTATTTCCATGTCACTCACACTCATAGGAAAACGGAGTTTTTGAAGGAACCATAAAGTATTAATATATTTACAAATAAAGCATTTCTCGCGGCTTTGCTCGCGATTAATTAAGGGTGGTGGTGTGCATGTGCACCATCGGAATGCCGCAAAATCTCAGTACCGGACAGCTTGTCTATACTTTGTCGATGTCGATGACTGCATGACGAGAGAACATGCCTTTGAAGGCCTACATTCTAAATAAACGATTTCATTTCAAACAAATATTTTTGAAGCGAAAACTTCTTTAGCGGTGCTTGGCACTTTTTAAGATGGGTACAAAATGTTAAACTCGCGTCAGATACGTAGCCTGATCGAAAAAGCGTAAGATTCCATAACCAGACCAAAATATACAAAAATGCACAACGTCTATGTTTAAGTTTTCACTTCTGCCAGCACCCCCGGAGTGCAACCCGTCCTTTTTTTCTATAGATAACATAAAATCTGTTTTTTATTTCGACAGTTTCCGGTCTTTTTTTTATAAAATACTATTAAGAACGATAATATTACCCTCGTTCCATTCACCCCAACGTTAGATAAAGAGCTTATCCTAAATATTGTTATTATACCGAAACCACCCCCTACATAATCACTATACACATTACTTCCACGCTAGATTTCTTGCTGCTCTCCTCACTAAATAGCAAGATAAGGATAGCGTGACTGTATGAGATTTTAACGATGTGATTCCAGTGTAGGTTTAAACTCAGATAGTGAAATTAAAACACAATTTGTTTATACTATGTTACCGGCCAAACCAGATTTCAACTACTAGTTTGGCGTAGGATTAACTAGTTTGCCTCACCATAGAATAAGTAACCCGAGGTAGAATTGCCACTCCGCCCCGCACCGAATCGCGTTACCTTACCACAGGCGTGTATCGAGGCGGGTGCAGTCGCAAACGTGTGCGTTTAGTGAACGAATGTGTATACGTGTGCGCGTTGCAGACGACATTGGCCTATGTAGTAGAAATAGGTAATTATTTCAAGCGCGTTGTATGGAGTGTCTGGGGTGTGGCCTCACGTAAACTTGCTGTCCACCATATGCCGACAACGCATCCTCTCCTGTTTGGGCACACAATGCGCAGAGACGACGAAAGTCTGGAAAAGCTGATTGTGGTTGGGAACACCGAAGACAAAAGATCGCGCGGTCGTACACCAACAAGTTGGACCGGTCAAGTGAAAAACTCGTGGTTGACAAAATTGTAAACGGTCGTGGGAGATGCGATGGACAGAAGCCGGTGGAGGCAGATCATCTCCAGATGCAACCCTGAAACTGACTACGATCCACAGACAGGGCCGACTCTAGAGGGATCTATCTATCAATTTAATATTTTTTGACTGATAGAGTGAGTAGCTCGATAGTAGCTCAATTGAATAGTAAACTACCGAAAAGATCAATAGTATAGTACTTCGATGGTGTGTCAATGAAATGGCCTCGGACTTAAGAAATATGAGAATACCAAATGTCAAAAACTATTCAAGTGACACACTCTATTGGTGCATTTGTATTTAGCAGACTTTGTGCCCTGCTGTCTGACGCATTCTAAATAAACACGCAAGACAAGTAAACGTAGACAATCACCAGTACTTGGATGGGTTTCGTCGTCAGCTCGAAATAACGAAACCAATCGAAACATTGGCTAGGATCGATGTTGTTTTTTGAGTCGTCACGATTAATCAGTCGTGTTTCCCTTTTAATATTAGACAGGGTTATAACCCAGCATAACTAGCGCCATCTGTCGCAAAGATAATTAAAGTCCACCATGGGGCACCGATTTCAATTTCATGTCTAATAAGCAATTTGTATGTGCATACCTTTAGTGCGTTTGTGAATAAATTCTCATTTAGACAGGATTTAAAAAAAAAATCGGTAAGTTTTAGCTCAGACGTCTCCAAACCTTTTCGCCTTAAAGGAAAACTACAACCTTGATACAACGAGTTAAATCAAAAATACCTATATTTGATGGAGTAGGAAGTATTGGTAGCCCAAGAGGCATGTCATTGTGATACTCAAAATATTGTCATTGTCAACAACGATGTAAAAGGAAAGATTTTATTTTTATTTGTAACGAATAAACCCAAAAACGACTAAAACGATTTCAAAATTTCTTTCACAGTTACCGACCCTACTATCCCTGGGTAACGTAGGCTTAGAGCATTAAACCAGAGTGCGTAGTACTTTTTTGGTCACATTCGATCATGTCAACGTAAATAAACCGACCAAATAGAGAACTCTCATGTTGCGAATTTATAAAACGCGTGTGACATATCAAAATTATGCGGCTTATTAGCTCACGTTTCGAAGTGAGTAACCCGGCTAATTTTTATATGTAACACGCGTTTGATAAATTCACAATATGAAACTGTTTTACAATTTGGTCCGCTTGTAAACGTTAACACGTTCGAATGTGACCAAAAATGTCGTACTAAGCACTCAGACCGGAGGCGACACGCATATATAGGCGTACGTACCCCTCTGCCAAAGGTACGAGAGCGGCGGTCATACCCGTTTTATAAAACGACGACCTTCGTGGCGTAATGGTTACCACGCCAGACCGCCCAGGAGGTTCCGGGTTCGAATCCCGGTAGGGTCATGATGAAAAACCAACTTTTTCTGATTGGCCTCGGGTCTTGGATGTTTATCTATATAGGTAATAAAATATAGTATCGTTGAGTTAGTATCCCATAACACAAGTTTCGAACTTACTTTGGGGCTAGCTCAATCTGTGTGATTTGTCATATTTATTTATTTATATTTAGTTGCCGCGATGCAATTATGTGCGTGTAGTTTAAGATTGTGTGCGATAATAATGTTTTGTGCTTTTATAGCGACGTTACGTGATAGAAAAATCTATGTGTGTTACCTCACCCACGCTGAAAGAGGCAGAATTTTTTGGGTAGGAAATTGTTGCGCGTGCCTGATTTTGAATTCTCATTATCCGTAACATAGCATATTATTATTGTCATTAAGGGTGAGGCCAAACGAGCGTAATTTTGCGAGTTGTGAGTCGCGTATTTTCGGTCACTTATTTAACGTTCAACTGAATTTACAACTCATTTTGCGTCGTCGTGTGGCACCAACTGCCTTTTTGTGTGAAACCGAATGCAGTGGAAATTCCGCGACCGAAATTCTGCGACTCACGACTCACAAAATTACGCTCGTTTGGCCTCACTCTAATAGGACAAAATTCATAATACATACATTTGGTTAATAGTACGTATACGTTACATTAATTAACAATGACGACCAGTGCAATATGAGCCACGTGTACGCATCACTCTTTGACAATCACCGTCGGAGCGTAAAAAGCGATAGATCGTAGTATATTGGTCGTCTTATTGGTTTGTGACATACTGCTATGGAGGAAAGAGAGCTGATTTAATTTTTATTTTCACTCAACAAAATATATGCTGGCTCGGTCATCTTGAAATAATGAAGGAGGGTCGCGTCGGAGCGTCAAGTCAGCCTATGTGGGGACGGTGTCGGGTAGACGTTGGCCGCCCCAGGTATCGCTGGAGCGATGCAGTGTTGGCTGATCTGCACGAGATGGAAGTAGTAGACTGGACTTCGTGCAGAACAGAAAACTCTGGCGCTCTCTAGTTTCAGATGCCAATATCCACTTCGGGTCACTGAGCCAGCGGAGTAAGTAAGTGAGTAACAAAATATATAGGTACGGTGGCCTCGAAGATAGGAGGACCATTTTAGAAAAAAATCGCTTGCACATCTTGTAAGCGGATTTTTTGTCAGCTCCGTCCTTTTCTTTGTTACCAAACAGGGTTTTTGTTTATTAGAGCCACATGTGTCTACTAGGATGTTGGATGTTGCAACCAAAAATCATCCCAAAGATGGTTCTGCTATCCTCGAGGCTACTGTACGTATTACAAGAAATTAACAAACTAAAAAAAAATATTATTTTAAAATTAAACTAGTATTACTGTTGTCGATGAATGACAGTTGTTAAGCCAAGCCTCCAGGCGGCTTGAAAATACTGGGCTCTGCCACTCGCATTGGAGCAGCCTGGCAAAGTACGCTCATCCCCTTCGATTGAAGAGAGAACCCTAAACCTGCAGTGGTATGATTATGGGTTTTTTTTTTTCTTCCTTGACGATGTTGTGCAAGCTGGTGAAGCGCTAACGGGATACGCTTCACCAGCAACATTGGTTTTACGTGGGCGAGGTGTCAACCCGCCGCACAACCCCCGAAATGCTGGAGGACCACACCCGTCGTTGGTCAGCGAGTCCATCGGACTTAGCCGGTTAGTGTAGCTAGGCTGTACTACCGACCATTCCCCTATCCGCCACCTTGGGGACGCTCCCCTACGCTGTGAGGGCCAGCGCGGGGCTGATTATGGGTTTATATGATGAGGTCCCAATAGTAATAAAACAATAGACCGTGGTGCTCAGAATTCGAGCTTCATTTTATTTACCATCTCTCGAGGCTAACATGCTTTACGATTCAAATGGCTGCTTGTCACCTTGTTGCTAAGGAGGGACGTCCTTTCAATACTTCGTTCTCTATTCGCAAACGGATCATTGTATCTAAAAATATTTCCACATCCCCAATGTTTTTAGGAGAGCTATCCAATGACACGGTCGTTTCTATTCAAGGTCATCGTATCAAAAAATGCTTCCACAAACCCAATGTTTTTAGGAGAGCATGATCATTCAATCAACATGATCCTTTGATCGAATGGAATTAGAGCTCGCTCTGCCACGCTGCTCCAATGCGAATTGGTGAAATCTACTGGGACTAATGCGTCTGATAGAGACTTCGAGAAACCTGTGTTACAAGTCACCAGGATCTCACCTCTCATTACTGACGAATCTATGAATGAGACTTACCATTCCTAAGACCAGTGTGTGATGAATAAAGGGCCTTTATTGAGGGCTCGTTTATTAGGCCCTATTTCCGGCACTCCCCAATTAGGGGGATTCAATTAAAACGATGTCGACCCGATTGTGCTGATTCAATTCAATTGGAACTTCAATTGGCCGTGATAAGGTGTCATTCTGGTTGTTTAAGTGTCATGTACCTGTCATTAATTGTGTTAAATCAATGTTATACGTGACCACACCAGGATTGGAGATCGCCGCCTTGCCAACGAAGGTCGTCAAGATGGCGACCTCGGATCCTCAACACACCACGTTGCCTTTTTAAAGTGTACTTTTTTTGTTAAAAAGTGTTCATTTAAAATACTCGACATTGGCGAAATTGTCTATGTGCCGTTAAGACACGACAGAAATGCTATTAATTAAGAAAGAAAAAGAAGAAAGAAGTAGACCACACCAGTGGGTCTATTCTCATACTCTATCTCACGAATGAGAGCATTTAGGAATGTTGTTACGTTCACACGCACATTATTGTAGTGTGCGTAACCTTGGAAACGCTCGTGAAATCGCTCACGCACACATAAACAATGTGCATGTGCACGTCTTACAACATTCATAGCCAAAAGGTATTCGTGAAATAGTTTTTTTATATTTTTTATACTACATAGTTGGCAAACAAGCATACGGCCCGCCTGATGGTAAGCATCACCGTAGCCTACAGACGCTTGCAATACCGGGGGTATCACTCACGCGTTGCCAACCCTCCCAACCCCCCCAAGAGGAGCTCTGGAGACCTTACTTACCGTAGGAACACAAAATGGCCGAGACCAATGCTATTTGGCTACGATCTTCTGTAAGGTCCTTCCCCAGACGGGCTGCATTAGCTGTAATAAAAACGTTTTTATCTCGTCTCATACTCACGCGCTAAATCCCGCTCAATTGCTACTGTGTATGAGTGAGACAGCGTTTGAGATAGACAAGAGATTTTAGCTATTTTGTTCCGAGAATAGACCATCAGTTTAACTTTTTTTTTCACGAGAAAATTCTACTTCTACATTTTCTGTATAGCCCGAATTAATAATAATATGGGTATATACATGCCTTGATATTCTGTGATGGTACTGCCACGGTGGAACCGGGTTGTTGTAGATTCGTCACAAAGTAAATTTGTCACAGAGTAAACACCTATGTAAAGTGATGAATATACTTGGATTTGGAGATTTGGAAAAAAATGGAAAAAAAAAAAAAAAGAGTGTATATTAATGACGAATTACTTTGTGACGAATGTACAACAACCCGTCGAGCCAGATTCAGAGATTCATTATGACGCGGTGTATAGTCAATTGAGTGAATGAATATTATGTTTTATTTGTAATACACAAACAATTAACACGAAAAGGCGGCCTTATCACTAAAGCTATTTTTAAGGCAATTGCGGCAATTTTCTGATTGATTTGTGTAGGTATATAGCTTCCATGATTTAGAAATTTCACTTTTGCGCCAAATTCCTAAAAAATAATATCAAATTATTATGTCTGCCATTTACTGTGTTTAAGAGATGTTTTAGTTACGGACAGACAGACAGATGAGTGATGGAATAAGGGTATAACCCTTTGAATAGATATGAAACCTTTTGAACATTTTTTTGGGGAATAATATCGCTTATTTAGATATTCTCTGAAACTGCTCAAAGATTTATGCCTTGGTTAATATTGGACAAGATAGCGCTGTGTGAATTAGGTATTTTTTTATGAATTGGTCGCTGTGTGTGCATCGACAGTGCGCAGTTGTCGCACGAACAGCGACCAATTCTTTTTAGGGTTCCGTAGTAAACTACAAGGAACCCTTATAGTTTCGCCATGTCCGTCTGTATGTCTGTATGTCCGTCCGCGGACTAGCGCCTAGACGCTTAATGCTAGAGAGCTGTAATTTGGTATGTATACACATATTTATCAATGCTAATAAAGCGCTGGAACAAAATTGAGAAAAATACTTTTTTTGGGGTGCATCTCTTACATGTAACGCGAAAATGAATTTTTTTTTCGAGCCCACCACATGTTGTTGGGTATCGTTTGATAGGTCTCTTCAAAACATTGAGGGTGTGGAAGATCATTTTTCGATACATTGATCCGTTTCGGAATTATTTACATTTATTGTGTCAATTTTCGTTTTGCACGGTGGTCCCCCCGACCGGTGTGAAGTTAGCTGCCTAAAGTTAGCTGCCTCGCATAACCCGACCAAATTAAAAAGTTATCAATTTATATTTTCCATAAATGGCAAAAAGGCTATACCTAAGCGAACAACACATAATACTGCTAATAAAATGACTAAAAATTAAATTTTAAACAGTCATAAATCGAAATAAATCGTACAACAAAGCCTGCCTAAAGCCAGTCAATATTCTTAGTCAGCTAACTTGACATCACAAAGAGGGTATGAAGGACGGCCAGCAAGAACACTTTGCGATAACTGATGGTAAGCACAGTTTCTCCACTACCATCTGAACCCATTTCCAGGGTGATACGCGATCTGCTAGTGGCCAAATAGACTTAGCAGCCTTGAGTCGTTTGTAAATCAAAACCAGCCAACTTAAAAATTCAAAAAAAAATTAAGGACGGCCAGCAAGAGCACTTTGGGATAACTGATGGAAAGCACAGTTTATCCACTACCTACTAAAACCATTTCCAGGGTGATACGCGATCTCCTAGTAGCTAGTACTAGCCAGATAGACTTAGCTGCCTAGAGTCGTTTGTAAATAAAACCACCAACTTTAAAAATAAAAAAAAAATGAAGGACGGCCAGAAAGAACATTTTAGGATAACTGATGGTAAGCACAGTTTCTCCACTACCATCTGAACCCATTTCCAGGGTGATACGCGATCTGCTAGTGGCCAAATAGACTCAGCTGCCTAGAGTGGTTTGTAAATCGAAAGCAACCAACTTCAACTTTTTCGGCGGGTAGCTGCAAAACAAGTAATACGCATTTTTTTGGTGCTCCTAATTAATTATTTATTAAAATTAATTTACTTACATATTTAGTTACACAGTAATATCTGTATGTGTTAAATATAGTTCTTGCATCCACTGACACATTATTTCTTACACTTCTCACAAAATGGACACCACTTCACACCTGAACAAAAATCTGGATGAGCTCACAGCACTATTTGGCACCAGAATGGACGAGTTTGAGCGCAACCTGCAGCAGCAGTCTTCTGTGTCTGCTCCACCAACAATGAAGACACTTTCAGCTGAATATCAGTCGTTCAAGACGTTCTTCTGGAAGGCCATCTCGATGTTGAAATCTCAGATCGAGCTTGCAACTTTAGCCTTGGATCGCCTCGAGTCATACAACCGTAGAAAGGTTCTTTTATTTCATGGCATCCCAGAAGGAGAAAATGAAGCTCTGCCTCAGAAACTGCAGGAGATTGTGTGCGACCAACTCAAAATACCATGTGATAGCGGGGCTTCACAATTTGAAGCTTGCCATAGGTTGGGCGGAAAAAAAGATCATCCCCGACCTGTGCTTGTACGCTTTGAGAGCTACGCCTTTCGGACAGCCGTATGGAATGGCAAGACTAAATTGAAAGGCTCTCGAACTTCCATCTCGGAATTCCTCACCAAGCCTAGGCAAGAAGTGTTCGTTGCGGCCCGGAAGTATTTTGGTGTGAAGAACTGTTGGTCGGCAGACGGCAACATCGTGGTTCTTTGCGGCAATGCGAGAACTAAGATTGCGTCTCTGGCTGACCTCCGACAGCTGCAGTCTCGCTTTCCTTCTGGCGCGTCGCAGCAGGAAGATACCACCCGGCGTACCGGTGCTACAGGCAAGCACACCAAAGGCAAATAGTGGCTTCGTTTCGAGATCATGTCCTGGTATTTTCATTAGTTTTCATTAATTAGTAACTTTCGGGTATATAATATGAACTTTAGTCTACAACCTTCAAAATTTTGGTATTATTAATCATAAAAGAATTAAATTCAATGTTATTTACTAATCTTGTAGGTACTTGTTTCTTACTTTTCTTTCAATGACTTGACGTTTGATTTGATGTGTCAAATTATGACAGTAAATGTCATTAAAAGTGCACCTTTTTCTCTTTGGCAACGTTAAGTTAAATACTGTATTATTTTTGGCAACTACCTATCAAGTGATAACTGTGCACACTATTTATGAAAAATGAATTTAATGTTAATAGATAGTGCCCATTTGTATAAACTAAATTGTCAGTTATGCGAGTACAATACATGTACTTGTTTATTTGTACTTATCTGATTATTTAATTTTTATATATTATTTTGATATTGCATTTTTTTTATTTTATATATTTTATATATTATTTTATTTGTTAAATGTCCCTTGATGATGATAATAGTTGTTTCTACTCGTGTTCCTCTGATGAATATGACAGTGCACTTAGTGACGCTTCTTCTTCTTTTTCTGAGTCTACTCTTGATTGCAAATTACGATCTGTGTTTGGTAAAAACTCCCACTATCTCAATCTTGTGCACATTAATGCTCAGAGCTTAATAGCTCATTATACGGATTTTCTTGCATCCTTTAGCAATACAGCAGTCGATGGCGTTTTAGTTTCCGAGTCCTGGCTTAAGCCTTCTCTTCCATCAACTCTATGCTCTCTCCCTGGCTTTCGGCTCTATCGTAATGATAGAACTGGTGCAGGTGGAGGGGGGGTATGTATTTATTTACGGGACGCCATTCCTGCAGTCGTCATTTCTCAATCCCCATCTGATTACTCGGCATCTCTTGAACACCTTTTTCTAGAAGTCACTCTCCACCACGCTAAAATTCTTATTGCTTCATTATACTGCCCTAATGACAAAACGGACTACTTTCATACGCTGGAGTCTATGCTGGAACGCCTTTGCCCCATGTATGACCATGTTATTTTAATGGGTGACCTCAACACTTGCCTTTTGAAAAACGACTTCAGATCGAATAAACTTATTGACATGGTGTCCGGATATAATCTACACTCTCTATCACTTTCCCCAACACATCATTTTCCAAATTGTAGGCCCTCTCTTATTGACTTGATGCTGGTTTCTGATGTAGATTCAGTAATCAATCATGGACAACTTACAGCGCCTTTCTCTTATCATGACCTGATTTTTCTCACATATAAGGTGCGTCCTTCTAAGCGTAAATTCAAAACCATTTCCCAGCGGAATTTTAGAAACCTGAACGTGGATTGCTTGAGGAGTGATTTTCGGAATCTCAACTGGGATGACCTGTACATTGCTGCGACTGTTGATGATAAAGTGCAATTTTTTAACACCACTATTATAACACTTTTCGATAAGCATGCGCCTCTGAGACCAGTTAGAGTGAAACACTTTCCTGCGCCGTGGTTATCACCAGCTATTAAAAGGATAATGGGTAAACGTGACAAAGCCAAATCGAAACTTAAAAGAAGTCCCTGTGATGATAATCTGGTACAATATAAGAAACTAAGAAATGTCTGCAATAGGATGTGTAGGGATGCTAAGCGCCGCTATATTCACTCTTCCATTGATAATATGCCTACTTCGCATATCTGGAAATTTTTACGATCACTGGGTGTGGGTAAATCTCCTGATAACAGTTACGATTCCCTAAATTTAAATGCTCTCAATAAACATTTTTCTACACCTCCAATAATGGTTGATTCTGTGACTAAATTGTCTACTTTACACTCTCTTTCCCTAAATGCATCACCCACAGATGATTCTTTTACTTTTCGCAATGTCACGGAGGAAGAAGTTAAAAAAAGCATCGTCTCTATTACTTCTAAATCTATAGGCAGTGATGGCTTGTGTTGTGACATGTTACGACCCATTATTGACCTCGCGGTTCCGGTGATCACACACATAATAAATTTTTCCCTTTCTAACAATGTGTTCCCGACTGCCTGGAAAATGGCTCAAATTATCCCTATCCCTAAGACTTCCAATCCGACTACCTATTCTCAATATCGCCCTATCTCAATTCTTCCTATCCTTTCCAAGGTCCTTGAAAGTACTGTTCATAAGCAACTTTACAAGTATGTCTCTCACCACAATCTCCTTAGTCCTTACCAATCTGGCTTTCGCTCTAATCACAGTACTGTCACTGCACTCATGAATGTCACTGATGATATACGACACGCCATGGATAATAAAAAGCTTTCTCTTATCATTTTACTAGATTTTAGTAACGCATTCAATTCAGTTGACTTTGATATTCTCTTAGGTATACTTCGCTCTCTTAACTTCTCTCCTTCCGTGATGGCATGGTTTGACTCCTATCTTCGCGGGCGTCGTCAATGTATCAGACTTAATGATATTTCCTCTGATTGGATTGACCTTGTTGCAGGCGTACCGCAGGGCGGTGTTTTGTCTCCACTTTTATTTTCAATCTTTATAAATGAAATATCCAAAGTTATTACTTCTCCCTACCACCTATATGCGGACGATCTACAGATTTATTACCATTTTTCTATTGCGGAAGCACTCGACATGTCTGCAGCAGTGAATCAGCAACTAAGTGCTATACAGGAATGGACTGAGAAATTTGGACTGTTGATTAATCCCACAAAGTCCCAGGCTATGATCGTAGGTAGCATTCAATTACGTAGTAGACTCAATTTTCAAACTTTGCCCAAAATTTACTTCAATGGGCTTAACATCCCTCTTGTAGACAAGACTAGAAATCTCGGGCTCATAATTGACGGCACTTTATCATGGACAGCGCACGTTAATGATGTTAGTAAGCGTATACACTACTCTTTTCATTCCCTCAAGCGACTACAGAACTTTCTGCCTTTCAAAACTAAAATTATGCTGGCTCAGTCTCTCTTACTTCCTATCCTTGACTATGCTGACGTGTGCTACTTGGATGCAACGGAGGAGCTACTCAACAAGCTGGAGAGATTACAAAATCTAGCTATCCGTTTTATATTCGGTCTACGCAAGTACGACCATGTATCCGAGTTTCGTGCGCAGTTGAAGTGGCTTCCAATTCGGCTTCGCAGAAATGTGCACTTGCTATCTCTTCTTTTCAAATTATTTAACAGTCCTAATTCCCCACAATATCTCTGTTCTCGTTTTGCCCATTTACCACCCCCAACACGATCCCAACGCTCTTGTCACATAAAAACTTTAGACTTTCCTTTAGCCAACACTAAATTCTTTTTTAATTCTTTTACTGTACGGGCGGCTCAACTTTGGAACAAGCTACCAACTCAGATTCGTGACAGTACTTCCTCTTTCACCTTTAAGAAGAAACTTAAGGAACACTACTTAAAAATATTGTCATCGAGTGAAACTTAATATTTATTTTTATTAAGTATATATTATTATTGTCATATATTTATATGTGTATATATGGTGTCTATATATATATATATATGTATATATTTAATTGTTGTCTATTTTGTTAAATTATTGCTGTCAGTAATTATTTGCAATGAACCTCTGCACATTTTGTATTTTTTAATTATTGCATACCGCCCTTGTACAATAGTTTATTACTCCAGTTAGGGTTGGCTGGAAGAGATCTCTTAAAGAGATAAGCTCACCTTTGTACACTAAAACTCTCACTGTAATTAGGTTTAATTTATGTGCAATAAAGAATATAAACTTCAAAAATTAAAAAAAAAATGAAGGACGGCCAGCAAGAGCACTTTGCGATAACTGATGGAAAGCACAGTTTATCCTCTACCTTTTGAAACCATTTCCAGGGTGATACGCGATCTCCTAGTAGCTAGTACTAGCCAGCTAGACTAAGCTGCCTAGAGTCTTTTGTAAATAAAACCACCAACTTTAAAAATTCAAAAAAAAATGAAGGACGGCCAGCAAGAGCACTTTGCGATAACTGATGGAAAGCACAGTTTATCTTCTACCTTTTGAAACCATTTCCAGGATGATATGCAATCTCCTAGTAGCTAGTACTAGCCAGATAGACTTAGCTGCCTAGAGTCGTTTGTAAATAAAACCACCAACTTTAAAAATAAAAAATAAAATGAAGGACGGCCAGCAAGAACATTTTGGGATAACTGATGGTAAGCACAGTTTCTCCACTACCATCTGAACCCATTTCCAGGGTGATACGCGATCTGCTAGTGGCCAAATAGACTTAGCAGCCTAGAGTCGTTTGTAAATCAAAACCAGCCAACTTAAAAAATTCAAAAAAAAATTAAGGACGGCCAGCAAGAGCACTTTGCGATAACTGATGGAAAGCACAGTTTATCCTCTACCTTTTGAAACCATTTCCAGGGTGATACGCGATCTCCTAGTAGCTAGTACTAGCCAGATAGACTTAGCTGCCTAGAGTCGTTTGTAAATAAAACCACCAATTAAAAAAAAAAAAAAAATGAAGGACGGCCAGCAAGAACATTTTGGTATAACTGATGGTAAGCACAGTTTCTCCACTACCATCTGAACCCATTTCCAGGGTGATACGCGATCTGCTAGTGGCCAAATCGACTTAGCTGCCTAGAGTTGTTTATAAATCGAAACCAGCTAACTTCAAAAATTCAAAAAAAAATGAAGGACGGCCAGCAAGAGCACTTTGCGATAACTGATGGAAAGCACAGTTTATCCTCTACCTTTTGAAACCATTTCCAGGTTGATACGCGATCTCCTAGTAGCTAGTACTAGCCAGATAGACTTAGCTGCCTAGAGTCGTTTGTAAATAAAACCACCAATTTTAAAAATTAAAAAAAAAATGAAGGACGGCCAGCAAGAACATTTTGCGATAACTGATGGTAAGCACAGTTTCTCCACTACCATCTGAACCCATTTCCAGGGTGATACGCGATCTGCTAGTGGCCAAATAGACTTAGCAGCCTAGAGTCGTTTGTAAATCAAAACCAGCCAACTTAAAAAATGAAAAAAAAAATGAAGGACGGCCAGCAAGAGCACTTTGCGATAACTGATGGAAAGCACAGTTTATCCTCTACCTTTTGAAACCATTTCCAGGGTGATACGCGATCTCCTAGTAGCTAGTACTAGCTAGATAGACTTAGCTGCCTAGAGTCGTTTGTAAATAAAACCACCAACTTTAAAAATTAAAAAAAAAATGAAGGACGGCCAGCAAGAACACTTTGCGATAACTGATGGTAAGTACAGTTTCTCCACTACCATCTGAACCCATTTCCAGGGTGATACGCGATCTGCTAGTGGCCAAATAGACTTAGCAGCCTAGAGTCGTTTGTAAATCAAAACCAGCCAACTTAAAAAATTCAAAAAAAAATTAAGGACGGCCAGCAAGAGCACTTTGGGATAACTGATGGTAAGCACAGTTTCTCCACTACCATCTGAACCCATTTCCAGGGTGATACGCGATCTGCTAGTGGCCAAATAGACTTAGCTGCCTAGAGTCGTTTGCCAAATTTTCAAAAAACACCCTGGAAATGGGTTCAGATGGTAGTGGAGAAACTGTGCTTACCATCAGTTATCGCAAAGTGTTCTTGCTGGCCGTCCTTCATTTTTTTTTTTTAATTTTTAAAGTTGGTGGTTTTATTTACAAACGACTCTAGGCAGCTAAGTCTATCTAGCTAGTACTAGCTACTAGGAGATCGCGTATCACCCTGGAAATGGTTTCAAAAGGTAGAGGATAAACTGTGCTTTCCATCAGTTATCGCAAAGTGTTCTTGCTGGCCGTCCTTCATTTTTTTTTTTTTTTTTAAATTGGTGGTTTTATTTACAAACGACTCTAGGCAGCTAAGTCTATCTGGCTAGTACTAGCTACTAGGAGATCGCGTATCACCCTGGAAATGGTTTCAAAAGGTAGAGGATAAACTGTGCTTTCCATCAGGTATCGCAAAGTGCTCTTGCTGGCCGTCCTTCATTTTTGTTTAAATTTTTGAAGTTGGTTGCTTTCGATTTACAAACGACTCTAGGCAGCTAAGTCTATTTGGCCACTAGCAGATCGCGTATCACCCTGGAAATGGGTTCAGATGGTAGTGGAGAAACTGTGCTTACCATCAGTTATCCCAAAATGTTCTTTCTGGCCGTCCTTCATTTTTTTTTTTTTTTTAAGTTGGCTGGTTTTGATTTACAAACGACTCTAGGCGGCTAAGTCTATTTGGCCACTAGCAGATCGCGTATCACCCTGGAAATGGGTTCAGATGGTAGTGGAGAAACTGTGCTTACCATCAGTTATCGCAAAGTGTTCTTGCTGGCCGTCCTTCATACCCTCTTTGTGATGTCAAGTTAGCTGACTAAGAATATTGACTGGCTTTAGGCAGGCTTTGTTGTACGATTTATTTCGATTTATGACTGTTTAAAATTTAATTTTTAGTCATTTTATTAGCAGTATTATGTGTTGTTCGCTTAGGTATAGCCTTTTTTGCCATTTATGGAAAATATAAATTGATAACTTTTTAATTTGGTCGGGTTATGCGAGGCAGCTAACTTTAGGCAGCTAACTTCACACCGGTGTCCCCCCGTCCTCTATCTCCGAAAGTCTTGTGTTTAGAAATTTGAAAAAAATCATGGTTGAAGTTACATACACAGAACTTTCGCATTTATAATATTAGTAGAATTTTTTTTTTGTGTTGAATCCCAAAGAAATATGAGTAATTATGACACAGCAAGATTTTATGCGAAAAGTGTGTAGATATTATTAAAAATATATATTTAAACATGATAAATTGAGTCTATTCACAAAAACGCTGGGTGCCTCCCGTCCCGTTAAAATCTTTGACAAAGGATCCTAATTCCAATAATTATTTATTTTCTTACCTTTGAGATGTCTGGCGTTGATTTCAGAGGGCATTAAATCAAAGAAGCATTTTTATGTTCTACTAATTAATCTTATAAAATGGCTTTTTAGAAATATTTGTAAAAAAAAACGTCCATTTAAATCCACTGGTGTTTTAAGAGTTTTTAAATAATTAAGTTTTTTAAGGAATGGATGTGTCATTAACATAGATTAAACATAATTCTAATTCATTAAAAATGTTTTAAAAGATAAATTATTTGAGAAGGCATAAAATTGAACCTCTTTTTTCTTATAAATAAGTTTTCTAAAATAATACTCAAACAATATAATAAAGTTTATAAATATAATAATAATAAAGTTTATTTTCTCCACAAAACAAGGCATTACAAATATGTTTGTATATGGTTTACAAGTATGTACATTAAAAGTAATTGTGGAGAACTGGTGCCCATGCTAGGTTTCCGAAGAACCTGGAGGGCTACTACGAAACGTAAATCCGATACTTCGGCCGAAGTATCGAAAGAATTTTAACCGTGAAATACAAGTTATTTTATGATTATAATGCAATGAACTACTAAAATAACCATAAAGTACAAGGTATTTCATGGATAGAATTCAAGGAATTACTGAAATAACCATGAAATACCTTGTATTTCACGGTTAAAATTCTTCCGATACTTCGGCCGAAATATCGGATTAACGTTTCGTAGTAGCCCCCCTGTATTACGGGTCACCAGGTCTTTTGACAATAGATGTCACGTTTGAGTTTTTAGGCTACGGTATGCAAGCAAAACGCATATTTCCCTCGCTCGCTCGGCGTTAGCTCGTCTGTGACGTTTTGTGAAATTTCTCGAAGTCCTTAGGGTTCTATTTAGAAATGGTATTATTATTTCGGCGTCTGATTTAACGACTATCATTCTATCGACAAGAATCGTAACGTGATCTTTGCCTATGTGCCTGTTTATTTAGTTTAACAAGCATAACAATGCCATCGGGATCCTCCACTTACAACAAAAGAAGCCATACAAAGGACCCATTTAAGGAGCAAGCCAGACAGAAACGAAGCGACCGATGGCGCGCAACCGTCGCGCCAGATTCGATGTCATTCCGATGTACACATATTCGACTTATTTAAGTTTTGAAATATAAGGTCCTAATTTATTAATGAATTTCCTTTTAACACCTTACTATATAGGTTACATAATATGATCGTTTAAGCAAGGAAATAATGGTCTAGTATTCAGTAAAAAAAAAATTGAATTAAAATATACAGGGACAAATTACACAGATTGAGCTAGCCACAAAGTAAGTTCGAAACTTGTGTTACGGGATACTAACTCAACGATACTATATTTTAAAACAAAAACATATTATAGATAAATATCCAAGTCTCATGGCAATCAGAAAAAGTTCTTCATCATGATCCGACAGGGATTCGAACCCGAGACCTCCTGGGTGGCGGCCTGGCATGTTAATGATAAAAGAGTGTGTTGATTGCGCGCCACATGGCACGCCGCGCCCGCTCCATTTCTGTCTGGCTTGCACCTTAAAGAGGTTTTGGACGATTCGCACCGCGGTTCGAATTGCTCGCGTTTAAAGACTAATTTGTGGAGTGATTGAGCATTTTAGAAATCTAGACTAGCTTGAACGAGGAAATACATACCACCCTCTCTTAAAAATCGGCGTGAAGCATCAATGTGTTTCGTTCGATAAGTCATCCGGGAGGCTCTAATTATCTCTTCTGTCCCAAAAAAGAATAACTGCTTTTTTTGTGTCTTATAATGCATTGCCCACCTATGAATCCCGTATCGGTCGTGGTCCACCTGCTTAGTTCACCGGGGTGGACCACGGGCATTTCTCGCCGATAGTCCACCGAAATATTATGAGAATACGCAAATCAAAAAAAAAAAACAATCAAAAGAGAAAGTACCTGTGAATGGCTGTGAATACCTAGTCTTTGGATAATAATATTTAATTTGGATTTTTTGAAAAATGCCAGTCGTCAAAAATGCTATGGGCCATGGCCACCTAGATCTAAGTTAGTTGTTTTTTTCTTTAAGTTTTAGCTTCTTTTGTTAATTGCATTGCAATTAGCCAGTGTCATGTGATTATTTTATCTTTCAAAGTTTCTTATTCATGCTGTCTCGACTCAGTATACAGTCTCTGAGTCGAGACGCCCCGAAGAAAGACGATAGCAATATTTCTTCAGTGAAGTCGGATTTTGAAGTCAACACGATAATGTACTTTTAATAGTTCTTGATCATAAATTCTACACACTATGAACTTTACCCAACGTTTGCTTCTCATTACACTATCAATACTAAGAACCAAACTTTGAAACACACAGAAATTAAATTTTCAATCACGAGCCTAATTGGACGCTATCGTAGTTGGCGCCAAAATCCAAAAATCCAAAGTTTTTAGGATGGGTTAGGTTTGCTTTCAGAATGATTTTCGAATGTCTTAGATATGGTTTAGGAATGAAGAGAAGTCAACTACACCATGGCCTTGAAAAGTGTGGGGTAATTCAATTTATTATCAAATGCTTTATTAAAGAAAGAAACAGGTCTGACAAAACATCGTATTCTTGGAATGGTAATTCGATAATGGGCGATTCACAATAAAAATAAAAATTCAATATTTGCTCAACCCTTTCAATTTCGCTTTGACAATAACTCACTTATAAATTCAATTACGATAGAATTCAATTATGAGTCTCGTTCTTCAGAAAAAACTACAAACAGTAGCTCTAATCCCCTTCGATTGAATGTGTATGGACCTAGCTCCTAGATCAAATCAAATCAATGAAATCAAAAATATTTTTATTCTGTAAGCCCCCGCGGGCACTTCAGACATGTCTTTACAACATAATTATAACGTTATATAAGTTTATAGAGTAGCTTGTCTATTTCATAGTTACTATGAAATAGACAAGCTACTCTATAAACTACCACCATTTCGGAAACAAAGCAAAATGGCCACCGGTAAAAGATATGACGAAAGAAAACCGGTTACGGCCTTTTTTGTCCATCTACATTCTTTTTTTTCCAATGTTAACAAAAAAGAAATATACAAGTATACGAGGTTTTTTTTATCCCACAAAGGTGGCAAACAAGACGGCCGCCCTGATGGTAAGCCGTCAACGTAGCCTATAGACGCTTGCAATACCAGAAAAAAAAAAAAAACAATAATAAATGCGTGAGTGATACCCACGCATTTATTATTGTTTTTTTTTAATTATCATGTGTTTTTTTATTGTTACGTTTTTTAACACAATTTTGCGCCACCTACCTACCTGTTATATTTAATTTTTATTTCTCTACCTGGTCGTCTGGAAGAGATTGCATTAACGATAAGACCGCCTGTTGTACTTTACCTACCTGTTTGTATTTTTAATTTATTATTATTTTTGGTGCATTAAATAAATAAATATAATAGGGACAATTCATACAAATTGAGCTAGCCCCAAAGTAAGTTCGAAACTTGTGTTATGGGATACTAACTCAACGATATTATATTTTTATAACAAATACATAAATAGATAAACATCCAAGACCCGAGGCCAATCAGAAAAAGTTCGTTTTTCATCATGACCCGACCGGGGATCGAACCCGGGACCTCCTGGGTGGCATAAAGAATATTGTATTGTATTGAACCCGTATCCCTGCACTAGTTGGATGATTACGGGTTAACTAGCTCTTCCACGCGGTTTCGCTCGCGGTTAATTTGATGACAAAGATCTCGTTTGACAACAAAAAAAACCCATAGCGCGACTCCTGTCGCCATCTGTAGGCCGATACGGCGCCCTCTATAGTAGAAAAAACATTTTCCCATTGGAATGACATAATTTCACGGGATAAAAATTGCCTATGTTGGGCTCTGTATACAATATGTATAGAAATTTTCATAATGATCGGCTGATCAGTCAAGCCGTGAAGAAATAACAAACTCACTTTCTCATTTATAAATATTAGTATGAGTATGATATAATGACTATCTAACTCGTGCAACTTCGTATGTGTGTAAGCTTTCCCATGGGAATTTCGGAAAATTCTTGTATGTATTATGCATATATAGGCAAAACTTCCTCATGAACCACTCTATTTAAAAAAAAACTCCATCAACCCGTTGCATAGTTTTAAAGATCTAAGCATACATACGGACAGACAGTGGGAAGCGACTTCATTTTACACTATGTAAAGATATTTATGAAGAGCTGTTACCCGCGACTTCGTCCGCGTGAAATGTTCAAATAAGGATAACTCCTTTTCTTGTCATGCTATTTAAATGAAACAAAGCCTATATTCTGCTCCAAGCCGAGCTCTATCTCTCTGTGAAAACAGGATTAAAATACGTTCAGTAACTTAGAAGATGTGCGCGTTCAAACAGACAGGCAGACAATAAATAATAATAAAAATTTTTTCGCTTCTAATACCTTTCTCTAACTACAGTTCCCTCTCCATTTTTGCCAAATATGTTCAAAGTACAGACATATCGGGGTTTACTGTTTTATTATATGTATAGATATAGATATTGACGACCTCCGTGGCGTTATGGTTACCACGCCAGACCACCACCCAGGAGGTCCCGGGTTCGATCCCCGGTCGGGTCATGATGAAAAACGAACTTTTTCTGATTGGCCTCGGGTCTTGGATGTTTATCTATATATGTATCTGTTATAAAATATAATATCGTTGAGTTAGTATGCCATAACACAAGTTTCTAACTTACTTTGGGGCTAGCTCAATCGGTATGAATTGTCCCAAAAAAAAAAAAAAAAATATAGATTGTATTTTTTTTGGAGGAAACTATGTCAGTCTTACCCCACCTGACTTTGAATCGACCACATATGAATTCGGGGGCTTTCAAATATCTGTCATGTAAACAACACACGCCACTCACATTAAAATGCCGGCTTGTCAGCCACACCCTCTGTTTATCTTAGCAAGTCTTGTGTTAATTATTCCGGGCCGAATTCGAGGCCCACATACATGCATAATAAGGCAGGAATTTTGAGATTAACAGAAATATTACTGGTATTACACATCACAAGGATTTTGCAGTGTCAAATAAATTATTAAATGTATCATTCTGTTTTCCCAAACATGACAGCTCGATGACGTCGCTTTTATTATTATTTATTTCAAACTAGCTGCCTGGCCCGGCTTCGCCCGGGTACTGTTTCGTTTTTTTTTCAATCTTTCTGAGAGATTTTCTTAATATTTTTTTCCGTAAGAACCTTGTACAGAGTATTAGAAAACTACAAAAAAAAAATCAGCCAAATCGGTCAAGCCGTTTTCATGTTATGTCGTGACAACGGAAAACGGGTTTCATTTTTATATATATATAGATTAAAATTAACAGCATTACAGTTAACAGGAAGCTGTACTTCTTGACTTATCAGATAGTAGTAGTCTTGCCCCGGTAGCAGTCTTACCCCAACTAAAATTATAAAAAAAACATGTATCATCTCAAGTGTCGCTTTAAAAACCCTTCTATTTAAAGTCGGTGCAAAATATGCAGTGTGAGCCTCTTTGTATCACTGCGACACACACTAAAATTCTACTGCAATTTTGTTAATGTCAACTTTCTGTTTATTTATAGATAGATAGATAGATAGAATACTCTTTATTTGCATTACACACAGGAAAAAGTACAAAAACAATCTTATAAACTAGTGTAACAAGGCGGCCTTATTGCTAAAAAGCAATTTTTTCAAGGCAACCTTAAGGTAACGAATTTCTGTATGGAGTGGGCAGGGCTAGCACGACAAGAAAATAAATAATAAACAAGAAAATGATAGATAAGTATCTAGGACATCTTAATATTAAAACAAAAATTTATAAATAACTTCAATCAAATATTATATTACTATACTTACAATAATATATTATATAAATATTCATATTCAACCTACCATAAATACAAATTATACTGTAATATACATACAATACATATATACCTAATAATAAAATAAATAAAAATGTCGTTGTACTTGAAGGCAAAGAAAGGAATTAAAAACTAAGTGCTAAGAAGTGATTTTTCAACTGTCGTTTAAATACCTCATTTATCTGTTAGAGATATTAATAAAATAAAATAATTTCGCCAGTAGATATTGCAGAGTCCTACCAGCACTTTGACGTCAATGGCCTCCGAAAATATTACCTATCTATTTAACTGAGGTGGTATTCGAAGAGAGCGGATATGTTATATTAACCAGTTTCGTTAGCAATTCTGGCTCTTTGCTATCAGGAAACCAATATACATTTTATTTTGGTTATTATGAAAAAAAAGCCAATTTCCTTGTCTTGACTGTGAAATTGTCAGCGCACAACCAACGCACACAAAACGTGAACAAAATATAAAAAAGTCTACTTTACTCTAAATAAGAAAATCGGTGATACGTGTTTATACCAACACAGAATATATTTATTTTAATATAAACAGATACAATTTTTGCGTCTATTTCTCACAAAACTTGGTTTTTCTTGACATGTTTCTAGGTCATCAAAAATATGCAATCTTTCGTTTTACCGTTGGAAAGAGAATAAAATTGGCATTATTTATATAAATCCTGTCCTTCTCTGTACCTACTCAAATAGGTATTTATACATTTTCAGATTGTTTTTTATAGTTGTTAGGCAACTAACTATTCTTATGAAAAAGGGGAAAATTTTCAGCATCATTACTAACCTTCCCGGTAGCTCATTGGTAAGAGCACTCGGCCGGATATCGAATGGACTTGGGTTCGAATGCCACAAGGGGCGGGAAGGTAAAAAATTATCGCAACTCTGCTAATATTTTGGGCACCCTGCTACAGGGACCATGCCTTTTTAATTTTTAATATTTTAAGTTTTAAGAGAGGTAGGACATAGCGGATAATCCGCTCAAATCGGAGCACCCCGTCTGGGGAAGGACCTACCTTACAGAAAATCGTAGCCAAATAGCATTGGTTTCGGCCATGTTGTGTTCCTACGGTGAGTATGGTCTCCCGAGCTCTACTTAGGGGAGTTAGGGGGGTTGGGAGGGTTGGCAGCGCGTGAGTGATACCCCCGGTATTGCAAGCGTCTATAGGCTACGGTGACGGCTTACCATCAGGCCGACCGTATTCTTGTCTGCAACCTGTGTGCTAATTAATCATTTTAATAAATATTTTATTTATAATTTAACTTTCCATGGGTGTGCCAAACCGTTGGCTTATGCCGACTCTACACGTTGGCCAAAACATTGGCCAATATGTATTGGCCAATGTGTTGGCCAACGTGTAGGCCAACAAGTTGGCGCGAAATCCGTGTGGCGTCGGTTTTTTCACACAGATCAAAGGAGTTGACCGTGGTTGTGGCCGAGTTATTGGCCATGAGTCCACACGTTGGCTGCGTGTTTAGTTTGCAACGAGCAAAAATAAACAACCTTGTTTTGTTATTGACAACATCAACCACCTTATTTTTTTTCCATGTCTATTTTATTACGTAGTAACGGTAGGTATGCTGAAAATAAATAAATCGCAGCAGCCGTCAGCGCCTCAATTACCGTCCGCACATTGGCCCGAACCAAATCAAACTGAACGACCTTCCTATGTGGACGTTTCAGTCAGATTTTTCGACTCTCTCGACCATCACCCCAATCCATTGGTGAAAGCCGCAGGGGATTATCCCGCTCCGGCTGACACCATTAGGTCCAAACGTCGTCCGCGGCACGTCCTCAACGACCCGGACGACGCCATTACAGTCGCCATCGAGGCGTACAAACAATTAGATTCCGCGACACAAAGTAGACACACACGTCCGTCATATCGGCCCCGCCGGCGGGGCCGCGCGCCGCGCCACCCTGTAGGGACTCGGTTTTCGCGGTACCGGCACGTGCCCGGCCGCTTCTCTCCAATCCGTTCGCCTTCCCCCAGTGTCGCCATAGGCCGAGGTTCGAGCCCCCCTCTGGGGCGCCCCTAGGCAGACGCTGTAAATCTTAGGCGGTGAGAGCCCTACGCTCCCGCAACAGTCCGGTGTCTCAGTAAAGGGTGTCAGTACACCCAAACTGATTAGTCCATTTAAAAAAAAAAAAAAAAAAAAAAAAAAAAAAAAAAAAAAAAAAAAAAAATGTGGACGTCGAGTTACCATGGCATAGCCATGGTAAACCAGCTGACGCCGCCTGCAAGGCTAGCGCGATCGCTACACGCGCCGGCCGGAATATCAGCGTCAGCGATTTCAACATTAATTTTATTTTTAAGCATTAATTTTATATCAAATCATTTTGGCAGTCTTGTTGTAGTTTTGACAATAAACGCACATTAAAATAATTGTTTTTTTAAAACGCGCGTTGCGCCCCCCGTTACTTATTTGGCGCAGTCTTGGTAGTTGTCGCGGCACCCTGGGACTTTCGGGATAAAAGTCCTTCTCGCGAATAGACTCTTCGTGAACCGGGTGAACGATTTCAATCGTTGTCAACCGCGATCGTATAGAACCTTACGGCGGTTATCGCAGCGCGCTTAATCCCGCGGGTACCCGGAACATTGGAGACCCGTCTTCAACAAGACCCGAGCAGGAGATGCAGAGGATGCTGTGTTGGTGAGTACTCTTTCGCTTTCCAAGTACATTCCTTTCTGCTCTATTTCCTCTCGTAATAATTTTAGGATATTATTCTACGTGTGTCTGTCTATAGGCTTATATCGCTGTAGATTATAGACTTAATTTAGAATCAATTGCAAAGTTTAAGTACACACGTTTATTTGGTAACTATCTGTTAAAATGCAGTGCCAAACAGATTTGAAGATGATCTCGGAGCTTATGCCCAGATACGATGGAAACCCAAAGAGGTTAAAGTTTTTGTAACGAGGGTGCGTCTCGGGAATCGAACCCGGGACGGCCCGCTGGTTAACAATGGAGGTGAGGGAGGTCAATCTTGGGCGGAGGAATCGAACCTCCTGGCCGAGGATACCTTTCACCTCCTTAGACCCCCTGAAGTCTCCAGTGAGGCGACAGGAGGGGTGTGTGAGTGCCTATGTGAGACTGGGGTGATTGAGAGGGTTGTAAATGAAATCCGTGATACCAACAGAGTAATACAAAGATTTATTCGCTTATACTATGACTTAAGTTTATTCTACAATGGGTGTACTTATTATCTACTCCCGGGTGGGCCCGCTGGCCCTTACAAATTGGATATGACGGTCGGAAGGTAGCTGTGTCCTCGATCTACCGGCGGGGGCTTATTCGATACGGAGGCAGGCGGCGCGCGGATAATATCATTCGTCAATCAGGGTTATCGAGTTGGGACTGTACTTCGATCTCGAGGCTGCGTGGATAAATGTTACAGGGTTCTAAGACAGGATTAGGGTCAGGACGGAGCGTCCGCGAGTACGGAGTCGAGCCTACGGGAGATAACTATACTGTGACAATCACAGGGCGGGTCAGAATCGAATCCAGTCCGCGCCGCAGAAGCGTCCTGTGTGTCTATTTACCTATGACGCCTACACTATTCAGAGGGTTATTTCAAGGGAGCCCTATCTCGCCTACATGAACAATCAGAACTATGTGAGCGCGGGGCGTATTCAGAATCAAATCCAGTCCGCGCCCCCTCAGGGTCCCGTCTCACGGATTTACCTATCGAACCTAGGCTGATCGCGGGAGTTATTCTAGGCAGGACGAGGCGGGTCAGAATCGAATCCAGTCCGCGCCACAAGTGTCTCGTCGTGCCAATTTACCTAAGGTGCCTAAACGAGTTAGAACGGGAGCCAGGAAGGGTAAGTGGGATACCACGCAGGTCGAGGTAGAAGCCACGGGAATCTATACACGGGGTACCTTCGAAAAGGTCCAACGACAAAATGGAATTTACGAGGAGGTTACAAACTAATAACCACGAGGCCGTTGACCGGGGTTCTCACAATATGAATTAATCTAATGGTAATATAACAAGGCCCGGCGGAGGTCCGACTATCGGACGGTATTCGGGCAGCGTAACGACGTATAACAAGAGTCCGACTATGGGACTAGATTCGGGCAGCGTAACGGGGTAGGAAGAGAGGAGCTTACTAGAGAGATGTACGCGCGCGTGGGCTCATATCCGAATGGCCACCGAGACGCTTGTTCGCAGGGCTTTTATAGCGGCCTGGTAGGAGCGGTGGCGGTGAGGGCACGGTGAAGCGCGGCGAGGGGCAGCGCGCATTGCTGTCCGGTCCGCCTGCCTCGCGAGCCGCGCGTATGTGTGCGTTGGAATGCAACGTCACATTCTCCTCCCCCTCCGGAAGATTTTACCTGCAGGGGAAAATCACCTGAGTAACACACTTTAAATTATACATATGACCCTCCTGGGGTCCCACTTATATATCTAAGGAGGCCAAACAACAACTAAATCTTTTCATTTACTACTGTCTTTTTATAGAGGTGAAACACCAATCAACCATGTTTCTCACTTATCTTACTATTTGTATAAATAACAACACAACACTGAGTTGTCTTTATGTCCTCTCATAATATCTGTGTAAAGGGACAAAACCAAAATCAATTGCATCTATTAACTGGTCGCCCTTCTTTAGGCGCGGCTTGTTTGTTCCTGCGTGGAACAAAAGCACATTATTTGTACATCTGTAGTGACTGTTTGTCACTCGGCTATTTATCATTAAACAACATAATCATAATCTCACTTTAACTATCGGGGTTCACCTCTTCACAATCTCTGTTAACTATGTTTCGGCTTATTCTGTCAACAACATTTATGTTTATTGATATTCCTATTCACTTATTGTATACTTGGCTCTATAAACGACTTGGGTATATACTATCTTAATCTTAATGTTTTATCACTTAAATTAGATATCTAATGTTTTTGCTATCTTAGCAAACTTGATAAAATATTAACCTAACTTTCAATTGTCCTTTTGACAGGCAAACTTACTGCTGCGATCATAGCATAGACCAACGTTAAATGTCACTTTGACATATGAACATGTTAAATGTCACTTTGACATGAGCAAAAAAAAACTTATATGACTGAACATACATGAGTCCTTTTGACCTACATTTAAACATTGATTGTCCTTTTGGCATCAAACAAAAAATTTAAATATTGTCAACAATTGTTGACCGGTAAAAACACTGAGAGAAAAAAACTTCTAATATAAATTAATTCAGCCTAGGGACTTAGCTTTTTCTCTTCGTGGGCGCGTACATCGGGCCGCGGACCAAGCGGGACTGGCGGCGACGGCGGTGGACAGAGGCGCCTTTGCCCGGGCTGGACACGAGCCTGCGGGCGTGGTGGCGTCGGCGGGTGCGGCGCGGGTGCGCGCCGTGAGGGCACTGGATGCGTCGGTGTCCTCGGCGCTGGCGTCGGTGGCGATGCGCTGGAGAGCGCGCTGTTGGCGGTCTCGGCGCTGGCCCTGGGTGACGCTGCGGCGGTGTGATTCTAAAATATAGGCAAATTTATTTTGACATTTATTGTCATACTTGATACCTCCTTCGGTTTTCGTTATGGAGTCTTGTGCTCTAACGATTGAGGAGGAACCCCTTTCCTCCCCACGGTTGGGAAAAACGGGTAAAAGCCCCTTCTGTTTCTTGAGGACCTTGTCCTTATTCTGTTTCTCGTTATTACTTTTCTCTGACAGTTTGCGGGTTTGATCCTTCTTTTCATGTGGGATCTTCGTTTTCCGGCATACTACGCACTGTTTTGCATACTTTGCTACGTCGCGGAACATGCCTGGCCAATAATATCTTTGTGCTATTCTGCTTAGGGTTTTTGATGTTCCCAGGTGTCCTGCTGTTGAGGTATCGTGATTTTCCGATATCAACCCTTGTATTTCCTTTTTTCGCACGCATAGTTTCCAGTCGGAACCGTCCCTTAGCGTGACTCCGTATGCGGGGTTTGTAATCTTTTTATATAACTTCCCGTTTGTTATTCGGTAGTCGTCGCTCTCGATTTCGTTACTCCTGAACATTCTTTCCTTTCTCGCGTACCAGTCCTCGTTCTCTTTCATTATGGTGCTTATCGGGCTTCTGGATAATTCGTCTGCTAGTATATTTTGTTTCACTGGTTCGTTATGTCTTAATTTGATCTTTTGTGTAGTCCCGGAATTCCCCTTCGGGGCTCTTTCGCATATCTCGAGCTCCCTCTGTACCACCTCCTCTATTGTTTCTTGTTTGTTTGTTGATAGGCTGTTTATATTTTGTGACGTTGTGTTTTCTATTTCCTTTTTACTCCAGAGCAACATCATTCCGCACCGTTGTAATACGTCCATTCCCACTATTATATGCTCCGCTGTAGGCAAGTACATTATTTCGTGTGTAAATTCTTTTCCATTAATTTCCAATTTTATTCCTGTGCTTCCTTCAATTTCTATTTCCGTTCCGTCTGCCAGGATCGCTTTCTGTCTGCTCCCTGCGGTGGTTCTTATGCTCTTTCCGCACTCTTGCAATATCCTGTCGTTGATGTATGTCCCTATCGAGCCTGTGTCTACCAGTCCGTCATATTCTCTTCCTTCCACCTTTACTTTTATAAATGGTCTGATATCCTTTTCTATATTTCCGCTAAGTGTGCTTGTTTTTGTCCTCCTGCAACAGTTTCTACTTAGTACTCCCGTTGTTCCACAGCTGCTGCAGAATATCTGTCTTTGGTTTCTGCATTGTCTTGCGCTGTGATTGGCCTCTCCGCAATTCCAGCAGTGCGTTGCTTGGTTGTAGTTCCCTCTTATTTTTGTTCCCTGCCGTGATGTTGTAGGTTGGTCCCTTCTTCTGTTGTCTGGTATGTTGCCCCTGGGATATCTGTCTTGGAAATTGCTCCTCCTTATTTCCTCATGCTGTATACTTTCGAAATCTCCCGCCATTGCTATTAGATCTCTCAGAGTCCCGCAGTCCTGTCTCTTTATGTAGTACTTGTAGTTAGGTTTCATATTATTGTACACCATGTCTATTGTTTCCGTTTTGTCCATCTTACCGTACCTCCTTATAAGTGTTTGCATCTGCGTGATGTAGTCTATGAATCTCTCGTCCGGGTATTGCTTCCGGGCCGCAATGCGGAACAGTAGGTTCCCCTCGTAATTCTGTGGGAAATAGAATAGTTTGAAGTCTTTTTCGAAGTCTTCCCACCTTTGCCAGTTGTGGTGGTTATTCCTGTGCCATAATAGTGCTTTTCCTTGTAGCAGTCTGGGGATGAATTGGAGGAGGTCATCTTTGTTTCTCGTTATAGTATATGTTAGTTCCTCTATCCTTTCGAAAAATTCCACGGCGTCGCCTGTTGTGTCGAATGTTACGTTCCACCTCGTCAGTGTTTTCTCTAGGCCTCTAAGTTCTCTGGAGTCTTCCATGGTTGTGTCCTGAAATTTTTCCTCTTCTTGTGATTCTTCTGTCTGTTCTTGGCTGTTTTCTTCCGGGGGTTCCTTTTCCCTAATAAATTGTACCAGTCGCTTTCTCAAGTCATCGACTGTACCGGTGGACTGTATTCCCTCTTCTTCCAGCTTAAGTACTAATTGTTCCTTTGTCAGTTTATAGAGCCAAGATGTCGCCATCTACAATTGTGGCTTTTGTGTATAACTTCGGTTATAAACCATGAACCAATACCTTGTTCGGAAATGTGTACTTTTACTAAAGAACAGAATAATAAATCCTGTCTGCCTCCTCCGAGTTTTAAAAAAAAATCAATAATTTATTTTCACTGTTCGTTTACGTTATAATCCGCGTGAGTGTAGCTTTATCTATCAAATGGGAGACGACAAAAAGAATTTATCCTGTTTGCCTCCTTTGATTACAAAAAAACTTCTACTAGACTATGTTTGTTTCAATTTACTCCGTTCGTAAATTGTGAAACAACTAAGGAACGAAACGAAACAAAGAAAAAGGACTGTTTGCCTCCTTTGGTTATACAAAAAAAATATCTATATTCTTTATGTCTACTTATTTATCTTAGGTTATTGTGAAACTTGGAAGACCCCGGTCAAAAAAAACTTCTTGTTTGCCTCCTCCAAAAAAAAATTCCTTATTTATCTAATTTAAATACCTCTTAACTTCGGATATTTTAAGTTTTACAAAAAAAAATGTCTTGTTTGCCTCTTCCAAAAAAAAAAAATCTCCTTATTTATCTAATTTAAATACCTCTTAACTTCGGATATTTTAAGTTTTAAAAAAAAATGTCTTGTTTGCCTCCTCCAAAAAAAAATCTCCTTATTTATCTAATTTAAATACCTATTAATGTCTGATACTTTACGTTTTACAAAAGAAAAAAAAATGTCTTGTTTGCCTGCTCTGGTTACCACAAAAAAAATCGCTCCGTTTATCTACTTTAATTTAGTTTTATCCAAAACAGATTTGTTTGCCTACTCCCGAAACAACAAAAAAAAATTATTTACGCGTTTTATGGTTTTTATTTCTGTCTAAACGTTTTATTTTATTCGTTCAATGTTTACTTAACTTTTATTCCTACTTGGTCCGCCCGACCGGCGACCTTAGGTCGTTTATGTCTTTCTACCTCCTTTTATTTTCACAATTACCTACTTTTTATTTTTCTTTATCTACACTATCGATTATTTTTCCCGAGTTGTTTCTTATATTTAATTTATCCTACTTTAACTTTTAAATTTACTTCTATCTACTTCTTATTTATTTATTGGGCCGTTCGGTTATGTCCATTTACTTCTTATCGGGGTTTTAACTTTAGGTGATTACTCTCTTGACAGATTATTAACAATATTTCTTTCGCGAACGCGAACGTCTCTCTAGATTATTTTACTTCTTATTCCTTATTTACTCTGTCTTTCGGGTTTATATTTTATTTTATCGGCGGGTTTTATTTTTGTCTATTATAACACGGATTTAGCTTCTATATTAGTGTTTATACGGAACTTTAAGTACGGGCTATGATATGCTATGATTAATTACGGGATCTGTACGGGATATTTTGCTCTCTCTCTTCCTGTTTTACGCGACTTACAAAGTTTCTTATTCCTAGCTTCTATTCCCTCTTTCACCGGTCTCAAATAGGCACAAAAATTCGTTGACCGTTGCTATAATTTAAGCTGAACGTGTACGAAAGATTTCGCTGGGCACCTGTGGGACGTAGGGACCCAAGGGGTGCAAACGCGAAGGGGTAAGTACGTTGGGCGCCAGTGTAACGAGGGTGCGTCTCGGGAATCGAACCCGGGACGGCCCGCTGGTTAACAATGGAGGTGAGGGAGGTCAATCTTGGGCGGAGGAATCGAACCTCCTGGCCGAGGATACCTTTCACCTCCTTAGACCCCCTGAAGTCTCCAGTGAGGCGACAGGAGGGGTGTGTGAGTGCCTATGTGAGACTGGGGTGATTGAGAGGGTTGTAAATGAAATCCGTGATACCAACAGAGTAATACAAAGATTTATTCGCTTATACTATGACTTAAGTTTATTCTACAATGGGTGTACTTATTATCTACTCCCGGGTGGGCCCGCTGGCCCTTACAAATTGGATATGACGGTCGGAAGGTAGCTGTGTCCTCGATCTACCGGCGGGGGCTTATTCGATACGGAGGCAGGCGGCGCGCGGATAATATCATTCGTCAATCAGGGTTATCGAGTTGGGACTGTACTTCGATCTCGAGGCTGCGTGGATAAATGTTACAGGGTTCTAAGACAGGATTAGGGTCAGGACGGAGCGTCCGCGAGTACGGAGTCGAGCCTACGGGAGATAACTATACTGTGACAATCACAGGGCGGGTCAGAATCGAATCCAGTCCGCGCCGCAGAAGCGTCCTGTGTGTCTATTTACCTATGACGCCTACACTATTCAGAGGGTTATTTCAAGGGAGCCCTATCTCGCCTACATGAACAATCAGAACTATGTGAGCGCGGGGCGTATTCAGAATCAAATCCAGTCCGCGCCCCCTCAGGGTCCCGTCTCACGGATTTACCTATCGAACCTAGGCTGATCGCGGGAGTTATTCTAGGCAGGACGAGGCGGGTCAGAATCGAATCCAGTCCGCGCCACAAGTGTCTCGTCGTGCCAATTTACCTAAGGTGCCTAAACGAGTTAGAACGGGAGCCAGGAAGGGTAAGTGGGATACCACGCAGGTCGAGGTAGAAGCCACGGGAATCTATACACGGGGTACCTTCGAAAAGGTCCAACGACAAAATGGAATTTACGAGGAGGTTACAAACTAATAACCACGAGGCCGTTGACCGGGGTTCTCACAATATGAATTAATCTAATGGTAATATAACAAGGCCCGGCGGAGGTCCGACTATCGGACGGTATTCGGGCAGCGTAACGACGTATAACAAGAGTCCGACTATGGGACTAGATTCGGGCAGCGTAACGGGGTAGGAAGAGAGGAGCTTACTAGAGAGATGTACGCGCGCGTGGGCTCATATCCGAATGGCCACCGAGACGCTTGTTCGCAGGGCTTTTATAGCGGCCTGGTAGGAGCGGTGGCGGTGAGGGCACGGTGAAGCGCGGCGAGGGGCAGCGCGCATTGCTGTCCGGTCCGCCTGCCTCGCGAGCCGCGCGTATGTGTGCGTTGGAATGCAACGTCACATTATATTAGTGAAGTAGATAATCTTATGGAGCTAATAAGGCCCAGTGACGGCGAATTAGGCCTTCTTACAGTAGTTTGTTTAATTAAAAGTAAACTCAGCGGTGCAGCCATAGATGCCCTTGCACCCGAAGGACCCCTTAATAGTTGGCCAGAAATAAAACGCGCTTTACTAACGAGATTAGGAGAGCCTCGAAATGAAATTCAAGTTATGCAAGAACTTACGCGAACTCGTCGTAATAAGAACGAGGATGCTGAGTCCTTTGGCAAACGCGTTAGGGAAGTGCTTGATACTCTGTACATGGTTGGCCAACACTCAGATAAATCATATTACGAGAATATGGCTATTGAGCAATATGTAAATCAATTAGAATTTCAAGTATCCATAGGTGTTCGCATTAATAAACCCACTAGCTTAGAGCTTGCAATTGTTTCTGCTCGTCAGGAAGAAGCTAAAGTCCTACACTACAGACAGGGCCCTAATTTTAACAACCCTTCTAGTAGCAACCCTCAAAATAAAAGATCTGATAATTTTAAACTAGGACATAATCAGAGCAACTTTCAACACACTTTTAATAATCAACCCTTTAGCAGACCATTCAATTTTGCACCTCAGCCACAATTTGCACCCCCTAATAATTTCGTACCCCAACGCAATAACCTCACACCCAGTCAGAGACAGCAGCTCGTAAACTCTGTACTACCATGGAAGAACAGAGCATCTCAAGGTACGTTTAGAAATAATTCAGGCAATTTTAGGAATACAGGAAACTTTCAAAGGCAGCCGAACATGCCACAACAACAAGTTAACCCCCCTCAAGTTTCATCGGATGTGACAATGCGATCGGTTAACAAGCCGACGCCACCACAATTCGCGTTCGAGGAGCTATTTTATTCTCCGCATGAAGGTAACGCAAACCCATCTCAATATTATTATAATTATAATAGCGACTACTACCACAACCAGGACGAACAGGACGGGAGCTATCCCGCAATGAGCGTAGAGGAGGAACAGGGTAGTATGTCCCAGGATTTTCTGGAGGACAGGGAGCTGGAAGACCACAGCTAATAAAACTCAATCACCAGGACAAAGATCATCTCCCTTATATAGAAATACCCGAATTCCAAGGTAAGTTTCTTATCGATACCGGTGCCTCGCGGTCTATGATTTCTCCCTGCGTCATACAAAACACAGTGTTCGAACACTGTGTCGACTTCGAACCGTTCGAGGTAAAAACAGCTCACGCGGTAACTCGACACTCGTATGTCGCACATTTACCACTACCACCGGTTTTTAATAGCAACATAACTCACAAGTTTCTCATCTTCGAGTTCGATTCGAAATATAAAGGGCTTATTGGTTTGGATTTATTAAAATCACTCTCTAGCAATATTGATTTGAAAAATAAGGTACTACGCACATCCACTGCAATAATACCTATCTATTTTGACTATCCTATAAGGAAAATTCGAGTTGATCCACACTGTAGAAAGATGATTAAAATAAAGACCAACTATACAGATGGTACTTACGTCCACGATGAATACGAATGGACAGCAGGGTTAACATCCCCCGCAGCAATTGTTAACGTAGTTAGAGGTTCATTCCTAACGGAAGTTTTAAATTTGCACCCTGAAAAAAAAATTATATGCAATAAAACCCCCTTCATTTAACCCCATATATTGATGAAACCACCCCTAACACCCAATACAAACTAAACTCAATACAAACAGAAACGGGTATAGACAAAGAGCTTATTAAGAACCTAAATAAGATCAGAACCGAACATATGAACGAAGAGGAGAAACGTGAGGTAAATAGGCTTTGTTACCAATACAGAGACATCTTTTACTCTGAGAACATACCCCTAACATTCACACATGCAGTTAAGCACGAGTTAAGACTAACAGACGACACTCCTATTTTTGTACGCAGTTATAGACAGGCTCCGCAACAAAGGGAGGAAATTAAGAAACAAATAAATGACTTACTGAGACAAGGTATCATACGCGAAAGCGTGTCTCCGTGGTCGTGCCCTGTGCATATAGTACCAAAAAAACCTGATGCCTCAGGGAAGGTTAAATGGCGGCTTGTTATAGACTACAGGAGGCTGAATGATAGGATTATAGAGGACAAATATCCTTTACCAAACATCAGTGACATACTGGATAGGTTAGGACGCGCGCAGTATTTTAGCACCCTCGATTTAGCGAGCGGATACCACCAGGTGGAAATGCACCCTCGAGATATCGAGAAAACTGCTTTCTCAGCCGAGAGAGGGCATTATGAGTTCCTTAGGATGCCGTTTGGACTCAAAAATGCGCCCAGTACGTTTCAAAGATTGATGGACCATATTTTACGCGGTATAGATAATGTTTTCACTTACCTAGATGACGTTATTATAGCATCAACATCCCTTCAGGAACACATGGATAAGCTTAAACAGGTGTTTGACCGTTTTAAGCTCCATAACCTAAAAATCCAACTGGATAAGTCAGAGTTTTTACAAAAGCACGTGCAGTTCCTAGGTCATGAGTTAACATCAGACGGCCTTAAGCCTAATCAGGATAAAATAAAAGCTGTAATGAACTTCCCCATACCTAAAACGTCAAAAGACATAAAAGCTTTCTTAGGGCTAGTAGGTTACTACAGAAAATTTATAAAAGATTTCGCAAAGTTAACCAAGCCAATGACCATGTGCCTCAAGAAAAATCATAAAATTGAGCACACGTCTGAGTTTATTGAATCATTTAATAGATGCAAGCAGATTTTGACGAATGCCCCTATCCTACAGTTTCCCGATTTTGACCAACCTTTCATTCTTACCACAGATGCGTCAGATGTTGCTCTCGGAGCAGTCTTATCACAAGGCGTAATAGGTTCAGATAAACCGGTAGCATATGCATCCCGAACTTTATCCGACACCGAGTCTCGTTACTCTACTATAGAGAAGGAGCTGTTAGCCATAGTATGGGCCATAAAATATTTTCGCCCTTACTTATACGGCCGCAAGTTTACTATCTATACCGACCACCGCCCGCTCACATGGCTTATGTCTCTTAAAGACCCCAACTCCAAGCTAACTAGATGGAGACTAAAACTAGCTGAGTATGACTACAATGTCATTTACAAAAAAGGCTGTCAAAATACGAACGCAGACGCCTTATCTAGGGCTAAAATATTCCACAATAGTGTAGATTCTCTGGCAGTTAATTTCGATGATAACGATGACGATGACATCATACCGCGAATTTTTGAAAACGTTCGCCGGGAAATGGAACGCGAAGCTGAAAATAATAACAATAATAACAATGTGGAGCCCGTAGCCCCATCACAAACTGATGCGACATCAGATAGTATGAGCATAGTGTCATTAGATCGTAATCAGTTAGTCTCCACAAACCATACACAGCCTGATAATGAAAATATCGGCATCCCTATAATAGACGATGCTATAGAGAGACAGCAAAAACAGTTTTATATAAGGTTAACACCAGGTTCTACTTATAGAGTTGAGAATAGAACCACTAATTCTAAAACTATCGTTAAGGACGTGTTTATACCTGTTAACAATACAGAACAAGAAATAATTAAATTCCTCAAAGAGCATACTATAGCTGGTAGGGTATTTCACTGTTATTTCCTGGACGAAAGTCTGTACTTAGCTTTCTCGCGTGTATACACTACAGTATTTAATGACAGAGGTCCAAAGTTAATAAGATGCAAATGCCGTGTAACATTAGTTGAAAATAAAACTGAGCAGATAGAGATAATTAAGAGATACCATGAGGGAAAGAACATACACCGCGGTATACAGGAGACATACAAACATATCCGTAGGAACTACCATTGGCCTAGCATGTTACTGACCATCCAAGCTTTCATTAACAAATGCGATACATGTCTCAAAACAAAATATGAACGTCACCCCCTGAGACCACCCTTGATGGTAACCGAAACACCTACGAAGCCATTACAGCATCTCTTCATGGATCTGTATTCCACAGGAGGTGGAGTATTCCTGACCCTTATAGACAACTTCTCTAAATTTGCCCAAGCGGTCCCCATGAATGGTTCTAGTAGTATACACGTTGCCGACGCTCTCTTGAAAATATTCTCTATTCTAGGACTACCCTTAAAAATTACAACAGATTCAGACACAAAGTTCGAAAATGACGTTTTAAAAGAAATATGCGCAACACATAACATTGAGATACATTTTACTACACCATACAACCCCAACTCAAACTCCCCAATAGAACGATTCCATTCAACTATTGGTGAAATCATTAGAATCCAACGTATGACCAATAAAGATGATACCATACAAGTTATTATGAGATATGCAGTAATAGCTTACAACAACTCCATACATTCGGCGACAGGTTACACTCCACACGAGTTACTCTATGGACACACAGCAGCTAGGAACCCCTTGGAGATATATTACCCTAAAGAATTTTATCAAGATTTTGTGCTCAAGCATAGGGCAAATGCAGAAGCCGTGCAGGAGTGTATAGCGGCTCATCTCTCAAAGAATAAGGAACAGGTAATAGCAAAACGAAATCAGACAGCAGAGGAAACCCAGCTAAAGGTAGGAGAAACTGTTTATAAACAGGTGGCTAAAACGGCGCGGAACGACAAGACAAAGCCAGTGTTTAAAGGTCCGTATAAAATCATCCACTTACATCCTAACAACGTGGCTGAGATTATAGGCAACCATCCTAACTCGAAGTCAATAAGAGTTCACTTTAAAATGTTACGAAGGCCTCACCTTGTTCCAGGGCCATCCTCTCCGGAGCCCTCGTGCTCTCATCAGCAGCCACCGTGAACATTACTCCGGTGGATAACTCTAACGGCCTACTTCTATTAAAACAAGGCGTGGTACTTAGACAAATAGATACTTTTAATTTAGTTTGTACGTATAATATAACTTACATCCGCGTAACCACACAGATGCTAGAAAGTCTCTATGAAAGCACTAAATCTTTCAATCCTAACCTTGTAGGAGAATTGCATAAATCATATACAGGTCAAATTGAGCACAAAATAAAAATTATTAATAATAAACTAATTTTCTTATCACCTTATAGTAGAGTAAAGCGTGGTTTATTTAATGGTTTAGGTTCAGTAGTTAAGCTAGTAACTGGTAATTTAGATTATAAAGATGCAGAGAGAATAGAACAGCAAATATACAATCTTAACAATAAAATAAATAATGTACAAGAAAAATCAGTAACCATAGCTCAGAACGCTGTTACTGAATTTTCCATCCAAATAGACAAAATAAACGAAAACCAACACATACTAAGCTCAGTAATAAATAACATAACCAGTCACTCTAATCTGGTCTATAGGCATTTTAATATGTTACAGGTCCATATACAAATAGATTTTAGCCTGCAGATAATTTTAGATAAACTTATGTTATTAGAAGACGCTATGGCGTTCGCACAGATAAGTATCTTGCACCCTAGTATAATTAACTCTAAAAATCTTATAGCAGATATGTTAGATATAGGAAAAAACTTTAGTTTCACAGCTGTAGCGCCCATTAGCCTAGAAAATATTCATGCCATCGAGAAATCTATAGAGGTTAAAGCGTATAGTACAGAACGGTCGTTGAATTTTATCTTGGAAATACCTTCTGTAGAACCAACCCCTTACGACCTTATCCACATATACTCCATCCCCAATGACCAAAATTTAACCATCATCCCTAAATCCAAATACCTAGTACTTGGCAGTGGAGAGTACGCATACCTCGAGGAAGATTGTCGGCACGTTACCGAAGACTCCCAAGTCTGCAAGCAATTGATCACGAAGCAACTCGAAGAGGCTGGAGACTGTATTACATCTATAATTCAACATCATCCCGACCAGCGAAAATGTTCATATGCGAAGATGATAATGAAAAACGGGAAACTCCAGAATATCAGCCCCAACAGCTGGCTGCTCATCTCCAACAACCATGAAGTTTTGAAAGCTACGTGTGGAAACGAAGTTACTTACCATACCCTCTCGAAATCACAACTCATCTCCATCTCGAACGAATGTCGCGCAGAAGTACTCAACCAGACGCTGCAAACACATAGTAACACCGTGCACATACATGACGTCATTCCATTGCCGGAGCAACAACATAGGATAAACGACGAAATACGAGTCGAAGTGCAATTGGAAGACATATCACTAGATAACATACACCAACTTATAAATAAGGCGAAAAACCAACCGAATGATGACCAATATGAAGAACCACTTGTATCTTTGACCCCAAGTTGGACGACAATAATGCTGTATATCATCGGTGCTGCCTTCTTATCCTGGAAGACATACAAATACTACCAAGGAAGAAAACCAACAACTCCATCACCTGGACCAGCGACATCGAGAGATACCCCCGAACGAACCGGTGGGACCCGGTTCTATCTTAAGGAGGGAGGAGTTACCATGGCATAGCCATGGTAAACCAGCTGACGCCGCCTGCAAGGCTAGCGCGATCGCTACACGCGCCGGCCGGAATATCAGCGTCAGCGATTTCAACATTAATTTTATTTTTAAGCATTAATTTTATATCAAATCATTTTGGCAGTCTTGTTGTAGTTTTGACAATAAACGCACATTAAAATAATTGTTTTTTTAAAACGCGCGTTGCGCCCCCCGTTACTTATTTAGTTTGTATGTTCACAAACTATTACCAATGTGTTGGCCAATGTGTTGGCCAACGTGTAGAGCCGGTATTAGAGACCAGAAATGAGCTCGTAAGGGTGCAAATAGTAGATACGGTAACACAAGCTTCAACTGCTACTATTTTAATTAAATTTTCTCCCAAAGCTACCGAGCCATGTACACGACACGACTGTAATATTATTTAACACTTACCTTAAATACCTTAAATAATTAATTTAATGATTAAATATAATAACATACATAACAAGCACGGGGTGGTGCGTTGGTACTCTACCTTCGGTGCCAGAGGACTCGGGTTCGATTTCCGCTCGGTGCAATTTATGTTTCTTTTTAGGGTTCCGTAGTAAACTACAACGAACCCTTATAGTTTCGCCATGTCCGTCTGTCTGTCTGTGTGTCTGCATTAAGCGTCTAACCGCGGTCTAGCGGTTAGACGCTTAATGCTAGAAAGCTGTAATTTGATATTTATACACATATTATCAATGTTAACACTAAGTGCTGGAACAAAATTTTGAAAATTATTTTTTTTGTGTGCCTCCCCTACATGTAAAGTGGAAATGAAAATTTTGTTTCGCGCCAACCCCATATTGTAGGGTATCGTTACATAGGTCTCTTCAAAACATTGAGGGTGTATTAAGATCATTTTTCGATGCAATTATTTACATTTATCGTGTCAATTTTCATTTTGCAGGGTGGTCCCTCTATCTCCGAAAGTCTTATGTTTAGAAATTTGAAAAAAAAAACATGGTAGTAGTCCATATCCTGAACCTTCAATGAAAACTATAACGGTTAAGTAGGCTCTACTAGTTACCGAGTAATAGCCGATGAACTTATAAAATAAAATTTATTTGATGAAAACTTACAAATGTCATAGAATATGGCATTGTACTCATCTGCAAGCATGCAAAGCGTAGCAAATACGGAACCCTACATTGTGCGCGGCCCGACACGTACTTGCCCGGTTTTTTTAAATCATTTATTCAATATCCACAATAACACATAATTATTTTTTTTTATATTACAATAGAAATAAATAAATAAAAAAATAAAAAAAATAAAAAAATGAATGTAAAAAAAAAAAAATACAAAAAACAGGTTACGGAACCGCGAAAACCACGCAGGGTTTATCCTGTGGGCTTTCGGTGAGTCGCCATGACATGTGTACATTTTAGGAAGTTTTTTTTTTAATTTTGTTTAAACTTTTTAGCATAATCACTATACAACTGCTGTAATTCTACTGGTAGTTCATTGAGATGTGATGGCGTTCGTGTTTGTCCTCGAGTCTGGGTGTTTTCTGTGTAGTATAAGTATATTTTTACAATAATGTATCCATTGTCTGGTACCCATAACACAAGCATGTGCCCGATTCTACTAACACAAATACACCAATGGACTCTCAATGGTGTCTCAATCGTATCTCAAAAGAATGCCGATAATGTATCAGTGGAATAGTTTTTGACATTTGTTATGGACTTAAACAATAACATAATGTTTAACTTATTGTTTAAGTCCATAACAAATGTCAAAAACTATTCCACTGATACACTATCGGCATTCTCTTGAGACACGATTGAGACACCATTGAGAATCCCTTGTGCATTTGTGTTAGTAGAATCGCCAGGTTAAGCCTAGCTACTTTGGGACGTATGTTGTAACGAGTTAATATTATTTTTTATTTATTTTTCTCTACATAAAGGAGTGTGAAGATATGCGCAGTCCATAGCCAACTGCTTAGACTCTTAAATATTAATTCAACGACATAAAAAAGCGTATGCAATAAACGCTGCTACACCGAAAAGAGCTAAATTAGAAAAGATTGATTTGACAAGAGATAGATAGAGATTATGCTTTATTTGTAATACACAGTAAGAGAAAAAATACACTAAACATAGACAAATACACAAACATGGTGTAATTACAACAATGGCGGCCTTATTGCTAATATTATTCTTTTTAAGGCAACGTTAGAGTAGCAAAATTTAATTTGTATGAAGTCACGAAGTCACGATATAAAAGGTACATTATAACGAAGTAGGTATAAACCATAGATTTATTGTAAATTACTAGCGTAAGAAGATTGGCTATGCAAAAGAGATAGATCATAGCATACACGTTTGTTAGAGCGAGATAGATAGACGAGACCATTTTTCCTATACACGCTATAGGCTTGTATCGCCCTAACGTCAGTCATGTTAAAACAAAACCCACTTATTTTTACAAAATTTTATGGTTTTTAAGTGTAGTTTTGGTGTTAATTCGACGTGATTAAATATGGTTACCTGTGCAGTGCCTGGATGTAACTCAAACTAAAAGGAAAATCCACAAAATTATTTATCTTGCTTGCACACATGTACATTCCATGCACACTAGTGTATTTTGTTTTTGGTCTCGCCTCAATCAAACAAAGCCGATCTATAGGTACGCTAGTATATACTAAATTTAAGGTATAACCTATAAATAAATGCAGTCAAAGAGCAAGGAAATGACTTTTCACTGATAGTAGTTTATTGTAATGGAATATACATATTGATACAATCTTAGATTATATAAAATTAATAAAAACTAAACTAACAATAAAAATTAAAAACTAAACCAACAATAAAAGCTAAAATTAAGCATTAAAAAAAAAGACATGGTCCCTGTGGCAGGGTGTCCAAAATGCTAGCAGCGTCACCTCGCTGAACGGCAATAGATATCCGTTGAGCGAAGTAACTGCCAGCCTTTGGGTCACCAGTGGTTTGTCGCAGAGTCGTAGCGTTTTTGCGATGTAATAATAACTTTTCACTTGACTTTAGAAGAGAAATGAAATGTAAGAATTTAGAAGAGAAATGATAGAAAAACAGGAAAATCTGTAAGAGCTATAATATCCTAAAAAGTTTGGATTTATGGCAGACAAGCTATCCAGCTATTAGTCGGCTCATTAGCCCATCCGGTTCCGTCTATCCGTTCGGATATTGCGACGCCGATGCAAGACTGGAGTCCTAAATTACTATTATTGATCATGGGTATATGATAAATTCTTCGGGTCTATTTTCGTAATAATAAAGATAAAATCTAGTATTAATCTCAAGACCTATCTTACTCTTTTACTCATATTGTAATGAATAGGAGTTCGATGGCGACGCTATGTTCTCTGAAACGAACACAAAAGTTAAGCAACGTCGTCTCTAGCTAGTGTTTGGATGGGTCTCGTTATCTCGAGCTTCTCCGTGGTTTAGCCGTCGGATATTTTCTATGGATTTTAGGCGGCTTGACAACACTGGCCTCTGCCAAGTACATAACGCCACTTTGGTTTTTTTTTATGATCGAGGATGGTAAACACGGTAGCCGGTCACCTGATGGTAAACAATCACCATTGCCCACGATTATAAGAACCAACCAAGAGGAAAAAGAAAGGGGAAGTCATAGTAAAATATTTTTATTCAAATGGGCCTAATATAAGCTCTTTCGAAACGTCGGATTTTTTCCTACCACCAGTTCAGACGGCGAAACTGGCAAGAATCATAACACTTGGCTCTTTTAAAATGGTAATAATAAAAGTTACAATTACAATGTTACAAGTACAATATAATTACAAATTAAAACATAAAAAAATCTGCAATTTTAGTTCATGAAAAAAGTAAAATATAATTTATAAATTAATAAAAAGAATGAAAAGAAGCGTATATTAATTACCCCTTGAGATTAGGACTGATTTAGACTGGTTTTGTTACAAGATATACTTTAATATCGCTACTGTGTGTGAAATTGTTTACATAAACGTAAAATTGAAGTCCTTCACACTGAAAGGGTTATTGACTTCGAGGTAGCCTGAGCCAAAGGCGACTACAGAACCATCAAATTCATTTATGGTAATTTTTGGAGTGGTTGAGAATGTATTAAATGGGCTTGCTCGACCAGGGAAATTTCACCCACAGAATAACATGAAATAGCGGAGATATAACGCCGCGTTTCGTACGATGAGAGATGAGAGCCTAATTGCCCATCCTGCTTCGTATCGGTTTACATTATTCCCGTCCAGCGACCGAATCCGCGCTGGATTACTACTGGAATAATGTAAACCGGCACTGGAATGCACTGGATCACTGGATAAAACTGGGCATTACTTCATGTTTCTGTTGGGGCGCTTCGCACCGCGAGTGGTTCGGACCGCGGCACAGTGATTCGATTAGAACAAGCTAGCAAGACAAAAGTCATTAGTGAATATCTGATTATCGTTTAAAGAAAGTGATAAACAACATCCCAGTCATTAGGGATTCCACAATTTCGTACCTTCTTAATAAGCGAATGGTGAGTAATTGACATGGTATATACGGATATGAGGGTAGTGCATTATTTTATTCCTAATTTTGCTCGACTTTCGATGACACATGAAATGATTTTTTACTATTGTGACCAATATATTTATGTGATGGATTTTGAAGCTAAGGGTAAGTACTTTGTATTATCTGAACAATAAGGTGTTTAATGCTGCACATATTTTTTAAAACTATGGCGCAATGTTGAACTTTATATTTTTCTCTAAAGTTTGTATTTAGGAGTCTATAAGTTATATGCCCCCACTTGACCCCAGTCTGGAATTTATATATGTTATAGCTGTAACCCTCTAGTTTTTAAATATACCACTTTCAGTCAGCACACTTTTGTACAACTATTTTTTTTTCATTTTTTTTCAGAGTACTCATATTCTGTTTCAAAGTGCAGAGATTACAGAATTAGATGTGAATTTAATTAAAATGTTTAATAGTATCCTTAGCTTCATCATCTCGCTATGATATTAACATAAATAAATTTGTGGATCTTACCTATGAAACTAGAAAATTGTATTTAAGTCTTTATTCGTGGTATTTTGTGTACAGTAGCAGGCATGTAGCCTGCTACTATACAAAATACTTGTGCATAGTGCCGATATTATCCAATCGGCTCTTCTGCCAATTGGGCAGCTTTCTGAGGAAGCTCAGGAAGCGCAATAAAGATTGCAGAAGGTTCCGAGAGAATAATACGCGAAAGCAATCGCGTATTGCCTCGAATATAGACTTGCTTAAAATGTTACTTATCACATCCGATCCTGTAATTAATAGTCTCAGGAAAGTTCCTGGAAAAAAAATACAGGCAGTCTCCCTTCCAAAGTATTAAACTTATTATTGCCTCCTAATGTATATGTAAATAGAAGTATTGTTGGATTAGTAATTATTATGTTGTAAATGATTCATCAGAAGAGGAATTCAGCAATAATGTTTAAACTGTTGTTAATTGGGATAGGTATTTTATGATTGACTAGAGATTATGTAATTGTGTAGTTTTTAGTACACAATAAGTTGTTAATACATCATAAGACCAATTATTTAATATACAGTTTTTTAAGTACCTATATATTATAATAATAAGTCTAAATTAATCTTAAGTTGCATAAAATAGTATAAAATGCGTGTATTAAACACATCAGAGTAAAAAATAATATTGTCCAGCTAGCTTGTTCTGCTCGAATCACTGTGCGCGGTGTTCAACGCCTCTTTGTACTGTTTTTGATGGGGGCTGTACGCAACGCACCACGGTGCGAAACGCCCCTGTATTCATTTTGAATGGGTGGATTCGAACCGCAGTGAGAACAACAAAGTCACCTATTCCGATGAGTGAATTCGGAAACAGAAGTTTATGTAGTTTTTACATCTCCTATTACAATCAGGCAGAAAATTCTTTCCTTCCACTCAAAGTTCTAGTCTTTGAAGTCCATGAGTAATGGTGATTGTTTACCATTACGTAGGACGTAGGTATAAAACATAGACAATATGAATTATAAAAATATAATGTTTATCAAAAGAGTTCGGTTTGTAACAATTAGTATAATATTAATAGTAATATTAGTTATTATTAGTAATTAGTAATATTAGTATGGATTATTAATTTTGAGCGCAACACATAGCGAGCGACGCCATCGGGCGCCGATTCATTTTTGAGCGCCATTTATGATTTAAATGAACAAACAAAATTTACAAGCGATTAATTGCACCGAAATAATTTATATTGGAATATTGAAGTATGGCCGAATGCGTACTGCATGCTAGTTGAATAATTAATGTACTAATAATTATATTTCATCACTGCTTAAATGTACGCGAATTGTAAATATGCGTATTTATTTCTCATTTCATTATACTTGGAACAAGGTTTCCAGTGGTATACGTTAATGGTGAAACTAGTTTTTTATTATAATTATATTATTGGGGAAACATAATATTGTATGCCTTATAAAGCGATTTATTATCGATTGATGTATTTTTTTTATGCCACAAAGGTTGCAAACAAGCATACGGCCCGCCTGATGGTAAGCATCACTGTAGCCTATAAACGCTTGCAATACCGGGGGTATCACTCACGTGTTGCCGACCTTCCCAACCCCCCCAAGGTGGAGCGGAGACCTTACTCACCGCAGGAACACAACGTGTGGGAAGATCAATGCTATTTGGCTACGATCTCCCCAGACGGGCTGCTCCGATTACAATCCTGTGTACAAACCAACAGACAAGAGAGGCCCCCCCCCCCCTTCCCCCTATTCTCGTAACAAAAACAGATTTAATCATGATTCAAACTCAATCTCTGTCTCTCATACAATATAAGAGTTGAACGGGACAGCGCGTAAGTTTGAATCGAGATTGAATCTTTTTTTTTTTTCTTACTTGAGTTCAAGTAAGAAGAAAAAAAAAGATTCAATCTTCTACTTAATTATTTTTTCATATTCTTCATTTTTCTTGAAATCTGTAATTTCTTCCTAATTATATTTTCTTATATTTATTCTTCTTAATTAATTTCTTAATCTTCTAATATGACGACCTCCGTGGCGTAATGGTTACCACGCCAGACCGCCACCCAGGAGGTCCCGGGTTCGATCCCCGGTCGGGTCATGATGAAAAACGAACTTTTTCTGATTGGCCTCGGGTCTTGGATGTTTATCTATATATGTATTTGTTATAAAATATAATATCGTTGAGTTAGTATCCCATAACACAAGTTTCGAACTTACTTTGGGGCTAGCTCAATCTGTATGAATTGTCCCTATATATTTATTTATTTATTTATTTAATATATATATTTTTTTCTTTTATTTCCCAATTAATAATAAATGGCCGACTGGCAGGGTCGCCATGTAATGAATGGTGTTGTATGGGAGACGAGTGACAGGCTCGGGTTCTGAGTAAATACTGTTTATTCATATATTAAAACATTACTTATTATACTCCTTACACTACATACACTACACGAGAATGGAGGGGGTAGAAAGATATAAGACGGAGTAGGAAGTATTGAAAGGACTTTCCTCCTTAGCGACTGAATAATGAATCTGAGTGCAGATGTCAACTACATCATTATCTAAAACAGACCCTTAACTACTTAACAAACAAAAGAGGTATTACATACCGGTATTATTCCGTTTTAATAGGGTGATATAGTTCTGTTGTTTAACATATTCGAAAATTTATAGTTTAGGGGACAATAGCAATATTTGCACGGCACAAAGGTATTTGTGGAATGGTAATAGCTATTTTGTAGTATAAATCATTTACCAAACACACGACTAGACTAGAATATTAATCTTGAATCTAGCTCATAATTTAACATTTGTTAATCTATTTCAAAACCTGTTACGTAAACTGTGCCTAATCACCGCCCATATAAGACTACATTGGCGCAATTATGCTTACAAAAGATAATGTCGATTTGATGTCAATATGATGTTGGTTCCAAGTTTTTTTTTTTTTTTCATTTATTGGTTCACTAAACTGGACGTTACACTGCAGGTATACATTAAAAACAAACATAGGCGTAACGTTATAAGTGTTCGTATTTCTAAAAGTGAACACAGCGTGCAAAAAAGATATTACATTACAATCTGGTACACAAATTTGACACAATTAAAAAAAACTAAATTAATAACAAAAAACAAATAGTAGTGTGAAATTAAAATAAAAAGTATACACATTTCAACATTAGCCATAAAAATGGCGTTTAATGGCTGAAATCGAGGCACTGAAAATGTCCAAGTCATGGCAAATGACATTGTATGTAGAGCACATCCGATTTATCGGCGAGTTCTGAGCATTATGTTGTACGACAAAGACTGAAAGTTGTGTTATTCCAGGTTATAGTCTACCCGTATACCAAATTTCATTAAAATCCGTTCAGTAGTTATTGCGTGAAAGAGTAACAAACATCCATACATCCAGACATACATCCTCACAAACTTTCGCCTTTATAATATTAGTAGGATGCTTACAAAAGATGATGTCGTTGTGATGTCAATATGATGTTGATTCCAAGTTGATATGGGTTTTAAATGGTAATAAACTATATCTGATTGATTCTGATGATTCTGTATCTCATTTTTGACATTTACGTGATACTGTTTTATGTCAAAAAGTGGAGTGTTAACGCGTTTAAGTTGATGTCAAGTTGATAACATTTTGATTTGCATATTTCGGAGAACGTAATACGAATTAGTCTGTAATGACAAGAAATTGCCTGTGAAGGTCTAATTTCTGAAATAAACGATTTTATTTTATTTCAATGTGAAGTTGACATCAAAACGTCATCATAATTTGTAAGCATAAATTGCACCACATGAATCTTGGATGCTTTGCGTATCTATGAAGGAATGAAAAAGGAAGTAGGAAGACATCGAAGTAGAAAAAGACATAATATTAAAGTGCATAGTAATTGGAGTTTATGGAACTATTATAGGTGCATTATCGTGATGACTCTTAAGAGAGATAGGGCACAGCGGATAATCCGCTCAAATTGGGCCGGCCGTCTGGAGAAGGAGCTCCACCTTACAGAAGATCGTAGCCAAATAGCATTGGCCCCGGCCATGTTGTGTTCCTACGGTGAGTAAGGTCTCCAGAGCTCCACTTTTTACAGGGTCGGCAACGCGCGAGTGATAACCCCGGTATTGCAAGCGTCCATAGGATACGGTGACTTACCGTCAGGCGGGCCATATGCTTACCACCTTAGTGGTATAAAAAAAGACTTCAAAATTTTTACTATCACTTTTCATCTGGGTACTCAGAGACTATACTGAGTTGAGACAATATCCATACGCTGCTTTGAAATTATAATGATTCCATGACACTGGCTACTTGCATCGAAAAAGAATGCATAACTTTATAAAGAGGTATATTTTACATAAAAAACCGTCGGGAAATAGTTAACAAGCCTCAGAAACAAAGTATCCGGCGTATTTACTTAGGAAAGAAAACGTTTATAACCCGTTAAGAACTGGTGAAGTTAACGGACCGAGTCAACGTTAGCTGGGGTGGATATCACCCCCAATAGGGTTGTATCTTAATATGCGGTAACCGAGATTATAAGGGTCGCGGGTTCGATTTTGTTGGCACGAATAAAATTAACTCACGGCTTATGTCGAAACCTTTTACGTTTCAATAAATTATAATATTTTTACTTTTTGTATATTTTTGGATATTGTAATATTTTTTCTAACTATCGTCTGAAATGTAGGGTTTTATTATTTAATTATTATATGGGTTTTCTAATTTCTTGAGAAAGTTAAGTTTAGTCAGCCAATGAAAGAGATGAGCAGGCCGTAAATATGTTTAAAATTTTGCGTGAAAGGATTTACTAAAATCTATAATTTACTAGTGAAACCCGCGTTTAGTTATGCACAGCAGCGCCATCTATATCAGACTTTGATCAAATCCTACGGGAATCGCGAACTTTCCGGGATAAAAAGTACCCAATGTGTTAATCCAAAGTATCAGCTACCTACATACCAAATATCATAAATATTGGCCCAGCTGTTTAAGCGTGAAGAAGTAACACACAGATAATATTAGTACGATAGACAGTTTCAATGTTGCACTTATTATGTAATTAAAAAGTTTCATAACCACGCTTACATTATTAGCATGAAAATCTTTGTTTTCAGTTTTCTGCCCTCTTGTAAATGTCTTTTAGGACCAATTTTTTAAAACTATCTCTTTCTTTCTTAATTAATGGCGTTTCTGTTGTGTCTTAACGACACATACAATTTCGCCAATGTTGAGTATTTTAAATGAACACTGTTTAACAAAAAAAAAGTACATTTTAAAAAGGCAACGTTGTACGGTGAGGATCCGAGGTCGCCATCTTGACTACATTCGTTGACGAGGCGGCGATCTCGAATCTCAAACTATCTCTTTTATTCTTCTTTAATTTGACAGAGAAAGCTTAAAAATGCGTTTCAGAAAATGGCTGTTATTTTAATGAATTAAAATCTAATTTATAGCACCGAGATCTGTTTGAGTAAACGTGATCTTAATATCTTAATTTTGACTTAGTATCAACCACCATTATTTAAAGAGCTCTAAATTCATTATACTTACATAGAAATAGAGGTCTGAGCAGTCGGGTTACGTATATCCGGGATTGATCCGGATTTTACGACTGGGTAAAGATAAGGCGTTGCGTTATCTCACTTTAATAGTAATTGGTTCTGAGTGTCTTGAATTTTAATTTATTTCGCCAAGGCCTTGGACTATTGTTGTCATATATAGGCGAAGCTATACCCGGAGATATATCATTGTATATTTTGGTTAACTCACTTTTATACTTTTTTATAAATCACACAGAATTTCGTAAGCGTCTCACTACAAGTCGGAGTCCATGCCCCGGGCGGCAAATTTAGCGGCATGGCACAGACAAAAACCTACATTTTTGTCCTGTTCTGTCCTAAAATTTAAATATAATAAGTCCGACACGTTCATGTATTTTTGGATAAGTCTTATCAGAGAGTCATTTTCAAGAGATGATGCGAGAGTGATGGTTATCATCTTGGGGGACTGGTCTGCTCGTTTCATCAACAACCTATTCTACATTAGGGATTTGATCATAACGCTATTTGGATTGACATCCCGCGTTTTGTACGTAACTTCTTTATGTACCTGGATCTTTATTAAAAAATATGAAATGCTTGCATGACAAATATGGCCGTAACTGGTTTTATTTCGTCATTTCTTTTACCAGTTGTCTTTTTCCTTAACTTCATTTGGTCATTTTGCTTTAATCTACACTGTACTAAGCTAGGCTATAATAATGGTACATAGGACATGCACAAGACAAGACTAGGCAAGTATTAAGCGATCGCCATAAAAGTGGGTACGTTTGTTGGGTTTTATAGGGTTCTCAATTGAAAAACCCTTTTATTGACGGCTTCTTTTTTATTCGAATACTGAATTCAACTCGCATTTCGTATTTGAATTTAAAATTGATATTACTTCAAAGAGTGTTGACTATTTGAAAGACATCGATTTCTACAGTCGAGAAAATGAAAGAGGTATATTCTATTATTATTAAATTGATACAAAATCATTTGATTTTAAAAATAATAGATGTGAACTAAACATTACTAGATTATGAGAAGTATTAAAAAAAAATTATACATTTATAGAGACAAATTACACAGATTGAGCTAGCCCCAAAGTAAGTTCGAAACTTGTGACAAGGGATACTAACTCAAAGATACTATATTATATAACAAATACGTATATTGTAGATAAACATCTAAGACCCAGGCCAATCAGAAAAAGTTAGTTTTTCGTCATGTCCCGACCGGGATTCGAACACCTCCTGGGTGGCGGTCCGGCAAGGTAACCATTACGCCACGGAGGTCTTCGTTCGTCGATCATACTAATATTATAAATGAGAAAGTGAGTTTGTATGTTTGTTTGTTATTCCTTCACGGCTTGACTAAGTAGCCGATCATTATGAAAATTTGTATACATATTCTCAGGGGTACAGAGCCCAACATAGGCTAATTTTTACGCGGGCAAAGCCATTATGATCTAGTATAAAATATATTTTTTCGTCTAAACCGTAGAGACCTGAAACTTGGGTGTGTTATGAAAAGTGTTATGTATTACGTAGCAAACAAAAGGATTTTTTGAAAACGGCATACAGATACTATATCTCACGAAGACCATTTGACTATGAATGCTGTAACGTTCACACGCACATTATTGTAGTGTGCGTAACCTCGGAAACGCTCGTAAAATCGCTCACGCACACATAAACAATGTGCATGTACACGCCTTACAATCTTCATAGCCAAATGCTCGTCGTCAAATAGAATATCTGTTCACCCAATCCATAGAATAAGTAATAACGCATACGTGTGCGCGTGTACAGGTGACATTGGCCTATATAGTAGAAATAGGTAATTATTTCCATCACCCACCACACATCATCCACACACTGATCACCCACCCACCACCATAGAATAAGTAATAACGCATACGTGTGCGCGTGTACAGGTGACATTGGCCTATGTAGTAGAAATAGGTAATTATTTCCATCACCCACCACACATCATCCACCCACTGATCACCCACCCACCACCATAGAATAAATAATAACGCATACGTGTGCGCGTGTACAGGTGACATTGGCCTATATAGTAGAAATAGGTAATTATTTCCATCACCCACCACACATCATCCACCCACTGATCACCCACCCACCACCATAGAATAAATAATAACGCATACGTGTGCGCGTGTACAGGTGACATTGGCCTATGTAGTAGAAATAGGTAATTATTTCCATCACCCACCACACATCATCCACCCACTGATCACCCACCCACCACCATAGAATAAGTAATAACGCATACGTGTGCGCGTGTACAGGTGACATTGGCCTATGTAGTAGAAATAGGTAATTATTTCCATCACCCACCACACATCATCCACCCACTGATCACCCACCCACCACCATAGAATAAGTAATAACGCATACGTGTGCGCGTGTACAGGTGACATTGGCCTATATAGTAGAAATAGGTAATTATTTCCATCACCCACCACACATCACCCACCCACCACCATAGAATAAGTAATAACGCATACGTGTGCGCGTGTACAGGTGACATTGGCCTATGTAGTAGAAATAGGTAATTATTTCCATCACCCACCACACATCATCCACCCACTGATCACCCACCCACCACCATAGAATAAGTAATAACGCATACGTGTGCGCGTGTACAGGTGACATTGGCCTATGTAGTAGAAATAGGTAATTATTTCCATCACCCACCACACATCATCCACCCACTGAGCACCCACCTACCACCATAGAATAAGTAATAACGCATACGTGTGCGCGTGTACAGGTGACATTGGCCTATGTAGTAGAAATAGGTAATTATTTCTATCACCCACCACACATCATCCACCCACTGATCACCCACCCACCACCATAGAATAAGTAATAACGCATACGTGTGCGCGTGTACAGGTGACATTGGCCTATGTAGTAGAAATAGGTAATTATTTCCATCACCCACCACACATCATCCACCCACTGATCACCCACCCACCACCATAGAATAAGTAATAACGCATACGTGTGCGCGTGTACAGGTGACATTGGCCTATGTAGTAGAAATAGGTTATTATTTCGCGCGCGTTGTATGGAGTGTCCGGGTCCGGGGTGTGCGAAACGAAGTTGCCCGGGTTTTGCTAGTCTCTCAATAAATCGTTCCACGCACTGCAGTGTCAGCCTGAGGCTAGATTTTTACGATCTTGAACCGCCATATTGCCACCCTTAGCGTTTTATGTTATTTTTTTAGCAAAGTCATTTTTTACTGCGACCCTAATAACTATTTATACTAAATATCTATGACTAAAACCGCGTGATTCGTTTCCGTGTTTCCCTTTCCCGTAGAAATTTCGTAAAATCCTTTCTTATAGGATGCCTAACTAATCAGAGCACTGCATCACTGAATTTTATAAGTCGTTATGCTGTTGTTTAAAAGTACAACAAAATAATTTTAGAATAAATTCCAAAAACCAATGGCGCGATCTATTTTTTCCCGTAGCGCCATCTGTTATCAAAAACATAAATTAAATTTCCCTTCAATAGCCTCTGAGAATAGAGTGGTTATTTCCAAAAACCAATAGCACGATCAATTTTTTCCCGTAGCGCCATTTGTTATCAAAAACAAACTAAATTTCCTTTCAATACTCTGAAAGAATAGAGTGGTTATTATGTTATTAGTCTGTATAATAAAATTAATATTATGAGCTAAATGTATTGTCAGCATCATAAAATCAAGCCTGACACTGCACTGCGGACATTGGCAATTTGTTTTATTACCGGGATTTCACGAGTGGCCCCATAAATATATGGATAGATAATATATTGAGCACCAATATAGTTTGCTGACTTATTTTTTCCTATACTAAACTATCACTGTAAATATATAAATATGCTGTACAGTTATCGGCAAAAATTTGATGTCATTTGAAAGATTCAATCCAATGAGGTTTTTCTGAAATGTCACCCACTAGGCGGCAGCACTGAGACGTCAGGCCTAGAAACCCGTCAAAAGCATAGATTTATTATAACTACTAGCGTAAGACCAATCTGGCGATGCAAAAGAGATAGATCATAGCATACGCGTTTGTTAGAGCGAGATAGATAGACGAGACCATTTTTCCTATACACGCTATGGGCTTGTATCGTCTTAACGTCAGTCATGTTAAAACAAATCCCACTTATTTTTACAAAATTTATGGTTTTTAAGTGTAGTTTTGGTGTTAATTCGACGTTATTAAATATGGTTACCTGTGCAGTGCCTGGATGTAACTCAAACTAAAAGGAAAATCCACAAAATTATATATCTTGCTTGCACACATGTACATTCCACGCACACTAGTGTATTTTGATTGTGGTCTCGCCTCAATCAAACAAAGCCAATCTATAGGTACGCTATTATATACTAAATATATGGTCAAAAGTATCACAGCGCCTATAGATTCGTGTCAGATTTTTTTTAAAATTGACGCTTTATACAGCGCGGATTATTACGAGATGGGAGCTCTTGCCAAAGTGGCGCCAACTAGTGAACATTTTCGTGAAAACCCTCATTCAGTTCAAATATAATAGAAAGATTAAAACTGTATCGTATGGGTCTTAAATTAAATATGCAATAAATATCCAGGTATTGCTAAAATAAATATTACACATTTTTTTTTACTAATTTTGTTTTTTACTTTGAGTTAGAACTCGTAAAAGAGTAAATTAATACTGCACTTTTATGCACTTTTGATTCTACAATAAGAATAGGACCAACTCTTGAATAAATCGGGATTCATAATGTCATGCAGCTAAGAGAAAAGTAGAACGAATTGTTTAAAGTTTAATATATTTTTAGCATAGTTTACAAGAACTGGTAAAGTTTTAAAATAGATTTTTCAGTAACTAGTTCCCAACTACAAAGCTGTCCGACTGTAAAGAAAGTTACAGCCATGATAGTTTCACATTAGGATGTATATTGTCGCAGTGTGTAAGTGCTTACACCATAGATTTAGTATATACTAGCGTACCTATAGATCGGCTTTGGTTTGATTGAGGCGAGACCAAAAACAAAATACACTAGTTTGCGTGGAATGTACATGTGTGCAAGCAAGATATATAATTTTGTGGATTTTCCTTTTTGTTTGAGTTATATCCAGGCACTGCACAGGTATCTAACTATATTTAATCACGTCTAATTAACACCAAAACTAGGTACTCTTAAAAACCATAAATTTTGTAAAAATAAGTAGGATATGTTTTTAACATGACTGACGTCAGGCCGATACAGTCCGATAGCGTGTATAGGAAAATGGTCTCGCCTATCTATCTCGCTCTAACCATCGTGTATGCTATGATCTATCTTTGCATTGCCAATCTGTACATAATAAATCTATGGCTTACACAAAACTGACGATGACGACCTCCGTGGCGTAATGGTTACCATGCCCGACCCAGGAACCAGGAGTCAGGAGGTCCCAGGTTCGAATCCCCGTCGGGTCATGATGGAAAACGAACGTCTTCTGATTGACCAGGGTCTTGGATGTTTATTTGTTATGAAATATAGTATCTTTGAGTTAGTATCACGTAACACAAGATTCGAACTTACTTTGGGGCTAGTTCAATCTGTGTGATTTGTCCTTATATATTTACTAGCTTTTCCACGCGGCTTCGCTCGCATAAATTTTATGATATAGATCTCGTTTGACAACATAAAAACCCATAGCGCGTCTTGTGGCGCCATCTGTTGGCCGATAGCATCCCAGCGCCCTCTATATTAGAAAAAATATTTTCCTATTGGAATGACACTTTCACGGGATAAAAAGTAGCCTATGTTGGGCTCTGTACCCCTGACAATATGCATACAAATTTTATAATGATCGGCTGATTAGTCAAGCCGAGAATGAATAACAAACAAACTCACTTTCTCATATATAATATTAGTATGATTTATATTTATTGTTGTTATAAAACTTATGAGTTATTGAATTTAGGAGTCTTATATTTCGGACGCCTTATTGATAAACATTCCTGCCTCCTTCAATTTAGCTGAGACTTCAGTTACCCACCTTGTGCTGTAAGTACGCAGTGCCACATTTTGTGTTCCGAAAACCGTAATAAAATATTTTTTATTGCTTTACTGGCTAAACGTTTTGCAGGAAAGGGACACTCTTATGTAACATCTGAAGTTAAGTATGCGGGTGTTAACTTATTTTATATCGTAAATCAATTATTATTCTGCGACACAGTATTCTAGAATAAATAATATCAACGCTTAAGTATGTATGCGTAACGTATAATATAATTTATGTCATCATCCCCCCTCAAAAAGGGAGGGCCTTTTTAGGGTTCCGTAGTGTTTTCAAAGAGTAGGCTTTCCCAGGCACGTTGCCTTCTCATGTTTTACATCATGCATACTAATATTATAAATGAGAAAGTGAGTTTGTTTGCTTGTTATTCCTTCACGGCTTGACTAAGCAGCCGATCGATGGGTTGTATTGTTGTCAAACGAGATCTATGTCATAAAATTAACCGCAAGCGAAGCCGCGGGGGAAAGCTAGTCTATACTAATATTATAAAGAGTTTGTTTGTGAGTTTGTTTGTTTGTTTCTTTGCATTGAATAGGCTCCGAAACTACTGGACCGATTTCAAAAATTCTTTCACCAGTAGAAAGCTACATTATCAGGGAGTGACATAGGCATAGCTTTTCCCGAAATTCAATGTGGTTCCTACGGGAACGGGTCCGGAACTTCACGCGGACGAAGTCGCGGGCAAAAAAGCTAGTATTATATAATTCATTATTATTATTATTAAATAAGATACTCTATAAACTAACAAAATTTCGAAATCAAAGCAAAATGACTACCTACGGAGAAATGGAAAGAAAAACCAGTTATGGCCATTTTTGTCATTAATTTTGTTACTAGTTTTTTTGCCCACGACTTCGTTTTCATGTACCTAAGCTGCCTTCTTAGGTACATGAAAACGAACAATATTTACTATGGGACCGATTTCGAAATCACGAAAAAAAAATCTGCTGTTCCATAAAAAATATCATACTCACAATACATACATAAAATATAAAATGTCTGTATAATTACAAAGTTTCATAACGCTGCTTATGTATGTAATATTATGTAGAGAAAGGTAGGTATCCATATTTTCAATTTCCAAACGAATATCTTATCTAAACGTAATGCAAACAAGGTAGGTATGTTTACAATTTAAGGAGGGTCCCAAACATGACCCGACATATTCCGAGGCCTGAGGCGCATACTAGGGCAAGTTCAACTCCCGACACTATTATAGCACTACTAACTTCTCATATAAACTTTGTTTTTTTTTTTATGGCAGCAGACGGCAAACGAGCCTTTGTGTTACCTGGTAGTAAGCTATCACCACTTGATGAATACCGTAAGTGTCACTGCTTGGGCGTGTCCCAAATTCCAATTAAACATTTAAAAATCATACCTAAGGTCAGTTAGGGTAAGACTAACATACTGTATTCCAAAAAAGTAAATCGGTCTTTATGCCAAAATTGTTTGCCCTACTCTTGAGTTAAATAGTGCAGTGGTCTAAGATATAAATGGAGTCATGTAATATATTATCAAGTTTTTGCCATAAGTGCATTCAACACAGTTATATTGAATAAGATATAAAACTGGTAGTCTTGCCCGGGTAATAGTCTTTATTTATTTATTTATTTATTTATTTATTTATATTATTTTATATCCTTGACAGCATTACAGTTTCAAACCAATTCGCTCGTCAGGGACCATTTACAACATTATACATTATTATTTAACAATTTATATTATGTAATTATTTATCTATTATTACAACTAGATTCTAAGTAAACTACAGCCACTCTGTGAAACTCTGCAGGCGAACAAGAGAATAGATCTAATGAGCTGTACCTAGACAATAAATCATTGAGCAGGCGAAGCGCTCGAGGCACTGGGGCGTAGAATCCTATCTGTGTCCTGCAATAAGGTATGGCAAAAAGGCAGTGTGACCTAGACCTAAGGTAGTTGTCTGGAACATTAAACGCAATGAGCTCCAAAACTTCAGCATTATTTCTCACACCTCTCAGCAAGCCGAACACAACTTCAAGAAGCTGCACGTTACGTCTGACCTCAAGACTGTTGTATCCGACCATACCGAGCAGAAAAGCACTGGGATATATATTCGGGAAGCCAACGCGATAACCATACTGTTTAAAGTAAAGCCAGCGTATACTTTTCCTTTGCAACTTCTCTATCATGAGTGCGTATTTGTTCTCATAAGGATTCCATATTACAGCGTCACTTTCTAACTGACTACGTACAAGTGCATTGTAAAGCGTTTTGATGATTGTGACGCTGCTAAAATGCTGTGACTGCCGCAACACAAAACCCAAGGATCTAAAAGCACGTGTACTGATGTTAACAATATGGCCATGAAAGGACAGATCGCCACACATCTGAACTCCTAAATCCCTAGCGTTGCAGGATCTCGGTAGGATAGAACTGCCTAGACGGTAGTTGGCTCTTATTGGATTCCTTGCAAGCGTGAATGACATAATAAAACACTTGTCAACATTAAACAATAATTTGTTCTCCTCGCTCCAACATACAACATTGCATATGTCGTGCTGAAGCATTTCGCAGTCAGTATCTTGGTCTATTTTAGAAAATAATTTTAAATCGTCGGCGAATAGAAGACACCGGGCCGTGCTAACCGTGTCAGGCAAGTCATTTATGAATTTTAAAAAAAGCTAAAGGCCCAAAATTAGAACCCTGACCAACGCCTGAATTGGTGTAGAAGGAGTCAGATTCTTTGCCAGAGTAGGATACATACTGCTTCCGATCACGGAAATAGCTAGAAAAGAAGTGCAGCAACGATGGAGTAAATCCTATTGCAGCAAACTTCCTAAGTAGGATATCATTATCAACCACATCGAATGCCCTCCGAAAATCAAAATAAACCGTGTCCACTTGACCCCCGGAGTCCACTACACCAGTCGTGTAAGTCAGGAAAGAGAGCAAATTACTGCCAGTAGAATATCCCGCCCTAAACCCATGCTGAGCGCTAGTCAACCTACACTCAATTTGACTTTTAATTAAACGACACATTATCGACTCAAACAACTTGCCAAACACGGACAACACGGCAATTGGTCTAAAATCGCTAACATCAAATACACGCTTAGACTTAGGTACTGGGACTACCTTTGAGATTTTCCACATGTCTGGATAAAATTTTTGTTCAAGACATAAATTAAATAAATGCGTTAACGGTACCAGGAATACCGACCCGCAGTCTTTTACGACATAGGGCGGAATGCCATCCGGGCCAGCTGACTTTTTGGGTTTCAAAGTTCTTAATGCTCCCTCAATATCATTAGATGTTATAGATGATATATGTACATAATGGCTGTCATTAATTCCCATATTCGCTGCCGCCGCCGCCTCAGCATCAAGTTTTGGTGGGTGCTGCGCATACACGGAACAAAAATAATCCGCAAACCTCTGAGCACACTCCTCGTTAGGTATAGGTAAGCCATTATGAGTGACCTTCCTAGCTAAAGTTTTACTATTGCGCATTGATGCAGTATAATTCCAGAAACTAGATGGATTTTTCTTTATCTCTTTTTCCAATCGCAATTTGTAATAGTGGAAGTCATTTTTTATGCCCATTTTAACAAGCGCTCTAAATCGCGAAAAAATATGCCTATCATCTGGAGAATTAGTTTTTTTATATCGCGAATGATAGTACGATTTTGTTTTAATGTTGCGTTTAGTTTCGGCAGAGTACCAGACAGGATAAATATACCGAGGCTGCATCGTACGTCGGTGTCTCCTTGGGACACATTCATCAATCGCGAAATATAACAAGTCATAGAAAAAAAGTACAGCTTCATTAGGATCACTAATGTCCAACAACGGTTCCCAATGTATAAATTCCAAATAAGAATATAACTTAACAAAATCCGCCTTATTGAAATTCCAATCCACCTCATTACTACTGTTACTACACACTTTTAACATGGGACGTTCAATATTATATTTGATCACTATATTGAGAGGTGGGTGATAATTATCAACCGATACTAAATGATCTATTTCTCGTTGAACCGCAACCTGCCCCAATGATTCACTAACCAACACAAGGTCCAACATCGATCCATTAGAATTACAGATGGTACTCACCTGGCAAAGCCCACAGAATGACAATAGATACTCATAGCAATTTTTAACATAAATAGATGCCGAATTTAAATTAAAATCACCGCATATAATAACACTGTCATACTTTGCTCCGACACGCTCCATTGCACTGAACACTTCTAAGTAAGATGCCTCAGGAGCAGACGGAGGGATATACACACACATAGCAATAAATAAAAACTTATTATTGTGATAAACACCGCCACATACCAATTCACAACCGGTTTCGTTGTTCATAGATATTTCTATGAAGCGCAGGTCATATAAGGCTGAGGCCGCAATGACTACGCCACCTCCGCGTTTACCACTACTTCTATCGCAACGAATAATTGTGTAACCTGGAGGGATGATCTCCGCATCATTAATTGCAGGTTGTAGCCATGTCTCAGTGATAAAAAATAATTGCGCGGGGGAGGCTGCAATAGCATTCGAAAACTGACTCAGCTTAGTACGTAGACCTCGCACATTTTGATAGTATAAATGTAACGATCTGCTAGTAGCTTGATTAGCGGGGAGTTGCGGTTGACTCAGGTTGTTTACTGGTGTAATCTCTTTTACGAAACCACTCGTTGAGTTCTGCATTAGGTGGCCAATTAGCTGCAGTCATAAAATAGTCAAATGCACTCTCTGGAACGGTCACTACGAAAGACGCATAGTAATTATGCTTTAATTTAAGCTTTTCTACCTTAATAGGTGCACTGTCTGGCTTCTTCTTGGTCATATATATCTTCACGGCATCTTCCGTCGTATCACTTCTAAGCGACCAGAGATGTATCTGCTTGAATTTTTCCACAGCAGCCAGTTGTTCATCCGCCTCCCCAGTACCACGAACTACCGGCCTCCTTTGCTTCCTGTGTCGCACGGTTACCCAATTCATTTCGCTGTCACCAGTAAGTAAGACCGCGTCCTTTGCTGATGTACTCGGCGCCGCGTCATAAGCAGTAGCGGGGGTCGGGTGCAACGCCGCCGGCGTAAGGTCAGGCGACCCGTAATTGGTCGAGCCCGATGGCGGTGGGGCAGTCGCATTGGCTGCTCGCTGCTTTCGTGTTTGAATTCGTGCTGCTACTGGCGGCGGCGAAGGCTGAGACAACCGTGCTGCCGTTGTAGGAGCCGTTGAGGCAATTTTGATATGTTGCTTACCCTCACATTGAGTTTGTTGGTCAGTCTTTAAGACATCTATTTTCGCCTCCAAAGACCGAACAGTCTCCAATACAGAGTTCAATTTCAACTCAAGTGGCAGAACAATTGTTTGTACCGCCTTAATAACTTGATCCAATATTGTTTTATCCATTTTACTATTTTTTAAATATAAAAAAACACGGAACGTCACTTAAAGACGTCAAATACCGGACGACCGACCCCAACTGACCTTATTTAAAATTATAATCTTATTTTATCTAAAAGTTTGTGAAGTTGTACTGGATAATCTACTGAACCGACTCTGAAAATTCTTTAAGCAATACAAAACATGTAATTTGTGAATGTCATAATCTAACTCGGAAAACCACGCGGGCCAAGCCACAGGACACAGCTAGTCTTTTACATTCTATTAGCTTTCCCCGCGGCTTTGCTCGCGTTAATTTTATGACATAGATCTCGTTTGACAACAAAACAACCCATAGCGCGATTTGGGGCGCCATCCGTTGGCCGATACAGCGCCCTCTATAGTAGAAAAAATATTTTCCCATTGGAACGACATACTTTTACGGGATAAAAAGTAGCGTATGTTGGGCTCTGTACCCCTAATATATCATATCTATGCAAATTTTCATAACGATCGGCTGCTTAGTCAAGCCGTGAAGGAATAACAAATAAACTCACTTTCTCATTTATAAAATTAGGAAGGACATCACAGGCTAAATAAAAAGCCCATGTAGGCGAAGCCACAGGCAACAGCTTAGTATTATTTAAAACTGGTATCGCTCTCGCCTCCGAAATTAAACCGCACCGCGGAAGGGCGAGAGAGCCCTATAAAAACGGGGTTACACTTTCCGGGCACCGTTCAAGGGTCCAGGCAGACTCACCAATAAAACCGGATAAAGCCCGGATACGGTTTACATTCACACCAGTAACGCGTGAATGTCCTTTACGCGAATGTCCCCTTCAATTGGTGGGTTTACCGTAAAGCTACGGATCCATTGGATTCAAAGTCGGTGGCTACAACTTTATAAATAAATATATAGGGACAATTCATACAGATTGAGCTAGCCCCAAAGTAAATTCGAAACTTGTGTTATGGGATACTAACTCAACGATATTATATTTTATTACAAATATATAGATAAACATCCAAGACCCGAGGCCAATCAGAAAAAGTTCGTTTTTCATCATGACCCGACCGGGGATCGAACCCGGGACCTCCTGGGTGGCGGTCTGGCGTGGTAACCATTACGCCACGGAGGTCGTCAAAACTTACAAGTACTTTACAAGTACTCCTAAGGAAATGGCGTTGGATTGGGAATGCGTTGCGCAGATTCAAAATTATTTATTTAATTCATAAAACATGGTTGGCAACGCGTGATTGATACCCCGGTATTGCAAGCGTCTATAGGCTACGGTCATGCTTACCATCAGGCAAGCCGTATGCTTGTTTGCCAACTTTGTGGTATATAAAAAACATGGGTTAGTAACATATGATCTTATAAATTAGTGTTAGGTACAGCATGTTTTCTGAAATTAATATAATTTTATGTGACAACAACATATCCAAAAATGCCTGAAGTGGGGAGTAGACGTGAAAAGAAAACCCGGTAGACCGCGTACTACCTACCTGGCGGCGGCAGCGGCGTTCAGTTGACAGAGAGGCATCAATCAACTGGTATTTGCTGGAGAGATATAGAAGGTGCGGCCTAAGATCGATCAACCAGGGGCCCGATTCTACTAACACAAATGCACCAATGAACTCTCAATGGTGTCTCAATCGTGTCTCAAAAGAATGCCGATAGTGCATCAGGAATAGTTTTTGACATTTGTTATGGACATAAACAATAACATAATGTTTAACTTATTGTTTAAGTCCATAATAAATGTCAAAAACTATTCCTCAAGGCACATCCGCAGTTGCTCAGTACCGTTAGCATATCGGATCTGCCTTGAGGTGCGGTGGGGTGTGGCGCGGCGGGAGGTAACGGCAAACTTGAGGCGAACGGGTAATAGGTACAGATACAAATACGCGAATTGAAATGGGCAATTCCGTCGAACCGAACAGTATACATGCTGACGGCGTCGTGATATCGTGTACTATGTATATTTCTTAATGGATTGACAGCTTAACAAAAGGGTTTTTTTTTCATTATAAACGAGGCTTTGGCTTCGGGTTCGGAATGTGTGATTCGGGTGAAAATATTTGGAAGGCGATATAATGCGAGCCGGCAAAATACTATGTGGAATTTCGCGGTGTTTAAATACATTATGATGCCTGTTATTATTGAGGGTGTCGACAGGAAAGTCGAAAGAAAGATTGCTTTCATTAATATTGCGAATACATTAGATTTTAAGGTTATCTGTGTCCGACAGTTATAATTTAATGTGTCATTAACTTTCAAATGTATTTTAGAAATTGATAGTCTTTTATTTTTAACAAAAGACTGCCAAGTCCGTTACACATTTTCTATAATGACAGTGTTACAATTTCAACCAATAAGCAATGCTCGCAATCGCAATGCAACCAATAGCAATGATTGCAATGATCACGTGGACCAATGGCGACGCAGTAAAAAAAATCGTTTTTCATTTGTTAAAAAAATAGACTGGTTAGATGTTATAATGCAGGCTGTTTTTGTAGGTTTATGTTTGGAACGCTGAAATAACTCTTATTCAATTTGCGGTGTGCGAAAATATGCTAATGACGTGTCATGGCGCAAAATAAGGGTTGTCCAAAGTTGGAAAATTCACTCAAACGCTTTTTGACGACCTCCGTGGCGTAATGGTTACCATGCCAGACCGCCATGCGCCACGGGGGGTATTTAATACAAGTATCTTAATTCTTATCTTGCAATAATCCTAATCTAATTTACGATATCTGTGTAGTGAAACACTATAACGGATTATGGACTAGTTGTAATAATTATTTGTAATCAAAACTCTGTCCTTATATATGTCTGTTTGTGTGCTTTACTAATAAATAAAATAGATATCCTTACTAATATTATAAATGAGAAAGTGAGTTTGTTTGTTTCCGATCATTATGAAAATTTTCATTTGCATATTGTTCGGGGTACAGAGCCCAACATATACTTTTTATCCCGTGAAATGTCGTTCGAATGGGAAAATAATTTTTCTACTATAGAGGGCGCTGTATCGGCCAACAGATGGCGCCACAAGTCGCGCCATGGGTTGTTTTGTTGTCAAACGAGATCTATGTGACGAGATCTTTGACGACCTCCGTGGCGTAATGGTTACCACTCCAGACCGCCACCCAGGAGGTCCCGGTTTAGATCCCCGGTCGGGTCATGATGAAAAACGAACTTTTTCTGATTGGCCTCGGGTCTTGGATGTTCTATATATATGTAGGTATTTGTTATAAAATATAATATCGTTGAGTTAGTATCCCATAACACAAGTTTCGAACTTACTTTGGGGCTAGCTCAATCTGTATGAATTGTCCCTATATATTTATTTATTTATTATTGAAGCCGCGGGGAAAAGCTAGTAATAAATAAATGCTAGATCGCCAGCCCTGAACGTAGTACTGGATCTACATTATTCAATATGCCTCACGTCACTCCAGTCAATGTGAATGGAGTACAGCTTGAATGTGCTTCTAAATATTGCTATCATTCCCTCATATTTCATTGTTCATCGGCGTAATAATTACTTTGCATTTATAAAATGTAAATGGTTTTATAAATAACTAGCTTTTCCCCGCGGCTTCGCTCGCGTTAATTTTATGACACAGATCTCGTTTGACAACATAACAACCCATAGCGCGACTTGTGGCGCCATCTGTTGGCCGATACAACGCCCTCTATAGTAGAAAAAATATTTTCCCATTGGAACGACATACTTTCACGGGATAAAAAGTAGCCTATGTTGGGCTCTGTACCCCTAACAATATGTATGCAAATTTTCATAATGATCGGCTGCTTAGTCAAGCCGTGAAGGAATAACAAACAAACAAACTCACTTTCTCATTTATAATATTAATAGTAAAAAATAATTTATAGTAAGGATTTTCAAAGTTCACAAATTGACACGCTTATAAAATTGCATTTAGCTGGTTTCGTCATAATTCCCAAAGGGATCTTTGAATCAAAATGATCAAATCAAACCGTTTATTCAAAGAAAAGAGTAGGCATTAACTAGCACTTTCTCGACAAAGTGACACGCACCCGATATTTTAGAGAGAGCTATCCAGTGATATCCCACAGCATGGAGTGGGCGCGAAAAAAATCCCACTTTACATTGTAAGAAAGGCTCAAAAAAAAATATTTACAAGATTCTATTCTACCAGTTTGTTAGCATAGTTAATAATTATGTGTGAACATTCCAAATTACAGCTTTCTAGCATTAAGTGTATTTTTTTTTTACAAATAACCTATTAGAGGCTCTTTCGATTCGTTTTTTCTTATTACCACCAGATTAGAAGGCAGATTTTTACTAGAGTCTCGGAACTAGACCATTTGCAGACGGACATGGCCAAACTTTAAGGGATTCTTGTTTATTACGGAACCCTAAAAACGGCTTCTAACTTTTTTTTTATATAAGTACTTCAAGAAATTATAATTTGGAAACGTCATTCTATCATTCATTGTCACGAATGATAAAATAATGTTCATCAGACATTTTCGTCCATTTATCGCATTCACGCTCTGATAAATTTTAAAGCGGCCATTTTGAATCCGGTGAGAGCCAGTGTAATCCAATTGAAAGCGGTTCAAACTGGATATGGAGATAGAAAAATGAAGTTTTTTGAATTAACAAACAATTATTATGCGATATTAAGTTGTTTATATCAATACTAGCTTCCGCCCGCGGCTTCGCCCGCGTGGCCTAGTAACAATTAGCATATCTTTCTTCAGAAACAAATTCCGGTCAGGCACGGCCCGGTACGGTACGGTTCCATCCGGTCCGATCAGGTCCGGTCCGGTCCGGTCGGTCCGGACCTTATAAGGACCCTGCATGCCAAATTTGGAATCTCTAGACCCAGCGGTTCGGGCTGTGCGTCCCCTCGCAACTTCGTTTGCGTATATCTCGCTTTCCCGTGGGAATTTTGAAAAATCCTTTCTTAGTACATCCCTAGACGTCGTAAGGAACCTACATGCCAAATTTGATATACCCTCGCAACTTCGTTTGCTTATATCTCGGTTTCCCGTAGGAATTTTGAAAAATCCTTTCTTAGAATGCCCCTAGACGTCGTATGGAACCTAAAATCCAAATTTGGAATCTCTAGACCCATTGGTTTGGGCTGTGCGTTGATATATAGTTAAGTCAGTCAGTCAGTCAGTCAGTCAGGACTTTGAATTTTATAAGGACCCTACTTGTCAAATTTGGCATCTCTAGACCCAGCGGTTTGGGCTGTGCGTCCCCTCGCAATTTCGTATGCATATAGTTAAGTCAGTCAGTCAGGACTTTGAATTTTATATATATAGATACTAAGAAATATCTATTTTATTTTTCATTTAAATACTTCTGGGTAGGACCTAGCTACTACATTACATACTACTATGAACAGATAGTAAGTAGCTAGGCTCTACCACGATGTAAAGTTTGTGTTTTGTTCTTCAACTTGCGGCACTTCTTCACAACAGACCAATCAAGTCAAAGTACTAGCTGGATTTAAAAAAATTACATGCCATAGTATTTCCTGTAAATTTACTTGCAATTTTTTTTAAAATATAAATTATTTAGTTTTTTAAACGAAACGAAAAAAATATTCCCCCCTACCTACCCCTATCGGTACTCCCTCTACCTCTCCCCTCTTTATCATCATATGATTTATTTAAACTGCCAGTGAATTTTAATGTTTGTTGATTGATGCTGATTTAAATTCTGCGAAAATTGTAAATTGATTGAGGTAAATATTACATCGAAAAGGTATTTTTTTTAAAATTTAATTGCGAATGTCTGTTTGCTCAATCAAATTGCAAAAAAAAAACCGAGCAAGCGTGTGTCGGGGCACGCGCAGTTTCCGTATTTGCTACGCCTTGCTTGCTTACTGATTAGTGTAATGTCATATTCTATGACATTTTGTTTTGTACATTTTCTACAAATTAATTTTAGATGGCAAAACTACAAGAGTTTCTTATTATTTTACTGCGGAACCCTTCCATCACGTATAAAAACATATCATAGATAGATTCATCTATCAAAACGACTTATTAAAAAAGTCCTCAGTACATTTGAATTCAGTCATTACAGTCAGTCGATTTCACAAAATGACAAAGTGTTCATTTGTACTGTGTTTGACAAAAATCATTGACCATCGGGTCATATTTAAAACTGAATTTTTATATGGAATTCTGTTTCTAGTTTTTTTTTTGTAAAGACAGGGAGCTAAAAGGAATTTTGGAGGTCAAATAACATTCAATAGTTACAAAGGGAAAAATTAAACGAAAGTAAGTGCCTACGTTTTCTATACAAAGGAGGATTTTAATGTTCTTTGACGACAGGATTCTCTTTGTTCTGAAACGAGGGATACCGTATTAGTTTCATAAATATATAATTCCTAATAGAATTCCACAAAATATTCATTGTTTGTTGTGTAAACAAAATGTTTTTATATGTAAACAAGGAGCCCTTATGCCGTTTGTCCTTATGCAGTTTAGATCATAGACGCTTAACACTAGAAAGCTGTCATTTAGTATATTTACATTTGACGACCTCCGTGGAGTAATGGTTACCACGCCAGACCGCCACCCAGGAGGTCCCGGGTTCGATCCCCGGTCGGGTCATGATGAAAAACGAACTTTTTCTGATTGGCCTCGGGTCTTGGATGTTTATCTATATATGTATTTGTTATAAAATATCGTTGAGTTAGTAATCCCATAACACAAGTTTCGAACTTACTTTGGGGCTATCTCAATCTGTGTGAATTGTCCCTATATATTTATTTATTTATTATTATACTTACTATTTTATACATGCCTTGTGTCGCATTCTAATATGAACACGCAAGTCAAGCGACGTCGATCCTAGCCAGTGTTTGGATGGGTTTCGTTATCTCGAGCTTCTCCGTGCTTCGGAGGACACGTTAAGGCGCCGGTCCTGGCTGTTATCGGTAGATGACAGTCGTAGTCGTCGGGGTTAATATGATGATTCTAACGATAGCTTAGACACGGACTTAAGACCTTATCCAGAAATGGCGAATTCGCCGCTTGTTTTCGTTATCCATCGTGGAGTTGCAATAATTTCATCCTGAGGTCTAAAGGTGCGTACAGCCCATATAACATAACATGTTATACAACATTGCATAAAAATAAAAAAGTAAAAAATGACAAAAAAGGCCGTAACCGGTTTTCTTTCGCCATTTCTTTTTACCGGTTGCCATTTTGCTTGTGTCCGAAATGGTGGTAGTATATAACGTAGTTTATTTTTTTTATTTAAACAAGTTGTAGTTGACAAGAAAAAGTGCCTGTGAAGGTCTAATTTCTGAAATAAACGATTTCATTTCATTTCATTTCATTTCATTGCTTTATAACATGTTTCAGATAATGTGAACACTGAATGTTATAAAACATGTTATAATAAATTTTTATAACTAGTTATTGATAAGTGCCACAATTGGATAGCACTGAAGAACGACAAACGACAATGGTTATATAACATTGTTATATTGCATTGTTATTCTAATGTGAACAGTATTGTTTTATGTTGCAATGTTGAATAACAAGGTTACATAATGTGGACGTGTTATAAAACACAAGTTATATAATATGTTACATAGTCTGTACGCACCTTAACATACAATGAGCTGAAGGACGAAGTACCATACTCTAGTTTTCCGTCCACTTCGTGAGAGTGACAGCTAGTGAAATAAATTAAAATTTGCTACGATACAAAAAAATACGATTTTTTTTTTTTAAATCATAATTCATTTCATATCAACCCATAATTATCCCACTGCAGGAATACGGGTATCCCTTCAATCGAAGAGGATTAGAGCGTACTCTGCCACGCTGCACCAATGCGAACTGACAGAGGCCTGTGTTTTTAAACCGCCTGAAAGTCCATTCAGCAACAACAGACGGGTTCGACGGCTTGATGTGGGCACGGAGGAACTCCATATTACGAAACCCATCCAAACACTGGCTACTGACGACGTTGCTCAACTTGTGTATTCAGCGACGTCTCCTTTATCATAAAATTAGACCCTTATTTGGATATTATAAAGAATTTTTCAGGTACAGTCAACAAAGGAGTTGACTGACCCCCCTCTGTATATATGATTAAAGATTTCTAAATATTGCGTGAAGGGATTTACTTGAAAATTTGTACGTAAAACCTATGTTGCTGGTGAAGCGTATCCCATTAGCGCTTCACCAGCCTGCACAACATCGTCATGAAAAAAAAAAAAACATAGTACATTATGAATACTATTGATAAATAAAATTTCAAGTAAATCCCTTCACGCAATATTTAGAAATCTTTAATCATAAATAAAGAGGGGGGTCAGTCAACTGCTTTGTTGACTGTACAAAATTTTGAGTATTTCAAAAAGGACTCGGCGCGTCAAAGAATCCCCCGGATGGTGAGGACCTCCAAGGGTAGGTTTCCGCATTAGATAAAACCCCCCGTTTGTACAATTTAAACTGCATGTTGGGTAAGGGTTCATTTTATAATTAGATGCAAATCATAAGCTGTAGCGATTTGATTTTAAACTATGCGTTGAACTGTAAGGATGCTCTGTGGTTTCTGTCTCGGAAAAAAGGAATTGACTTTCCAGTAATTTTATTATCAATATTTTTCTTTTAGTTTCCCGTATTTACCAGTTGTTCTTGATACAAATCTGCCATCTGAACATGGTAGTGAATTCGAAAGAGCTTGTAATAGGTATATTTGATACAGTACTTTTGCACTGCAGTGATAGAATAAAGCAGCAGCTCAGTGCATTATTTGCTCGGGGAACAAATCACTGATTATCAGCCACCACCTTTATCGAGATGACGCGTGCAACAATACAAGTACCTAATGTATTGAAGATAAGCAAGAATAAAATGTGTGTATTTATTCAAAACCTGTATTTATTCATAGTGTAAAACTGTTTGTAGACCTAAATAAACGAAAAAATATTATTTCGCAAGTAGATTCACAGGAAATATTTTTTCACGTAAATTTTTTTTAAATCCTACCAGCACTTTAATCGTTTCAACCGCTCCCTCCTATAACTTGCGCCATACACTTACGACGAGACAGAACAATCCTTTTTACCGTGGCTTGTTTGTCCCGATTAACGCTAGCAAGCATTTCCATGCGACAGAAGTTTAATTTCAACAGACAAGAGACCCATTGTTTTTTTTTATGTTTACAGGTCTAAATGGATGAATGAGTACGGATTTTAGTTGGTGAGTTTTAGATATTATAATAATAATAATAATAAACCCACTCTCCAACATATTGAACTCCACCTCGCATGGTTACCATACTGACGGACCAACTAATGGACAAGTTATCTTAAACCATCTACTTTACATGGATGACATCAAATTGTATGCAGAAAGCGAAGACCAACTGGAGCAATTAACCATCTTGGTAGAGCAATTTACGAAGGATGTAAAAATGGAATTTGGACTGGATAAATGCAGGATTAACTCAATCAAAGCCGGAAAGTATCATCAGGAACACTACATGTTAGAAACTGGAGAATATATACAACCACTGGGTGAGGAGGAAACATATAAATACCTAGGTTACAGACAAGCACGGAACATCCAACAAAAAGACACAAAACAGAAATTGACACAACAATTCCGACACAGACTGAATATAATTTTACGTTCTCAGCTATGTTCTAAAAACACAATAAAAGCAATAAACACTTTTGCTATTCCCGTACTCACCTATTCCTTTGGCATAATAAACTGGACCAAATCAGAACTGAAAAACTTGCAGCGGACAATCAATACAAGCATGACAAAACAGAGGAAGCATCACCCTAGAGCCTGCATTCAAAGACAAACGCTGCCTCGAAAGGAAGGAGGAAGAGGACTTATCGACATCACAAACCTACATAATAGTCAAATTACAAACCTCAGACAATATTTTTTCGGTAAAACAGACTACTCCACACTCCATAAATCTTTAGTACAAAATGATCACAAGTTGACACCTTTAAATTTACATGACAATACACTACAGAAGAACGAAACGATCATAGATAAGAAAACTAAACACGATGAGTGGGCTAGAAAGTCTCTGCATGGAAGACATCACCAAGATTTGTGCCATCAAAATGTGGACAAAGAGGCGTCGAACGCGTGGCTCAATCGAGGTGAACTTTTTCCAGAGACTGAAGGCTTTATGATAGCCATCCAAGATCAGGTTATTGAAACTCGAAACTACCAAAAGTTCATCATGAAAAATACAACAGCAGATGTATGTAGAAAATGTAATAGTTCAGCAGAAACGATACAGCACATTACAGGTGCATGCAAATCCATAGCTCAAACTGATTACAAACACCGACACGACCAAGTAGCTAATATCATACACCAAAGACTTGCACTCCAACATAATTTCATAACATCAACACAGCCTTATTATAAGTACCAACCAGACACTGTATTAGAAGACGACTCAACAAAACTTTATTTTGACAGAGCCATACTCACCGACAGAACAGTCCACTATAACAGACCCGACATAACTATAATAAATAAAACTGATAAAACCGGATTTCTAATAGATATTGCCATTCCAAACACACACAACTTACAGTCCACAATAGCAGAAAAACTCACGAAATACATAGACCTAAAAGACGAAATTATGAGGAAGCTTCAGAAAGTTACTATAGTTCCAATAGTTCTTTCAACCACCGGGGTGATACCTAAACAATTACATCAATCTCTGGAAACCCTAAACATTCCACAACACATTTTCAAAATTGCACAAAAAGCTGTCATTTTAAATACATGCCGTTTAGTTCGAAAATTTTTACAAGTCCATCCCGATTCATCTGCATCACCAACTCACATATAACCCTCATACTACCCCTGACCAGTCTATTAGGACATTAGAGAACCACCCAAAATCCTGGTATATACTTGGCTTAGGCCCGTATGTACATGGCCCTGCTGCGACAACCACAGCGGGCCATGGCGGTCAGAGCGGTGAGGGGATACCGCACCATCTCGGGCGAGGCAGCGTGCGTGTTGGCGGCGAGTCCGCCTTGGGAGCTAGACGCTGTGGTGCTGGCGGCAGCCTACAAGCTAACCGCCGAATTCCGTGTCGGCGGGAACCCATTCCCGGATGGGGTCCTGCGTTGGAGGGAGATTGCCCGGGAGTCCCTCATTCAGGAATGGGCGCTGAGATGTGAGGAAGGGCTGGCGAGGGCCGGCAGACCGAGGCGGCGCACCGTTGGCGCCATCTGTCCGGTCCTGGAAAATTGGATAGGGAGGCGCCACGGTGCGCTTAGTTACCACGTTGTGCAGGTGCTGTCTGGCCACGGGTGTTTCGGCTGGTACCTTCACAACGTGGCTCGGAGAGAGGAAACTCCGGAGTGCCACGAGTGCGGCTGAGTGGAGGACACGGCGCAGCACACACTTGAGGAATGCCCGGCGTGGGCTGCGCCACGCGCCGCGCTCGTGGCAATTGTTGGCGATGACCTCTCGCTCCCGGCTGTTGTCAAACAAATGGTCGAGAGCGAGAGGTCGTGGGATGCGATGGCCTCCTTCTGCGGCGAAATAATGACGCAGAAGGAGGCAGCGGAGCGAGTGAGGGAAGCGGATCCAGCCGCCCCCCCCGCTCCGCCGAAAAAGACCGGGCGGCAGGCGTTTGGCCCATGCCCGGCGACTGCCACCCTAACGGGGGCTTCCGGGCGGCGGGTTGGGGAAACCGCTGCCCATTAGAACGGAAGTCCCCGAGTGTTGCGGCGCGGCGCGCCTAGTCGTGCGCGCGCCGCCAATCGTGCCGTAGCCCAACAAGGGGGTCTTCGGACGACCGCCGGCGGGGCAGCGGTTGTATCATTGTTCCCGCTGCCCCGCCTATCTAGGCGGATGAGGTGGCAGTCAGTCAGGTTTTTAGTCGGTATACCCCAAGTGGTTAGAGGGGGAGCCCGACATACCCCCGCCGCTCCCCAAGTGGCGGGGCATGCAGCAATGCATTTTCCTGACTTAAAACAAAAAAAAAAAAAAAAAAAAGGCCCGTATGTACCAGTAACCCGGTTTAAAAGACCGAGAAAAAAAAAATATAAAAAAATAATAATAATAATAATAATAAATCTTTATTTCAGAAAACATGTTACATTATATATGTTAACATTTTTAGAAAGTTTAATTTTTATATTTATTTTAATATATTGGGTAAAATGAAAACAATGATTAAACTAATAACTAATATTAATGGCAACGCGTTAGTACCGCGTGTAACGCGAGTAACGCGTGAGAGAATGGCAACCCTCGGTATTGTAAGCGTCTATAGACTACGGTGATGCTTACCATCAGGCGGGCCGTATGCTTGTTTGCCACCTTTGTGGCATAAAAGTCATGAACTCTACATGACTTTACTAACTACAATGGTAATGTAATTCTAAACGTTTCTGTAATTCTGAAGGGAATATAAAATATTTTATGTTATTATTTAGAATATGCAGAGCGAGGAAGATTTTGCACAGCTGCGGGTCAAAAAAAATTTTTATTTTTATAAAACCAAAATAATTTATTTTGATTGCGCTAATCTTACGATACTACCACATGAGTATATAAAACCAAATTTTTACTCTTGTCATACTACCAAATTGGTTTTGAAAAACTATATTTTCGAAGTGACATATTTGCCAAAAGAGCTTTTAGAATAGTATTTATAACTTTTAAGCTACTTTAGGTTTAATTGAAACGTATATTGTGTCTCATTCTTGAAGAGAATTAATTGAAAGTAACAGATAAATTTGGTTAAATCATATATTGTTAATTAATAATGGGATATTATTGTAATTAATATTTTATGTATTAATTAATTTTAATAGAAAATATTAAAAATAATAATTATAACCAAAATATAACAATATTATGTTAAAATCAAAATATTGATTCAAATATGTGTACTAAGTAACATATGGAACGCATTGAATTCGCACAAGCGGAGCGGAAAGTGGCGGCAATGACATTAATGTGATTATTTTGTACGTGGTACACACATAAGCGGTAACGTTACATATTGGACTTTATATCATTCTTTAGTTCTATGCCATAAGAGCCAATATTGTACTGCAAGTGTTAAGGCCCCGTCCCCATCACCACGGCGCGGCGCCGCCACGTGTAACGGCACGGTGCCGGGGATTGTGCACCGCGCGCTCGCCGCTCCAATTCTCAGTTCGCAGTCGGTATGCTTGAACGTGGTTATCTGGATATGGATTGCGAAAGAATTATTCTCCTGTTGTTATTAAGACGACGAATGAAAAAAAAAACAGAAATAGAGATTTATGGGTAAATCCATATATTTATACAATATTGACTGACAAATTGCGGCGGCGAGGGGAGCGCGCCCGGCGCACTATCCCCGGCACCATGCTACGGTACGACGACGCCGTGCCGTTGCACGGTGGCGGCGCCCCGCCGTGGTGATGGGGACGGGGCCTTAAACTCGACGTGCACCTGACTGTACAACTTTTAATGTTTCCAAAGGTGGTTAAACGACCTATGAAAAGTGTCAGGAGGCCGCTGGATTTGGGGTGGAAACGTTTGGAGGAACCCTATGTTCAGTGGATTTCTGGTGATGATAATGAATTATGCCCACTGTTTCACTCGTGCTAACCCGTTGTTGTATTCCCGGTTCGTCCGGGATTAAAATTTAAAAAAATAATAAATATTTTCTCATTATCATTTATTATTTAACTAGCTGTTACCCGCGGCTCCGCCCGCGTGGTCAAGCGAAAATGCCAATATGTTCGTTCCCGTGGGAATTAAAAAAAAACGACTTTATCCTTATTATTCCGAATCCTGTTGGAATTTTAAAAAATCCCGTTTATCCTTGTCTACTTTATAAAGGGAAGCTTAATACAAAATCTTGGCGTTCTAGGTTGAGCGCCCACAATAGCACACGTGCAATCCTATTTACCTATCCCATTCCCGTGGGAATTAAAACATCCCGTCTTTATCCTTGTTTACATCATAAAAAAACCTCTATACAAAATCTCTGCTTTCTATGTCGAGCGCCTGCGATAATACACTTACAGTCCTATTACTCCCTTTCCCGTGGGAATTTCGTAAAACCCCATCTTTATCCTTGTCAACATCAAAAAGGGAACTCTATACAAAATTTCAGCTTTCTAGGTTGAACGCCTGCGATAAAACACTTACAGTCCTATTACTCCCTACCCCGTGGGAATTATATAAAACCCCATCTTTGTCCTTGTTAACATCAAAAAGATAACCTCTATACAAAATTTCAGCTTTCTAGGTTGAGCGCCTGAGATAATACACTTACAGCAGTAAAACTCCCTTTCCCGTGGGAATTTTAAAAGTTTCCACTTATAGTTTGCCCTGCGTTGATATGTCAGTCTGTCAGTCAGCTTCTCCTTATGTATATAGATGATATAATCTTTCAGCTAGATTGAGCGTCCCGGGTAATACACGTGCAGTGCCATTATTCCCGTTCCCATGGGAATTTCGTAAAATATAGAAAGAAACCTCCATGAAACATTGGAAACTTCTAGCACTTGCAGTTTCAGAACACGTAATGATTCAGAGATTTACACGTTCAGTCCCATTATTCCCGTTCCTGTGGGAATTTCGGGATAAAAATACCCTATGTGTTACTCCAGATTAAATTCTACACGTGAACCAAATTTCATTATAATCCCCACAGTAGTCAGTGATTTATACGTTCAGTCCCATTATTCCCGTTCCCGTAGGAATTTTGAAAAGAAACATACACTAAATGTTAAGTTGAGCCAATCGCTACATATTAGTGAAAACCGCATCCAAATCGGTTCAGCCGTTTCTGAGATTAGCGTGTACAAACATACATACAAACAGACGGACAATATTTTTCGAAATTCTTGTTCTATTGCTTATTCTTCATCGCCCCAAACATTTTTTTTGGAAATATATTCAATGTACAGACAAACTTTTTTTACACTTTTATTATATTAATTATATTATATTAATAGATATTAATAGATTAATAGATAATAGATTAATAGATTAATAGAAATAATAGAAATAGAAATTAATAGAAATAATAGATAGATAGATAGATAATAGATAATAGATTAATAGATAATAGATAGAAGATAGATAACAAAGAAATACGTGGCAGATTTGTTTTTTTTTAATCCGAAATTTTGTTTGTAGTTTTTTTTTGCAGCGCCTTCTAGTGACACCGTTTCGAGACGTCGATCCTATCGCCTGTGACATGTACCAAACACGAAACATCTGCGTAAATAGAACACTTGCTCCCAACTCGGCATCATTTTGCATAATCATTTTGTACCGGTTACTTGCTTCTGTTTACCTTAAAAATTAAAGATCGTATCTCCTAAACTTTTTCGGTGCTTTTAATTATTTTTTTTGCCTGATAATTGTACTTGGAGATGTTTATACAAATTAATTTAAGACCTACAGTAAATTAAACGTTTTATGATGAGAGAAATGTAATTTAAGATTGTACTTTCTTTTACAAGCAGACAAAAATATATTATTTAAATGCTTTTGTTTTCTGTTATATTAACTAGTAAAGACCGCGCAACTTCGTTTGCGTGTATTAATTTATGCACAGCAGCGCCACCTATATCAGACTTTTGATCAAATCCTACGGGAATCGTGTACTTTTCAGGATACAAAGAGTACCCTATGTGTTAATCCAAGGTATCGGCTACCTACACACCAAATATCATAAATATTGGCCCACCCATTTGAGAGTGAAGGAGTGACAAACATACACATAACTTTTGTCTTTATAATATAAATTGGATTGTAACTTTTATTAGTACTATTCTTTAATTTCTTATTTTTATAAGTATTACATAGTTTTTATAAAAAAATATTTGCTGAGCTGCAGTTTTAAAATAATTGAGTTACTAAAATGTTATGTGTTCAAATAGTGGTGCAGCGTACTTAATTGTCAATACTATATGAAATGAAATGAAATCGTTTATTTCAGAAATTAGACCTTCACAGGCACTTTTTCTTGTCATTTACAACTTGTTTAAATAAAAAAATAAACTACGTTATATACTACCACCATTTCGGACACAAGCAAAATGGCAACCGGTAAAAAGAAATGGCGAAAGAAAACCGGTTACGGCCTTTTTTGTCATTTTGTACTTTTTTTTTCCTTTTTTTTTCACTCATTAGTTACAATGTAGGTATAAGTACATTAAAATTTATAAGAAGAATACGCGGAATGTTATACACAATGGTGTGGAATGAACAAGTCTTAAATCTACAATAAAATAAAATAAAAGTCAGTACTGACAAGAGTGAGCAGACCAGTCCCCCCAGGCAGCAACCGTTCACGAGTTGACGCGAGAGTCAGCCATCGCTGTGCTCAACCATATTAGAGGGAGCTCAGCGACCCGACTCCCGACGCCACCACCAGTTTGGACATATAAGCGAGCATGACATACTCAACCCTATCAGACTTTGTCCCAAATATTTAATCTATGTATTAGTAAAATGTCCATCACACTTCGACGCGTGTACAACATATGTATAGTCTGGAACAAAAAAAAAACAATAAAAAATGTAAAAAATAAAATGGACGCACAATAGTTTACAGCGCACTTGACGCCTGGGGACGCTCTTGTCGAGTGTCTTGTGTCGTTTTACATATTAAAGTCCACGCATTCTTATCATTGATAAATTCGTTAATGGTATAGTAGCCTTTATGCAATAGTGAACGCTTAATGAATGACTTAAATTGGATCAAAGGCAGGTTTAAAATTTCGTATATCTGCACTTCCTAAAGATTGACTGGTAGGTAAATAATTATTTTAGCGTTAAGTCTGCTTTATATAGTATAAGTCTTAATACTAATAACCTTATATAATATATAGTATAAGTCCCGGGTTCGAATCCCGGTCGGGTCATGATGAAAAACTAACTTTTTCCGATTGGCCTCGGTTCTTCGATGTTTATCTATGTATATATGTATTTGTTATAAAATCTAGTATCGTTGAGTTAGTATCCCATAACACAAGTTTCGAACTTACTTTGGGGCTAGCTCAATCTGTGTGATTTGTCCCTATAGATTAAAAAAATATATTTTAAAAAATACGTAACTTTTACTGTTTACTGTATGTATAGCAGTGGCGAAGGGTGAAATTTTACTCAGGGGAAGCCGGATCAAAAAAAAAATATATACAGTGTTATCTTACCACAGGGATGGAGAATTCCGAATACCATATTACCATTACCATACATAAAAGCACTGATAGGTATAATATGGAAAACCAAAACAGTGTTTTAAGTTTACAACTACCTACCTGTGAGCCACGAATACTTTTCGTACAAATTACAATGAAAATGTTTAGTAAAGCCATCTTTCCGTTTATAATCTATTTTCGTAGAAGGAAAAGCACGGGCGCGCTGTATAATGTTTTTTATTTTCAAAACTGTATGTTTGAAAATTATTATCTAATAAAAAGTCTGTGAGACAACAACCCACGTCTAAAATTTATTTATTTATTTATTTATTTATTAAGGATCACCAACATTTGTTTACATTGTTACTTAATTTAAAAATACAAGAACAACAATAAAAATTAATGTAACAAACAGTTACTGGTGAACACAACATGCACCAGTTACAAGAACATACAATATGAAAACAATAATATTATTTAAATGTTCAAATAATGCTGGCCAGATACTTGGCCAGGATATTGCGGGATGCATTAAGCGAGTCAAAATGCACGTCCAAGAGGTCGCCAAATTCGTTAATCACCTTGCAAAGTCTTGGAATCGGAGAATTGGACCCAAGAACAGTTCTACGCAGTGGTGGGCTGAAAGGAGTCAGTCTGCTACGAGGATACTTGAACGGTATTCGAAATCTTTAATTCGAAAATTGCAGCCTTACGAATGTAAACAAAACAGACTAAACCAAAATAAACAATTAACTACTTACAACTGAAACCGATAAATTCTATAACTATAACACAATTCACACCGAGCCCTGTCCAACATTTAACCACGAAGTCACTCTAATCTATTCAAATTTACTAAATTAACAACAAATAAATAAAAAAAAACTAACAACAGTACGAGCGAAAGCACAGGCGAAAGTGAATTGAAAAAATGTCATAATTTTGACAATTACAACGCGACAAAATTATAGTTGTTTTATTATTCAAGCACTAAACACATAATTAACTATATTTTTTACTTCTCAGGTTAATACCTCTGTTTATCTTTGTCGCACTAACGTAATCTGATACATGCCATCCTTGTCGTAACTCGGCGACTACCGGCTTAATATGTTCATATGATCGGCGTGAGAAAGAGACCGCGCTAGGAACAAAATGTACGCGTAAGAAAGAGACAGCCGCTCCTAAAACTGTATGCAGCTACAACTCGGGAATTACCGGCTTTCGACGCACAGGCTAAGCGACGAATAAATAGCAATATCACAATATTGCTATTTATTATTGTATAGGCGTTTGGGTATCATTATTATGTATGAAGCGAAATCATGTAGATAATTCACTATTCTTAAAAGGGAAGCCGACAGGAATCGTGTTATTAGGACCCCATGCCACTGATGTATAGCAAATAAAGCTTATTCTATGTATCTATTGTGTTTAATGAAGTTTAAATAAATAAAAAATAACAAAACAATTACTTACATTATTACGTACAGAATGAAATAATATCTTTTGCCAAAAAATGTGTACATACGAGCACAAAAACTCTACTGCAGACTAGACATCTTAACGAGGTACTCAAGATCAAAATATAGCCCGATTACGCTCCATATCGTCTATTTGGATGCTTTTCACAAGGCCCATTGACATTGTCGGAACAACCGAGAATATTTATTGTAAGCACTTGTGTTATTTTATTGTACCTACCTACTATGTTATTAATATTAGTTTTAGCATGTTTATATTGCACTAGCTGTGCCCGCGACTTTGTTTGCGCATGCATTTCGTGTATGTTTTTTTTTAAATCCATCCGGTAGTTTTTGCTTGAAAGGCGAGCACCAGAGTACCAGACAGGCAGACAAAATTTTTATAAACCATATTTTTGGCTCCTGTTACTTGAATAAGGTAGTTTAGCGCCTAACCGCTCAATGCTAGAAAGCTGTAAGTTTCGTATGTATACAATTTATCCATGCTAACAAAGTAGTAAAACAATTTTTTTTTGGGTTGCCTTGCCTACATGTAAAGTGGGAATGAAGTTCTTTTTTCGCGCCGACCTCATGTAATCTGTTACGGAATTTGCACTGAATTCCCCCCCCCCCCCCCCCTCCTCTATCTATCTATCTCTGTATCTCCGAATGTCTTGTGTTTAGAAATTTGGAAAAAAAAGTGGTAGTAGGCCATACGCTGAACCTTCAATGTAAATTATTACAGTTAAGTAGGCTCTACTAGTTACCCAGTAATAGCCGAAAACTTATAAAATAAAATTTAATTGATAAAAATTTAGAAATGTGATAGAACATTTCGGAAACAAAATGAAGATCAGTAAAAGAAATGGCGAAAGAAAACCGGTATGCGGTAGCCTTTATGTTTTAACATCAATTCTTAATTACATGTTTCATCTTTCTGGTACACTTTGTAATAAGCTTGAATAATTAGACGAAATAAATTAGTTTAATTATGTACCCATAGCACAAGCTTTGATTTATAATTTCGTAACCGAATCCACGCATTTGCAATGTGAATTCGGCTACGAACTTATATACTTTCATTTACATTAATAAATAATAATAAAATATACAGGGACAAATCACACAGATTGAGCTAGCCCCAAAGTAAGTTCGAGACTTGTGTTATGGGATACTAGCTCAACGATACTATATTTTATAACAAATACATATAATAGATAAATATCCAAGATCCAGGCCAATCTGAAAAAGTTCGTTTTTCATCATGACCCGACAAGGATTCGAACCTGGCACCTCCTGGGTGGCGGTCCGGCATGGTAACCATTACTCTACGGAGTTCGTCACATTTCACGTCTTCTTCTTTCTACCCTAATCCCACTTTACGTAGGGTCGGTCACTCGGTATAGCATGTAAGTATTTTCCAATTCGCTATATTATTGTCATCTCGACCGTAACATTCTTCAAATATCATCCTCCACTCAATCCATCTTTTTCTTTGGTCTTCTCCTATTTCTAACACCGTTAATTTTCATGTCCAATACCTTTCTGACGACATTCACTTGTTCCCTTCTCTATACCATCCCAATGTTGTAGATTGGAAAGGTAAATTCTCATAATTTCTACTATTGGTATCTTTCGAACTCCCTTTCACATACATTCCTTATCTTATCTCTTTTAGTCACTCCACACATCCACCTAACGTTTTTTTTATGACAGAGGAAGACAAACGAGCTGTCGGGCCTGATGATAAGCAATCACCGCTGCCCAATGGACATCCGTTACTACAAGATCTTGGATGCGTTGTCCACTGAAAAGGAAGGAAGTTTCATATACATTTCACGTGTTACCCTTGCCCTTAAAATCTCATTAAACGTAATTTTGAACGTATACAAAATGGCTGCCATTAATAACAAAACAAGATGGCCGACATCATGGCGGCCGCGGTAATGGCGCGCGATTTGTCACAACTTTGAGACGTCACAGTTCTTTTTTAATATTTCTTTATGATTTCTCTTTATTTATGATTCTTTATTTGTTATTATTTATCATAGTTATTTAAGCAATTTTTATAAGACCGTACGCCAACGATGCGATTCACAAGTGATTCGAGTAGCATAAGCGTACGCTCGGGCATAGCTTTCAAAGAAAAAATCTGTCATGATTCTTGTAGTCATAGTTACGAGTCATAGGCGGTTGGGATTGCCTACCATCCTGGTGATCCGCATGAGCTTTGGTCCTCCTCTGTTGTAAAAAAAAAACGTGGAATGTTGTAACGTTCACATGCACATTGTTTTAGTGTGCGTAAACGCACGTAAAATGGGTCAAGCACACTAAACCAATATGCATGTGCACGCCTTACAAAATTCAAAGTAAAATAAGATAATTTTAGCTATAAGCACTTCCATTCAACTATGTGTACTAATCCCAAAACAGTGATTGGCGTGTCGCCAAAGTTAAACCAGTAACATCTTGTGGTGTTAAATATTAATATACGTACAGCGCCACAAACTTATCTGTGCCGGTGGCCAAAACTAGAACTAATGAATACGCCTTGAATACCTTGACATTTGAGAGGAATTCGATGGCGTCGCTGTGTGTCGCACTCTATTATGAACACGCAAGTCAAGCAACCTCGACCCTAGCCAGTGTTTGGATGGGTTTCGTTATTTCGAGCTTCCCCGTACTTCGGGCGGCACGTTAAGCCGTCGGTCCCGGCTGTTGTCAATAGATGACAGTCAGAAACCAAGTCGGTGGTCTTCGTGCGACTTGAAAACACCGGTGTCGCCAATCCGCATTAAAGCAGCGTGGTAGAGTACGCTCTTATCACCTTCGATTGAAGGGAGACCCGTATCCCTGCAGTGTTATGGTTATGGGTTGACATGATGACCTTGACAATTACCTTCAATATTATAAATCTATACATCTAATAAAACAGTAGACCCCGATGTCCCAAAGTACAGACTTTGAACATATTTGGCAAAAATGGAGAGGGAACAGTTAGAGAAAGATAATAAAAGCGATTTTTGCTTTTATTTTTATTTATTGTCTGTCTGTCTGTCTGTTTGAACGCGCACATCTTCTAAGTTACTGAACGGAGTTTAATCCTGTTTTCACAGGGAGATAGAGCACGGCTTGGAGCAGAATATAGGCTTTGTTTATTTAAATCGCATGACAGGAAAAGGAGTTATCCTTATCTGAACATTTCACGCGGACGAAGTCGCGGGCAACAGCTCGTTAATAATATACCGGGAATTAACGCGATCATACCTTGATTTTGCCTGACGTTTCGACCAGGTTGCACCGGCCGGTCACAGGCGAACCTTCGATCCCGCCATCAGCACAGATTTATTAATTGTCAAATGGGCGCACTGCCATTTATCTCCATACTGAATCCCAGAACGATCGAACTATCGGCCGATAAAAAAATCACAAGTGGGCGTTGGCTCTTAACTGTCTGAAAATGCTAATTTCTATGGTAGATCTAGCAATAGATATTTTATTCCAAAACTGGTTGTTTCAGTTCAACTATCACCGAAACACCAGAGTCTCCACTCGGGCATTTTTAATTTTATCTCAGTATATTTTAATGAATGTTTATTTTAGATCTAAGTTTTATTAAAAAAAAAAACTGAATGAAAAGTTCCCGATAGCTCAGTAACCCATTTGGGGCGGTGAAATTTTTCTTTCAAAATATCCAAATTCTATTTTACGGAACGCTGACTACTCGTACTCACGGAGAAGCTTGAGATTTTTCAAGTCATCCCGATGCTGACTGGAGTCAAAATCAAAGAAAAAAACATAATTCATAACCTTTTTTAAGGATTAGGTCTTCACCGACGTTTTCTCTTGTCAAAGATTACATATATTACAATTTTTTTTTTTTTTTGTGTAATGAATCCACTCTTTAAACTACTAACCTTCGTGGCGTTTCCACGACCTTCGCGTAATGGTTACCAGGCCAGACCGCCACCCAGGAGGTCATGATGAAAAACGAACTTTTTTTATTATATATGTATTTGTTATAAAATATAATATCGTTGAGTTAGTATCCCACACAAGTTTCGAACTTACTTTGGAGCTAGCTCAATCTGAGTAAATTGTCCCTATATTTTATTTTATTTATTTACTAATCATTTCGGTAAAAAAGCAAAGAAAGAAAGTCAACGTTGCTTATCCTGTAAGATTTATAGACGCGACGCCATCCCAAATTATCAGAATTCTATTTAACGGAATGCAGTCTAGTCTAGACCTTGAGACATCGGCCTTCACCCATAAGTTTTAAATTAGACGCGATGATTAATGTTGAACCAGACTCCGTTTGAATGTGCTGTCAATTAGACCGTGTTTATTTTGGCACGGACAGACAAAACACTGTGAGTTTCATTATGATTTTTTATGTACACTTTTTTATGCCACTAAGGTGGCAAACAAGCATACGGCCTGGATAGTAAGAGAGGGAACGCACGAGCAACTTTGTCTCCCGGCAATTTATTTGTCTATGTCGCCGTCTCCTTGCCGCCATTTGAAAGGTGCGCGCACGAGAGCGACAGCGACACAACTTTTTCTCAGTGTTGCCAACATTTTGCGCATTTTTACGTTTCAAATAAACAATGTTTAACCCTTGCTTTCGCTCATTTTATTTGTATTTATGTTTTTAGACGTTTCTAGCCCTTATTTTGGCAAAATTTGCTCTAATAAAAAAATCTAGCTCTTTTTAGCCCGTCCGACTGCCCTTTTTCAAAAACCAAGGTGGCAACACTGCTTTTTCTATAAAAATTTACGTTATAAGCTGGCAACCCTGGAAATTTATTTTGTCGCCGTGCTCCCGCGGACAAAAAATTCTCCCGGGTGTTGCGTCGCTACGTGCGCGCACTTTCATACTAACCCATAGACTTGATGTAAGAGACAAAAAAGTCGTAGAGACCAAGTTGCTCGTGCGTTCCCTCACTAAGCTGTCACCGTAACATATAGAGGCTTGCAATACTGGGGGTACCACTCGCGCGTTGCCTGTAAAAAGTGGAGCACTGGAGACCTTACTCACCGTAGGAACATATTATAATCTGGATCAACGTTAAGAAAAACCTGGCAAGTATCGGGCACAGTGTAAGGTATTTGCTACACTTTGTTTGCTTGTTATTTCTATGACATTTGTACGCCAAACTACCTCTCTGTGCTACCGATGATTTGTTTTTAATTTCCAAAATCATCAATTTCGCAAATCATTAACGTCGCGCCGGCGCGAAAAAACAATTCTTTCCTACTTTACACGTAGAGGAGGCGACAAAAAATAGATTTTTCAGAATTTGTTCTAACAATTTTTTTAACATAGTACCTACTTACTAAATTACAGCTTTCTGGAAACGTCTATGATCTAAGGCTGGTTTTAGAGTCGCGCCACAGAATAGATAATAGTACTACGTAGTCGCGCTGACCGCACGCTGACTGTCGGCGCTGACAGCCGAAAATGTATGTACCGTAGCGTTTTTGAATAACGCGTAGTCATCAGCGTGGAGGGTTCATACATTTTGCAGTCAGTGCCGATGGTCAGCGTGCGATCAGCGCGACTCTAAAACCAGCTTAACGGACCGACAAACATGGCGAAACAATACAGATCTTTGTTTACTTATATTAAGACTCATTTTATTATTGTCATTCCCCGCGTACGTAATGTTGTATCTAGTTTTAATTTTTATGTTAAAATAATAATAATATAATAATAATCTCTTTATTTCAGATATTTATCCATTTTGTTAGTAACATTTGCACACTTAAACACATACATTATAATACACATACATTTTTCTAATGCAATAATACTAACATAGGTTAGTATTATTGCATTAGAAAAATGTACGATATATTTTTAAATGACAAAATAGGTCGTAACTGGTTTTCCTTCGCCATTTTTTTTTACCAGTGACTACTGGTAAAAGAAATTTTGCTTTCGTTTCCGAAATGGTAGTAGTTTACAAACCATTTATTACTGCACTAGCTTTTCCCCGCGGCTTCGCTCGCGTTTAATTAACATAACAAAACAACCCATAACGCGACTTGTGGCGTCATCTGTTGTCCGGTAATTGCGAATTGCAGCGCCACCTATAGTAGAAAAAACATTTTCCCACTGGAATGACATACTTTCACGGGATAAAAATTATACTATGTTGGGCTCTGTACCCCTGACAATATATGTACGAATTTTCATAATGATCGGCTGATTAGTCAAGCCGTGAAGGAATAACAAACAAACAAACAAACTCACTTTCTCATTTATAATATTAGTTAGGATTAGGATTAGGATGTCCGCTTTGACAAGAGAACGTGTTTGTAAAAAACCTATTCTCTGAATAAAAGTTTTTGAATTATTTCATCTAAACGCACAGAGGCCTATGTTTTACAGAAATCATACATTTTCAAAATATTAAACGGTAATCGCACCGAAAACAAACCTAGGAAGTATGTTATTGTCGCAAACATTTTATCGTATTAATTAATCACTCGACGGTAACATTGTAACTTTAAGCATAATGGATTCATTAATCAGGAATAGCAAATGAGATGATGAGAAGTGCTTGGTGTCGACTCAAGCAGGGAAGTGAATAATGAAAATATAATATGTCATTGTAACCGTCTTATAAATTTTAATCTTACATCAGCGAAACATAAGTTTTGGTAGAACAGAGCCTAGTGGCTATTAACGAGCTGCTACCAGAGTGCTTAGTACGAGTATATTGGTCACATTTGAATCGATAAAAAACGCGTGACTCATATCCAAATTAGCCGGGTTACTCACTTCAAAATGTGAGAAATTAAACCACATAATTTTGTTATGTAACACGCGTCCTATAAATTCGCAACATGATAATTCTCTATTTGGTCGGTTTATTTTACGTTGACATGATCGAATATGACCAAAAAACTCGTGCTAAGCACTCTGTTCATAGTAGTCTATGAACTGGTAGCAGCTCGTAAATACCGGTACAACCCTCTCACAGAATATCGACGTGATATAGCGGTGATATGCCGTTGTGTTTTATATGGTGAGTGAGACAGCCGGGTGTCTAATTACCATCCCTGCTTCGTACTCCCTTTTTCATTTTCCTTGCCCCGTACTTTTTTGTCATTCCTTCATAGGTGTTAAACGCTTCCAAGATCTTGTGGTGGCAGTCCATGGGCGGCGGTGATTGCTTAACTTCAGGAGACCCGCTGGCTCGGTTATCATATATATTTTTTTATACCACAAAGGTGGCAACAAGCATACGGTCGGCCTTATGGTAAGCCGTCACCGTAGCCTATAGACGCTTGCAGTACCAGAGGTATCACTCACGCGTTGCCAACCAACCACCCCAAGTGGAGCTCTGGAGACCTTACTCACCGTAGGAACACAACATGACAGAGACTAATGCTATTTTACGATCTTCTGTAAAGTGGAGATCTTTCCCCAGACGGGCTGCTCCGATTTGAGCGGATTATACGCTGGATTTCATATTTTTTTTAAATATTAAAATCGTTAAAATCCAGTTGATTTATTTTTGGTCTGAGCAAAATAGCGCTTGAGATGATTCAGCTCATAGTAGTAGCTAGGCTCCAACTCATAATAATAGATCTGTCATTAAACTAACACATTCATAAAGCGTAATGGTCCCCAAGACTTGGTCCTTTCTACAAGATTGCATTTGATGTGATAAAATATTCAAAGATCAATTTGTATACCGGTCAGTAATGAGGGTTTGAACGCTCAAAGCCAACAGGGAATTGATTTTAGGCCGAACGGACTAAACAGTTTTGAAATATTTTTTCTAACTTGAAGATCACAAACAAGCTATCATGAAGAACGAATGCACAAAACCTAAAATAAGCTTGAACTCACAACGAATTTAATCAGAAGTAATATTAGACGGGTGTATGAAGTATTGAAGGGGCTTCCTTCCTTAGCAACTACGTAAAAGACAGCTATTTTTAGGGTTCCGTAGTAAACTACAAGGAACCCTTATAGTTTCGTCATGTCCGTCTGTCCGTCTGCGGTCTAGCGCCTAGACGCTTGATGCTAGAAAGCTATAATTTGGTAAGTATACTCATATTAACAATGCTAACAAAGTGGTACAACAAAATTTTGAAAAAAAAAATTTTTTTTGGTTGCCTTTACAGGTAAAGGGGAAATGATTTTTTTCCGCACCGACCCCATGTTGTGGGGTATCGTTAGATAGGTCTCTTGAAAACACTCTTAGCCCAGCTTACCTACTTTACGACCAGGTGACTCTGTGTGATTTATGTACAATTTATTTTATATATTTGTCGCGAAGTTTTGGTGAAAAGACACTTTTGCAAAGGTCTAATGGCAGTATTATCGAAGTCCTTACACTTATATACTACCCCAATACCTTTAATGGGTAATGAAATGGAAATAACGTTAAGATAATTACCCAAAGTTAAAGTAGCATAATTTAAAGTAAATCCTTGCTCTGCTCTTAGGCCGTTGTCCAAACTTCAATTTTTATATTAATCTTCTTAGGACATCTCCAACATGATGTGCAACAGTGACGCACAGAGTCCTGCAACATGGCAACATTAATAAAAATATAATTCTGAAAGTAGATTTACAGGAAATAGTTTTGCACGACAATATTGTTGTCGATAGATGTCAGTTGTCAACCTTCAGGCAGTTTGAAAACACTGCCTCTGCAAATGAGAGAGTGTATGCTCTCATCCGTTTTGATTAAAGAGAAACCCATATCTCAGCAGTGGGATGATTATGGGTTGATATGTTGAACGGTTACTGTCTTGTCTTCCAAGGAGACAAAGCATCAAAACTTTGAACATTTGGACGACGGACTACTTACGTAAGAAACTCCCGTGTTAAACCCCGTACACTTTAATGAGTTTCAACTCAAGAAAAAAGAGAAAGTTAGTAACAGTGATAATTCCGAAGAATTCCCAAAAAAAGTGATCAAAACTAAGGAAAAATGGGAAATAATTGCCAATCAAGCCCCGAACACGTTGGTAACTACAAGCGGAAAACGGGAAAACTTTTCGTAATTTTGTTAGAGAAACCCTCCCAGTTATTATTTTGCTTTAGGGAGTACGTTGACGGATTAAATAGGCACAGAAGGGCAATAGAAAAAGTTTTTTAGCTGGTTAAATAGACAGTTGGCCTTGATATGAAGTTAAATTGTCCCACTCTGTTTTGTAAGAGTTGTGATGATTCAGAGCTTGAATACTCTAATTACTAGAGGCTTCAATTGGACAGTTGGAGAAAGGGCACTTTAAATCAACCAATGAATGAGGCGAGCAACGAGCGAGCCATAAATAACGAGTTTTCTAAATATTACTTGCAGGGCAGGAAACTTGAATTTTTATTGTTCAACTAGTAAAATACTAGATAAACTTCGTTTGCGTATATCTCGCTTTCCCGTGGGAATTTTGAAAAATCCTTTCTTAGTACACCCCTAGACGTCGTAAGAAATTTACATTCCAAATTTGGAATCTCTAGACCAAGCGGTTTGGGTTGTGCGTTGATATATAGAGTAAGTCATTACTTTGAATTTTATTTTTATATATGTAGTATTCATTTTGTACTAATATTATTAGCGTCAAAATCTTTGTTCTTGACCTGATCACCTGTTTCATTGGTTGATCGATGAATGAAGTGACCATTCTGTTAAATAATTCTATGTTCAATCTATGCTATAACTTTGATAAAACAGGATTGCCTGTCACACCTTCTCCTTTTCTAAGATTTAACTTTCCTAAATGAATACATACAAGAAAATTTGTGGGAGCAATGAACTGTAATTGACTGATAAAAAATTTGCAATTACCATATCGTCACACCAAACGAATAAAGCAGTAATAGCACGTTACCAAAAAAAGTTTTTTTTTGCTTTTTTAAAATCTACGGACCTTAATACATCACCTGAATTTTTTTCAGATTTTTTTTACTGCAAATAGTGTAATTAAAAGCGTTTGACGTCTTTTTTCTCCCGAAAAATATATACAAAAGCTTAGGCGAACAAAATAATTATTTTACCTTACGACCCGAGAGAAAGTCATTGATTGGAAGAATAACAGAGTATCATTCTAATACAACTTTATTCGTCCGAAATCCTACGCAAAACTAGTTTGTATTAGATTAAAACTGTTTTATTCTTATGAAATTACAACCATCATTGTAATGTAAGTAATCAAACAATTTTATATTATTTTGATCCAAACTGTAATGTGTTATTAAGTAATCTATAATATAAAAAATTCAAAGTCCTGACTGACTGATTTAACTATATATCAACGCACAGACCAAACCGCTGGGTCTAGAAACTTCAAATTTGGAATGTAGGTTCCTTACGACGTCTAGGGGTGTACTAAGAAACGATTTTTCAAAATTCCCACGGGAAAGCGAAATATACGCAAACGAAGTTGCGAGGGTATATCGACGCACAGTGTAAACCACTGGGTCTGGAGATTCCAAATTTGGCATGTAGGTAGGTTCCTTATAAGGACCGGACCGTCCGGACCAGACCGACCGGACGAGACTGAACCGGACCGTACCGGAATTTGTTTCTGAAGAAAAATATGCTACTTAATTGTTAGTAGACCACGCGGGCGAAGCCGCAGGCACAAGCTAGTCGTGTATGAATTGCTAATGAAATAATTATATTATGATATTACACTAAGGCTCCTAAGGCCAAGTGGATGAGTGCAGTGGCATGGAACAAAGTCAATGAAAGAAAGGCGCTCAAAGAAACTGGCCTGAATACAGACGAGCACCGTGCCTTGTACGCTGAAGCGCATAGAACAGCTCAGAGACTATGTAGGATAGACAGGGATGCCTATATTAATAACATCTGCGGAGACGTAGAGACATGTTCGGAAACAGCCCGCACTAGAGATAATTATGTTCCGTAAAGTCAAGTGCCTTGCAAAAGACTCCAAGCCGAAACACTGGTCTATTCAAAGTGAAGCAGGGATAACTGTTGTCCGATAAGATGGCAGTCCTGGAGAACAGGTGGAGAATATATTGTCAAAATCTATTTTGTGAGAACAACGCGGAGAGGAACTTGTGGGATTATGCCGTTAAGGAACCTGACATCCTTAGACAGGAGATAGAAGAAGCAATCTGCAAACTGAAACCTAAGGCTTGCTAATTGATTCTTTTTTCCCCCATAAGATTCAGCATTTGTGCTGTTATCCCGTCACCTCACCACCGGTGACGGGATAACAGCTCAAATGCTGAATCTTATGGGGGAAAAAAGAATCAATTATGCATTCAATATGCCAAACAGTCTGGCGAACAGGACAATGGTCAGAAGACTGGACTGAGTTGATTGTGGTTCCTCTACACATGAAGGGATCGACACGCAAATGTGAAAACTATCGCACCATTTCATTTATTTCCCACGCCAGTAAAGTCCTCTTGAGAATCCTGAATAGGAAAGTAGAAGCATAAACAACTCAGCAGGTATCCATGGAGCAAGCAGGATTTATCAGAGGTAGGGGCACAAGAGAACAATATTGAACATCAGACAGTTTGATTGAGAAGTGCAGAGAACATAACATCAGCGATGCCCTCTGCTTTATTGACTATGCTAAAGCATTCGATTGCATCAACTGGGGCAAATTGTTCGGTGTTATGAATGATATGGGTATTCCGGATCATCTCACTTTTCTCGTGCAAAATCTGTATTTGACCAGCAAGTCGAAGGTCAGGCTAGAAGACGACTCGTCACACCTTTTTCATCCTGATTGAGGAGTACGTCATTGTTGCATTTTGTCACCGCAACTGTTCAATTTAATCGGTGAACACATAATGAGAAGGGTATTGGACAACTGGGAAGGAGGCATACGCGTAGGAGGCTATTTGCTTAGTAACCTGCGGTTTGCCGACCACTAAAATAGGCTCCTCTGAGGCGGAATTAGCTGAATTCGTGTCCAGAATCAGCAAAATAAGTTATACCGAATATGGCCTACTCATCAACCGGTCAAAAACAAAACTCATGTTCGTGGATAGAGCGGGAATACCACAACGAACGCACAAACTGCACGATCTAGAAGATTGCAAATATGTGACGATGGTGATTGTTGATTGAAAGTTGTCAGGAGAGCCCGAATAGCAAAAACAGCGGTTAACAGTCGCAACACCAAAAAGAAGCTAATGCAGCTAATGAAGGTAGTTTACTTAGTTACATATATATTATATAGTCGATCGTGGTCAAAAAACATGTCCCTTCACTAAAGAAAAAAAAGTTTTGCTTCCCCATACAAAATCGTAATGAGCTAGCTGGTCGGGTCACTCGGGTCCTTGTATGGGGAAAGAAGTTTTTTTGGGAGATTTTGATGGTTGGTCAAATAAGAAAAGTTGTTGTATTTGAGCAATGGAATCATCCCCTAATAGGTCGTAAACATCTTTTGAAATACCCTATAGTATAAGTTATAGTATTACGTAATCATATTTTTAGCCAAAAACTATGTAAGCAATAAAGTTGAGCTTTAATTCATTGACAAATTAGGGACCAAAAGAGTTGTTGATTAAACTTATCGTACTTAAAATATAAGCTTTTCAATAAAAGTATTATATAATAAGGCTTTTCTTCTATTAAAGTGTGAAAAAAATATGTTTTTCTGAAAAATAAGTCATTTATGAGTAATCTATGTTTAGTTTCAGATTTAGCCAGTTTTGGCGGCGTTTTTTTGGTTTTGGGCAAATATATATGTTAAAATAATAATTAGTGATTATAATAATGAAAAAAAAAAAAAAAAAAATGAAAAATCTTTATTTATATCTTTAAATTACAATTACATTGTAGGGATGAGGTCTCCTTTTAAGTTAAAACACTTGTGTTAGGAAACCCCGCTCCTTCTAAGGTAGGTTACAAAATGTAGGGTAAGTATAAGTAGACATGTCGCACTATATACGCACAGTATTGTGGTTAATACAAATATTGTAATAATGAGAAATTATATATAATATAATATAAGAATTTGTACATATATAAAAATATATACCTATTTATATACATACATATTTTACTAAATAATAATAGAATAAATATATACCTAGTTTATATTACTATAATAATATTATGTGGGTCGTTTTAGTGTTAATGGTATAATAATAAAATAAATCACTTTATATCTTGTTTTACTTAATTAATTTAAAAAAAGCTAAAGGTTACCCGACCTTTTGCATTGTTCTGCTGACAAACTTTGAGAGAGTAAAAAGGAGGATAAACATTTATTATAATATTTTGTGATATCATATTTGTACACGAATATCAGCGCATAAGTTTATTACACGGTGTCATTAGGTTTTAAAATACCTTTAAAAACGTCGATTTGAATTTATTACAAACAGCACCTTGCTAACATTTCAGACGAATAAAGCCATTAGTGAAGACACAAAAAAAACAAATTAATAAATTTAGACGAATATAAAAATATTTTAGTTTTTCGTGTTTATTGAAATTATTATTGTATATTTTTCAGTATTATATATGACATATTAAAGCACAATTTTTTCCCTACCCAATGATACCATTTAATTTATAATTGCTCAACTACAAGAGGCGTAAAGACAATTTTAGTGTTTTTGGCGTTCCTGTAAAATTTACTTCTTGCAATAACGGCTTTATTCGTTTGGTGTGGCGATATGCTGTTATTTGTATGTTGAGCATGTAGTAACGAGACTTACTGCGAGACAACTAAATATTACTAATCAGTAAATAATTATGAGAAAGTGAGTTTGTTTGTTTGTTATTCCTTCACGGCTCGACTAATCAACCGATCATTATGAAAATTTATATTTATATTGTCAGAGGTACAGAGCCCAACATGGGCTACTTTTTATCCCGTGAACGTATGTCATTCCAATGGGAAAATATTTTTTCTACTATAGAGGGCGCTATATGGGATGCTATCGGCCAACAGATGGCGGCACAAGTCGCGCTATGGGTTGTTTTGTTGTCAAACGCGATCTTTATCATAAAATTAACGCGAGCGAAGCCGCGGGAAAAAGCTAGTCAGTAAATAAAGCAACTCTACTAAATTTACACAGCGCCATGGGTACCTGGGTCTACCAGACAATTACGAATGTGTTATTGTAAATATATATAGTATATTTCGCCAGACCGCCACCCAGGAGGTCCCGGGTTCGATCCCCGGTCGGGTCATGATGAAAAACGAACTTCTTCTGATTGGCCTCGGGTCTTGGATGTTTGTCTATAATATATGTATTTGTTATAAAATATAGTATCATTGAGTTAGTATCCCATAACACAAGTTTCGAACTTACTTTGGGGCTAGTTCAATCTGTATGAATTTTCCCCATATATCTTTTTTTTATTTTTATTTAGGTATAAATACATATAACTCACTCAGACTCGAGATAAATACAAATACCTTCACATAAATGTTTACCTATACCTTACCATAAATGAATCGAACCCGCACCGATTCCGAAGGTAATATAAACTAACTGCACTACCGGACTATCCGGGATCACCTTGTTCAAATCCCAAAGGAAACTATTTAGTTCCTGATTCAGAATCAAATTAACAATAAATATGGGTAATGTTACCGATACGGGATACCCATTCATCTTAATAAGGTAAGATGGATTAGTATGTTACAAATGGGCTAACGTACATTAAACCTTAATATCGGCTTTACACTAGACCAAGATAGATTTTTTATATACCATTATGGTGGCAAACAAGCATACGGACCGGCTGATGGTAAGCATCACCGTAGCCTATAGACGCTTGCAATACCGTGGATATCAATCGCGCGTTGCCGACCCTGTTAAAAGTGGAGCTCTGGAGACATTACTCACTGAAGGAACACAACATGGCCGAGACCAATGCTATTTGGCTACGATCTTCTGTAAGGTGGAGTCGAGTTACAGTAATTCAAAATGGATTTATACTCAACTTGAAAAGCGGTAGCCTTGTAGAGAATAAACAAGAATATAGTGGTGTTTCCAGGGTCAAAATAATTACATTATATTTAGTCCATATTTTAGATTATAAAAAAAATATTGGACACGTATTTTTTCTTTTTTCGATTAAAGAGCTCCACTTGGGGGGGTTGGGAGGGTTGGCAACGCGTGAGTGATACCCCCGGTATTGCAAACGTCTATAGGCTACGGTGACGGCTTACCATCAGGTCGACCGTATGCCTGTTTGCCACCTGTGTTGTATAAAAAAAAAAAAAAAAAACAATATAACAAAGATACAAAGCATAAAAACTTTGGAGTGGAGCCTTTGACGACACCCCGTGCGAAAAATGCTACACGGCGTGACGTCACACGTAACTTTAATGGGCTATATCTTTGTCATTTTTGGTCTAATTTACAAATGAAAAATGAGTAACCTTTATTTTTGAATAATCTAAAAGACGGACTAATTACATTTTTTACGGCAACTAACCTTATGCTAAAAGTGAATTAAGAATTCGTTTTAAAACAATGTGTGATTGTGATTGTCATTATATAGACGTCGACCCCAGCCAGTGTTCGGATGGGATACGTTATCTCGTGCTTCTCTGTGCTTCGGAGGGCATGCTAAGCAAGCAGTTCCGGCTGTTGGATGATTAGATGTTAAGCCAAGGTGACTTGAAAACACTGACACCAGGGCAAGTCTTCTAAAAACAAATGCACCAATTGAGTGTCGAAAGTGTGTCACTTGAATAGTTTTTGACATTTGGTATTCTCATATTTGTTTAACTCCGAGGCCATTTCATTGACACACTATCGAACTACTATTGATCTCGGTACCTAGTATCTTTTACATACATTTAACTGAAATAGTAGTTCATGGTAAATTTCAACAGGCAACACTGTCGATCATTCCTTTCATATTTCACTGACACTCTATCTATACATATAATAAAACAGTAGACCCCGATATGTCTGTACTTTGAACATATTTGACAAAAATGGAGAGGGAACAGTTAGAGAAAGGTAATAAAAGCAAAACATTTTTTTTTTGTCTGTCTGTTTGAACGCGCACATCTTCTAAGTTACTGAACGGATTTTAATGCTGTTTTTACAGGAAGATAGAGCTCGGCTTGGAGCAGAATATAGGCTTTGTTTCATTTAAATCGCATGACAGGAAAAGGAGTTATCCTTATTTGAACATTTCACGTGGACGAAGTCGCGGGTAACAGCTCGTAGTTAATATATTGACTCTAATTGCGTGTGCTTCCCACGAAAAGACGAAGATTTTATTTATTCTATAGATACGGTGTTCATTTCTGATATAATCATTGCTACAAATCGAAATAACGATATCTCTCCACTTTTAAAGTCAATAACTCCTCGTGTAACTTTGGGGAGGGAAAAAATAATACGATACGTTCCAGGAAGTGAAATGTCAAGTGGGGAAGACAAATCACTGGTGGGGGAGCCGGGTGGATTACGTGTACGGCTATGATGGCAATAGGAATGTTAGGAATATTGATGGCAATAGAAAGGAACGGCAGATGATGATGTTGATAAACTAATATTTAAATAAACATGAAGTACTATCGGCGGTCAGACAGTTCAATAAAACAGACAACACGAAAAAATTAAACACATCCCACCTCAACATTGAAGGACCCCCCCAACCAGTATATGTGTCAGAACTGCTAACTTTTAAAAGCAAAAAACTGTACGCCATGGCTAGAGAGCAAGCTCGAGTACACCAATACAAATATTGCTGGATTGCACAGGGTACAGTATTTTTGCGAAAAGCAGAAGGGTCCCCAGTGGTACGCATTAATGACGAGAACGATTTCGGCCTTATAAAAATATGACTAATTTTTGTTATAATTGCATGCTTAACATTACGATCTAGATGTACTTGGCCTCTTGTGCAAATATCTTATAAAACAGGAATATTTTTTCTAATGTATACTTTTAGCTGTGAATACACAAAAACAAACACTCACATCAACACACACTCATCCAAACATACAGTAATACCTTACACACCTACATCCATCACCACTACAATTTATCAACATACCAGTCTTATGAAACATACTATCTTTTCGACCAAAATTCGCTAAACCAAACGATGATATACTGACGGAAATAGACGACACGAATAACATTCCATGTTCATTCATTGCCACCCCATCCAATACCGCGCACGCCTTACCTAATTATAATCCTAAAAATGCACTAACAGTGATAACAGTAAATATAAGAAGCTATAACAAAAACTGGGATACATTCTTAGCTTTTATAACAGACCTAAGTATTCCTATCGACGTCATAGTTTTGACTGAATGTTGGCTAAGCCCACACTTTATCCCAGATACACTAAATGAGTACAGATCCTTTTATACAAAAAACTATATCAATAAAAATGACGGAGTGGTGGTATTTATAAAGTCAAATATTCCCGTTACGTGCACTGAGCCCAGAATTATGGAAGGAAGTGGTCTTTTACTAAAATTGTGTAATGAATATACCATACTTTGCTCTTACAGGTCCCCTTCATTCAAAAACCCTATTAACTATTTAAACTCTCTTGACACCATTTTAGAATCCAATAAAGCTTTAAACATGATTCTCACCGGTGACATTAATATAAATATTAGTCCAAATTGTAACGAAAATCACTCGAATCATTATTTAGAAATGCTGGCTAGCCATGGACTTTTGCCAGGAATTACTATACCGACAAGAGCTGATAGATGTATAGATCATTTTATGATAAAAACTAATAATAAAGCATGTACATTTGTATACGACGAACTTACAGACCATCGACCTATACTTCTGGTACTATACAAAAATCACATTGTGAAACATGAAGTGCCAACGGTCAAAACAAAAATAAACTATGACAACATACATAGTAAATTGCTAAGCCACGACTGGTCTGAACTATATGATTCCGAGAATATAGATATAGCCTCTAATGTATTAATAACTACTCTTCAAAATATTATACATGAAAACACTTCCCTATCAAAGATCCCTAGAAATAGTAAACCTCTCAAACCCTGGATCACTGTGGGTTTGGTCCGATGTATGCGAAAACGTACAAAACTATATAAGAAAAGTATAAAGCAACCGAATAATGTGGATCTACAACTAGAATATGCTAACTACCGAAATAATTGTAACAAGATTGTAAAGAACGCAAAAAAACTATATTACCAATCTTTACTTTATAAATCTAAAGGAAATACTGGGGAAACATGGAAGGTTATTAAAGAGATTTGCTGTCTAACTAAAGATAAAGTTAAATGTGAGGAACTTTTGTCAATAAAAGATAACCCAGTAAGTTCCTTAACTGAAGTTAACACCTATTTTACATCTGTGGGTAAAAATCTAGCAGATCAAACCCTATCAAAACTAGAAACAACAGCTGAAACGCTAGCAGCTAAAACAAAAACACATAATAATCCTGGTAACTCAATGTCATTTATTCCTACAGATACACTCGAGATAAAAGACATTATCATGAAACTCAAAACTGACTCAGCCCCGGGTTGCGATAAAATTTCAGTGACATTCTTGAAGAAATTTTGTGACTTGCTAAGCGAACCATTAACTTTTCTATGTAATCTTAGTCTTACCACAGGCAAATTTCCCAACCAGTTTAAAATAGCCTCTGTCTGTCCTATTTATAAAGCCGGCGATAAAAGCCAACCTTCAAACTACAGGCCTATATCATTGCTCTCAATCTTCTCAAAGGTCCTTGAAAAATTAGTTAATAAAAGATTGGTTAGCTTTCTGGAATCCTCAAATTTGTTAGCTTCCAATCAGTATGGTTTCAGAAGATATAGATCAACCGAAGATGCTCTCCTTAAGCTAACAACCATAATTAGCTCACACCTAGACAAAGGAGAACGTTGCGCCGGTGTTTTTCTAGACTTCCAGAAAGCTTTTGATACGGTCTCCATTCCAATTTTACTAAAATGTCTGAACGATATAGGTATCAGAGGTATCGTTAACTCCTGGTTCCAGGACTACCTTGCCCATAGACAACAATTCGTAAGAGTTGATAATCATGAAAGTCTCAAGTCAGAATGTTCCTATGGCGTACCACAGGGCAGTACACTGGGACCTAGCCTTTTCTTAATATATATCAACAATCTATGTAGCCAAGATATTCCTGGCGCTGATCTACTGATGTTTGCCGATGATACTGCAATAATTTTTCATGACAAATCGTGGGCTGGAGTAAGGACATTATCGGAGGCTGGTCTAGCTAAAATAACAACTTGGCTAGAGGACCATCTTTTAACGCTTAATACCACAAAATCTAACTACATCTGTTTTTCGAAAACCTCTGCCTCTAGTCCACCAGCGGATTTTGAGATTGTTATTCATACGTTTCCTTGTAATAGAACTATAACCTGTGCAACTACTAATTCGTGTAACTGCTCACAACTTACTAGAGTACATTGGGTGAAATATCTTGGAGTTATAGTTGATGAAAATCTGCGATGGGATCTGCACATTGGTTCTTTATCTGTTAGGGCCAGGAAGCTCATGTATATTTTTAGGAAACTAAGAATCACAGAGGACACTACTCTTCTTATCAACACGTATAAGGCACTGTGTCAGAGTATCCTCACTTACTGTATCACCTCGTGGGGTGGGGCTTCCAAAACTCAATTACTGGTGGTAGAACGAGCTCAAAGAGCAGTACTCAAGGTTCTTCTTGGACTTCCATTTCGCTATCCAACTGAAATGCTATACAAACAGGCAAATGTCCTGTCCGTTAGGAAGCTGTTTATCTTTGTTAGCCTTGCTAGATATCACAGACTCAATGTCCCGTTTATCCCTTTAACCAAAAGACGTATACAACGATATCCAGTTCCCAGAGTAGCAACCCAATTTGCCAACAGATTCTTTGAGTACATTGCTCCATCTTTGTATAACAAATTCCTAATGACTAATAAAAATATTATGACCCTTAAAACCTACTCTTTCAAAAAATCCCTTCTAACATGGCTTAATGGAAAAAGTTATGATGAGACTGAAAAATTGTTAAATATAATACACTAAACCAACACACTCGGATACACAAACACACACACACACTCACACGTCACACGTCACACACACACACACACACACACCACACACACTCCCACATCACATCACACACACACATACACACAAACTCGACCCCGCCCGAATGCACGCACAGCACAGCACAGTTTATACTAAGATATTACGAAAATAGTATGTAAAGTTACATTGAAATATAAAAATAATAAGAAAACATAAATAAATAAAACTTTAGATATAGGTACCTATCTAATTAGAATAAACTAACTCTATTTATTGTAACTTAGTAAGTAACTCTAAGTCCATTGAAGAGCCTGACTCCCATAACACAGGGAAACCTAAAGTGGGAGCCAGTACAACAATAATTTGTAACAAACTTACTAAATAAAATATTTTTCATTTTTTCATTTTTCAAATTGCTTTTTTTAAATTATTTTTTGTACTTTTAATGTTTTTTTTTTAATGTCATACAGCAGACAAACAAGCAAGCGGGCCACCTGATGGAAAGCGGTCCCCGCAGCCTATGGACATCAGTAACACCAGGGGCGCTACCAATGCGTTGTCTACCAAGGAAGTTGGAGGAAAGGAAGGAGGAAGGGAAGGGAAAGAAGGAGGGGGAAAGAGGGTATAGGGAAGGAGTTGGGCTTCCGGATCTCTCACTCACCGAATGAAACGCATTGCTGCTTCACGTCGATATTCTGTGAGAGGGTGGTACTTCCCCGGTTGAGCTAGCCCATTTCGTAATAATAATAATAATAAATTTTGTATTCTTTTCAATATGGTACTGTATGTATTTAAAACATTGAAAGAGAAGAGAAAAAAATGGAATGACAAATAAGGCCATATCCTGGTTTCTCTCGCCATTTCTTTCCCTAGTGGTCATTTTGCTTTGTTTCCGAAATGGTGATAGTTTATAGAGTAGCTTATTTTAATACAGATAATCACTGTAAGCGACGTGTCTAAGCCGCGAGGGCCTTCAGAATAAAGTTTTTATTTTTTTATTTTTTTTATTTATACTAGACCACATGAGTAAATAAATTTCCGTGGTTTTATTTACTCATGTGACTAGACGCCAACACGGCTAAGTCGAACAAAGATCTAAACTCAAACTACTTATTACTCAGTGCATAACGACAATCGATTTTCAATTGTTTTATAAATTTTCAGCTCAAATTTTGGGCGCGCACTATAAACCTCTGTGATGTATCATTATGAACACCAGCCCAGGGTATTATCGTAACAAATACAATCTCATGAGGATTTCAGGGATCATACAAAATAGGAATTGACCGAGCTAGTGCGTGCTTTTGAGATGAGATTGATACTCTTCGCCTGGCAACTAAGACCTGCGAGGCACAAGTGTCTCGACTACCGAGTAGCATACGCGTATCCTACGATCATTATCCCACGACACTACCCAAATGAAGCGACTCGACTGCTCATCTCCTTGTAATCGCACACGACTCTATCTACATACGACAATTTTTTATATATATATATATATTTCAATTGCACTGTCACACCTATTCTCGTAAAAAAACAGTGTCAATCTCGATTCAAACTCACACGCAGCCCCGTTCGTAGACCATTTTCAAGATGAGAAGAACTGTCATTCAATCACCATATTCGTCACGGGTGAGGTCTCAAGGACCCCAAACACAGTCCCTTACTTATTTATTCATCGAACAGTCTGGAAAAGGGTCAGTTCTACATTTAAGTGCAAGTCAGGTTGATGGGGCTGACTGGATTTTTTTATGTCATACAGCGTGAGGACCTCAAATTCAAATTTCATTTAGTCACCGTGTGACGCACTAAAACGAACACGCAAGTTAAGCAACGTCAACCCTAGCCAGCTTTTGGATGGGTTTTGTTTGAAGGACGGCAATTGTTTATTTATTTATTAAGTTACATATAGATTTACAGTTATGACCAAGCCATCTGTCTCGAGCTTACGTACTTCGGAGGGTGCGGTAAGCTGACTGTCGCGGTCGATGTTTTTTTTTTTTTTACAATGTTGTGCAAGCTAGTGAAGCGCTAACGGGATACGCTTCACCAGCAACATTGGTTTTACGTGGGCGAGGTGTCAACCCGCCGCACAACCCCCGAAATGCTGGAGGACCACACCCGTCGTTGGTCAGCGAGTCCATCGGACTTAGCCTTTTAGTGTAGCTAGGCTGTACTACCGACCATTCCCCTATCCGCCACCGCGGTCGATGTTATCGATGAATGATATTCGTAAAGCCAAGTCGGTGGCCTTTAGACGCTTGAAAAAACACTGGCCTCAGTCAATTGGCATTGGAGCAGCGTGGCAGAATACGCTCTTAACCCTACGGTTGTTCCCCGCGCTGGCCCTCACAGCGTAGGGGAGCGTCCCCAAGGTGGCGGATAGGGAAATGGTCGGTAGTACAGCCTAGCTACACTAACCGGCTAAGTCCGATGGACTCGCTGACCAACGACGGGTGTGGTCCTCCAGCATTTCGTGGGTTGTGCGGCGGGTTGACACCTCGCCCACGTAAAACCAATGTTGCTGGTGAAGCGTATCCCGTTAGCGCTTCACTAGCTTGCACAACATTGTCACTAAAAAAAAAAACCCTACGGTTGAAGGGAGACACGTATCCTTGCAGAAGAAAGATTTTGTATTATTTGCTTACAATTTCCCATGGGAAAAGGATCAATGGGATTGCGTATGATAATACAGATCTTTTATAAAGTTTTTAGTCTGCCGGACGCAAGTGTGTACACGAAGGCAGGCGGTTATAGACCCCTTTCTCTGCGCAGCTTCAATGAATAAATGAGTGGGCAACGGCTGGAGGTCCTTCGGAGTGAGGGCTTTGGACTTTTCGATTATGTTGATCGCGATCAACAATAATAACTCAGAACTATTATAATTATGGTGGACGCTACCCGCTTGGCCCGCGAAATTCATATATTCTTACGTTTTAAAAAAATTTCTTCTCAATCTTCTATTTTTATTTTAGGGATCACGTTAGGGATTCACACAGATTGAACTAGCCCCAAAGTAAGTTCGAAACTTGTGTTATGGGATACTAACTCAACGATATTATATTTTATAACAAATACATAATAATATATAGATAAACATCCAAGACCCGAGGCCAATCAGAAAAAGTTCGTTTTTCATCATGACCCGACCGGGGATGGAACCCGGGACCTCCTGGGTGGCGGTCTGGCGTGGTAACCATTACGCCACGGAGGTCGTTCAAATTTTATCTCTTACTAGCTGTGCACGCGACTTCGTTCGCGTGGTTCTCGAATACTCGTGATATGAATAATTTTCCTCGTTTTTGCAACATTTTTCACTAATGCTCCGCTCCTATTGGTCGCAGCGTATGTTATATAGCCTAAAGCTCGACAAATGGACTATCCAAATCAAAAAGAATTTTCAATTCGAACGATGGCTGACTCTTGCGTCAACTCGTGAACGGGTGCTGCCTGGGGGGACTGGTCTGCTCACTCTTGTCAGTACTGACTTTTTTTATTTTATTGTAGATTTAAGACTTGTTAATTCCACACCATTGTGTATAACATTCCGCGTATTCTTCTTATAAATTTTAATGTACTTATACCTACATTATAACTAATGAGAAAAAAAAAAGAACAAAATGACAAAAAAGGCCGTAACCGGTTTTCTTTCGCCATTTCTTTTTACCGGTTGCCATTTTGCTTGTGTCCGAAATGGTGGTAGTATATTACGTAGTTTATTTTCTTTATTTAAACAAGTTGTAAATGACTAGAAAAAGTGCCTATGAAGGTCTAATTTCTGAAATAAACGATTTCATTTCATTTAATTTTGAACCAGTAGTTCCTAAGGCGTTCAAACAAACAAACAAACTCTTCAGCTTTATAATATTAAGTATAGATAAACTTACATTCTTATGAATTTTGTATAGTCGTGTAGTATGCAATGTAAATGAATTTATTGCCTCACTGACTAACAGTATTAAATTTGTTGTTCAATGAAATTTTATGACGATCAAAACACGGCACCTGTTACATTTATATGTTTTAATTGTATAATAAAATTCACCATTCGATATTAATGTTTCATTTAAATGCAGTTTTGGTGTCAAATAATGTTTTATTCATTTAACAAGCTTACCATGCACTATTGTGTATACCATGATACTGCAAACTTGATCAAATTAGCAGAATCGGAAATTCAATTAAAATATTTGCATCAAGACTTGTTACGTATAGCATAAAGGTTCCATAACTCAAAACGAAAAACAGAACCCTTATAAACCCTTTCGGACAACGAAATGAGTCTGTCTGTCTGACACTTGACAGGCTCTTTACGCTCTCGACCTTTCGCTCCCAGCTGTCATTAAATCGATGGTCGAGAGCGAAAGGTCGTGGGAAGCGGTGGTCTCCTTCTGCAGCGAAGTCATGACGCAGAAGGAGGCCGCGGAGCGGGTGAGGGAAAGAGATCCTGCCGCCTCCCCGCTTCGCCGTAAAAGACCGGGCGGAAGGCGCTTGGCACACGCCCGGCGTCTGCCACCCTAACGGAGGCTTCCGGGCGACGGTTAGGGGAAACCGCCGCCCATTGGAACGGAAGTCCCCGAGTGGAGCAGCGTGCCTATTCGCGCACGCTGCTGTAGAGCCGTGCCCAAATAAGATGGGTCCACGGACACCCGCCGGCGGGGTTGCGGAAGTATCACCAGTGCCCGCGACCCCGCCACGTGAAGGCGGAGAAGGTGGCAGACAGTCAGGTTTTTAGTCGGTATCCCTCATTGGTTTAGAGAGGCGAGCCCGACAGACCCCCGTCGCTTCCCCCAAGTGGCGGGACATGCAGTAATGCATTTTCCTGACTTTAAACAAAAAAAAAAAAAAAAAGGCTCTTTACGCTCTGCCTACCTTCACGGTAAACATAAGCTTGATAATAAAAAGGTAATTTATGGAGCTCCGTCTTAGCTATAAATCAGCTTTTTTAATACAATGTCTCGAGCTAAAATAACATTTTTGCGATGAGCCACGCTGGAAACTATCGAAGTTTTAAACTTCCTGAGGAGGCACTTACTTGAAATTGAAGATGGCTACTTTTTTTTTTTTATTTTTTTATAAAAAATTTGAGTGCGTTTGACCACAATCCTGCCTGGTGTTAAGCAGTGATGAGGTCTAGGGTGGTACACGCAAACTCAAAAAATGCCTGTTCACTCTTGCCTTGAAAATCCCTAAATTGTACGAATCGGGAAACATAGACGCGGGGAGGGAGTTCCATACCTTGGCGGTTCGCATTATAAAAGTGGAGGCAAATCGACAGGTGCGGTGAGCAGGAATATCGACCACATACGGATGGAATCGCTCCCCACGCCGTGTCGTCCGATTTCGAAATGGTGCAGGGGGAATTAAATGATGTAATTCCTGAGCACACTCCCCGAAGTGTAGCCTGTAGAAAACACACAAACTCGCTATCAGTCGGCGGTGTTCGAGGCTCTGAAGTCTGGTCGAAAGTGTGTCCTCACCAATGAGTCTCCTGGCACGCCTGTCGATAGCTTCCAAGGCCTCGAGCTGATAACGGGCAGATCCATCCCACAAATGGGAGCAGTACTCCATACATGAACGGACTTGGGCTGTATAAAGATTCAGCAACTGACACAAGGTAAAATATCGTTGAACCTTGGAGAGGATACCCAGTTTTTTGGAAGCAGTCTTAGCCCTGGTCTCGATATAGCTACGAGAGGTCGATACCAAGAAGCTCGAGATTGTCGGTCACAGGAACACTTTTATGATTGGTGCAAGTAAAAAGTGAAATATACATCATTACAAAATTATTTATTAATGTCTTTTCATATGTTTTTAGGTCACATTCAGACACGAACGTTTACAAGTCGACCAAATTAAAAAAAGTTTGATATGATGTGAATTTACCAGACGCGTGTTACATATTCAAATTAGCCGGGTTGCTCACTTCAAAATGTGAGAAATTAAGTCACATAATTTTGATATGTAACACGCGTCTTATAAATTCGCTACATGAGATTTCTTCTCTAATTGGTCGGTTTGTTCACGTCGACATGATCATAGAATAAGTAATTATCCGAGGTAGAATAACTCTCCGCCCCGCACCGAATCGCGTTACATTACCTCTGGCGGGTATCGAGGTGGGTGCAGTCACAAAGGCGTGCAGTCGCAAATGTGTATACGTGTGCGCGTGTACAGACAACATTGGCCTATGTATGTAGTAGAAATAGGTAATTATTTCACACGCGTTGTATGTATTGTTGGGGTTGTGACATGATCGAACGTGAACAAACAACTCGCACACACAACACTAAGCTTACATAAAAATCACATTAAAAATAAGATATATAAATAAATAAATATATAAATATATAGGGACAATTCATACAGATTGAGCTAGCCCCAAAGTAAGTTCGAAACTTGTGTTATGGGATATTAACTCAACGATCAGAGGCGGATTAAATGTCGAGAGCGCCCTAGGCAAGCACCGCATGGGCGCCCCTAGCGGCCATATTACAAAATTTTTACTAAATACCACGGGTAATAGTAAACATAGATGACTGTATTTTAACTGTCTCATTGCATAGCTGGAAGTTTTATATACCTACACTACATAAATAAAATAAAAATTCTTGGACGAATCACAAAACGCCATCAAGTCCCAAACAAAGCAACTAAGCTGTTATGCGTACTAGATTGCTGATAAATACATATAAATACTTTTTTTTGTAAATGAATACTTATTAAACTTGGAATCACCCAGACCAAGACAAACAGACATGTTCATGCACACAAATCTTTGCCTTGCGCAGGATTCGAACCCGCGGCCCTCGAGATAAAATGACCATTGTTAGCCACTCGACCACCGGGTCTGTCAAACTTGTCACTTTATATTAAAGACGAGGCTGTTTCTATCACTCCAAGATAATAGTAACGAACATGGAAATCCATCTCATCATCATCATCTCAGCCACAATTTGTCCACTGCTGGACATAGGCCTCCCCCAAACGTTTCCAGTGCGACCTGCTGGCCTGCTTCCTGCGACTTGCCTTAGGTCATCTGACCACCATAGGCGGCCGTCCTACGCTGCGCTTCCTGATACGTGGTCGCCATTCCAGAACCCTTTTGCCCAATCGGACATCGGTTCTGCGCACTATATGCCCTGCCCACTGCCACTTCAGCTTGCTGATGCGTTTGGCTATGTCGGTTACTTTGGTTCTGCTACGGATCTCCTCATTTTTTATTCGATCTCGTAAAGAAACCACAAGCATAGCTCATTCCATGGTTCGCTGAGTGACCGTTAGCCTTCTTATGAAGCCTATAGTGAGCGACCACGTCTCGGATCCATACGTCATCACTGACAACACACATTGCTCGAAGGTTCTTCGTTTCGTTCGAATTTTGGACGAGAAGATATGCCGTAATTTCCCGAAAGCTGCCCGAGTCGGATTCGTCGATTGACCTCTTTCTCGAAGTTAGACCTACCTAATTGGATGGTTTGTCCAAGGTACTCGACAACAACTTCGAGGATCGAGCTTCCAACTGAGACCGAGGCGGGTGTGACATGGACATTCGACATGATTTTCGTCTTGTCCATGTTCATTTTTTGACCCCATATCAAAGTCCTTGCAACACGATATTCGCTCCTTCAATGCTAAATGCATCAAGGAGTCGATTGAGCGAAATAAAGGTTCAAAAGTGTTCGCAAGAGACATTATTGGGCAGAGCCGGCTGACTAAACTTAAGACGAAGGATCAACGAAGGAAGGTCAACGACGCCAGAGGTGTTCAAGGAAGTCGAGGTTCGACGGGCAGCTTTATGATGCCTCAGTCACCAAACCCGTCAACAGCAGAACTGCGAGGGACGCTAACCCAACATTACACCGAAGACATCCCGGACATCAGCTTGTACGAGATTAGGATGGCTCTTAAACAGCTTTAGAACAACAAGGCGCCGGGCGTGGACGGAATCACTGCAGAGCTTCTGACAGCGAGTGGTACACCGGTACTTAAAGTCCTGCAGAAGCTCGTAAATTCCGTGTTGTTCGAGGTCAAAAAGCCTGAGGCGTGGAACAGAAGCGTGGTGGTTCTGTTCTTTAAAAAGGGCGATAAAACCCTCTTGAAGAACTAAAGACCTATCTCGCTTCTGAGCCACGTCTACAAGCTGTTCTCAAGGGTCAACACGAATCGTCTCGCTCGCAAGTTGTATCGAAGTGTTGACGTGCTTATACAAAAATCCCACCATGTCAGTTCGAGTACAGGAACAGAACACGATGGCAATCTCATTACACAGAGGCGTGAGACAGGGAGATGTCATATCTCTGAAACTGTTCACGCACGACCGCTCTGGAAGATGCCTTAAAGCTTTTGGACTGGAAAGGATTCGGCATCAACGTCAAGTATAGCACTCACCTTCGATTTGCCGACGACATCGTGATCATGGCGGATAGCCGCTGGAGGACTTAGCACCATGCTCGAAGGCCTCAATCGAGTTTCCCAACAGGTGGAAATCCATTAAATTTTATGTATTTTTTTTCTAAAATCTTAAATTTTTGTAATTCCACGCGCCCGCGCGCCCCTTTGTTACCTCGCGCCCCTAGGCACGTGCCTAGTTTGCCTTAAGGATAATCCGCCACTGTCAACGATATTATATTTTATAACAAATACATATATAGATAAACATCCAAGACCCGAGGCCAATCAGAAAAAGTTAGTTTTTCATCATGACCCGACCGGGAACCCGGGACCTCCTGGGTGGCGGTCTGGCGTGGTAACCATTACGCCACGGAGGTCGTCAACTGTATAAGGGTATTGTACAGCTGTAATTCTTACATTAACTTCATAAGAGTTTCACAAAGACTCGACTCGAACAAGTTAAAGTATATTAACGATATAAAGTACGTAGCATTGCGTAAATATTAACGAACAAGTTGAAACAAGGTATTCAAAGTTACGTTATAGAACCTGAACACTTTTGTGTTGAAATTCAAATTACTTTTGTGACAACCATCAAAATCCAGGGGACTGGGTTCACTCTATTTTTTTAAACCTACTACTTGAAGTGTGTGGTTGAGTCAAAGATCACATATCCCAAAATATGTTTATTGTCTTCATTACAGCGACAGAATGTTCGATTAAAACTAATTAATTAATTGCTCACGCTTCATTTCATGCTACACGTGCCGGTGGTCCAATTAATGAGTTATGTGTTTTGCAATGCGTTTCCAAAGAGTTTAAAGTTTAATATATACAACTCCACTGCGACTACAACAAAGTGGCAAGCATACGGCCCGGGGCCGATTCACGTAACAAAAACCGATTCTATTTCGATTCAAACACACTGGCTGTCCCGTTCAATTCCTATTTTGTATGAGCGAGACAGCGATAGAACTTGAATCGCAATAGAATCGGTTTTTGTTACGAGGATAGAGTCTGATCGTACGCACCCACCGTAGTTAGTAGTGTAGTACGTTAGGTACCATAGGGCGTCTCCCCAACCAAACCGAGTTCGATTGGGACAAACATTTTATAAGATGGCATTTGAAAATGAAAATCTTTATTCAGAGACTGGGCCCTCTCACGCCGAAGTGTACGAATAATATCGATTTGTATAAATAAATCGACTTTAAATACTATCAACAAGTCAGAATTAAATAAAATAAAAAAAATGTGTTTGTCTCGAGTCAGGATGTTTTATCTTTACAGAATATATAAATGAAGTCGCATCCGCTTTCTGTTCGCTAGAACTTTTAAACTACTTATCGGAATTCAATACAGTTTTTAGGAAGGTCCGTACTTCATACTCATACTAATATTATAAATGAGAAAGTTTTTTTTTGTCATACAGCAGACAAACAAGCTAGCGGGCCACCTGATGGAAAGCGGTCACCGCCGCCTATGGACATCAGTAACACCAGGGGCGCTACCAATGCATTGTCCACCAAGGCGGTTGGATGAAAGGAAGGAGGAAACGAAGGGAAAGAAGACGGGGGAAAGAGGGGATAGGGAAGGAGTTGGGCTTCGGGATCTCTCACTCACCGAACGAAATGCATTGCTGCTTCACGTCGATATTCTGTGAGAGGGTGGTACTTCCCCGGTCGAGCAAGCCTATTTCATAATAATTGCTCTACCACTCTAGAGTGAGTTTGTTTGTTTGTTATTCCTTCACGGGTTGACTAATCAGCCGATCATTATGATAGTTTGTATATATTTTCTCAGGGGTACAGAGCCCAACATAGGCTTCTTTTTATCCCGTGAAAGTATGTCATGCCAATGGGAAAATATTTTTTCTACTCTAAATGGCGCTGTATGGGATGTTATCGGCCAACAGATGGCGCCACAAGTCGCGCTATGGGTTGTTTTGTCGTCAAACTAGTTGTAGTCACGAGATCTATGTCATAAAATTAACGCGATCGAAGCCGCGGAAAAGAAGCAAAGATTTTCCGAATTTTCCACATTTTTCAGATCAACGTAAAACGTCATTAAATTATGGACACTGTCCCCAGTACTTTTAATTATTTTACCAAACCAAATGATTTTCTGTAGGTTCGTCTGCACGTCCATTTAATTCTGTAAAGTTTTCGATGTTGTTCATTTGCGGTTTGTGATAATAGTAATTGTTTTATGACAAATATGGAGTAAACAAATTGTAAGCTGTAAGGTTTGACGTGAAGTGTCCTCAAAAATTTTTAGATATTGATTTCATAATAAATATAACCTATTTTTTATTAACTGAAATAATGTCTTTATTATAAAGTAGGTAATTGGTTATAAAAAAAATATCACAACTTATTAAACACTTAAAGAAATGCAATAGGGTATTTCTTGGCATGCATTGCAAACCCCATTTCAAAAACTGTTATATGTCTTTACATAATTAGGAAGTGACAAGACCAAACAGTAGTGTAGTTATAATCCAGAGAGGAATTACTTGGATTATAGGTATTCTCCTATAAGTGGATTCTGAAGTGAAAATCTATCTTCCCTCCACTATATCTACTGAAACATATCTCCCATAGACCCCAGGGGGCAGTCATTAATTTCAACAGACGTCAAACGCACTCCTGATGAATGCTATTTCAATATGATCTTTGACTTTAGACAATTATTTTCGTAGTTTGACTTTAGACAAGAAACTATATCACGTAACATAGGTAATATTGTCCATACATATTAATACAATAAAATGATTTGCTTGTTGATTCGAGATCGCCGCCTTGTCAACGAAGGTCGTCAAGATGGCGACCTCGGATCCTCACCGTACCACGTTGCCCTTTTAAAGTGTACTTTTTTGTTAAAAAGTGTTCATTTAAAATACTCGACATTAGCGAAATTGTCTATGTGTCGTTGAGACACGACAGAAACGCCATTAATTAAGGAAGAAGAAGATTTGCTTGTTTGTTTGCATTGAATAGGCTCCAAAACTACTGGATTTATAAAAAAACATCGTGCCGAGGTGTAAGACACTTAGCTTGCTTGCAGATGTCATATGATAAAAAAAACGATAATAAAATTAATGTTTCGTCGGCTATTACTTAGTATCTAGTGGAGCCAAATTTAGAGCCTACTTAACCGTTTACTTTGTGAATTCACTTTATGGACTACCACAGTTTCGAAGATAGATAGATAGATAGGGAGGGAAGAGAAAATCGTAACCGTATCTAAAAAAATATCATAATTTTTTTATTAAGCGACTTCAAAAAAGGAGAAGGTTCTATGTTTCATTGTATGTTTTTTTAAATTCTTGACAGTTCTTTATTGACAAATAAGTTTACTTATCACTAGCGAAAACGCCATAAAATACTTCTGTTGATAAACGATACCTAATGTATTGTATCCATAATATTAAACCAATAACAGCCATATTTGTGGAAATATTGCCAACAAATATGACTTTAGATGGCGAAGATATCCCAGCTCATAATACTATAACAATAAACGTAATATATATCATACAACCAGCGAATATATACATTGGCTTTTATTTTTCCGTCATAAATGACATAGACAACTTATTTATAATGGACTGTGTATGGGTTTATATGCAGCCATATGAGACAAGCATAGGTACTGCAATTTCAAGTGACAAACGGTTTATGTGGAAACTAGTAAATCCCTCGCAACTTCGTTTGCGTATATCTCGCGTTCCCGTGGGAATTTTGAAAAATCCTTTCTTAGTGCTCCCCTACGTTATAAAAGGAACCCCTGTGCAAAATTTCAAGTTTTTCCCTTATAGTTTAGGCCCTGCGTTGATAGTCAGTCAGTCAGTCAGCTTCTCCTTTTATATATATAGATTATTTGTGTTTCTCTTGAGTCTGGGTGTTTTATTTTTAGCAATATTTTGAACTACCTACTGCCTGCGGTGTTACCCGCGTTTAATTTTATGCACAGCAGCGCCATCTATCGCATACTTTTCGGGATAAAAAGTACCCTATGTGTTAATCCAAGGTTCTAGCTACTTACATACCAAATATCATAAAAATTTACCCAGCCATTTTGACCGTGAAGGAGTAACAAGCTTACTCACAAACTTTCTCCATTATATTAGTAGGATAAGATTAACTTTGTTACCTTTTCATCGTTGAAAAGGTCTCATATTCAAATGAGAGGTAATGTGATATTTTGTGAGCCGAAAGAACAGAACTCGTATCACAGCCATTTCACGTCAATATTCTATGAGAGGGTGATACTGCCCCGGTGAAACAGCTCACTTACGAGCAATTACCAGTTCATAGTAGTGGTTGGGTCCAACCCTCTAAAAGTATCAAATATATTTTTTATAAAATTTTAAAAACTAGAATGGGGGAAAACTGGGGAAAGATTGGCTCACACTCTAACCACCCGACGACCAGACGACGGGCACCGAAAGAAGAGACCAAGGTTGAGATGGTTAGACGATATCAAAACCTTTGCTGGAGACTGGTCCGTAACAGCTATGGACAGAGACGTGTGTAGGAAACAAGGGGATGCTTTTGCCCAGCAGTGGGACATGCATGGCTAATAAAAAAAATACATTGTGTCTGTCTCGGCTCCATCAGTCAGTGGATTCGGTAGCCTACGTAATTCTTAAAGCCCACCATTCACACGCAGATTGGTCCGGCGGATTGGTCGGCCATCGGACTAATCCGCCTGTGTATGGAAGCAACGAACCGGTACGCCAGACTGTCAAATGGGTTGGCGTCGGGCTCGCTGCGAGCCGCGAGCGCCTGTCGAACCCCACATGCCATACTTCGAGTGGAGGGTTCGTGCAGTGTATGGGCAACGCCGGATTGGTACGCGGTCGGGTCCGGGTTGCGACTCGGATCCGGGTTCGTGTAGTGAATGGTGGGCTTTAGCTGTGACAGTGCAATAACGCTATGCGCAGTCTATAAAACTAAGTTGTCATTATCAATAATATAGATTTAGCTACTTAGGGGAGTTCAAGTTATACTGGTCGAACAGAATAACAGTTTATATGTCCACTAACAGTAGGTCTGTGGTAAAATTATGGAAATTATTATTGTTAGATTTGCGGTCAGCATCGGTCTGTAATGTTTCTGTGGTATTTGTTAGTATACTAATGGATATTCGCGGTATTATCCACACAATCCCGTTATTAAAGTTCCCATGGGAATCCAAGAAAGTCTAATAGATATAACGGATACTCTTAAAGCAAAATTGTATTAAATCGCTCGCTGAATCAGTTATTACACATTAGCTTTGCATAGGTAACTTCCCATCTCAATTTACACTTTTCTTTCGATTTCATCCGGGATATGAAACAGTCGCCATAGTCGAAATCGGCTGGAAAGCATTATCTGAAAAAACAGAACCCTTACGAAATTACTATGTAGCCTGTCTGTCCGTCTGTAAAGATTATTTTACTCAGGAAAACGGGAGTTGTCAAGACTTTATATAGTACTAGCTTTTCCCCGCGGCTTCGCTCGCGTTAATTTTATGACATAGATCTCGTTTGACAACAAAACAACCCATAGCGCGACTTGTGGCGCCATTTGTTGGCCGATACAGCGCCCTCTATAGTAGAAAAACTATTTTTCCATTTTAACGACATACTTTCACGGGATAAAAAGTAGCCTATGGTGGGCTCTGTACCACTAACAATATGTATGCAAATTTTCATAATGATCGGCTCTTTAGTCAAGCCGTGAAGGAATAACAAACAAACAAACTCACTTTCTCATTTATAATATTAGTAAGGATAAAATGAAGTCGCGCTGTCTGTCTGTCTGTCCCTATGTATGTTTAGATCTTTAAAACTACGCAACGGATTTTGATGGTGTTAAATATATAGAGTGATTCAAGAGGAAGGTTCATATGTATAATTCATACAAAAAATCCCACGGGAAAGCAAGGTATACACGCAAACGAAGTTGCGCGTGTTTCATTAGTAAATAATAAGAAATACTCAGGTCTGCACACATCACGTCATATATCAACCCATAATCATCCCACTGCTGGGATACGGTTCTCCCTTCAATCGAAGGTGATTAGAGCGTACTCTGCCACGCTGCTCCAATGCGGACTGGCAGAGGCCGGTGTTACCAATGGTGACCGCCCTAAGGCCACCGACTTGGCTTAGCGACTGTCATCCTTTGACAACAGCCGGGAACGCGCCCTGCGAAACACGGAGAAGTTCGAGATAACGAAACCCATCCAAACGCTGCCTTGGGCCGACGTCGCTTAACTTGCGTGTTCATATTAGAATGCGACACACAGCGACGCCATCGAGCTCCTGTCTGCACACAACTCAAGTAATTTGCTAATTTCAAAAATGATGTTTTATAGTTGCACCACCAACTGGTTCGAACATGGACTTACTATGTCATTATCGCTAAGCTACCATAAAGCAAGCTATCTCGATATTAAAACGCAATTGTTAACAGGACACATAAAATTTTACGATATACTCAATCCAGTGCATAGGGAGTGGGTGGGCAGAATGACATACTTGGATGAGTTTATTATCTGTGGCGCTCGTAAATATAGTTATAAAATGCGGATGGCTGGAACTGAGGTTATTGTGGGCTTAATTTAAAGTTGGTCGTCTGGAGCATTCGCCCATAACGGCGATATCTAGCCATCTGGTCCCTGGATTTGAAATAGCTGGATTTAGGTACCAGATAATAAGTACTAAAACCACTTTTCATCAAGCCTTCTAGCATTAGCAATAACTTTACTGGAACCATTTGTATGACATTTTATGAAATAAGGTTCTTCCTACCGCTAGCTAGGAGGCGTTGTTGGTGAAAGAAAACGAGCAGTTATAATTTTTTTTTTAAATTAACTTAATACATATTTTAGTCCGAAGGATCCCTTGTGTATACGTACTTATAGTATGCAACGTGCAATGCTGTAGCGTGCTACGTTCGTAGAGGTACAGCTACGTAAGTTGTAGCATGCATGCTCCACTACGTTTGTACTGGTAGTATGCTACATCCGTAGCTGAAGCGTGCTACGTTCGTCGCGATATAGCTACGTGCATTGTAGCATGCTACGCTACGTTTGATACCGGTAGCATGCTACGTCCGTAACTGTAGTGTGCTACGATCGTAGCGGTATAGCTAAGTACAATGTCGCATTCTACGCTACGTTTGATACTGGTAGGTAGCATGCTATGCCCGTAGCTGAAGCGTGCTACGTTCGTAGCGGTATAGCTACGTACGTTGTAGCATGCTACGCTACGTTTGATACCAGTAGCATGCTACGTCCGTAGCTGTAGCGTGCTACGTTCGTAGCTATATGTAGCATGGTACGCTACGTTTGATACCTGGAGTTGCTGCGTGCGAAGCTTTCTAAAAATAGATTTTACAGCGTGTAGTAAAGATACAAAAGTTTTTATGTCCAATATTTCAATGAGAAAATATTTTTTCAAATATGTGTTTATTTTTTTTATCAAATCAAAATAAATATTTATCCCGGAAGCGCCCTGCATCCCTTCGATAAAGCATAACCCCACTTTACCGTCATAAGTCGTTATAATCACACCCCAAGGAGCATTCTCGCAGGATATCTCATGATAGAAACATTTTTCAAGATTATCCTCTAAAATCCGGTTTAAACCAGACTGTTCTGGATAAAACCGCATTAGTAACATTGGGAAGTGTTTGGGCATTTTTTATCGCTTCAAGATAGATGGTTAAGGATGATTAGGTGTTAAAAGATAGACAGGCTTAGGGTCGGTGCTCATTTGAGTGAACTGCATTATTAATAACATAGAGACAATTTTTTTTTTAATTAAGTGTCAAGTGGAGATCAATAATTTATAGCGCCATTTGAAGCACAGAAAAATAATTCTAGATTTTTATCTAATTCAATATCAAACTAAACTCATCTAAATAATGGCAGGGGTTGTCGTTTCTTAACAATTTTATTATTTGTCACAAAATATAAAATATTTTGTTAAATACAATTTTCATTTGACAATACCGGTCAAGTGAAGCCGGACCCTTACAACGATGACTTGCTTTAAGAATATAAAATGTTTGAGAATGAACACAAAAATTTACAACGAAATTTATTTCTTCTCTTTCATACTGTTTCGTTATGCTATTTATTTCTTAATATTATTAAAGGACTCTGCCCACTACAACGTAGCTCATACCATGGTCGTGCTATGAACGTGTCAGACAAAAAAATAGTCTTTGTATTAAAAATCGCGTGCCATGCACGGAGCGGCAACTATCGTGGGAGAGAATATTTTGCCGACGCTCTAGTGGGCATAGTAGAGCGTATCGGGTTGCTTGTCGTGTCTGATACGTTCATAGCACGGTCATGGTATGATACGTTGTAGTGGGCGGAGTCCTTAAGTTTTCAATAAAACATAATAATAATAAATTTTACACAACTCACACAGCGTCACCTGGTACCGAGTAAGCTGGGCTTAACCCGCTTGTGTTATGGGTACCAGACAACGGATATATATATTGTAAATATATACTTATAATACATAGAAAACAACCAGACTCGAAAACAAACACAAATGCAATTACATAAATATTTACCCCGAGCGGGAATCAAACCCGCGCCATCTGGTGCAGAAGGTTGGTAAGATCACTACCAACGCACCATCAGGCTGTCAAATATGCAAATACTCATATGATTATTAATATGCAAATACTCATTATCGCATTTTTTGAGATACAGCAAAATTACTATAAATTCAAGAGTTACAAATGCTGTAAAAATATTCTGTGAATGAACTTTTAAAAGCATTAAAAAGCTACAAAACTGAAAAGTCTTACTGACTTTGATGTCTTAAAAAAAGCTGTAAGAATTTAGAACAAAAGCTCCGTTCTTTATTAGAATGAATTCCTGTAGAATATTTTTCTGTCAATTAAACATTTAAAATCACATTAAGGCCATTATAGACCAGGGGCTGACTGCACAGTTTTCACGTTAACTGCTGAACGAATGAATGAATGAATTTTTATTGTTTTACACATCGTCAAAAAGATTTTTGTGATAAGTCTTTAGCGGGTTGCAGACCAAAAGCTAAGCTAAGTCATTGCTGACTTAGTTTAGCTTAGTCTGCATAGCTGAAATGATTTTTCATACTTAGGTGCAGACCACAACGCGTAATGTATGTAAAACTAATTGGAAACTAACTTAGCTTGGATCTGCAATCCGCATTAAAGTGATATAAATAATTTTATTGATTAAAACCAACAACCAGCTGCTGGATATACGACAGCATTTACAATTATTTATTTATTATCTCACACACCACGTAAAAAACTTTGTCATTCAGTAACTCAGTAGAAATCTTCACCGTTACGTAGGAAAAAGAGATTTGAAAGATACAGATTAAAAATTAAAAAACTTTATTCAGAGACAAGGCCCACACAAGCACTTCTTTATGTCGAAGTGTATAAATAATATTGATTTGTATAAATAAATCTACTTTATACACTGCCATCATTTCGGAAACAAAAGCAAAATGGCCACTGGTAAAAGAAATGGCGAAAGAAACTCACATTCGAACTTCACTTTTTTGATCACATTCGAAAGTGTTACCATTTACAAGCCGACTGAATTGTAAAAAAAGTTTCATATTGTCAATTTACTAGACGCGTGTTACATATCCAAATAACCGGGTTACTCACTTCATAATGTGAGCAAGTAAGACACATAATTTTGTGTAACACGCGTCGTATAAATTCGCAACATGAGAATTCTTCTCTATTTGGTTGGTTTATTTACGTTGACATGATCGAATGTGACCTAAAAACTCGTACTAAGCACTCAGTTAAGGCTTTTTTGAAAATACCTTGTAATTAGGTTTATTTAAACAAAAATGAATTAATTTGAAGTTTTTCAGTTCATTCAATTAAACTTACATATAAGCGGCTCCTGTACTACTAGTAAATTTAAATTGCTACAAAAAGTAAGGTCAACTGCCATTATAAAATTTTATGGTCTATTTAATTCTCCAAATTACCATTTTGGGTTATATGACTTTTTTACCCATAATCTGGGTAATATTATTATGGCAATTATTTATTGCTTGTGGTCGTGGTATTCGATTGTTATAGTATTTTCGATTGTTATAGTAGACTAAAAAAGGCCGTAACCGGTTTTCTTTCGCCATTTCTTTTTACCGGTTGCCATTTTGCTTGTGTCCGAAATGGTGGTAGTATATAACGTAGTTTATTTTCTTTATTTAAACAAGTTGTAAATGACAAGAAAAAGTGCCTGTGAAGGTCTAATTTCTGAAATAAACGATTTCATTTCATTTCATATAGTCTGTTATTTTTAACAAAAGAGTATGTCTTTCGCACATATCTGATGACTGACAGAGTGAGATGGGTCGTTGTATCGACCAATAGCAACGAATTGAAGAAAAATAAATTCAAAAAGGAATTATATATGTGGCTGGTGGACATGGGCTTCTACAGTGTAAACGAATACTTATCTTAAAAATTATAATATTTTTGGAAACAGATGAAGATATTGTAACACTGGCAATTATTATTGCCTTTTGCATGTCGCAATGACTAAACGTGTGAAACAATTTTTTCTGTACCCTACTATTATAATGTACCACGTTTAATGTAATAAAATTATTTCATTTCATTTCAACACTCGCAATAGCAAAGTAACCAACAGCATGGTTTTGCGATAAGACCAAAAATTTTATTGTAATATAAATAGTACTATGTTGACAGCCCTGTGGTGCGATGGTAGTGAAGTGGTGTCTTCAGAAACAGAGGGCACAGTTTCGATTCCAGCCGGGCTAATACGACAAAAATTTCTCGTTCCGCTCTGCCTATAGCGTATCTCGGTTATGTGTACAGTAGACAAAACAGGCATTGCAGGAAGCTTTGTCGCGTGCGAGAAACTTACTTATTTAGACTGGCTGCTCGGGGCAAACATATTATGTGGTAGCATATGTGTTTGTTCTCGAGTCTGGGTGTTTTCTATATATTATAATACGAGCCGCGACTTCGTCCGCGTGAAATGTTCAAATAAGGATAACTCCTTTTCTTGTCATGCGATTTAAATGAAACAAAGCCTATATTCTGCTCCAAGCCGAGCTCTATCTCCCTGTGAAAACAGCATTAAAATCCGTTCAGTAACTTCGAAGATGTGCGCGTTCAAACAGACAGACAGACAGGCAATAAATTTAAAAAAAAAATTCGCTTTTATTGCCTTTCTCTAACTGTTCCCTCACCATTTTTGCCAAATATGTTCAAAGTACAGACATATCGGGGTCTACTGTTTTATTATATGTGTAGATTTACAATCCATTATCTGGTACCTATAATACAAACAGGTTAGCCTAGATTACTTTTGAGTCCGGATGGCACTGTGTGAATTATGTAGAATTCATTTATTTATTTAGTTGTTTTTTTTCTTTTTAATGATGCAATAATAAGTTTTGTATCATACTGTACGGCGCTAAGACTGTCAAATGAGATAAAAACCGTGACATCAGCATCCTCTACCAACAGGTGGACACAGCAGAATATCTATCATATAAAAAAACACCTCACTTGCAGATACGCGATCAAAGAGAGCCGTTAATAGATTTTAAAGTGGCAAATGACCAATTAAAAATAGATGAAAGAACGTCTCCATCAAAGCCCAATGCGCGAGGACTCTTTATGCTAGAAAAAATACGCTCGAACAATCTCTTAAACAAAAGATTTATAATCGCATTAAGAATAAAATGTTTTACAAAAGACGCTTGGGCAAGTTAAAGTTTAGCAAAAAAAAGTTTAGGGCAATCTAGATGCTAACTTCGAGTGGCAATTTAACTGTACTGACATACTGTTGTGGAGATTAAAGAACATAAGTAATTTTTTTCTTCATCTAAATCGAGATACGATCAGCCAGTCTAAGATGCTTACACTCGAGATAGTTTCTCGCACGCGACAAAACTTCTTCGCCAATAGCAATGCCTGTTTTGTCTACTGTAGACATAACCGAGATACTTCATTGGCAGAGCGGAGCGAGAAAATTTTGTCGCGTTTGTCATGTTAACCCGGAATTTTGACTTTAGCGGCTAGCGGCGGCGGTCGTTGCGGCCGCTCTCTTGAGGGTTGTGTGATTATATGGGTCCTAGAGAGGTAGGGCACAGCGGATATTCCGCTCAAATCGGAGTAGCCCGTCTGGAGGACCTCCACCTTACAGAAGATCGTAGCTAAAAAGCATTGATCTCGACCATGTTGTGTTCCTACGGTGAGTAAGGTCTCCAGAGCTCCACTGGGGGGGTTGGGAGGGTTGGCAACGAGTGAGTGATACGTCCCCGGTATGGCAAGCGTCTATAGGCTACGGTGACGGCTTACCATAAGGCTGGCCGTATGCTTGTTTGCCACGTTTGTAGTATTATAAAAAATATATATTGAGCTGGCGTTATTCAACATTTTGGTACATTTGTTCTTACCGCTCGCTCAAGACGAAGTTAGTACTAGGGAAAAGTCAAGACGGAAGATGAAGTGTTTCTCTGCACTCACGGAGGAAAAATCCTAAATCCTTTTAACTTTTAGTATTCATAATTTCTGTGTTTGTCATTCACTGGTAGACCATATTTTCTAGTTAGGTAGGACATTTTTTTTGCTCAATACTTTTTTATCTGAAGATATACGATAGTGCAAAAAAGTTGAAATTAGGTATAGTCAAGAGCAGGTCGACCTTTACATATCGAGGTTTGTACCATTCTTAAGTTCTATGTTATAAGAGCCAAAATTGCAAGTGTAAAGCTCAACGTCCTGACTGTACAAGATCACCTGAATTCATTAATCAAACCTCCGTAATGGTTACTACGCCGGACCGCCACCCAGTAGTAGGTCCCGGGTTGGAATCCCGGTCGGATCATGATGAAAAACGAACTTTTTCTGATTGGCCTCGGGTCTTGGATGTTTGATAACTATGTATTTGTTATAAAATATAGTATCGTTGAGTTAGTATCCCAGAACACAAGTTTCGAACTTACTTTGGGGTTAGTTCAATCTGTGTGATTTGTCAACAAAAAAAACGTTGCCTTAACTGCAGTACCGTGTGTCAACTCCAAGAAAATGTTGCTACTCAGCACTGAATGGAGACATATTGTTTTCTACTTCCGCAAGCTCGAATACGAATGGGGGAAAATAGTCTTTAGGGACCACACCGAGGGTAATATATCGAAAACATTTATTTTAATATATAAATATACTATTTTTCTTTATATGAAATAGTTGACGCACCTGATAGTATGTGAATTTACATGACACTCTTCCTTTTTAGGGTTCTGTAGGAAATTAACAACACTATGCAGTGTTGTTAAAAATTAAAAAAAATATATACATAAGATAAGTACATAATTATTTTCCACACTTACGACTACTACTATTGCAATAAGCGTAACTAATAACATATCACTGCTACTTTCGTCAATTCGCCAAGGCTACTTTCGTCAATTCGCCAAGGCTACTTTCGTCAATTCACTCATAGGACCTTAAGACAATAAAACAGATCGATTATATCCGCAATTTTAGGACTTGTTGAGACGGTGCGAAAGACGACGCACGGCCGCCGTACGATCGCCTCTCGCAACGACTTTCACATCGTCTAAACAAGCCCTTCAATGAGAGTGCCAGCGCGCGGACCAGCGGCGCGCTCAGTTGGTTGGTTCGCCCGCGCGGTACTGCCAGCAGTCGCGGGCGCGGTCGTCGACGGAATTTGTATCATATTAAATGAATGACTGGAAAAAGACTTAGATAAAAACCCAAAATCAAGACAAGACTTAGATAAAAAAAAAATGTATGCTAAATTAATTCATAAAAAAATAACACAAGTAATGATAGATGTTCCCCATGAAAAAGAAACCACGATCTGTGGGTAAACATACAAAGAAAACCTGACAAAGATGATTCATAATATGAGGGACAAAACGGAGGAGAAACTAGTGTGTTTCCATTATCATACGTGTTTAACGTGTTTTTATAACCTAACTAGGAAAATACTCGCAACTTCGTTTGCGCATATCTCGCTTTCCCGTGGGAATTTTGAGAAATCCTTTCTTAGTACACCCCTAGACGTCGTAAGGAACCTACATTCCAAATTTGGAATCTCTAAACCCTTTGGGCTGTGCGTTGATATACAGGGTGACCGGTAATATGTTGCATTCCTTGCAAGGGGTTAAAGTAGAGCTCATTTGCAACTTATTTAGTCATATGACACTATGTCCGAAACTTAGTCATTTCTGAGTAATTCGAGTTTTAGGGATTTTAATCAAAATATCCCGATTTCGAGTTACAAAGTACCATTGTAGTGACTTATTACCATTTTTTTTTATTCTTTTGTTGTTTTCTGGTAGATAAAGAACAACGACATCACTTAGAATCAAAATAAGCTAGAAAAGAATGTTATTTTTTCATTTAAGACTAAAAACCTTAGCTACATTTTACAAAAAAAATATGTTCAAGCTCAAAGAATAATTATTTTAAAGAAAAAAATGTATGGGATGTCGCGTACAAATTACGTAATTAAATTCCTCAATTCATTAGCCATTCAAAAAGGTACAGGTGTCAACAAAAAACTTTGAGGGTTATTCACTACCCTGACAAGAAAGATCAAATCCGATTTTCTCAGTTTTCAAGTCACAATCCCAATGTACCGTTGTAGTGACTTATAAGGAATTTTGTTTATTCTGTTGTTGTTTTCTGATAGGTAAATAAGAACAGCATCACTTAAAACCAAAATAAGCTAAAATAGAATGTAATTTTTCATTTAAGACTTAAAAACTCATAGCATACGGTCGGCCTGATGGTAAGCCGTCACCGTAGCCTATAGACGCTTGCAATACAAGGGGTATCACTCACGCGTTGCCAAACCTCCCAACCCTCCCAGGAGCTCTGGGGACCTTACTCGCCATAGGAACACAACATGGGCGAGACCAATGCTATTTGGCTACGATCTTCTGTAAGGTGGAGGAAACCATGAAAGGAAATTCCGAAAATACGGACTGTTTCTTTGAATTCTAACCAGTTTTGAACCTCATTCTAACTAGTAATGTCTCTTTTGACAGGACATTTCGTTGTTTTGGATGGACACTATCATGGTTGCCCAGTGGGGCAATTCACGTAACAAAAACCGACTTCACTTCGACTCAACGACACTCGCTGTCTCACTCATACCAAATAGGAATTGTACGGGACAGCGAGAGTCGTTGAATCGGACTAGAATCGGTTCTTGTTACGTGAATAAGGCCACAGGTCGCGCTGTGTAAATTGTGTAGATCTACGCACTTTGTATTTGATATCTACGCACACATTTTAAACCGTGCGCGGCTTTTGCAGTGCGGTATATTTATTGTTATATTTTTGTTCACCTTGAATAAATAATTTAAAAAATATATATATCTTAAGAAAAAATGTCGTGACACAGCGGAAACTCACTCTAACTTAGCCATAAACCTAAGAATGAGGATGGCGACATTAGGCTGCGACACACGTACGTGCTTTATCTACGTGCCGTAAGATTTACAACCAAAGATTGTGATTTAGCGCTCGTGTGAAGAAGCCTTAACATGCGTGCGCACAGAGTAATAAATGAAGCGTAACAAAATAAAATAAAAATAAAAGTATTTTTATTTTAGAAATAAAAATTCAATTCTATTGTTGAATGTTTGATTGTTTTCTGTCTACTGTATCAATGTACAGTCAGGTGCACGTCGAGCTTTACACTTGCAGTACGATTTTGGCTCTTATAACATAGAACTTAAGAACGGTACAAAGTCCAATATGTAAAGGTCGACCTGCTCTTGACTGTACAAGGAAGTATTAGGTATTTAGAAACCGCATTTATTTATTTAAGCACCATGTTGTTTTTTAGATCATTTGAAGCTACTTTTATAATAATAGCGAAACCGGAACATTATTTGCGTGTATCCCGCTTTTCCGTGGAAATTTCGTGAAATGCTTATATGTATACATATTAGACAGGCCCGGTGGTCGAGTGGCTAGCAATGGTCACTTTATCCCAAGGGCCGCTGGTTCGAATCCTGCGCAAGGCAAACATTTGTGTGCATGAGCATGTCTATTTGCCTTGGTCTGGGTGTTTTCTATGTATAATAATTATTTATTTACAAAAAAAAGTATCAGCAATCTAGTACCCATTGTACAAGCTTATTTGCTTAGTTTGGGACTAGATGGCGTTGTGTCATTCGTCCAAGAATATTTATTTATACCTTTCTCTTGAACCACTCTATCTATTAAAAAACCGCAACAAAATACGTTGCGTAGTTTAAAAAGATTTTGGCATACATAGGTATAGACAGCGGGAAGTAACTTTGTTTTATACTATGTAGAGATTACTTTTTTAATACCATTAAGGTAGCAAACAAGCATACGGCCCGCCCGATGGCAAGCAGTCAACGTATTCTATGGACGCTTGCAATACTGGGGGTATTGTTCGCGCGTTGCCGACTCTGTAAAAAGTGGAGCTCTGGAGACCTTACTCACCGTAGGAACACAACATGGCCGAGACCAATGCTATACTTATTTCAAAATAACAGAAAAAAACATGAATCCAACTGTTATTTATTACACTGTGAGCGCACTAACTGTTTTATGGGTACTCGTTATATCGAATTAGCGAACAAAGTGGATGATAAAATAAAATGGCCGACGTTCTTATCCCATAGTGTTATACCGCTTTCGAAAACAGATGTTTCTTGTACAATTATTTAGACAGAATGAATATTTCAAATCAAGTCAAAATTTGTTGTTTTTGCGGTAATTTTGGTAGGTATTTTTTTATGTAATACGGCAGATAAGCGGGCGGGTCACCTGATGGAAAGTGGTCATCGCCGCCTATGGACATCAGCAACACCAGGGGCACCACCAATGCGTTGCCCACTTCTGACGAGACTTCTCATGTACCTCTTAAATAGTCCCATGTCATAGTCCGAAGGAAACACAGAGGCTGGGAGCTCATTCCACACCCCAACATTAAATACAGAAAAATCACAATATTTATTATAGTTTCACAAAGGAAACAAACACTGAGCATTTATAATAAGAAGACGTATCTAATAAACAAGAATATTCAAAATCTGCCCGTATTTCCTAGGGATTTCATGAAGTCCCTGATACAAATCTCTGAAAATTGACTTATTACAATCTTTTGAGCAGGTTCGGCGCGTGCCGAAATTGAAATTGAAATACAGGAACGTTTCTTGAGCCTGACACTTGGCTTGGGGTTCCGGTCTGCGTTCCTCATAAATGTCCCTGTGGCAGTGATGTCGACAAGCTAGGACATCAAGGACTGTCATGCCAAAAAAGTGCAGGCCGCTTTTCGAGACATGCCGCACTTAACGATATCATACGACGGTCCTTTGCCACCGTCAACGTGCCAAGTCTACTCGAGCCGACTGGTATTCCAAGAGACGATGGCAAGAGACCGGACGGTATGAGTTTGATTCCATGGAAGATGGGCCGGGTGTTGGTATGGGATGCAACCTGTTCAGACACGCTGGCCCCTTCCATCTACATGGAACCAACAACAGAGCTGGTGCGGCTTGTGAAGCGGCTGAAAAAGCTAAAAATACAGGGGTCTAGGCTCCGAATATGATTTTGTCCCATTCGATGTCGAGACCCTTGGTCCGTGGGGTCCTAGCGCTATAAGACTTTTTAAGGAAATTGCAAAAAGGTTAGTCGACATCACGGGAGACCGAAGAGCTGGCAGCTACCTCGGACAAAGAATTAGTCTAGCTATTCAAAGGGGGAACGCTGCCAGTATCTTCGGTACCTTGCCTAAAGGGACTCCTTTCAATAATATATTTTTAGTTATTTTATTAATTTTTTTAAAGTTTTTAGTTTTAGGTTCATTATATTTTATATTTAATTTGTTGTTTAGTTTTAGAAGACAGGTAATGTAATTTTTTATTATTATAATAAATTATTTAAATCTCTGAAAAAAAAACATCCTCATTTCCCTACGACTTCTCTTTTTTAATACCACTAAAGTGGCAAACAAGCGTACGGCTCGCCTGATGGTAAGCGATCACTGCAACCAATGTACGCTTGCAACTCTCGCGTTGCCGACCCTATTGATTTTTTTTCGTAATAAACTGATCAAGACAGACATGTTCATGCACACAAGTACATAAATGTTGACGACCTCCGTGGCGTAATGGTTACCACGCCGGACCGCCACCCAGGAGGTCCCGGGTTAAACCACGGTCGGCTCATGATGAAAAACGAACTTTTCTGATTGCCCTAGGTCTTGGATGTTTATATATTTATATATGATCTGTTATAAAAATATAGTATCGTTGAGTTAGTATCCCATAATACAAGTCTCGAACTGACTTTGGGGCTAGCTCAATCTGTGTGATTTTTCCCTATAATATTTATTTATTTACATTGCGCGGGATTTAAACCCGCTCTTGCGATAAAATAGCCATATTGCTAACCTGACTTGTCAAATTCATAAATACAGTTACGCGGGTAACACCACGGTACATAAACTAGTTAAAAAAATAATCTGTAACGCTTGCAACACTGAAAATCTCCCGACAATATGTCATTAAAACGCCAAAGTTTATTTAGTGGTCATAAATTACGGGGAATCTCGTAAAATGAAAATATTATTATGTATTAAATTAAAAAATTTATGAGTCCACTGTGGCACGGCCTGAAAATGTTGACTACTGTTAGTGATGCTGGAAGAGGCATGGTTACTGTTGTTCCCAACAATATTGTTCATAATATTGAAGCATGACTGAGCTCACTATCAACATAGTGAGCTCAGTCATGCTGGCAGACTCTCATGTCAACACGAGAATACACGAGAACGGTTGCTGCCTTGCGGGCCTGTTCTACTACTATCTTCAACATCGATTTTGCATTTTATATCTTATTCCCACGGGAAAAAAGTATAACATTATTTTTTCATATTTTTTTAACGGGGATAATTTAATGTCTGGAGACATAAGGCTACTTTTTTCCCACGGGATAAAGAGATTCCCATGGGAATAAATATTGACATTTTCCCTTGACCACGCGAGCGGAGCCGCGGATAACAGCTAGAACGGTATATTTTTAAATGACAAAAAGGCCGTATCTGGTTTTCTTTCGCCATTTCTTTTACCAGTGGCCATTTTACTTTTGCTTCCGAAATGGTTTATAGAGTAGATTTATTTATACAAATCAATGTTATTTGTACACTTCGGCAAGGGAAAGTGCCCGTGAGGGCCTAGTCCCTGAATTAATGATTTTATGTTTAACACTAGTCTGCACGACTTACAATACATGTTACCGGAAATGTATGTAATCCGGAAATGTAGAAAATGTGTTATTAGAAAGGTGGCCTTGCTCTCTTTGATCGCTCGGCTTGTTGTTTATCAGATAAAGCTGGGTTAGGTTAGGGTTAGCTTGTGACGATCGAAAACTCTTTATGATAACACATTTCCTAGGAATTGTATACATTTCCGAATTACATACATTTCCGGTAACATTACTACCAATTTCTACTCTACCAGCACTTCTAGTATTATAAATTCCTGGTATTTCTGATAAAATATTCCTCATTAAATTACTGGTCTCCATTTTGGGCTCTCCACGTGCCCTCAGAGCCGCGAGCATCAATTTATTTTTCTCATATCCCGTAATTAGTTTACGGTTTTGTACATAATTAAAACGCGGATTAACATTATTTTCACTTTCAGTAGAGCGTAAATTATGCTTTGATGTTTTATATATTTTCTACCTTCGTGTGATCTTTGCTTTGCAACACCAAAGGGAGTATCAATCGTTGCCGGCCTTGTAAAAATCTTTTAATGCTCCATTTGAAGAACCCTTATAGACTAAAGAAAACACCTCGGCGGGGATATCATTCTACTAATTTCTTTCTGATTAAATACAAGCAAGCAAAGAGTAACAAATATGGAACACTACATTGTGCGTGGCCAGACACGTACTTTTCCGGTTTTTAATAGTTCACAATTGTTATAATTGAGTCTTCTAGTTCTTGCTTCTATCCTAATTTACGTGGCGTCGGTACAGCTAATTATCAGCTTGTCAACAATAATTGTTATAATTAGGTGTCAACATTTATTGTAATGGAATATACATATTGACACAATCTTAGATTATATAAAATTAATTAAAACTAACAATAAAAAAAAATATGTGTATATAAATTCGGAAGTGCAATCTGGAAATAAACTGTAATAATTTTTTAAATTTAATATTTTTTTGGGTTGTATTTTTTTTTTGTTCAAGTAAGTAAATGATTCATTCTACGTTCTACGTTCCGTAGCCTCACACTCTGTCATTCCTATTACGGTTTAAATATTGCCTGTTAGCACACCTTTTCCCATAAAAACAAATGCCCAAAACCCAGTTAGTTTCCCACACTAACACAATAAACAAAGAAGTTGAAAACGCGTCCAAGTTTACCGCAGTTGGCTACTTTGTTACTGCTAACTTGTAATTATGTTACGAACTTAGTGTAGGTTATTCTTAAGGAATTTTCTCACGTAAAACTATAGAAGTATAGAAGTTACTGATAGTAAGTACAAAGGGGAAAATAGTAAAGAGCTATGATTGTAGAAAGAGGGAAATGACCTGGGTTTACCTCTATCGCGCCTTAAGTTGCTATCTGATGGGACGCACCATATGGCAACAAAAATATGTAATCACCTGCCACACGCCTTGAAAGCCCTCCAAAAGGGTTTTGATATGGAGCTTAAAAAGAGACTCATCGCCAATAGCATTAAGGAATATTTTGACGATAAAAATGAAAATTTTGTGCAATAAAAAATAAAATATAAATTTTGATAAAATGCAATAATATATGTGTAATAGAATAAAATACTAATAATGATAAATATTAATCATGTAATTGTAAAATTTGTGTATATGCTATTTTTCAATTATTTTTGTTATTATTTTATTTTTTATATTATTGTTTAGTTGAAGTTGTTTAAAAGTAGCGTTAATAATTCACTCATACCTTGAAAAGGTGGTTTTACAATAATTTGTATAAGACCTATATTGACCACTTTCTGTGTGAACTTCATTGTAAACCATTTTATATGATGAGAATTTTGCACAGAACAGTGGGACAAAGATCTTCAGAGTGAATACGTAGACTGGCTGAGCACGCTTTAATTTTCTATGATTGAAGGGGGACTATCCCTTGGGATGATAATGGCTTAAGGCCCTTACATCGATCACGATGTACGAGCTTATACCGCGGTTTCAAAGAACGGCGGTTTTACTCGCGGCTCGTTAGTGCTGATCGTCTAGCGAGCAAAACAGCCGCGCCTGAATGAGAGAGGTAACATGTCTTGTTCCGAATCTGAAGCTTTGTGTTATCGTCTCGTTTAATAATATACCGGGAATTAACGCGATCATACCTTGATATTGCCTGACGTTTCGACCAGGTTGCACCGGCCGTGGTCACAGGTGGAGTTCGCGGCAATATCAAGGTATGATCTCGTTAATTCCCGGTATATTATTAATTTATAATAATGCAACGCGAAAGTTTAAAAGTTATTATCGTCTCGTTTGTACATGACAAGCCGAGTAAAAAATATAGCAAACATAACGAGCCGCGAGCCAGGCTCGTCGGTGTTTAAAACCGCGGTTTTGCAGTGATACACTGGCGAGCTTTACCGCCGAGCCATAAAACCGCTGTTTTACTCGCTCGTCGATCAGTGCCTTTAGATAGATAGATAGAATATTCTTTGCACTTTTAATGCAGGAAAAAATACATTTTACAGACTAATGTATAAGTCCTTTTAATCCTTTCAATACTTCCTACTCCGACTATCTTCTTTCTGATTAAATTCGTTGTGAGTTCCAAGACAGCTGTAGTTTATTCCCCGGGACGTCAATAAGCTTCATTGCTTATTGTCTATCTGAGGTCGCCGTTGTTGATCCTGGCTACACAGGAGACACAGTGGTGGGAATGTGTGGTGGGCTTGTCCCGAAGACTAATGTATAAGCAACAAGGCGGCCTTATTGCTAAAAACAATATTTTCAAGGCGACCTTAAGGTAACGAATTTCTGTATGGAGGGGGCAGGGCTAGCAAGACACATTACTCTACTACACTTAATCCTATTTATAGCGTTCACAATGGTAGACAGAGGAGCTCTTTAGATAGCTGGCAATAAGCCGAATCATTCTATACTCGTGGTCCAAATATTTTACTGTCGATTAGCATTGGATTTTGATTATTACCTATCCGCTCAAATCGGAGCAGCCCGTCTGGGGAAGGACCTCCACCTTACAGAAGATCGTAGCCAAATAGCATTGGTCTCGGCCATGTTGTGTTCCTACGGTGAGTAAGGTTTCCAGAGCTTCACTTGGGGGGTTTGGGAGGGTTGGCAACGCATACCATCAGGCCGACCGTATGCTTGTTTGCCACCTGTGTGGTATAAAAAAAAATCTTCTCTCTTGGATCGGCACACGTACTCTTAATTTTATGGTAATGACTGAAAATTTGCGTTTGCTATCTGAGCTATTTTTGACTCTGAATTATAGTTAGCCATTTTGTGTTACTACCGTATAAAAATGTTCCGTTGTATGTGTTGAATTTTTGTGCCACAGTTATACAAATAAAGTTATACCACAGAATTCATAATAGTATGGTTATATTCATAGATTTAGTATATACTAGCGTACCTATAGATCGGCTTTGTTTGATTGAGGCGAGACCAAAAACAAAATACACTAGTGTGCGTATAATGTACATGTGTGCAAGCAAGATATATAATTTTGTGGATTTTCCTTTTAGTTTTAGTTACATCCAGGCACTGCACAGGTAACCATATTTAATCACGACTACACTCAAAAACCATACATTTTGTAAAAATAAGAGGGATTTGTTTTAACATCACTGACGTTAGGGCGATACAAGCCCATAGCATGTATAGGAAAAATGGTCTCGTCTATCTATCTCGCTCTAACAAACGCGTATGCTATGATCTATCTCTTTTGCATTGCCAATTTTCTTACGCTAGTAAGTTATTATAAATAAATGGTTATACTAAACATTTCCAGGTCTTATATATATAGGTTACATTGACAGGTCTGGTGGTCGAGTGGCTAGCAATGGTCACTTTATCCCAAGGGCCGCGGGTTCGAATCCTGCGCAAGGCAAACATTTGTGTGCATGAACATGTCTGTTTGCCTTGGTTTGGGTGTACATAGAAATATAATAAGTATTTATTTACAACAAAAAAAGTATTTAAGTATATTTATCAGCAATCTAGTACCCATAGTACAAGCTTAGTTGCTTAGTTTGGGACTAGATGGCGTTGTGTGTTTTGTCCAAGAATATTTATTATTATTATATTTACTATAGAATGTTCCAAGACAACCTGTAGTTTCTCCCCCGGGACGTCAATTATTTGCTTATTGTCAATCTGAGGTCGCCACTGTTAATCCTGGTTGTAAGGAGACACAGCGTATGTGTAATATGCTTGTCTCTGTTATCCAGTAAAATTACATTTGGGAAAGAGTTTGTTGCACTGTATTCATAAAACAATAAATATATATGTATGTATGATATTGTATATTAATGTGTATTTTTACATACATACAGTAGCTAAATAAAACATCGCGTCGGTGTACTAGAAAGTATGGTGAAACGCAATATAGTTAATTCATGAAAAAAACACTAATAAGCTCGTCAAATTGTAAAGTGTTAAATGATTCAAATCCACCTTTGTAGACATGCAATAATGTTTCGGTAGAAATGAATTCGGATTGGCAACGGTTATGCCATTTTCATCATATTTACAGGGCCGGATTAAGGCTCTTGTAACTACAATGCAAATTACTATGTGCATTCGTGGCGAATCGTCGCCGTTCCACGGCTCGGGTTATTCAAAACAAAATACGAATCAATTCGTAAGGCATGGCATCGTACGAACGCGCGATCAAACATAGGTCTATCTCGTAAATAAGAAGACAATCAAACGGCGCGGTCGCGAGACTCAAATGTTTGTACACTTTCTCTCGACAAAGAGTACATGCCGTAATAAATTATGGACCTCATATTATATCTCGCAAGTTTCAATATATGGACCAAAGTCATGTTTATTATGTGAAATAGTTTTTGAGTTATTATTGTCAATCAAAACTGGCTCCAAATGGTTTGTGTAATATTATACATGGTGCTGCTCGCCAGTTCTGTTTGCTTGAACTTGGCTACCGCGTGTCTAGATTTGTGTAATAAATGAGTAAAATTGTGTCCCCAAATACGTGGTGCACGTAGCATATTTTTCTAATGCTCATTTTCACCAACGCCTCCTAACGTTAGGAATAACCTAATTGGAACAATTTGTATGGTATTTGATGACATAAGGTTATTCTTATCACTAGGAGGCATTGGTGAAAACGGGTATAAGAGATATTGCGCTCAAAATTTACTCATACAATCCGGCCCTGTATATTTTAAAATATTTTTTTTCTCTCCACAATATGCAATGTGGCCGCGTGACGGGCATTTTGCCAAACGTCTGAGGCATTTGGTATGTCTAGACGATAGAACTCTGTTTCAATAATAAACACTTTATTGTTATATCCTATACAATTTGAATTGTGACGCCATTTTGCATGAATTATGACTCAATAGTCGTTCTTGTGTGCGATTGTAAAATTTTAATAGAATTCTAGCTGTTACCCGTGGCTACTCCTGCGTGGTTAATTTGAAGTTTTTTTTTTAATAACACCGCAAACAAACAAGCCACTTGATCAAAATAAAATAAATTCAACACAATTCACACAGCGCCGCCTGGTAAGCTAAGCTGTGCTACGGGTAACTTTAAGGTAAATGTTTGCCCTGAACGGGAATCGAAGTCGCGCTGTCTCGTGCCGAGGGTATGATCACAAGTTCACAACCAACGCACCACCGGGCTATAATGTAATAAAGTAAATTTTGGCGGGGATTAAATTCGGAGCGGAATGTTTTTTTTTTTTGACAAAACAAGATTGATTGCCCCTAAGTAAGTTAGAGACTTGTGTTATGGGATACTAACTCAACGATACTATATTTTATGACAAATACATATATAGATAAACATCTAATGTTATATAATTTATTGTTATTTTATTATTTTAAATCGTGAAGCCAATCTGGTGGAGCATGGCAATAATGGTAATTTTGAGATCAATATTGTTACTAACCCATGTTCATGAACGAATAAATGAATTATGAATTATCCAAGACCCGAGGCCAATCAGAAAAAGTTCGTTTTTCTTTTATTTTTTGGGGATAATTTATTTTATTTTTTATCATTAATTTTTACATACTAAAGTTTATGTTGGTTACTGCAACATAAACTTTAGTATGTAAAAATTCCAACGCGAAAATCTAGAACAAAGACTGCAATAGCTAAAACTCTAATGGGTACTTCACGCCGGTTGAAGTGGCAGACGAGTGCCACGCGAGTGCCACAAGAGTGCCATACGAGTGGCAATGGCTGCCTCAAATGGAAACATCACAAGTTTGCCACGCTTTCAAGAAATTACATACGTGTAAATGTGGTTAAGTTCAGCTTGAACCATAATTCACACAAAATTAATTGATACTATTAATAATTCAAATCGTTTGTTACCAGCCCCCTTACTCTTGAAGATAATTCCGCACGATCGCCAATGGATTGTTAATTTTAGGTACTCTTTACAGCTAAACTAGAGTTAACTAAATACTAAACTAAACGAAATCGGATTGTATGCTAACCAAATAAAAAAATAAAAAATATATATATATATAGGGACAATTCATACAGATTGAGCTAGCCGCAAAGTAAGTTCGAAACTTGTGTTATGGGATACTAACTCAACGATATTATATTTTATAACAAATACATATATAGACAATCCAAGACCCGAGGCCAATCAGAAAAAGTTCGTTTTTCATCATGACCCGACCGGGGATCGAACCCGAGACCTTCTGGGTGGCGGTCTGGCGTGGTAACCATTACGCCACGGAGGTCGTCGAAAAATAGTTAGTAAAGTATAAAATTACAATGGTACGAATTAGGATTTGCTGTTAATTTTGCATTTGAAATTATACAGAATTGAAATTAAAATCGCGATTGCTATGCAGAGTAACCTAACGGGTTTTCCAAGAGCATTATTTTGCATGAAAATGTCAGCTCAAATTGTGAGTCCTCTAATATTATAAATGCTTGATAATATTAGAGTATAAAACCGGGCAAGTGCGTGTCGGGTCACGTACAATGTAGGGTTCCGTATTGGCTACGCATTTCTTGCTTGCAGATGAGTACAATGCCATATTCTATGACATTTGTACGTTTTCGTCAAAGAAATTTTACTTCACAAGTTCGTCGGCTATTACTCGTAAATTAGTAGAGATTACTTAACCGTAATAATTTTCATTGAAGGATCAGCTATTACCATGGTTTTTTCAAATTTTTAATCACAACACTTTCGGAGATATCAAATGGGACCACCGTGCCAATCGAAAATTGTCATGATAAATGTAAATAATTCCGAAACGGATCATTGTATCGAAAAATGATCTTCCAAAACCCTCAATGTTTTTAAGAGACCTATCTAACGATATCCAACAACATAGGGTCGGCGCGAAAAAAAATTTTCATTTCCACATAACATGTTGGGGAATATTTTTTCAAAATTTTATTCTACCACTTTGTTAGCATTGTCAATATGCGTATACGTACCAAATTACAGCTTTCTAGCATCAAGCGTCTAGGCGCTAGACCGCGGACAGACGGACAGACAGACGTGGCGAACAAACAAACTATACATGGCGAAACTATTATGTATTAGGGTTCCTTGTACCACATGAGTAAATAAACTCAGTTTATTTACTCATGTACTTGTACTGACTTGTATTTGACTTATCTGATTTTCTTTTGTTCGCAGGTTCAACAACAAGGAATACAGTGCTGTGAAAAAGTGTGAAGTGTCAAGTTAGTGTCATAAGTGTCATGGTGGCATAAAGGTGTCATGTGTTAGTGAGGCTGTTTGATGGTGTTACCAGAGTTGATGTGGGTATTTGGCCCGCCAGGCCGGCAGGTCAATGACATCACCCGCACTTATTGTGCTGTTTATGGCACTGGGTAAGATATTTTTTTTAATTACCTCCAGATGTTTAAAATAAGATAGTTTAGTTAATTTTTTTTTTCCCACACTAATTTGTTTTTTATACCACTAAGGTGGAAATCAAGCATACGGTAAGCCTGATGGTAAGCACTCACCGTACCTAGCCTATGGACACGGGCAATACCGGGGGTATCACTCGCACGATTCCGACCATGTAGAAAGTGGAGCTCCTGGAGACCTTACTCTCCGTAGTAACACAACATGCCCTAGACCAGTGCTATTTTACTACGATCTTCTGTAAGGTGGAGGTCCTTCCCCAGACGGGCTGCTCCGATTTGAGCGGATTATCCGCTGAACCCTACCTCTCTTAAAATTGACTGACTATCCAATACTCACGAAAATCTATGAAAAAGACCTAGCGGGACGTGTTTCTGCTGGGCAAAGACCTCCCCCCCCCCCCCCTCCCCCACCTCGTGCTTCCATATAGTTCAAACGCTATCATTGAATTTCACTGGAAATCTTGTGCCAAGTATGCACGAAATAGTAGTAAATTTTATTATTTTTTAAATATAATGTATTGGATAACTCTAAATAATTGTAAAAGTGCAGAATAAATATATTTTCTTTCTTTCTTTCTTAAATATCTATTAGAAACATTTCCTAGGAATTGTATACAGTTCCTAGATTTCATACATTTCCGGTAACTTACCACAACGGTGAGACGGTTTGCCTTACGTAAAATACAAAAAAAACAATTGTCTCCGTCTATACAATTTACAAATTAAAAGAACTTTTAACGTTATACCTTTGATGTTTAATTTCTTCTATATAAATATACTTATTTGCTCACAGTAACTTTTAATCAAATTAATTAAAAGTTTACATAAGCTAGAAAAGTCTGAACTAAAAGCAAACCTGCAGCTTTCGAACTCTCAAAGCCTTTACTCCAATTAGCTGGAACTAAAGCTTGTATTCAAAGTTTCTGACTGTGAATTTGGGAATTCATGTTGGTTGGCTATATTTTCATATTTGCGTACATAATATCATATAAACCCATAATCATCCCTCTGTAGGGTCTCCCAGGGTATTTACTCCGCCACGCTGTTCCAATGGCGGATTGGCGGAGACCAGTATTTTCAAACGACGGCAACTTATGGGTACTTCTCATCGCCACGATTCTCATCATCACCTTCGTGGAAAATTTTATTTTTTACTTATTTGAACAGTTTTTGTATAAAACTTATAGCGGTAGACAATACAGGTAAATTCATAAGTAAATTAATCTTATCGTGGCTTTCGTTTGGAAGAAATAGTGTTTTGAAGTTCTAGATCCCACGAAAGTGACGCAATGATCCACGAACGTGACTTAGTAAATTTACAGACAGTATTTTGTCAAAATTTACTAATGATTATGAGACCAAATGTTCATAAAATAACAAAGTATTTTATTATCAATAAACAAAAGAAACAATTTGATCCTATGTTCGGTCACCTACGAAAAAGGTTCATAATATTTTAGTGGTATATGATGAAATAAAAACTACACAATTTTAGAGAAAAGTTATTATTAAAAAGCATTATCAATATAAAGTAGGTAACAAATAGAAACTTTAATCTGATTTTCTCTTTATACATTTTTTGTTGCGCTGATATTCATTTTGTTAACTAAATGTAACGTTTTATAAATAAATAAAATAAATAAATAAAAAAGTAATATCACAAGTTATTTTTTACATTTACAAATAATCAGCCTTTTAAAATTAAGCATAGTGTCTGTCAGAAGTCTTTTTTGTTGTTTTTCCTTATGCTTTGTAATACATTCTTTTATTATCACCACGGCAGTAAAAATTGCGTACATCTTGGCACAATTGGCTTTCTTCCTTTAAAATTTTGTTCACAGCTTTCCGAATCTTCTAGTTCTTCACTATGACTTGACGCGTCAGGGTTTTCTTTAAGATTTTTAATTTCCTTGATCTCCAAAATATTTCTTTTCAATCTCGACAACTGTTTCCTGTATTTAGAATTTAAAGTTTTCAGTTCTTCTATTCGCTTATGCATCAATTTCTTTACAAAATCATCTGTCTTCAATTCATTCACATCTTTCTACAATTCTTCAACACATTGAGGGTGTGGGAAGAACATTTTTCGATACAATGATCCGTTTCGGAATTATTTACATTTATCGTGTCAATTTTTGTTTTGCACGGTGGTCCCCCCCCCTCTATCTCTGAAAGCGTTGTGTTTAGAAATTTGAAAAAAATCATCGTAGTAGTCCATATGCTGAACCTTCAATGAAAATTATAACGGTTAAGTACGCTCTACTAGTTACCGAGTAATAGCCGCCGAACTTATAAATTAAGCTTTTTTTAATGAAAACTAACAAATGTCATAGACTCATCTTCATCTTGTACTCCATCTGCAAGCAAGCAAAGCGTAGCCAATACGGAACCCTACATTATGCGTGGCCGGACACGTACTTGGCCGGTTTTTCTTATTTTCTCGGCGTATTTTGTCAATTTGTGGCATTGCGAAGCGCTGGAAAAAATCATGAAACTGTATTGCCTACATGCAAAAATCACTTTCGTGGCATAAAATCACCTTCGTGCATAAAATGCCATGAATGTGATGCCACGAAGGTGACGAAAATATCCCTTTTTTTATAAATTCCTGCAAAATTTAGGTGGAAAGTTTTAAATAAAATACTACATAAATATCTCGAGAATTTTGGGGTTACGATAATCAAGCTTTGATTTCAATAGCTAAAATACAATGCCCAAAAATGTTGTCCACACAAGCGATCGGTACACCTATGAAAAAATAAAAACTTACCAATATTTTTTCTCACGGTACGATGAGCCGCACGTCTCACTTCTTGTGATGCCAAAACACGATTGACATTCGACCGAACCGAACTTTGTAATTGGTTGCTGCTGTTGTGTTCAACAGCAAGCCTTTATTACTACCAAGTCTAAAGTACCTAAAACGTGTGACCGACGCATTTTGTGTTGCCAATTCAAAATAATAACAAAAACATTTTTTTTAGACTATTGGGCTTAAAGTGTATTTAATTACGATGATTTTAGTATAAGTAACGTACAAATAAACTGAAATTTGGTGAAGCAGTAAACAAATGTTTTACTGTAATGGGAAGTGTGACACGATGAGAATGCGAAAAATGGCCCCGTTTTTGACCGTTCGTGTTAGGTTTTGGTATGTATTTTTACTTCTATTACGACAAGTTTTGTTTATTTTATAGGATAATAGTTGTTTTATTCTGCAATTCATAAGTACTGTTTTTAACTTATGCCGTTTAGGAAATATTACTGTGTGACCATCAAATTTGAGCTGCGATGAGAAGTACCCTTATGCTATAGGAATTGCAACGGCGTCGAAGTGTCAAATTAAGGAGACGGGGTCAAATGCAAATCAGCGCAAGATGATCATCTGGCATCATGCTGAATTTTACCCCTTTTCTGTGCGGCTGTGAGGCACATAAAGACTTTTTTCATTGGCTAGGTACTTGTATTTTGTTTTAATGTGTAACTGTTTTGTGTGAATGTTTCTGTCTGTTTGTATGTGTACAATGCTGTTGTTGTCTTGTGTCTCATGTGCTGTACAGAATAAATGTATTTTCTTTCTTTCTTTCTATAAGAAAATCCGGATCGAAGGACCGATATGATGATTAAAGTTTTTCTCTACGAAGCACCGTTCTCTTCGCCAATGGGGTTTTTTCAAAACAAAAAACTTTTGACTACCTTTCACATTTTCATACTGCGTATACTGAATAATCTGAAAAGTATCACATCCTCCCAGGATGTTACAATGTGAAACAAATGACTTGTAAAGGGAATTGTATTGCGGATTTGAGGTTGAAGCGTATTTCGCACATGATTGATGGCCCTGACGTGAGAGGATACGAAAACGATGTTAGACGTATTAAGCTTTGCTTTCACTAGACACAACGATATAATTTTTTTTATACCACAAGCATCACCGTAGCCTATAGACGCTTGCAATACCGGGGCTATCACTCACGCGTTGCCAACCCTCCCAACCCACCCAAGTGGAGCTCTGGAGACCTTACTCACACGTAGGAACACAACATGGCCGAGACCAATGCTATTTGGCTACGATCTTCTGTAAGGTGGAGGTCATTAACCAGACGGGTTGCTCCGATTTGAGCGGATTATCCGCTGTGCCCTCCCTTAAATAAAAATCTCTTAAATGAAATGAAATTATGTTACGAAGCTTTTCACATTGATCTCATTTAGGGTTTCGTGGTTAAAAAGAAATCTTTACGGCCAGGCAACGACTCTTCACTTGGAAATTACACAAAACATTACGTAATTTTTTTTTAAAAGATAAATTTAACTTGGCACAGACGTTATAACGCAGTTTAAAGTAAAGAAAAATTTCGCCACCATTAGGGTACGTCCAAGAAAACTCTGTAATTAGTTGAAATAAACGATTCTTGGAAAATTGTTACTTGTGTCTAGAAACTTCTCTTCGAAATCTTTAATCTACCACATTATCATTATTATTTGGGTTTTATTTGTACAGGATTTGTGTAAATCGTATTTCTTTTGACCACTTTTAACCCCTCACTCCTGGGTGAAAATCGCCTTTCTAATAATATGAGACTGTGGCGACACCTATCGCCATACAGAAGAACTACAGAGTGAAGAAAAAGTTCACAATGCGAACACATGACGTCATATACGACGACACTTAGAAATCCTGAATCACGCTATCGAAGTTTCTACGATATGGAGATATATATACAACCTCCGACACATACATTGTCGGAGCCGCGGTTCCCCAGGCATGACACCCAGCCTGGCCGGAAGATCTTCCCTTTGTGGCGGTCGAGCACATCGCCATCGCTCCCGCTACAAGACACTAGCGAAACCAGCGCAACTTCGTTCGCGTGTATCCCGCTTTCCCGTGGGAATTTCGGAAAATGCTTTCTTATCGGATGCCCACATCATACCAAGAACCCACCCTCCAGGTTTCAGGTATCTACGTCAGCGGTTTGGGCTATGCGTTGATTCTCAGTCAGACAGTCAGACAAAGTGATAGATGCCTGCTACTCATTTGCTGCTTGCAATTAGTACAAGCTTACTAGGTTAGTTTGGAACTAGATGGCGTTGTGTGATTCGTCAAAAAATAAACACACCGATTGAGCTAGCCCCAAAACGTAGTATCTTTATTATTTTGTGCCCAAAGAAAGTTCGGAACTTGTGTTATAGGATACTAACTCAACGATATGATATTTTTATAACAATACATATAGATAAACATCCAGACCCGTGGTCAATCAGAAAAAGTTCGTTTTTCATCATGACCCGACCGGGATTCGAATCCTGGACCTCCTGAGTGGCGGTCTGGTAACCATTACGCCACGGAGGTCGTCAAATTATGGGTTGGTATGAGTGTATAGATGCCTCAAAAAATTTATCTGTGCTTATGAAATGATACAAAACATTAAGATTGATTGCTGGCGTGACTTCGATATTTAACTTGATTATTATAAAAGTTGCCGAAAATCATTTGTCTCGCTCTTATCGTCTTCTTTCTTTATTTGCGTCTCATACTTCACCAGGCTTGGTCGTGTGACTATCAATGGCTAATTTATCTCTACGAAGCTCAAATCCCGCTCGAGACAAACATGAAACATGTATGAACATGTATGTCTTCGTCTGAATATTTTCTATCATACTCATACTAATATTATAAATGAGAAAGTGAGTTTGTTTGTTTGTTTGTTATTCCTTCACGGCTTGACTAAGCAGCCGATCATTATGAAAATTTGTACAATATATATTGTCAGGGGTACAGAGCCCAACATAGGCTAAAGGCTTTTTATCCCGTGAAAGTATGTCATTCCTATGGGAAAATATTTTTTCTTAAAGAGGGCGCAGTATCGGCCAACAGATGGCGCCACAAGTCGCGCCGTGGGTTTTGTTGTCAAATAAGATCTATGTCTTAAGGGCCCATTTCGCCGTTTTGCCGCTCGAATTTGACGTTTTTAGCGCCACTATCGCAACTGCGCCCCGCACACGCACACATGCATGTATGCATAGTGGGTCGTGACGGACTGTGACACGACAACTAAATTGTAACTTTGGATTTTGTTAGTAAATATAAAAATTGTTGTCAAATTTCATATAACAATAATTACTAACTGCTGCCCACGACTTTGTTTGCGTGTAGACACGTTTTTCCGTAAGAATCAGGTGGGAATATTTTCCTGCCGGTGGATTTTTTTGCACATTTGATTTAAGTCAAACACAAACTCTACAGGAATCGCAAAATAAAATAGTAGATTACAAACTCAATTTATTCCATTAAGATTTAATGTGAATATGACAGTTGCAAATACATATTATACAATATCTATTTGACACCATAATGACGTACTTTAATGACAAGAGTTTCGTGATGAAGGTTTGTCTCAGATTAGAGGTATATATTCAAAAGCTAAAAAGACGCACGGAAACCAAAGGTATAATTACTAATTACAACCCAAGCCTTTTGTATGATCAAACCAAAAATATAAGAAACAGAAATAGATATACAAAACGAGGACTTCACTAAACTTGTAGATTCCCACAAAATTAATACATAACAAATGCTTAAATATAAGTGATCACACCTTTCTTTCATAAAAAAGGCTGCCATGTTATTATAAATGAGGGCTTTTCAAGGAGACTTTAAACAAAATAAAATAAACTAAAAGTATTTCCAAGTTAAGTGTTAAAATCTATAACTGGTGGTGGAAATCTATGCAATGCATGCAATTTTTGCTAGCATTTGGATGACACTTGACTTTTCTACTATGCCATCAATCAAGAAAACGAATTATTTAACTTTTCTGTCACTTCGAAAAGCTCTCATACTTATTACGGTATTTGACAAGGACGTCAAAAATATAAACTATATTACTGATATTTAAAAAAAACAATTTCAAACATTTTATTAGACATAATGCTTGACAATATTTTAGTAACTGAGTTGATCCCATGTTGATCCTATTCAGAATACAAGCTTGTGACGTTACAAGTTCACATCACATGCTACTATTTTTATACAAACAAGCGTTTTTAACATTAGAGTCACTGAGTTTGACATGTTGTCAAATACCGGCATTTGTACTTACTTATGATAATTTTATTATTTTAGTTGCACAATACAAAATTAAATTGTTATTCCCAATTACGAAAATAACTACTGAAACGTTTGTAAGCAGCTTTATTTTATGTCCGAGTGGAGTCAAATATATATTATGACCCTGAGCATGAGTTCGCATATATCAGAATAGATATTTACCATGATGATTATTTAAAAAAATCTGACTCCTAGAAAACTTAAGGCAGCCTGGTCCTTACGAACCTTCTATTCATCAGTTGCATTCAGATCAAAATCTTTCAACGCGCTTTGCACCCTTGCTTTCCTATCTTCCATTGATTTGATAATATAAGGCGGATCTCGTATTTGCATGCACCGAGAATGCCGTGGGTCGACCAATTCTGGAAGCAAGCAATCGTTATAAAATTTGACTAATTTGGCTTCTATTTTTGTCTTCCAAAATTCGTCATCGCGCTGAATCAAATACACTTTCATAGGTACAGCTTCACCAAACCAAATGCCCAGCATGCAGACGTCTTTTTGGGTAATATGCAATTGGCCTTGAATTTGGTAATACCAGTTATGCTGTTTATTGACTAAGTAAGTGTTTGAACTCGAATCGAACTTCCAAAAAGGATGCTTTTTCATTGCATTTTCTAATGTGAATTTTGCTAAAGAAACTGGGCATTTTATTTCTACTAAGCCGTCTGCATATTTGCCATCAGGTGTGGTTCCCAAAAATTCATATTCATGATCAACGAACAACCCGCAACTTTCGATCTGAACGTTCTCCTGTTTTTCAAGCTGTCTTATTGCAGTTTCTTCGTTGTCAATGCCATAACGTATTGCAGGAACGGCGGAGAGATTACCACCATAGATAATTTTTTTTACGAGAGAAGCACAACTTGTACTTTCTCGTTTTTTGCAAACTTCGCCAAATACTGAAGAGGTAAGTAATTTTCTCCTCCTGCCCATCCACTCGGCGCTATGTCTCTGTAAAACTGTCGACCTTTCAAGCTCCTTTCGCTCTTCAGAAGACAACCTCAGTTCAATCAAAAAGGAAGTCTTCCGATCCTCATACTCGTCTGGGCTCATGTCGGGTTGTTGGCAGTTTTCACCGTAGTGGGCGTCCTTCGATACTGGAACCTCTCGTTTCTTAAAAGTGGATGGGTTTAGTCTAGACTTTACTACATAACGTTGTCTCATTTTTTCTAATTTTGCAATCAAATGGTTGGGCTCAGTCCCAAAAACAACTTTATGAGTTGTTGTGTGAAGTGTTCCTGTATTAAAGGACACAACAGCTGCAGCGCAACGGCCTGCATAAGAACGCCGAAGTGAATAATTTACTCGCTTGCCCCCTACGTATTTGGCAACCTGAGCATTAAAGCTTTCAACCAAATTACTTGTTCTATCATGAATTAGGCTGCGCGATTGGTAAGAAAGTTTTTTACTTATATTTTCGATTGCCTTCATTAGCCCGCTGGCAACAAGTCGTACCATTAGACCAATAGGCTCAGTTCTGCGTTTTTCGGGGACACAAAAGTATCCTTTACAATTTTCGTGGTTGCCAAAGACGTGTTGTGGACCATTCAGGATATCTGTGCTCAGATTACTAATTTTCTGATCGATCGGTAAATTTTGAGAACCCCAATGTTTTATGGCATAATTTACTCCGGTTCGCAAACGCAAATACCTATCCTTAAGAATTTTGCGCAGTTCTGGTGGAAATTTGGTGTCCTGAGACAACTTTACCAATGCATTGCAGAAATTTCTTAAAAGATGGTTTTTGCATTCAATCTTTTCTACAATCAAGTCACCGTATGGTCGAGAATCTAAATTTTTTTATATGTGCTGGAATCGCCGTCAGCAACAAATTGATTATAAATAACTCCATGATCCGGCAATGAACGTTTAAACCCCTCAACTAAAATGGTCGATTCCATCCCGGTAGATGGCCCTGAATAATTCTTAAAGCATTGATGCTCTGGGGGCTCGGTATTCTTTGCAGCTCGTGCACAGACTATGCAATATTTGTTTTTAATGCCTAAATATAAAACTTTTCCAAAATGTAGCCCAATAATTGCAGCTGCTCCAGATAATGCAGAATAGCCTTTTCCGTATGAGCGTTTGCTCCAACAGCCATCAATAGACACTGGAATTAATGGGACTCCATCTTTATTTACGTTACCTACAGATATTGCATATTCCGCTTCTGCCTTAACGGCCTCAGACATGCAATGTGCTGCTGCTGTTTCCCACCAGTCACAAACTTGATCATGAACCGAGGAATAGAACTCGGGTGAAATGCTGGGTAAAGCTACGGAAGCAGTAATGGTCTGCAAATGAGAATGACCACTACCAGACGACATAACGCCTGAAACTATTTGGTGATTCACATTCATTTCAGTCTCTTTTTTTTCAACCAGGCTTACATCAAATTTCATTGCACACATACTGCATTTAAATTTAAGGTTTGAGTCCAGACCCTTTCGAAACTCAGATGCAATCTTCAAACACTTGAGATTACATCCAAGAGGACCGTGATCACTTATATCTTGAAGTTGTTTAAAAAAAAAGTCAACGTCGACCAATCTGCGGCCGACAACTAGTTCATTTTCAACAGGCTGCAGCTTCGGTTCGATCACTATTGCCGAAGATAATTGATTCTGCAATAAATGTAAGATATCAGCTAGTGAAATAAAATGAAGATAGACACGCACACACACACACACCATGACTTTCTACCTACAGTATTATATCTTAGGCGGCCCCTAGACAATCAAAATTGCTTAACAAGCATCGTCGTTTTTGACAAACACGCTTGATGTGGCTTGACGAACTGTCAAGCGCACTAGTCGAGCATTTTCATTCAAGTTTATTCATTTTGTATATGGCTTGATCACGCACTTAGTTTGCTTGTCAAGCCTTCAAGCTTCGTTCCATACGATCAAATTTGCTAGACAAACCCGTAAATTGTTCCGTGATTGTCAAGCAATTTTGACCGTCTAGGGGCCACCTTACGGCTTACTTCTTGAGCATAATGACCACCATTTGTAATTGCGCCAAGAACTGCCCTGAAATAAAAAAAAATGTACATGATACTCCCATGATCATAATAATGTTTATTACTAGCTGCTGCCTACGACCCTGCCCAGCCCCGCATTGTATACTTTCAAAAGTCGCATCGATGTCGATAGTCGATGTGTACCAGCTATAGGTACTCACCAACCTGACCAACCACACTCACATCAGCCTAATATTCGTCGGAATTGGATTATGAGGTTGACTTACCGTTTGCGTTTTTTTGACCAATGCACGCGTTTTCGACTGGCTAATTTACCTCCATATTTAGTACTCATTATATGGATTAAACAATTTATATTATTTATCTTATATAATGCGAAGACCATGAAATTTTAACATTTGATGTGAAATTTTATTCAGAAAAATGAAAAGCTCCTAATAATAATTTATAATAATATTTATTTATTTCTCAAGCAAGTTGTTACAAGTACATTGATTCCCAGACTTCACACTAGGATTCCCTGTGTCGTGAAGTGCAGGGCCCTCTTATTTTAAATTAACTACCTAAGTACTTACAAGGTTTGAAATACAAAATATAAATAAATAAATAAATAAATAAATATATAGGGACAATTCATACAGATTGATCTAGCCCCAAAGTAAGTTCGAAACTTGTATTATGGGATACTAACTCAATGATATTATATTTTATAACAAATACATACATAGATAAACATCCAAGACCCGAGGCCAATCAGAAAAAGTTCGTTTTTCATCATGACCCGACCGGGGATCGAACCCGGGACCTCCTGGGTGGCGGTCTGGCGTGGTAACCATTACGCCACGGAGGTCGTCGAAATATACCTAGTTACAAGTTATTTTAAACCTAACGAATCAGCACCCACTTGAGAAGGGCGCACCGCGCAACATTCGCTTATTTTATATTAATTTTGAATTAAAAATGTTAAAATTCATAGTCTTTCTTTTATTTCTGCCCCTATGTTATTTAGCAAAAAAATAATCCTTATGATGTAGCCTTTCGATCGGCATGATAAAGCTACAGGGATTTCTTTTTTCGTGTAGCGGGTTCGATTTCCAGTTCAAATGTAAATAATTATTTAAAAATCTATGAATGCAGTTTAAATTGTTTTTTTAAATAAAATAATGTCTTCTTTCAGTAAAATATTCCATCTACAATATTCAAGGTACTTTCCCTCCATGTGGCATTGCCGTGGGACACCATGTATAAATTCATTTGACAAATCATAAGAATAAAAGATGTAATGCTAATGGGGTTGGCAACTGTCAAAAGTGGCGCTAGCGTAGCTTGAACCGATGGTACTAAAATTAGTATGGAGAATTTTATGTTTGAATTTATTTAATAAAAATAAAAATTAATTTTGCAATGCCAATGACCTGTGAAGGAACCTTTTGGAAAAGTAATTGAAGTGCACAAATTTCCAAAAGACGACGATGTTTTACGAAAAAATTTAAACTCATATTTCAACTTGAAATTAATAGCATTATATTCTCTTAATTATAAGTGATTTAAAAAAAATATTTGCAAAATTTTATTATAAAAGAAAAAGGGAAAAATATATTAAAATGTAGTTTTGAGGTTATCCCTTTCAACCAATTCCATTGTTCTTTCTCGCCAAGATGCTCCACGTTTCTATAATTATTTTTTAAGATCAGTCACCCTCCACGTAGAATACATTATTTATTTTTGGTTTACTACCTTAAAAAGAGAAAAAATCGACAACTTTTCGAACAATCGCGGCAAAAAAAATTTTGACAGGTTCAAGCACATACATATTTTAATAGGCATAACATTCATGATAACTAATCACTCAAAAGATACAAAATCGATTCATATAACATTTATGTAAACTAATATCTCCAGACACATAACTTACGCGGTATACACGTCAATATGCATACCGTTCAAAAAGTAGGTATATATATTGTTTAAAAGACTTATAAATTAAAATGTATAGGTACCTATCAAAAATTATCAAGCACTAAACGAGGGATGTCGATCCAAAAAGCGCTATGGTCAAATCTTAAATATGTCGAATATGTAGATGTTAATAAGACGAGCAGACCAGTCTCCCAAGATGACAATCACAACTAAGAGTCGGCCCGCCAGCCTCCATCACTGAGCTCACCATCAACAATATTATGACAGACATATCTGAGATTTATATATATTTTTTAAATCAAACAATTTAATATATATTTATATACTTATTAGTAACCGAGTTGATCCTATCCAGAATACAATACCACTGTGCACTGATTTTGTGTAAATACAACACCATCTGTCAATACATCGCGGTCTGTCAATGCGACGCAAAGAGACGTGTTCCTTCTTCGGAGGCGCTGGGCCGTCTGACTGAAACTGAGCGACGAAGCGTTGGCATATCATGTCACGGCCGCTTCATAGTAATTTGTATGAAGATTTTAAGCGTAAAAATTGGACAAGTTTGTTATTTTATTATACAAAATAAGGATATATTGATTAAGAAATAAAGATTTCAGGCACTAGTTTATAGTTTTAACTTTATTATTTGATAAAATTCATTTCATAATTCTTGATACTTTTGACACAGTTGTTGCAGGACGAAAGTGCGATTTACACGTTTTTAGTGATTTTCTGATTTTTTTTTACATTTATCTACAAACATTATCTTATATTCGAATGTTTCATGGACTAGTATCATTCATTGACTAGCTATGTGATTTTTTTCAAGGTTGTGGAACATCGTTTTCTATATAAGATTATGTCTTTCCTGACACTCGATTCCCGTAAGGGACCCTTAATAAAGCGAGAGCGAAGCCGCGCGGAAAAGCTAGTGTACAATAAATTTTAAAATTTATTTACAAAAATGAGCGTCGAAAATCCACAAGCGGACGGATAAATTATACATGACAGTTTGCTTTGTCAATCAAGTGTATAACTAATATTATATTCTCCCAAAAAAAATATGCCGTCTCTCACGTAGTTGCAAAGGAGAGAAGTCCTTTCAATACTTCCTACTCCATCTCATTTGTTTCTAGATTAAATTCGCGAGTTCCAAGACAGCTGTATCTCCCCCTGGACGTCAATAAGCTTCATTGCTTATTGTCGATCTGAGGTCGCCGTTGTTGATCGTAAGTATACAGCAGGGCTACTACGAAACGTAAATCCGATACTTCGACCGAAGTATCGGAAGAATTTTAACCGTGAAATACAAGTTATTTCATGATTATAATTGAATGAACTACTAAAATAACCATAAAGTACAAGGTATTTCATGGATAGAATTCAAGGAATTACTTTCACGGTTAAAATTCTTCCGATACTTCGGCCGAAATATCGGATTAACGTTTCGTAGTAGCCCTCCAGGAAACAACGGTGGAAATGTGTAGTGGACTTATCTCCTAAGAAAATACAATAGATATAAATAATCATCGCTAGGACGACGAACTAAGTTATATTGACGCGCTGCAAACACTCAATAAGTAAGCGGGGGACTTTGACATGCTTGTTTGTTCTCGGAGTAAAACAAATATGCCACCAAATATACTGTATCCTTAACTATATGTAATATATTTAGTTCAGATTTTCCGACCGCTTTGCTAAGTAACGTAAACTAAGTAAGGTGAAATCGTAATATTTCTTTATTCTCGCCTTTTATTTTTGAATCACTTGTCTTAACAACTGCTATGCATTGCCAACAGCCAGACCCTACTTAGCATGTTCTCCGAAGCACGGAGATGCGAAATCATAATCATCATCATCATTTTGACAGGCCCGGTGGTCGAGTGGCTAGCAAGGGTCACTTTATCCCAAGGGCCGCGGGTTTGAATCCTGCGCAAGGCAAACATTTGTCAATCAATCAAATCAAATCAAAATATTTGTATTCAAATAGGCATATTACAAGCACTTTCGAATCATGTGTATTGTCGTTGTGTGCATGAACATGTCTGTTTGCCTTGGTCTCGATGTTTTCTATGTATAATAAGTATATAATTACAAAAAAAAAGTATTTTATGTATATTTATCAGCAATCTAGTACCCATAGTACAAGCTTAGTTGCTTAGTTTGGGACTAAATGGCGTTGTGTAATTCGTCCAAAAATATTGATTATTTATTTATCATTATCTTAGCTACAAGAAGCTGGACATAGGCCCCAAACGCGTCCAATGCGATCTGCTGGGAGCGGCCTGCATCTAGCGGCTGCGAAATAACGAAGCCAAATGCTGGCTAGTTTCAAGATTGCTCGACTTGCGCGTCCGTTTTTAGAATGCGACGCACAGCGACGCTATCGAGCTCCTTTTGAATACCTAAAGTATCAAAAATGAATTGCAATAAAAGTTCAGACTGCAAATAAATTTCACTTCACAACACAAAATTTGGTCCTACAATCCGGATTTTCTTGCAGAATACATTTTTGCAACTGTACGATAAACTTTTTAAAATTATTGACTCATTTTAAATGGAATAAGGTTGAACATGTCAAACTGACTTTTTAGTTTGGGGTTTTTTTTATATTACAAAGTTGGCAGACAAGCATACGGCCCGCCTGATGGTAAGCATCACCGTAGCCTATAGACGCTTGCAATATCGGGGGTATCACTCACGCGTTGCCAACCCAACCCGTGTAGTGGAACTCTCACCGTAGGAACACAACATGGCCCAGACCAATGCTATTTGGCTACGATCTTCTGTAAGGTCGTCTTCTGTAACGTCTGGGGAAGGAACTCCCTTCCCCAGACGGGCTGCTCCGATTTGAGCGGATTATCCGCTGTGCCTTACCACGCAAGACAAGCAACGGCTACTCTAGCAGTGTTTGACACATTATCCGTCATTCCCGGCTGTTAAGCCTAGTCGGTGGCCTTCGGGCAGCTTGAAAACCTCTGCCAATCTGCATTGGAACAGCATGGCAGGTACGCTCTAATCACCTTCGATTGACGACCTCCGTGGCGTAATGGTTACCACGCCAGACCGCCACCCAGGAGGTCCCGGGTTCGATCCCCGGTCGTGTCATGATGAAAAACGAACTTTTTCTGATTGGCCTCGGGTCTTGGATGTTTATCTATAATGTATTTGTTATAAAATATAATATGGTTGAGTTAGTAGGTATCCCATAACACAAGTTTCGAACTTACTTTGGGGCTAGCTCAATCTGTATGGATTGTCCCTATATATTTATTTAATTATTGAAGGGAGACCCCTATCCCCGCAGTGGGATGATTATGGATTGATATGATGAAAATACATAAAATGCTTTCCAAGTTATGTACGTGTGTCACAAATTGATCCTTATGAGCCACCGCCCACTTGTGATTTTTAATCGGCCGATAGTTTGATCGTTCTGGGATTCAGTATGGAGCTATATGGCAGTGCGCCAATTTGACGATTAAAAATCGGCCTTTCAAACTATCGAAAATGACTGCGACATAGTATAGCCCGATTAAAAATCACAAAAATTGGTGGCTCTAAAATAACAGTATATCAGTTTATTATGTTTGTATTAAACTAGCAGACCGCCCCTCGCAAATTTTTATCTTTAAAATAATCTTCCGTTCTTCATCAAGCAACCTATTTATTTTGAGGCAAATCAATAACTGTTTTTAAATGGTGCTATTAAAATGGTACCTAAAATTTTATTCTTTTCTATTCTTCTCTCGTATAATCCTCATTTTGCACAGCTACCACTTAATGTTATATTTTGGCTTTATCCGTATTATAGAGATACATTACGCCATTTGTAGGAAGGTCCGGCCACGCCCCGGGCGTATATCAGCCAAGTGTTAAGAGCGGCTCGGTTTGCCACGCAAGCTTTCTTGCACCTTTGTATGAGGTGTGGTCTCAGTATTAGCGAGAGGATTGGCTCACTCCTTTATTTTTAAAAGTCATTTTATTAGTTTTTTTTCGTACCACTAAGGTGGCAAACCTGCATAGGGCCTGCCTGATGGTAAGCAGTCACCGTAGCTGGACGCTTGCAACACCGGGGCGGGTGTATCGCGCGTTGCCGAGCCTGTAAAAAGTGAAGCTCTGGAGACCTTACTCACCGTAGAAAGAAAAGAAAGAAAGAAAGAAAATACATTTATTCTGTACAGCACATGAGACACAAGACAACATGGCCGTAGGAACACAACATGGCCGAGACCAATGTATATTTACTAAGCAGCTGAAAGATCTTGATGCAAAGCGCCGGAATACTCAACCAAAGCCCTCCTACAATTACACTTGGGATTCCACTGGCCAACTTTTTTGTGTGCCATGTGGCCGGACCTTTAAGTCAAAGTTCGGTTCTGCAAGCCACATTATCACCATAGCTATCCCGGGATGGACACGTAGGAGTCGCCTTCGCAGGATACGGCTTGGACGACATAATGATGATAATTTGGCAAGATTTTCTTTAAATGTTTTGTGCAACACACTGTAAAGTCAAATACAAATCGTTTATTCAGAGATATGCTAGGTTACTCTGCATAGCAATCGCGATTTTAATTTCAATTCTGTATTATTTCAAATGCAAAATTAACAGCAAATCCTAATTCGTACGCTTGAAATTTTATACTTTACTAAGTATTTGGTTAGCATCTAATCCCTTTTCTTTTAGTTTAGTATTTAGTTAGCGCTAGTTTAACTGTAAAGAGTAACTAAAAGTAACAATCCAATGGCGATCGTGACGATCGGAATTATCGTCAAGAGTAAGGGGGGCAGGCCTTTACAGACACTTTCTCTAATCACAATTTGTGTAATTAAAAAACTACTACCATTCCGGAAACAAGCAAAATGGACACCGTTAAAAGAAATGGCTAAGGAAAACCCGTATTGGTCTTTTTTGTCATTCATTATTATATTTTTCCACTTGCATATGATATCATATTATGTATAGGTTTACACTCAGCTTCTTCCACTGCTCCTGCCGCTGCCGGGAATATTGTCCTAAATACTTCTGCGGCAACATCGACGCGAGTGAAAGATCACACTCAGCCCTTATCTCATACTTCTTTAGGGTGATCCGTTTCGGTCCGCGCGGGAAATTCAAAATTTTTGGGGTTTTTCACAAATCATTGATAGAATTTTCCGACAACAAATATAATATATCTACTGAATAATTATCATATAAATTATAAATATTGGCTCTTCTCATCATGAATGTGCATAATGCACGTTTATAGGGAAAAGGATGGCGCGATAGGAAGAACTAATATTTATAATTTATTTGTTATTTATTCAGTAGATATATTGTTTTTGTTGTCGTCAAATCAATTTTCACGAAAATTCTATCAATGATTGAGATGCAATTTCTAAAAAACCCCAAAAAAATTGAATTTCCCGCGCGGACCGAAACGATCACCTTAAAGATAGACTCTCGAGGGAGTGCCGGGCAGCCCGAGTAGCAGCGGTAGTATTGTGTCTACAATCTCACGCTGCCCAATTTCTTCCTGACTTCCCTGCTCACTTGGGCCGAGTGTAAACCAGCCAATAGAAATAAATTGGCGATGGCTTGCAGTCAACAAGCGATAAGCACGCCGAGTAGCAGCAGTAGTATTGTGTCTACAATCTCACGCTGCCCAATTCCTTCCTGACCTCCCTGCTCACTTGGGCCGAGTGTAAACCAGCCAATAGAAATAAATTGGCGATGGCTTGCAGTCAACAAGCGATAAGCACGCCGAGTAGCAGCGGTAGTATTGTGTCTACAATCTCACGCTGCCCAATTCTTTCCTGACCTCCCTGCTCACTTGGGCCGAGTGTAAACCAGCCAATAGAAATAAATTGGCGATGGCTTGCAGTCAACAAGCGATAAGCACGCCGAGTAGCAGCAGTAGTATTGTGTCTACAATCTCACGCTGCCCAATTCCTTCCTGACCTCCCTGCTCACTTGGGCCGAGTGTAAACCAGCCAATAGAAATAAATTGGCGATGGCTTGCAGTCAACAAGCGATAAGCACGCCGAGTAGCAGCGGTAGTATTGTGTCTACAATCTCACGCTGCCCAATTCCTTCCTGACCTCCCTGCTCACTTGGGCCGAGTGTAAACCAGCCAATAGAAATAAATTGGCGATGGCTTGCAGTCAACAAGCGATAAGCACGCCGAGTAGCAGCGGTAGTATTGTGTCTACAATCTCACGCTGCCCAATTCCTTCCTGACCTCCCTGCTCACTTGGGCCGAGTGTAAACCAGCCAATAGAAATAAATTGGCGATGGCTTGCAGTCAACAAGCGATAAGCACGCCGAGTAGCAGCGGTAGTATTGTGTCTACAATCTCACGCTGCCCAATTCCTTCCTGACCTCCCTGCTCACTTGGGCCGAGTGTAAACCAGCCAATAGAAATAAATTGGCGATGGCTTGCAGTCAACAAGCGATAAGCACGCCGAGTAGCAGCGGTAGTATTGTGTCTACAATCTCACGCTGCCCAATTCCTTCCTGACCTCCCTGCTCACTTGGGCCGAGTGTAAACCAGCCAATAGAAATAAATTGGCGATGGCTTGCAGTCAACAAGCGATAAGCACGCCGAGTAGCAGCGGTAGTACTGTGTCTACAATCTCACGCTGCCCAATTCCTTCCTGACCTCCCTGCTCACTTGGGCCGAGTGTAAACCAGCCAATAGAAATAAATTGGCGATGGCTTGCAGTCAACAAGCGATAAGCACGCCGAGTAGCAGCGGTAGTATTGTCTCTACAATCTCACGCTGCCCAATTGCTTCCTGACCTCCCTGCTCACTTGGGCCGAGTGTAAACCAGCCAATAGAAATAAATTGGCGATGGCTTGCAGTCAACAAGCGATAAGCACGCCGAGTGGCAGCGGTAGTATTGTGTCTACAATCTCACGCTGCCCAATTGCTTCCTGACCTCCCTGCTCACTTGGGCCGAGTGTAAACCAGCCAATAGAAATAAATTGGCGATGGCTTGCAGTCAACAAGCGATAAGCACGCCGAGTGGCAGCGGTAGTATTGTGTCTACAATCTCACGCTGCCCAATTGCTTCCTGACCTCCCTGCTCACTTGGGCCGAGTGTAAACCAGCCAATAGAAATAAATTGGCGATGGCTTGCAGTCAACAAATGATAAGCCCGCCAGCAGTAAGACCCCACCATACGAGCTAGATTTATTTATATTGGTACGCCTTTTCCCCATGGGATAATAGGGCCGGGAGTAGCATAATATTTTTGGATTTTTTGACTCGGGGCGTATTGGAGTGCCGTATGTTTGTTTGTCGGAATGAATAGCGAAAACGATCGATATTGTGTTGCTGTAATCTGGTATAGAGGGTTAACGGTATAAAGGTTTTTTGGGGTTGTATACTGAATAGCTAAATTGTATACGAACTGGTTAAGTTAGGGTTTTTTTTTCTTTTATTTTAGGGACTTTAGTCATACAATTACTATGTCAGTCCTATTGTAACTTATACATAAATATTACCGTCTGCAATACAAATGAAATACCTATGATTTGAGCTATGGATGAATTAGGGTTGGCAAAAATGCTCTGAAATATCCCCACATCAATGTTTACTAAATGGTGTCTGATTGGTGCGTTGCGGACACACTCGACCAGGGGCCCGATTCTACTAACACAAATGCACCAATGGACTCTCAATTGTGCCTGACATTTGTTATGGACTTAAACAATAAGATAAACATTATGTTATTGTTTAAGTCCATAACAAATGTCAAAAACTATTCCACTGATACACTATCGGCATTCTATTGAGACACGATTGAGACACCATTGAGAGTCCATTGGTGCATTTGTTTAGTAGAATCGGGCCTCAGTATGTGATACAAAACCTCAACCTTAACACACATATCGCAGTTGGGAGAGTTAATTTTACCCATTAAAAACGCAAATGAATACACCGGATAATGTCCAGATCGCATCCCCAAAGCCGTTACAACATTCTGTCTTCAGTATCATCATACTAATATTATAAATAAATTAAAAGTAAAATAATATCGGCGCCACAAGTCGCGCTATGGGTTGTTTTGTTGTCAAACGAGATCTATGCCATAAAAATAACGCGAGCGAAGCCGCGAGAAAAAGCTAGTAATAGATAAAATACATTTTAATTCAAAACCGGTATAAAAAGAGCAATGTACCAATGTAAAATGTACCAAGGGTAGGGTCACATTATATTGGTTGTTTAAAGAAGAAGAAGTAACTACAAATTTACGATTTTCAGATTTATCTCTGTACTTGTGCTACATCATCTTGCTTCTTGCCAAATTTCATGATTCTAGGACAACCGGAAGTACCCTATAGGTTTTTGGTCGGAACGGTTTTGTACGAAAAACGGAACACAAACGGCTGTATCATAATATCGTTTTGTTATCATAATATCGTTACTTTCTTTCAAAACTTCATTACCCTAAGGTTGCTTTGAAAACACTGCTTTTAGCAATACGGCCGCCTTGTTGCTAATACTCTGGTACGTAAGGTATCATTAAAAGCTTTTATTTAACTTGACCTGTATGTATGTATGTAAGGGTGGAATCTTGGAACGAAAATTTGAACCACTTCCCGAAGACCGATTGAGCTGAAATTTTTCTTAAAACTGTAGATCAGATGACAATGCAATATTATGATAACAAAATTACGATACAGCCGTTTGTGTTCCGTTTTTCGTACAAAACCGTTCCGACCAAAAACCTATAGGGTACTTCCGGTTGTCCTAGAATCATAAAATTTGGCAAGAAGCAAGATGATGTAGCACAAGTACAGGAATAAATCTGAAAATCGTAAATTTGTAGTTACTTCTTCTTCTTTAAACAACCAATATAATGTGACCCCACCCTTGGTACATTTTACATTGGTACATGGCTCTTTTTATACCGGTTTTGAATTAAAATGTATTTTACCTATTACTAGCTTTTCCTCGCCGCTTCGATCGCGTTAATTTTATGTCATATAAATTGTGTAATGACGTTATAAGTTGATAGTTAAAGTTTTAAAATAAAAGTTTATTTTATTCTTTTTAGCGCAATTAAATAAAAGCTTGTTTTTAAATATATTTTTTTACTTTTAATTTATTTTTCTTTTCTTTTGTTGTACATGTATTGCATAAAGTGTATTATGTCCAACTACCAATTCAAAAAAATTCAAAACCTTTATTCACAGAATAGGTTTTCACGAACACGTTCTATTCTATCTTAATTTAAACACTTCCAATACTGCGAAATAATTTATATACATATTGTATAAGTATATTAGGGGATGGACTCCCGGGATTGTGTGCCTTTAGGGTTATTTTTAAGATTTTTTTTAAATTTTATTTTTATGTTGGTTTTCTTTTATAAATACACAGAAATCGTACCTACACTTTGTTGTAAAATGTTATTGGAAAAATGAAGATTTTATTATTTATCCATACTAATATTATAAAATGCGGAAGTAAATCTGTCTGTCTGTCTGTTTGTTACCTTTTCACTTTCACATTAAAACCAATGAACCGATTTAGATGAAATTTGGTATGGAGATAGTTTAAAACCCGAGGAAGGACATAGGATAGTTTTTATCCTGGAAATCACCCCCGATGGGGGTAAAAAGTGGGGTGAAAGTTTGTATGGGGTAACTTTTTCACGTTAAAACCGCTGAACCGATTTAACTGAAATTTGGTATCAACTTAGTTTATATATATAAAACTAGCTTTTCCTCGCGGCTTCGCTCGCGTTAATGTCATGACGTAGATCTCGTTTGACAACAAAACAACCCATAGCGCGACTTGTGGCGCCATCTGTTGGCCGATACAGGTCCCTCTATAGTAGAAAAATTATTTTCCCATTGGAACGACATACTTTCACGGGATAAAAAGCAGCCTATGTTGGGCTCTGTACCCCTAACAATATGTATGCAAATTTTCATAATGATCGGTTGCTTAGTCAAGCCGTGAAGGAATAACAAACAAAAAAACAAACTCACTTTCTCATTTATAATATTAGTAAGGATGCTTTTTTGTTGAATGATTGACTGACTGACCGATTAACGCACAAACTAAATAGCTGATCATTGAGAGCTGAAACTTGATGGGTGTGTTCTTATGCAGCTTAATAAACAATTATAAATAACAATAAGAAAAACCTTCCCTCAACCTCAAAAAATATTTCAACTTTTAATTTAAGATATATAAGACAAAAGATATAAATTAAGAATTATAATGCCTTAACCTGCCTAATTAATCTAAAGGATTATACTCATTACAATCAAAATAATGTGTAGGACGACATTGGGTGGACTGTTTTATTTATTATTCTAATTTCCTGCCGTTTCTCTGTTTCCACGGATCTTAAGAGATATGAGCCACAGACTAACAGTACTGAGTGTTTAGTACGAGTTTTTTGGTCACATTCGAACGTGTTAACGTTTACAAGCCGACCAAATTGAAAAACAGTTTTCATATTGTGAATTTACCACGCGTGTTACATTTCTAAATTAGCCGGGTTACTCACTTCGAAACGTGAGCAAGTAAGCCGCATAATTTTGATATGTAACACGCGTCTTATAAATTGGCAACATGAGAGTTCTTCTCTATTTGGTCGGTTTGTTTACGTCGACATGAACGAATGTGAACAAAAAAACTCGTGCTAAGCACTCTGGATACAGCTAGTTTCGTAAAGCAACGCAAACTTAATTACACTTTTGTTGGATTGCTGGTTGGCGACTTTGACGACCTCCGTGGCGTAATGTTTACCACGCCAAACCGCCACCCAGGAGGTCCCGGGTCCGATCCCCGGTCGGGTCATGATGAAAAACGAACTTTTTCTGATTGGCCTTGGGTCTTGGATGTTTATCTATGTGTGTATTTTTTATAAAATATAATATCGTTGAGTTAGTATCCCATAACACAAGTTTCGAACTTACTTTGGGGCTAGCTCAATCTGTATGAATTGTCCCTTTAAATTTCTTTTTTTTATTGCCCATTGAGACATTGAATCAAATTCCATCTCTCACACATGTAACTCTCTTTTTATAACTACTAACATAGGTTAAGCTGTTGTGGTTCTAACAAATGGATCTCTGAAATATGAATTAAAAACATTTATTATTATTATAAATTATAGCCGTCACTATAAATAAAATATAAATATAAATATAAAGGGACTATTCATACAGATTGAGCTAGCCCCAAAGAAAGTTCAAAACTTGTGTTATGGGATACTAACTCAACGATATTATATTTTATAACAAATACATATATAGATAAACATCCAAGACCCAAGGCCAATCAGAAAATGTTCGTTTTTCATCATGACCCGACCGGGGATCGAACCCGGGACCTCCTGGGTGGCGGTCTGGCGTGGTAACCATTACGCCACGGAGCTCGTCACTGTCAAACTAAAGAAGAAAAAAAGAGGTTGAGATAAGTCTCTAACGCATTCTTATTTTAATGTGGAATTAAAATTAGAATGGGTTTCAGAAATTAGCTGTAAGCACGTAGTGGTTAAGGTGCTGATAGACTTGAGCATTCACTTGTAACAGAACATCTAGCAATCGCCGTTTTTATATTTTGTCGAACGAACAACGAGCCTAGCCACGAGCCGAGCCGAGCATAGAGCCAAATATGCTACGAACATCATGAGCATTCTAGCGAACAGAAGATGGTGGCAAACTATTCTGAATCTAGAATGCTCGCCAGAACGCTCGATAGAATGCTCACTACAATGTTTTCGTAATTTTTCTGTGATGTAACATTCGCAAGAATGCTCATTACAAGTGAATGCTCAAGGCTATTACATGCCGGACCGCCACGCAGGAGGTCCCGGGTTCGAATCCCGGTCGGGCGTCATGATGAAAACCGGAGTATTTCTTATTGGCCTGGCTCTTGGATTTTTATCTATATATGTATTTGTTATAAAATATAGTTATCGTTGAGTTAGTATTCCATAACACAAGTTTCGAACTTACTTTGGGGCTAGCTCAATTTATGTGATTTGTCCTATTATATTTATTATTTATTTTATTTATACACAATTATTCGAATATACAAGTCAACTGATTACAATTACTCTACAACCTTACAACCAAGAAGTTTGACCCACGAAACTACCCTATTATATTAAGCAACGTTAAGGGAGACTTCCAGGAAGTTATGATCAGATTGTTGAGGGTAAATTATAGGACACGACCTTAAAAACGTGAATTTAAAGGCTCATTATCTCCTTTTCTTGTATTTTGTACATTTAAATACACGCCAAGGAAAATAGAAAGTTTCGTAATAACCACGGATTTTGACAGTCATTTTCTGATGCACATTTTAATTTTAATTTCATATTAATCTCAAGTCTTTATTTCATTTTTCATTTGGCAATGTTTGCCATGCTATAAGATTTTTTAAACTTTTGTATTTAATTAAATAAGCGCTTTATGGACCAGAAACCACCACCTTTGCACCAGAAACATTGATAGGGTGGATTTGAGGTTAGATAAAGTCTTTTTTATTATTATTAGACTTTTTTGGTTTTCTTATTCTTTTTATTTATTTTTTTCCATTTTATGACATTGTTTTTATTTTTATATTGATATAACTAACATAGATCCTAAGTATTTTATACCTAATAAATTATTAAAATAAAATAAAAACAAGAATTGAAAGAAATTGTAATTGATTAGTTTAATTATTGTTTTATCTTAATTAGACAATGAGTGAGTTTCACAAAAAAATGTTATTTAATATTTTTTATCTAACTTATTAGATACAGCCTGCATACTCGCACTGGACAAACGTTGATTTTCATAATATGAATCTTAAACCCTCTTTCAGTGAGGGTGGTTTAAGCTAATAATAATATAAACTAGTACCTAAACACAGTAAAAAAGAATTTTTACATAAAACGCTTTACTGTAACCACTTTTCATAAAAACATTTTCTTTTTTAATTAATCTAAAGAGATAAACAGCTTTCCACTTAACGAAACTTAATATAATTTTACATAAAATGTTTTAATTTCATCATAAAAATATTACATTAAAAGATAGTAAGTTTTAAATTAAATGTAAAATTTGTAGAGCACTTGGAAAGAAATTTATTGCGAAGCTACAATTTTATTATAGCATATTGATTCTTTAGAAGCTTTCATTATTCTTTCTGTTACACCCGTCGCGTACCAGTAACTGCTCGGACAGTCACTGGTCGCACGTTACCCGAGTCGCACACGAATAGACGAGTATATTATTATATCACATCTATATATTATCACAAAAAAATAAAGGCGAAAGTTCGTGAGTATGCTTGTTACTTCTTCACGCTCAAATGGCTGGGTCAATGTTTATGATATTTAGTATAAAGGTTGGATTAACACATATGGTACTTTTTATCCCGAAAAGTACGCGACTCCCGTAGGATTTGGTCAAAAGTCTGTTAGTCAATGCTTTTATAATTAAATGGCGCTGCTGTGCTTAAACACGTAAACGAAATTGTGCTGGTTTCTTTAGTTTATAATAATACTAGCTTTTCCCCGCGGCTTCGCTCGCGTTAATTTTATGACATAGATCTCGGTTGACAATAACACAACCCATAGCGCGACTTGTGGCGCCATCTATTGGCCGATAGCCCACCTCATACAGCGCCCTCTATAGTAGAAAAAGTATTTTCCCATTGGAATGACATACTTTCACGGGATAAAAAGTAGGCTATGTTGGGCTCTGTACCTCTGACAATATGTATACAAATTTTCATAATGATCGGCTGCTTAGCCAAGCCGTGAAGGAATAACAAACAAACAAATAAACAAACAAACTCACTTTCTCATTTATAATATTAGTATAAATAAATAAATAAATATATAGGGACAATTCATACAGATTGAGCTAGCCCCAAAGTAAGTTCGAAACTTGTGTTATGGGATACCAACTCAACGATATTATATTTTATAACAAATACATACATAGATAAACATCCAAGACCCGAGGCCAATCAGAAAAAGTTCGTTTTTCATCATGACCCGACCGGGGATCGAACCCGGGACCTCCTGGGTGGCGGTCTGGCGTGGTAACCATTACGCCACGGAGGTCGTCAAGTATGATATCCTTTGTCTGGTACACATAACACAAGTAGGTTAACATTAGCTTACTTTGGGAAAATTTTCACTGTGTGCTCTCTGTTAGAATCCTGCTGATTTTTTTAATACCACAAAGTTGGCAAACAAGCGTACGGCCCGCCTGATGGTAAGCACCGTACTGTAGCCTATAGACGCTTGCAATCCCGGGGGTATCACTCACGCGTTGCCAACCCTCCCAACTGACTGGAGCTCTGGAGACCTTACTCACCGTAGGAACACAACATGGCCGAGACCAATGCTATTTGGCTACGATCTTCTGTAAGGTGGAGGTCCTTTCCCAGACGGGCTGCTCCGATTTGAACGGATTATCTGCTGTGCCCTACCTCTCTTACTTATATTACGAGTATTAACGCGAAAATTTGTGAGGATGTAAGGATGTTTGTTAATCTTTCACGCAAATACGGCTGGACAGAATTTCATGAAATTGTGTACATCATGTCCAGGAAAATGAACAACGGGATTTCCTGCTTAAAACCACGGGCATCAGTTAATTCATATTATCACTACATAGTATAAAACAAAGTCGCTTTCTCTGTCCCTATGTCCCTTTGTATGCTTAAATCTTTGAAACTACGCAACGGATTATGATGCGGTTTTTTTTAATAGATAGAGTGATTCAAGAGGAAGGTTTTTAAGTATAATACATTCCAAAATTCCCACGGGAAAGCGGGATACACGCAAACGACGTTGCGCGGGTTTCGCTAGTAAACTTTAAACTACTAATTCAAATATTGAAATGTTGAAAAACGTACACAGTGTAATATATACCAGTGTCGCATATGCGTCAAAGGACCCAGATCTGACGTAATCTATCGTAAGCCGATTTTAATATGACGTGGCGCGCTGGCGAAACGCCAAAAGGAAGCCAGATGTGTACCCCCTAACATTAATATAAAATTCTATGCTTCTAATAACAGCATACAAAATATTGAGACTTCACTTCTGTTTTCGCAATAGATTTGGACACAGTATAAAATATGTTAAGGTATATGTAACGTCTACGGAAATGGGTAGGGTTAGGGCGTTTTTCCACTACTCCGGTATCCGATTTTTACCGGTCCGGTAATTGCCGGTCCGATGTAGAAATTCATACATTAGTATACGCGCTTCTCCACTACTCCGGCAACCGGTTTTTGTCTAAAGTATGAATTTCTATAAAAATCGGATGCCGGAGTAGTGGAAAAACGACCTTAGTCTTTGGGTTCTGTAATTTTTTTTTCGATATATTTATTATTGTAATAGGTGTAACCTTCTCCTCCTACTTGCTTCGTTTCCTCAATACTGAGGGTCGTGACCTCTCTGGGGCCCAAGTCTGCTAAATACAAATGCACCAGTAGAGTGTCGTTGTGTATGACTTGAATAGTTTTTGACATTTGGTTTTCTGATATTTGTATAAGTCCGACAATAATCTTCGACAGTGAGTCATCAGGCTGCTGAAGTAGTTAATACAACTGAAGACCAAAAGAAACCATCTATACGGTCCAAACATAGAATGGGTACCTGGAACGTGAGAGGACTGCTAAAGCCAGGCAAACTCGCGATCGTAGAGAAGGAGATGAATGAACACAAACTCACTTTGCTGGGAGTATGTGAAACCCATATGAGAGGAAAAGGCCATTTCACAACAGCCAATGGTAACACAATGTTCTTCTCTGGTTGTGAGTCGGAGAGTGTTAATGGAGTTGGCATAATAATACCTAAAAAGCTGACCAAATTCATCACAGGTTATAACACAGTAAATGACAGAATACTATCTATTCGTATCAGCTGTACCCCAGTACCACTAAACATTATTCAGGTTTATGCACCAACAGCCCAGTCATCGCAGGAGGACATTGACAATTTCTACGAGGTCTTGCAATCCACAATGAACAACATATCTAACCGTGAGATAACCCTGATTCAGGGTGACTGGAATGCAAAGGTGGGAAGCACAGTACATGATGACCACATACGCCACACCATTGGTAAATATGGACTAGGGATAAGGAATGAAAGAGGAGAGAGGTTTATTGACTTCTGTATAAGCCACAACCTGTCCATCACTAACACCTGCTTCGAACACCACAAGAGACGCCTATACACATGGACCTCGCCGGGTGGTCGTTATCGTAATCAAATTGATTTCATCACCATTGCAAATCGGTGGAAATCATCAATAACGAACACCCGAACATATCCGGGGGCGGATTGCGGCTCTGACCACCAACTACTAGTCGCAGATATGCGTGTACGACTAAAAGTATGTCGCAAGAAAGTTGACCAAACGGTTAGGATTACGCAGGCGGACTACGATCATTTTCAGAAAAAGACCGAATCTGAAATGACAGAGCTGTTCTCCAACGCCACAGACATGGGTCCAAGCGAAAAATGGGAACATTTTAAGTCGAAAATCTCAGATGCGCTGAACTCAATGACAAGAAAACCCAGGAACAAAAAAGAATGGATGTCGGACGAGGTTTGGACAAATATAGCTCTACGCAAGGAATTGAAGAAAGGAAAAAGATCTGACCTTTACGAGGGAGAATATTCCAGACTTTCTAAACTGATACAGCGACAGTGCAGAAGGGATGAAAACCAGTACCTCGAAAATATCTGTACTGAAATAGAGCGTCACGCTGAAACACACCACTCAGCTGATCTTTTCAAGTTAGTGAAACAAATAACGCACAAATCTAAACCATCCTCCTGGACAATTGATGACAAGTATGGCAGCCCAATTCATGACGTCAAAGGAGTTGCAGAGAGATGGAGGGAATATTGCGAGGAACTCTATCAGGATCAGCAACCACGAACAACCCGGCAACATGACATTCATACATGTGACCTAGAACCGGACATACTTCTGTCTGAAGTTGAAGAAGCGATCCGAAAACTGAAGAGAAACAAGGCTCCAGGGCCAGATAACATCACGGCAGAAGCATTGAAAGGTCTAGGCCCAAATGGAATTGCCAGTCTACATAACATATGTAACGACATATGGAGATCCGGACAGTGGCCATCTGACTGGGTGCATTCTGCCATTCTCCCCCTTCATAAAAAGGGATCTGTTCGCAACTGCAATAACTATAGAACAATAGCATTAATATCACATGCAAGTAAAATCCTTTTGTACGTTCTGAATTCGAGGTTGCGGGCTTTTCTGGACTGGCAGATACCACAGGAGCAAGCGGGTTTTGTCAAGGGACGGGGAACCAGGGAGCACATATTGAACCTGCGACTTCTGGTAGAAAAATGCTATGAGTTTAATGTGCCGACGTTTATGTGCTTCGTTGACTACCAGAAGGCTTTCGATTGTGTGAAATGGGAAAAGCTATGGGAAGTGCTTACGGAGACCGGGGTTCCATCACATCTGGTATTAATTATTCGCAATTTATACGAGTCTGGATACGGCACTGTCACAGTGGGAGACGTAACATCAAGCCGTTTTAAATTCTGTAAAGGCGTTCGACAGGGCTGTGTGATCTCGCCAATCCTTTTTAACATTTACGGCGAATACATCATGCGACATACGCTTGAGGATTGGAGGGGTGGCGTGAAGGTAGGGGGAATCAAAATCTCCAACCTGCGTTACGCTGACGACACTACCTTGTTGGCATCATCCGAAATAGAAATGGCGGAAATACTGGATCGTCTGGAGGCCGTCAGCCTGAGGTTGGGCCTTGCCATCAACAAAGGCAAGACCAAACTTATGGTGATCGATCGATTCTCATCAATCCAGCGCACTGACCTACTAGGAGAGTATGACACCGTTGACCAGTTCCAATACCTTGGCTCCGTAATCACAAACCGAGGCAGCTGCGAAACCGAGATACGTCGACGAATCGCCATGGCCAAGACAGCAATGACCCAATTGAGCAAAGTATGGAGAAACAGAAACATCACTAACAGAACCAAAATACACCTGGTACGATCACTGGTTTTCTCCATCGCGCTATATGGTGCAGAGACATGGACTCTCAAAGCCGCTGACAGGCAAAGAGTGGATGCTTTTGAGATGTGGTGCTGGCGTCGGCTATTGAGAATACCGTGGACAGCCCACCGTACAAACGTCTCTGTACTAAAAGAACTCAAATTGGGGGATGCACAACGCCTGTCTTCCACTTGTCTGCAACGTATTGTACGATACTTCGGCCACGTCGCGCGAAGGGATGTGGATAACATGGAGAGGCTGATGGTGACAGGGAAGATTGAGGGCAAAAGACCTCGTGGCCGGAGTCCCATTCGATGGTCAGACCAGATATCCAGTCAGCTAAATATGACTGTCAGCGCCGCACTACACCAGGCATCCGAGCGCAACCGATGGCGGCAACTAGTCGACAAGGTCGTGTAGAGTCGCGATCCTCAGCAGTGAGGGAACGATCAGGAAGAGTATAAGTCCGAGGCCATTTCATTGACACACTATCGAACTACTATTGATCTTTTCGGTAGTTCACATAAGCGATTTAACTGAAATATTAGTTCATGGCAGATTTTAATTGTCGACCATTCCGTTCATATTCCACTGACTCTCTATAGTCAATGTATTGGGATACTAGTTAACTTTTAGCAGAATACCAAATTTGATGATGGCAATAGGTTGGTCGCCTAATTTGAAATAGCTGATTTCTCCTGGAGTACCGCGCTTCGACGAACAATGCTCCGCCATCTACTCCTTGCAGCAGCATCTACTCCGCACACCGTCGTGTTGAAGGTTGCACGGATCTGGTTGGACCAACGCATCGGACTACGGCCACGGGGTCTTTTGCCCTCACCACTAATAAATGTAACACAACACTATTATTTATCACACAGCCCACCACGTATTCCCACCGCTGCGTCTCCCGTAGACGAAAGATCAACAACGGCGACCTCAGATTGACAAAGCAATGAAGCTTATCCTGTTCAGCTGTTTTGGAACTCACAACGAATTTAATCAGAAAGAAAGTTAGACCGAGTGGGAAGTATAAAATAACGTTCCTCATAGCAACTACATGATAATGAGAGACAGCAATTTAAAAACCAAAGATATATGAATAAATTTGTGTTCACAGTATATTTTAAATGATGGAACATTCAAATATTTTTTCCTTCAAAAACAATTTTGATTCTAGAAAAATGGTCGACTCATATATCATGGGTACAGCCTCGGCATTTTATTACTACCCGTCGACTGAAATTCAGTACATCGAGCGAGATCTGGGGGACAGCGGGAAACAGAGCGAAAGGGAACTCCCTATTACGTATGCGACTTATTGGCAGCGATTGTGGCGCCACTATCGCTATCGCACAACAGAGACAACACAATAACAGAGTGTTAAGTGAGTTGTCGTCACATTCGAACGTGTTAACGTTTATAAGTTGACCAAATAGAAAAGAACTCTCATGTTCCGAATCAATAAGATGCTTGTATATATCAAAATTCATTATCTTTAAAATGAGAGTAAGTAAGCCACACAACTTTGATAAAATGTAAACATGACCAAATGGTTTACTCGTTCCAAATAGCCTCGTGATATCCAAACACTTTACTGTATAATGTTAAAACGCATTACTTTTACACTACTGACAACTGACCAAGTTAACCGAGGCGAAGTAAATCGAAGTTAGAAAAGAAAAGAAAGTCATACAAAGTGTTCTTGACACTCCAGTACTGTTTAACCTTAGTCAACTGCTCAAGTTTTACAAATTACCAATTTATCAGACTCCTATCTAACTTTATCATGGTAAAAAACCGATCATGTTTGGCTAATGCTATCAATATTACTTGCTTATTAAAAAAGTTACGTAATAAGGATTCAAGTCAAAATAAAACCACAGAAGAATTATGAGCAGTGAATCGTACAGTATAAATAAATTGTACAGAAAATTCTCGTCTCAAGTTAATCCGATTATTATGCATTTTTGTAAATACACGATGCATACAAAATACTCAAACTGACAGAAAGTTTTCGTCACATAAATTATTCTATAATACCACGGGTAGTTGATCTTTTTGGACTCTTTTGTTTTTTTTTTATTTGAAAGGAGTTTGGTCAGAGAGACTGTCACCATTTTTGTAAATACACGATGCATACAAAATACTCAAACTGACAGAAAGTTTTCGTCACATAAATTATTCTATAATACCACGGGTAGTTGATCTTTTTGGACTCTTTTGTTTTTTTTTTATTTGAAAGGAGTTTGGTCAGAGAGACTGTCACCATTTTTGTAAATACACGATGCATACAAAATACTCAAACTGACAGAAAGTTTTCGTCACATAAATTATTCTATAATACCACGGGTAGTTGATCTTTTTGGACTCTTTTGTTTTTTTTGATTTGAAAGGAGTTTGGTCAGAGAGACTGTCACCATTTTTGTAAATACACGATGCATACAAAAAACTCAAACTGACAAAAAGTTTTCGTCACAAAAATTATTCTATACCACGGGTAGTTCATCTATTTGGACTCTTTTGTTCTTTTTTATTTGCAAGGAGTTTGGTCAGAGAGACTTTGTCACTCTCATGTATGCTATTACATGTACAAATCCCATCCCACTAATATTATAAAGGCGAAGTTTGTGAGTATGTATGTTACTTTTCACACTGAAATTAGACATGGGCGCCGAGCCCAAATTTGCCGGCGGCGGCGTGGCCCTTTTTTTTCCGACACTAACGTCATTTTAGAGGTATTAATTCCCCAGCGAATTCATACAAACTTCCAAGTCCAATAAACCGAATGCTTCACAAGAAGGGATCGACACGCAAATGTGAAAACTAACGCAACATTTCACTTATTTCCCACGTCAGTAAAGTTCTCTTGAGAATCCTAAATAGGAAACTGGCAGCTTATATAACCCAGCAGATATCCAAGGTATCCAATCCGCCAACCGTGCCGTATCCCAACAAGAAAATAAACGAAAGGAGTGCGCGGTGGCGCAAAGTGTCACGTGTCTACTGAGTACGTAGTGGACGCTGTGGAGTTGAGAGAGAGAGACTTGGAGTGGCGCAGGAGGCGTGGTGGAGGAAGAAAATCAATTAAATGAGAGGGGCTTACAGAGCCGGGACAGCAGCGGTCGCACGTTGTTGCGACCGCACAGATGGAGGGTACCCTTGCCCAGCCAAGACGGTCAGCGAGCCGGAGAAGGCACGTCGTCTTGAGGGGGCAATGGTCTTCGGTGTCCTTGCAGTGCACTTGGATGCGGTGTGATGCTGACGGAGCGTTCTGCGGCGAGCGGGTCCGGCAAGTTTATCTTTGGCCGGACGGCCCTAGCGGGGTCGCGGATGTGTCATAGAATCCGTGGCCCCGCCACGGGTTAGGGGGCGAGAGGGATCCCCTCAGTTTTTTTGTGGTAAGTCCCACAGTCCTCACCGTATATTTCCCAGGCGGTGGAGTTGCTGCACAGCATTTTTCTGACGACAAAAAAAAGGCTAGAGGACGACTTCGACATCCTGAGAGGAATCTGGTGACCGCAACTGTTCAATCTAAAGGGTGAACACATCATAAGAAGGCTACTGGCTTAATTCTCAGTTGTGGTTGTCATCTTGGAGGACTGGTCTGCTCGCTTTATTAACATCTACATATTCGACATATTTAGGATTTGACCATAGCGCTATTTGGATCGACTTCCCGCGTTTAGTGCTTGATTTCTGTATGTACCTGGATCTGTATTTTATTTATTCTTATAAATGTAGGTAGGTACTCATACATTGTAACAAACGAGTGAAAGAAAAAAATTTCTAAATGCCAAAAAAGGCCGTAACCGGGTTTCTTTCGCCATTTCTTTTACCGGTGGCCATTTTGCTTGTGTCCGAAATGGTGGTAGTATATAACGTAGTTTATTTTCTTTATACAAATATACAAATTGTACTTAAATGACAAGAAAAAGTGCCTGTGAAGGTCTAATTTCTGAAATAAACGATTTCATTTCATTTTAATAACCTGCGTTATGCCGACAACACCTCTATAGGAGTATCTCAGGCATTATTAGCTGAACTCCTGTCCAGAATCAGCAACATATGTCGCGAATGTGACCTCAACAGGTCAAAAACAAAACTCATGTTCTTGGATAGAGCTCCGAACATAACGAACGAAATGGCTCGGCCAATTTTTATGATATTTGGATAATAGTCAATAATGCTTTATAAACTAGATGGCGCTGCGGTGCATAAATTCACGTAAACAAAGTTACGCGGGTTTAGCTAGTTACTTAATAATAATAGTTTAATATTTAATGCCAATAAATTCAAAGTTTCTGAATTATACGTAACAGGATCGCATTGTAGATGCAAAGAAAATATAGTTTTTATGACTCCCTCTATATCACATCAAGTGACCGGCATGCTCGTTTGCCAACTTCTTACATAAAAAAGAAACAATACCACCATGGTGTAACTATAACAGTTCCCTGTTCACAGCGGATCCCTAAAAATGAAACTACAAATGAACTTCAACAATATAAAAATACATAAAGTTCCAAGTCATGATTTATCGTTCATATAAAACTGACTTTGTATACTGTTATAAAATACACTGTGGCGAAAGGAAGCGACCAAAAATACTACATTATTTTTCCCAGTTTTGCACGGGTTTTAGTATGGATCTCTGATTTTAAAAAATTATATTACTAGCGAAACCCGCGCAACTTCGTTTGCGTGTATTTATTTATGCACAGCGGCGCCATCTATATCAGATTTCTGATCAAATCCTACGAGAATCGCGTACTTTTCGGGATAAAAAGCACCCTATATGTTAATCAAAGGTATCACCTACCTACACATCAAATATCATAAATATTGGCCCCACTATTTGAGCGTGAAGAAATAACAAACATACACGTAACTTTCGCCTTTACCTGTACCTTCTTAACGGTGAAAGAATTATTAAAATCTATTCAGTAGTTTTGGAACCTATTCAATGTAAACAAACAATCAAAATCTTTTCTCCTTACAATATTAGTAGACTTTGTATATTATGTATTTTAAAGATAAAAAACGCACAATGCAGGATTCTGTATTGGCTTCGCATTTCTTGCTTGCAGATGAGTACAATGCCATATTCTATGACATTATGTACGTTTTCGTCAAAGAAATTTTACTTCAAAAGTTCGTCGGCTATTACTAGGTAACTAGTAGAGCCTACATAACCGTTATAGTTTTCCTTGTAGGTTCACTACATGGACTACTACCAAGATTTTTTTCAAATTTCTAAACACGAGACTTTTGGGGAGATAGAGAGGGGGGACCGGACTACGTGTTTCGTTGTTTTGGATGGACTTGCATAGTGTAGACCCGAAGATTTTAATATGAACGCTTACAAACCTTTCTGAGCAAAAAAAAAGGTGTTAGCCATAGAGAGATAGTAATAGTTTGGAATAGTATGTTTAAATATCCTCTAAAATCGGAATACGAAATTCTTTGCTGGCAACTAGTTGCGAATAAAGAAAAAAAATTCTTCTGACGCAAATAGTAGCCAAGAAAGAATAAAAATTCCTTTTTCACAACTGGTTGCGAAACTCAGTTGCCATGGTGGCCGAAAGGGAAATTTTTGCGCGCCGGGAAATTATAATTCAATGAACTACTAAAATAAACATAAAGTACAAGGTAATGGATAGATTTCAAGGAATTACTAAAATAACCATGAAATACCTTGTATTTTACGGTTAAAATTCTTCCGATACTTCGGCCGAAATATCGGATTAACGTTTCGTAGTAGCCCTCCAGGGTTTGTTTTGGATTACCTTTTCTGTGGTCACTTTAATTTGCTCCTGTGCTTTCTTTTTTTCCTTTTAAAGCTAATTTAGTTTTTTTTATCTATGTATAAATATTTATAACACTTTTATGTTAAAATGTCTTTTAAAAAAGGATAACTGTTGAGTTTCGGAACTTCTTCTCAACAGGCCATTCACGTCTGAAGTGCTTGTAGGATAAAAAATGTTGACTTGCAGAAGTATAATCTTGTAAATCTACTTGAAAAATTAATTATTTTATTTTGTACTGTTATAAAATACACTGTGGTAAAGGGAAGCGCCCAAAATGTTATATTATTTTTTCGCTGACATCTTTCCTGGTATTAGCGTAACTTATACAGCGTGTAGTCATTTTTATTGGACCACAAAACGTCTTTTTGTATACATTTAACGCCTTTAATATTGCATAAACATTTTGTTGAGTTTTTTTTGGTTGTGGGTAGCAAACAAGATTGCGGTGTTGAAGGGATTTTATACTATGCAATGGACTGACTTTTTAGGGTTCCATAGCGAAATGGCAAAAAACGGAACCCTTATATATTAGTCATGTCTGTCTGTCTGTCTGTGCGTCCGTATGTCACAGCCACTTTTTCCGAAACTATAATAACTATACTGTTGAAACTTGGTAAGTAGATGTATTCTGTGAACCGCATTAAGATTTTCACACAAAAATAAAATAAAAAAACAATAAAATTCTGGGGGTTCCCCATACTTAGAACTGAAGCTCAAAAATTTTTTTTCATCAAACCCATACGTGTGGGGTATCTATGAATAGGTCTTCGAAAATGATTTTGAGGTTTCTAAAATCATTTTTTTCTAAACTGAATAGTTTACGCATGAGACACTTCCAAAGTGATAAAATTAGTGTCGTCGTCCCCTGTAACTTCTAAAATAAGAGAATGATAAAATTTAAAACAATATATAATGTACAATACCATACATACTTCCAACGAAAATTGGTTTGAACGAGGTCAGTAGTTTTTTTTTAATACGGCATAAATCGTAAACCGCAATTGCTTCTACGAAACCCTTCATGGGCGAGTCCGACTCGCACTTAGCCGCTTTCTTTTTGTTTTTTGCCTCATAATAAGTATGTAATATTAGTTGATCTCGTGACTGCTGCCTCCTGCGTTTTTGGTTTACGCAAAATTAGTTCCCCTCACCCTCCCGTCCCTTCTTCCTCTCCCGCTTCTCTCTATAGCTTTTCCCGAAATTCAATGTGGTTCCCACGGGAACGGATCCCGAACTTCACGCGGACGAAGTCGCGGGCAAAAAAGCTAGTATTATAGTAAATTCAGTTTAATCAGTCAAAATTAAATCAGTCAGTCAAGACTTACCAGAAAAAACTGTTAGGAGACTTTATAATTTTAGAAATTATTGGTTTTACGGGCATTATTTTCGTATTTACAGTTTTAGTAAAACGACACGATTGGTATGTAAAAAGGACTCTAGGACGACTGTCTGTCACATCGTAAAATACATGGTATGAACAGAACTAAAACCAGCAATTATCACCCTGTTTTGCATTTAATTGCTTTTCGGATATTTCGGGATAATTAATATGCAGTGCGCACAAAGGCCCGTTTCGCTGTCTGTATGGTTAATTCAGTGATAGGACATTTAATGAGTTCACTAATGTTTGACAAAATACTAATGACAAAATGGTCATTTTAAAAATAACATTAGGAAAACTAATAAATTCAAAAGAAAGGAGTGGTAGAGATTCTTTAAAATAATAATTAATATTGCAAATAGATTTACAGTGCACGTCAATATATAAGATCCTAATTTATTAATGAACTTCCTTTTAAAGGCGTGTACGCACGACCGAACACGAACATGGTGAACATAGAACACGAACACCGAACATGTGGTTCGCACGTGTGGACGTAAATTAGCAAAGCGAACATGAACATCTACAAACATAGTTCTACTTGTATTCGCGCGCAACCACTCACGACCAAACAAGAACATGGTGTCGAACAAAAGAGGCTACCAAACCTTACTCTTTTGGTTCGATGTTCGTGTTAACAATGTTCTGCTCGGTCGTGCTAAGAACATCGTCCACACAGAACAACCAAATTGACACGAACACTTTTGACGAACTAATTGTTTGATGTTCGTTAGTGGTACGCACGTGCGAACAAAGTGTTCGTGTTCGATGTTCACCATGTTCATGCTCGGTCGTGCGTACACGCCTTAACACATGACTATATATATAGGTTACATATGATCGTTTAAGCAAGGAAATAATGGTATAGTATTCAGTAAAAAAATTGTTTGTATTGTAAGTAGTTAGAAAAATTTGCTTACCACATAAATTCATCCATATTCAACCATTTTGATATGTGCGACGCGTTGACGCGCCCTTCGCACCGCACCCCTAAAGCTTTTTTTTCTACGGACGGATGGCTGCTACAAGAGAGGCGCATTTTACCGAGTATTTCTAAATTTAATGCCTTTTTTTTACTGAATACTAGACCATTATTTCCTTGCTTAAACGATTATATGTAACCTACATAGTCATATGTGTTAAAAGGAAGTTCATTAATAAATTAGGACCTTATATAATATATCCTATTCGAACTCGAACTGAGAAACTCGCTGGCGTCGCTGTGTGTCACACTCTAATATGAACACGCACGCAGGTTAAGCGATGTCGACCCTAGCCAGCGTTTGGATGGGTTTCGTTATCTCGAGTTTCTCCATGCTTCGGAGGGCACGTTAAGCCGTCGGTCCCGGCTGTTGTCGATAGGTGACGTCGTTAAGCCAAGTCGGTGGCCTTAGGGCGGTTTGAAGACACCGGCCTTAGAGCAGCGTGGCAGAGTACGCTCTGACCTTCGATTGGAGGGAGACCCGTATAGCAGTGGGATGATTATGGGTTGATATGATGATAAATCCTACTACATCACAGGAGACCGAAGAGCTGGCAGCTACCTCGGACAAAGAATTAGTCTAGCTATTCAAAGGGGGAACGCTGCCAGTATCTTCGGAACCTTGCCTAAAGGGACTCCTTTTAATAATATATTTTAGTTTTTTTATTAAATTTTTTAAGGTTTTTAGTTTTAGGTTCATTATAATTTGTTTATAATAATATGTTTAGTTTAGTTTTAGAAGTAATGTAATTTTTAATTATTATAATAAAGTTATTGTATTTTGCTACTAAGTAGTACTTCCGACGTGAATGTCCTGTTGAGAAGAAATGCCGCAAGAAACTCAACAGATAGTATCTTTTTTTAAACTATTATAATATCATAAAAGTATTTAAGTTTTTTATACATTGCAAAATAAATAAGAGTGCAGAGGAGCAAATTACAGTGACCAATAATTTTTATTTTTAAAATAAATCATTTAACTTATTTTTCATCAAGCAATTTTGATAGTCGACTTTTCAATTAGAGAAACTAATAAATAAATAAAAACATACAAGTCGTGGAGCATTTGCTGTGGCATTTGTGCCGGCTAGCTCGACCTGCCCCCTTACTCTTGAAGATAATTCCGCTCGATCGTCATTGGATTGATACTTTTTGAAATTATACAGAATTGAAATTAAAATCGCGATTGCTATGCAGAGTAACCTAGCTGGGCAGTACCATCATCTCACAGAATATCGGATTGGCGCGGAGTTTCGTTCTACTACGTAGGCGGCAATGCTTTTCCTAATAGTTCAGAAAATATAAATTACCTATACCTTAGTACCTCATTTATTAGAAATTACAAAAAATACTACTTAATAATAACTTCGATTTTTTTATTTATGCACTTCTACATTTACAGTGACCTGTTACCATCAGGCGGGCCGCAAGATTGTTTGCAACCTTTTAAAGTATTATTTATTTGTTTCGTTGGGCTTTAAAAATACTGCTTACGAAACAAAAGATTAGTAATGGTCGATTATTAATCTTTTGTAGTGCCCTTCATTTAAATTTTCCTGTCCAGACCGGTTGCTTCTAGGAACTTCCAGATGTGCTGGGCAGAGAGCTGTTGTATCTCCTCTGGAAGCAAAATATTGCCACCTCAGTAAAAAAAATATTAAATAATTTATGTGACACGAATTCTATCACTTTGTAGCTAATGTGTCACAACCCTAGTTTTATGTTTCACTCATTTTGCGATTCTCAAAGAGCATGCGACCTGTGACAGTATAAGGATGTGACACGTAATCCCGGGAAATTCCGGAGCGTTTAATTCCGGGATTTCAGTTCAACGCTCCTATCATATGATCAGTCGAGTGTTCCTAAAGTTTTCGTTTAAGTTAAATCTATGTTAGATTAGAACCGTTCAGTAAATTGCATTCTTTTGTTTGTTACTTGACACCACTTTATTTTATTAATGGTTGAGTGAGCTTATACAATGTGTGGTTTTGTACAGTTGCAATATTTTTGGAGGCGTATCTACTGCTGATACTGATCAGGAATATGTGAAAAAAACATTATGTAAAACTTACATTTAAATTTCAAGTTTTTGACAAAAATCCAAATCCGCCCGCATCGCTCACCATACATTTTATGTTATGAAATCACTCCGTACGAGAGGGCACCGACACCCGCCTCTCAGTATGCGGTGGTCACTGCAGCTAACGCCGCAGAAAAATTAGGAAAATTAAAGTGCTAATTCTCATTTAACACGGTAATTTCCGACCCCATTTTCGAAATTGTTGTATGTATAAAAATTAAAAAAACTTATGGTGGTGAACCTACAAGGAAAACTATCATGGTTAAATAGGCTCTACTAGGTTACCGAGTAATAGTCGACGAATCCCCGGTCGGGTCAGGATGAAAAACGAACTTTTTCTAATTGGCCTCGGGTCTTGGATGTTTATCGATATATGTATTTATTATAAAATATAGTATCGTTGAGTTAGTATCCCATAAACACAAGTTTCGAACTTACTTTGGGGCTAGCTCAATCTGTATGAATTGTCTCTATATATTTATTTATTATTTATTATATGGGTGAGGCCAAACGAGAGTAATTTTGTGAGTTGTGAGTCGCATATTTTCGGTCACTTATTTAACATTCAACTGAATTTACAACTCATTTTGCTTCGTCGTATGGCACCAACTGCCTTTTTGTATGAAAAGCGAATGCAGCAGAATTTCTGCTACCGAAATTATGCGACTCATGACTCATTAAATTACGCTCTTTTGCCCTCACCCTAACATTAGACTTCTTTGATGACAACGTACAAATTTCATAGAATATGACATTGCATCACTTTGCCATATACTATTTCTCTTTGCCCCATCAAATAGGACGATGTATGTATATTATATACTATTTATATTCAAAACAACAAAGAAAACACATATAAAACTCTAAACTAGCAAAACTTTGCCAATATCTCTTACTGGTGCTGTAAAATACAGGGCCACAATAGGATAAATATTTACATTCATTCTACCATATAAGTTTATGCTAACTTTTACCATAATTCCTGGTGTTTATTTCGCTATTCGTGATTTTCCTTTTAGGTACAGTAAAGCTCACCACACAATCCCATCACCGCTGTCTCCTGTATAGCCAGGATCAACAATGGCGACCTCAGATTGACAAATTAAGCTTATTCAAAAAAATCCAAAAATTTCAAATTAATTTATTTTGGTAACATTTATTAAAAAATTACACCGTTAAATTAAAAATAATAAATGTATTCATCAAACTACAAATAAAATTTTAAAAAGGTAAAAAATATTAAAAATTATCACAATAATTAAAAAATACTATTATTATATTAAATGTCTTGTGGAAACAACCACTGCAACATGCCTATTGCGCAGTGCCGGATGAAAGGGCACGCCCACCTGTCACATGTTAAATTGATTTTCAAAGTGTTGTTCGAGCTGGCCCGCACTATGTGCACTAGCGACGCGCTCCTCTTACGCATAGTAGCGTGAAAATAGGCGTGCGCCTCCGCAAACATATTAGAGGCACTGCAGAAATGGCGCAACCTCAAAATCACTCTGAAAGCGTTATATACGATGCGGAGATCGTTGTAACTGCGCTTATTATAGTCAGCCCACAGGCTAGATGTGTAAAACGATGTACAATAAGATTTGAATAGCGTAATCTTTACAATCTGTGAGCATCGCGCAAACCTGCGGGCTATCATATTCGCTCTAATGAACAACGCTCTCCGCTTCCACTCAACCCACATTATCCTTGAGATCATTAGTAATAATGTGCCCTAAGTACTTAAATTGATTGACAACCTCTAGGGACACACCATTCAATGTAATTAATTATTGACGTCCCAGGGAGAAACTATGTCTTGGAACTCACAATCAATTGAATCAAAATAAAATTAGACGAAGTCAACTAGTGAAAGAGGTGATCAGGGTGGATAACTAAGAACAAAGATTTTGACGCTAATAATGTACCTATCTAAAGCATCTCTCAGTACTACACACACTACACAATCATTATTATTAGACAGAGTGCAGTGCGATGCGCGCTCGGAAACGGACGCGCCCCGCAAATTGCATTGTTACGAATTTATAATTACGGTATTATATACTTAAAAGAAGATCCCTGCAACTATGTGTATCTAACCTATTTGATGAATAAAGATTATTATTAGATTATTATTATTATTATAATTCGCGAACAGCGCGGCTTGTCCGCTGCACGCTACCGCTGCTATGGGTTCCGCGCAACTCATAGCCAACGAACTGTTGGCGTTCATCAACCACGCCATCGACACTATGGACGAGATCAGCATCGTGCAGATCTGTAAGTCGAACATCAATGAAGAAGAGATTTGCAGAGGCAAGGTGCTGCTCTACGAGGTACTCGGCAAGATCGACCGTATGCCGTCCCGGCGAAGGGATGAGAAAGGAGAACGAAGTCTTCAAGACATCATTTCGTTGTTGAAGACAACCGATCCGGACGACGTGCCCACTTTCGTGGCGAAGGAGCTGCATAGGCTGCCCCCCGTCACTTTTGACCACGTCGACGTCACCAGGCTGCTCAGGGATATTACTACCCTGAAAGCCAGTCAGGCCGAGATGGTGCTTAGGTTAGAGGCTTCGGAGTTTACCATCAGCGAACTGCGTGCCGAATTATTGTCATTGAAAAATAATAATGATTCGGTAAGTAGGTCAAACGAGGCCGCTAATATAAACACTCGTCGCGGAGCGCGAAACATGGACATTGGCAGTTTTGAGTCAGCGAAATCGGACGACTCGCCGCCGGCTGCCGTCGCCAGGTGCGATGCCCTTTGCCCCGCCGCCCGCTCCACACCTCCGGAGCAGATTTCACGCGTGTGTACGTCGACCCCTCGTGCATACGCTGCAGTTGCTGCTGCCACACCACCTCAGCAGAACAAAGGGGAAAAGAAGAAGAGCAAGAAGGCTCAACGTAAGGCTGTGCCACAACAACCACCTAGTCGGCATTGCGACGAGGAAGGCTTGCTTCATCAAGGTGGAAAGGAAGAAGAGGAAGCCAACCAGCCGCAACCAACGCGGCACAGCACTGACCGGAGCGAATCACCTTTTGCGTTCAGAGACACCATCGACGCAGGTGTACGTCTCCCGACTTCATTGTCTACAACGGTCGAGGAGGTTGTAGACTACATCAGGAAGAAGACCAACTTCACGCTGAGGGTCGAAAGGTTGGAATCCCGCCACAGAACGAACTTCAATTCTTTTGTGGTGAGGGTGCCGACCCACCATCTTAGACCTTCATGAAGGAGGACTTCTGGCCGCAGAGAGTCGTATTCCGGAGATTCCGAGGAAGACTGCCAGCGGAGACCACGCGCTACACGTCGCCGACACTACGTGTTAATAGTTAATTTTATATTAATAAATTATATAATATATGTATGTTAGTCTGTAAGGTATTTATAATATGAGCCCGTGTGAACTTTGTTGTACCTGTTGCTCGAAATAAAGATTTATTAAAGATTTATTATTTATTATTATTATGTGTACGTTGCCAGCAATGTGTGTTACCAGTGATGACATATGGATCCGAAACGTGGTCGCTCACTATGGGCCTCATAAGAAGGCTTGCGGTCACTCAGAGGGCCATGGAGAGGGCTATGCTCGGGGTTTCTCTACGAGATCGAATCAGAAATGAGGAGATCCGTAGCAGAACCAAAATAACCGACATAGCCAAACGGATCAGCAAGGTGAAGTGGCAGTGGGCAGGGCACATAGCGCGCAGAACCGACGGCCGGTGGGGCAAGAGGGTTCTGAAATGGCGACCACGTACCGGAAAGCGCAGCGTAGGACGCCCACCTACAAGCTGGTCAGACGACCTAAAGAAAGTCGCAGGAAGCCGCTGAATGCAGGCCGCTGCCAGCAGGTCGCACTGAAGGCGTTTGGGGGAGGCCTATGTCCAGCAGCAGTGGACTTCTTGTGGCTGAGATGATGATGATGATGTGTACGTTGAAGTATTGTTATTAAACGATTACAACTTACAAGAGTTACGAGTTGATAGGCGAGTTACAAATGCACCGATATACTAACTCGATTTATCTATGTATCTATCTCCATAACTCGCTGAATAACCTTGAGCCAGTCAATCATGAAAATGTCAATAAATATGAAACTTCATCTCTGTTTGACAACACAACGACGCCATTACGTTCAGTGAAACGTAAAGGAAACCATGAACCACATATCAGGAATTCACATAAACATATATTTTATTGAGTTCCTGTGATATTTGTGGTTTCAATTATATTAGATAAAGGGTGATTTTATTGGCAATGTGGAGTGTAACAAAATTGTTTTGTATATTTTTTTTTGTTTATCTAATATTATTGGGAGGTCAATGCGTTTATAAATAAATAAATAAATATAAGGACATATCACAGATTGAGCTAACCCCAAAGTAAGTTCGAAACTTGTGTTATGGGATACTAACTCAGCAATACTATATTTTATATCAAATACATTATAGATATAAACATCCGAGGCCAATCAGAAAAAGTTCGTTTTTCATCATTACCCGACCGGGATTCGAACCCGGGACCTCCTGGGTGGCGGTCGGGAGTGGTAACCATTACGCCACGGAGGTCGTCATAAACGTCGGTCGTTTAAAAACTATAACATATATTTCAGAAACTGACTGTAAGGTGCTGTAAGCGCGCAGAACTAAAGTCACCATCCAATATTTTGGTTTTTCTCTACCTACGCCGACTTTACACGTGGGTTAGGATTTAGCTAACTTTACATTTAACATTTTAGATAGGCTAGGAATTGAGCAAGTTTTTGCAGCATTTTATAGGATTGGCGTCATAGTATTTTTAAATTAAATGGTAAATGTATATTTACAAAATCGCCCGTACATTGGGGTGATTAATTTTGTTGCTTTTGAGCCTCCCAATCAGTTTCGTCTATACGTCGAATTAAAGATTACCCTGTATATAACAAATAGTTATTTTATACATAACACTGACATTGGCTATAACATTATATAATAAAGAAATATTGGTAAAATCCCGGGATATTCGCGACCGCTGACATCCGCGCGAAACAATGTATAGATTTCATTATTAAAATTTAGAATGAGTTTGCTGGAATTCAAGCTCATCTTGAGTTCGCTTATGGTGTTGATATCTACACCACAGTTCATACTACTGCAGGTAATCATCATTTCCTACTGTTATAGGTAATGTATACCTTGTTTTATGATTCCAAATAAAGTATTATAATAAACTTTTTGCACAAAAACCAAAAAAGAAAAACATAAACAAAGCAATCATAGAAAACAATAACAATATGCAATAGGCGTTATCGCAGAGCAAGTCTTCCAGACAACCTGAGAGATATGAAACTAAAGTATTATATTATTGGCTGTAACATAAATATTAAAGATATATTGGTAAAATCCCGGGATGTCCGCGACCGCTGACATCCGCGCGAAACAAATCCCGCGGGGCCTGCCCTGGGGCCGTGTCTAATTTATTCATTGCTCGTTTTGTTCTCCGGTCAACGTACTAGAAATATTCGGAAGCACTGAAACAAAAACTTTTTCAACTTTAATAAACTCAATTTCAGTTGTTTAATCTCTAAACTAACTGCTTGTTTGAATACACTTCGTTTTATTTGTGTTTATTTTGAGTCGCGGCGTTTTTTATGTCAATAATATCTGGGGTCATTGCATCCTTTTCCGGAACTTTTCAGGTCATTTTCTAGCCCTTGTAATTTAGGTTTAGGGCCTTTGGAATAAGTTTTTTTACCCTAGCCTGTAGGTCTTGTGTCCCAAAGCTGGGCAAAGGCCTACTTCTGACCAGCCGTCTAAGAAGGCATCCAGATCGTCCCGCCATCGCCTCCTCGGTTTTCCTCTACCTCGTCGACTCTACCAAAAAGGTTTGCCCATCTTTCCGGCTGCATGCGGCAGATAAAGCTAGCCTGAAATTTGAGTAGTAAGAAGAACGTGTTCTACTTGACCATATTCTCAAATTACGTTACTGTTATTGTGTATAGTTTACGTTTAAAAGTTCCGTACTTTTGTAACTTACTCACTTTTCCACCGGGTCGTGAAATATAAACAATTTCTTAATTAATATATTTTTTTAATGAATACTTAATTAATAAAACTTAGATTAAAACTATTTTAATTAAGTAAGGAAATAATTAAATAAATTCGTTATTGAAATTCTAGCATTTATTATTGACATTGAAAATGTATATTTCAAAAATTAGGCCTTCACAGACACTTTTACTTGTCATTTACAACTTGTACACATATATATAAAAATAAAAAAACTACGTTACATAGATAATAAAACCTTTTTTTATTTACAAGATTGAGAGCATATTGTCAGTGCTAGTAAGTTTATATAATCTTCCTGTTATAAAAATTTCCAATAACTATACGGTTAAAGAATCGAACTACGTCGCGTGATAACCCAGACGAATATCCCGCCGATCACGCGACTTAGCGTGACAGACAATAAGCGCAAATGGCACAGATAAAAGAAACTAATAGATAATGTGGGCGTGGTGTCTCTGGTCATAACATTGACGAATCTGTACATAATGCTAAACAAAACGTCTCTTTTGAAAACTGTCACTTAAATCAGTTTAGATTTTAAAATACACTGCTAATAAAAAGATCGGGACTGATTCCTTAACGTTTAACTTACAGACATGATTCGCGTACAATTTGAAGCGAACCGCATTTCTACTGAGAAGTAAAACTGCCTGTTTCTTGTTCTGTGGTAAATTGCAAGTTAATAAATACAACCATAAAACAAGACGCCCCCGTATTAAAATTATTTCAGTTTATACTGCTTATAAATTCATAACCTTTATTACATTCTGTTATGACCACGGGAAGTTTGCCCAAAATATTTACAACTTCAAACAAAGTTGTTTCACAGACGTAATAACGTGTTTAGTGGCCAATGATTTTATAACACGGTGTAGATCGGTTGGTATATATTTTTTTTTCAATAAACGCGCGCATATTGGGATATGTCAATGAATGTGTGGGAGTGGTTTGCCACCACCGTCTGTAGAGACGGTGGTGATACAGAAAAAAAGCCGATTCGGGAGAGCTTGTAATTAGGTACGCCTCTTTGAATAAGAAAAAGCGGCCAAGTGCGAGTCGGACTCGCCCATGAACAGGGGGCGGACACACAGACAGACAGACAGACATGACGAATCTATAAGGGTTCCGTTTTTTGCCATTTGACTACGGAACCCTAAAAAGGGGCTCGACGACGGGGCGTAGCTGTGTGTTGCAGTCTAAACAAACACGCCAGTTAAATAACGTCAACCCTAGCCTAGTTTGGATGGGTTTGGTTATATCGATCTTCTCCGTGCTTGGGATCACTTCGGTCCCATCCCAATTGTTGTCGATGCATGACAGTCGCTAAGCCTTCAGGCGGCTTGACTGGCCTCCGCCAATCCGCAAGAGCATCGTGGCATAGTACGCTCTAATAACCAATCTATACTTTTTTCTAATAAAACATCAATGGTGTGTAATAATATTCACTCAAGGAACGCAGTAAAAAAAATTTTTTTTTATTGAATAAGTTAGCCAGCAAGTAAGTGTTTATGCATATTTTCTTTTGTAGATGACTAACATAAATTTAAAGCTGGGCGCTACCATTATGAACGTTCTGAAAAATTACGTGCAAAACTTTTATTTTCATTACAGAAATAATGTTAGAGTTAAATCAAATGTCGGCTTCATTTAATGTATTTAATACTAGCTGTTACCCGCGGTAATTAATGGTAATTAACGGTTATTAATGGCAGATCCTCCGGACCACGCGGTACGCCCGTGGTCCAGAGGATCTGCCTTTAATTACTTTATTTTTTCCCGTGGGAATAAGATGTTTTTTCGATATAAAAAGTAGGTAGCCTATGTCACTCTCCAGGCCTTAACCTATCCCCAATCAAAACATGTCAATCCGTACGTTACTTTCGATTTGAAAAAAGGATAAACAAACAAACATTGATAATATACATTGGGCGTCAAAAATAAGTAGTACAGTTTTAAAATTGCAATATCTCCTAAACTACAGAAGTTAGACCTTTGAAATAAAAAAAAGTTAAATGACAATTTCATTTCATTTAATAAAAACTTTATGCATAATATCGTCTTTTAAAGATTGATTTTTATTTCATAACTCTAACTTCTATAGTTTAAGAGTAATTGCAATTTTAAAACTGTACTACTTATTTTTGACGCCCAGTGTAGTATGGATATGATAGAGTTCCTTCATCATAATCATCCCACTGCTGGGATACGGGTCTCCCTTCAATCGAAGGTGATCAGAGCGTACTCAGCCACGCTGTCCCAATGCGGATTGGTAGAGGCCGGTGTTTTCAAGCCGCCCGAAGGCCACCGATTTGGCTTAACGACTGTCATCCATCGACAACAGCCGGGACCGGGCTTAACGAGCCCTCCGAAGCACGGAGAAGCTACTAACGGAACCCATCCAAACGGTGGCTAGGGTCGACGTCGCTTAACTTGCGTGTTCATATTAGAGTGCGACACACGGCGACGCCATCGAACGTCTCTAGAGTTTTAAACACCGATTTTCGAAATCGGTTCAGTAGATTTTGAAAATTACTAATATTTAGCCACATTATTTTTGAGTGTCATAGGCTATAAGAGGATTTAAAAATCTTCTTCGTTCGATTGATCGCACTATGTGGATTTAAAAATCCTCTTAGTGCGATTGATCGGACAATTTTTTTTTTTATTCTTTTTAGTTCGATCAATCGAACGAAGAGGATTTTTAAATCCTCTTAGTGCGATTTATCAAACTATGCGATCCAACTATGAACCCGTAAAAGCACCTGCTGGGGAATCCAGGGAAACATTTAGTAAGAAAATAAAACTAACATGACATACTCGATATCCTGGCTAATCAACTTAACGTAATCGAGTCACGAACGCAAACCTTCCTTGGAGTACATACAGCAGTGTGTAATTTAATTATTAATACAATTTCTTATGATATGGCAACCCACAATCATTAATGAATATCAGAATGGCGGGTGTAGGACTGTAGGTACTGCGATTCGAATGAAATCGGGACAAGCCCACCACACATTCCCACCGTCCCGGGGAATAAACTACAGCTGTCTTGGAACTCACAACGAATTCAATCAGAAAGAAGATAGTCGGAGTAGGAAGTATTGAAAGGACTTCCCTTCTTAACAACTACGTGAGAGACAGCAATTTGAAGCAAAAGGCGTTGTACCCTAGAGAGATGGCAAACCAAGTGAGGCTCGATTGCCGAGCACCACGGACTATATTGTAACATTACTATTAGGACCTAATGCTATGAGCTGTTGTTTACTATTTTGATTCCAATAATATGTATTGCAAAACCTTCTAAATGCCTGATAATTCTCTCTTCTTGCTACGAGATCAGAATAATAAACTACGCCCGAAGTAACTCGAATGAAATGTATTTCAAAATGGTAGGCCACACACAGTGACGGCATTGACCTTCTCATACTATGTTTTAGGAAAATAAAATATAGAGGGACAAATCACACAGATTGAGCTAGCCCCAAAGTAAGTTCGAAATTTGTGTTATGGGATACTATCTCAACGATACTATATTTTATAACAAATACATATATAGATAAACATCCAAGACTTTTTCATCATGACCCGACCGGGATTCGAACCCGGGATCTCCAGGGTGGCGGTCTAGCGTGGTAACCATTACGCCACGGAGTGGTGTACATTACATAATATGATCGTTTAAACAAGGAAATAATGATCTAGTATTCAGTGAATATGGATGGCTTTAAGTAGTAAGCAACATTTTTCTAACTACTTACAATACAATCTAATTTTTTTTACTGAATACTAGACCATTATTTCAACGATAATTTTTTAAACGATCATATTTAACCTATAAAGTCATGTGTTAAAAGGAAATTCACTAATAAAGTAGGACCTTTTATACTTAAACATTCTAGACCCAGGCCAATCAGTAATAGTTCGTTTTTCATGAATTCGAACCCGGGACCTCCAGGGTGGCGGTCCGGCATGGTAACCATTACGCCACGGAGGTTGTCTGTGCCATTTTGATAATTCAACGTGAGATCGAATATCCGGATTAATCAGAATCAAGTCACGGACATGGTTATCGTGCGTCTACCCTTAGGATGATAACACTGCTCCCAAACGATGCATAGATATAGGGAATTATGCCCAAATACTGTCCAGAATATTGTAATCAGTTTTGAGATTATTCATGATATATGATCTATATATTATAAGTATATGTATATTAAAAACTTTTTATTTTATTACAAGGTGAGTACAGTCAAGAGCAGATCGACCTTTACATATTGGACTTTGTACCGTTCTTAGTTCAATCAATCAATCATTTATTGCTTCCTTAATGTAGGTATACAGGTGTCATCTTAAATCTAGTAACAATTAAGGGCCCTGATGGGCCCTGCAATGAGAGAGGGGCCGCTGTATGTCTATTACTCAATTATTTAGGTATTATATTATTTGTATTATTATTATTATCTATATTAAAAGTATGTATGTTTATTATATTTGTAATTCACAGATATTATGTATTATTTTTATGAGATATATTTGTCTTCTAGGAATTCATTGATATTATAATAACAGTTATTTATTAGTAATTCCTTAATTATTTGAATAAATTTCTTATCATTTTCTATGTTTATAATGTGGTCAGGCAGTTTGTTATATACTCTTACGGACATGGCAAGTGGGTTCTATAACATAAGAGCTAAAATTTAACTGCAAGTGTACAGCTCGACGTGCACCTGACTGTACATACATTATGCCTTAAAAATTCTCTTCCAAACAGCATGACAGTTTGTTGGCAGACGTTCCCGTGGATACTGTATACTGTACCAACATCATAAAAGTATACCCAAATAAGATATTCTAAAACTACTAACCTACAAATAACATTCCATTCCAATGAACACAACCATCGAGTTTTTTTTCCCGTGGGAATAAGATGTTTTCCCGACATAAAAGTAACATACGTCATTCTTCAGACCTTAATTTATCCCAAAAATAATGGCATTCCTATAAATAAACAATGAAAGATTGAGCTGGAATTTGTTAATAAAGTAAGAAAATTTGAATTTCGAAGACCGTGCGAAACGAATCATTAAGACAGTTCTCCCACGACGCTACCCGAGTCACGCAACTCGACTGGGTCGCATGACGTCAAAATATGACATAAGAAGCACCCGAAAACTTGAACCTCGAATTAAAACGCCGTCATCTACAAATCATCCCCAAAAAATTTTAAGTACAACGTACGAAAAATTGTTTGGAAACAATCAATTTCGATTTGCACAAGTTTGTAGACCGCTCTCTTTTCCAATATGTCATATTGTTCATCCTTTTTGTTACAATAGTTTTCACTTCTTATTTCTTTAAAATTTTGTAATTTTTTTTATGTCAATTCTTTTTTTTAACCCCCGACGCAAAAAGAGGGGTGTTATAAGTTTGACGTGTGTATTTGTGTATCTGTGGATCTGTGGATCTGTGGATCTGTCTGTGGCATCGTAGCAACCAAACGGATGATCCGATTTTGATGCAGTTTTTTTTGTTTGAAAGGTGACCTGTGCGGGAGTGTTCTTAGCTATGATTCATGAAAATCTGTTCAGCCGTTTGAAGATCACCAGCTTTTTTCTATTTGATGAAGGGAAATGAGCAACTTCCACTGGTTAGACCGATTTGAAATTTGGTATACTGTTACTGTCATGATATTGCAAGAATATGGTAAACTTGATCTGATGCTGCAGCATCATCTGGAACCTGCAGTATACTCAACTCCTCGTCAAATTACAGCAGATGTATCGTGTTTGGGTTCATTGGAATGGTCTCATTGAATAGTTCATTTTTAGGTATAATTCACTAGCTGGGCTCGCGGCTTCGCTCGTCATACTTAATGTTTATTGCTATCGCGCTGTGTTTTTATCACCGACCCAAAAAAGAGGGGTGTTATAAGTTTGACGTGTGTATCTGTATACTTTGGTGCTATATGGTAACCAGAGTCTGATGATGGAGCTGGGTGGTTGCCATAGGAATTCAGTAATTAAGCGACATAACCCCATCGAGTTTGGGCACGTTTGATCCGTCTTGACGAGTACTTTGGTGCCAGATGGTAACCAGGGTCTCATGATGGAGCTGGAAGGTGGCCATAGGAACTTAGTAATTACACGACATAACATAACCCCATCGAGTTTGGGCTCGTTTGATCCGTATTGACGAGTACTTTGATGCAGGATGGTAACCAGGGTTTGATGATGAAGCTGGGTGACTATCTATGATATTCCGCCGTTGCTGGGTTAGGTCAAGTTAGGCTTGTGACCATCAAAAACCGAGCGAGCGAAGCGAGCGAGGCTCGACCTTCTCTTTGTCACACACATTTGTTAAAATAGTTATGGAGCTGATCTGATGATGGAGCTGGAAGATGATCATGGGTAGGTACTCAGTAATTAAAAGACATAACCCCATCGAGTTTGGGCTCGTTTGATACGCCTTGACGAGTACTTTCAATACCTCTCATACATATTTCGCAATACCTCTCATACATATTTCGTAATACCATTCATACATATTTCACAATACCTCTCATACATATTTCACAATACCTCTCGTACATATTTCGCAATACCGCTCATACATATTTCGCAATACCATTCATACATATTTCACAATACCCTCATACATATTTCGCGAAACCTCTCATACATATCTAAAATACAAATGAAACGGATAGGGATTAGAATAAAATAGGAACGAAACTATAAAAAACGCCAAATAAAACTTAAATTTAAAATTCAAAAAACCCCCGACTCGAAACCTCTGAAAAGTAAATAAATAATAATTATGTACCTTATTCGACCTTTTAATTTTATGATATAATATTTATATTAGTTAATAGTAGTTAGTCATAATACTTCCAAAGCGTCATCACGTCGGGGGACCGCTATAGAATTTTAAGCATAACTGTGTAGGTACTATTAACTAATAGACAGTAGATATCAAATTGTCAGCTAGTAAAAAATTTTTACTTAGCGGTCCCCCGACGGGATGACGCTTTGGAAGTATTATGACTAACTACTATTAACTAATATAAATATTATATCATAAAATTAAAAGGTCGAATAAGGTACATAATTATTATTTATTTACTTTTCAGAGGTTTCGAGTCGGGGGTTTTTTAAATTTTAAATTTAAGTTTTTAAGTCAATTTATTACATAATTATGAGCACTTTGGTCTTATACACATATTTTGGCATGACGACATGCGACTCGAAGTCGAATCGCGTGACTCCGGTAGCTTGGTGGGAGGACTGTCGTTTTGTTACCTACGAGAAGCCCTACAAGACTCCCTGATCTTATTTTAATCAAAGAACCTTGAAGTCGAAAGACGACCCTCCCATCCTTGTGTCGCTAAGCACAAGGACGTATCCCCGAACAAAATTCTAGCTAAAAAACAAATTCGCAGAATCTTGTTCTATCTCAGTTTCAAGTAATAATCTCCACTCACATTTCTCGGCGGTTTTAATAAAAGCCTAAAAAACTTGACAATTAATACGGCACATCAGTGAGAATAGCAAAAAATCTCTTATGAAATAGTAGAATTGACAGACCGGTGGTGGTGCGTTGGTAGTTATAGTTATATTATAATTCGGGACAAATATTAATGTGACGGCTATTGTGTTTGTTCTTGAGTCTGGGCACAAGTCTGGGTGTTGTCTGGTACCCATAACACAAGCAGATTAAGTCTGGCTTACTTTGGGACCAGATGGCGCTGTGTGAATTGTGTAGAACTTAGAGAGGTAGGGCACAGTGGATAATCCGCTCAAATCGGAGCAGCCCGTCTGGGGAAGGACCTCCACCTTACAGAAGATCGTAGCCAAATAGCATTGGTCTCGGCCATGTTGTCTTCCTACGGTGAGTAAGGTCTCCAGAGCTCCACTTGGGGGGTTGGGAAGGTTGGCAACGCGTGAGTGATACCCCTGGTATTGCAAGCGTCTATAGGCTGCGGTGACGGCTTACCATCTGGCCGGCCGTATGCTTATTTGCCACCGTTGTGGTATAAAAAAAAATAAAAAAAAGTTTTTTATTTTATTAAAATGTGCTATCTCAACCGGTGAAGTTACTATCCTCATACAAATTAAATTAAATTAAAAATACCTATGTTTAATTTTATTACTTTTTTATTCATTTTGAAGTGAAAACTTTTTTAGCGGCGCTTGGCACTTTTTTTTTCAGATTTGTAGAAAATGTTAAACTCGCGTCAGATCCGTGGCCTGATCGAAAAAGCGTAAGATTCCCTAATCATTCCAAAATATTCAAAAATGCACAACGTTGATGTTTAAGTTTTCACTTCTGCCGGCACTCTCGGAGTGCAACTGGTCCTTTTTTTATCGTCTGTGTGTGCCTGAAGTAAGAAATAAACGTTTTATCTATGCATCGGGCTTGTCCAACTACAATACTATGCATTGACCATTGACTGATTGATGGATCAACGCATAGCCTGATTGTAAAAACCTGAAACTTCGAAGGTGTTTTTTGAATGACGTAGACAGACATTGCAAAATATTTAAAAAAATGTATTTAAAGCATTGTAAATGACATGCCCAAGTGTCCGCGAGGGCCCACAGAATAAAATAATTTTTGATTTTGAAAGGATTTTTGAAATTCCAGCGAGAAAGCGAGAAACACGTAAACGAATTTGCGTGGGTTTCGACAGTGCGCTGATAAAATTGCCATGTATTGTACAGAGGTATCTTATTCCGACCATAAATTCGGCGACACAGACTATAAATCATATCAACGTGTGCGTCTGGGATATCAAGTATTTTGTTACAATTTGCGCAGATGCTGAATTGTTTAGAGTTATTGAATTTATACGCTATTTACTATTTGTGCCCGCAACTCCGCACGCGTATACTGTTGTACTGATTGTATCATTACCAATGTTTAATTAAATAATGTTTAATAAGAAAAAGTGTCTGTGTAGACAACTCTTTTCATAAATATTTTTAATCTTTAATAATTTTTTTGAAGAATTCTTAATAGTATCTAAAGAGATCTAAAAGAGAGGTAGGGCACAGCGGATAGTCCGCTCAAATCGGAGCAGCCCGTCTGGGGAAGGACCTCCACCTTACAGAAGATCGTAGCCAAATAGCATTGGTTCGGCCATGTTGTGTTCCTACGGTGAGTACGGTCTCCAGAGCTCCAATTAGGGGGGGGGTTGAGAAGGTTGGCAATGCGTGAGTGATACCCCGGTATAGCCAGCGGATATAGGCTACGGTGATGCTTAACACCAGGCGGGCCGTATGCATGTTTGGCAACTTTGTGGCATAAAAAAAAGGAATTAAACGAGACAGGAAATGAGTTTGTATCGAAATTGTTAACTTTACTCCACTAATTCTATGATGCGTCCAATTAAAACAACTAGTATGAACACTCACCTAATATATTGTTCAATAAAATACACAAGTTCCCGACAACCACATCGATCAAAATACGAAATACGACAGACCGCTCTCCCCAGCGCGAACCTCTCGCGCCCGAGCCCAAATTTATCAAAACAAAGTCCTCAGTCACATTTCATTAATACACATAACTATTTCTACGAGTCCGACAAAGCCCTCTTATTGTACTCCGCATTTAATGTTGTTAATATAAACATAAGCCTGGAATGTGCCCTTGCGCGCGCGCGCCCCGCGCCGCGCCGCCTCCTTACGTATCATGCGTTGCTTCAAGTTGCCAACAAAATAGAATCAGTTATTGTTACGAGAATGGGGGGAGGGGCTGGTGGAGCTTGTGTGAATTGTGTGGTTTTATTAATGAAGTTCTCTTTTGTTCCAGTTTGTTCCACAATCGGCACAACGCAACCAGCTGATCATGGCAGTGTATTAGCAATAGCGAGAAACATAACAAGCGGACGGACCAAATCATATAGAAACAAAGTCAATTCACATAATACAATGATGTCAAATTTAGAAGTACATAAGTTGAATTTAAGGAGGTTTAACGAGGGTAAAACTGAAATTAGCCGGGTTATCCCTCATAGAAGAGTGAAAAGGAGGCTCTATGATCCATGTGAAGAGTTCGAGTTTCAAAAGGACGCACGACAGATTTCACACCCGCACCAGAAGGATAATAGCAGTAACACTAACTACCATAGTAATATTGACTGTGTCACTGTAATTACTGGTGAGTACTCGGCTTTATTTTTTGTATTTTCTTATTATGTCTGACTCTAGGTGGTATTCACTATGACGTAGGTATTCGTGGCTCATAAATGGGCTGGCTCAACCAGGGTACATCCTCTCAAAAGTTTTTTTTAAGAGAGGTAGGGCACAGCGGATAATTGGCTCAAATTGGAGCAGCCCGTCTGGGGAAGGACCTCTATCTTACAGAAGATCGCAACCAAATAGCATTGGTCTCGGCCATGTTGTGTTCCTACGGTGAGTAAGGTCTCCAGAGCTCCACTTGGGGGGTTGGGAGTATTGGCAACGCGTGAGTGATACCCCCGGTATTGCAAGCGTCTATAGGCTACGGTGACGGCTTACCATCAGGCCGACCGAATGCTGTTTGCCACCTTTGTGGTATCAAACACAAATTGAGCTAGCCTCAAAGTAAGTTCGAGACTTGTGTTATAGGATACTAACTCAACTATACTATCCTATTTCCTACTTTAATATTATAAATTTCATCAATTTCATTTTCATTATACTACTTTTAATTCTTTTTGACGGGGTTGTTTTTGTGAATGGGCTCTTCCGGGATTACGGTCGCATCGGGAGTCGGGTCGCTGTGTTCCCTCCAATATTGTTCATAATATTGTTGATGGTGAGCTCAGTGATGGAGGCTGGCGGGCCGACTCTCAGTTGTGGTTGTCATCTTGGGGGACTGGTCTGCTCGCTTTATTAACATCTACATATTCGACATATTTAGGATTTGACCATAGCGCTATTTGGATCGACATCCCGCGTTTTCAGCTTGATTTCTGTATGTACCTGGATCTGTATTTTATTTATTCTTATAAATGTACTTATACATTGTAACAAAAGAGTGAAAGGAAAAAAAAATTGCTAAATGACAAAAAAGGCCGTAACCGGGTTTCTTTCGCCATTTCTTTTACCGGTGGCCATTTTGCTTGTGTCTGAAATGGTGGTAGTATATAACGTAGTATATTCTCTTTATACATATATACAAATTGTAAATGACAAGAAAAAGTGCCTGTGAAGGCCTAATTTCTGAAATAAACGATTTCATTTCATTTCATTTCATTTCATTTCATTTCAAAGGCGAAAGTTATGTGGCTGGGCCAATATTTATGATATTTAGTATGTAGGTAGCTGATACCTTGGATTATCACATTTCACTTTTTATCCCGAAAAGTACGCGATTCCCGTAGGATTTGATCAAAAATCTGATATAGGTGGCGCTGCTGTGCATAAATAAATACACGCAAACGAAGTTGCGCGGGTTTCACTAGTATTTTATAACAAATATATACGACCTCCGTGGCGTAATGGTTACCACGCCAGACCGCCACCCAGGAGGTCCCGGGTTCGATCCCCGGTCGGGTCATGATGAAAAACGAACTTTTTCTGATTGGCCTCGGGTCTTGGATGTTTATCTATATATGTATTTGTTATAAAATATAATATCGTTGAGTTAGTATCCCATAACACAAGTTTCGAACTTACTTTGGGGCTAGCTCAATCTGTATGAATTGTCCCTATATATTTATTTATTTAGATAAACATCCGAGGCCAATCAGAAAAAGTACGTTTAATTAATATTTACGCAATTTCCTTTTGCAAATCTTCAAAGAAACGCTTCCATTCTGGTTTAATTTATAAAAATGATTTACCTATAATATTTGTAAATCCTTTTCTTAACGTAATGGCCTGTCTAGAAAACAACGGAGAGAAAAGTTACTTAATTTTTATAAAAATTATTCACAAAAAAGATCACTTAATTCTAAGTAAATACAGCTTGTAACTAAATACCGTTGAGGAGCTCGATGGCGTCGCCTTGTGTCGCACTCTAATATGAACACGCAAGTCAAGAGACGTCGACCCTAACCAGTGTTCGGATGGGTTTCGTTATCTCGAGCTTCTCCGTGCTTTGGACGTTAAGCCGTCGGTCCCGGCTGTTATCGGTAGCCAAGTCGGTGGCCTTCGGGCGGCATGAAAACACCGGCCTCTGCCAATGCGCATTGGGGCAGCGTGGCAGAGTACGCTCTAGTCCCCTTTGATGGAAGGGAGACCCGTATCCCTGCAGTGGGATGATTATGGGTTGACATGATGATAAACAGTCAGCCAATGAACTGCAAGACGAAAAGAGATGACCTTTTATGGTCGGGCAAAACGGGGAAAACTTGAATTATATTATTGGGTGAAAGGATTTACTACAATTTTTATTTATGCGGACCGCAGAGCCTCAAGACGAAACGAAAGTCTACAATCAGTGCATGTTGCCAGTGATGACATATGACACTGAAACGTGGTCGCTAACTATTGGTCTCATACACAAGCTCAAAGTCGCTCAACGAGCCATGGAGAGAGCTATGGTGTATCCTTGCGCGATAAGATCCGGAACGAGGATATCCGCAAAAGAACCAAAGTGACATAGCTTTCAAAATTAATAAGTTGAAGTGGCAATGGGTAGGCCATATAGCTCGCAGAACCGACAACCGTTGGGGAATAAAGGTTCTCGAATGGCGACCACGAACCGGCAGACGCAGTGTAGGACGGCCCCCCACACGATGACGACGACATTGTCACGGCCGCGTGAGTCGGTGGATGAAGGCAGCGCAAGACCGTTCGTTATGGCATTCTATGGGGGAGGCCTATGTCCAGCAGTGGACGTCTGTCGGCTGATATGATGATGATGATGATGATGAAATTTTTTTATACCACTCTATAGGCAAACAAGCCTGATAGCAAGCAGTTATCGCAGCATGGACGCTTGCAATACCGGAGGTATCACTCCCACGTTGCCGACCCTGTAGAAAGTGGAGCTTTGGAGACCTTAATCACCGTAGGAACACGACATTGCCGACACCAATGCTCTTTGGCTACGATCTTCTGTAAGGTAGAGGTCCTTCCCAAGATAGGCTGCTTCGGTTTGAGCGGATTTTCCTCTGTGCCCCATCTCTCTTAAATCATATTACAATGTTTCATAACGATCTTATACAAAACAAAATGGATTCTTGCAAATAAAAGATGATTTGATTCGATGTTTACATTATTAGCATAAAAAGGTTTGTTCTTATTTCTCCACTCTGCTCACCTCTTCTATGACAATCACTAGAATTCACATAACCGCGGGCGTCCGTTGTATTACATATATATTTGTCTTATAAGAGAATTTGACAACGGGATTGAGCTAATGATACCACTGTCGTTCCATAACACAGAATGTAACATAGAATATTAAAGAAACTTCCCCAACTTAATCTACAACTGAAGGATATTACATTATCCTTTTTTCTTAAAAGGGACAACATGATTAGATAGATAGTTTTTTTTTCCACTAAGTTGAGAAACGAGATACGGCCCGCCGTAAGTATAACCGCCTAAAGACGCTTGCAATACCGGGGGTATCACTCAAGCGTTGCCAACCCAACCCCGCGTTGCCATCTTTTGTAATGTTTTATTTTCAATTAACAAACAGGACAAAAATGCATCAAACACAATTGTACAGACTAGTGGCGGCCTTATCCAATCTTTTCAAGGCAACCATAAGATAACGAATTTTTGTAGGTATGGCAGAGCAGAGCAGAGCAAAGCTAGCAGGACTCAATACTAACTCTATGATCGAATCCAAACAAGTTCCGAGGAGTTGTTCAATCGAATACCAGCCGCTCGGTTCCACTATCGTACGCCATCCGCCACAGACTCCAGTTTCATCAACATCATAAATAAATAAATATATAGGGACAAATCACACAGATTGAGCTAGCCCCAAAGTAAGTTCGAAACTTGTGTTATGGGATACTAACTCAACGATACTATATTTTATAACAAACTAGCTGCTCGGCCCGGCTTCGCCCGGGTACTGTTTCGTTTTTTTTTTCAATCTTTCTGAGAGATTTTCTTAATATTTTTTTCCGAAAGAACCTTGTACAGAGTATTAGAAAACTACAAAAAAAAATCAGCCAAATCGGTCAAGCCGTTTTCGTGTTATGTCGTGACAACGGAAAACGGGTTTCATTTTTATATATATAGATACGTATATAGATAAATATCCAAGACTCGAAGTCAATCAGAAAAAGTCGTTTTTCATCATGACCCGACAGGGATTCGAACCCGGGACCTCCGGGTGGGGGTCCGGCGTGGTAACCATTACGCCACGGAGGTCGTCATCATCTGAATGAATGGATCTCCACCACTGTGCGATTCCTGCGACAGTTCCTTCCTCGCACAGTAAGTAATCTCTACCTAACCGACCGGGGCTGTCTATGAGGAAAATGAATACATAGCATTGTAAATATTTTAGCCTGATCAAACCGTTTCGAAACGACGACGTAAATGAAATAACCAGTTCTTTTTAACAACTAATTTCTTTTTGGTTTCAGGTAGTGATGGATCAATAATAGAGCTAAATTTTGTAGATATATTTCGAATAGAATATCACCCAGACTGTGCCTATGATTATTTAGAGGTAAGTATAATTTAGAAATAATTGTGCTAATAACATAGAAGTAGGAGGCGGCGGGGCGCGGAGTACGCGCATTCCTACTTTTATGGCTAATAATGTTGTACATTTAACTAGACTAAACTAACTTTGACAGGACTAGAAGTGTTGCTATCCTTGTCATTAATTGTAAACCAAAGAAGGACAACAACACCTTTGGTGCTGTCAAAATTAGTTTAGTCTAGTTAAATGTACAACAGAATTAGCACCAAATGTTTATTGACACGAATCAAAAAACTCCGCCATCTACTCCTATTACCCGGTATCACAGATATTATAATACTTAACAGTACCGGTATTAAGGTAGCACGCGGATCTGGTCGGACCAACGCATCGGCCTACGGCCACGGGGTCTTTTGCCCTCGATTTTTCCGGTGACTAGTTTCTGAATGTTGTCTCCTTCTCTCCTGGCGATATGACCGAAGCACTCCAGGGGCCCAAGTCTGCTAAATACAAATGCACCAATAGAGTGTATGTTTTACGCCTTATATTGAGTTTCACAAAACCATTTTAAAGTCAATGGCACTGTCAAACTAAATAAGATAAAAAAGAACCGCGACTTAATGTGAAATTAAAATTGTAATGTACTTTCTACAACTGGCTGTTTAGTCAGTAATAATCCTTACGATTGTGCCAGAATAAAAAAAAACAAATACATAATCGATTTAATCCTAAAAACGGAAAATATCGATACATCGTTATATCTATCAGTGTCACATTTAGAGTTATCGATACGATTGAGAGACTATCGATAAACATAATGATATCGGATGTTGCTACGTTAAATCAGTCTGATATGTTTGTATTTCAAGGGTTTTAACGAAATAGATATATTTACAACGAAAATTAACAAACAACTGAAGCGCAAGTCTGCTATTTTAAATTAGGCGACCAACTATTGCCATACCATCATTGTCATTATATTTCCATAGTGCCAAATTTGGTATTCTGCTAGTACCTCAATGTATTGACAATAGAGTGACAGGGGAATATGAACGGAATGGTCGACAGTTATTCTACCATGAACTACTATTTCAGTTAAATCGCTTTTATGTGAAAGTATACTACCCAAAAGATCAATGGTAGTTCGATAGTGTGTCAATGAAATGGCCTCGGACACAAATATGAGAATACCAAATGACAAAAAACTATTTAAGTGACACACTATAGACACTCTATTGGTGCATTTGTATTTAGCAAACAATTTTAATTTAATTTAGCAATTTTGGGCCCCTGTACTATTGTAATATGAAACTTGAATAAATGATTTGAAAAAACGTGGTAAAAAAGATTCTTTGAAATCCACTTTAAAATGTTAAACATTACAAAAGCGTGGCAGTCAGCAAGATCTTATTAATTAATACAAGTAATATTCTTTCAGATCCGTGATGGGAAAAAGGGATACGCTTCGCTACTGGGTAAATTATGTGGTCAGCAGTTCCCCCGACAGATCAAGACGACCGGACCCTACGCGTGGTTGAAGTTCCACTCAGACGACACCATTGAATATGAGGGGTTCCATATCAATATTGCTATAAAACAAGGACAAGGGAGTCGTAAGTTTTTAATACAGACATACTGATAATCAAATAATTATCTGTACTAATATTATAAAGGCGAAAGTTTGTATGTTTGTTCTGCTACACGCTCAAATGGCTGGGCCCAATTTTTATGATATTTGGTATGTAGGTAGCTGATACCTTGGATTAAAACATAGGGTACTTTTTATCCCGAAAAGTACGCGATTCCCGTAGGATTTGGTCAAAAGTCTGATAGTCAATGGCTCTTTACAAAGTAGATGGCGACACTGCAGGCAGCAGCTAGAAAAGTTAAATTAATAAAATAATAATGATTTCTTTTCAGATGCTGTACCAGAGAGTTGTTACCAAGAACTGAATAACCAGATGCATGGTGTAATAGACACAGAAAAGATTGATAGTAATTGTAAGAAAGATAGCACTGGTCATGCCCTAGACGTTCTTTGGACTGTTATTACTCCACCAAACACAAAAGTAAGTCAATTATTTATTTTAAATTAAAAAAACGTGTGGCACTCGGGGACTACCGCGGTAAAGCTATTGCATAGTCACGGTCTCGAACTTACTCGTGGACGCGGCACGCTGTCTCACCTAGCATCGTCTCTAAAAGAGATAGAATCAGTTATGAGCAGTTAGCAGCTAGTCTACACGCATACGTCTAGTCGCACGCACACAAACACCGTGCTGAAGTCTGCCGAACTGAAACGACGTTAGACGATGCACGGCTTTCAACGCCGCGCGGAGTGGGGGGTGTTAGGTTTTATTTTCGTTACGGAATTTCTTGATTCGGTGTCGCCGCGCTCAAAAGTAATGTCTCCTGCTCGAGTTACGGCCGAACCCAACAATCTTCTTTCGATGATTGCAGAGAGAAAAATAAGACGATGATTGTTTCTGATTGACAGAAGTATTGTATTCGTAGTTTGCTTCCATAGTTAAAAAATGCAATGCATTGATTGGTTAAAGAGACACGTAATGTGACTTTTTCAATCTGTCATACGTACAAAGGATTGAGACCTCATATTGGGTTCGGGCGTTAAAGAGGTCTTATGGCAATCATCTTTACTAATATTATAAAAAATATGATGTCAAATGACAAAAAAGGCCTTCTTTGGCCATTTTTTTAATGTAACTTTTTATATATACAATGTGTTGTTTTAGTCAGTTGCAATATTTGAATAGAAAATCGTAAGAGGCGTAAATAATTCGTGGGTTCTTTATTGAAAGCCGTAAACAGAGTCCTATAGTTTTTTGTTTAAAAGATTACAAGTGGCCATGTTTCTTTTGTTTCCGAAATGGTGGTAGTTTATTAAGTAGATTTGTTTATACAATTCAATACCTGTTATTTGTTCACTTCTACAAGAAAAAGTGCCTGTGAGGGCCGAGTTTCTGTATAAAGATTTTCATTATAAAGAGGTAAAGTTTGCGAGCTTCTTGTGGTTAAACTCTGACTCTACTGAACTGGTTTCAAATTATCAAGAAAAAGTTACCAGTGTTCTAAAACTATTTTTACTTTTAAAGTTTTCATAGTGAATGCTCTAGGGCTGTGCATGGCTAAAAAGTTTTTGTAGCACCACTATTATAAAGGCAAAAGTGTGTGAGTTTGTTTGTTACTTCTTCATGCTCAAAAGGTTGGGCCAATTATTATGATATTTGATATGTAGATAGCTGATACCTGGGATTAAGACTTAAGGTACCTACTTTTTATCCCGAAACATACGCAATTCCCGTAATATTCGATCTGAAATCTGGTATAGATGGCGCTGAGTGCTATGCATACGCAAACGAAGTTGCGCGGATTTCGCTAGTGTAAGATAAAATGAATAAAATTTAAATTTTTGTTCCAGATTTACTTAAACTTCACCTCGTATGCACTCGCAAAGCCAAACGAATGCGAAGAGAATGTTGTCCAAGTTTTTGGCACAGTCGTCGAGTTTGATTCAAAGTAAGTTATAATACTGATTCACTGCGACAAAATTTCAAGTAATATTAAAACCAACTGATTAGATAATATAATAATAGTCATTTATTTCAGGCAACAAATAATTTTTTAACAAATTATTGGCCCATATAATATATACCTTACAGACTAACATATATACAAGAATATAAACACTATGTAACTATTTCACATGTAATGTCGGCGACATGTACCGCGCTTTCTTCGTAGTAGGAGGCCCGCGGAATCTCCGAAACACGACGCCGTGCGGCCAGAAATCCTCCTTCAAGAAAGCCGCTAGGTGGTGGGTCGTAACTCTCACCGCATAAGAATTGAAATTCACTTTGTGGCGGGATTCCAACCGTTCGACCCTTAGGGTGAAGTTGGACTTCTTCCTGACATAATCTACAACCTCCTCTACCGTTGTAGACCAGTGCAACCTGAAAACATACACCTGCGTCGACGGTGTCGCCGATGATACACGTGCCCTAAACATCTTTGTTTAAAGTCAGGAAAATTCTTTACTTCATATTCCTCCGCTGCTGGGGAGCGGCAAAGGTCTGGCTGTGTCCAAAGGCCAACTTAAAGGGTCAACCGACTTAAAACCTGACTCGCCACCTTGTCCTAGGTCCTAGGTCCTCTCCGTCTAGGTGGGGGGCAACGAAAACTTCATTGCTCCGAACACCTAAGCTTAGTTTTTTTGGTACTGGCTCGTAAATGCTCCGGGCAGTACATCTCTTACACAAGATCAACGTGAAATGGTTCGGACGATAAGTGAGCCCAGTGGTGCGTTGGCTGGCGCGGGCTCGATTACCGGGACACATTTATGTGATGGTAGTTTTGTTTGTTCTCGAATCTGGGTGTTCTCTATGTATTATAAGTATATATTTACAATAATATAACCCTTATCTGGTACAATAACACAGGCAGGTTCAGCTTAGCTTACTTTGGGACGAGGTGGCGGCTGTGTGAATTGTGTAAAATTTATTTACATTGTGTAAATTCATCCAAGAATTTTTTCCGTAAAATCTAGAGATTTCCAAGGCTTGCTTTGAGTGAATAGGCATTTTTTTGAGTTTGCATATACCACCTTACACCTCATCTCTGCTTATCATCAGGCATGATCGAGGTCAAACGCCCTCAAATCTATCTCTCTCTGGTCGCTCCTTCATATTTGAAGATCGTGACCAAGTGACTATAGTGGGATTTCATTCGAGAATGGAAAAACCTCTGTCGTTGGCAATTTTGTAAAAACTTGATGGTTTTTGAGTATCCTTCAGTTGGTCTGTCCATCTAATTGGAACTTAAATCTATAATGATAAAACCTTTCTCCACAGATTAGCACATTACTGCGGTTCGATGGCTAATTCAGTTACAACCAAAGTAAGTGACCCCGGCAAAGAACCGAAAGACGAAGGGAATGTGATGCACGTAAGGCTATACGCTTCCAGGGCTGCTAAAGAAGATACAAAATTCAGTGCAACATTCACAGCATTTAGAAGTTTGGATCCTAGCAAAGATGGTGAGTTTTATCTAGGTTTTCTTTTTAATACTATAAAAACTCTTTTCTATCGGTATATCCACATCGCAGTTACTTTTTGTGGGGCAACAGAATGCAACACGATAACATTAAGTAGGTAATATTCTTTTTTTGTGTGACTTCGAATAACTTATTGTTATCGAAGGAGCTCGATGGCGTCGCTGTGTGTCGCACTCACACAACAACGTCACCGAGCACCATAAATGACCGATTAAAATTGTAACCCCTATCTAAGTAACCACTAAATGCTTTAATACGTATAATTACCAGCAAATGCTGACTTACCAAGTGTCGATTAGAGACAATTATCTTAAACCTTACATCCCTGAGTCACCATTCGATAATCCTTATCAATCTAAGACAAATGGCCGCGACCCTTTTAGTAATTCCAACCTACAATTGCGAGATAAAATCTATCGCTGACTCTTGTTAATTACATTATTATGCGGTAAAGTATTTTTTTAATTATTATAGCAGATTATAGTATGATTTCAATTACAATTTCTATGTCAAAAATAATTTTCTTCACCGGACCCTCAGGTTGTGGAATGAACTATGACGATTGTTTCCCTGTCGATTACAGCATGAGGTACTTCAAAAAGGGTGTGACGAGGTCTTACAGGGTCGGCAATGCGTTAGTAATGCTCCTGGTATTGCAGACGTCCATAGGCTGCGGTGACTGTGTGACCTTAAGTGTATTAAAAAAAACAAAAAAAACCATTAGGATGGCACAATCCATTAAACGTCGTCGCGGTAGACCAAAAAGGCAAGTGCGGGATGAGCTCGAGAAATATTTGGATGATTGGCCCGAAAAGGCCCAAGTAAAAGAAAATTGGAAAAGTTGGGGGGAGGCCTTTGCCCTGCAGTGGGACTGCTCTGCTGTAATCAATTAATCAAATCATTTAACATTATTGCGATAGAATAGAGTAACAAGTTGATGTAAGTGTCTATAATGTTATTGATTCCAAGAGCATCAACCAAAAATAAAATCTTTTTGAAGTCACTTAAAATTTCTTGATCTTATTTTTTTTTTTGAGTAATCTTAGAGTCAGCGATAGATATATTTTTTTTTTAAGTAAGTTTTGTTTACGCACTTGTATTGTAAGTGACTATTACTGTAACAATGTTCATCTTTTTACAGAAAAATGCAAAGACGAAGAATTCGACTGTGAGGACAATACGTGTATTGCTGGAGAACTCAAATGTGATGGCATAGCCAACTGTAGGCTTAAGGCTGATGAAGATCAGTGCGGGGTAAGTTTTCAGTTTCTTTTTAATGCTACAAATTTGACAAACAAACATACGGCCCGCCTGATGGTAAGCATCACCGTAGCCTATAGACGCTTGCAATACCGGGGTATCACTCACGCGTTGCCAACCCTCCGAACCCCCAAGTGGAGCTCTGGAGACTTTACTCACCGTAGGAACACAACATGGCCGAGACCAATGCTATTTGGCCACGATCTTCTGTAAGATGGAGGTCCTTCCCGAGACGGGCTGCAAAAGATGCGGAGCGGATATTGAGAAGAAATATCCCTCTAATATTATAAAGGCGACAGTTTGTGAGCGTTTGTTACTTCTTCACGCCCAAATGGCTGTGCCAATTTTTATAATTCACTACACAACTCACCCCTAAATCGACAGACTGACAGACCGACAGACATTCTAGATAAAGCAATATACATAGGAAACAATTTATTTTAAAATAACATGTATTCCAAACCTTGTGAGCACTTAGTTAATTTAAAATAAGAGGGCCCTGGACTTCTCGACACAAGGAATCCTAGTGTGAAGTCTGGGAATCACTGTACTTGTAACAACTTGCTTAAGAAATAAATTAATTATTATTAAATAATATTTGGTATGTAGGTAGTTGATGCCTTGAATTCACATTTAGGGTACTTTTAATGCCGAAAAGTACGCGACTCCCGTAGGTTTTGGTCAAAAGTCTGGAGTTTTATAAAGTAGGTGGCGCTGCTGTGCATAAAATTAAACGAGGGTAACACCGCGGGCGGCATAATATGCTTTAGATCATTCTCCCACGGTGCTATCTAAATGAAGCGACTTGACTGTGACGCAATTCTCATTTGCCTGTTTGCGGACAAGGCGCTATCATACGACTTAATTCTTTAATTTTCCTTAACCTGTCACACGATACTATGTCGACTATATTTTGATACGATCCGTACGCAACTCAGGTCGCGTCTAATATCCGACGAGTAGTAGATGCGTTGCGTCGCGTGCGAATATGTATGAAAGCTGCTCTCAAGCGACTAGTTATGCGTATGATACTTGCGTCGATTGTGAGTAGCGTCGTGTGCGGTCCCACATGAATAGTGTTAATTACGAGTATCGAATTCTAAGAATGCTCGCTTTATTAACATCTACATATTCGACATATTATTTAGAATTTGACCATAGCGCTATTTGGATCGACTTCCCGCGTTTAGTGCTTGATTTGTGTATGATGACAGATCCAGATCTGTATTTTATTTATTCTTTTAAATGTACTCATACATTGTAACAAACGAGTTAAAGAAAAAAATTTCTGAATGACAAAAAAGGCCGTAACCGGGTTTCTTGCGCCATTTCTTTTACCGGTGGCCATTTTGCTTGTGTCCGAAATGGTGGTAGTATATAACGAAAGAAAGAAAGAAAGAAATAAATGTTTTTTTTTTATTTGGTGCTATAAATAGTTTATTTTCTTTATACATGTATACAAATTGTAAATGACAAGAAAAAGTGCCTGTGAAAGTCTAATTTCTGAAATAAACGATTTTATTTCAAGAACGAATGAAGTATTGAAACCAAAAGAGAACACTGACATGTAACTGACTGACATTTTTATTTGCAGGCAGTCGCTGAGTCCAAGATAAACCAACCTCACATCCTAGTTATCTTAGTGATCTTCTCTCTCATATTATCCGGCATGAGCTTCGTGTTCCTCTTCAAGTGTATACGGAAGCTGTATCAGGATCATAAATTAATCAAGGTACATATTATTTTTCATTGGGGGTCAAGAGGGTTCTGGAATGGAGACCGCCTCCCAAAGTACCTACGCAAGGTGGTCGAATGACCTAAGGAAAGTCGCAGGAAGCAGCTGGATAGGCTGCTGCCAACTGTACCAACCGGTCATGCTGATAACGTGTCCAGCAGTGGACTTCTTGTGGCTGAGATGATGATGGATGATTTTTATAAGTTGTATTTTTTTTTTGACTGCATTAACCTTTCATTCAGTATTTGTTGTCTAGTTACCCATCCAGGGGTCTACAAATCCCGAGTAAATAGGTTTTTTCTAGATGTGTGTGTTACATCGTAGACCACAGCAATGCTTACCATCAGGCACGCTGTGGTCAAACGCAAACCTGTTACAGATAAAAAAAATAAAAAAACACCAGCAACCTTAAAAATGTTTTATTGTAAAAGTAATATAAATATAACACATGTTGAGGGTTCGTCATAGAATGCCACAAAAAAATAAGATTGAATAATAATACTCCTTACTTATTTACAGGAGCATATAAGGCAGTCTTGTGAGGACCGCCTTGACAGTCTCGTGGGAAGTCGATTGACTTTAGACGCGAAAAGGCTACAAAGAGACAGTCAGCCAAGAGCCAGTCTTGAACGGGAGAACCATACCAATGAAATGTTTAAACAGCAGAGGAGTTTCTCTAAACACAAGGTAAATAGCAATTTTTAAATAAGTAAAATTGTCTGTACATGGTCCTAATTTATTAATGAACTTCCTTTTAACACATGACTATATAGGTTACATTATGATCGTTTAAGCAAGGAAATAATGGGAATGGGAAGGAAATAATGATATTTATATATATTTGTTTGTGTTAAAATATAGTATCGCTGAGTTAGTATCCCATAACACAAGTCTCGAACTTTTTATTTATTTTAAAATCACTTAATTGCTATAAAACACACAATTTATGTTACCACAATAAGATATGACAAACTAGATCAAATACAATCATTGAAAGAAAGAAAGAAAAAATATTTATTTTATTCACTTATTATTCACACACTAAACAACAAAAACTTAAATTTCACTGAAAATCTTGTGTGAATTTGAATGGAACATTTTTTTATGCCACCACGGTGGCAAACAAGCATACCGCCCGCCTGATGATAAGCATCACCGTAGCCTATAGACGCTTGCAATACCGGGGGTATCACTCACGCGTTGCCAAACCTCCCAACCCTCTGGAGACTGTACTCACCGTAGGAACACAACATGGCCGAGACCAATGCTATTTGACTAAGATCTTCTGTAAGGTGGAGGTCATTCCCCAGACGGGCTGCTCCGATTTGAGCGGATTATACGCTATGCCCTACCTCTCTTAAAATGGACTTATGTGGTCTGAAATAAAGAATAAATTTACAAATTTCTAAGATATAAAATAATAATTCTCTCTCTTCACAGAGCAGTATAGATTCAGACTTCATTCAAGAAACACATCTGAACGTGGACGATGAACCTTGGAGGAGAGAAGTAGATGGCGTTCCTATCGAAACTGAGGAATTTAGGGTCGAAAGGAATGGTAGAACGAGACGAAGCGATATGAGTAAAAAGGAGGAGTCAATACGAAGCAGAACCAAGGAGAGCGATGGAGAGAATGTTAGAGAGAAGAAAGAGATAAGAGATGTGTCTGTTGGTGCTCCCGATACTAAGGAATCGGGATGTCAGACCAGGGAGAGTCTGTTTCAAACTGATCCACCTGCAAGTTCTGACGGTAATATTTTTATTAAAACATCCAACATCAACCCATACTCCTCCTACTGCAGGGATACGGGTCTCCCTTTAAGCGAAGGGGACTTAAATGTACTCTGCCACGTTGCTCCAATGCAGATTAGCTGAGACCAGTGTTTTCAACCCACCTGGGGAATATCATGACCGCTTAAAACAAAACATGAATGGCGGATATAGACATAAGGGAGACAGCGCAATACATGATGTAAGGCGACGTCTCGTTTACACAATCGTTTAAGGATAGTTATTAAAGGGCGTGGTACGGCCCCTGAACGCCTCCTTGACTTAAAGACTGTCAAACATTGACAACAGACGGAACCTGCTTAACGTATCTGAAGCATGGAGAAGCTCAAGATAACGAAACCCATCTAAAGCTATTTTCGACGTTAACTTGCGTATTCAATGAGGGTTTTCACGAAAATTTACGCCAGTTTGGAAAGAGGTCCCATCCATAATCCGCGCTGTCAAAAGCGTCAACGTCAAAAAATCTGACACACGTCAAAAAAATCTGACACTCGAATTTAAAGGTGCTATGACACTTTTGACAGGTTTCTGGACCTGACGTCTCAGTGTTGCCGCCTAGTGGGTATCAGTTCAGAAAACCCTCAATAGAGTGCGATACACGACGACGCCATTGAGATCATTATTCTGCTGTGGTGTTTAGCGTACACCTTACCTTTATAATATTTGTACACGTTATGTTTATCGAGATAACAGAATATTATCGTCCATATAAATTTGAGTGTTATGTCAGCTTGCATTTTCCGTAGAATTTACTAAATCGCCGCGTGAATAAATTGATGATGTGAAAATGTAAGCAAATCTAAAATTTGATTTTCTATTGTTCAAAACTTTGACAATGAATGAGTTTGTCAATACAATTTCCGACAAAAGCATTATTGGTTTATCGATTTTCGATTGTGTATAACCAACAAGCTTCTAGGCTAATCTATGTCAAACATTGTCTAATGTAGGTACTAGGCTACCACGGGAAGTAAAGAATTGCAGCATTTTTGAATATAATATATTTTTTTTATCTAAAATAGGTTTGCGTTTGACTACAGCGTGCCTGATGGTAAGCATCGCTGTGGTCTACGATGTAACACGCTCACCTAGAAAAAAACAATTTACTCGTGTTTTGAAGACCCCTGGATTGTATTTTTCAAGAAACATCGATTCCGGTAGAGAGTTCCAAAGAACCGCAGTCCTTACAATAAAGAATGAAACAAAGCGGTGGAGATTCCAAAGACGCGCACAAAGTCTTTGGAATCTCCACCGTAAATCGATGTCTTCCATCTGATCTTCTAGTTGTTCGACGATACAACGGAGAGGATGGAATCAAATTGTGCAGCTCCGTTGCACACTCCCCAAAATGTAGCCGATAAAAAACGGAGAGACTGGCAACCTTACGCCAATGCTCAAGACTTTGCATTTTTTTAAGCAGGCGAGGTTGACCGATGAGCTTGTTGGCTCTGTTCTCAATCGACTCCAACGCTTCAAGTTGGTACTTAGCAGAGCCATCCCATATGTACCGTCCGTCACTATCCGACTTGATTGTCGTCACAAAGTCATAATTTTAAGAATGTTAATAAATTAATTGTGAACAAGTTAACCTATTTATAAAGAAAAACATAATTTATTTTGTGGTGATTTATTGTTTTAGTGTTGTGTAAGTTAGCATAGTGCATAGTGCTGTGATGTAAAAGGTCTGTACATTTTGTCTTAAATAAAATGTATTCTTGAATAAATCTATTCAATGTACCTACTTCAGCGAAGCTGCACAGAAATCTGACCCGCCCAAACGAAGTAAGTATTAAGTTATTTTAGGTACCTATCGCCCTCTATCATGACCTGATTTCAACGAAATTTCATGGAATACTAGACGTAATCAAAATGTACATTATGGTTGTTTCCAGGGTCAAAATAATTACATTATATTTAGTCCGCATTTTAGATTATAAAAAAATATTGGACACGTATTTTTTCTTTTTTCGATTAAACAAAAAATAACAAAGATACAAGGCATAAAAATTTAGGAGTGGGGGCCTTTGACGTCACCCCTTGCGAAAAAATGCCACACGGCGTGACGTCACACGTGACTTTAATGGGCTATATCTTTGTCATTTTTGGTCTAATTTACAAATGAAAATATTAGTGTCATTTATTTTTGAACATCTAAAAGACGGACTAATTACATTTTTTACGGCAACAAGTCTATTATATGAGAAAACTTAATTCTTTCTTCGTTTGGGGGGTCAGATATCTCAGCAGCTGTCTGTACATGCAATACAATACAATACAATAGTGTCTATTGCAACAAAATGAATATAACAAAAAAAAATGGACTTAAAAGAAACTAATAGATAGCCAATGTGGGCGTGGATTCTCTGGTCATAACATTGACGAATCTGTACATATATGTGCGAAATGAACTTGAAAACTGTCACTTTCACGTCTTTGTTTTATGTATTTTAGTTATTAGTTTTAAAAATACACTGTTATTCAAAAGAATTCGGTTCTTTTGTGACCGCGCGGTTCTTCAAAGGTGGGTCTACGCTAGACAAACCGAGCACAAGCTGACCGCAAACAGAGCCGCTCTGCTCGCGGTGATAAGTGTGATTCGTGGCTCGTAAGTCGGTCCACTACAGTAGCGTAGACCTTAAGGTTTAACTTACTTACTAGACATGGTTCCCATACAATTTATAGCGAACCACATTTCCACTGGGGAGTAAACTCCCTATTTCTATGTTCTGTGATTAATAGCATCTTATTTTGTTTAGGTTCTGGCAGCAACAGGGGTTTCTCAACATTTGGTTACTCCGGTACAACAATAGTTAGGCCTTCGACCCCCGCCCAAACCAACACGTCGGAGATCACTATAGAACTCTTAAGCCAAGTTCCAACACACCAGGATACTGTCAAATCACGTAAGTTAAACAGATTTTTTGGAAAAAATATAATATTTTGCTCTTTCAAATACCCATCATTTTCTATGAGACTGTAATTTATTATTTAATAAGCTCTTTCTTTTATTTATAATCAGGGTAAGCTGTCCCACTCGAAGTGAATATTTTGAATCTGAATCTTTCAAAAGCCTCCCCTAACGTTTTTTTTTTTCAAAGTTTTTTTTGGCTTTCAAATAAGCTATCCAAATAGCCAAGGCACTTTCGTGCCGACAACCGTCACAATTTTTTTATTCAAATTGGAAAAAAAATTGATGATTCGAAAAAGCTTGTAATCTCTTTCGAATCGTCCCAACTTTTTTCTACCACCAGCTCAGACAGCAAATTTGTGCTAAGAACTGTCAAGAAACTTAGCAGGTTACTTTTAATTCGTGTAATATAGATCTGTTGTAACAAGAACTGGCAAGTAACTTAGCTTACTTTTAATTCGTATATAGATCTGTTGTAACATTAGCGAAAATTGTAACATAAATTTCGTAGGCTGTAACAAACGTACCCGGATAATGTTGCAATTTTCTAATCATTACCCAGATTACCCGGGTCTCGCGGCACGTGTCAATGATTATCAAAATTACCGTCATTTCACAAAATGTCTCTAGCCATTACTTTAATGAGAATCGTTTTGTTTGTACACTTAACTACGTTTCCTTATACATTTCCTTTAAATACTAGATTTTACACGCGACTTTCCGTCATATTACTCCAGAAACCGCAGTCGTAAATTTTTACACCAATTCTATGGTTGACTGGTAGAGAATGCAATCTATCCATTAAATACGCCTTAAATATCAGCACTTGTGTATTGTAATAATTCTATATACTTAAATAAATTTTTTTTTATTTTTTTTAATAATAAAATTTTAAAAATAAAATTCATTTCTTTTCGCGTACTGATTAGCTGGTAAGTATCAGTCTTTTCATGACATCTAACGGCCAATGATTTGGCTTATCGACAACAGTTGTGACTGACATAGTTATACGTTGTGAACCACGGAGAAGTTTGAGATTTTTAAACCCGTGAACATGGCGAGGGATGTGGGAAATGCATAAATGCTTGTAATATAGCCTTCTAGCCGTGTTCGGCTACAGTAACTGCTTTGGAATCATGTCGGTGTATTGGAGCTCGGTTGTTCGGCTCTTTGGTATGCCCTGTGGTGACTAATATAGCCAAACTTAGCAGTGCGCATAGTGCGCAGGTCAGCACACCATCAACGTAACTGTAGTTAATAGCAGCAGGAGGGCGCAATTTGAGATCGTCTCTTTTTTGGTCGAGGGTAGATCTTCTTGCCACCTCAAAGTCGCTCACCTTTTGGTGCACCAAATTGCGCCACTCCACCCGCGTTTCTGCGTTTTATGAATCATTGACACGTTTTATGAATCATCTTATGTTTAACATCATCGTAATTAAGTTCTTTCAAGAAAACAAGACACTAATTTCAACAATGTATTGAATACGGTAACCCCCTTTACATTTTTCATAGATGTTACAAAAAGTGTTACATTGTTACAGAAAAGAAAATCTCCGATCGCCGACCGATGAGCACGGAAACCACCCGATCAGCCCCTGACGTCATCATAGTATCCAAACCGATTCGCTGAGGGTGACCCCTGGGGCCCCCGCCGTGGGCCCCAACCCCCCCAGACACCTGGGAGTACGGGGGTTACACCCCCCAAGAAGCCAGAACATGCCCAGAGGGCTCAAACCACACTCACACATGCCATTTAGACAATTTCTCGAAAAGCATGTCCTTCGAAGACTACGAAGGTTACTATAGTAAGTACTTCGATGAAGGACCAAACTTAATTTACGATTATTGCTTAAAAAGTGATTTTAATTGTAAGAAATCCAAAACACTGCCAAGGAATCTTGGGTCGTCAGTCGATTATAAACCTAAAGTGTATCCGCAGAGGAGTGTATATTTCTATGGCATAGACGATGAGCCATGCCAGAGACACAAAACATTTGTTGTGACAGCCGACATTGAACATAGATAACGAATATTGAATACTGCAATTGATTTTTAAAATATTTATAGTGTTGTGATTATGTTATAGTTCCGACCACAGAACATTTTGATAGTGAATTTGTGTCCTGTAGTAAAATCATCATCATGTCAACCCATAATCATCCCACTGCCAGGGCTACGGGTCTCCCTTCACTGGATGGTAGGTCATACGAAGTTTGTTATTTTTGAAATATTTATATAATTTAAATTTTGTATCCGATTGTGTCGGATGACGTCAATTTATTGCAGTGGGATGATTATAAGTTGATAAAAAAACGAATGATCGAATATTTTACAAATGGACATACATATACACATGTGAAATTGGGAATCTTGAATATCCAAAAGGTTGTCGACCGCGCGCTGCCCTAAGAGGTCAAAGCATTCTGTTTCTAAGAGCGATAGTCACACGGCGTGTTTTTAAATACAGATATTCGAAACGAAGTCCGTTCGGCTTTGAATATTGTAACGTTTACATGCACTTGGAAACGATCTTCTAAAATCAGTTATGAACACTAAAACAATATTCATATGGTTTACAACTTTCACAACCGAACGATCTTCGTGAAATGGAATATATATGTTCAAACGAGATTTGAACTCAACCTTGTTACCTAAGCTCACGGGGCGATCGTGAAACGCGCATCTATTGGGAGTTTACGCGCAGATACAGGGATACAGACGCGCTGTAGTCGCTCGTAGCTTTCGCGTTTTGAACGTGCTTCATGCGCGCGTTTGTATCGCGCATAAACGCCAAAAACGGCATCTACGGTCCCGAAAACGCGCGTTCTCTTCTCATTTTAAATATGCCGTGTGCTATCTATCTCTTGATTTTTATTGGCCAAACTTATATTTATTGTATTTTAATTAATGTTTTTAAACAAAATAATAGGTATGCATTTTGACTTGTGTGATAAAAGGAGCAATAGATATTATTATTTGGTTATGATATAAAAATAATTGTTTAGAATTTAAAACTGTTTAGACGCCAAAATTAATTATATATAAAAATATACTTTAATTCTATTATTATGTATACCTAATAACAAATATTTATTATTGTGTTTATTATTCGTGAAATTATAAAAAAAATGATTACTGCACAAAATACTTTGAAAGGGGTCTGTAATACTGTTTTATTTATTAGAAATAATAAAAAAATGTTTTGTTAAATATATTCTAATAGTTGTAAGTAGACCAAAAATTATTAATAAATAAATAATAAATTATCGTCACAAAATATAAATATATCATTAATGTACAGAAAATTATAGAAATTGAATTTAGGAATTAAATTAATTGACAATGTAACGGAATTAATGATTATCATTTTAGGCTCATGATTCTATTAACATTACAACTAAACCAGCACGCTCTCATACAATTCTATTGTTTTTTATTATTTTCCGAATAATTTGTGATTCAAATGCGCGTTGAACGCTATTTTCGCGCGCGATTGAATCGTCTGCTTCTTGATTGTAGTGTACTGCCCTACTAAACGCAAAAGCGGTATCTCAGTGAAAGCTAGTTTAGAGATAATTGACGTTATGTAAAATTCGTTTTGTCGATAATTTATATATTGTTATTTTTGGTTATTAAATGTAATTTATATATAATATTAGGTATGTTTTCTATCACAATAGTTAAAATATGTAAAATATACATGGAAATGCCTTAACCATGAGATACTGCTACACCGCTTAGTAATTACAAACTTAATATTTGAGTTGCCGCCTTTTGCTTAGCTTTTCACCTAACATGCTTGTATACAAAAGGATATGAATTTTCAGTCTAATAAAATACATATTATTATAAAGAAAAAAACAAATCAAAGTGCACTTATAAAGTCTTTTATTATTTAAATTTATAATAATAAAAAAAAATATTCAAAAAAGAAACGTGTTCTATGAATTGTAATCAATCAAAGTGGGGAGTTCTCTCCAAAAGGACATTCTATTTTGGGGTATAATATTTTCGAAAGATTTCAAAATATTATCCTTTTTGGTTGGTGAAAATACCGTCTGGTGCGGTTTTCTTAGTCGGTAACGCCAAAACTCCAGTTTTATTTCCTATTATACTAGTAGTGATATGGTCTCTATTGAATCCTCCTAACGGAGGATCTCCCAGATATCAGCCTATACGAAATAAAGAATGCTCTAAAAATGATGTCAAATGAGAAAGCACCTGGAGAAGACAATATACCAGTCGATCTCATCAAGTGTGGTGGCATGTCTGTCCTACAAGAGCTACAAAATTTATACAATGAGGTACTGGTTAAAGGAGTTACACCAAAGACGTGGAAGAATGCTATAGTTAGGCTCATATTCAAGAAAGGCGATAAAGCTAAACTAGCCAACTATAGACCGATATCAATTCTGCTCCATACATATAAACTTTTCACCAAGGTATTGACCAACAGACTTGTCAACAAACTAGATACCTCACAACTTCAACTGGATTTCGTAAGGGTTTCTCTACTATCGACCATATATTTTCTGTAAGGCAAGTCATAGAAAAAAGCGGAGAATACTGTCAAGACTTGTACCTAGCCTACGTGGATTACGAAAAGGCGTTCGATACCGTCGAACACTGGGCAGTATTCAACGCCCTCCAACGGTGCATGATAGATGCCAGATATGTGGACGTGATTAGAGAGATCTACAAGGGTGCTACACTCCAGGTTCAGCAACACAAGCTCACTCAGCCAGTCCGGATAGAGAGAGGAGTTCGTCAATGCGACACAATATCGCCGAAGCTATTCACTGCAACCTTGGAAGACGTCTTTAAAACATTAGACTGGTCCCAAACCGGAGTTAACGTGAATGGCGAGTTTCTATCGCATCTACGCTTCGCCGATGACATAATACTCTTCGCCAAATCTATCGAGGAGCTCACTGCCATGCTGAAAGACCTATACACTGCGTCTCTTAATGTCGGTTTAAAAATGAACACCACTAAGACAAAGGTGATGTGTAAAGGGATCATACCCTCCCCGACGTACATCCAAGTACACAGCCACAATATAGGTGTAATTACCGACTATATCTACTTGGGCCAGCTCATTAAAATCGAAGGAGATGGACAAACGAAGGAGATTGAAAGAAGGATACAGCTGGGCTGGGCGGCTTTTAACAAACTCTCCGACGTGCTAAAGAGCAAGCGAGTGCCAATCTTTCTCAAGAGACGCATGTATGAGCAGTGTGTTCTCCCAGTTATGACCTACGGAGCTGAAACCTGAACACTTACTTCCAAACTTGTGCGAAAACTTCAGGTGGCGCAAAGAGCCATGGAGCGAGCAATGCTAGGCATCTCGCTCATAGACCGTATCCCAAACAAAACAATACGTAAGCGCACTGGAGTTACTGACATCGCTTTAATGGTGTCCAGGTTAAAGTGGAGATGGGCAGGCCACATGAGTAGGAGGGATGATGGTCGCTGGACGCGTAAGATTGCGGAGTGGCGCCCAAGAACCGGTCGTCGGAAGATAGGGAGGCAGCCCATGCGCTGGGCTGATGACATCGCCAAAGTCGCAGGAAATTCCTGGATGCGCACTGCCAGAACAAGACCCTTATGGAAAGCCCATGAAGAGCCTATACCCAACAATGGGTGATGACAGGCTGAAAGAAGAAGAAGAAGAAGATATCGTGTACACAAATTCAGACACCAAAGTACCGACCGCAAAGAGGTTACGAGGATACTTTTACCAAAATTAACATGCAAATTATACTCTTAACTAGGTATATTAACACTTAGGTACCTACCTGATTGTTGAAGCACACGCCAATCAAACTATATTATATAATAATTTATAACTGTAATCATAACATTGACACTTGTTTACAACAACAACAAACAAGTAATGACGGGAATTAGCCAAGGCAGGGATAATTCATTGCAAGATGGTATTAGAAATACGACCGTATAGAATACGCATTAAAGATCAATTTGACTTGCAGCTGCAGCCGCATCTCATGATTTGCGGATCAAGTAAGCACAAAAATACTAAGCGTTGTAGCGGTAAGTCAGTAGTCACTACTAGTCACATTTATGCCGCTTATTGGCTTCAAACACGACGTGCGTAAAACTCTCCTGTTTTTTAAGAGATTTGGCGGTATTCAAATATACGGCTGGTTGCCTACGTTATGTTGATATACCTCTAATATCCTTAGAAATTTAAGGTAAAACTGAGATAGAGAAAACTTTCTTAACGTTTTTTTTATACCTTTTAAGTAACATACCGCTATAAGGCTTAGTTCAATAGACGCGTATTTTTCTAAGCTATCCGATGCCATAAAAATCAAATTTACGGTTTTTTTTGAGATACCGCTTTTGCGCTTAGTAGGGCAGTGTAGTGAACGCGAATCAATCATAATTCAATCGTAAAACTCATAAAATATTGGTCTGAGTGCTTAGTACTAGTTTTTTGGTCACATTCGAACGTGTTAACGTATACAAGCCGACCAAATTAAAGAAAAAATTCTTATTGTGAATTTATCGGATGCGTCTTACATATACAAATTAGCCGGGTTGCTCACTTAAAAACGTGAGCAAATAAGTGACATAATTTTGATATGTAACACGCGTCTTATAAAACAACAACCTCTAATTGGTGGGTTTATTTATAATTATATATTTTTGTTTGATAAAAGTTAGCAAATGTGTTGTAACTGTTTGAAACGTTGACACATTTTAGAACAATAGATATACCTTGAATGTTATCGAATGTTATAAAGCATTTTATTTTCAGCTCCCACGTTGAACGATATTTTTTGGTTCAATTGTAGCGAGTTTGAACTTTGAAGCCAAAGATACTGTGCCAAAATGATACTGCCAAAAGTTTAATAAATATTCCATAATCTAATCTGATCTGAAATATTTTGAACATTAAAATAAAATAGTTTAATAACATTTTGTGCAGAATCAGTTCATGCAATTGGAAAACCAATTTCGGATAATGATAATAATATATCTACAGATTAAACTGCATCGGCGGGTCTATTTCTCTAACCATGCATCCACATCGCAGTTACATTTTGTAGATCAACGTTTCCATAGTGGGCAACATTTGATAACAAAAAACAAAAAGAAACTGGTAAAAGTTGAAGAATAATGTTACATTACTCGTAATTTTACCGTGTATGCAAACGGAAACATGGTGTTGCTCCACTAAAATTTACTTCGGTGTGGATACACGGTAACACTTGTACGCGTGTTCGCGTCGCCTTTCTTGCTACATCTCTTTGTAACTTAGACCTCACAATGAAATGATAGCAACTCTTTGATTCGCACCGCGAGTACTCGTTTTGAAGGGGACTGTTCGCACCGCGGTTCGAACCACTCGCGGTTTGATATAAAAGCGGTTCGAATCGAACCCCTTCAATGGGGAGCATTGAAGGGGTTCGATTCGAACACACAACACCCACGAAAACACGCGGCGAGTTTGCCTTTTCTGGTCGAGTTTTGATCTCACGAGCTATCTGGTGCAAATAAAATGTGAAATAAGCGAGATATAGTGAGTTTCACAACAACATTTTAAAGTTAATGACATATTACATAAAATTATAACTGTTACTGTCAAACTTGAGAAGAATAAAGAGATAGCTAAAGACTTAATGTGGAATTAAGATTAAAATGTTTTTATGCTAGATAGTATATTTGATTGTTTAAATTAATTACCAGAATAGAACGGTCGATAAACAATATTTTGTACTTAGCAATAACGTTACAAAAACACGGCATGATATTGTAATGGCAGCAAAACCAAAAAGGGTTACAACTACTAACAGTAGGGGTACACAAATCGATGGCATAGGGTGGGCCGGATGACGGGAAATTTTGCCGCAAACTATTGAATAAAGGGGATCTTTGTATAACGCATTTTAATTGTAAAATATTAAGTCTCAAGCTATTTCTCTAGTTATCTTCTCTCTTCTTCTCTAGTTTGACAGTGATAGCTATAAATTAATGCATCATGAACTTTAAAAACGCCAAGGTTTTTTAAAATGAAAAGGTTTTTTACTTTACAAATCTAACGCACATTAAGAAGGAGTATAAATTAATATACTTTTTGTTAATAAGCTTCATGTTATCAATTTTCATTTCTTCTCAATCGAATCCTTGGCGCTTTGGTCGTAAAGAAGTTTGTTCGTAAGGGCTTCGTTATATCCTCATAAGTTCCAGATAGTCTAACAGACTGATAACTGAAAAATTGTACAAAAACTATAATTTTAAAAAGCTATTAAACCACTGTGAAACTTACTCAAAATGTAAAGAAATATATAAATGTTTAAAGCAATCCATTGTGAAAGCAGCCTTTAATGTCACTGAAAAATGACCATCGAAAGGTTGAAATCAATGGAATGTTTAAACACGATTATTCGACGAAGAGATTTCCCGGAAATTTTAGAGAAATTAGATCGTCTTTTGACTGAGTTTTCAAACTGAAATTAAAACTTTTAGACGCGTTTTGCCCTTTCAAACGAATTCAGTCGAATTGTTCAGAAGTGACTCTGACTTGTCAAGTCGTAAAAAGTATATTGTTGAGTGAAAATTCTTAATATTCAAAGTACTACGTTAGGGGTTACCGCAAGGTTGTGTGTTAGGGCCCATTTCGTTCTTAGTCAACTTTGTGAAACTATTGTAAGTTCTGAGTTCTAATGGCTTTGTAACAATGCGTTTTAGTTTTACTGTCTAGATCTCAGAGTTTACTCACACGCTGTAATCTTACGGTGCTGTCGACGTTCGTTTTACAGATTCAATAGATTAAACAATTTACAGTTTGTGTTAAAATATTGTCTTTAAAAAATGGCCATCTGTGGAGTTTTTTTGCGGCATTTCTTCTCAATATGCCAGTCACGTCGAAGTCGAAGTTGGATTTAAAAAAATGTCGTGCAAAATTATTTCCTGTAAATCAACTTGCAAAATGTATGATTTGCTTTTACAACAAAACACGCGTAATAAGCGCGTTCGTATTACCGTGAACACGCGTTTGTAATACTATATTTTTTAAAACGTGTTTAAAATTTTAATGTCTGTGTTGTGTTGCCTTTGAAGCACATACACGCGTGTGATCACAGCGTAAAAAACGAGTGTGAATAAGCCATGAGTCTCTAGAAATTAAAAGTTGTCTCTAGAAAAAATTGTTTTTGAGTAAAGGGCATACACGGACTGCTTATGATTTCTACATATATACACGGACCGCTGGAGCAGTTCAACTGCTTCAGGCGGTCGTGCAGTCGAAGCTTCAAAGTGTTGACTGCAAGAGCGGTCCGTGTATTTGAACAATGGCTAACTGCTCGCTAGCAGTCCATGTATGTCGGTTATGCTATGAGCGTTTTGCTACGCTGAGATAAATATTGTTTGTTAAATTGTGCAATCTTGATGATGGCTTTTACAATAATTTTGTTAACAACAACACTGTATAGACCGTGTGTCATTCTGAATTTCGACAAATTCGAAATTCTGAAATATATAATACTGGGTTACGAAATTTAGATTCTGTCGGAATAGTTAATTGTTGAAATTCTGAGTAACAGCCTTTAAAATTTTTAGGTTAGGTGTTTAATTTACGAAGTACACAAAACTTTTTTCACCTTGAAATATAAATTTTTATTTCTAGAAAGTTATGTACTTCTTAGGTGTGTTCTTATTGCGTTGCGCTTTCTGTCGCGATCCTGGTGTGTGCAGACCTATTCTATTTGTTTTAGGGTGCTCAGTAGGCAAATTCTCGTAACAAAGACAGCTAAGGTGTTTTCATAGAGAGGCAGGTGTCCGGTGCCGAGACAGCGCCGTTCGGCACCGGTAGCATTTTGTGTGTATCTAAATGCGATCACTTGTAAAGAAACAGGTTATCGTTGCCAACAAACTTTTTGCAAGTTAACCCCGCGCCGAAAGGTACCACCCGCACAAATTTGTCGGTGCCAGAAACCTGCTGTTGTAAGCACCCACGATGGGTGGGATAAGGGCCTTATAGTCTTTCTATCTCAAGCTATAACCGAGACATGGTGTCCTTTATTCCACTTGGATCCATTATTTTACCCCTCAATGGGTGATCTCAAAACTTGATTTTGACAACAGAACTTTAAATAAGAATATTTTCCCGCTGATAACCTCGACGTCACGTATGTCAGTCTTATGCACCGGTCCGAGATATAAGTGTAGTGCCCACTTATATCCCCATGGTCTTATGTATAATTTTAAAAGACTGGATGGCTTGCTACCTATTTGTGAAATTGACAATTTTTTCAATAAATACATAAAATGCAGTTACAATTTTCTATACAGTGTTGTGTACAGTAGAAGTTTGTTAGTGTACATAGAGTGTACATAACTAATGTATTTTACATATTGTTAAATTTGTAAGTAATAAATTTTAAGGGATTTGTATTTTTTTTTGTTTTATTTCAACCCTTTTGCTCTTTTACCACTAAGGTGGTAAACTAGCATACGGCCCGCCTGATGGTAAGCAGTCACCGTAAATTATGGACGCTTGCAATATCGGGGGTATCACTGGGGTTGCCGACCCTGTAGAAAGTGGAGCTCTAGAGACCTTACTCACCGTAGGAACACGACATTGCCGAGGCCAATCCTATTTGGGTACGATCTTCTGTAAGGTGGAGGTCCTTCCCCAGACGGGCTGCGAAAGATGCGGAGCGGATTATCCGCTGTGCCGTACCTCTCTTGCTTGCTTGCATCCCTATGCTACGATCACAGAGTATCGGGACAAGCCAACCACACATTCCTGCCGCTGTGTTCCTGTATCGCCAGGATCAACCACAGCGACCTCAGCAATGAAGCTTATTGACGACCCGGAGGAGAAACTACATGGAATTCATCAATTAATGTAGGTATGTCATATACTATGTATTTGTGAAATGTATAGGCCACATAATTGAGTAGAAAAAAACGGCTAACTAAATTATAGTTAAGCTAAATATTATGGTCAAGTTTTTACTTGTAAAACAAATGACGACAAAAAATCTAAGGCCGGCATTATAATAAAAATAATATTTATTTATTTTAATTTCGTTTATTTCAAGAGACATAAGACAAAACGTCGTAAAGTATAATTCACAATCGTCAAGTTCTTGGTCAAGTTAACACAAAAGTAAATACTTTAGAAATATTAACAAAAAATACATTTTAAAAGGTACATAATTTCCTGTAATTCAATAAGAAACGTGACTTGTGTTAATGTGGGGGAGAATTGAAAGTAAACATGATAAAAAGCTATTAAATTTACAAAAGGCAAAGTGGTTTGCGGTTAGAAAAGGACGACAGATGAATGAATAGTGGAAATAGATGAGAAAAGAAAATACCGAAATACTATTTGGATGACGCTTGAGACATGTCAGTGTAGTGGTTTATTTTTTTTAAATCTTAGTCACTTTTTAGTTCGATTTATTAAACGTTTATTTATTACTTCTGTCACACACGCCTAGTGTACAGGTTTGAAATGAAATGAAAAAAAATATTTCAGAAAATTGTCCACTGGCACTTTTCCTTGCCATTTACAACTTGTATATATGTGTTTAAAAACTATGTTATAAACTACCACTATTTAGCAAACAAGCAAAATGGCCACCGGTAAAAGAAATGGCGAAAGAAAACCGGTTACTGCCTTTTTGTCATTTAACAAATTTTTTTCCACTCGTTAGTTACAATGTAGGTAATTAAGTACAAAGAAACGCGGATTGTTACACACAATGGTGTGGAATGAACAAGTCATAACAGCTTAAACAAAATAAGTTTAGAATTAACATAATACAATCATAGTGTAGTTAATTCTAAGATGCTGATAGACTTGAGCATTCACTTGTAACAGAACTTCGAGCATTTGACGTTTTTATATTTGTCGAGCTGAAGCCGCCGAACCAAGCATAGAGCCAAATATTGCTACGAACATATCATGAGCATTCTAACGAACGCTCAAGTCGATGCTCGTCAAAGACACTGGAGAGCAACAGGGGTGCGGGGAGAGACGTCGCAGAGCGGCGGGGCAGAACGATGACAGAAGCTTGGCTCGGCAAAAAGCTATATGCAAATCTGTCCTTTCCTAGAATGCTCGCCAGAACGCTCGATAGAATGCTCGCTAAAATGTTCTCGTAATTTTTCTGTGATGTAACATTCGCAAGAATACTCATTACAAAATGCTCGAGTCTATCAGCACCTTTAAGCTTGTTTTGGTCTAATCATAGTTGTGCCACTGTAGGACAAAAAAAATCACAGCTCTGTAAGACATATTACAGCCACTGATTTTCAGCTGTCACGAATGACGAACAAGCCATGTTTTTACAACTTGACAACTCAAATCACAAAATATTCCTTCGATTTAGTCGAAGAATAACAATATTTTTAGTTGTGTCCGTCCTTATTCAATTGTGTTTCTTCAGACTGTACAATCTACTTTACTTCGCTTTGACCTTAAAGAGTTTTGTGTATATTTTATTTTATTTGTATTGATAACATAAAGAACCAAGGACAAAAATTGTCATATTATTATTTGTTACAAATTTTAATTACCACTTTCATTGATTAACTGTTCTCAATTTATATTTATTCACTTCTTCACATCGACAAAAAAATAAATAAAAATATATGCAATGAAACATAGAACCTCCTCCTTTTTTGAAGTCGGTTAATAAAAGTAATGACAAGCCTGTCCTTTTGCGGCATTGCGATGGTGCAGTCAGTTGCGTTGACAGAAAACGATATGTTAAAAAAAAGACAAAAAACGATCTGTTAAATAAAAATTGACAATTGGACACCACTGCTTCTGTCGCTCGCTCGCAACTGACTGAAGGGTGGTGGTGTGCATGTGTACCATCGCAATGCTGCAAAATCTCAGTACCGGACAGCTTGGTTTTACTTTTATGTCGTTGCTTCTACACAACAACGCTATAGATCTTCTCTTTTAATGTTCATCCGTCGATGTTTCAAATTAGGGTATCGAAGGGTCTAATTGGTTCTCAAAATTATTGGTACATAAAAAATATTGTCTTGAAAGTTAAAGCGGAATTTTCGCGTCCAAATAATTGAGTAGAGACCGCTGTCAAACTTGATTATCGATAATAATGGATGAAATTGGGTGAAAGTGCCCTGAACAAGGGTGATCAGAGCGATGGGATTATTTCTGATATTGGAAACGCCTTGGTGGACAATCTTTTGTAATGTAATTTTGTTTTCAAGCGACACTTCAGTATTTTATTAGATACTGGGTATTTCGGGGTATGCGCGCCAAAATTTGGGCTCACAGTTTATAGAATAATAAAAAATTGATTGTCGTTATGCACACTGAGTAATGTTATTCGAAATTAAATGAAATGAAATCGTTTATATCAGAAATTAGACCTTCACAGGCACTTTTTCTTGTCATTTACAATTTGTATATTTGTATAAAGAAAATAAACTACGTTATATACTACCACCATTTCGGACACAAGCAAAATGGCCACCGGTAAAAGAAATGGCGAAAGAAACCCGGTTACGGCCTTTTTTTGTCATTTAGCAATTTTTTTCTTTCACTCTTTTGTTACAATGTATAAGTACATTTCTAAGAATAAATAAAATACAGATCCAGGTACATACAGAAATCAAGCTCTAAACGCGGGATGGATTCTATTTCACGAAGATCATTTGGCTGTGAATGCTGTAAGCCGTGCACATGCTCATTGTTTATGATTGACTGGCTTTTCCCCGCGGCTTCGCTCGCGTTAATTTTATGACATATCTCGTCTGACAACAAAACAACCCATAGCGCGACTTGTGGCACCATCTGTTTTACTGATACAGCGCCCTCTATAGTAGAAATTTTATTTTCCCATTGGAACGACATACTTTCACGGGATAAAAAGTAGCCTATGTTGGGCTCTGTACCCCTAACAATATGTCTGCAAATTTTCATAATGATCGGCTGGATAGTCAAGCCGTGAAGGAATAACAAACAAACTGTCACTTTCTCATTTATAATATTAGTATGATTATTGAATTCAAGAAATGATACAGCGGTTTTTTTATACCACTAAGATGGCAAAGAAACATACTCCGTCTGATGGTAAGCAGTCACCATATCGTAAGTACGCTTGCAATACCGGTGGTATCACTCGCGTGTTGCCGACCCTGTGAAAAGGAGACCTTACTCACCGTAGGAACACAACATGGCCGAATATAACTTATTAATATATTTCGAGAAATGATACAGTGTATAAACGACCTGCGTGGCGTAATGGTTACCACGCCAGACCGCCACCCAGGAGGTCCCGGGTTCGATCCCCGGTCGGATCATGATGAAAAACGAACTTTTTCTGATTGGCCTCGGGTCTTGGATGTTTATCTATATATGTATTTGTTATAAAATATAATATCGTTGAGTTAGTATCCCATAACACAAGTTTCGAACTTACTTTGGGGCTAGCTCAATCTGTATGAATTGTCCCTATACATTTATTAGTTTAAAATTATTTTAAATAAAGTTTAATTAGTTTAAATAAAGTGGTGCAATTTGTCAACATGCCATTTTTATCATAGGTATAAAAAGAACATTCTCTTTATACTCCGAATATTGGAGAAGAAATTATAAATGGCTTAAATTTAAAAATGCTATGAGCAAGGAAAAATTTAATATTTTATTTTCTCATTCAAACTCTTTTATAGTGCAATGCAATTCGTATGAAACCTGCTGATGAAAAATTTAAAAATTGCTATTAAATACGGTCTTCTTTTATAACGGGACAAGCTCCATACATTCTCAGCATCTCCTGTAAACCTAGGATCAACAACGGCGACCTCAAATAGACAAAAGCTAAAAAATGAAGCTTATTCACGTCCCGGTGGAGAAGCTACAGCTGTCTTGGAACTCACAACGAATTTAATCACAAAGATATTATTACTTATATGGAGTAGAAAGTAATGAAATGTCTATTGACTATCTATAAGATCATACACAGCCTTGATAGATTATAGAAAATCTTCTTCTTCCTACCCACTTTACGTGGGATCGGTACAGCAAATTCATCGTATCCACTTCGAACCTTTCTGCGGCATAGCCAAACAACGAGCCTACTATATCCAAAAAACTCAGTGTGACCATATGGCAAAGGAACTAGGCATCTAATAAATGGTCACAATAAAAACTTCTCCAAAGAACTCATCGAGCTCAAAAGACAGAAAACTAGTGCTGTGACTAGAATACTAACAGGACACTGCAAACTAAATAAACATCTATTAAGAACATGAGCCAGTCCGCGATGTGCAGATTCTGCCAAGAAGAAGAAGAAAGTGCCATGCACATTCTCTGCTCCTGCGGACCACTCATGTACAAAAGAAGTATATACATGAAATGAAATGAAATGAAATGAAATGAAATCGTTTATTTCAGAAATTAGACCTTCACAGGCACTTTTTCTTGTCATTTACAACTTGTTTAAATATAAAAAAATAAACTACGTTATATACTACCACCATTTCGGACACAAGCAAAATGGCAACCGGTAAAAAGAAATGGCGAAAGAAAACCGGTTACGGCCTTTTTTGTCATTTTGTACTTTTTTTTTTTTTTTCCACTCATTAGTTACAATGTAGGTATAAGTACATAAAAATTTATAAGAAGAATACGCGGAATGTTATACACAATGGTGTGGAATGAACAAGTCTTAAATCTACAATAAAATAAAAAAAGTCAGTACTGACAAGAGTGAGCAGACCAGTCCCCCCAGGCAGCACCCGTTCACGAGTTGACGCGAGAGTCAGCCATCGCTGTGCTCAACCATATTAGAGGGAACTCAGCGACCCGACTCCCGACGCCACCACCAGTTTGGACATTTAAGCGAGCATGACATACTCAACCCTATCAGACTTTGTCCCAAATATATAATCTATGTATTAGTAAAATGTCCATCACCATTGTGGACAACACTTCGACGCGTGTACAATATAATGTATAGTCTGGAACTAAAAAAAAAAACAATAAAAAATGTAAAAAATAAAATGGACGCACAATAGTTTACAGCGCACTTGACGCCTGGGGACGCTCTTGTCGAGTGTCTTGTGTCGTTTTACATATTAAAGTCCACGCATTCTTATCATTGATAAATTCGTTAATGGTATAGTAGCCTTTATGCAATAGTGAACGCTTAATGAATGACTTAAATTGGATCAAAGGCAGGTTTAAAATTTCATTCGGTATTTTGTTATAGAAACGTACTCCTTGAGCTACAAAAGATTTGTTCACTTTAGACAATCTGCATTTGAGACCTACTAGCTTATTTTTGTTGCGAGTGTTAAACTGATGGACCTCCTCTAACCTTTTGTATTGGTGTAAGTATTTCCTCACAAACATTATGGTAGTATAAATGTATTGTGAGGCTACAGTAAGAATGTTGATATCCTTAAATACGTCTCTAAGTGAGTCGCGATAACCTAGATTGTAAATAAATCGAACTACTCTTTTTTGTAGTACAAATATCGACTCGATATCAGCTGCCCTACCCCAAAGTAGTATGCCATAGGACATTAAGCTGTGAAAGTAACTAAAATAAACTAATCTGGCAGTTTCCACATCAGTAAGTTGTCTTACTTTTCTAACGGCATATGCAGCAGCGCTAAGCTTGCCTGACAAGGTTTTAATATGTGGATGCCATTGCAGCCTATGATCTAGCTCGATACCTAAGAAAACAGTCGACTTCACGGGAAAGCATATTCTGCTTCCAGAGGAGATACAACAGCTCTCTGCCCAGCACATCTGAAAGTTCCTAGAGGCAGCCGTTCTGGACAGGGAAATTTAATTAAAGGCCACTACTTATGGTCAGTAATGGTCGAAGCAGTATCTTTGAAGCCCACAGCAGCAAATAATAATTATTATTTGTCATCTCGACCGTAACATTCCTTCTCTACATACCATCCTCCACTCCACACACTCAATCCATCTTTTCTTTGGTCTCTCCTAAGTATAGCTACTACTAAATCTAGCTGTTACCCGCGTCTTCGCCCGCGTGAAAATTATCCTTTGATGGCCTCTGTAAGCCTGACAATATCTATACAAATTTTCATATAATAATCGGCTGCTTAGTCAAGCCTTCACGGCTTGACGGAATAACAAACAAACAAAAAACAAACAAACAAACTCACAAACTCACTTTCTCATTTATAATATAGACTAGACTTGCTAATAAATAACAGTAATAAGTAGAGAGGAGTAGCGGGCCAAGCCAAGCCGGGCAATTTGGGACGCCATGAAATCCAAGTACGGGTCGTGTTCGTGTGGTTAGCGTCATGTAGCAACTGAAATTCCACTCGAAGGTTCGAAAGAACGTTTCTTGCTCGCACTATACGGATGTGGAATGATCTTCCAGCCTTTGTGTTTCCTTCTTACATGGAACAATAGTTCCATAAAAATATAAATTTTAATACCACAAAGTAGGCTTGCAATACCGGGGGTATCACTTACGCGTTGCCAACTCTCCTTAAGATCTCGTCAGAGGTGGGCAATGCATTGGTAGTGCCCCTGGTGTTGCTGATGTCCATAGGCGGCGGAGACCACTTTCCATCAGGTGGCCCGCTTCCCTGTTTGTCTGTCGTGTAACATAAAAAAACTACACCGGTACATTGCGGGAAAGGAAGTTTCACACCGCTTAGTATTGACAGTACTCGCTTTAATCATATGCAGACTTAGGCAGGTCCTGTAAATCCGCACCAGAGACAGTTACTACGATTTATCCGTGGATGCTACAATTGCTACAGACGATTACCGCTGGAAGTAACGTGTAGTTTTGATAGCTTTCTGTTGGAAGCGAGTATGTAGTTTCGTTCGATAGTTTTATAAGCAAGTGTGTGAGCGCGACGGATGATTACCGCTGGAAGCGAGTGTGTAATTTCGATAGTTTTACGATGGAAGCAATAGTGTAGCAGCGGCTCGCTAACACGTTTCTAGCTTCTGGCCGTTAATCGTTCATCATTTTCCGTCCAACCACTGCTTTATGGTGGGTATAGACTGCTGTAATTTGACATACATCTGGCTGTAATAATAATAATAAAATTATACAATGTAACAAAATTTCCGTAGTGTGGACGTCTTGTGCGCACAAACCGTGCACATTACGCGCACGAACAGAGCATTAGTTTACGGGAAATTCTTTCTTCGCGTTACATATTACGTCACAGCAGTATGTACCCACCAGACGTAGGAACATATGATATTGCTCAAAGTTTTGTCAGAATTTTGACTTCCTTAATACACACAGCGGGAAACACGAGCCAATGAATAAACGATGATGGTTTATCAAATTACACTTCGTTTCGTCGTTGTGCTTTGTTTACATAAAGTAAGTTCGTAAGTATTAGTGATTAAGTTAATCCAATAATTTATCTGTGCAAACCAATTTGTGCAGATTTATCGTGTGTATAAAAAATCGTTGCAATCGTTAATCGGTGGCAGTTACAATTTCTATTAGATATCGTTGTCGATTACGTTTGCATTTCAATTTTTATTTTTATTTTTTATTTTAAAAAAAATCGTATGCATGTGGATGCCTCCACACGTCATCGAACGTTCCTATCGTTGCAAATCATCGTTATTCGGTGGCAGTTACAATTTCTATTAGATATCGTTGTCGATTACGTTTACCTCCGTCGTATGCCTCCATACGTCATCGAACGTTCCTAGACTCCTAGTGTCCTAGGAACGTTCGATTTATCTAACGCTAAGTACATTAATATAATCATTACAGGATATTCTATTTCACGAAGAGCATTTGGCTATAAACTGTAGTAAGGCGTGTACGTGCACATTACTTTAGTGTGTGTGACCGAATTTACGAGCGTTTCCATGGTTACTCACACTAACACAATGTGTATGTGAATGTTACAACATTCATTGACGAACGCTCTTCGTGAAATGGGATTAGCGTAGCCATTAGCCAGCATTGGTTACTACTTACCCAGTCAACTTGCCATCTATACCACATGTGAACGAGGCACAAAATGGAAAATTCAAATGTTCAAGCATAAGAATAAATCATTGCAGCCGTATATATGTTCTCGCGGGGATCATAGATTTTTTATTAAAAATTCTTTTCACATTCAACTTCATTGTGACGACTATTCTAAATATAAATTTTATTACTACATTAATAAATATATAGTAAACGAGCGCCCCGTCCCAGGTACACCCGGTTTTTTGTTAAGGTTTTAAAAAATATATAATTTAGCCTCAGACCGTGTAGCCACATGAGTAAATAAAACCACGGAACAGAGGCTTAACTTCTAAGGCGCGTTCAAAATTATACCTATTCTGGTAGGGTTGGCACTGTAGAATAAAATGAAATAAACGAAAAGACCAGTTTTTTTATAACTTATTTATTAGTTTTCTTACAAATTACACATTCTAAATATTTTTTTTTATTATTTTTATTATCAATAATTTGTTATTTCTTTTGATTGATTATTTTTTTAAATATTTAACTTTAATTACTTATTTCAATAATAATTATCTATACATAAAATATGTATCTTATGTCATAATAAGTCAATTAAATAAATATATTTAATATACACTTTATTAATTGAAAAATCGATTTGATAATATAGTCGATCGTGGTTATTAAACATGTCCCTCCCTTCACTACTAGTATTGAGTTTTATGTCTGTGGTGCCCGTGACAGAACTTCATAGGTGTGCATATGTCAAATCAAATATTTAATAAAGGAAATGTCATAATTTTCTAGTTTATCGAAGGCCCTGATGTTTGTCCTCGAAGCAACCGGTTTAGACTGGTTTGTCGCTCGTACGTGACGAGTGCTCTGAGGTCAAGCACACACGCGCCTCATGCTTGTGTGCGTGTACTCATCGCAGCGACATTGTATGAAGTGAAGTCTCTGTTCCGTGGTTTTATTTACTCTGGTTTTATTTACTCATGTGGTGTAGCTTCCCAACGACACCAAACACAAGCCTACCTACTGCTAAGTACTTAATATATTGCGCATATATATATGCATATATTGTATATACACTTTCTACTTTTATTTAATTTTTTACAGCTTTAAATGTAGGTATATATGTATACCAGTATATTAATACGCTTTTTTTTTCTCTTCATTTATAGTGTTATTAATCTTTAATTATTTGCATTATTTTTTAATTATTTTTCTTTGTCATCAGAAATTACAGATATTTTGTGTTAATTTTATATTTTCTGTCATTGTAATTTGTATCTTAGTAATACCATTTTAAAAGAGCAAGTGCTAAGTTTCTTGCCAGCTTCTTCTTAGCACAAATCTGCCGTCTGAACTGGTGGTAGGAAAAAATTGTGACGATTCGAAAGAGCTTATATTAGGCCTATTTGAATAAAAATATTTTGAATTTGAATTTTGAATTTGAATTTGAACGGTGAAAGGCTTTTTCTAATTGGTCCAGTAGTTTATGAGTTTAGTTTTTACAAACAAAAATACAAATCTATCCTCTTCATTGATATATTAATAGCGATCTAACTAAAAAATATATAATGAATTCATTAACAAGATTTTATAAATACAACTAGATGCCGAGACCTCCTTTTAGGCAATATTAACGTCTGTACCAGGAGATTCTGCTCTTCCGAACCTTATTTATGACACAAAAAAACATGTGATTACAGTACAAACATCCATTAAATTGAATTAAAAATTAATTGAATCTGTGACCTTCTGATGCCAAAGGTAGGGTAATTAATAATGCGCCAATGGGCTGTCTAATAAAATCAATACTTCTTAATGATTTAATAAAAAAGTTAGAATACAACTTTTTTCATTAAGAGAGAAAATTAGTTAAATAAAATTCGTTATTTACGACCTCCGTGGCGTAATGGTTACCACGCCAGACCGCCACCCAGGAGGTCCCGGGTTCGATCCCCGGTCGGGTCATGATGAAAAACGAACTTTTTCTGATTGGCCTCTGGTCTTTGATATTTATCTATATATGTGTTTGTTATAAAATCATCGTATCGTTGAGTTAGTATCCCATAACACAAGTTTCGAACTTACTTTGGGGCTAGCTCAATCTGTGTGATTTGTCCCTATTTAAATCAATTAAAAATAGGTAAAAATATAAAATCAAATTCTTAGAAATAATGCACCAAACGAAATAAAAGTGCACCACCAAAAACTGTAATGCACCTTTAAAAGTAAATCTCAATAACTTTGTGCCGTTAAAGAATATTATGTTTACTTCGTGCTAACGAAGCCGCACCTTAAAGTTCGCCGACTTAATAAAAGTAGTGCATACACAGCTGAAAACAGAATAACTTGAGCTTAAAGCACTGGAACTTAAAAGTGCAATTCAGTTATATATCTGCTTTGCAAACTCAATTATATGTTCGCCTTTGAAGACTTTCTGGAAAATGCGGCAAAACTATTTTTAATACTGCAATTTATTTTTCTTACTAATTAAAAGCTTATTCTGAGCTTTTTTCCATAGAAAATAGTAAAGTTGGATCGCTGTGTTTATGGTCCGTTTATTAAGTCGGTCGCCGAAAACGATGAATGAATATTTATTTGAATATAATATTGTTAATACCAAGTCTTATCATTATTTCTTAGTTCACATATTTTGCATTATGTATAGGTAGGTGGCCGAATATGATGACCGAATTCGATGGCCGAATTCCATGACCGAATTCGTCGGTCGAATTCGTATTAGCCAAATTGATGCATCGAATTGTGCTGCTTACATGGTTGTAAATTAAATTTTATTTATATTTTCGCCTCTGCGAAAGACTTTCTAGAAAATGCGGCGAAACTAGTTTTATTAGGACAAATTGTTTTTCTTACTAATTAAAAGCTTATTGTGAGATCCATTCATAGAAAACAGTAAAATTGAATGGTTCGTTTATTAAGTGGGTCGCCGAATTCGGTGGTCGAATACGATGACCGAATTCGGTGGCCGAATACGATGACCAAATTCGATTCTTGACTTCAGAAACGAAAGATTAACAAACATCAATCCTCACAAACTGTCACCTTTATAATATTAATAAGAAGATATAAAAAGAGAGGCCATAGCCAACTGAATGTCTAAGCCACACCCTTGAGATAATGATAAAAATTTATTTAGACCTAATATTAATTTAAACTCATACAATACATTTTCTAATGTCTAAGTAAACATTGATTATATTATAAGTAATCATAATAATCATTTTACTTATCATTTACCCACGTTATAGAGACTATAATTTATGTTATGCCTAACGTATAAAATAAGGATTGCATCTCATCTGTTCCCACGGAACCGCATTTTTACTCCAACTACTACTACACTGGTCCCAGTGATTAGCGATTAAACTTTTACATCGATGGTCACTAAACACAATTGTTAGAATGTAGTATTTTTGTAACAGATTTCTTATACTTTTTTTTTTCGCATTTATAATATTAGTAAGGATTATTATTTATATCCGTCCTTGCTTTGATACACAAATAGCGCGTTCAAACAAAAATTCCAAAAAATTATAATTTTCTCGGAAACAGAAATACATTTTGCTGAGGGCGCCACTGTACCATTTACCATAATAATAATAAAAATAATAAAAACGTTTATTTTCTCTCCACAATCATAGGCTTAGGTGGTAATTTAACAAGACATATAAAACAGTTATTAGACAGGGAGAGACTGGAGCCTGAACTAAGCCGAGGCCTGTATCTCAGGGCACCAGGACCCCCCTCCTCGAAAAAGGATAATGCATAAATAGTAGTACTTATTGTTAGATGGCTTTGTTTGGATTATTTGCATGATATGTATTATGTAACTTTGTTGAATCAACGTAGCTTATATATCTGTGCATACACACGTAGAATCCTAAGTTGGAATACGAACTGTTAAGCTAAGATACTATGTAAAATGTTTACTTAGTGTTTGTTGTGTTGCCTTAATAAATAAATAAATAAATAAATGTAGAATTTCTGCCCATACCCAAATGCGAATTAGTCGCTGTTCTTCGCCGACAGTACGTAGTCGACACACGAGCAGCGACGAATCAATCAAACGTGTCGTTTACTAAAAACTGTCGCACAAACAGCGACGACAAATGCTGTTTTGCAATCGTGGTGGAAAGGAATTAATATGTTTATAAATGATGATTTTTTTCAGTAAATTTTATTTTCTTAATTAAATTTTGCTGACTAATCTCAGATTGCCACCATTTTCAGATTCATCATATCAACCCATAATCATCCCACTGCTGGGATACGGGTCTCCCTTCAATCGAAGGTGATTAGAGCGCACTCTGCCACGCTGCTCCAATGCGGACTGGCAGAGGCCGGTGTTTTCATACCGCCCTAAGGCCACCGACTTGGCTTAACGACTCATCGATCGACAACAGCCAGGACCGACGGCTTAACCCTCCCTCCGAAGCACGGAGAAGCTCGAGATAACGAAACCCATCCAAACGCTGGCTAGGGTCGACGTCGCTTAACATGCGTGTTCATAATGTGCGACACACAGCGACGCCATCGAGCTCCTCAGATTTTCAGATTATGCCAGTAGAAATCATGTAAAATTTGTTAACACGGTGTAGTCGCGTTACTATCTCCTAAACTGTTGTTTAGAAATCAGGAAAAATACGTGGTATAATTCTGCAAGGGTTGTGAACGTACAAGGAAAACCTTGATTAAGTAGGCTTTAATTTAGTTAGTAATATCCGTCGAACTTAGAAAATAAATGATGAGAAGGTACAAATATCACACACATTGCACTCATCTGCAAGCAAAGCATGGAAAATATGGATCTCTACACTGTGCGTGTCTCGCACTCGCCCGACTATTTCTTCGACGCTGACAGATGTGGAACGAGACTTAGACAGTATTTTGCCATATACCTATTTCGAACCTTTATAACTCTTAAGCGCTCCCAAGTTATCTAAGGGTGGATCTCAGGTTAAGTGTCTTTGAAGTGGTTGAACCGCGACTTGAATTTTGATGAGGAAGCCTAATATGACATTACATAGTTCAAGACAATTGAATTACCGGTACCTTATGTAAACGATGTTAAGAAATTGTTCGGTTTAAGGTATTTTCATGTAGTAGAGGAGCTCGATAGCGTCTCTGTGTGGCACTCTAATATGAACACGCAAGTTAAACGACGTCGACCCTAGCCAGCGTTTGGATGGGTTTCGTTATCTCTTCTCCGTGCTTCGTAGGGCACGTTAAGCCGTCGGCCCTGGCTGTTGTTAATAGATGGGCGGTTTGAAAAGACCAGCCTCTGCCAATCCACATCGGAGCAGCGTGGCAGAGTACGCTCTAATCACCTTCGATTGAACGGAGACTCGAATCCCTGCAGTGGGATGATTATGGGTTGATATGATGATGTCTAAATGAGCAGTCAGCTAGAAGGCAGTGTTTGGATGAAATTATCCAATTTGGTGCAGTTGCTCGGAAGCGCGTACATACATTTCAGTGATTAATTTATTGGTTTAAACAGCTAAGAAAAATAAGAATTAACTTCTCATGTAACACTCAATGTATTTAAACGAAAATAAAAATGTACATTTAGATAACGTCTAGTATTCGAATTCGTTGAAATCAGCGGGGCAACCATGAAAGTGTTCATCCGAAACAACGAAACACGTAGACCTGTCAAAAAAGACATTACTAGTTAGAATAAGGTTCAAAATTGGTTAGAATTCAACAAACCGTGAGTCCGTATTTTCGGAATTTCGTTTCATGGTAGGGGTTATCATCATCATCATCATTATAACCCTCTAGTGGGTGTGGTTTCCGCACTTAGTCCTGTACTGGACCATTGTACGTGAGGTACCATGGTAGGGGTTATCAAAAAACCTAGTTTTTACTTCCTTGGGGGTGGGGTCAGGTCTGGAGTCTCAGCAGCTGCTGCTGTCTGTAAATATTAAGTATACATCTTGCCAGTGCAGTGGTGCCATTATGCTTAAAAATTATGATGTCGCTTTGATGTCAACTTGACATTTTTATATACCACAAAGTTTGCAAACAAACATACGGCCTGATGGTAAGCATCACCGCAGCCTATAGACGCTTGCAATACCGGTAATATCACTCACGCGTTGCCAACCCTCCCAACACCCCCAAGTGGAGCTCTGGAGACCTTACTCACCGCAGGAACACAACATGGCCGAGACCAATGCTATTTAGCTACGATCTTCTGTAACGTGGAGGTCCTTCCCCAGACAGGCTGCTCCGATTTGAGCGGATTATCCGCTGTGCCCTACCTCTCTTAAATTTGAGTCGACATGAAAAGAAGAAGTAGGTAGTATAGATTTTTTTTTCACACAGCAGGGCCACCTAGACCCAATGTTAGCTAGGCATAATCTGCTTGTGTATATGGTAACAGATAACGTATATATTATTGTAAATATGTATATACTTATAATACATAGAAAACCCCCAGACTCGAACAAACACAAATTCCAACACATACATGTTTACCCCGAGCGGGAATCGAATCAGCGCCCTCTGGTGCCGAATCAGTAGTAGCATCACTACCAACGCACCACAGGCTTGTCTATACTAATATTATAAAGAGGAAAGATTTTATTTGTTTGTTGGTTTGTTTGCATTGAATAGGCTCCGAAAGTACTGGACCGATTTTAAAAATTCTTTCACCAGTAGAAAGCTACATTATCAGGGAGTGACATAGACTATAGCTTTTCCCGAAATTCAATGTGGTTCCCACAGGAACGGGTCCGGAACTTCACGCGGACGAAGTCGCGGGCAAAAAAGCTAGTCTTGTATATCTGACATAATAAATTAAGTATACTAGTTAAGTAGGTACTAAAGAGTAGAAAAAATCATTACGCTCCAGCGTGTCCTCTGATATTTGTGCCAAAAGATTATTCCTTCACAAAAAAGCTTAACATTATTTATTGTGTTTTTCTTGAAAATTGTTTAAAATTTTTCTTTATGGAATACGTTATATACAAAAAATATTGTAATAAGCTGGTTGAAAGCCACGGGGAGCGACTTGCATGGGTACGCTGCGAACGCGCTCCGCTGTGTGTGGCCAACGATTTTTTTATACCACTGTGGTGGCAAACAGGCATACGGCCCGCCTGATGATATGCAGTCACCGAGTCACCGCAGCCTATGCACTCGCACGTTGCCGATCACAACATGGCCGAGAGCCCGAGACCAATGCTATTTGGCTACGATCTTCTGTTAAGGTAAATAAATATATAGGGACAAATCACACAGATTGAGCGAGCCTCGAAGCTCGAGACTTGTGTTATGGGATACTAACTCAACGATACTATATTTTATAACAAATACATATTACAAACATCCAAGACCCAGGCCAATCAGAAAACGTTCGTTTTTCATCATGACCCGACCGGTATGCGAACCTGGGACCTCCTGGCGTGGTAACCATTACGCCACGGAGGTCGTTAAAGTGATGAATCGAACTGTGAAAATAAACTTCCTTGGCCGTAAGATTGCTTTTCGGAATTATTGTTTTGTGTCCAACAGGGCCTTGAGTATACGGATTAAGTACTTAACATGGCCGCTGTCCACAAATTAGAGCAACCGATAATAAGATAACCATTAAATGGGGATTACCTTCGTTTGTTTACGTTTATTTATTAATTAAACTACTGTTTATACCAGTTTGAGTGGTAAATCCTAGATACTGCTATAAACTGTAAGCTTAGGCCGTTTGTCCACAACCACCGTCACCGGGACGTCACCGAGAACGTGATTATTTCAAGCTCGATTATTGCGAGAGCGTCGCGGTGAACAAATGATCGCCGTCACGTCAACTTCAATCTCGGCCAAATAATAGCGTTCTCGGTGACGTCCCGGTGATCTTGACGGTGGACAAACGGCCAAGTGTTTTGTATTGCCGCCACTTCGGCCCGTCACAATTTCGGACCGGGTTCTAGCGGAAGCGCCGAACTAAGCGATAAATCGGCAGATGGGATGACGGCGCTCGGGTTACGGGCATGCGGTGGTCACACGGCACACATAATAAATGTAAGTATTGCTAAATCGGTGCCGTCATCTCGTTCTCGGTGACTTCCCGGTGACAGTGGCAGTGGACAAACAAAAATCCCGATTTTGATTACAACTAAGCAGGATTCTTAGTTTAAATTTTAAATAAGGAACACATCCTAATTCGGTCTCTTGAAATTTTATACATTGATAATTTGACGACTCTGTGGCGTAATGGTTACCACGCCAGACCGCCACCCAAGAGGTCCCGGGTTCGAATCCCGGTCGGGTCATGATGAAAAGCGAACCTTTTCTGATTGGCGTCGGGTCTTAGATGTTTATCTATATAATATGTATTTGTTATGAAATACAGTATCGTTGAGTTAGTATCCCATAACATTAAGTTTCGAACTTAGTTTGGGGCTAGCTCAATCTGTGTTTTTTGTCCCTATACATATACTTTAAATATACATATTTATTGATAACTATTTGGTTAGCGTTTATTATTTGTTAGAGCAAGAAAAGCTCCATTTTCTACAGAGTCGGCAACGCGCGAGTGATACCCCCGGCATTGCAAGCATCCATAGGTCACGGTAACTGCTTACCATCAGGCGGGCCGTAGGCTTGCTTGCCACCTTAGTGATATACAAAAAAGAGTACCTGTATAACAATCCAATGCTGATCGAAGGCCACTTGTTCGTAAATATAATAGCTCGACCACTCCGCCTATTGCCAGATTGTGCGAAAAAAAAAGTTTTAAAAACAGTAAATACCGCACTATGATGCTGTCGTGGTGTTGACGTGTGATATACGTAGCCACTGTACAAAAAAAACCGACCATGTGAAAAAGCTATTAAATACAGACGTACCCATGCACAATTTAAACTGACAGTTTAATCTTTGAAGTGGTGTCGACAAATTGAATTGTCAAGTAGCGTTATGAAAACATGTCGAGCTTTTATCATAACCATATCGGATATTATTCGATGTATACAAAGATGTTTATATACATGAGTGACGTTTGTAGGAGTTACTGTGGCATATTTTCATACATTTTGTCGAAGGCGAACTGTCAAAAAGTGACATACAATATGAACGGCTAAAAAGAAAAAGGCTGATTCGAGATCGCCGCCTTGTCAACGAAGGTCGTCAAGATGGCGGCCTCGGATCCTCACCGTACCACGTTGCCCTTATAAAGTGTACTTTTTTGGTAAAAAGTGTTCATTTAAAATACTCGACATTGGCAAAATTGTATATTAAGAAAGAAGAAGAAGAAAAAGGCTATATAGTTGAGTTTCTTGCGGCACTTCTTCTCAACAGGCCATTCGTCTGAAGTGCTAGTAGGAAAAAAAAAATGACGTGTAAAAGTATTTCTTGTAAATCTACTTGCAAAATAAATGATTTTATTTTTATTTTATTTTTATTTTGAACGGGAGTTGTAGTTCCAATTTCGGCCACGTTCATAAATACCATTGTAGCACTATACTGTGTTTGTATATCAAATATCTAATAAATATATCGCACTAATATTATAATGGTAAAAGTTTGCGAGTTTGTTTGTTACTTCTTTATAGTCAAATGGCTGGACCAATTTGTATGATATTTGGTATGTAGGTAGCTGAGACCTTGGATTAACACATAGGGTACTTTTTATCCCGAAAAATACGCGTTTCCCGTAAGATTTGGTCAAAAGCTGATAGTCAATGCTAATTCTGTTGTACATTTAACTAGACTAAACTAATTTTGACAGGAGAAGTGTTGCTATCCTTGTCACTAATTGTAAACAAAGGAAGGACGTCACATGGTAATTTCAAAATTAATTTAGTCTAGTTAAATGTACAGAATTAGCACCAATGGCGTTTTATGAAGTAACGTACTGATCGGGACAAGCCCACCACACATTCCCACCACTGTGTCTCCTGTGTAGCCAGGATCAACAACGGCGACCTCAGATAGACAATAAGCAATGAAGCTTATTGACGTCCCGGGGAATAAACTACAGCTGTCTTGGAACTCACAACGAATTTAATCAGAAAGAAGATAGTCGGAGTAGGAAGTATTGAAAGGACTACGTAACGTACTGATAACGGACTGATGTCCGGGATAAAAACTATCATATAATAATGTGTTAATTCATGTTGTAATACTACCCATGGATCACGCAAATCTGTCCAGCAGTTACTGCGTGAAAGAGTAACAAATATCTTTATAAACTTTTACCTTTAAATTAGTTTGGGGGGGTTGGGAGCGTTGGCAACGCGTGAGTGATACCCCCGGTATTGCAAGCGTCTATAGGCTACGGTGATGCATACCATCATGCGGGCCGTATGCTTGTCTGCCAACTTGTTTTTGTTGCACAAAAAAAATTTAGTAAGTAGGATTTTAGCTGCCATGTGTGACAAGCTTTAGCATTAAACAAAATTCAATTTCGACGAGCCATACATATTTTTGAAGAGATTTTAATAAAGCAACAACTAAACTAATGCAACCCATCTATCTATATATATAAAAATGAAACCCGTTTTCCGTTGTCACGACATAACATGAAAACGGCTTGACCGATTTGGCTGATTTTTTTTGTAGTTTTCTAATACTCTGTACAAGGTTCTTACGGAAAAAAATATTAAGAAAATCTCTCAGAAAGATTGAAACAAAAACGAAACAGTACCCGGGCGAAGCCGGGCCGGGCAGCTAGTTTTTTATATTAATGTATGTACAGCTACATTTGCCAGCCCGATGGTACTTTCAGTACCTACCGGAGTGTGCAAGTTGGATTTGTGTTTGTCTCGAATCGAATTGGTAGCTGTTTGTGAGTCGACAGTTTTTTGTTTTTTTTTTTTTGACAATGTTGTGCAAGCTAGTGAAGCGCTAACGGGATACGCTTCACCAGCAACATTTTTTTTACGTGGGCGAGGTGTCAACCCGCCGCACAACCCCCGAAATGCTGGAGGACCACACCCGTCGTTGGTCAGTGAGTCCATCGGACTTAGCCGGTTAGTGTAGCTAGGCTGTACTACCGACCATTCCCCTATCCGCCACCTTGGGGACGCTCCCCTACGCTGTGAGGGCCAGCGCGGGGTAGTGCGTGCGTCGACAGTTACGTAGTCGACGCACGAAAAGCAACGTATTCTATCGAACGTGTTGTTTTTATGGAGTGGTAGAGCAATTATTACGAAATGGGCTAGCTCGACCGGGGAAGTAGCACCCTCTCACAGAATATCGACGTGAAGCTGCAATGCGTTTCGTTCGGTGAGTGAGAGATCCGGAAGCCCAACTCCTTCCCAATCCCCTCTTTCCCCCTTCTTCTTTCCCTTCCCTTCGTTTCCTCCAACTTCCTTGGTGGATAACGCATTGGTAGCGCCACTGGTGTTACTGATGTCCATAGGCGGCGGTGACCGCTTTCCATCAGGTGGCCCGCTTGCTTGTTTGTCTACTGTATGTCTGTATGACATAAAAAAATAAAAATAAAAAAACACGAACAACGACCAAAAAACTGGGTGTTTTCTATGTATAAGTATATTTACAAAAAAAATTGTTCGTTGAACGGTACCTTTAACACAAACAAATTAAGCCTAGCTTGCTTTGGGACCAGCTAGTTTACTCTGCATAGCAATCGCGATTTAAATTTCAATTCTGTATAATTTCAAATGCAAAATTAACAGCAAACACTAATTCGTACCTTTGAAATTGTATACTTTACTAACTATTTGGTTAGCATACAATCCGATTTCATTTAGTTTAGTATTTAGTTAGCGCTAGTTTAGCTGTAAAGAGTACCTAAAATTAACAATCCAATGGCGATCGTGCGGAATTATCTTCAAGAGTACGGAGGCAGGGGGCGCTAAGTGATTTTTTAAATTTACATTTTAAAAAAATAGGAACAAAATTTGTCGCAGTTTGACCATACCTTGACTCCCTTAGAAATATTTTACCTACATTAATATTATGTTAGTAGGTACTTACGTCAAAATGGAATTCCATAATAATAAATAAATTTTTATGTCACTAACATGACACCTAGGGCTCTCAAGAAGGGATTTTTTGTTAAATCCACTATTGAATTGTTGATGTCGGGTCCACTTGGGTCCACTTTGTCATTGACATTCATAGGAGGAGGAAAAAGGTATAGGAACACTGACCTAAAGCTTATAGATGCCGCTCACGATCGTGACCACGGCGGGCGGCGACGACGGGGCGCGGCGCGGTGACGGCGGCGGCGCGGTGGCGGCGGCAGACACATTATTTTCACAATTTCAGCCATAACTTTTTTCGTTTTTGACTCTCTCAAATAATTTCTCATGAATACGCGTCTTTTGAGCCATTTTTGAATATCATATCTTCACAACCTCTCCGAGATATAAGGGAATCGCACTTTTTCGTGTAATCGGAGCCTACACTACTGGAGCGAACGAAAAGACATTTCCAATGTCAAAACAAGTAAATTTATGTCTTATTCAGACTAGTTACTTGTAGTCGCGTCGTTTTAAGGCATGTACTATTTATTGATATAGGTTCAAAGATCTCTATTTATCTTCAAAGACACAAATTGCCACTTATGAGAATCAGATAACATAATTTAAAGTATGGTTTACATTCATCGTCGATTAGATACAATAAAACCAACAAAAACAAGTTAACACAAACTTACACAAAATAACACAAAATGCAAACGTTAGGAAAGCCACCGGCACATAATGTTTCATTAAAAATTATAAGCAGCATAATAAGGTAAGGATACAGGCGCCATTAATAGGCGTCCTCGACTAGAAACCTTATGCAACTAGTGAAACCCGTGCAACTTCGTTTGCGTGTATTTATTTATGCACAGCAGCGCCATCTATATAATACTTTTGACCAAATCCTACGGGAATCTCGTACTTTTCGGGATAAAAAGTACCCTATGTGTTAATCCAAGGTATCAGCTACCTACATACTAAATATCATAAAAATTGGCGCAGCCATTTGAGCACGAAGAAGAAACAAACATGACTTTCGACTTTATTACTAGGATTATTATACAAGTACTCACAAAGAGCGACTATTGAACATTTAAAAAATCTATCTGTCACTTAATTTTTACACGCGTTGATAATATCCTTTTTCGTCATCTATTCAGATTAACGTCTACGTTCAGCTGTTTGGTTTAAGAGTCGTACGTGACTGACACGGGCGGACTTGTGAATTCTCGAGATATCAAAATGGTCTTACATTGATCAATATGTCGTTGAATTGAATTCACAGAATAATGATAGATAGTTTTGTTTACGCAACTCGGAAGGCATTTTTTAAAAACAATTTTTTTTAAAATTAATATAAGTTTTATTGCAATGTAATAAGTTACAGTGACTTTGATTTGATGTGCTTATAGTGAGTTCACTTAAAGACTGACTCTGTTTGCTTATGTTACATACTTATAACATTAGAGAGTGCGTGGGTGTTCTTCCCATGATTTTGTCTATTCATTCAGATGCTATTAGGTCACCTCATATATTCCTCGAAACCAGAGGATGTTTAGACTAATTCCTCCGTATGTAATGGTTACCACGCCAGACCGCCACCCAGGAGGTCCCGAGATCGATCCCCGGTCGGGTCATGATGAAAAACTATTTTTTCTGATTGGCCTCGGGTCTTGGATGTTTATCCATATATGTATTTGTTATAAAATATAATATCGTTGAGTTAGTATCCCATAACACAAGTTTCCAACTTACTTTGGGGCTATCTCAATCTGTATGAATTGTCCCTATATATTTATTCAATTATTAAATTGTTGTAAGTACAACAATACTTCGTTATTTAATTACGCTGAAATATTATATAGGGCTCTGGTCCTGAATGTATAACTAGATACTTACATAATTATTTGCAATTCACAACAGTAGGACACAGTATACATAAACAGCTTACAGGCTAGTGAATAGCAACAAGGCGGCCTTATAAGGCCTTATAGCTAAAAGCAATAACACTATCCGATTAATCCTACTAATATTTTAGGCGAAAGTTTTTGTGTATCTTCACGCTCAAGTGACTGGGTTAATTTTTATGATATTTGGTATGTAGGTAGCTGATACCTTGTATTAACACATAGGGTAGGCTTTTTATCCTGAAAAGCACGCGATTCCCGTAAGATTTGGTCTAGGTGGAAAGTAATACCGCGGGCAGCATCTAGTCATAATGAAGTATGACTAGATGCTGCCCGCCTTCGTACTATACTATACTATACTATATACTATACTATATACTATACTATACTATACTATACTATACTATACTATACTATACTATACTATACTATACTATACTATACTATACTATACTATACTATACTATACTATACTATACTATACTATACTATACTATACTATACTATACTATATACTATATATTATATATATATATTATAAATGAGAAAGTGAGTTTGTTTGTTTGTTTATTTGTTTGTTTGTTATTCCTTCACGGCTTGACTAAGCAGCCGATCATTATGAAAATTTGTATAGGTATTGTCAGGGGTACAGAGCCCAACATAGGATACCTTTTATGCCGTGAAACTATGTCATTTCAATGGGAAAATATTTTTTCTACTATGTGCGCTGTATGGGATTGGCTATTGGCCAACAGATAGCGCCATAAGTCGCGCTATGGGTTGTTTTGTTGTCAAACAGATGTATGTCATAAAATTAACGCGAGCGCAGCCGCGGGGAAAAGCTAGTCTAATAATAAAGACAAAATTATATAACATAGCACGCTGTGGTCGAACGAGGAGCTAACAGAAATTTTGGGTAAGTAGAATGAATTGAAATTCAATATTTCAGACTACCATTATGACGAAGAAGTATGCGGTCGCACTCCAGTCGTTTCACATTTAAGTCTGGTAGAACAAACGCTTCGTCGGAGTTCAGTTAAATCGGAATTTAGATATTTCGAAGTTAACTATTTACGAAATAACTGTATTCGTACAGTTATTTGAGGAGCTCGATGGCGTCGCTGTGTGTCGCAGTCTAATATGAACACGCAAGTTAAGCGACGTCGACCCTAGCCAGCGTTTGGATGGGTTTCGTTATTCCGAGCTTCTCCGTGCTTCGGAGGGCACGTTAAGCCGTGTCGGTCCCGGCTGTTGTCGATAGATGATAGTCGTTAAGCTAAGTAGGTGGCCTTAGGGCGGTTTAAAAACACCGACCTCTGCCAATCCGCATTGGAGCAGCGTGGCAGAGTACGCTCTAATCACATTCGATTGAAGGGAGACCCGTATCCCAGCAGTGGGATGATTATGGGTTGATATGAATGAATGAAAGAATGTACAGTTATTTCTGTATCGAAATTATACATTGTCAAAATTAAAATGTTGTAATACGGTTTGTCGAATCTCAAAAGAAGTTGGTGCGGCGCAAAAATTTTGTATTCCAGTTTTTAAAGGATATTTTATAAATACTATTGTAAACTATAACTAACACTTTTTTTTCTCTTTAGGGGTGTTTTTTGCTCATAGAGGTTTGTAGGCGTTCCTATTAAAATCTTCGGGGATACATTGGTTCTAATTCTGTTGTACTTAAAACTAGACCAAAGAAATTTTGACAGGACTAAAAGTGTTGCTATCCTTGTCACTAATTGTAAACGAAGGAAGGACAACAACACCTTTGGTCCTGTCAAAATTAGTTTAGTCTAATTAAATGTACAACAGAATAGGCGTGACGAAAGATTTTGAAAACCTCTTCCGTAATGTGGGTACACACTTACTATTTATGAAAAAAACTTTATTTCGGTAATAAACTTTAGTTTAACGAAGTTTGAAACCATTTTTCAAATCATTTTCAAATAGTGCGCCAAAACAGCGGCAGGTGTCATGGCGTCAGCTCTGACGTCACGTCTTGGTAAAAATGTCATTGTGTCTTTGGCGTAACGAAGAAGTTGTAGTAATGTTTACCCAGACGTGACGTCAGAGCCGACGCCATGACACCTGCTAGTGTTTCAATCAAAATGGCCGATTGAGGTATTTTAATGTTTTATTTTATTGAAAATCTTAATAATCTGATTTTTTTAAACAAAACTAAGCAGTGGTTTTTTTATTTTTTATTTGAATATTCACTTACAAACATTAAATTGACGATTTTTTGATACTGTCGTCATGCCTATTAGCACCAATGAAAGTCATCCGAAACAAGGAAACACGTAGCCGAAAAAGACATTACTAGTTAGAAGAAGGTTCAAAACGTCAGCCCGTATTTTCGGAATTTCCTTTCATAGTTGCCTCGCTTATTGCGGGGTTTTTCAAAATTCAAAAAAAAAAATTCAAAATTTCTTTATTTCTGCCAAGTTACTTATAATATACAATGAATTGGGGCCAACCTAGTAGGCGATTTAAAAAAGCCTGTGGCAGGAGGCCCCGCTCTTCCAAAACACTTAAGTATTTGTAACATATTTAGTAAGAGAATTGTATAACCTCCTTTGAGTTCTGTGCACGGACACGCAGTGCATTTTAGCTGCGTGGTTGGACAACGTGAGTAAACGTTTGAATTGCAGTGCACAACCAAACATCTTTACACCAGAGGACGCGGGTTCGATCCCTAAGCACAGCAATAAGTTTTTATCTATACTAATATTATAAAGAGGTAAAGTTTGTGTATTTGTTAAATTGTAAGGGGTAATCTCGGGATCTACTGAACCGATTTTAAAAATTCTTTCACCAATAGAAAGCCACATTATTGCTGAGTGTCATAGGTTATATAAAAAACCAAAAAATAAAAAGGCTTTTAACATTATGCCCAACGAAGTGGGCACGGGTCAGCTAGTGAAACATAAATTTCTTAAACTACTCAAACACAAAACGAATAAAACGATTAAAATTTTTTAACCTCTCAATAAAATTAAATAGATACCACTGTATTATTCAGTATTAGGTCGTCAATCTGTAGCAGCCCACTGCTGGACATCTAACATGGCAAACCCTACTGAAACCCTACCCTCAAGAATCATGGACGTAGAAAAAAAGGCGGACAGAATCTTGCTAAGAAAGAATTGAAGCACTCTAATGTCGGCGGCGTAAATGTGTGCGTGTGAAATGGCTGACCGGCACGCACACATTCTCACCATAGTAAGCCGGCCGGTTTTATTTATTTATTTATTTAACTTTATTGACCACAATACATAAGTACTGATACAATAGGCGGACTTAATGCTATATTGCATTCTCTACCAGTCAACCATTGGGAAGTGCAGAGATTCACGAATGCGGTTTACTTGTTACTACTAATAACATTACTAAAAATTAATACATAAGTATATAAATATACATAAATATACATGAATATATATATAAATATACATAAATACATATAAATATATATAAATAAACGTAATATATACAAATATTAATACCGTTGATGATAGATAGACTAAATAAAAATGTACCTAGTGATGATGATAATGAGTTGGTCATTTTGGCAAGCCGTCTAGTAGATGTGAACGCACTTTCTTTTTAAAGATGAAACTACTGTGGGTATCTCTGATAGGATACGGCAGCGCATTCCAGAGTCGTAAAGCTTGGAGAGTGAAAGAATCAGACATGAAACCAGAACGAAAGAGAGGAGTAAAGAGTTTAAGAGAACTATCTGATCGAAGTTGACGGTCGTGAGAGTGACTTAAATACTGAAATTTGCATTTCAGATAATCTGGAGATTTAGGGTTGGAAAAAATAGAGAAAAGTGTGCACAATAGCCTCTGCTGTCTACGCTGTCGAATAGGTAGCCATCCGAGTTCCGGTTCGTATATAAGTATATATACGCGAGGTGGCTTACTATGGGTGCTTCACTTTTTAGTTTCAGTGATGGTTTCCGCCTTGGTCCATGTCAAGAATATTGAAAAATATTTGTGACAATTTTTTAGTAAACAATTTTTCATTATGTCAGATATATTTTTATACGATCAGTTGCCTCCTCGTCAAAAACAAAAGAAAACCTCTAAAATAGGGTACCGTAACTAAATATGGTAAACCTTTTATATAAAAACCATTTTAAAGTTATTGACACATATTTTTTTTCACTTATGGGTCACTAACTCAACGATACTGTATTTTATAACAAATACCTACATATATAGATAAACATCCAAGATCCGATACCAATCAGAAAAAGTTCGTTTTTCATCATGACCCGACAAGGGATCGAACCCAGGACCTCCTGGGTGGCGTTCTGGCGTGGTAACCATTACGCCACGGAGATCGTCGTGTATTATATTATGGCAAACTGAGGAAGAAGAAAAGAGAACCTTTAGCTTGAGCAGCTCGACAGCGTCGCTGTGTGTCGCACTCTAATATGGACGCAAGTTAAGCGACGTCGACCCTAACCAGTGCTTGGATGGGTTTCGTTATCTCAAGCTTCTCCGTGCTTCGGACGGCACGGTAAGCCGTCGGTCCCGGCTATTGCTGCTCAGCCCCCGATAGTTGAAAGGGCGCATCTAACATTTTTTCCGAAATTGAGTTACGTACATTGTTGGAATCAGTAAAAATAGGCGCCTAAGCATCCAATTTTTCTACGAAATGGAAGATGAAAAGCCGAAATTATCATAAACTTATGCGCCTATTTTTACTATAGAAAATCGCTATGAAACGAGATAGCGAAAAATATGCCTTTTCAACTATCGGGGGCAGTGCTGTTGGCGATGGATGACAGTCGTTAAGCCAAGTCGGTGGCCTTAGAAAACACTGGCCTCCGCCAATACGCTTTAGAGCAGCGTGGCAGAGTACTCTCTAATTACTTTTGATTGAAGGGAGATCTTTGCAGTAGAATGATTATGGGTTGAAATGATCAATAATAATTTAAAATAATTTTAAAATTTCAAACGTACGTACAATTTCAATTATTTCTTTACATATTACGGAATCTTTGTTATCCAAGCGACGATCGTAGCTGGCCGTAAGCGCAGATATATTGTAAAAAATGCATGTGTTTGGCATCAAGCCAACACCCTGTGCTGTAGGATTTTACAGGGCCGGACTCAAGGGTCACTTGTGAATAAAATTGTCTGAATCAATAACAGCGGGTCTATTCGTAACTAAAACAGTCAAAATCCCGAGCGCTATCTCGCTCGTTTTGTATTTTTTTGAGCAACTTAGCATTTGAGATTAAGACAAGATTTTGACTGTTTTTATTAAGAGAATAGGAACGTTTTGGTATAACAAACATTTATTGCGGCCAAAGGATACGGTTTGAAAGAATGGCCTCATTAAATGCCAGGAAAATACTATCAAAGCTCACCATTATTGATTATAGAGCACTTTAACACTACTTTTCTAAGTCATTATAAAGGTAGCAACTCACTCACTATCGATTTGAGTTTAATATTTTAAGAATTAAGATTATATTATGGCTCAAAAAAATATATGCGCCAAATGTCATAAAATAATAAAAGGCAAACATTTCCTCACCTGCTCGAAATGTAAACTAACGTTCGATCTTGCATGCACAAACACGGAAAAGCTATATAATTTGATGGATAAGGACAGAAAAACAAATTGGTCATGTAGCACATGCATTCGCACTAAACAAACTAAGAACTCCAGCACTCCTAAACCACTAAAAGGTCAATCACCAAAGGAAGCAGCGTCGTCGAAAGATACAAAGATACCACTTATAGCCAAACAAAATTCTCTAACAAATACTGTAACAACAAGGAAATACATTGTAAATGTACAAAACTCATTCAGTTCCTTATCAGAGATAGAGTCCTTTGATAGTTGCCAATTACAAAATGACACGGTAAATAGAAGTTGCCCAGAATTAAGAATTCATGATAATGATGAATTAGAAGAACTAAAAATTAAAAATGCAGATTTGGAAAAGAAACTTGAAACAGCTGATAAGGAAATAGAAGCATTACTTTTGGAAAACAGTAAAATTAAAAAACAACTATCTGACAACGAAACAAAAATAAAAAGATTAGAATTTATATGTAAATCTACTCCTAACAGAAATAAGGAAAGAAAAAGCATCAACACCATTAACGCACAACTATCTAAAGATCAGGCTTCTGAAATGGGAGAAAGAGAACCAGGTAATAAAAAAATCCGTGACATCCAAACACCAGAATCTAGAACTCAAAAATCCGAAAAAGAAAATACAAATCATAACAATTCTTGCAATAATGAAAAGACAAAGGGACAGACAGGAGAGGCGGAAGACATACCGCAGCCACCGCAGCCCCATATTTTCATTCATGGAGGACAACAATGCGTCGGCCTTGCTTCAGCAATTATAAGGGCAAGGGAGAATACTCCATATGAAAAATACAAAGTCAAATCTATTGCAAAACCAGGGGCAACTTGCGACGAGATACTTAAAACGTCGGAGACTTGGAAGGCAAGTGAAAACGACGTACTTATAATCAACATTGGAGATTGTGATGATAATCCAACAAAGTTATCTTTAGAATTGAGTCATTATTTAAAATTACATACCAAACAAATAGTTATTGTATTGGGAGTTAGAAACAGTGATTATTTATGCCAAAAAAAGTTAAATACTATGTTAGCCATGTATTGCAAAAATTTTGAAAATTGTAAATTTATTGATCCAAACGACCTTGATTATATCGACGGAGACATTATATCTAAATTGACTTTTAAGATTAATATAATTATTGATACAATTCATTACTATAAAAAATATCTATGTTTCTCTAAAGACAAGAACATTATTGCCTTTTCATTAAATAAGAAATCTAAATTTAAAAAGAAAACTGTACAAAAAACAATTACAGATTTTTTTGCGAAAAGTGAAGTGCGTGCGGCGTCAGGTCTAAAGTCCCAAAATCATTTTTTTCTTGAAAGACAATAACACCGGAAATGTTAATATTAGCAAAAAATCATTTAATGGGGGCATTGAGGGTAATGTTGATAGCCAATCCGACAGAGATCTTTCTAATGTTAAATTATTTAATACCACGCATTGTAATCGGAACGATGATGATCTGAATAGCGAAGTTAATGAATTTGCACTATTGCACCAAAATATAGCCGGGCTTTTAAACAAGTCTGAATTAATAGAGCTCACCTTAAAAATACTTTCAGAGGAAGGTCAACGTTTTGATATATTGTGTTTCAGTGAAACTTTTATAAAATCAGGCAGTGAGGGAAATCTACATATTGCGGGTTATAGTCTAGTGGCATCATACTCAAGAACTAACCAAAAAAGAGGTGGTGTTTGCATATTAAGCAAACAAAACATACAGACTCAGGAATGTAATCTGGTGGATGACATCGCTGAGGATTGCGTATTTGAATGTTGTGCCACCCTCGTAACTTCAATAAGGTGCATCATAATCTGCTTATATAGAGTACCTTCTTCATCTAACTTACCATTGTTTTTTGAGAAGTTGGAAAAATTAATGAGTAGATTGAAACATAAAACACATCATAAAATCATTATTACTGGTGATCTTAATATTGACACGTTGCGTAATACAAATGACACTAAAGAACTTAAAAGAATAATGTTATGCTATAATTTTAACTTTCATGTAAATAGTGCCACTCGTAAAAATGCCTGCATTGATCACATAATCAGTAATTTTTCCATAGTGCAGAGCAATACTCATCCATTGTATCTATCTGATCATGATACAGCGCAGTCTATAAAATTTATTACAGCGAACAAAAACCAAGAACCAATAACATGGTACTGTGAGAAAAGGGACTACAGTACTGAAAATATAATTAAATTTAGGGAGTGCTTAAGTAGCTTGTCATGGAGTACGGTGTACAATGAAAGTGACTTGGAAAGATCATTCAATGACTTCTATGATAGTTTTAAGCTGTTTTACGATCTATGCTTCCCAATAAGAAGCATAATGATAAAAGCACAAAGAAAAGGTTCAACTAAATGGTTCACTGCAGGTCTAAAAAAATCAACTATTACCAAACGTCACTTACGATCTAATTATTACAAAAACTCTAATCTCACAAATAAAACAAAATATCGAACCTACTCAAAACTATTGAAAAAATGTATAAATCAATCACAAAAACTAGCAAACTCAAAGCATCTTACGAAATCTACAAATAAGTGTAAAGCTACATGGGAAGTTATAAGAAATAAAGCTACCAATTACTCGACTCGGTTAACCATTGCTAAAGTGAAAACTAATAATACCATAATAGATAATCCAACCGAAATCGCTAATATTTTTAATAGACATTTTACGAATTTATCAAATAATAATGTTAATAAAAAATCCAATATTTTGACTATTAAATCTAATCCGGCTAGCTTATTTCTGATGCCTCTTGATGAATATGAAACGACAAGAATAATTAGAACTTTGAAATCTACCAATTCATGTGGAAACGATGACATACATACAAAAATAATAAAAGCCTGCGTAGTGGAAATAGCTCCTGTACTAACCTATTTGATTAATCTTTCATTCACTACAGGGTCATTCCCAGACCAACTAAAAACGTCTAAGGTTAAGCCTCTTCATAAAAAAGGACCTCGAGACATAGTAAATAACTATCGACCAATATCACTGATACCAATCTTATCGAAAATTTTCGAAAAAGCTATGCATATACGACTCACACAATTTATTACTAAATATAGCATAATAAAAGCGCAGCAAAATGGGTTTCAAAAAGGCAAATCCACTACACTAGCAACATTTCATCTAATTAATAAAATACTAGCTTCAATGGATAAACGCGTGCCGGTCACAACTTTATTTTTCGATATGAGTACAGCTTTTGATTTGGTCGATCAGAATATACTACTTCACAAATGTGATATGTATGGCATAAGAGGTGTAGCCCATAAGTGGATTAAGGGCTATTTGTGTAATAGGACACAGTATGTAGAAATCGCCCAATTAAATAAAAAATATGAACTCGTTCCATTCAGATCATCGTTGGAACTAAACAAAATAGGAGTTCCTCAAGGAAGCATTTTGGGGCCATTGTTGTTTCTGCTGTATATCAATGATTTGCCAGATGCCACTAATTATGATTGCACACTTTTTGCCGACGATGTGTCTGTAGTCGTACCATGCATTGACATTTCAAATTATAACACGGAAATAAATAAAACTATAGTTGATATAATAAACTGGCTAAATGAAAATAACCTAAAAGTTAACATATCAAAGACAACATACGTACAATTTATGAATAAAAATGGCAAAAAATTTAATTTGAATGTAATGTATGAGAATGAAAAAATTCAAGAATCTGAGCGAACTAAGTTTTTGGGAATAATATTGGACAATAAGTGTACATGGGATGCTCAAATTGATACTATCTGTAAGAAAATTAATGCGTTCTCATATGCACTTTGGCGATTAACTAATATCAGTAGTAAAAAAGTCGCCATTCAAGCGTATCATGGGTATATAGGTTCTACACTTCGATATGGCGTACTTCTATGGGGAAACTCCTGTCATATAGATCGCGTTCTCAAAGCGCAGAAACAATGCATCAGGGCCATATGTAATGTTGATCAACAAACATCATGCAGACCTTTGTTTGTGGAGTTAAAAATTTTGACAGTTCCTTGCGTATACATTTTTGAAACTTGTGTATTCGTTAAGAACCACCATACATTGTTTACAAAGCGGCAGGAAAACGTGGGGTACAGTTTTAGGAATCCAAACAGACTCAACATGCTCCCAATGACCACATCGGTTTTTAGCAACAATAGCTATCAAATGGCTGTTAGGATATATAACAGACTGGGCGAGGATATAAAGTCTCTGTCTTTGAATGCCTATAAAGCGAAGCTGAAAAACTGGCTAATACACAACTGTTTCTACTCCATTGATGAATATTTTAATTATTTTAAATCATATTAATTCTGTATACTTGTCATTAATATTTCATAATTTAATGTGAATTAATTTTTTATTTTATAAATTTTTATTAATTTCAACTTATTGAATTTGATATATTTTGCATGCCAGAGTCTGGTTAAATGTGTGAAACTTATGACATTTTCAAATATCTGTATCCACCACATTTTTAGCAGAATAAAGTTATTTGTATTTGTATTTGTATTTGTATTTGTACGGGAATCACTGAACTTGATGCTTAGAACGTGCTTCTTCGCGTTCGAATACGAGCGCTTCATTTTGTATGGGAAGGGAATGATTAAGCCGCCTAGTGCACACACAAAACTTTCCCATACAAAATTCTGTCTCGCAAAATAATTCGTACTAAACACTCTGTTGCTGGCATTTATACTAGAAATACAAAAAACAAGTAACAAAATAAACAGCAATTGACTACAACTTTATCAAAAATATCTCCACTCCGCTATTGCCGCGGTAGCCATACATAGATACGTTAATTTATAGGCGATTTAATAAATTCGAGTAATTCTGTGCCGTGGAGTTCAAGTTGAACGTTGGTCCTGGCCATTGCCGATAAATTTTAATGCAGTTGTTATACCAGTTTCAAGTAGCTTGAAATTACTGACTGCAAACCCGCAAGTTCTATGCTGAGTCCGGCCCTGTCAAGCCACTTGTACTCTTGCCATAATATTCCTCCAGATACGCATGTGTGAATTTATGGCGTAATTTCAAATGTAACTATTATTGAATAAAGCATTCAATCATTAATAGAATTGTGCAGCTGAATGACGTCGCTGTGTGTCGCACTCTAAACGCGAGTTAAGCAACGTCGACCCTAGCTAGAGTTTGGATGGGTTTTATTATCAAGCTTCTCCGTGATTTGGACGTTAAGTCGTCGGTCTCCGCTGTTGGCGTTGGATGACAGTCGTTAAGCGAAGTAGGTGGTCTTCAGGTAGCTGAAAAACACTGACTTCCGCCAATTTGCATCGGAGCAGCGTGGCAGAGTACGCTCTTATCCCCTCTATTGAAGGGAAACCCGTATCTGCAGTGGAATGATTATAGGTTGATATTACAGCTGTCTGTATTATAAATAGGAAAGATTTGGTTGTTTGTTTGTTGGTTTGTTTGTTTGAATTGAATAGGCTCCGAAACTACTGAACCGATTTCAAAAATTCTTTCACCAGTAGAAAGCTACATTATCAGGGAGTGACATAGGCTATAGCTTTTCCCGAAATTCAATGTGGTTCCCACGGGAACGGGTCCGAACCGGAACCGGACGCGGACGCGTCTATAAACTGTAATTGCAATAATGATAAAATGTATACAATGCGATTTTTTTTTATTTACTTAATTATTATTATTTATATATAGACTAGCAATTCCCTCGCAATTTCATTTGCGTATAACCCCCTTTTCCCGTGGGAATTTTGAAAAATCCTTTCTTTGTGCTCCCCTACGTTATATAAGGAACCCCTGTGCAAAAATTTCAAGTTTCTAACCCTTAGTTTAGGCCCTGCGTTGATATGTCAGTCAGTCAGTCAGTCAGTCAGTCAGTCAGTCAGTCAGATTCTCCTTTTATATATATACAGGGTGTTTGGTAGAGGATTGAACATGGGAGAATGGCAGAAAGGTAAGATGGTCTGCTACATGCTGAGCGAAAAAAATTTGACCTAGGGCCCATAGTTTTTTTTAATGATTTTTTTTTTTATTTTCACCAAACTTTCTTCCTTCGTGAATTTGAAGTACTATAACTTTTTTTTTATTGGATCAATCGTCCAGCTTATTTTTTTATTCTTATCTTAACTGAATGTAGCTTACTTTTAAATTGATATTTGTTGGTTAGAGTTACCAGGAAAAAAATTATGAGCCCTCAAACATCAAAAAGGCGAGAAGTCCATGCCGAGCGTTCAACTTTGGACTGCAGTTAAAAAAAAACTAAAAGTGGTATAGCAGTTCTAATTATAGGAAAACAGCTCTAGTTCATGCCCTTTCGAATGGTATGTAATTTGTTTAGTGTATTTTTTTCTAAGTAGTCTTTCTTGTACCTTCTACATAAAATTGACCATTTCCGACAAAAATACTTTAATGAAAATAAATCAAAAAAATGTTACGAAACATAGAGCGGGATGGTTACAGTTCATCATTATCAGCATCCGTTCTTCCTTTTTCACTCTTCATAGGTGGGCAATGCATCCAAGACCTTGTAGTGGTGAAGAGTGGTAGAGCGTAGCCACTACTATGAATGAACTAGTAGTAGCTCGTAAATGGGCAGGCTAGACCGGGGCAGTACCTCGTATGTCCCCCGTGTTTCGTAGGATGAGTGAGAGAGCCGGAAGCCTGATACACCTCCTGTTTCCTACTCCATTATTAACTTTCCTTCCCCGGTCCTTCCTTTTTCATTCCGTCATAGGTGGGCAACGCATCCAAGATTTTGTAGTCGGTGATTGCTTACCATACGGTGCTTGTTTGTCCTCCTCGTGTCAAAAAAAAAGTTGTGCATGTCTATGGGCAGCGGTGATTGCTTACCATCAGGTGACTTGCTTGCTAGTTTGTCCTCTTCGTGTCATAAAAAAATCGTAGATGTCAATAGGCAGCGGTGATTGCTTACCACTTACCACTCTTCACCACTACAAGGTCTTGGATGCATTGCCCACCTATGAAGAGTGAAAAAGGAAGAACGGATGCTGATATTGATTAAGAGAAACGTTAATGTTTCTACCTGCCTTGTGTAACCATCCCGCTCTATGTTTTGTAACATTATTTTGATTTATTTTCTTTAAAGGATTTTTGTCAGAAATGGTCAATTTCATGTAGAATGTACGAAAAAGACTACTTAGAAAAAAAAATACTATGTAAATTGAATACCATTCTAAAGGGCATGAACTAGAGCTGTTTTCCTAGAATTAGAACTGCAGTACCACTTTTAGTTTTTTTTTAACAGCAGTCCAAAGTTGAACGCTCGTCGTGTACTTTTCGTCTTTTTGATGTTTGAGGACTCATATCATTTTTTGTGGTAACTCTAACCGACAAATGTCAATTTAAAAGTAAGCTACATACAGTTAATATAAGAATAAAAAAATAAACTGGCCGATTGATCCAATAAATAAAAAGTTATAGTACTTCAAGTTCACGAAGGAAGAAAGTTTGGTGAAAATTTTGAAAAACTCATTTAAAAAAAACTATGGGTCCTAGGTCAATTTTTTTTCTCAGCTCAACAACTCAGCATGTAGCAGACCATCTCACCTTTCTGCCATTATCCCATGTTCAATCCTCTACCAAACACCCTGTATATATAGATAGAATATGATTTAATAGAATATTCTTTAAACACTACAAAAGAATAAATTACAGTGATCATTAAAAACGACACGACTACCCCACGACCCCACGACTGGTAATTCAGCGACTGACACCACGAAGGATTGGAACCATGGTGTCAATCGCGGAAGGGAAAGACTCGTTTTGAATTAACTGATTGACACCATGGTGTCAATCGAGTCACATATATAATTTCACCGTTTGGAAGCTAAACTATCCACGGGACCACGGGTGACATAGGCTATGTTAAATTTTAAAAAAAATAGAGATTCTTAATAAAACTCGTGCGAAGCTGGGGCGGGGTGCTAGTTTTTAAATAAATACTCATTCATTGAAAACTAATTACTAGACTTACTTTAATTCGTCAACAGATGGCGCTGTACGTTTTCCACTCATTTCTGAATCGCGCTATGGTTACATGTTTTATTTTTAGTTAATTTCACGTAGTCAATAAATAATGAATGATATATTCAACATCGCAAAAATATTCTATTGAATTCTATTGAATTAGTGTTATCCATTGAATTCTATTGAATTTATGCTTTAAATTTTTTGACGTGGTATTCTAGGATATAATTCTAGCATTGCCACTAATAAATAATAATATATAAAATAATACTCACTCACTTCACTCCTACTCACTTCTTTTTTTAGGATTCGGTAGTAAGTAAACTAAAAATTGCGAAAGACATTTTTTTTTTCAAGAATGGTGTGCACAGATAAATTGATTGTCACAAAGATAATACAATTATGTAACATAACGATGCAGATAAAAAGGAGCACTAACATTTACTCATAATTGGATACATCAAACGTCAAGTAATTGAAAAGTAAAAACCAGTAGCGGGGGCTACTATGAAAGGGTTAAGTGTCAATCCGAAACACGTAGTCCTGTCCAAAAAGACGTTACTAGTAAACTGTAAGAATATTAATTACTAGCTGTTACCCGCGGCTTCGCTCGCCTGGTCCTTTACTTTTCCCGCGAGAATAAAATATTTTTCCAAGATAAAATGTAGCCTGTCAGTCACCAGACCTTAACCTATTCCCAAAAACATGGCAATAATTCGTTACTTTGGACGTGTAAGAAGGACAAGCAATCACACTTCTGCATTTTTAATATGTATTGGTATTGATAGTATTTAGAAGTATTTCGAATTTGAATACCGTGCACAGCCCACCGTACAAACGTCTCTGTACTAAAAGAACTCAAATTGGGGGATGCACAACGCCTGTCTTCCACTTGTCTGCAACGTATTGTACGATACTTCGGCCACGTCGCGCGAAGGGATGTGGATAACATGGAGAGGCTGATGGTGACAGGGAAGATTGAAGGCAAAAGACCTCGTGGCCGGAGTCCCATTCGATGGTCAGACCAGATTTACAGTCAGCTAAATATGACTGTCAGCGCCGCACTACACCAGGCGTCCGAGCGCGACCGATGGCGGCAACTAGACGACAAGGTCGTGTATAGTCACGATCCTCAGCAGTGAGGGAACGATCAGGAAGAGAGTATTTAGAAACCTTGTATTATATACCCTGCCAGTCTAACATGCTTACACTCGAGATAGTTTCTCACACGCGACAAAGCTTCTTCGCCAATAGCAATGCCTGTTTTGTCTACTGTAGACATAACCGAGATACGCTATTGGCAGAGAGGAGCGAGATAATTTTGTCGCGTTTGTCATGTTAGCCCGGCAGGATACCTCTTTCATTGGTTGGCTTTTAAAAGTAAATCTGTTGAACTGCGAGCGATATATCTCAGAATCTAGACTGGTATCAGTGTTCATTGCCCTCATACCCAGACGGTATCATTCGCTCAGCATTCCCAGAGATCACATATCTCTTGGTAAGCCCTGTAGTAAGTCAATACCACAGTACAGTTTCAAACAGTATGGAAAAAAATTGATTTCATTTCATTTAAGAATAATCACGCTCCATAGAATAAAAAGGACGGGTTGCACTCCGGGAGTGCCGGCAGAAGTGAAAACTTAAACATCAACGTTGTGCATTTTTGAATATTTTGGAATGGTTAGGGAATCTTACGCTTTTTCGATCAGGCTACGGATCTGACGCGAGTTTAACATTTTTCACCCATCTAAAAAAAGTGCCAAGCGCCGCTAAAGAAGTTTTCGCTTCAAAAAAACCCAGACCGGACAGAAACGGAAGTATTTTCTGTAAAACTATTTGCAAAATATGTAAAATGATTTTTATTATATTATAGACGCGCGTGGCCTAAATACCAAATTTCATAAAACCTATGAACCTAATATTTAAATGGAATGGTTGCCGTATGGTTGTTTGATCGAAAGTTTAAAATAAGATTTGGCTTATTATTTCTCTTTTTTAAATAGTCGAATTATATAATACATGTTTCATATTCAAAATCAATGGCTAACACCAAACGGGTACTTTTTATTACAAAAAGTACGCGATTCCCGTAGGATTTGGTCAAACATCTGATATAGATGGCTCGCTGTTGTGCATAAAATTAAACGCAGGTAACTCCGCAAGCAGCAGCTAGTTGTTTAAATTGTCACATGGCCAATTCCTTAGGTCGTCTGACCATCTTGTAAGCTGAGCCGGAACCTGTCATACTGATGACTGAAACCCTGTTCAGACTTCTTGTGACTGAAATGATGGCGATAATTAAAGAGCAAAAAGAAATAAAGGTATATAAACGACGAAATTTGACGACCTCCGTGGCGTAATGGTTACCACGCCAGAGCGCCGCCCAGGACGTCCCGGGTTCGATCCCCGGTCGGGTCATGATGAAAAACGAACTTTTTCTGATTGGCCTCGGATCTTGGATGTTTTTCGATATATGTATTTGTTATAAAATATAATATCGTTGAGTTATTATCCCATAACAAAAGTTTCGAACTTACTTTGGGGCTAGCTCAATCTGTATGAATTGTCCCTATATATTTATATTTATTTATAAAAGAATGTGAAAAGGTATGAGAAGTCTCTACTATTTTTTAATAAACTATGACGATACTCCAGGGAAATATTGGTGAGCGTTTGTAGTCTCGATTTAGATGCAGCTTTTGAAGAAAAGTAGCCGTTTATAGTTTTATATCACTATTTTAAATATTTAATATATCCTTTTAGAATATCGTCTATGAAAATATCTATACTAATAAATAAAGCTGAAGAGTTTGTTTGTTTGAACGCGCTAATCTCAGGAGCTACTGGTTCGAATTTAAAAAATATTTTTGTGTTGGATAGTCCATTTGTCGAGGAATGCTTTATGCTTTTTTTTTTGTAGCATACTAATGTTATATTATTAAATACGCTAATATAATTACAATCTAGCCTAAACATAGACTAATGAGTAATTTTACATTGACCTAGTTTTATAAAATTGTAATATAAGAATGTGTCCATCGGCACTTTTCTTACTGTCTCTATTAAGGGGGCTGTAAGCTATATAACATTACGCTGCGACCAATAGGAGCGAAGCATCAGTGAAAAATGTTTCAAAAACGGGGAAAATTATTCATAGCGCGATAGTGTTTTAGATAACCACGCGAACGAAGTCGCGGGCACAGCTAGTATTTTGTAATATTGAAAGTTTGATGTCTATAGAGACTCTTTAACGCAAAAACAGTTTGAGGGATTTGATAAATAAACCATTTTCTTTCTTTCTTTCTATTGCGTGAAATTCTGTCTTCTCATGTTCTTCCCGCAATTAGCATCAACTGCGAGCAGTGTCAATGTTTTCAAGTCACCTAACAATCACTTGACTTGACTTGACGACTGTTACCTATACCTATACACCAGTCTGTATAAATATATTATTGAAGTCGAAACTTCTTTAGCGGCGCTTGACACTTTTTTAAGATGGGTAAAAAATGATAAAATCGCGTCAGGAGGGCTACTACGATACGTAAATCCGATACTTCGGCCGAAGTATAGGAAGAATTTTAACCATTAAATATATGGTATTCCATGGTTATTATTCAACGAACTAATAAATAACCCTAATAATACAAGGTATTTCATGGACAGCACTCAACGAATTACTAAAATCACCATGAAATACACTGTATTTTTTGGTTAAAATTCTTCCGACACTTCGGCCGAAGTATCGGATTTATGTTTCGTAGTATCCTCCTGATCCGTAGCCTGATCGAAAAAGTGTAAGATTCCCTAACCATTCCAAAATATTCAAAAATGCACAACATTTCACTTCTGCCGGCACTCCCGGAGTGCAACCCATTCTTTTTAATTAACGAAGCACACATTTTCTATAGTTAGCCCAAATGCTTGTTTGCTTGCGGCATAACAAAAAAAAATCTAAAACAAAAGTCGGTAAACCTAACCTAGTATTTGGCATAGAAGACGGAAGGCGGGCACTCAGCCGTCTGGGTATAAAAACAATGACATCTTGCGTACTCATATAGCTACTAATATATTTATTTATGTACACGGAACGACGTAGAACTAGTACGAATAGAAGGGCCACTTTTTACATTATTATACTACTAATATTATAAATGCAAACGTGTGTTTGTTTGTCCTTCAAGACAAGAAAAATGACAATAAAAAGTGCCTGTGAAGGTCTAATTTCTGTAAACCTTACCAAGAAATGGTAAGGTTTCTTCTTTTACGTCGAAAGTAACGGAACGGATTGACATGATTTTTTGCGTCTGTCAGTATGGCCGGTCAACCAAAAATGTTTAATTTCTTTTAAAAGGAAATTAGCAATTCTCTCATATATAAGCAATTATTAGACAAATATTCACAGTGAAATACGACTATATTAACGTACGAACAGTTACCCGCGACTTCGTCCGCGTGAAATGTTCAAATAAGGATAACTCCTTTTCCTGTCATGCGATTTAAATGAAACAAAGCCTATATTCTGCTCCAAGCCGAGCTCTAGCTTCCTGTGAAAACAGCATTAAAATCCGTTCAAAAACAGACAGACAAAAAATTAAAAAAAAATATTTTTCGCTTATAATACCTTTCTCTAACTGTTCCCTCTCCATTTTTGCCAAATATGTTCAAAGTACAGACATATCGGGGTCTACTGTTTTATTATATGTATATAGATTGACCGGTAACGGATATTCCGGACGTTCACCATTTTTGGGGATAGGTTTAAGGTCTGGAGAGTATAGGCTACTATTTATCCAGGAAAAACATCTTATTCCCACGGGATAAAATAATTATTCTTTGTCTCAGGAATTTTCATCTATAGCCATAATGCTATCACTGAGTGCGGCGAGGTCGTGACCGCACTGGGCTTCATGTCTAATTAAACTTGTTGTAAGTTCCAAGACATTTGTAGTTTTTCTCCCGAGAGGTCAATTAGCTTCAATGTAAGTTATTTTAATCACTATGGCTCCCGTTTATATCTTACTTATCCAACTCTCGCTAAATTGGATTTCATCATATCAACCCATAATCATCCCACTGCAGGAATACGGGTCTCCCTTCAATTGAAGGTGACTAGAGCGCACTCTGCCACGCTGCTCCAATGCGGATTGGCAGAGGCCGGTGTTTTCAAGCAGCGTGAAGACCACCGACTTTGATTAACGGAGCAGCCCGTCTGGGGAAGGACCTCCACCTTACAGAAGATCGTAGCCAAATAGCATTGGTCCAGGCCATGTTGTGTTCCTACGGTGTGTAAGGTCTCCAGAGCTCCACTTGGGAGGGTTGGGGGAGGGTTGGTCACGCGTGGAACGGAAGTCCCCAAGAGGAACGGAAGTCCCCAAGCGGAGCAGGCGCGCTTAAAGCGCCGCTGAAAGAGCCGTGACCACTGAGATTGGGTCTACGGACGCCCGCCGGCGGGGTTGCGGAAGTATCGTCAGTTCCCGCAGCCCCGCTGCTATATGGCGGAGAAGGTGGTAGTCAGTCAGGTTTTTAGTCGGTATATCCCTCAAGTGTCCTTGGGAGGGAAGAGCCCGACAGACCCCCGCCGCTTCCCCAAGTGGCGGGACATGCAGTAATGCATTTTCCTGACTATAAACAAAAAAAAAAAAGGGTTGGCCACGCGTTGCAGCCCCGCCCATCTAGGTGGATGAGGTGTCAGATTTTTAGTCGGTATACCCCAAGGGGGAGCCCGACACACTTCCGCCGCTCTCCATGCGGCGGGGCATGCAGTAAAGCATTTTCCTGACTTAAAACAAAAAAAAAGGTTCGCAACGCATGAGTGTTACCCCAGAGGGCCTAGACAAGTGGCAACCGCTCCGAAGTGTTTCCATTTCTATAAACGCTAACGTCGTGTCGTTATCGATATTAGATTGGTAGCCAACGTTACAATAACTTGTCGAACGCTCATTCTATTCAACCATTCGATAAAAACCAGAATATTGTCTATGGTTTCGTTGGCGAACGTCAGTTTTTGACAGCTCGGCCCGCGAAAACTCACCCAGCGTGGACGTTTCGTTTCATCGAATAGAAAGTTTTAACATTGGCTACCAAATTCAAATTCGTTACGTTTGATCACGTGACATTTCCATACAACACTTCAATCAGCTGTAAAACAATCGCCATTTTGTTTCGTTTTCTACAAGGACTTGGCGTACGCTTCGTTGTCGTACGATCGAAACGCTCGATGAACGATATCGCTTGTCAAAAGTGACACTCGACTACCAATTTGTACGCTGATTGTCGCCCAGCGTGGACGTTTCGTTTCATCGAATAGAAAGTTTTAACATTGGCTACCAAATTTAAATTCGTTACGTTTGATCACGTGACATTTCGTTAGCTTATGTCATTCCCATACATTTTTATTCAATTCTACTAGCGTTGTAGAAAACAAAATGCCACTTGTCTAAGCCCTCTGGTATTGCAAGCGTCTATAGGCTACGGTCACACCTCGGACACTCCATACAAACGTCTCGTTATAATCACCTACTACTATTACATGAACAGAAGAACGTCTGCACACACTGCGCGCATGTGTGTGCGTGCAACGCGTGACCACCGTGCCTTTCAAGTACCCCACTCGTTGTGGGCGAATGCTGCGGGAGGCACGTTTTGGTGCGGGGCGGGGAGTGGCCATTCTGTACGTTAGTACTATTATGAATTCTGTGCTACGGTGATGCTCACCGTCAGGCCGGCCGTATGTGTGGCAAACAAGGAAACAAGGCTTTGCGGTATAAAAAAATGCGACTGACAAACTAAAGAAAATAGTGAGCTTGCGACTTAATTAGTACCTATTGCTGTAATTCGATATGGTGTATTTATTTAATCACTTAATATGTTATTTCATTACTTCTTTGGTTATTGTATTGTCATTTTCTTATATATAACACTGACTGTGCTGTGTATATATGCTAACAATAAAATACGTTTCCTGAAATGGCTGTAGGTGCCTCTTCCAGCAGATTTAAACTCTATAACAACCAGTCACTATTATACGCTGGAACCGAGCTTAGGATCGTTACAGCCAAAGACTAGCTGTAAAATCAAATAACATCCTCTTGGTGGCCATTCTCAATGTTACTTTAATTCCAAATGCAATTTAGACCGATGTGATGGCTTTTTAGAGTTCCGTCAGTAGCCAAATGGCAAAAAACGAACTTATGGATTAGTCATGCATGTCTGACCGTCCGTGTGTCATAGCCACTTTTTTTCCGAAACTATAAGAACTATACTGTTGAAACTTGGTAAGTAAATGTATACTGTGAACCGCATTAAGATTTTCACACAAAAGTAGAAAAAAATAATTTTACAAATTTTTTTTCATCAAACCCATACGTGTGAGGTATCTATAGATAGGTCTAAAGCCCACCATTCACTACACGAACCCGGACCCGACTCGCAACCCGGACCCGACCGCGGACCAATCCGGCGTTGCCCATACACTGCACGAACCCTCCACGAACCCTCCACTCGAAGTATGGCATGTGGGGTTCGACAGGCGCTCGCGGCTCGCAACCGCGGACCTGCGAGCCCGACGCCAACCCATTTGACAGTCTGGCGTACCGGTTCGTTGCTTCCATACACAGGCGGATTAGTCCGATGGCCGACCAATCCGCCGGACCAATCTGCGTGTGAATGGTGGGCTTTAAAAATTGATATTGAGGTTTCTAAAATCATTTTTTTCTAAACTGAATAGTTTGCGCGAGAGACACTTCCAAAGTGGTAAAATGTGTGTCCCTGGGCCCTGTAACTTCTAAATAAGAGAATGATAAAACCAAAAATAATATATGATGTACATTACTATGCAAACTTCCAACGAAAATTGGTTTGAACGAGATCTAGTAAGTAGTTTTTTTTAATACGTCATAAATCGAGCTACGCAACCCTTCATGGGCGAGTCCGACTCACACTTAGCCGGTTTTTATTAAAATAAATTGTTTCATTACATTATAAGAAATAGAGAATTAAGGAATGAGTTAGCTGGACTGGTTGGCCAATGAAAGAGGTGAGCAGGGAGGTAAAGAAGTAATAAATAAATAAAATATACAGGGACAAATCACACAGATTGAGCTAGCCCCAAAGTAAGTTCGAAAACTTGTGTTATGGGATACTAACTCAACGATACTGTATTTTATAACAAATACATATTCAGATAAACATCCAAGACCAACACCAATCATAAAAAGTTTGTTTTTCATCATGACCCGACCGGGATTCGAACCCGGGACCTCCTGGGTGGCGGTCCGGCGTGGTAACCATTACGCCACGGAGGTCGTCAAAAGGGAAGTTAATATGAATCAAGTTATATATTGCGTAAAGAGATTTACTCGAATTTTTATATTTTAAATTTTACACAATTGACACATCGCATTCTGGTTCTAAGGTAAGCTGGGCTTAACCTATGTGTGTGTTATGGATAAAAGACAATGGATCATCATATCAACCCATAATCATCCCGCTGCAGGGATACGGGTCTCCCTTCAATCGAAGGTGATTAGAGCGTACTCTGCCACGCTGCTCCAATGAGGATCGGCAGAGGCCGGTGTTTTCAAGCCGCCCAAATGCCACCGACTTGACTTAACGACTGTCTTCGATCGACCAACGCACCCCCGGGCTGTTATTATAGTAGGAGAGCTAGCGAACCATCTGACTAACCCGTTTCCCACAAAGCTAGAAAATTTTTAAATGACCATTCTGGCAGGCATCTCGCGGTTGCGTCATCATCCCTTAAATTTTTTTAAATGTCAAAAAATATTTTATTTTAATCTTCTTCGACAAGGCTACAATTTTAATACGGTGTAATTTATATATGTTTAAGTGTAAAAAAAAATCGACAACCTATTTTGACGGATGCAAGTATATGCCAGTGGGAAACGGGTTAGTCAGATGGTTCGCTAGCTCTTAGCCTATTACCGGAATTCGAACCAGACACCATTTCTGTTACATATACATTTACGAAAATACTCTAACATTAAATGGCCTATTAAATGAGGGGGTGGTTTCGGGGAAGTAAAACAGTACCAACAGTACTATCTCAAAAGTGGTTTGTTCAGGCCTCCGATGACATTAGAAAGACGCTCGTAAGCATTAGTGAGCAATTAAAGACGCTAAGATAAGGCACTTAAAGAGGTTTATTGCTTGCTCTTAAATGAGTATAAATAAATAAATACACGTTCTATATTTTTCACTAGATGGCGCTCGTGGTGTCACCCGGGCTTCTTCATAAACGATTATTTCTATATCAATGCATTCCACGTCTAATTTCTTTCTGATTAAATTCTTTGTGAGCTCCAAGACAGCTGGTTTCTCCCCCTGGACTTTAATAAGCTTCATTATCGATCTGAGATCGCCGTTTGTTGATCCTGGGGCTACGGGAGACACAGAGTTAAGAATATGTGGTGGGCTTGTCCCTACATCTTTGAGAGACATATTAGACATTTCATTTTTATTGAAATGCAAATTCCTTTATTGAAATAGACCTATTTACACGCTCTTTCGATACGTCTCAATTTTTTCCTACCACCAGTTCAGACTGACAGGTTTGTACTAAAATGAGCCTGGTAAGTTTAGCAGTTGCTCTTTTTAAAAAAATTTGAATGTATGCACAGATTTGATATATTTACGGATAGCTTGTTAATAATAATAATAATAATAATAAATCTTTATTTTCAGAAAAACATGTTACAGTATTTCAGTACACACTGATCTTCGAGATAGGTCAGACCTGTGGGTCGAAGATCAGTCCCTCTTATCACCGTTACTTAAACACTACTATAAAGCTACTTCTATAAATGCAAAAAGATTTATTTGTTTGTTCGACGTCCGTGTGTGTGTGTGTGTGTGTGTGTGTGTGTGTGTGTGTGTGTGTGTGTGTGTGTGTGTGTGTGTGTGTGAAAATGTGAATATATATATATAATTAGTATTATAAATTTGGAAGAATGATTATATAAGCAAAATTTTGATAATACAAACGCACTTATGAAATGATAACAAGTAGACGTTCTGTACTGTCATAATCGTGTTCACCTAACAGTTTTTTTTACTTCGTCCCTTAGCTTGTATTTTGTAAGATTTTTTAATCCGTGTTTAGTGTTAAATTTATTATATAAGTATGGAGCGAGAAAACCAAATTGTTTCTGCGCAAATGCTGTTTTGACATAGGGGACGGGATGGCGGCTTGTTCTTTTAGATAAGTCCTGTTTTGAAGCAGTTGTATGGTATCGCTTTATGCAGTTTAATATATAAAGTTTCCTGACAGACAGCACATTAGCTTCTTGGTATAGCTCGTTTGTCGGGAAGCGAAATGGTCGACGCAACAGGACCTTTAATACCGCGCGTTGTGCCCGTTCAATTCTGATAAAAGCAGTCTTGCTCGCACCACCCCATGAGCATATACAGTAGCTTAGTATCGATTCACAGAGCGCTTGGTAGACTCTAAGCAGAACAGTTAACGGCGCCACGTCCCTTAGGTTTTTAAACGCGTATATTAATTTCCTTGTCCTTTTAGCCAGTTGATTAATATGTATATCCCATTTAAGTTTTTCATCAACAACCACACCAAGGTATTTAACACTATGTACTCTTTGCAAGGCCACACAGTCCTGACAACACCGTTCCATTTGTCTATTACATGGGTATGTATGGATGGTTATATTAAGAGGGCGCACCCAAATCAACGCAACTCAAAATCGAAGCGTGTTATTTTACGAAACTACTGAGCCACGAACATGAGCGTGCGCCGGCGAAGACAAATGATTTTGATACTTTTATGATAAGACTTCACTATTTAATATAATAGTAGACTCGAAGTTCATGTGATTTTAGCTACAGACCTCTTTCTATGTAGAACATAAGTATTGTTATTATGTAATTGAAATTTTTTTTCGACATTCTTCATGTCTCGTTTGGAAATAAATACAAATAATGTATCTTTACTCGTGTATTAATACCTATGGATTATGGAGAAGTATAACAATAAAGTACTCATAATAGATATAGGTACATATAATTATTTGTATTAGAAACATGTGTTTCTAATTGGCATACATAGACTCTACCATCTATCTACCAATTCTGGTAAAATACATTTCTTGTAAAATTTCACAAATTTCGATTCCATCTTTGATGACAAAAATTCGTCATCTGTTTTAATTCTGGCAGTCTTCAGACGAAATTGGGGCCCAAAAAAACCTTGTAATTCGATTTTTTTTGCCATATTTGGAGAGTTATGATATTGGTCTGTAATGCACAGTACAAAATCGTGTTATTTTTTATCCATACGGAAATAAAAGCAAAAACTTTAGAAAACAAATTTTGATTTTGTGAAATTTTCAACAAAAATTCAATTAAAATATTTAAAAAGGCCTTGCTAATTTCGTAAATACTTCATTTGAGTAAGATCTACAATTGTTTTCTATCCAAAAAAGGAAAAATAATTGCTCTAAGTTACTCCATTGCAGAAAAAAAGCCATAATTAAAGGCATCAGCAGGTAGCAGTTTCTGAAAAAAATTTAGAAATTTTTGCTCCAGGACTAAAACTATGCATTTTTCACACTGTTTTCTACACCTATATGTATTAAATTACATACATTACCTACAATGTGCGACCAATCGCAGCTCTATTGATACCATAGGAGCCAAGCTGTGGCTTTTCATATATGACCTAATTTTACCAAACATTGAAATTTTCAAGTTTTACGTACTTCGCGAAATATTGGAAAAAACCACGTAACCTACGAAGAACCGTCACAGAAATACTTTGTAGTAGATTTAACTAGCTTTTATTAGACCTCATAGCCAAGTTTGTGAGACTAGCGGTTCACCCACAATCTCAAAAAGACGAAAAGATGAACAAATGGGTTATAAAGAGAAATGATTCTTTGGTTGGGATTGGGATTCAATTCCATCACCAGGATGGTTTTCATTTTGAAGAAGATGAAAAAGTACGGGCTCTTGTTTTTCTTCCTCTTCGTGTTCATACGGACTGAAACATATGAAACAGCAATTTTTTTACGATTTCGCAATAATCGACCTCCTTAGTAGAGCTTGTCATATATTATAATTTATAACCATTATATTAATTATAGGTACCACCAGCCTTTTAGGCCTTGCTTTATTTAAATTTTCAACATTTCGTCTTTTTCTTTTTTTCGATAAAAACTGCTTTTTTTTGTTCCCCATACTCTGAAACATATTATGTTGTTGTCACTAAAAAAGTAAATAGTTCGTCGTCATTGTCAACAAAAAGTCATATTTTACTTACCAAAGTATCTAGATTGTCGGTCGCGCTACACGGTTTGCACTGCGTATGGGCACAAAGGTTACGTGCGGTCAGGTCCTGCGCCAGAGCGACGTGACCACTCTCCGCAGAGCCGGCGGCTCGAGTGAGTCGTAACAAAAGACGCGCGCGGTTTTATAGTGGTTTTATGGCTATATTCAAAAATTGGTAGAAAAATAATGGTAAACATTTTACATAAATTTTGGCGCCTAGATTTTAGGGAATACGTTTATCTCTTAGATGATGATAATATTGACACAAAATAACTAAGATTTAATGGTGAAAACAAACATAACAACGACTTGACTTTCTTCGTAATTTCACTTAGTTTGGATGTTAATATCTTATTTATGTAACAAAAAATTACAAAAATGTTCTACTAACTATATGCTTAAGTATATTTGCCGTTAGATTTTATAATTTATTTCTTACAATTGGCAGCATTACGGGGATATTTTGACATCCGAAGTTGGCACTGAACGTGAAATCGAGAAAACACTGTTCGGTTATCACGATAGCATTCATAAATATTCCATTACATGACAAAATGTTTTCTACTAACTATTTAGGCAACAATATTGTCTAACATTTTGTGTAATTCATAAGTCTGTTAGAAAAGTTTTTTATAGATATTAAGAGCTTCGAAAAGTTCAGTTTTCGCTAAACTGAGCTAACGCCTGTGTGCGCCCTCTTAAATAGGGGGCCTGGATCAGTGACTTTTGTCTTGCTAAAGCACACAAAGTTAGTTTTTGATGTGTTGAGAGTGAGCAGGCTGTCTTCTAACCATTCACTAACAGCGGAGAGACCATTTTCGACTGAATCTTTAACCATGTCCCAAGTACTTCCATGAAATAAAATAGCGGTGTCATCCGCAAAAGCTAGGATATCAGCATTTTTGATGTTTAATTTACATAGCTCATTAATGTATAGGAGAAACAAGCTCGGGCCGAGCGTACTTCCCTGTGGTATCCCATAATTACAGATAGCACCGCTACTCTTATAGTTTTCCACTTTAACTACCAACTCACGCCGCGTTAGATAGTCCCTGAACCAATTTAATGCAAGACTACGTATGCCAGCATTTTCCAATCTCGCCAAAAGTATTGGAATTGACACCGTGTCAAAGGCTTTTTGCAAATCTAAGAACACACCAACACACCTTTCACCCTTGTCCAGATATTCGGTTATACGCGTAGTTAGGCTCAATACTGCATCCTCTGTTGACCTTTGATGCCGAAAACCGTATTGATTGCTTCCTAATATGTGTTTTTTTTCCAAATAATTTATTAACCTTTTATTTACAACTTTTTCAATGACTTTCGATAATGTAGTTAGCAGAGATATTGGTCGGTAGTTGCTTGGTATTGTTTTTTCACCAGATTTGTAAATGGGGCATATGATGGCTTTTTTTAAAGCTCTCGGGAACTCGCCGTTCTCAATACTCAGGTTGCAGATGTAAGTTATTGGTTGTGCCAAATAAGAAACAAATGATTTTAGGAATATTGTCGATATACTATCCCAGCCCGGTGCACTATTAGATTTAAGACTATTTATGATACCTTTTATTTCCATTGGGTCAGTCAGAAATAAAGCTAGGGATTCAGATGGTGATAAACTTGCTTTAGATGTGGTAGCCAGTTCGTTGTCAGTAGTATTTAGTTTGTTTAATGTAAGCGTGGCTAAGGAATTACCTATGTTTGTGAAATACTTATTTACTTCGTCAAGCGATTCTATTGGATTATTTTTAATTTTTAACAAACTGCTACTAGGCTGTTTATTTTGTTTTAAGTTACAAACTTCCTTAATTATGTTCCAAGTTTCTTTGCTATTTTTAATATGCTTACTTAACTGTAATTCGTAATATTGTTTTTTAGCGTTCTTTATAATTGCATTACATATATTGCGATAATTTTTAAATTCGTTTATTAATTTCTGGTTATTCTTGTCTTTTTTAGTTTTTCTATAAAGTTTGTCTCTTTTGCGAATTGATCTAATTATTCCTGTACATAACCATGGCTTAAGAGGTTGATTTTTCTTAGGTATAGTTAGCGTTTTAGTATTTTCTTTAACAATCAATTGCAATTTGTCCATCAAATACTCTGTAGCCGATTTAACATCACTTATAGAATATAGTTCTAGCCATAATTCTTTTTTTAATATTTGTTCTATTGAGTCTATATCAATTTTTTCCTTGGTGTATACGATATTCTTCCTGTCAATTTGTGTGTTACAAATGTATAAAAGTATAGGAGAATGATCCGTAAAAGGCTCAAAGACTAAAGTTTGATATTTTTTATCTGATTTAACCATGAAATGATCAATGCAAGTTTTTATCCTCGTTGGTAGATTAATGCCTTGTGTCATTCCGTGGCTGGCCATAAGATTAAGATAGTCGCTAATATAGTTACTTGGATTCTCCGAGAGCAAATCTAAGTTAATATCACCTGTTAATATGATATTTTTCATTTTTATTGATTTAATTATACTGTCTAGTGAATTAATATAATTTGTAGGATTATTGAAACATGGTGGACGATACGAGCAGATGATTGCGTAATCTTTTATACAAATAACCAAGCAATTACCATCCATAACGGATGGTTCATTTATAGACAGTACATTTATGTTTTCCCGGACATATACAACAACGCCGTCATTTTTATTTAAGCTCTTTTTTGTATAGAACATTCGATAGTTTGCTACATCGGGAGGAATGAAGTTTTCGTTAGTCCAGCATTCTGTGAGTACGAGAATATCCATCGGTATATTAATACCAGCAGTAAAAACTAAAAATCTATCTAGGTTATTATTTATACTACGGATATTACAAGTCAGTATTGTAAGCGATTTGTTTTGCTTTGTTTTGTATCCCAAACGGTTTGCAGTCAAGGTCGGGTCGTCAACACGGCTGCACATTATTTCGTTGAAGTTATCAATTTCCGCTACAATAGAGGTGGTTATGCAATTGAATTTAAATAAGTGAGGTATTCATACTTGTTCAAGATATAGTCGTGCATATAATAGAGAAAACAAGATAAATATATTAAAATGTAGGTAGTATGCAATGCGTGTTGCTTTTTATTATTCGTACGGTATTTGTTATTGTCATCGTTCTGTTCATAAAATAGCGTAGGTAAAATTCTTGTAAAAAATAAAAAGAACTGTATTAGAAACTTGCTTTTATAATAGCCCAACAACAGGTAGGTAGGTAAGTTCATATAAATGAATTTGTATTTAGAACGTAATGATATTAAAATTAAGTGTAAATAGTTGGTTATGTATATAATGTAAATTCTCCGTAGATAGTTAATAAATAGTGTATATAATGTATGTATATGTTTTGGACGATAACAAATTACAATTGTAAATATTAGAAAAAAAGATAGTAAAACAATTAAAAACATAAGGTTTTTTTTTTTTTTCATGCTATAACAAAAGCTAATCACTTGTATTGCTAAGTTTAGTGAGATCTTCTTCACACTCCACTCGTATTGGATTCATTCCCTCTGCTTTCTTCAATAGTACCCTTCCGTGACTGGTCCAGCAGTTGTTGTTTGTATAAGTGTATGTATACCTGCAAATGGGACCTTTTACAGGTCATAAAAGAACCGTTAAAACGTTCACTATCTCATCAAACAGAGACCGACATTAATGGCTCATAAAATAATATTTTCGTTAAATAATAATATTCGTAGGGTTTGTACACTATACTGAGATCCCACATCCTGTGGTATATACTAGCTCTAAGTGTGTACAGTCGAAAATAAAAGAGGTGAGCAGGCCGTAATATGATTCAAGTTTTATATGTAAGTATTATAAGTATGTATTTACAATAACATATTCGTTGTCTATAACACAGATCAGCCCCCATACCATAAAACTAAGAAAGGTAGGGCATAGCGGATAATCCGCTCAAATCGGAGCAGCCCGTCTGGGGAAGGACCTCCACCTTACAGAAGATCGTAGCCAAATAGTTGTTGTGTTCCTACGGTGAGTACGGTCTCTAGAGCTCAACTTGGGGGGGGGGGGGGGGGGGGATTGGCAAAGTGGGTAAAATTGGCCAGTTTTAAAGTCTTTTTTGACAGGACGTTTTTCGTTGTTTCGGATGGACACTTCCATGTTTGCCCGCCAGGGGGAGCTGTGTGAATTGTGTAAAATTTATTCCATATACATTTTCATTTATAAACTTTATTACTTCGTTTTGGGTGTATGTACATTAGGTGTTGTCATTACTTTTTATTTACTATATATTACTATCTACTGTTTATTTATTTATAAACAACAATTACAATTTAAGTAATATGAAATAATATGAAGCACATTATTTTATAAGTTAACCCTATTTCGGAAATGCCTAAAGCAAAATTTTGCAGCACTTTTAAACTTTTTAATTATGAGAACTGGAATAATAAGAATAATAAAAATGCGTTTCAATAGTTCAAGCTGTCAAACGGGATGAAGTCGCGGGCAGACCGAGTAAAATTTATGGAGTTTTGGCGCCTTTCCAAAGACTTTTACATATATCATATGGGTAATAAATACTAGGTACTTTGCAACTTATACGAATTGATTTTATATGATTTTCCTTTTTGTATGATATGTTGTAAGTGATATTTTACTGTTATTTTATGTCTCACTTAGTTGTATTAAGTAGGACAGAGATGATATAAGTTTTAGATCCGCTCAAATCGGAGCAGCCCGTCTGGGGAAGGACCTCCACCTTACAGAAGATCGTAGCCAAATAGCATTGGTCTCGGCCATGCTGTGTTCCTACGGTGAGTAAGGTCTCCAGAGCTCCACTTTGGGGGGTTGGGAGGGTTGGCAACGTGTGAGTGATAGCCCCGGTATTGCAATCGTCTATAGGCTACGGTGATGCTTACCATCAGGCCCTAACATACATAACTTATTATACTCCCTACTCTACATAAATTACAGGTTTAAATAAAATATTAAATTAACGGGATATGGAGAGTTTCACTAAATCATTGTAAAGTTAATGCATGAGACTTAGAGCCCCTTGGAGTAGGCGTAGCGTAGGCGTTTAATGAGCGTATACGCAGCGCAAACGTCGCGATTACGCGACGTACGCCTGCGTTGTCTCATCGTCTTTACCTCAGAACACAGAAAGAAGAGAAATGTAATACGACAGTTTTTGTACCGGAACCGATGTCGCCACTTACACACACAGTTACATTTTAACACATTCATAGAATAATCTCCGACAGTCACACTCACACAAATCGTAAGCCCGTGATTTGCAGTTCGATTACGAACACAGATGTAAGAAGTGTATTATAGTGACGGGCACCTAATGAAAAAGGGCGACAAGCATTATCGATAACTACCTCTCGATATTTTACAATAACAATTTATTACGGACTACAACTATGAACTATAATACCTATTTAATATTAAATAATTAAAAAAGAAAAAAAAATTACCAAAGTTTTTAGTTTTTATTTATTTTATTTTTGGAAAATAGTAATTTTTATACAACCAATTAAAAGAAAGAACTTTAAAAAAATTAGTACATAATAACAAGCGATTTTTTTAAAACTAATCAAATGAGTTTTTACGTGAGCTACTTTCCCCTTGAGTTTGATCCAATACTTATGGGACTAGGACACCCTGTACAAGGAATGCACTGTAGTAAAAGTTTCAAATTATTATACTTTCAAAAATTAGAAATACAAAATTATCGATACTAAAATATTCTACTTTTGGCAGCACTACATGGCTTGTGCGACGGCCATTATCACTTTGACAGATCGCGGAAGCTACAAGCGGCGGTACCACGATATTTTCACAACATTGTCATTATCGTTACGTTTGCATTCCATTGTACGTACATACCGCAAAACATTGAAAAACGCGTATCCAAAACAAGCAATGGACAATATTTTTAACGGAAGTATCGACTATGCCGTATATTGTTTAATGATTTCTATGCCTCAAAAATATTTCGTTAATTTGTCATTTATATAGAAAAATATTAAATAAATGACTTACCTATGATAAGTAACACCACTATTACTTGAATTTACCGTATCACTGCGATTTTTGCACGTAATTAAAGCACAAGCCGGCATTTTTGTTGACATTCACGGACGTGTGTTCGCGGAAGCGTTGTTTTGTGAATGACTTAGAACAATCAAGTTCCTGCACATTTGTGCAGAAAATGGCGTCATGTGCCCCGCCCACAAACCATATCTCTTGTATTGTGATATCTGTGGTCTTTACTTATGCAGAGACAACGCTAGGTGTGCGTCGCGTTGTCGCGGCGCGGCGCGGCATCTGCGCTACGTATATGCTCATCGAACGCCTACGCTTAGAGGGCCTCTATATGCAATTAAAATTAAAATGTTGTTCAAAAACTGGATGTAAGTTGGTTAGTTGGTCTAAGTGGTTAACCGAACCAACTTGGTTATCAAAGCTCACCACAAAATACCTCGTAACGTCCAAATTGTCCACAAAAACCAATGAAATTATAACTACAGTCATACAATAAACACTTTGCAACATAACAATGAAAAGGCTAATATGGCATACGGAACCATTAGCGGAGGTGAGTTTCACACTTAACCTTCATGATCAGAAATTAGGGTTGTCGAAATGAACTTATTAATAATAAATAAATAAATATAGGGGCAAATCACACAGATTGAGCTAGCCCCAAAGTAAGTTTGAGACTTGTGTTATGGGATACTAACTCAACGATATTATATTTTATAACAAATAAATATACTTATGTAATACAGCCAATCCATGATAATTTAAAAAAGTATGTTTTTAATCGAATTCGAACTCGGGACCACCTGGGTGGCGGACCGGCATGGTAACCATTACATCACAAAGGTCGTCAATTGGATAGAGTTTTAAAAAAAACTATTTTCAAAACGATTTCCTTCTCCTTTTCGGTAACTCAGGGTAGCTTCATACATAATCACAACTCGGCCTGAGTGAACTACCCAATCGGCACAGCAGGTCGTCTCATTTGGGTCGGCTTTGTTTTTCGACAGAATACTGCCGAAATGACTGAATGTCTAGCCAGCCACCCTCAGTTGGAAGAGCATTCGGCAGGATTTCGAGATAACATGGGTTGGAGTCCCACCTGGTGCGAGGTGAAATGTTCCTTTCAAATTATTTTCAGAATACTAACAAGTAATTGTAACCATTTAAAATAAACACCACTGAAGATAATCAGACCAAAAGCAGTAAACCGAGTGCTTAGTACGAGTTTTTTGGTCACATTCGGTCATGTCAACGTAAATAAACCGACCAAATAGAGAAGAATTATCATGTTGCGAATTTATAAGACGCGTGTTACATATCAAAATTATGTGTCTTACTTGCTCACATTTTGAAGTGAGTAACCCGGCTAATTTGGATATACACGCGTCTAGTAAATTGACGAAATGAATTTTTTTTTTCAATTCAGTCGGCTTGTAAACGTTAACACGTTCGAATGTGATCAAAAAAACTCTGTACTAAGCACTCTGTTTATTTATTACTTTAATTCAAATAATACAAATTGCAAAACCATTTAAATACCTAATAATTTCTCTGTGCGTGCTACGAGACCGGAATAACAAGCTGCAGACTTTTATATTTCTTGCACTAACTATACCCACAAACAGACTATACAAATTTCGTTGCGGAATTCATTTTTGTTGTAATGCTCTTTTGTTTATAGTCAGGAGAATGCATTACTGCATATACCGTTACTTGGGGAAACGGCGGGGGTCTGTCGAGCTCTTCCCTCCCAAGGACACTTGGGGGATATACCGACTAAACCTGACTGCCACCTTCTCCGCCATATGACAGCGGGGCTATGGCAACTGGCGATACTTCCGTAGAGAAATTACCATGCGATAAGGCCGCCTATTGTACAGTCAGGTGAACTCAGGTGCACGTCGAGCCTTACACCTTCAGTACAATTGTGGCTCTTATGTCATAGAACTTAAGAATGGTACAAAGTCCAATATGTAAAGGTCGACCTGCTCTTGACTGTACATATTTTTAAATATTTTTTCTGTATTACATTAAATATTTTTTGGTGCAATAAACACTTTTGTATTGCATCATGACAACCCTAGTCAAACTGCAAATATATACTCGCAGAGACTGACAGCGATGTTCAATTCAATCCTTTATTATCAAGATTAAGTGTACAATATAATTTATACATTTAGATATACTTACTTACTATTTGCGACCTCCGTGGCGTAATGGTTACCACGCCAGACCGCCACCCAGGAGGTCCCGGTTTCGACACCCGGTCGGGTCATGATGAAAAACGAACTATTTCTGATTGGCCTCGGGTCTTGGATGTTTATCTATATATGTATTTGTTATAAAATATAATATCGTTGAGTTAGTATCCCATAACACAAGTTTCGAACTTACTTTGGGGCTAGCTCAATCTGTATGAATTGTCCCTATATATTTATTTATTTATTATTTCTTTATTACTTACTTCCGAGATGGCGCTACAACCCTTTGTGGGTCTTGGCCTCTTCTACAGTCTCCCTCCACTTGTCACGGAGCTTGGCTGTCCTCCCTCCCCTTCCCATCCTCCTCAAATTCTCCCCCACGCAATTCAGCCAAGCTTTTTTGGGTCTGTCTTTTGGCCGTTTCTGCTGCGGCGTCCACCTACTCATTATTTTCACCGATCTAGACATCTTTATGAGATTTTTTAAATTTAGCATTATTATGATTATTATTTTTATGCACAGCATCGCCATCTTCTTTACAAAGCGCCATTATCAGACTTTGGGCCAAGTTTGATAAAGTGTCATATAATATGTTTATTCAAGGTATCAGCTACTTCATCATATCAACACATAATCATCCCACTGCTGGGATACGAGTCTCCCTTCAATCGAAGGTGATTAGAGCGTACTCTGCCACGCTGCTCCAATGCGGATTGGCAGAGGCCGGTATTTTCATGCCGCCCGAAGGCCACCGACTTGGCTTAACGACTGTCATCTACCGATAACAGCCGGGACCGACTGCTTAACGTGCCCTCCGAAGCACGGAATCCGCTACTTAGCATACCAAATATGTATCATAAAAATTGGCCCAGCCATTTGAGCGTAAAGAAGTTACAAACTCAGTATTCACAAAAGTTCGCTTTTATAATACTTTACCTGTATACACAAATAAAGATATTTGATTGATTGATTGAGATGGAAAATGCATTGCAGACACCTGAATACGCCCATGGGCTTTGATCACTTAAGAAAAAAAAAAGTAAAAAAAGGAAAAAAAGGAAAAAAAAAAAAGTACAAAATGACAAAAAAGGCCGTAACCAGTTTTCTTTCGCCATTTCTTTTTACCGGTTGCCATTTTGCTTGTGTCCGAAATGGTGGTAGTATATAACGTTGTTTATTTTCTTTATTTAAACAAATTGTAAATGACAAGAAAAAGTGCCTGTGAAGGTCTAATTTCTGAAATAAACGATTTCATTTCATTTCATTCATTTCAAGACTTGTACACATGATAAATGTTCTAGTGGAGTTCTACTGTTCGTATCGCTATTCGTATCGCAGAAACTCGCTTTGCGTTTTCTGCGCCACGAATTCCCGTCACAGTTTTGAGTAAAGCCCTTACACACTGCGACAATATTAGCATTGTTCGCGCACTGTCGCCCCGTCCGGATATCCGGTCCATCTATATAAAAAACAACACCATATTTTTCAAAAGAGATAACAACAGATATACAGTTTTTATTTCAGTTTTTTTTTTGTTCGTATTTTGTTATAAAAATAAATGTACTGTGTTATCTATTAAACGTTTTAAATAACTTTTATCTGTATTGTTTATTGTTTTTATCCAAACTAATATTATAAAGAGGAAAGATTTGATTGTTTGTTTGTTTGCATTGAATAGGCTCCGAAACTACTGGACCGATTTCAAAAATTCTTTCACCAGTAGAAAGCTACATTATCAGGGAGTGACATAGGCTATAGCTTTTCCCGAAATTCAATGTGGTTCCCACGGGAACGGGGCCGGAACTTCACGCGGACGAAGTCGCGGGCAAAAAGCTAGTTTTTTATAAAGTTGTATATTATATAGTTTATTTTTATTCACTACACATAGTGCAATCACAATATATGCTTGCTTATCTATACTCTAACCTATTATTTCGATAAAAATATGAAGGGAGTGACAAAAAAGGCCGTAACTAGATTTCTTTCGCCTTTTCTGTTCCTAGTGGTCATTTTCAACGAACTCGGTTACCATGCCAGACCGCCACCCAGGAGGTCTCGGGTTCGATCCCCGGTCGGGTCATGATGAAAAACAAACTTTTTCTGATTGGCCTCGGGTCTTGGATGTTTATCTATATATGTATTTGTTATCAAATATAATATCGTTGAGTTAGTATCCCATAACACAAGTTAAGAACTTACTTTGGGGCTAGCTGAATCTGTATGAATTGTCCCTTTATATTGAACAGCGACCTCGATCGCCTAACTGAGTGGACGCGTGCACAATTTTTTCTTTCTCAATATTTAAATCCAAGCAACCAATTTTAACCTCTAGTACTACAGTGAATAAGTGTGAATTTAAATTGAATAAACCTCGGACTGTTATAACCTTTCAAACCTGCGCTACGATACGTGCTGCTGTGCCTCGGAGCGGCTTGCCCCACCAACCCGTCGGGTAAAAGAAACAGGCTCTAATTTTTTATCTCTTTCGCCCACCACTTCATTCAATCGGCCACGGAATTAGAATGAGTCTTATGCATTCACCTACTGGAAGTGGCCTGGCTGCCGGTCGCAGTGGGTCAAACTCACAACCAAATCTAACGGATACTGATACGAGTGACTCTCAATCACAAATTACATTTCGCAGTAAGCGAAAGCAAACCGATGATGACCATTTTATAATGACTGAAATTAGTGGCATGCGCAAGGAGATGGCAAAAATGATGTCTCTACTCACTTCATTTACGAGTAAAATGAACGAAGATGTTAGCGATATCAAGCAGCAGATTGGTGAAATAAAGACCGTGACAGATAATCTCACGCTTAAACAAAATACTTTTCAAACAGATCTCACAGATTTAATTCGAAAACAGGAACAAACAGAACAAAAGGTTGAAGTACTTGAAGGAAACTTAAGGCAACTAAAAGATACAACAGTTACTTCTCCTTCTACTTCTACTAGCCACAGCTCAAACATACAAGAAGATATTATGATAGAGCTACAGGAAAGAAATAAGAGAAGTAAAAATATCATTATATTCGGCATCAATGAAACTAGTGCAATGTCTGACGAAAGACAGAAGATAGACATGCAGGAAATATCAGATTTACTTAAAACTCTTGATGCTGGTTGTATTGAAGTGGAAAAAGCATATCGGCTAGGAAAATATGACGCAAATAAAAATCGACCATTGAAAGTCTGCCTAAAATCAGAAGATGCTGCAAAATCTATTTTAAAAAACAGGGGCAATATAAAATCTACTAAGGTAAAAATTTACTCCGATCAAACTCCTAAACAAGCAATGTTTCTGAAAAATCTCAAAGAGGAACTGAAACGTCGAAACGAAAATGGAGAGAAAAACTTAGGCATAAAATATATTAAAGGAGTACCAAAAATTACTATTTTGAACCAAAAAAACTAATACCAGAATCTACAATTTCACAAGAAAAAACATGTACTACCAAACAAATAACCTATGAAATTACAAATAATTATAAAGATATAACTGTAACAAAAAAGTCATTGAAAGTTTTTTACGCTAATACAAGAAGCATAATGAAAAGTGGAAAGTTTGACGAACTTAGACTAATCATACAATCGTTTCAAGCCCATATCGAAATAATAATTCTGACAGAAACCTGGATCAAGACAGACGATGATGCAAAAAGAATTCAGTTACCTGGCTATACCCACTACTATAATTATAGACCCAGCAGAGGTGGTGGTGTATCCATCTTTGCTAGTGACAACCTGAAACATAGACTCGTAGAAAGTCTTACTGTTGATGATAGCCACTTCCTTTGGATCCATATCAACAAATACTCACTCGACATAGGAGCCGTGTACAGGCAGCCTATTGAAAAAAACACAGGTACATTTCTGGAAACTTACACGAACTTTCTAAATAAAAGTAACAGAACACTGATAGTCGGAGACTTCAATTTTAACTTGTTGAGTACTAAGTCACCAGTAATCAAGTACAAACATTGTGTTAAAGAAAATGGATATAAAATTCTTAATAAAATAGCTAAAAGTCACTGCACACGCCATGAAGGTGAGAAACAGACCATACCTGACCATGTATGTGCCAATCTAAAAGAAAACAATTTCCATCTTTGCATAATTAAGTCCTCGATGTCCGATCACAAGCAGCTATACTGTGAAATAAAACAGTTTCAACCAGAACCCCGGAAAAAAGTTAAATATGATGCGATTAATTACGAAACGTTGTACAAAACCTTTTCCGAAGATACGACGGCAAATATAGATTCGGAATATACAGTACTAGAACAAAAACTAACAAAATGTATTAATAAAAGTAAAGTAACAAAAATTAAAATACACAACCCCCCTAAACAAGACTGGATAAATAAACAAATATTGAATGAAATAAACACACGGAATATATTATACCATAATCACAAAATGAATCCAAAAGACGAAAAATTATCTGAAGCTTTTAATAAAAAGAAAAATGAAGTAGCAGAAACCATCCGAGATACGAAAAAGAAATACTACTACAAAGTATTTAAAGACTGTAAGAAAGCACCAGCAAAAATGTGGAGTCAGATTAATAGTCTTACACTAAACAAGCCAAGCAACGCATCTGTTCCCTGTAAGCTCCAAACTGCAGAAGGAAACACTACAACTGATGAAAAAGAAATCTGCGAAGAGTTCAATACGTTTTTTTCAACAATTGGCACCGTGCTGGCTAGTCGAATTCATAGTGCATCAAATATAACTCACTCACCCATCACCAAATCCAAGGTCAGTAACAATAATTACACATTAGAAAACTTTGCCCCTGCAACTAAAGATGAAATAAGTAAAATTATCAATAATTTAAAAATAAATACTAGCTCCGGGCTTGACGGTATAAGCGCAAAAAGTATAAAATGTCTAAAAAAACTAATTATAAATGAACTTACAGACTGTATCAATAAATGTCTCGATTTAGGTATATTCCCCGATTGCCTAAAAATTGCAAAAGTTACACCAATTTTCAAATCCGGAAACAAAACTGAAGCTAATAACTATCGCCCAATATCCATATTGCCGATAATGTCGAAGGTTTTCGAGAGAGTGCTCTATGATAGGCTAGACAAGTTTCTGGTATCACAAAACTTTGTTTACAAACAACAATATGGTTTTAGAGGTAAATCAAACACCACCAGTGCCACAGTTGATCTAGTAACTAAAATTAAAATAAATATTGATGGTAAAAATGTGGTACTGGGGGTGTTTATAGACCTCAAAAAAGCTTTTGACACCATAAGCCACAAATTACTACTCCGAAAGCTGCAAGATATTGGTATTGTGGGCAAGGCATATGACATGTTTAAATCATATTTGACAAACAGAAAGCAAGTAGTGAGGATTGGTTTTACTCAGAGTACTCCAAAACCAATTAGTTGTGGGGTCCCCCAAGGATCCATTTTAGGGCCCTTATTATTCATAATATACATAAATAGCATATATAAAATAGGCCTAAAAGGTGATGTCACAATGTATGCCGATGACACCTGTTTATTTTATTTTGGAACGTCCATAGAAACTCTAATGTCTGACGCGCAAAGTGACCTAACTTTACTAAATACTTGGTTTGAATCCAATCTTCTTACTATCAATGTAACTAAAACTAATTTCATGATTTTCGCTCCAAAAAATAAAAAAATTCCAGATATTCCCACTTTGAGCATCAATCATGAAACAATTCAAAAAGTTAACAAAGAAAAATATCTAGGTTTAACATTGGACTCATATCTCACTTGGAAACCTCATATAGAAAATGTTAAAAGCAAACTCGCGTCATTATCAGGCCTAGTAAAGAGCATTTCTAAATTTATACCCCCTCAAATTCGATATACTATCTATAACACCCTTGTAAAGCCACATATAGACTACCTTATAGAAATCTGGGGCAGCGCAGCAAAAACAAATCTAAAAATAATACAAATTGCTCAAAACAAACTAATTAAATCTCTGTTTCATTTAGACTATCTGACACCCAGCAAAACAATATATAATAAAACAAAAATAATGAACGTAAAACAAACTTATGTTTACTATACTTGCGTATTAATACGTAAAATACTTAACAAGGATATCCACTCACACATAACTTTTACAAAGAAGAAAGAATATCAAAGGATTAGACTTCGGCGAGCTAGTGATATCAACTTACATATACCCCGCACTAATTATGGTAAAACAAACATCTTGTATGAAGGCGCTCAGCTATACAATAAACTACCTAAAGATATAAAGGACTGCAAAACCCTGACTACATTTAAAAATACACTTAAACACTATGTAAGGAATAAAATAAAATAAAATGTTTACCTACTAGGTAGATACTATTATAATTCACTATCTCTCTGAATACCTTATATTTTTGTGTTGGAATGTGTGTGTTTTTTCTGTGTGTAATATCCATAACTATAACAAATACGCTCAGTACTAATAAATAACCATAGCAAAATAATAAAAAATAATAAATAAATTTTTTGTAATAATACATATATACATATCAAGAAAAATAAAAAATAAATAGGTACATAATATTAATAAATAAATAAAATAATAATAAAAATACTTAACAATAATCATCTTGGCAATGCAAGCCACATCCAGTGGCGCTTATTATTTCCGTCCCATGATGGACAGTACGCAACGCACACATTGACACACTGCTGTTGTGACGTCTTGTGCACCGAAGATGCAGATAGGCGGGTAGTTCCGCGCACGGCCAGCACGGTACCAGTGTTATCTATTTTTCATCTACCGACCTTTTGTACGCGTCCATTACATTTTAAAAGTTTTAAATTCTCATTGTAAGTGAATTTTATTTTGCTTTCTTTCCCAAATGGTGGCAGTTTATAGAGTAACTTATTTATGTAATACTAGTGAAACCCGCGCAACTTCGTTTGCGTGAAGTCCTATTATTCCGTTCCCGTGGGAATTTCGGGATAAAAAGTACCCTATGTGTGTTATTCCAGGTTAATAGTCTACCCGTGTACCAAATTTCATTAAAATACGTTCAGTAGTTTTTGCGTGTACAACAAACATCCATACATACATACAAACTTTCGTCTTTATAATTTAGTAGGATAGGATAGTAGGAAGTAGGATAGGATATTAAATATTAATAATATTAATATTAGTAGGATTTAATACAGATACAGAATATTAATAATGTAAAATGTGACTAGAAAAAGTGCCTGTGAAGGCTACTCTTTGAAGAAATGATTCATTTCTTTAATTTCAGCGGAATAAAAATATATGTCACCATAGTTAGCACTGAAATGGTCCGTCCTTGATCGTGCACGGAATCACCAAACATGCATACGGCCCTCCTGATGGTAAGTAGGCCGTCACCGTAGCCTATAGATGATTGCAAACGATCTTCTGTAAGGTGGAGGTCCTTCCCCAGACGGGCTGCTCCGATTTGAGCGGATTATCCTTTCTGGGTATATTGTTTCATATAAAATCATACCAACTATATCGTCACGGTTCTTTCGCCGTATTTCGCGAATACAAACTAACAGCTTGTTTGCCAACTTTGTTGCATAAAAAAAAATAGCGATAATGTGTGTTACGTTCATGGTATGTACGGTTCAGTTTGCACAGTCCTTTAGCGTAAATTTTGTAAAACATATTTTTATTATTTTCAGCGATAATAAAATATTTCCAAACCAAAACTTCATTATTTAAGTATTTCAAAATCTGGCGGCATTGTTAAAAATCTTCTGTAATTTCAAAGATTAACGATAATTACATTCTAAAACAACAAATTAACGAGACTTCTTGTTTCATTCTTGCATTCTTTGGTCCAAAACTTTGTTACTTTTCTGTCAAATTGTACGTACTTTCGTAAGCTATTCACAGATATCGGTGACTGGCGAATTGCCCCGGTGTCGCACGGGATATTATGATCCCGGGATATTGATCATACTAATCCGGGGATTCCCGGGATTTAAGTTTGATCAAAATTATTACTTACTCTCCGAGCGATACGCGTTGTTGCTTCAAACCGATTTTCTGTGAGAGAGTGGTACTTTCCCATATCGAACTAGCTCATTTCATAAGTGCTCCAAAGATCTAGATATTAGTATTTATCATAATTATACGGTTACTTCTCCAATGGGTTATTAATGGATCTCATAGACCTAGCATATTATGCGCTGTACCGCAATATGAGTTAGTCTAGGTACTTGAACAATGGCTGGTGTAACCGCTGGTTGTCTTTTTAATTTTGAATAAGTATTAAATTTAATTAATAGTTTTTTTTTAAACTGTTAAATATTTTGCATTTTGAATAAGATAGTTTTAATAAACATAATTTAGGAAGGTAATTTTTCACTTATAAATACTGATATGTGTGTACATCCCCTGCTAAATTGGCGAGGCATTTAGCGCGCGAAATTGCCCAGAAAAGCAGGACACAATGAAAATTGATTGTTGTACAAAAACGTAACGTACAAAGGACACCGCTGAATGGGCCATCAATCATGATTCATCACATTTAACGTAAATATCTTTTTGTGTTCCAAAAATTAGTAATGTTAAAAAAGTTGTGAACTTTCGACTCCATTTGTAACGTCCGGCAAGGGCCAAAACGGTGAGGCTTACTAAAAAAAACAAGGCAAAAGCTCAAAAGCTGGTACAGTGCACTGCAATGTGTTGCCTGCAAGTCCTGCAACAAAGAAGGGAATAGAAAGAGAAGGGATGAAGGGTAGGATGGGAAGGGAAGAGGTGACAAGAAAGGAGTTAGGCTTTCGGATCTCTGGTTGACTGAAAGAAGTGCTGTTTTATATATATACATTCTGTTAGATGGTAACACTACTGCTGATAACCGGTCGAGCTAACCTATTTCTTCAAAGCTATGCTAAATTACTTTTTATTCTTAATATACGTTTACTATACACTGAGAGGTAGGGCACAGCGGATAAACCGCTCAAATCGGAGCAGCCCGTCTGGGGAAGAACCTCCACCTTACAGAAGATCGTAGTCAAATAGTATTGGTCTCGGCCATGTTGTGTTCCCACGGTGAGTGAGGTCTAGAGAGCTCCGCTTGGGGGATTGAGAAGGTTGGCCACGCGTGATACCTCCGGTGTTACAAGCGTCTATAGGCTAACTGTGATGATGACCATCAGACTGGCCGTATGCTTGTTTAACACGTTTGTGGCATAATAAAAAAATACTATCAAGACAAACCAGGAGACGTGATAGAACCTCGGAAGCGTTACCTATGACGAGAAGTAAACGTAAGGCATGGAGAAGGAAACAGAAAGTAGAAACCTGGACGAGAATTAGTCTCTCACTCATAACACGAAACACAGTGGCATATCACTGACTTTAAAAAATTGTCTTATCTCAACAAATATTGTCCCAAGTGGCATATCACTGACTTTAAAAAATTGTCTTATCTCAACAAATATTGTCCCAAGTATAATGTCTTTTGGCCTTCTGTTAAGCAAAGCTATAACACTTCGATATTCTGTAAGATGTTTTTTTTTAACATACTACAAAGTTGGCAAACAAGCATACGGTCAGCCTGATGGTAAGCATCACCGTAGCCTACAGACACTTGCAACACCGGGGGTATAACTCACGCGTTGCCAACCCTCCCAACCCCTCCAAGTGGAGCTCTGGAGACCTTACCGTAGGAACACAACATGGCCGAGACCAATGCTATTTGGCTACGATCTTCTGTAAGGTGGAGGTCCTTCCCCAGACCGGCTGCTCCGATTTGAGCGGCTTATCCGCTGTGCCCTACCTCTCTTAGTGTATAGTAAACGTATATTAAAAATAAAGAGTGATTTAGCATTGATGAAATAGGTTTGCTCGACCGGGAATCAGTAGTATTACCATCTAACAGAATGCCAATATAAAACAGCACTTCTTTCGGTGAGCCAGAGATCTCTCTGTCTTAAAACTATTACTTACTACTTAGATGTACTGCCCCAGTCGAGCCAGCTGCTCAAGCACTCAAAAACATGGGTTTACCATCGGTTTGAATTGACTTAAAGCTTATTTCTTAATACATTATATGTAAAACGATTTCAATAAAACTATATTGAGGAACTTGCAGCTTTAAGAACTTCTATTCCCAATGTCCAAGTGGGGTACCCTGAAACTTCATGAAAGTTTAACACCAGCTTCCGGGCTTTTTAGTTGAATGTTCCGGACACCCGGGGGCGGTTACTGTGAAGTTTTAAATTCTCTGATACAGAGAATTTAACTGTAGTAAATCTTTTTTAATGTTAAAACGTTCTGCAGGTCTTTCATCGCGAATTGCTTTCAATAATTTCTACTCTATTTTTTTTCTGGTAAAGTTGTGAGTTCCAAGACAGCTGTAGTTTCTCCCCCGGGACGTCAATAAGTGTCATTGCTTATTGTCATTCTGAGGTTGCCGTTGTTGATCCCGGGTCTACAGGAGATGCAACGGTGAGAATGTGTGGGCTTTCGTCAGCTCGCTCCAGCGGTATCTCGTTCGACTAACTGAACAGGATAGACCAGATACTGCTGGCCGTCAGCCACTTGGTCGATGCTGGTGTGGAGACGACAGAGAGAGTTGGTCCAGAACAGCAAAAGATGGCGAGATCTTGTGTTGGAAGGCCGACCTACTTTAGGTAACCCTGTTCGTTAAAAAAAAAAGTAAAAAAAACCTATTGGTAGTCTTACCCCGGTGTACTATTATTTATTCTTTGCCCCGGTGCCTTGATAAAAAGGCAAGGCTACCTATTTTACATTTAATTGAATATAATTGTTTTGAATGAACGTATAATATATACATTCTATACATATAATAAAACAGTAGACCCCGATATGTCTTTACATTGGACATATTTGGCAAAAATGGAGAGGCAGTTAGAGTAAGGTAATAAAAGCAAAAAATTTTTTTTTTTAATTTTTCGTCTGTCTGTCTGTCTGTTTGAACGCGCACATCTTCTAAGTCACGGAACGGATTTTAATGCTGTTTTCACAGGAAGATAGAGCTCGGGATGGAGCAGAATATAGGCATTTGTTTTATTTAAATCGCATGTCAGAAAAAGGAGTTATCCTTATTTTAACATTTCATGCGGACGAAGTCGCGGGTAACAGCTCGTTAATTATAAAATCTTCATGATAGTACCTATTAGCTTCATTGATCGTAAATCCTAAACTACTAAACCAAAGAATAGGTCAAAACTAATTCTGCTTAAAGACTGCATGGACTACCTTACCATGCATCTCAAATTTCACTTGTATAATGTTGCCATTCATTGTATTTTTATTTTGTGTGTAACAGATGGTACTGTTGTTATATTTTTCTAGGCTTACGACTTTGTAATTGTTACCTTTGTGGGAGAAATAAACGTATTTATTATTAAATATTTTTTTTATCGTGAAATATACTTATACAGTAAATATTAATACCAAAGATAAACACTCATTTGAGACAGTTTATTGGGACTATTTTCTCAAAAGACTTACTTTTGTTAGTACAAATTTGATGTAAGTCGATATTGAGTGCCCTCGGCTATCCCTTGCCCTCCGAACTTCGATATTGGCCAGTTATTAAGTGGTTGTAAGTTACCTAACTTATCGGCCGCGTCGCAGAACGATACAAGTTGAGTCATCAAATTTTCAGTAAGGAAATCGTGATTTTTTTACGATTTAAGCAATTTGGTTTTTTAAAGTCAAAGTAAAATCCTTTTTTCCAAGACTATGCCTTCATAGGCACTTCCCCTCGTCATATACATACATATTTCATATCAAATATAAATCAAAATTACATATACGTTTTATACAATAAGTTTAGATAAAATACATTATTTAAGTAGAAGATGATGTATAAGAGAGGTAGGGCACAGCGAATAATCCGCTCAAATTGGAGCAGCCCGTCTGGGGAAAGACCTCCACTTTACAGAAGATCGTAGCCAAATAGCATTGGTCTCGGCCATGTTGTGTTCCTATTGGTGAGTAAGGTCTCCAGAGCTCCACTTGGGTGGGTTGGGAGGGTTGGCAACGAGTGTGTGATACCCACGGTGCTGCAAGCGTCTATAGGCTACGGTGATGCTTACCATCAAGCGGTCCGTATGCTTGTTTGCCTTCTTTGTGGTATAAAAAAATATATAAACTACTCTAGAAACTAATCACCATTTCGGAAATAAATCAGAATGACGAGCGGTAAAAGAAATGGCGAAAAAAACCTATTACGGTATTTTTTGTCCATCAGATACATTTTTTCATCTTTTTTTTATTTTTATTTTCATAAACTGATCTCACACATAAAATAATAATAAAATAAAAGTAATAAAAATCAGAAGAGAAAAAATGAGCAGACCTGTGGGGCAATTCATGTAACAAAAACCGATTCTAGTTCGATTCAACGACACTCGCTGTCACGTTCAATTCCTATTTTGTAAGAGTGAGACAGCGAGTGTCGTTGAATTGAACTAGAATCGGTTCTTGTTACGTGAATTGCTCCACAGACCGTAAATTAATCCGTGTCCTAGCAGACCGCGCTGCGCCGTGCCGCGTCGTGTTACACTTCCGACTTTTTGTCGTGTCGTCCATAAAGTTTTATAATAACGTAAACTTACATTATAAGCATACAAAACTTGTTCTTAGATTGACTCTGGAACAGGTATCCAGACAAAAAGCCACCTTACAGAAGATCGTAGCAAAATAGCATTGGTCTCGGCCATGTTGTGTTCTTACGGTGAGTAAGGTCTCTTGTCCTGACCTGCGCTCCACTTTTTACAGGGTTGGCAACGCGTGAGTGATACCAACGGTATTGAAAGCGTCCACAGGCTACGGTGACTGTTTACCGTCGGGCCGGTCGTATGCCTGTTTGCCACCTTATTGGTATAAAAAAAGATCTACGAACTAAGAAGTAATATCATTTGTTGACTGTACATAGATCAAAGTTTCCATTACTCTCATAAATGAGGGTCGATTTAGACTGAAAATCCCGTTTCACTGGACGATATTTGCTTTATGTCTATCGGATCGTTGCAACACCGACCAACTATCAAATAGACTGCACTATGATTTTTTTTCTGAGAGAGTTTCTAGTTCAGTCAAACTATTCAAACTGACCTCTTATTATGGTGAGATGCACAAAAATATTTTTAGGTTAATGACACTTTAAATTATGGCTTTCACTGTCAAACTAAAGAAGAAAAACCGGGCAAGTAGTTAAAAAGCGTGTCGGGCCACGCATAAGCAGGGCTACGCATTTCTTGCTTGCAGATGAGTACAATGCCATATTCGATGACTTTTGTACATTTTCGTAAAATAAATTTTAATTCAAAGTTCGTCGGCTATTACTCGGTAATTAGTAGAGCCTACATAAACGTTATAGTTTTCCTTTTATCAAATTTCTGAACACAAGACTTTCGGAGATAGAGGGGACCACCGTGCAAAACGCAAATTGACACGTTACATGTAAATAATTCGCAAACGAATCATTGTATCGGAGAATGGTCTTCCTACACTACCCCACAACATGAGGTTAGCGCGAAAAAGAAATTCATTCCCACTTTACATGTAGGGGAAGCACCCCAACAAATTTTTTTTTTTCAAAATTTTATTTACTTTGTTAGCTTTGTTAATATGCGTATACATACCAAATTACAGTTTTCATGCATTAAGCGTCTAGGCGCTAGACCGAGGACGGACAGACAATGCGAAACTATAAGACGGAATCCTAATGTAGCGTGAGCGATGGCGATGTGCTCGACCGCCACAAATGGAAGATCTTCCGGCCAGGCTGAGTGTCATGCCTGGGGAACGCGGCTCCGACAATGTATGTGTCGGAGGTTGTATTATATCTCCATATCGTAGAAACTTCGATAGCGTGATTCAGGATTCTAAGTGGCGCCGTCATGTGTTCGCATTGTGAACTTTTTCTTCACTCTGTAGTTCTTCTGTATGGCGATAGGTGTCGCTACACTAAAAATTTGATAGTTTGAGACTTCATGTACTAAATAGATGAAGTCATTAGACGTCACAACAAAAGTCCGCGTCTACGCGTACATTTGAATTCAATCGTTATGGTCAGCGACAGTACAAAATGATACTACTGTGTTTGATAAGAATCATTGACATATAGGTACAATCGAGTCATTATTTGAAACTACTTTTTATATGGAATTGTGTATCATACATCTGCGTTTTTTACATTTTATGTGATCGAAGGAAATAAAGATTAAAATGTTTCTGCAATTTTCTGTTAAGTTTTATATATAAATTATATTTTTAATCACGATCATTTTTAGCCTGTGGGTCGATCTTTGTTGTCTTCTACATTTAGATAGTTGGTCAATGGAGCCGCTATTTGCTCTCAATTTTGGATAGACTTAATTCTCGTTCAATTTCGATTTTCGTCCAAAATTTTCAGATTCAATATGGTAACAAAGAAGCACATAGAACACATTTAAATAATGCTAGCTACTGCTAATCACCTACTTTATAATAACCTTTTTTCATTAATAACATATATATATAGGTGTGCAGAAATAAATCAAAAATGAAGATATTATTTTCATATTTGGGTACCTTTTTTAAATTAAAGAAAAAATATCTTCCCAACCACAGATAAAGGAAACTAATAGATAGCCAATGTGCGCGTATTCTCTGGTCATGACATTGACGAATCTGTACATTATGTGCTAAATAAAACGTCTCATTTAAAAACTTACACTGATTTCGAGTCTCTGTACTTATATTTAAAAATACACTGCCAATCAAAATTATTCGGGCCTTTGAGGGCGTGATTCTTTGACGTTTAACTTACAGACATGGTGCGCATACAATTTGCAGCCAAACACATTTCTACCAGTAAAATTCCCTGTTTCACTGTTCTGTGTTCCCAACCTATCCTTTGATTTCAAATTTTGGCATAACAACGCCATATTAATATTCATAAAATTGTATGGAAATAAAAGAAAATCGACGCGGGAATATTCTAGTTCAATTTAAAAAATATAAAAATACAAGCTGCCAGTGCGATTGAAATATAGAAAAGAGGTTGAATAGAATATTTTATGAGTGCATTTTTGAAATTTTAAATGTCGAATTTTCAGATGAAAAGAAGATGAAATTTAAGCGACACTTGAATAGCAATTGGCCTAGAATTTCTATTGGCTGTGATGGCGAACATTTCAAAAGTCATAAAAAATACTATTTTGCTTGTCATTATTTTGAGAAATTTTGTTTAATTATTAAAAAAATACCACAATCATTTTGGAATCTTTCGTCAATGATTTTTTTTCTAATTGTCAGTGACCATTTACGTTTTGTATTTTGTTTATTCTTCCAAACACACTATTAATGGTCACTAAAGTTTTATATTGAAATAAAAAAAATGCAGTGGTTCAAAAGTTACAACCTGTTTTTTTACATGAGAAGATCGAAATACAGAAAAATAATTTAAAAAAAACGGTAGATTTTTTTTGTATTTATTTTTTTTTTTAACTATAAATTGAAGTATTCCGTCCTACGTTTTTTGTTTATGCACTTTAAGAAAGGGCACACAGTACAATACAATACAATACAATATGAATATATGTCTATGGGGTCCTAATTTATTAATGAACTTCCTTATAACACATGACTATATAGCTTACATGATTGCAATAATGGTCTGGTCATAGATTTATTATAACTTACTAGCGTAAGAAGATTGGCAATGCAAAAGAGATAGATCATAGCATACGCGTTTGTTAGAGCGAGATAGATAGACGAGACCATTTTTCCTATACACGCTATGGGCTTGTATCGCCCCAACGTCAGTCATGTTAAAGCAAATCCCACTTATTTTTACAAAATTTATGGTTTTTAGGTGTAGTTTTGGAGTTAATTCGACGTGATTAAATATGGTTACCTGTGCAGTGCCTGGATGTAACTCAAACTAAAAGGAAAATCCACAAAATTATATATCTTGCTTGCACACATGTACATTCCACGCACACTAGTGTATTTTGTTTTTGGTCTCGCCTCAACCAAACAAAGCCGGTCTATAGGTACGCTAGTATATACTAAATCTATGGGTCTGGTATTCAGTAAAAAAGGCATTAAATTTAGAAATACTCGGTAAAATGCGCCGCTCTTGTAGCAGCCATCCGTCAGTAGAAAAAAAAGGTTTAGGGGTGCGGTGCGAAGGGCGCATCAATGCGTCTCACTTATAAAAATGGTTGAATATGGATGAATTTATCTAGTAAGCAAATTTTTCTAACTACTTACAATACAATCTTTTTTTTTTTTTACTGAACACTAGACCATTATTTCCTTGCTTAAACGATCATAATATATGTAACCTATAGTCATGTGTTAAAAGGAAGTTCATTAATAAATTAGGACCTTATCTATGTCTCGACAAAGGTCTATATTCTATCTTCACAGTAGTAGTTCTATAACTTTACGGTATCATTATGGGTACATGTGACGCTTTGAAGTGCCATTAAATTGATGTTACGCATGTGTGAGTTCCCTTTAAGGCGACTTCTGACGTCGAAGTTAGTCGCCAAGAGAAATTATAGATAATATGACGACAACGTGTTCTGAGACGACAACCGACGACGGATTTGGTAGTGATACTTCGGCACCTGAGGATTGAATTGATATGGGAGAAATAAATAAATATATAGGGACAAATCACACAGATTGAGCTAGCCCCAAAGTAAGTTTGAGACTTGTGTTATGGGATACTTACTCAACGATATTTTAGGACAAATACATTTATAGACATCCAAGACCCAGGCCAATCAGAAAAAGTTCGTTTATCATCATGACCATTTTAAGTGAGGTAGGGCACAGCGGATAATCCGCTCAAATCGGAGCAGCCCGTCACCTTACAGAAGATCGTAGCCAAATAGCATTGCTCTCAGCCATGTTGTGTTCCTACGGTGAGTAAGGTCTCCAGAGGTCCACTTGGGGGGGTTGGGAGGGGTTGGCAACGCGTGAGTGATATCCCCGGTATTGCAAGCGTCTATTGGCTACGGTGATGCTTACCAGCGGGCGGGTCGTATGCTTGTTTGCCCGACCGATATTCGAACCCGGGACCTCCTGGGTCCACCAATACACCACGGAGGTCTTTGAGAACAACATTTTATTTAATGACATTTTTCTGTTTGTTCTTGAATCTGGGTCGTCTTAACGACTGTCATCTACAACAACCGGGAATGTTACGGCTAACGTGCCCTCCGAAGCACGGAGAAGCTCGATAACGTAAACCATCCAAACACTGGCTAGGGTTGACATTGCTTGACTTGCGTGTTCATTAAGGCCATCGAGCTACTCCTGAAAATGCACTTGAAAAATAAATGATTTTTTGCTTGGATAAAATATTGAGTTTTGCCGTCGCCTTAATATAAGAGGAAACTTTTTCGAGGGCCCTATTGGAAAACCTTTGAAAGAAAAAGTAATTTAAGCATACGTATTATAATATATTTAAATCTTTTTTTTTGCCATTTCTAATATCACAAGTATGCGTACCTTTACATAGTTTTACTGTCACGATGTCATTGGTATAACACAGATAACACAATAAAAACAAATCTGCTCTATTTTCACTATTTATTTCTCGTCTGCACTTTAAAACAATAAATTCTCGTGACATCCCGATAAAATGTCGCAAGGCTTGTTAAAGTTATCTCCCTCTAAAGTATAACATACCATTCTTTGGTGTATATCAGTATAAGTGTCCCACACAGCCAGTAAATCTCCTGTAAATACTAACAAGTCTCACATTTTAATTAAAAACTGGTTTATTCTGTTTAACGATATTAAAACGATTCTATTTTTCTTTTTTCTTTTTTAACGCCATCTAGTCCCAAACTAAGCAACTAAATTTGTACTATGGGTACTAGACAACTGATAAATATACACAAATACTTTTTTTTGGTAATTAAATACTTATACATAGAAAACACCCAGACCCAGGCAAACAGACATGTTCATGCACACAAATGTTTGCCTTGCGCAGGATTCGAACCCGCGGGCCTTGGGATAAAGTGACCATTGCTCTCGACCACCGGCCTGTCGAAGAATAGAGTCTTTGAAGTCTGTGGTGCATGTTTGGAAATAGTGTAGACAAGAGGTTTCATACCAATTACGCTGGGCCTTCAACGCCCTTGGTAGCAGGGCATGGGTTTGAAACAGTTTTTTTACCTTTGTGGTATAAAAAGAAACTGTGTGAAAACAAGCATACAACCCGCCTGCTGGTAAGCATCACCGTAGCCTATACAATACACGCCTACAATACCGGGGATATCACTCACGCGTTGCGAACCCTCCCAACGCCCCAAGTGGAACTCTGGAGACCTTACTCACTGTAGAAACAACATGGCCGAGACCAATGCTTTTTGGCTACGATCTTCTGTAAGGTGGAGTCCCTTCCCCAAAAGGGCTGTGAATTTTTTATTTTATTTTATTAACTGTCTAAGCTATCCTCTTCCTATCAGCTTTGAACAATATTGATACATACAGATGTACAAGGATATTTATGAACGTGAGTAACAGTTGTGCAAGGGCGTTACTGTGGCATATTTTCATACATTTTGTCAAAGGCGAACTGTCGAAAAGTGACATACAATATGAACGGGAGTTGTAGTTCCAATTTCGGCCACGTTCATAAATAGCCTTGTAGCACTGTATCATATTACATGCATGACATAGGCTAATTGCAACTATAGACCGTTCACCGTTATTCCACACTAGCGAAACCCGCGCAACTTCGTTTGCGTGTATCCCGCTTTCCCGTGGGAATTTTGGAATGTATGATACTTTAAAACCTTCCCCTTGAATCACTCTATCAATTAAAAAAAACCACATCAAAATCCGTTGCGTAGTTTTAAAGATTTAAGCATACAAAGGGACATAGGGACATAGGGACATAGGGACAGAAAAAGCGACTTTGTTTTATACTACGTAGTGATGAGTAAATAAACTGACGGACAGAGGCTTCACTTCCATACAACTGTGATACAACGTCGCGCGCCGAGGACACGCACACAAGCATGAGGCGCGTGTATTGCGTGTCCTCAAAGCGCTCGTCACGTACACATGCTTGTGTGCGTGTCCTCGGCGCGCGCTATTGTATGGAGTGAAGTCTCTGTTCCGTCAGTTTATTTACTCATGTGGTTATTCTACCTGTGACAGATGTAAAAACAGGCATGATGTAAAGGCAGGCTAACTGCTCGAGCAGTCCCGCAGCAGTCCTCCAGCTACAGAAATTAATTAGCTAATTGAGTGTCACAGGAAATCCTGTGATACTTATTTTGAGTGTTTTAAACCTGTTTTTACATCTGTTAGAAATGAAATAACGAACAGTAACAAGAATGCAGTAGCCATAACTTTAAAAAAAAGTATTATCGTTTTAATATCGTAACGTCTTTGAACCCCGCTGCATACTACAATATGGCGAGTTATCAAATTAGTCGGATTAAATTGTTACACTTAACGTACACCTTAATTACAGCGAACAATAAATTGTTAAGTTTATGCATCGCGACTGAAATGTCAGTCCCCAATGTATACTGCAATTTACTTACTCTCTTGAGAGTTCATATTAATTATTTAATTAATAATTTACAATTAATTATTTACATTATAAAATATAAAATACACAGCAGCCCGGGAGCCTCTGGGGAAGGACCTCCACCTTACAGAAGATCGTAGCCAAATAGCATTGGTCTCGGCCATCCTTGTGATATAAAAACTATCCTCTTTATAATATTAGTATAGCCTATCGGGACAAGCCCACCACACATTCCCACCAATGTGTCTCCTGTGTTGCCAGGATCAACAATGGCGACCTCAGATAGACAATAAGCAATGAAGCTTATTGACGTCCCGGGGGAGAAAACTACAGCTTAGTACAGTTATTAGTAGACATCGGATTATATGCATTTGCATGTTTGCATATGCAAATGATTATAATTCCATTTTTATAGCGTTATTGCATATTTTGGTACTTTTTCATTGATAGTGCATATTTCAGTAGATAAACGTGTTAGGCGGAAAGAAAATTGACGCATTTATCAACGGCACCGCACAAACTCTGCCTGAAGAGGTCTCTGCAGAATGGCGCTAAATTTCAAGTTCTGTTCGGAAACGTCAGTTGACGTCGAAAGGTCATTTTCAGCCTATAAATTAATATTAAGTGACAAACGTCACAAGTTTTCCGTAGAAAACCTGGAAAAATATGTTATTGTTTATTGTCACAAGAATTATATCAATAACTAATATGAATATATGAACATATAAAAATAATGTTAAAATAAATGTAATTTGTAGTAATAAATGGTTTTTTGATTGTGCATATTTTGTGCATATTTCGCACTTTTTAGTGCATATTTGCATGCATATTTTGGCATTTTGATAGTGCAAATAATCCGATGTCTAGTTATTAGTATAGCCTAGCGGGTCGCCGCGGCTCCGCTCCGGTTTTGGTTAGGTTCTTTTTGAAATTTGCAAAATGTCACCCGCTATTGGTGGAAACAAAAAAAATTGGACTACTTTCGAAGCCAATATGTAAATAAACAATCAGATCTCTTCTTTTTATATTATTTGTATAGACTAACTGTTGCCAGTATCTGTCAGGTCAGATAAGCTAACTGAAACCCATTAAGATATTTCCCTCACAATATCGTAAGTAACTTTTTTATCACGAAAAATTTTACACGAGAAGAATAAAATTGAGAAAAACTGGGAGGTTAACGGCGTGCGTTTAAAAAATATCTCTCTCGATAATTGTTAACATCTTGTAAACATTCTCCAGAAATAAAAACGTAATAATGAAACCATCTTATTGTTAGAGATAATGCACAGTTTTACAAACAAAAATATTACATTTTTTTTTATATCTTTCCGAAGAATTTCCTTGAGGAAAACCTTTGTATGTATACAGTAACAAATTTGACTCTCCCATTTTTTTCCTTGTCTTTTATTTATTTTATTTTTAAGTATTTCACACAACAGGAAAGTACCAGTAAAGTACTTATCAAAATTGTAAAAATTAAAAAATGTATTTTTGTGTGTCAAAAGCCGCCATGATAAATTATTTATAAAATATTAACAAAGATGAATATAATATTGAAAGAGTTCTAAAATCTCGACCCCATGTTGAAATGACTGATGTTTAGTATAGTCAGTAACTCCACCTTACAGAAGTATCGTAGTCAAATAGCATTGGTCTCGGCCATGTTGTGTTCCTACGTGACTAAGGTCTCAAGGGCTCCACTATCTACAGGGTCGGCAACGCGCGAGTAATACCCCGCGGTATTGCAAGCCTCCGTAGGCTAAGGTGACTGCTTAACATCAGGCGGTCCCTATGCTTGTTTGCCACCATGCCTTAGTGGCATAAAAAAATAAGTATTAAAGAAAGAAAGGCACACGACAAATCCATATCCGACCACTGTATGTTTCACGCTTAAACTTCGCTTTAAACCTTGGGAATTCAAGACAAAACTCATTTATCACTGTACAGTGTAAGCAACCTCGACCTCCAGAATGGCTTAATATGAAGTTCGGAAACTCGGTAACAGCACTTGACAGCGGAAACTGAGAACTGTATTTTCCCGAGCTAGCTTTACTGACGGCCATTTGGATTCAATTTCTTTATTGCGAATTAAACTGCAAAGGTAAGAGTATATATGTTACCAGCCAAAGTAATAAATCCGGATATTATATATACTATCCAGCCATTGTAATGTCTACTCAATTTAGACAAAGTGATAAATGACACAGAATTAATCACATTAACTAGCAATTATATATGATATCTTCGACGATTTGGTTAAAGTAATAAAACAAGTAAATTAATCACTTTGTCCGGACATTATTCAAGACAAAGTAATAAAACGCGGAATTGTAAGAAAAATTCGCGGAATCGTAAGAAAAAAACTTGTGATCATAACACTAATTCATAACACGATCACAAGTTAACCCTAACCTAACCCACCGATGTCTGTTGGTATTCAGACAGACATTGACCAGTCATTATGTATAATAGCAATTAAATCACTTTGGCTGTCACATATATACTAATATTATAGAGGAATGATTTGAACGTTTCTTTGCATTGATTAGGCTGACCAATTTGAAAAATTCTTTCACCGTTGAGAAGCTGCACTATCCATGGGTGACATAAGCTATAATATATATATTTTTTTATTTTGAATTCTTACTAAAATCCGTGCGAAACCTGGACTAAATAATATACAAACTTTTACATTATTTAAAGACACGACATTAAATTAAAGGAATTTAAATACTTTAATAAAAAATACTGAACACGTAAAGGACATTCGTTAAAACGTCTGTGACCAACTTCAACGCCATTAAAAATGTTTATTTTGTATGCACAATGCATATTTTGTTAACACGTTGTTTACCGCAGAGTAAAAAAAGCTGCTGATCTGTATACTTACCTCCCCCCCCCTTACAACCTCACTAACTTTACCTATTTATAATATTAGTAAGTACATATTATTACATGAAACTGGCACTAGACGACTTGTTTGTCATCGCTCGACCGGGGAAGTACCGTGTAAGTGTGAGAGGGTCACAGAATATATTTCAGTACCTACCGGAGTGTGCGAGTGTTGGATATGTGTTTGTCTCGAATCGAATTGGTGGCTGTTCGTGCGTCGACAGTTACGTAGTCGACGCACGTGAGCAACGTATTCTATCAAACGTGTTGTTTTTTTGGAGTGGTAGAGAAATTATTACGAAATGGGCTAGCTCAACCGGGGAAGTACCTCTCACAGAATATCGACGTGAAGCAGCAATGCGTTTCGTTCGGTGAGTGAGACGGCGTCTTTCCCTTGCCGTCCTCCTTCCTTTCCTCCAACTTCCTTGGTGGACAACGCATTGGTAGCGCCCCTGGTGTTACTGATGTCCATAGGCGGCGGTGACCCCTTTCCATCAATCCCCTTTACATCCGCTTGCTTGTTTGTCTACTGTATGACATAAAAAAACGCTTCTAAATAAAAAAATCTCATCATTATCTCAGCCACAAGAAGTCCACTGCTGGACATAGACTTCCCCCAAATTGACTTTCCTTAAATCGTCTAATGATCTTGTCCTGATCCTTTATTGCGATTATCAGCCAAATTGCCATTGCTATAGATTTTTTTATTTTATTAAATTAGTATACGTTTTCTAATTATGCTGTGACACAGTTCAAAAAACTAAATAATGTCCGCAACTTTAACACAAAGCGTCATATTCTGTATTTGCTGTTCTCTTCTATAATAAACTGCGAGCATGTATAAAATGGGTTTCATTTCATAAATGCTCTGCCATTCTGGAAATTAATGAGCCATACGATTCTGCTCATCACCGGCAGGAAATCCAACCTCTCACTCTAAAACCAAAATGGTCGTATGGTTTCAGAGGAGTTTCCTTCCATAGATTAATATTGTATTATTTCCTCCCGCGAACGCTGAAGTTGTGTTGTGGGATGAGATCCCCGCCAAGGTCTTTTAAATTTCGTGCGATCGAGTATCAAAAAGTCATTCGCACGACTGTGGCACGCACGACTAACTTATGCCGTATAATGTGGGTATGTTCTCTCTTCAATAAAAGAGGTAACCAGGCTAGAGAACTAAGAATAATGCCAATAATGTAAGCGTATAAGCAAGCAATGCCTATCACTAGCTTACATGGACACACTTGCTACTAAGTAGCATTGGCTCATTAATATCTTGTTTGCGTGCTATTCCAGAGCAGGTCTATGTGTAGCTTTATTTAGAAATAGTACCTATATTATGTTACAGCCAAAGTGATTAAATTGCTATTATACATAATGACTGGTCATTATATATAATTACCAAATTGTCTAGACAATGTGATAAATTAATCACTTTGTCCGGACACTATTCATAACTGCGGGTCAAAGTTAGCCAAAGTAATAAAACGCGGAATCGTAAGAAAAATTCGGTGTTATGATTACAAGATAACCCTAACCAAACCCACCAATGTTTGTCTGAATACCAACAGACATTTGAGGGTTAGGTTAGAGTTTACTACTTTGGCTAACTTGACTCGCTGCTGTTATGAATAATGTCCGGACAAAGTGATTAATTTACATGTTTTATTACTTTAACCAAATAGTCGAAGATATTATATATAATTGCTAGTTAATGTGATTAATTCTGTGTCATTTATCACTTTGTCTAAATTGAGTAGACATTATAAATAATGGCTGGATAGTATATATAATATCCGGATTTATTACTTTGGCTGTAACATATAGATGATTGTAAAATACAACTATTTTCCGAGTGGTAGAGTCAAGATGAGCTCGATGGCGCCGCTGTTTGTCGCACTCAAAAGAAATACGCAACTTAATCAACGACGGCCCCAGCCAGCATTTGGATGGGTTTCGTTATCTCGTGGCCATCTCAATACTTCGGAGAGCTCGCTAAAACGTCGGTCCCGGCTGTTGTCGATAGATGACAGACTTTAAGACAAGTCGCAAGAACACAGAGTACAGAAGCAAGGAAGGACCATGGAAGAACAAACAAACGAATAACTCGCCCGGCTTGCTGGCTTGCACGCCCGGCTCCCTCGCTTGTTCGCCCGCTCTTGGTGTGTCCTACTCTTTACACTATAATATAAAACTGAAGGTGAAATAGCTACCCTTATTATTCATTTAGCCTCGGGGACCTCTGGCGTGCCTCCAACTAATAAGCATCGTGTATAAATTACTTCAAAATATAAATTTTAATAAGGTATGTAATATTTTAAACTACACTTGACATTTTTGTTAAGGACAATGGCGTCCCATATAAAGAATTTAAGAGAAAAATATTAAGGCTAAGTAAACTTTACAAGTATGAGAGAATTTTGACTTTCTGATCTAGGTAGATAGATAAATTTATTTATTAATCCACTCGTGTCTATACCAACTATTCAATAATTACATTGTACTTAACGAGTGCAAAAAATATGTTAAATGACAAAAAGAGGCCGTTACCAGCTTTCTTTCGCCATTTCTTTTAATAGTGGCCATTTTGCCTGTAACCACCACTCTCCCACAACTAAATATTTAAGATTTTTTTTTTCAAAAAAAATATATTCCGAATTAAATGCAAAGTTAATAGAACCACTTTTCAACTATCTCTCTCTAGCATTAACATTTTAACATGTCCAGGAGCAGTGTAATATTAACAAAAAAAATCCTTCAATTTTCCACGACTGACTGGGAAATTACCTTAGATTATTATCTTTATTTATCGATGAAAGCTAGTATATAACATATAAAGTATCATATGTATAAGAAAATTTCCGTCACCATACACATGCACATACAAAACATTAAAGACCCCATTACGAAGCAAATGTTAAAATTATATTAAAAGCGAGCGGGGGCTGTTGCTTGCACAGAGGAAATGAAACCACATCTTAACCAGACGTATGGAAGCTGTTTAGTTTTCAAATATTAAGATACAGACGGTATGATTCATAGAATTATGGCGTTCTACATATTATTGCTTTTTTAGGAGATGTAGATATAATATTAAGCTTTATTTGCAACATACAACAAACGATAGCAATCGACATCGATCGTCAATTGTTAACATATCAATCATTCACCATCAATGACGTCGACTGATCCGTTTCACTATCGATCGATAGATCGATCGATTGGTGTAGTAACACCCTAAGATTGCTGTCAGCAATATGGCCGCCTTGTAGCAAATCATCGAGTACGTATCCAGGGGTATAATATTATCACGTAGGTACTCTATTTTATGCAAAATTAAAAAAAAATGCTTTGCTTATACGATTAATTCTATTTTCTGAAATTTTCTTTTAAAAAATTCGTCAATCCTGCTTCCATTCCCATCTGGTCTCCCCTCCCCTTCCCCCAATCTCTTATTGTAAAGTCACCTTCTGTATTTATATATTCTGTGACGTAATGCAGACAGTGGGACGCTCTAAGCACGACGATAATATGACGAAAGTGGTACAAAACGCAACATGGTAGCGGCAGAAACTAATTACAATATCATCATATCAATCCATAATCATCCCACTGCATGGATACGGGTGTCCCTTCCATCGAAGGAAGGATGATATTTGTGTGAATTGTGTAGCAAAACAATAGTTATTTGTTATGCAAGGCTGCAAAGTTGTTTTTTGGCGCGAGTACTTATATTGAAACCTGAGCTAGCGAAGGATTCGAATCCTGAGCGTAGCGAGGGTTTCAAAGGTACGAGACGCAGAATATCTTTGCTGCCAAGCGAAACACACAACTTTTCATCTCACTACAGTAATATATTAAATAAGTGTTTTTTTTTTCATGCGGTGTCGTGCTGGCCAGTTCGATTATTCTAAAAATAAGGTTGGCGCACTGGCATGAAATAAGTATTAATGCATTTTCAGAGGACTGGCGGTATAAAAAATTATAGAATAGAAAGGTTAGAATTGTAAAAATTCTTTCCACGGCACAAAATGCACTTTTGCGCTCAGATTTCGAATGACAAACAGATTCTTTCCGAGCTTGTGAGGTGAAAACATTATTATTAGTACCTAACACTCTGTGGTTTGTATGACGTAGACATCCATAAAGAAAGGTTTTTCCGAAATTTTCTCGGGAAAGCGCTGCTTCTGCTTCTAAATTATCTGTCATCTGTCAAAGTATAGTAGCCTAAGATCCCACTGCAAGATTCTGCAGGTATCTGTTTCAATGAAACTTAGTTTAAATTAATGATGAGTGAGTATGTAATTACAGGTTCTTCACGATGTCGCGTTATTTATGAACAAAAACAGATTAATAAAATAAATAATTAACAGTAAAGTACCCCTTTACACCTGGCTACCTAAGGGTTGCGGACTTGCGGATGACTGGGAGCTGGCAACCACTGCTTTTCCTAATCACTTCTAAATAGTAATTATTAATATTATTTATTTACTAAAATCATTAAACTTAAGCCACACGATGTTTCAGTCGACACATGCTCATTACTGAAAGCTTATCGTGTGCACGCTTTAAGAAATTGTAACAACTCATTATAAAAATATACTTAGTATATTTTTGAGGAAAAAATTGTTTTTATCTAATTGATTAGACCAAAAAAAACATACTGGTCGCCAACGCTCCTGGCATGTGGAGTAACAAAACAATTAAGCGCTAGGGCTGCGTGCGCGTGCCAGGAGCGTTATCGTGCAGTATCGTATTGAATAATTGATGATTAAGATAAAATATAAGATTGAAACTATTTTGTTTTTTACTTTATGTTTTATGTTTGTTACTTTTTCGTACTCAGACCGCTGAATACGCGCGATGCTCTTAAAATTTAAAGAAAAACAAATCTTCATTTAAATGTATTATCAACATATCTGCAATCCAATCGAAAGTTTGTTACTATGATTACTTCCTCACGCTCAAATGGTTGGGCATATTTTTATGTTATTTGGTATGTAATTAACAGATAGGGTACTTTCTATCTCGAAAAGTACGCGATTCCTGCAGGAATTTGGTCAAAAGTCTGATAGCCAATGGCGCTTTATAATATATAAGATGGCGCTGCTAAATTATAAATATAAATACACGCAAACGAAGTTGTAGTAGTAATGCAATATTCTATGATTATTTCCACACTAAAAACCAAAAAAAGAAGGTACTATAATATAAACTTGCATAAAAGTAACAATATACAAATTGTATTTTAAAAATTAGTGAAACAATACATATTTGCATGCGAAAGTATCTTCGCAAATAGCATCATACGTGGGTAGAGATACTGGGGACTTAGGGTTGTCTCCACAGAACAATGAAACTGTTAGTTTTACTCCACAGTAGAAATATCGAGACAGGTCCACCACACACACCGCTGTAAAGCCAGATTGACAACCGCTGTGTCTCCAGTAAAGCCTGGATCAACATCGGCGACTTCAGATTGACAATAAGCAATGAACGTGATTGATGTCCCGGGGGAGTCACTACAGCCACTACAGCTGTCTTGGAACTCACAACAATAATTGAAACGTTATGAATATGCGCAGGTTAACTTGTCTTTTGCTTTATTGTTATGTAATATTTTATTATTATAATGTGTATATTTTATTTATGTTTTTGCACAAGTATTATTTGTATTAGGTATATGTAGTATATATTCTAATTATAATGATCAGTTTTTGTTATTATTAAATATGGTTAAAATTATTAATATATATAGTAGTAATTATTTATACGATACTGTGGCTATTGTTAGATATTATTTTGGTCTTTTAATAAAAAATTGTGAATTGTTAGTCTATGGCGTATTATAATCATTTTGCTGTGAACAACTTTTTGGCCGAACATATTTAGACGAAATTGTCACTTTGTAACTTATCTCTTAAGAATGGCTGTTGTTGTTACTTTCAATAAAATAATAAATGAAAGAAATAAGACGAAATAAGAAGCATTGAAATGACTAATCCCAGTAGAAATGTGGTACGCTACCAATGGAGAAGAAAAGCATTTTTAGTTTTATATGCCAAAAAATTGTACAAAAAATTACGAGAATAACTGTGTTTTTATTATTTTTCTATCTTCAAAACGGACCGAGATATATAAGTGCAAAGTTACCATTTTCGGTCGAGCCGCTGAGCCAGCGCGATATCGTCGATGACGTCACTAGGACCATATCCGCGCGAGCGACTCAGGGATTCCAAGCATTTACCCGAATGTGCCTGTCGCGCGCGGAACTACTGTGTTAATTTTAGATAAGAAACAATAAAAACATCATGAGTTCATCAACTAAATATTGTATTGTGCCCCAGTGTAAAAATACGGCCACAAAAACACCCGAAAAGTTGTTTTTTACGTGCCTAAGAATCCTAAAATTAGAAAAAAATTGATAAATGCCGTCGCATTTATCCATCTTCTCGTCAGAAGAGCACATCCATTGGGACTACAAACGTCAGCATATTGTTGTGATTGTGAGGATCATTCATTTTCTATTATATTCTATTCTAATGAGTCCAGGTTATAAACAATACAAAACACAGAATGAAGTATAGTTTTTACACTGAGTTAGGTTTATTTAAAACAGCTGTTTACACTTGATTTAATATTACGAAAGTAGGTAGGTATAAAAAATGTAAAAACGCGGGGAACGGGGTAGACTCGGTCGCTAGCAGGGTAGCAGGCGCTAGTTGACGATCTGTTGTATTGTATGTATGAAATTGAAATCATTTCCAAATAATCTCGATATCAGCCGTGATTATAGTACGCGCACAAGTGCAAGACCTAGTCACCTGTATGGGCTTATGTGGGGAGTGACTGACTAGCACATGCGCGCGGACTATACATATAGGTACCTCGCATATTAAGTAGAAATGATATTTTACTAGCTGTTACCCGCGGCTCCGTCCGCGTGGTCAAGGCAAAATGCCAATAATTTTTCCATGGGAATCTCTTCATCCCGTGGGAAAAAAGTAGCCCATGTCACTCTCCACTTCTACAGACCTTAAACTATCCCCAAAAAAATTTATTACTTTCGACGTGAAAGAAGGACAAACACACTTCACATTTTATAATATTAGTATGATAGGTACCTAAGTACCTAGCTACCTTTTCATTTTAACTCCGCGAATTTTAGCTGTATCAAAATCTTTATTTCATATAAAATATTCTGCCACCATCATATCGTGGACTATGGGAAGGTTGTCGGATTGGCCTTTTTGAAATCCTTCTTCCATTTTAGTTCAAACAATAATATACAAAATACACTACATAATTAATCAGCATTATTTAAAATCAATAAAAAACACCAGAGCGCACTAGAGCAAGCAACTTTTACCCGCGAAAATGTACTACGGACGTATGAGCCGGGCGCCCCCGACGCGCCGTATGGATGCGATGACGTCACGCGCTGTTCGCGGGGACGACGAGATTTAAAAAACCTGCGTAAACTTCCCAAGCTTATAACTTCGTTAATATTGCACCGATCGATGTGAAATAAAAACTAGAATAATGTGTAAGGTGTAGACTTTTATTCTACGTACTCAAAAGTGTAATATTGTAACCTTGTTATCTTCTCCATTATCTGCGAAGTAAAGACATAGTTTGCAGATAATTTGTAGTGAACCACATGTCTTTGGTCTTGGCCATGTTGTGTTCCTACGGTGAGTAAGGTCTCCAGAGCTCCACTTGGGGGGAGGTTGGCAGGGTTGGCAACGCGTGAGTGTTAACCCCGGTATTGCTAGCCTCCGGTATAGGCTACGCTGATGCTTACCATCAGGCTGGCCGAATGCTTGTTTGTCATCTTTGTGGCATAAAAAAATGTGAATATGTTACCCATTATAAGGGAATTCAAACACAATCGTTGAATTTCACTGGAAATCTTGTGCCAAGTATAACGGAACGTAGTATTATTATGATGTTTAGGAGATGTTAACTGACAGAAGGAAAACAACAACGGTTTCATTGTAGACTAGCCTCTGCCCGCGGCTTCGCCTGCATTGATATAACTTTTTATTTATAACACAAACATTAAATGTTAAATGGAACAAATCGCAACGCATTAGTCAAAACCGCATTCAAATCGGTTTAACCTTTTCTGAGATTAGCGTGCACAAACGTACAGACAGATAAAAATTCTAAAAATCATTGTTTTGGATTCTATCGTTCTTTTGAGGTCATAAAGACCCTCTATAATAATTTTTATTATCTTCCATGTACAGACGGCGACCAGTTACGATTTTATTAAATGTAATTTGATCTATTCTATTCGAAGGAGGCAACCCTATGTAGTACGGGTCACCGAACTTATGCCAGTACTGGCACCACCTGCCCTTGCAAATAATTTTATAAGTAAAACTTGAGTAAGGTCTGCACACAACATTATATGAAACTCATTGCATTTACATATTTTTTACTATCCGTACCTACGGGTTGTGTAGCAAAATAAAGAATTTGATTTGGTTTGATTTGATTTGACTAAATGAGTAAGATAAACAACTTCAAATACAAGTTTAGTGTCAATAAAATGTCACGGAATTCCGAATACGGAAAACGAATTCGGAAACCGAATACGGAAACCGAACATTCACACTTGGCCTAAACCGTGGGTTTACACCACACACCATTAACCGTGAAAAATTTTATTCGGCTCAACCATTGTTCCATAAGTAACTTTTAATCTATTGATCGAACATTGAATTGTAATAACTGTATTATTTGATTTTATACAATATATTTCTGTATGTATGTACCTGGATCTGTATTTTATTTAAAAAATTAAAATGTATTGTCATATGACAAAAGGCCGTAACTGGTTTTCTTTCGCCATTTCTTTTACCAGTGATCATTTTGCTTTTCTTTCCGAAATGATAGTAGTTTATAGAGTAGGTTAATTACATAAATAATTTAATACTGTAATCAATGTCGACCTACGTGGCGTAATGGTTACCACGCCAGACCGCCACCCAGTAGCTCCCGGAATCGATCCCCGGTCGGGTCATGATGAAAAATGAACTTTTTTTGATTGGCCTCGGGTCTTGGATGTTTATCTATATATGTATTTGTTATAAAATATAATATCGTTGAGTTAGTATCCCATAACACAAGTTTCGAACTTACTTTGGGGCTAGCTCAATCTGTATGAATTGTCCCTATATATTTATTTATTAATGTAATCCATTGACGAGAAAAAGTATCCATTCCAGCACCGGCGGCGGTAAAATACTCATCTGAGATAGTATGGGAAGAAGAACGTCATGGTCAACTGCATTGAACGCGTTAGAAAAGTCAATGAGGACATTGACAGTTATCTTAGATTCATCCAAGCCAGCCCTGATGTCCTCAATGACCTTTAGGAGTAATGTAACAATAGACCGTGGTGCTCGGCAATCGAGCCTCACTTGATTTGCCATCTCTCTAGGGTATAATGCCTTTTGCTTCAAATTGCTGTATCTCACGTAGTTGTTAAGGAGGGAAGTCCTTTCAATACTTCCTACTCTGACTATCTTCTTTCTGATTAAATTCGTTGTGAGTTCCAAGACAGCTGTAGTTTCTCCCGGACGTCAATAAGCTTCATTGCTTATTGTCTATCTGAGGTCGCCGTTGTTGATTCTGGCTACACAGGAGACACAGTGGTGTGAATGTGTGGTGGGCTTGTCCCGACCTTTAGCAGTGCAGTAGTGGTGCTATGACAGGATCTACAACCCGATTGATAATCACAAAGAAAGTAAACACAAATTTGGACAATTGGGTATGCACAACAGCTTCGAGAATTTTGGACAGGGAAGGCAAAATGGAAATTGGACGATAATGGTTAAGGAGGGTAGGACTGGAGATTTTAGGAAGAGGACTGACAAAATGAAGATTCCTCCATAAAATCATATAAAAGTGATACCAAACGATAGATTTTATTACTTCATAGGATCTGCCTAGGAAACATTGTTGGATTTTATAATTATTTCAAAATCAAGCGGTCGCGTCATCCATTCTCTTGGTAGCGCCAGCAGCCTGTCAGTGCCGAAAGAAGGAAACCTGCAAACCGCGCCCACTAATGTCAAAAAATACGGCCGTAACAAATCATTCATTAAAAAGATGCAATGCAACAGACAATAAATACGAGAGACCTTTAATAAATAAAATAAATAAATAAATAAATATATAGAACCTTTGTATTGAACGAATTGAATTTGAAATTTAAAAATTTATAAAAAGCGATATATACCTTAAAGAAAAGTAAAATAAGGTTCAAATTTGATTTATTGAGATTACTTATTGACAGTCAATGGGCTCTTGAAGCGAAGACGTCTCTAGAATGGATTCATTTGTCTAGTTCGTTACCTTTCATTTCAAATCAATGAAAATGTATTCCTCTTCAAGCATTTTCTTTTTTATTTTGAAAATATTCATCATATCAACCCACAATCATCCCACTGCAGTGTCTCCCTTCAATCGAAGGAGATTTGAGCGTACTCTGACACGCTGCTCCAACGAGGATTGGCAGAGGCCCGCCCGAAGACCACGAGAGAGAGTAAAACATCATGCCGTTAGGCTGATTGGTTGCATACTTTATGTCGATGTTACATACTAGTTTAATAGTTTAACGAACATAATAACTACCATAGCTTTCTCTACATCCACAACAAAGGAGACCGAAGAGCTGGCAGCTACCTTGGACAAAGAATTAGTCTAGCTATTCAAATGAATGAATGAATGAATGAATATATTTATTTGCTTAGACAAATGTACATTAGGTCTTAAAAAGTAAGTAGGTATGTTCTACTTTGCCTGCCATATAATATAATATTTAATTACAACAACAAAAATTACATAAATGATAAATAAATAGTAATAAATTATAACAATGATAATGATTAATTAAAGGATTAAAATTTATTTTTTTATATTCATCATTACTATAGACACACTTTTCCACAAGAATGTTATAAAGAGCATTTTTGAATTTGTTGAAGGGTAGTTAGTGCCTTTACGGATACAAAGGGGGCACGCTGCCAGTATCTTCGGAACCTTGCCTAAAGGGACTCCTTATAATAATATATTTTATTATATTTTTTAAGGTTTTCAGTTTTAGGTTCATTATAATTTGTTTATAGTAATATGTTTAGTTTAGTTTTAGTCTTAGAAGTAATTAAAGATTAAAATTAAACAAAGTAGTAACGTTACATAAATAAATATTATTGGGAAAAATCACACAGATTGAGCTAGCCCCAAAATAAGTTCGAGACTTGTGTTATTGGGATACTAACTAAACGATACTATATTTTATAACAAATAATTTATAGAAAAACATCCAAGACCCGTGCCAATCGGAAAAAGTACGTTTTTAAACTTTTTAATCATGCATGACCCCACCGGGATTTAAACCCTGGGTTGGCGCCCCGGCGCGGCAGCGGCGTGGTAACCATTGCGCCACAGAGGTCGTCGAAGTATTAAATGTTTCCCATTTGATGATATACATACATTGATGTTGTTTTTATAAGTTACTTTAATTTCAATATACCAACCCATAATCCGGCTGCAGGAATACGGTCTCTTTTATTCAGAGAATAGGTTTATACAAACACGATCTCTTGTCAGAGAGTACAAACAGTAATAAATGATTTTTGTTAATAATCTACTTTTAAAACTACAACAATTTTGGAAACAAAAGCGAAAGAAAACCAGTTACGCCTTTTTTCGCCATTTAAAAAGACATTGTATTTTTTTTTGTATAAAATATATAGGTACATACAACATACGTTTGGGACTAAATGGCGTAGTGCGGTTCGCCCAAGAATCATCATATCAACCCATAATCATCCCACTGCTGGGACACGGGTCTCCCTTCAATCGAAGGTGATTAGAGCGTACTCTGCCACGCTGCTCCAATGCGGATTGGCAGAGGCCGGTGTTTTCAAACCGCCCTAAGGCCACCGACTTGGCTTAACGACTGTCATTCATCGACAACAGCCGGGACCGACAGCTTAACGTGCCCTCCGAAGCACGGAGGAGCTCGAGATAACGAAACCCATCCAAACGCTGGCTATGGTTGACGTCGCTTAACTTGCGTGTTCATATTAGAGTGCGACACACAGCGACACCATCGAGCTCCTCGCCCAAGAATATTTATTTATATTTATACTATATTATATTCCCTATTTATACAATAAATAAGGGTCGTAACTCCAAGCGAGATGACACTTTGTTCGTGAAATGACAATAACGACGCCTCTTACGGTAACGCGAGGCAGTTTACACACACTGTTTATGGCTTTATTTTTTACAACACTTTACTGTTTATTTATTTTTTTAAATACGACATCACCACAGTCGCCTCACGGCTGCATTAGCGAATACACGCTTGTTGCTCAAATTAAGTACCTGTGATACCAGCCAGCGATTCCCTAACTATTATTACAATGTATAAATGCTCGAGTTGCGGGGTCCAACTCCCTTGCTAATAATCTTTTACCTGACGCATAGTTTGGTTTTAGAGCCAAACACTCTTGTGTCCAACAAGTGCATCGCATAGTCGAACACGTGTTGGACCGGAGAGCGAACAGATCCCGCCCGCACAAAACGGGCGCTCTCTTTTTCGACGTGGCAAAGGCGTTCGACAAAGTATGGCACAACGAGCTTATCTATATGCTCTACAAACTTAATGTGCCAAACCGTCTCGTGCTCATCATACGAGACTACTTGTCGAATCGCTCTTTCCGCTATAGGGTGGGGCACTATTCCCCCCTCACACCATTAGAGCCGGAGTACCACAAGGGTCCATGCTCTCCCCCCTCCTATATACGCTTTACACAAGCGACTTCCCTCAAATTAGACCCAGTCCACTTGTGACTCATACTGCCCTTTTCGCAGATGATACAGCCATCTATTGTTCGGCTTCTAGTACACCCGCCATAGTAAAGTCCCTCCAAGCCGCCGCCAACTCCCTTGGCGACTGGTTAAGGAAATGGCGCATAGAAGTTAATCCAGATAAAAGCGCCGCTATCCTCTTCTCCAGAGGTACTACGCCAAATCCCTCCACTAAAGTCAAGATGTTCGGACAACCGATCCCTTGGGAAATGAAAGTCCGTTACTTAGGTGTCACACTCGATAGGGGACTCACCTTCGGTCATCACATAAAGATGTCCGTGACCGCGCTCCTTTCGCGCTAGGCCGCTTACATTATCTGCTTAATGGGCGCAGTAGACTCTCTCTTAGAAATAAGGTGAGAATTTACACAACGTGCATTAGGCCGATAATGACATACGCAAGTCCAGTTTCCGCTCACGCCGCGCCCTCATATCCACAGGCTGCAAACCATTCAGAATAGGTTTTTGCGCAAAGCCATCGGTGGGTTTTGGTTCGTTAGGAACAAAAACCTCCACATTGACTTAGGTGTGCCGACCAACTCGCACCACTTAAAGCAAAGCTCTGTCAAATTCTTCGACTCTCTCAATCATCACCCCAATCCGTTGGTGAAAGCCGCAGGGGATTATTCCGCTCCAGCTGGCACCAGCAGGTCCAAACGTCGTCCGCGGCACGTACTCAACGACCCGGACGACTCCATTACAGTCGCCATCGAGGCGTACAAACAATTAGATTCCGCGACACAAACTAGACATACACGTCCGTCATATCGGCCCCGCCGGCGGGGCCGCGCGTCGCGCCACCCTCCTGTAGGGACTCGGTTTTTGCGGTACCGGCACGTGCCCGGCCGCTTCTCTCCAATCCGTTTGCCTTCCCCCAGTGTCGCCATAGGCCGAGGTTCGAGCCCCCCTCTGGGGTGCCCCTAGGCAGGCAGAGCCCTACGCTCCCGCAACTGTCCGGTGTATCAGAAGAGGGTGTTAGTACGCCCGAACCTGAACATATCAATTAATAAAAAATAAAAAATAAAAAAAAACAACGTCCAACACACCGATGGGACCTTATGTAGTAACTGTAATGGGCGGTTCGACTTCGCCTGCTCGAACATCACGGAAGCGCAGACTAGGCAGAGAAAACCTGGCGCTGCCCGAAATGCAAGGTTAGCCCATGCCCGTCTCCGATTGTTGCCTCACCCCAGCCAAAACAGTGGGACAGGATGCAGGAACAGCTCAACAATATTGTTTAGCAACTGTCACCGTTGCATCTCAATATTGTTGTTTTGCAACTGTCATCTATATATGTATCGTGCGTGTATAATAACCCACACCTGTGTTTTATGACGACCTCCGTGGAGTAATGGTTACCATGCCGGACCGCCGCCACCAAGGAGGTTCTGGATTCGAACACGAACTTTTTCTGATTTCGTACCAACTTACTTTGAGGCTAGCTCAATCTGTGTGATTTGTCCCTATATTTTTATTATTTATTCTACTTTTCTTTGTGAATGGTGTTAACAATCCAAGTGAAATAAGGACTGACCGGAGTGAAATATTGAACTTTTCGTATCATTACTTTTCGACGTACTTCGTCCCCAGCATATGCGACACCAACCACTTTGCCGCTGACTAAGAGTGGTCCACCGGAATCCCCATAATAAATTCCATGAATTGGCGTCGAACATTTTGGTGCGACACATAATGCTGGCTTAGCACCATTCATTGTTTTAAAAACCAATCCTTCGCCGATTTGTAGCGGCCTATTCTCCATCTTCAACAACTGTGATACTGTTTTATAATCTGTTACCGTGCCTCCATACCCAGCCATTGTGACTGTTTTTCCAATAAAAGTCTTAAAATCGACCGGTGATAACTTCCCTGTCTTCATATGAATTGTGGCAATCAACAATAACGCTATGAATGAAGCATTAATAATACCATACAAATAGTAAGAACGTGCGTTTACACGATAATTCGGGTGGCCTATCTTTTTTAATATTTGACTTATGTTAGCATCCTTTCGAGGTACGGTCATATCACCGTACCTCACAAATGTTAATTCACTCCGCATAAGACAATGTGAAGCGGTAAGTACCCATTGATTGGTTAATAAAGTTCCAGAACAAATAACATGAAAATTGTCATCCTTCAACAGCGTAGTGTTCGACTCCAGTCTCACGACGTAGGGGTAGTCTCCAGCTTCGTCGCTCCACCCATCTATGACGCGAAGCTGCTTCGACGTCGCCAGCGCTACGTTGACAGCCATCAGGGCCCGCAGAATGGATGCCCACAAGAAAACTTTGTCTGACAGCATTTTTGAAACAAAAATCACCTCAATTGTGTATCTTCTTAGTAACAGATGAAAAGTGCACCTACCGAAACCTGCTTGTGTAAGCAAAATAGTATTAAAAAGAGCAATAAAATTTGTTTCGAAACATTCGATTTCCTGTTTCATCTCGGGAGATTATTTTGTTTATTATTATTAAATTTAATAACATTGATAATATTTTAGTGCCGATTGAGAAATAACTTTGTAAGGCAGCGTCCATATCCATATAGAAGAAGCGTCGACTCGTTATGTAACACAAAATGATGAGCAAACAGATTACAATGTGAGATTTACACGTAATGCGACAAGTAAGCGTTTGTACAATAAAAAATAAATTTTCATTTGTCAATCAACATTTTATCATAGTTATTGTTGTTCCCATGAGAACATTTAAAAACTCTGTAATTTACATCATAAAGTCCGGTTTCCACCAAAGTGGAGAGGAGAGGAGAGATGTCTAATTTTTGCTCGCGAGCAAGCGGGGCCCGGCCGAGCGGAGATGTGCGTAGCCGAGCGAAGATGTGTGTAGCCGGGCGAAGATTTGTGTAGACGGGCGAAGATTTGTGTAGGCGGGCGAAGATGTGTGTAGCTGGGCGAAGATTTGTGTAGGCGGGCGAAGATGTGTGTAGGCGGGCGGCACATCTCTAGACGTGTTCAAATGCCACCTGGGGCGAAGTGAAAAATGTTACTTTCAAAAATATTTTCAGAATTTGATACAGTTTTAGATATTTTTTGTATTGTGACTTTATTCATGGAGCAAATAAAAACATAACCATATAAGTAATTGATCTTACAGAAGAGCACGTATGAAGGTATAGTGGCATATTAAACTAAGTCACCACATTCATTTGCTAAGGGAAATTTTTGGATGCGCCACAAAAATTGGTTTGTTGTTATTTGAACGACCTCCGTGGCATAATGGTTACCATTCCGGTCCGCCACCCAGGCGGTCCCGGGTTCGAATCCCAGTCGGGTCATGATGAAAAACTAACTTTTTCTAATTGGCTTTGATCTTCTTGCATGTTCATCTCTATAAATCTCTTTATGTACATGTTATTTCAAAAAAACGTGTAATATACTATCGTTGAGTTAGTACTTATCCCATAACACAAAGTTTCGAACTTACTTTGGGGCTAACGCCATCTAGCCAAGTTTATAGGAACAATTAAATAGATTGAGCTAGCTCATTCTGTGTAATTTTTTTCTTATGTACTTAAGGTTTTTGTTTAGATTTTATGTTAATGTTAAGCTTTTTAGCACCAAAACGTTTTTTTTCTTCTTACTTTTGATTCTTTAAAAAAAAGGCTCACTATTTGTATCGCTCGCTTGTAATTGTAATACAATGTACATACAGAAAGGTGCACGTCGAGTTAATATTTTTTAAGTATCACAAAAGCCAGTAATTCGGTTTGTCGTTTCGGTTGGTTTAGTTTATTTGAACATAATTATGTATAAAGACATATAATGAACGATTATCTAAATATATACATACTTTACATACTAACAAAATAAGGAAATAAGCCTCCGAAATTGAAAAAAAAATATTGAAATAAAAATCAAGGTTGATCTTGATGAGTAAATATTATTTGGATACAACGACACTCTTTCCACCACAGACTCAAAATTAAAAAAGAACAATATTAACTTAAAATTACGTCATTATGGCTCTGTTGTGGCTTAGATGTGGGCCAAACCAATGTTTCTCGAAGTGGACTTTATGACCCCCTAGGGCCGCAGCCATGGAGTACGGCGCAGCCGATTTCGGGGGCACTGTCGATTTTCGTTGAAATAAAAGACTCGATTGATTTTAAAAAAAACCTACCAAGTGCTAGTTGGACTAGCGCACTGAGGGTTCCGTATAAAGTTGAAAGTATCGACATTACGGTTTAAATATAAATAAATAAAAATAACATAAAAAATAAATATACATATAGGGACAAATCACACAGATTGAGCTAGCCCCAAAGTAAGTTCGAGACTTGTGTTATAGGATACTAACTCAACGATACCATATTTTATAACAAATGCATATTAGATAAACATCCGAGACCCACGCCAATCAGAAAGTTAGTTTTTCATCAAATGCAACGCATTGGTTTTGACGACCTCCGTGGCGTAATGGTTACCACGCCAGACCGCCACCCAGGAGGTCCCGGGTTCGATCCCCGGTCGGGTCATGATGAAAAAACGAACTTTTTCTGATTGGCCTCGGGTCTTGGATGTTTATCTATAAATGTATTTGTTATAAAATATAATATCGTTGAGTTAGTATCCCATAACACAAGTTTCGAACTTACTTTGGGGCTAGCTCAATCTGTATGAATTGTCCCTATATATTTATTTATTTATTTATTTATTTATTGGTAGCGCCCCCTAGCGTTGCTGATGCTCAATGACAGCGGTAACCACTTTACATTATATATATATGTCGCGAATAACCGCTAGGCTATCCGATATATTATATATATATATGTCGGATAGCCTAGCGGTAATTCGATGTGCAATTCAACATCACAAGGGCGTAACGAGGGTAGTCGTGATATGAGAGAAACAACAGTTTTAGTTTTACTTAAAGAATGTTTATTTAATTTACTAGCACTTCGGAATGACCACTGATGGAAAAGAAATGCCGCAAGAAAAACCTCAGTCTAGGTCTCTTTTTCAATCGCTGTTACAACACACATTTTATTAGGTACAGTTTCTCAATATAAAATAGACACTAGGTAAAACGCGACAGTTCCGTGACTACGAGTACTACTCTCGGTGGCGCCCGATAACGAAGTGTTCAGTCGAGCCCGCCTTCCGTATCACGACTCTGCCGGAGCGCGCCAAAAGCAACGTTTTCTCAACACGCCGCTAGATGGCGCACCCTCGTTTTGCTTAGTGTTCATGTCCATACTCATGACCGTATGCGACACGGCCATCCTGCGAGACACGTGTCCTCGCGTGTAACTGAAACAATCAATACTCACACAGTATCACAACGTTCGGTCACTCCTGACTACACATATAGGACTTGCTCTCTAACTCAAATCCAAAGTTTCAATATCAAATCCAAAGTTTCAATATCCAGTCCAATTTACTTCTATGCTAAGGACTTTCTCTCTAACTCAAATCAAAAGTTTCAATATAAAGTCCAATTTACTTCTAAGTAACTTGGTAACACACTTAACTTAACAAATCAAGTACCTAACCATGAAGAGCTTAGTACCAATAATGAAAATAAAAATCAATAACAACCGAATTAACAGAGTTCGTCAAAAGCAAGGTGCCATAACCATCCCCGTGGTTACAGCTGATCATCCCTGTGACCAACCACCAGATCATCCCTGTGACCTTGTTTGGCAATCATCCCTGTGATTCTCACTGAAAACACGCGGTTTCTTGCTGTTGAGTACTTACTTACACAACAAACATTTCGAACAATATTACTCACGACAATGAAATTGGTACTTAGTCTTTATGTATTTTGCCAATACTCTACATGTCTACTCAGTTCTCTTGGCCTTAACACAAAGGGATCGTTTGTAGTAATGAGAAAACTTTACTCAAATAAACTTAATTTAACATTGTACAATACAGTCAATACTGCATTGCATCACTCCTCATACCAACAGTGTTGTTCCAACACACAAACTCAATCCTATCCATAGGCATCGAGTCACACACTATGTTCAGTCCATCGAACATACAACCACCAGTCCATCGGACACATCGGACACAAAAGGTCCAGTCATTACATTATATTTCAATACAGTAACTCGTAATTAAATTAACTAAGCTTTTCTCATTACTCACTTTCATTTGTCTCCATTTCGAGAATAGAAACCTTAAAGTTTCGCCTTCGTTTTATCAATAACTCTATTTCAACTGACTCTATCTCGTACAGCTCTACCTTGTATAGCTCTACTTCGTACAGCTCTACCTCGAATGGCTCTATGGCTCTATCCTGAATGGCTCTACTTTGAATGGCTCTACTCAAATGGCTCTATCTCAAATGGCTCTATCTCAAATAGCTCTATCTCAAATAGCTCTGTCTGTAATTGCTGTATATCCACGGCAATACCAGCCGACCGACAAAATCACCATTGCCAACTCAACATTGACCAACAACTCCGTGTGGTATCTCACAGACCCACTGGTCTCTCGCTACATAGATTACTTACTCTACTCAACATTATAAAATGGTACGTTAACTTAAACTGGTACATTACCTTCTGAGCACAATTTGAACTATACTTTAAATTATAATCCACAATCGAAACCATTGAGCAACTATCTCTCAACATTTAACTTAAAGTGTCTCTCACTTTATAAAATTCATAACTTAAAATTCAACATTATTGCTCAGTAGTCTTCCTTCAATATCATCAAACAATACTCTCCTGAAGACATCCTGGACAGACACCTCGATTGCGCCGGTGGTCCCGCGAAGAGCAGTAACCTCGACAGCAAGCGCGATCGCTGCGGTCCACACTATGCCGCGCAGGTGGTCACATCTGCCTTGCCAGCTTGCCATCAGCTGGTCCACTTCAGAGACCCCCGTCTCGCTCCATTGTCCGGAAATCGAAAATAAAACATTGTTTGAGTTCATTGAAGTTACTAAGTGAAAATAATAAAAAAAACGTTTATCTCGAAAACGGTGCGTCCTAGCGATAAAAGGATGAAAATTTTGAACCCCTTTTAAGAACCCCACTCTCCACGTGATACATTTGATTTTGACCTCCAAAGTCAAAAATCTCAAAGTCAAAGCTAAAGTCAAAAATACTTTATTCTGTATGTGCATTAACCTTTAAATGACCTTGACCTCTAAATCATTGTGTGCATTAACCTTTTAATGACCTTGACCTCACATTGACCTTTAATGACCTTGACCTCTAAATAATTCATTTTAATGAATAGTGCTAAATGACCAATGAGCTTAACTTCATACACAGTTTCAGCTCAAACTAACACAGTTTCAACTTTAGCTTACACAGTTTCAGCTTAAACTTACACAGTTTCAGCTTAACTTAGCACTTTAAGCTTAAACTTAGCATCATACGTAATCAACACTGACCTTTTTTTTTAATAATATCGGAGGGTACACTTTACCAGTCCGCCACGGGCACACACACCCGTGTTTACTCGTGTCGTGGCACGTCTCTGCCTCAATTGCACTGCGACTCGGGGCACGCCGCCACCACGCCGCCGCCGCTGCACCGCCAGTACCGCCACCGCCTGGTGCGCGTCGCGTCTCAGCCTCAGCTACCCGTCACACATCGTCGAGTATCGCACGGTCATAAACCTGAAATGACACTATTTTAGAATTTTGATACGTTTGGAGGTTAAGTACCCACCATACGATACTCTTTGTCGGTAGAATCCGCTACTCGTAGTCCGCAAACTCCACCACTCGTGGTCGACGACAGCAGACTGTCCGTCGTACATCGAACACGTACTTTCTTGATTTGTCACGTTAGTTTGTCACGTTTTACATTAGTGAGACCAGACTGATCTGTTAAACTCTCAATACCACGACTTACATCTCACTTCTGATGTCGGATAGCCTAGCGGTAATTCGATGTGCAATTCAACATCACAAGGGCGTAACGAGGGTAGTCGTGATATGAGAGAAACAACAGTTTTAGTTTTACTTAAAGAATGTTTATTTAATTTACTAGCACTTCGGAATGACCACTGATGGAAAAGAAATGCCGCAAGAAAAACCTCAGTCTAGGTCTCTTTTTCAATCGCTGTTACAACACACATTTTATTAGGTACAGTTTCTCAATATAAAATAGACACTAGGTAAAACGCGACAGTTCCGTGACTACGAGTACTACTCTCGGTGGCGCCCGATAACGAAGTGTTCAGTCGAGCCCGCCTTCCGTATCACGACTCTGCCGGAGCGCGCCAAAAGCAACGTTTTCTCAACACGCCGCTAGATGGCGCACCCTCGTTTTGCTTAGTGTTCATGTCCATACTCATGACCGTATGCGACATATATATATGTATATATAAACACAATTGTTATATATATATATATATATCAATTGTGTAAACGGGACGTTGCCTTACATCATGTATTGCGCTTTCTCCCTTACTCGGCTGTTCTTGTTTTGTTTTAAGCGGTCATGGCACGCTTTCACACTTGCTTTTTTGGCTACCCTATTCATTATAATATACATTTGAGAGCCAGTGTTTTAACCCACCTCTTAAATTAAAAAATAACCACCTCGCGGGTAATTTAGTTAAGATAATGGCTTTTGGAGTTAACACATAATACAAACTTAATTTTTTTTATCTTTTAACACTGAAAATAGAGATTTCTTTGTGACTTTTAGGCCGCGTACGCAAAAGGTAAAGTATATAAAAAATCCGAACATAAAAAATTAAAAACCAAAAAGGCGGCGAAATAGAAATGAAACCACACGAAGCACTAGCTTTCAAATAAAAAAAGAACCATCAAAATTTTACACAGTAGATTATTTTAAAAAAAAGAACACGACACGTGACAGACAGCCGTGTGCTGAAGCCTATTATATTACTTAAACAGTAGCTTAATGTAATCTTTACTTCAAAGTCAAAGCACAGATTAATAAATGTCAAAGTCAAATACTTTTTATTCAAATAGGCCTAATATAAGCACTTTCAAATCGTCACATTTTTTTCCTACCACCAGTTCAGACGGCAGATTTGTGCTAAGACAGTATGTACTCACAGTTATGGGCGAGAGGACTGGTATTCGGCCAGAACCTGTTGCCCAAGTCTGCTAAATACAAATGCACTAATAGTGTCAATAGTTTAGTAACCGTTACGCCACGGAGGTCTTCAAACAAAATATAATAAAATTATGTGAATAGTTTTAGACATTTGGTATTCTCATGTTAGTTTAAGTCCGAGGCTATTTCATTGACACACTAACGAACTAATCTTTTCGGTAGTATCTTTCACATAACAGCGATTTAACTGAAATAGTAGTCCGTTCATTTTCCACTGACACTCAATAGTCAATACATTGAGATATTAGTTAATTTTTAGCAGAATACCAAATTTGGCACTATGGAAATAATAATGACAATATGGTGATGGTATGGCAATAGTTGGTCGCCTAATTTAAAATAGCAAACTTGGGCCCCTAAATAAAATACCGCCTCTGTAGGTGTGCATTATTATATACATCCATGTAAAGGATACGTTCAGTGGCTTGACAAATATCAGCCATTATTAAAGCCGCGCCTCGCACCGCCATTCAGGCAAACGTTACCAATTTGTTACCTTCAAGAAAAAGGTATATTAACTCCACTCCTGCCGAGACTTTACATAACAACGATAAATATACATAAGGGGCTTACTCTTCGCATTCAAATACAATGTACAATATACAACTACATTTCTAACATTTCTATTTAAAAATTAAGCTAGATTTTTTTATTTAAAACTAGCTTTTTTGCCCGCGACTTCGTCCGCGTGAAGTTTCGCACCCGTTCCCATGGGAACCACATTGAATTTCGGGAAACGCTTTAGCCTATGTCACTCCCTGATAATGTAGCTTTCTACTGGTGAAAGAATTCAAATCGGTCCAGTAGTTTCGGAGCCTATTCAATTCAAACAAACAAAGAATCAAATCTTTCCTCTTTATAATATTAGTATAGAAATATAGTTAGATAGATATAGATTTAACTTCAGCTTACGAAGTAACTGTTAAGTAATCTGTGCTTCAGTTAATAATTAGAATTTCAAAAGACAGAGTCCTTTTTATACCACTAAGGTGGTAAACAAGTATACGGCCCGGGTCCGCCTGATGGTAGCGGTCACCGTAGCATATGGACGCTTGTGTAGGTGTTATCACTCGCGCGTTGCCGACCCTGTAAAAATCTTTCAATGCCCCTATTGAAGAACCCCATATTATAGGAAGGCTAAATTTTTTTTTAGTCTATAAAATAAATAAATATATAGGGACAATTCATACAGATTGAGCTAGCCCCAAAGTAAGTTCGAAACTTGTGTTATGGGATACTAACTCAACGATATTATATTTTATAACAAATACATACATAGATAAACATCCAAGACCCGAGGCCAATAAGAAAAAGTTCGTTTTTCATCATGACCTGACCGGGGATCGAACCCGGGACCTCCTGGGTGGCGGACTGGCATGGTTACTATAACTCCACGGAGGTCGTCTTTAAAAAAGAATTCAATGTTAACAATCTGCCACTTATTTATGCCGATGGCGGGGGCGCTGGGATCGAAATTATTGAAGGCAATTGTCAAGGTATTCGAGGCGTATTCATTAGTTTTAGGTTTGGCCACCGGCACAGATAAGTTTGTGGCGCTGTAGATACTTCGGGGAAACCATGAAGCTAAATTACGAAAATACGGACCGACGTTTTGTTGAATTCTAACCAGTTTTGAACCTTATTCCACGAAGGACGAATCACACAACGCCATCTAGTCCCAAACTAAGCAACTAAGCTTGTACTATGGGTACTAGCTCACCCCGGACACTCCATACAAACGTCTCGTCATAATCACCTACTACTGTTACATGAACAGAAGAACTGCGCGCATGTGTGTGCGTGCAACGCGTGACCACCGTGCCTTTCAAGTACCCCACTCGTTGTGGGCGAATGCTGCGGGAGGGGAGGGGTCGCCCGTTTTGGTGCGGGGCGGGGAGTGGCCATTCTGTACGTTAGTACTATTATGAATTCTGTGGTACTAGATTGCTGATAGATAAATATACTTAAATATTTTTTTGTAAATAAATACTTATTATACATAGAAAACATCCAGACCAAGGCAAACAGACACATCGTCACACCAAACGAATAAAGCCGTAATAGCACGTTACCAAAAAAATTTTTTTTTGCTTATTTAAAATCTACGGACCTTAATACATCACCTGAATTTTTTTCAGATTTTTTTTACTGCAAATAGTGTAATTAAAAGCGTTTGACGTCTTTTTTCTATCGAAAAATATATGCAAAAGCTTAGGCGAACAAAATAATTATTTTACCTTACGACCCGAGAGAAAGTCATTGATTGGAAGAATAACAGAGTATCATTCTAATACAACTTTATTCGTCCGAAATCCTACGCAAAACTAGTTTGTATTAGATTAAAACTGTTTTATTCTTATGAAATTACAACCATCATTGTAATGTAAGTAATCAAACAATTTTATATTATTTTGATCCAAACTGTAATGTGTTATTAAGTAATCTTCTATAATATAAAATTCAAAGTCCTGACTGACTGATTTAACTATATATCAACGCACAGACCAAACCGCTGGGTCTAGAAACTTCAAATTTGGAATGTAGGTTCCTTACGACGTCTAGGGGTGGACTAAGAAACGATTTTTCAAAATTCCCATGGGAAAGCGAAATATACGCAAACGAAGTTGCGAGGGTATTTCGACGCACAGTGTAAACCACTGGGTCTGGAGATTCCAAATTTGGCATGTAGGTAGGTTCCTTATAAGGACCGGACCATCCGGACCAGACCGACCGGACGAGACTGAACCGGACCGTACCGGAATTTGTTTCTGAAGAAAAATATGCTACTTAATTGTTAGTAGGCCACGCGGGCGAAGCCGCAGGCACAAGCTAGTCGTGTATGAATTGCAAATGAAATAATTATATTATGATATTGCACTAAGGCTCCTAAGGCCGAGTGGATGAGTGCAGTGGCATGGAACAAAGTCAATGAAAGAAAGGCGCTCAAAGAAACTGGCCTGAATACTGACGAGCACCGTGCCTTGTACGCTGAAGCGCATAGAACAGCTCAGATACTATGTAGGATAGACAGGGATGCCTATATTAATAACATCTGCGGAGAGGTAGAGACATGTTCGGAAACAGCCCGCACTAGAGATAATTATGTTCCGACTTCAAGCCGAAACACTGGTCTATTCAAAGTGAAGCTGGGATAACTGTTGTCCGCTAAGATGGCAGTCCTGGAGAACAGGTGGAGAATATATTGTCAAAATCTATTTTGTGAGAACAGCGCGGAGAGGAACTTGTGGGATTATGCCGTTAAGGAACCTGACATCCTTAGACAGGAGTTAGAAGAAGCAATCTGCAAACTGAAACCTAAGGCTTGCGGTGGTGACGGGATAACAGCTCAAAAGCTGAATCTTATGGGGGAAAAAAGAATCACTTATGCATTCAATATGCCAAACAGTCTGGCGAACAGGACAATGGCCCGAAGACTGGACTAAGTTGATTGTGGTTCCTCTACACATGAAGGGATCGACACGCAAATGTGAAAACTATCGCACCATTTCATTTATTTCCCACGCCAGTAAAGTCCTCTTGAGAATCCTGAATAGGAAAGTAGAAGCATATTCAACTCAGCAGGTATCCAATGAGCAAGCAGGATTTATCAGAGGTAGGGGCACAAGAGAACAATATTGAACATCAGACAGTTTGATTGAGAAGTGCAGAGAACATAACATCAGTGATGCCCTCTGCTTTATTGACTACGCTAAAGCATTCGATTAAATCAACTGGGGCAAATTGTTCGGTGTTATGAATGATATGGGTATTCCGGATCATCTCACCTTTCTCGTGCAAAATCTATCTGACCAGCAAGTCGAAGGTCAGGCTAGAAGACGACTCGTCACACCCTTTTCATCCTGATTGAGGAGTACGTCATTGTTGCATTTTGTCACCGCAACTGTTCAATTTAATCGGTGAATACATAATGAGAAGGGTATTGGACAACTGGGAAGGAGGCATACGCGTAGGAGGCTATTTGCTTAGTAACCTGCGGTTTGCCGACCACTAAAATAGGCTCCTCTGAGGCGGAATTAGCTGAATTCGTGTCCAGAATCAGCAAAATAAGTTATATCGAATATGGCCTACTCATAAACCGGTCAAAAACAAAACTCATGTTCGTGGATAGAGCGGGAACACTACAACGAACGCACGAACTGCACGATTTAGAAGATTGCAAATATGTGACGATGGTGATTGTTGATTGGAAGTTGTCAGAAGAGCCCAAATAGCAAAAACAGCGGTTTACAGTCGCAACACCAAAAAGAAGCTAATGTTAGTTAGTTAGATATATATTATATAGTTGATCGTGGTCAAAAAACATGTCCCTTCACTATAGCAAAAAAAGTTTTGGCTTCCCCATACAAAATCGTAATGAGCTAGCTGGTCGGGTCACTCGGGTCCTTGTATGGGGAAAGAAGTTTTTTTGTGAGATTTTGATGGTTGGTCAAATAAGAAAAGTTGTTGTATTTGAGCAATGGAATCATCCCCTAATAGGTCGTAAACATCTTTTGAAATACCCTATAGTATAAGTTATAGTATTGTGTAATCATATTTTTAGCCAAAAACTATGTAAGCAATAAAGTTGAGCTTTAATTCATTGACAAATTAGGGACCAAAAGAGTTGTTGATTAAACTTATCCTACTTAAAATATAAGCTTTTCAATAAAAGTATTATATAAAAAGGCTTTTCTTCTATTAAAGTGTGAAAAAAATATGTTTTTCTGAAAAATAAGTAATTTATGAGTAATCTATGTTTAGTTTCAGATTTAGCCCGTTTTGGCGGCGTTTTTTTGGTTTTGGACAAATATATATGTTAAAATAATAATTAGTGATTATAATAATAATAAAATAAATTACTTTTATCTTGTTTTACTTAATTAATTTAAAAAAGCTAAAGGTTACCCGACTTTTTGCATTGTTCTGCTGACAAACTTTGAGAGAGTAAAAAGGAGGATAAACATTTATTATAACATTTTGTGATATCATATTTGTACACGAATATCAGCGCATAAGTTTATTACACGGTGTCATTAGGTTTTAAAATACATTTAAAAACGTCGATTTGAATTTATTACAAACAGCACCTTGCTAACATTTCAGACGAATAAAGCCGTAAGTGAAGACATAAAAAAAACAAATTAATAAATTTAGACGAATATAAAAATATTTTAGTTTTTCGTGTTTATTGAAATTATTATTGTATATTTTTCAGTATTATATATGACATATTAAAGCACAATTTTTTCCCTACCCAAGGATACCATTTAATTTATAATTGCTCAACTACAAGAGGCGTAAAGACCATTTTAGTGTTTTTTGGCGTTCCTGTAAAATTTACTTTTTGCAATAACGGCTTTATTCGTTTGGTGTGGCGACATGTTCATGCACACAAATGTTTGCCTTGCGCAGGATTCGAAACCGCGGCGCTTGGGATAAAGTGACCATTGCCAGCCGCTCGACCACCGGACCGAATGTTTATTATGTTAGTTGCAATTAATCCAAGGTCCAAGACAAAGGGGAGGATTATCTTACGCAGTTCCACCCTTATATCAATATCTTAGTTCCCACAAAGACACGGTCACTTACCTGACAAATGTAATGGCATTGTCGCCAAACGTCCGCCATTTGTTATACTCGACTTTAGATGCCTGTGGGAGGGACATAGATATTACAAATAAGTGCTTAACATTTGTTATATAATAGAAGGTGTATCTAATCTATTCTCTAAGCCTCCAGACTTCATAATTTCATAAGACTTATGAAAATACTTCACAATTACGTATATTTAACTTAACTCTCCAACAAGCAATTTTTGCACATAATAAATTATTAAATTGATTTTGCTAGCATTTTGAGCACCCTGCCACAGGGACCATGCCTTTTTAATTTTTAATATTAGTTTTTTTTTATACCACAAAGTTGGCAAACAAGCATACGGCCCGCCGCCCGCCTGATGGTAAGCATTACTGTAGCCTAAAGTCGCTTGCAATAATCTATCACTCACACACGCGTTGCCAACCCTCCCATCCCAAACCCCCCAAGTTGAGCTCTGGCGACCTTACTCACCGTAGGAACACAACATGGCCGATACCAATGCTATTTGGCTACGGTCTTCTGTAAGGTGGAGGTCCTTCCCCAGACGGACTGCTCCGATTTGAGAGGATCATCCGCTGTGCCCTACCTCTCTTACTTGACTCTCTTGTTAGTTTAATTTTAATTAATTTCAAATCAAATCAAAATCAAATATTCTTTATTATAGACACACGGGTTATAAGGATCTTAAATAGTGTATGTATCACTGTGGCCTGTCTTTAACAGACATACAACAATGTTATTCATGTTATTTAGTCATGTATTGTACCATAAATAAAAATCTTCCATTGAATTGACAATAAACTATGTCAGTGGTGTGGAAATAGTGGTAGTTTAAAACGTAGGTAGTTTTTTTATATTTTTTATAAACAAGTTGTAAATGACAAGAAAAAGTGTCTGTGAAGGTCTTATTTCTGAAATAAACAATTTTCATTTAATTTTCTTTTCATTTCTGTCTTTGCGATTTGTCCACCTGCCACGCGTATTCGGACACAGGGCACATAGAAAAACACAAAGGAAAATTGGCCTTTGTTGGATTCGACAGTACGTTTGCTACATACGCCATGACGGTACAAAAATAAGAAGCTTTTGAACATTTTTTTTTTACAAATTATTTATTCACAAATTCTGAACACAATTCAAAAAGGTATCCCTGATATTGTTACGTTGTCACATGTTGATTTGGGACGCTTAAGACCTGAATTCTCTTTGATTAGTGCGAGTGCAGGTGATTAGTAATTGAGGGGGAATCACCCTCAGTTACTTCATCATCTCATCATCATCAGCCTACATTTGTCCACTGCTGGACATAGGCCTCCCCAACTGCACGCCACCGCGCACGATCCTCGGCCACTCTCATCCAGCTCTTGCCAGCCACCTTGCAAAGATCATCGCTCCACCTAGTCTGAGGGCGTCCTACGCTACGCTTACCGATCCGCGGTCTCCACTCAAGAACTCGTTTAGCCCAGCGGTTGCCGGTTCTTCGGCTGATATGGCCGGCCCACTGCCACTTCAGTTTGCTTATCCGGTGAGCTATGTCGATGACTCTGGTTCTCTGTCGGATCACTTCGTTCCGAATTCGATCCTTCATAGAAACTCCGAGCATAGCCCTTTCCGTAGCTCGCTGAGCGACTTTAAATTTGTGGACCAGACCAACCGTGAGTGTCCACGTCCCGGCACCGTATGTCATAACAGGTAGGACGCACTGATTGAAGACTTTCGTCTTTAGACTTTGTGGAATTGGCGATGTGAAGACCCGACGAAGTTTCCCATACGCTGCCCAGCCCAGCTGTATTCTTCTATTTGCTTCCTTCTCGAAGTTGTTTTTACCCAACTGCAGAGTTTGCCCAAGGTAAACATACTCCTTAACAACCTCGAGAATACTGCCCTGTACTGCAATTGGTTCCGGATTTACATGTTCGTTGAATGTTTGTGCAATAAATATATAAAATATACCGAAATAAAATTCTTCACTTATTTTCTCATATTTCCTGATAACTAGTGTTTTTATGAAACAGCAGATTCTGAAAACTATCTACAGCATGCATATCACAAATGCTACGGGCATAGTTCAAAACCAATATATGTCGGAGTACTAGAAAATCTAGTGCTGAAAAATACAGACATTTCAAAAACTAGAATTCGCATTTGAAATGGCATAGCGAAATTGGGTTTTCGATTTGATAAGACTAAACTTGGCTGCGGGGAAATATAGGGGTATTGCGTGAGTTACGTCGGCATAAGTCACATAGACTTCCGGCGACTGGCCCTCGGGTCATTAGAGATAAGCTTAGTTATAAGAGACTAATTGTATTCACGTCTTAAGTTAATAAAATAAAGATAACCAGTCTAGATCTGCTCGTCAAGCAGACAGGTACTAAAAGTTGTTTTTAAAAAGCCTTTCGCCCTCGCCCACAACATATCTGGCGCAGTCGATATTCGCGTACGTTAATTACGGTTGCAGTTCAATAGATTCTTGAGCTTGTCAATCGCCGTCGCGACAAAAGAACCTACCGTGGGTTACGGCATCGGCAACAATACGACACCTGCGTGCTACGAGCTACGTGCATCTACGTGCATCTACGTGCATCTACGTGCTACGAGTACAAGCTTTGGCAGCGGTCAGACTCACTTCCTGAAAATCGGAAAATGCTCGTGGAGTAAGCATTAACTCTGTTAACTCCCGAGATTCCTTATCTATCCCTTTCACACTAACATTGTGTACCAAAATTTAAAAATTTAGTGCATTATTTGTACTCAATCACTAATTATTAGTGCATTGTTCTGTATTTGTTATTGTAGTTTTTAATCAATTGGATAAAAATGGCCAGTGATAAGAAGGTGCATAACGAAACAGATATTAAACCATTGGTTATTAATTATGACCAATTATCTTTGTTACTGCCGTCATATGATGGTGATAAAAAAACTTTAGCATTTTATATAGAAGGTGTGGAGAACGCCTTAGAGTTAATCTCAACTGATAACGCGGAAAGTGTAGCTTGTCTTATTAGAAATAAACTAACTGGGAAAGCTGTTGAGGCATTGTCTCAAAGTACGAGTGCCAAAACTTGGGCACAAATAAAAGATATCCTAGTTCAGAGGTTTGGAGAATATAGGAATGAAATTCAATTAGTGCAGGAATTAATGTTCATCAACAAAGAAAGTAATTTAGAAATTTTCGCAGATAAAGTAAGAAGTTTGTCAAAATCATTAATAATGCTAGATCCACAAAAACGAGAATACTATGAGGAAATGGCTTTAACGGTATTTTTGGACAAATTGAACCCCATAACTTCCTTGTTTATAAAATTAAAAAATATTAATAATCTTGAGCAAGCGATCTCGTTAGCTAAACAAGAGGAAGTTAAGTTGAAAACGAGGCGATTACAGCTGCTTAACAGCAGGCCGAGTACATCTAGGCAACCCGTAGTTCAGCCCCAACAGAGATTTGTACAAAGGAGGGAAATAAACAATAAACCCTTTAATAATCCAAAACCTCCGAGTAAACCGATTCACTTTCAAAATGAAATAAATAACGATGACGATAATCCTACACAGAACCAACCCGCGAAGGCAGAGAATGAGGAAATTACTTCCGAATTCCCAGAAAATCTTGACTTAAATTTTTACGAGGAAATAGAGGAACTTCTAGAAATGTAGTGTTCATGAATAATCTTACTAATTATAGTCGATTACCGTATATTTATATCAGCGAATTAGGTGGCAGATTTTTGCTAGATACGGGAGCATCACAATCTTTAATACACCCGGATATTGTACTAAACAAACAAATTAGCTGTACAATAAAAAATGAAGTGCATTACATCAGAACGGCTCACGCAACGACCAAACATAATAAAGTTGCATTCATAAAGTTACCATCGAAATTATTTAATACAGAAATAACACATAAATTCTTACTGTTTGACTTTGATTCAGACTTTATAGGGTTACTGGGACTAGATTTATTAGTACCACTAAATTGCAAAATCGACATTAAAAACATGATTTTGAAAACGGAAAATGCTGACATACCTATTAAGGACGATATAAAATCATATAGTATAATAAAACCTAAATGCGAACAAACAGTAAATTTATTATGTAATGTTGAAGAAGGAGATTACTATCTACCGGAACAGCATATACACAGTGGCCTTGTCCTCCAGAACTCAGTAGTATCTGTAAAAAATGGAAACATATTAACTACAGTTATAAATAAATCAGAAAGTGAAGTAACATTAAAAAATTCTTGTCAGTTAAAAATGCGCAAATTAAATATAAATAATAAAAATCAACACTTATCCAATGAAACATCGGTAAATACACACACAATAGATAAAAATATTGATAGTTTGCTAAAAAGAAACCTAGACAGACTTAGAACTGATCATATGAATTCTGAAGAAAAAAGAGAAATAAATAAATTATGTTATACTTACCGTGATATATTCTATTGCGAACAATTACCCTTAACTTTTACACACGAAATAAAACATGAATTAAGAGTAACAGACGATAAGCCCATTTTTGTGCGAAACTATAGGCAAGCACCTAAACAGAAAGAGGAAATAAAAAAACAAGTAAATGAACTACTAGATCAACAAATAATTAGAAAAAGTAATTCGCCGTGGTCTTGCCCAGTGCATTTAGTCCCAAAAAAGGTAGACGCCTCAGGTGAACGTAAATGGCGCTTAGTGATTGACTATAGGCGGTTAAATGACAAAACAATAGGTGATAAATACCCTTTACCAAACATCGATGATATTTTAGACAAACTCGGACGAGCACAGTATTTTACGACAATAGATCTAGCATCTGGGTACCATCAGGTAGAAATGAACCCTAAGGATGTAGAGAAAACTGCGTTTAGTACGGACCGAGGACATTACGAATTCTTACGGATGCCCTTCGGCTTAAAAAATGCGCCGAGCACGTTTCAGCGTCTAATGGACTCGGTGTTACGCGGCTTAGATAACGCATTGACATATTTAGACGATGTCATCATTTACTCAACTTCCCTTCAAGAACACTTAGAAAAGTGCATTCAAGTTTTTGAAAGATTTAGAGCTCATAACTTAAAAATACAGCTTAATAAATCAGAATTTTTACAAAAAGAGGTCAAATTCCTAGGTCACACACTGACAGACGAAGGACTGAAACCTAATCAAGATAAAATCACCGCAATAAAGAACTTCCCATTGCCAAAAACACAAAAAGAAATAAAATCCTTTTTAGGTTTAGTAGGTTATTACAGAAAATTTATTCAGGACTTTGCGAAATTAACAAAGCCCCTGACTAAATGCCTAAAAAAAGGTAGTAAAGTGGATAATACATTACCTGAATTCATAGAATCATTTGAAAAAAGTAAACAAATCCTTACAAATGCTCCGATTTTACAATACCCGGATTTTAACAAAGAATTTATTTTAACCACCGACGCATCAGATGTGGCAATCGGTGCTGTTTTGTCACAAGGAAAGTTAGGTTCCGACAAACCGGTAGCGTACGCATCACGTACTTTATCGGATACAGAGCAAAGATACTCGACAATAGAGAAAGAACTGCTAGGAATAGTTTGGGCTATCAAGTACTTCCGCCCTTACCTATATGGAAAAAAATTCACCATATTCACGGACCATCGTCCACTTACTTGGATTATGTCTCTTAAAGACCCCAATTCAAAACTGACTAGATGGCGCCTAAAATTAGCCGAGTATGATTACGAAGTTCAATACAAAAAAGGCAAATCTAACACTAATGCCGACGCATTATCTAGGGTACAGATAGTATATAATAACGACAGTTCTACCACAATTATAGATAATCCCCAACCCAGCACATCAAACGATGACATAGACTCAATAGATATTAGAACTCTTTTGGACATGCCTCTCACCCCAGATAACCCGCAAAAAGATGAAGACTTGTTAATTAATGAGCCTCAATTAAATAAAGAGTTATTTGACGAAAATAATTTAGATAACATACCACAAACAATAGACGCCATTGATAGACAGCAAAAACAATTTCATATAAGAAAATCACCAGGAAATAATTACCGAGTTGATAATAGGTCAAAAGGCCGAATCATTATAAAGGATGTATTCATTCCTATAAATGATACGGAACAACAGATAATACAATTCTTAAAAGAACATACAATACCTGATAGAACTTTCCATTGCTATTTTTATCATGAAGAATATTATCCTTTGTTTTGTAAAGTTTATAAAACGACATTTAGTGAACGTGGACCAAAACTAGTACGTTGCATGAGTAGAGTCACATTAGTAGAAAACACCAACGAACAAATAGACCTAATAAAAAAATATCACGAAGGTAAAACAATACATCGAGGAATACAAGAAACTTACAAACAACTGCACAAAACCTACCATTGGTCCAATATGTTGTTATCAATACAAAAATTCATTAATAAATGCGATGCATGCCTCAAATGCAAATACGAACGAAACCCATTAAAATTGCCACTATCTCTTACTGACACGCCGATTAAACCTATGGAACACATGTTTATGGATCTATATAGTAGTGGAGGTGTAACATTTCTCACTATCATAGATAACTTCACAAAATATGCGCAAGCAATACCACTAAATGCATCAACTAGTATACATATCGCTGAGGCACTATTAAGCCTCTTCTCAACTATAGGAATACCCAATAAAATCACAACGGACTCAGACACAAAATTCGACAATGAGGTAATTACGGAAATATGTGCTATGCACAACATACACATACATTTCACAACCCCTTACAATCCTAACTCGAATTCACCAATCGAAAGGTTACATTCAACTTTAGCGGAGTTAATAAGAATACAGCGTATCACGGACAAAGATGAACCGTCAAATTTAATGAAATATGCAATAATAGCGTATAACAATAGCATTCACTCAGCAACAGGTTTTACACCGTTTGAATTATTATACGGTCACACAAGCAGTAAAAATCCCTTAGAATTACATTTCCCAAAAGCATTCTACCAAGAGTATGTTAATAAGCATAAGCAGATCATGGAGAATGTACACAAACTAATAAATACCAAAATTTCTATGGAAAAACAAACAGTGATAAATAAAAACAATAAAGGAACAGAAATACCTAACTTTAAAGTAGGAGACCAAGTATATAAACAGGTAGCAAAAACGGCTAGAAGCAATAAACTAGAACCCAGGTATCTAGGTCCGTATACAATTGTCCGTATTCACCCAGAACAGACAGCGGAGATCGTAGGTAAACACGTGAATGCGAAAACAATACGCGTTCACTTCCGGTTATTAAGGCGACCTGAACATGTTTCAGACACGCCCTCGCCCTCTTCGCAGTGCTCCACTTCGCCAGAGCCACAGCGGTCATACAGCCAGTAGATGACCATAACGGGATATTGGTACTCACTGAAGCAAAGGCTCAAAATCAAATCGACACATACCATTTAGTAGTAATATATAATATATCACAAATAAGAGAAATATACTTAGATATATGTAGTAATTACTATACGTTTAAACTTAGATATAATAATACATTAGATAAGACAATTAAAAGTAAACAAATAGAATATTACATAGATATGATAGAAAGTAAGTTAGTATACCTAGGGTCAGAAACAGTAGGACTTAGAAAGAGTTATAGACAAAAGCGTGGACTAATAAACGGACTAGGCTCCATAATAAAAACAATTACAGGAAATTTAGACACTGAAGACGCAATTAAATTTGAAAATGAAATTAAAATAATTCAGTCAAAATTAAATAATAATGTTAGAAATCAGAAAAACATGCTTAACATAATGTCAGATTTCATGCAGGATTATAAAAATAATTTAGAACACATTAAAAATAATCAAGAAAATTTAATGTCTGTAATAAATAACTATGCAAAACAAAACTCTGGATTAGAAAAAACAGTACAAAGAACTAGTATTTTATCGGAAATAGAGACAGCGCTTCAGCAACTAGAAAACAGATTAGATACATTAGAAAACGCAATAACATTTTCTCATTTAAATAAAATGCACCCAAGTATCATTGACCCAAATTATTTGATTGCGGAACTGAATCAATTGCAAAATGAAATTGAGTTAACTATTCCCTTTGCACCAAATATTAAATATATTCAATTATGGGAAAAATGTATTAATGTAAAGGCATATAGTACAAATGAAACACTAAATTTCATCCTAGAAATACCGTTGGTCACTAACCATCCGTACAGTTTACTCCACCTATACTCGATCCCTAATAAAAATAACACCTTAATGATACCTAAAAATCCTTACCTTATCTTGGGAAACGACGAGTTCGCATACCCCCATGAGTCATGCTTGGGAGTCACCGACGACGAAGTCATCTGTAAACACCTGGATTGGGAAGATCTACATACCTCAAACGATTGCATAGCACAGCTCATTCAGCATCAACAACCACATAACTGCATCTACGCAGCTGCAACATTTAACAATAATATAATACAACAAATAAAGGAAAATAGTTGGATAGTTATATTAAAACAGGAGGAAGTCGTAAGGAAAACATGTACAATATCAACGTATAAATGGAGTAGTACTGATAACAACTGACAACAAATGCACAATAGGAATAGCAGGAAAAACACTGCAGACCCATATAAAATATATAAATATAAAAGAGACTATTCCCTTACCAAAAGCATACGATACACCGGAGGAACCTGCAATCAAAGTAGAGTTAGAACACATAGAACTAGACAACGTAAAAAGCATTATACACAGATATAAAGAAGTAAGAAGTAATAAGGAACCATTGATATCATCAGTACCTAGTTGGTCTTCAATAATACTATATGTCGCACTCACAGTTATAGGAACTGGAGCCATAGTATACAAGTTCTGGTGGAAACGAAGATCGGCGCGAACCACTACGCTACATCAGCCAGGAGAGGAAGCGGTGCATCTTCAAGTTCAACCCTCTTCGCGCCTCACTCTTAAGGGGGGAGGAGTTACGTCGGCATAAGTCACATAGACTTCCGGCGACTGGCCCTCGGGTCATTAGAGATAAGCTTAGTTATAAGAGACTAATTGTATTCACGTCTTAAGTTAATAAAATAAAGATAACCAGTCTAGATCTGCTCGTCAAGCAGACAGGTACTAAAAGTTGTTTTTAAAAAGCCTTTCGCCCTCGCCCACAACATATCTCGTGTAGTAGATTTTTTTATTGGCAAGCGGTGTCACACAAGCCGGTAACCTTATTAACCGAAGTCGTCTGGTCCCAGATTGATCTTTTTAGTATTGTTTACTTTTTAGTTATAAATAAATAAATATTCTTGGACAAATCACACAACGCCATCTAGTCCCAAACTAAGCAACTAAGCTTGTACTATGGGTACTGGATTGCTGCTAAATATACTTAAATACTTTTTTTTTGTAAATAAATACTTATTATATATAGAAAACACCCAGACCAAGGCAAACAGACATGTTCATGCACACAAAGGTTTACCTTGAGCAGGAATCGAAACCGCGGCCCTCGAGATAAAGTGGCCATTGCTAGCCACTCGACCACCAGGCCTGCATCATTTTTGATTAAGTGTTAATTTTTTTTTCATTTATTTTGGCACAGTCATAAAAATACCGTTAAATACCGTTTTACATAAATAGACATAGTAGTGCCGAAAATTATTATATAAATAAATAATGTATAGGGACAAATCACACAGATTGGACTAGCCCCAAAGTAAGTTCGAAACTTGTGTTATGGGATACTAACTCAACGATACTATATTTTATAACAAATACATCTATCTATACTAATATTATAAAGAGGTAAAGTTTGTGTATTTGTTAAATTGTAAGGGGTAATCTCGGGATCTACTGAACCGATTTTAAAAAATCTTTCACCAATAGAAAGCCACATTATTGCTGAGTGTCATAGGTTATATTAAAAAAAAACAAAAATAAAAAGGCTTTTAACATTATGCCCAACGAAGTGGGCACGGGTCAGCTAGTATATAGATAAACATCCAAGACCGAGGCTACAAAAAGTTCGTTTTTCATGGGTATACATTACGCCACGGTACCTATATATATAAAATCCTTTGTCCTGAATGATTGATCAACGCACAACCTTCTTAGAGAGGTAGGGCACAGCGGATAATCCGCTCAAATCGGAGCTGCTCGTCTGGGGAAGGACCTCCACCTTACAGAAGATCGTAGTCAAATAGCATTGGTCTCGGTCATGTTGTGTTCCTACGGTGAGTAAAGTCTCCAGAGCTCCACTTGGGGGGGTTGGGAGGGTTGGCAACGCGCGAGTGATACCCCCGGTATTGCTTACGTCTATAGGCTACGGTGACGGCTTACCATCAGGCCGACCGTATGCTTGTTTGCCACCTGTGTGGTATAAAAAATAAAAAATAAACCTAAAATGGCCTAATCCTGATCGTTGTGATCTGAAATTTGGACTTGGGTGGGTTCATGCATGACAACGGATTTTCAAAGTAACACGGGTTTCGCTAGTGTACGATATTTATTTGTACACTAACTTTAAAAATAAATACTTTCTAAGATATTCGTCTATACTTCATAGTTAAGAGAGTTGCGCAGGTGTTGCACAAGTTACTGGAAACTTACACTTTATCAAGAACTTGGAAGTGTATGCCAGCTTGCCAAGCCATAGTCACAAGTTATATCTGCCACATAAACATACATACAATATTCATTTTGATATACACCAGACTTCGTTCCGCAGAACTGTCTTTAGGAGTGGTAAATATTCAATGATTTGAAGACGTCCGTGGCGTAATAATTACCATGCCGGACCGCCACCCAGGCGGTCCAGGGTTAGAATCCCGGTCGGGTCATGATTAAAAACGTACCTGATTCTGATTGACTAATGTTACGCCTCCAAACAGGCCTCCACCAATAGTCGTGCCTCCACTCAGCAAAGTCGCATTTGAGTCGTTGTGGTTCAAACTATTATATACCTGCTTTTCCCCGCGGCTTCGCTCGCGTCAATTTTGTGACATAGATCTCGTTTGCCAACAAAACAACCCATAGCGCGACTTGTGGCGCCATCTGTTGGCCGATAGCATGCCATACAGCGCCCTCTATAGTAGAAAAATTATTTTCCCATTGGAATGACATACTTTTACGGGATAAAAAGTAGCCTATGTTGGGCTCTGTACCCCTGACAATATATATGCATATTTTCATAATGATCGGCTGATTAGTCAAGCCGTGAAGGAATAACAAACAAAAAAACTCACTTTCTCATTTATAATTATAGTTGGGATCAATGCAGTTGTAACAATGATTACTGACATAACTACTTATACTAAAGGCCCACACACGTAGTACTCCTAATCATTCTAATGTAATTGAACTGCCGATACTAATGAACGTAATGCAGCTCTAATGGGCGTAATGCCAGGTCAAACAGACTGACCACAGATAAAGGAAACTACAGGAGATACGTATTATTGAAAAGAAGTATTATATGTAGATTCAAAGATTAAAAACGTGTATTCGGAGAATGGATCTTTACAAGCAGTTTCCCTTACAACGACCTCCGTGGCGTAATGATTACCATAATGCCGGGAAGTCGCTGTTGGTGCGTCGACAATTTTTGGTAAACGACACGTTTGATCGAATTCGTAGCTCGAACAGCGACTAATTCTATGCCGGTCCACCAGCGACGCGACTTAGCAGTGTACTATAGGTTACAAGATATGAGGATGAACTCCCTGATCCATGTTCAGATCCAAAAAATATTCATAACAATTCATAGTAATTTGTAAAGAACTCTATCATAATTATTAACACCCACGCTGTTGTATTGTTTATGATACGGAACATACGAATATGATAAATGGATGTAAATTAATTGTATTAACAAAACAATGACCTAGTTTCAACAACTAGGGGCAGTTGGGGTAAACAGAATAAATTTCAATTGTGTTTACGTGTTAAGCATTGAAAAATAAAAATATTTATCCAGTTTTTGGTACAATACAATTTATACTAGCAGCCCGCACCGGCATCGCACGGGTTTTTAGTAAGAAATCATTTTTTTTTATATATCGTTATTCATATAATCGTACTGTCGTTAAGCCCACCATTCACTACACGAACCCGGAACCGACTCGCAACCCGGACCCGACCGCGGACCAATCCGGCGTTGCCCATACACTGCACGAACCCTCCACGAACCCTCCACTCGAAGTATGGCATGTGGGGTTCGACAGGCGCTCGCGGCTCGCGGCGAGCCCGACGCCAACCCATTTGACAGTCTGGCGTACCGGTTCGTCGCTTCCATACACAGGCGGATTAGTCCGATGGCCGACCAATCCGCCGGACCAATCTGCGTGTGAATGGTGGGCTTTAAGCTAACTCGGTGACCTTCAGGTTTGGAAACACTGGACTCTGCCAATCATTGGAGCAACGTGTCAGAGAATGAAATCGTTTATTTCAGAAATTAGACCTTCACAGGCACTTTTTTTTCTATCTTTCTAATCCTATTAGATTAAAGGGTATATATATATATATATATACCTGCAGTGGGATAATTATGGGCTGATATGGAGACAATAATGGTTGTGGACTATCACAATTTTGTTAAGTGATTTTACATCATGATTTGGAGTAATATGAGCAATAATAAGCATCTATCGGGAAGGTATCACAATCAATCAATCAAATTATTTTTATTCAAATAAGCATTTATTTATTTTGGAAACAAACGGTCATATACAGAAAGTTTCTGAAATTAATGTGCACAGACTAAACGTAAAGTTCCATTATGATTATGGGTAACAATAACAAAATTAACTGGACGGTAAATATTACAGCACTTTCGAATCGTCTCATTTTTTTCTACAACCAATCCAGACGGCAGATTTGTGCTAAGAAGATCTGGCAACTTAGCACTTGCTCTTTTAAAATGGTAATGATAAGAGTTACAATTATGTTTTTTTTTAAAGTAAACATTGAAACATTTTTTTTTTAAACTGCCGTCTTTAAATTAAAAACAAATGAATTAACGAAACTCATTACTGCCTTACGCCCCTATTGTGTAAGAGGGTGGTACTTCCCTCGTCGAGCAATTTCATTTCGTATCATAACGAAAAAAATATTCAGAAATTCTGAACCCATTCATTAATTTTACGAAATGCACTGATTAAATTTGTATCATTTGCCGTACCATCCTCTTTGAGAGGAAATCATGATAAAATGCATTTAATTACATTCATTCTTAACGATACATCAGAGAGCATAAAACATGAAGTATTTAATTCTGTGCCTTTTAATAATTACAGTAGAAGCAGGTCTTCTTAATGATGTGCTTGGATCTGGTGCAGAAGAATTGCATAAAGTCAATGAAAAACTACATTCTGGAGTCAAACAAGCTATAGAAGATTTGGATAAAACTCTGTCTGTGAATAAAGATGATTCTAAAGAAGAAACCGTGACAGAGCCTGATGCAGAAGTAGATACAACTGATAAAGGTATTGTGAGTTCTAATGATGAAGAAATTGATGCTTTTAAATCGACTGAACCAGAAATAGAAGAAATGGCAAGTACGCTAAAAGTCTAGAAAGATGTTCTGAGATATGCCGATTTTATTGTATAAAGGCGTAAAAAGATAGAATAAGGATAAGAAAATGACATACTATAACCATGTCGAAGAATGTAGTTTAGAGAAATTAATTTTATTTTTTGTTTAATGTCATACAGTAGACAAACAAGCAAGCGGGCCACCTGATGGAAAGCGGTCACCGCCGCCTATGGACATCAGTAACAAATGGGGCGCTACCAATGCGTTATCCACCAAGGAAGTTGGAGGAAAGGAAGGAGGAACGGAAGGGAAAAAAGGAGGGGGAAAGACGGGATAGGGAAGGAGTTGGGCTTCTGGATCTCTGACTCACCGAACGAAACGCATTGCTGCTTCACGTCGATATTCTGTGAGAGGGTGGTACTTTCCCGGTCGAGCTACCACTCCACATTATAAGAGAGAGAATACAATCAACAAAGGAAATAGGTGTCCAGGGTAGTAATGATTTTTATGCCAATAATGTAAGCATTTGTAATTATTTGGTACAATATGAATACTATTTGATAAATAAAAATTGAAGTAAATCCTTTCGTGCAATATATGACACTTGAATCATATGTACCTGGTTACCCCTTTTATTGGCTGTCTGTACTAATTGTTACTATGTTTATTGATGGTCTGAGCACACGATGGGTGATGGAGCAATAACACAAAAACCGTTTAAAGTAGCTAAAAATCATGTTATGATGTTTCAAATTCATTTATAAAAATCAACTTGATAATTTTGTGATGCAAATATATATAATAAACTGTATTGAACTGTATCTTGAATTTTGATTTTAGTTTAATGTTAGGTATGCCCATTTTCACCAATCATTTCCTAAAATTTAAAAGTCTCAAAGACTAAGTACCTACGGTATTTAAAAAATTGATAATTTTATGTCAACCAGAAACAAGAATTTTTGGACATATAGAAAGCTGTTAGGTAGGAGACTTTTAAAATTTAAGAATTGTTGGTGAAAACTGGCATTGGATTTTAAGATAATATAAATATTTCCGAAATTCCCACGGGAAAGCGGGATCCACGACAAACGAAGTTGCGTGGGTTTCACTAGTATAGTATAATATGTTTTAAATTTAGTATTATCTTACATTGGAATACACATTGTTGCATTTAAGTTATGTTGGTTGGCAATATCATAAACTCCATGCACTAACACTAAACTTCGACGGAGATTTGTGACGTAAAAATATACCATTTTTATATCTAAGAATAATCGAAATACATAGTATTTCCAATCGCCATTCTGTTTTCATATACATAGTAAGTCTTTTCAATACTTCTACTCATCATCACCATCATCTTAGCCACAAGCAGGGGCGGCTGTACCTTAAGTGCGCTCGTGCACTGAACTACCAGATTTTAATAGGTTCACAAAAAAAAAATGCTTTATAATCCGATTGACTATCTACTCAATATTAACGAAATTGTTACAAAACAATTTCAACTCTTGGCTAAAGTACTAAGTCTTATTTTTGCTTGTAAAGACAATTCGTCGTGCGCTAGGCCGTGCGCTAGGCCAGATTAATTTCGTTGTGAGTTCCAAGATAGCTGCAGTTTCTCCCAGGGACGTCAATAAGCTTCAATTCTGAACAGCTCAGCAGCTCAGCGGTTCGAATTCTGCGCAAGACAAACATTTTTTTGTGCATGAATATGTCTGTTTGCCTTGGTCTGGGTGTTTTCTATGTATAATAAGGATTTAATTACAAAAAAATGTATTTAGGTATAATACCAGCAATCTAGTACCCATAGTACAAGCTTAGTAGCTTAGTTTGGGACTAGATGGCGTTGTGTGATTCGTCCAAGAATATTTATTTATTTATTGTCAATCTGAGGTCGTCGTTGTTGATCCTGTTCATATAGGAGACACAGTGGCGGTGGAAATGTGACGTGGGCTTGTCCCAATATACATAGTAATTTTAAACAAGTGAGAAAATGTCTGTTTAGTGGTAGAGCAAAGGAAAAGGCAGGAGTCAGGTCTTATAGAGCGGTGAAGAAGCTGGAAAATGAGAGAGAAAAATGAAGAGGCTCTCCTCATTTATGAAGTCTTTTATCACAACAGGGGAAGTACCACCCTCTCATAGAATATCTGCGTAAAGTTAGCTGCATTAGGCGAGATCTGGAAGCCCAACTTTCTTTTCCCCTATACCTTCTCTCCCTATTCTTCTCATTGTAGCAAGCAACGCATGGTAGCGTCTGGTATTGCTGATTTTCGTTCCTATAGCTGCAGCCATTTTTCTTTAGATGGCCCGCTTGCTTGTCTGCGGTGTGGTATAACGAAATTGTCCAGTGAATACTGCCGCTTCGCTCGCAGAATCAACAATCGGCTCCGACGGGGCGGGTCGCGCCACTCTGTGTCGTGCCTCTTCAAAATCGCGCTCTATCGGCGCTAAGTTCAGTTCAGATATTCTGTTTCACGAAGAGCATTTAGTTATGAATGTTGTAACACATGCACATTATTGTAGTGTCAAGAGAGGTAGGGCACAGCGGATAATCCGCTCAAATCGGAGCAGCCCGTCTGGGAAAGGACCTCCACCTTACAGAAGATCATAAGAATATTCTGTAGCGCTATTCAACATTTTAGTACATTTTTTTCGTATCGTTCGAAGCCCCGCGCTAAGCCGTCGTTGATAATGACGAGATCACGTAGCACGCAGGCCTTTTTAATGCGTTTTCCAATCTCTTCCATAGAAAAGAGTGAAATCATTACGGATCTTAACCATTTCTTTCCCTCGCCTATCCCTTAAACCGTCACCTTAATTATGGTTTCATTTCAACAATAAGAGCTATAATCGCCACGGATAAACATTAATTTTAATAACGAGCTATTACCACTGGCAGGTGTGCAGAGCGGATATGGCGTCATAATGCTAAGTCGGTGGGAAACGACAAAATATTTGGGAAGTTTTCTTCCATTAAACAAATATTTAAAAAGCTTTATTATTTTTTTTTTAAGATAGATGAGTACAAACAAACTAGCCAATCACCTGTTGGTACACAATCATACTACTCAAGTACAGTCAAGGTGTCCAGAATAGAGAAATAAATAAATAACGACGATAACGACCTCCGTGGCGTAATGGTTACCACGCCAGACCGCCACCCAGGAGGTCTCGGGTTCGATCCCCGGTCGGGTCATGATGAAAAACGAACTTTTTCTGATTAGCCTCGGGTCTTGGATGTTTATCTATATAAATGTATTTGTTATATAATATAATATCGTTGAGTTAATATCCCATAACACAAGTTTCGAACTTACTTTGGGGCTAGCTCAATCTGTATGAATTGTCCCTATATATTTATTATTATTTATTATATAGGGAAAAATCACACAGATTGAGCTAGCCCCAAAGTAAGTTCGAAACTTGTGTATATGGGATACTAACTCAACGATACTATATTTTATAACAAACGAGCTGATCATGAGCTGACCCGGCGAATTTTGTTCCGCCTTAGAGGCACTACCCTACCCTACCCTACCCTATGTCCTTCTCCTGGTTCTAAGCTACCTCTCCACCAATTTTCAATTTTTTCAATACATGCGCCGAGATTCGAACTAGGAACAATTCGTCTCGGGACAAGCCCACCACACATTCCCACCACTGTGTCTCCTGTGTAGCCAGGATCAACAACGGCGACCTCAGATTGACAATAAGCAATGAAGCTTTTTGACGTCCCGGGGGAGAAAACTACAGCTGTCTTTTAACTCACAACGAATTTAATCAGAAAGAAAATAGTCGGAGTAGGAACTATTGAAAGGACTTCCCTCCTTAACAACTACGTGAGAAACAGCAATTTGAAGCAAAAGGCATTATACCCTAGAGAGATGGCAAATCAAGAGAGGCTCGATTGCCGAGCACCACGGTCTCGAACTAGGAACAAGTCGTCTATTAGACTGGCTTAATATCCACTGAGCTCATTTTAATTCACACATACATAGTCCAAAATACTGTAACTAAAAAACATAAAACTTGCCAAATTAAATATATAAAAATATCCATTGAGCTATCATTTAATCATGATTTAATATTGAAATCGTGCTTCGGAGGGCAAGCCGCCGGTCCCGGCTGTTATCGGTAGATGACAGTCGTTAAGCCAAGTCGGTGGCCTTCGGGCAGTTGAAAACACCGCCTCTGCCAGTCCGCATTGGAGCAACGTGGCAGAGTACGCTCTAATCACCTTCGATTGAAGGGAGACCCGTATCCCAGCAGTGGGATGATTTTGGGTTGATATGATGATGATAATATTGAAAATGACTTATATTAAATTAATCTGTGCAAGGTGCTTGTAAGGTTCTGTCATAATATTGACAGTTCTAAGATAATCCTATGGGTGTAATATTATGATGTAACTGACTTATGACATGTTTGGGGGAATTAAAATAACATACATATTATGTGCAGGGAGCGAGTAAACAAACAAAAAATCTTATCTTACATAATAATCAACGCACAGCCTAAACCGCTGACCAGGGGCCCGATTCTACTAACACAAATGCACCAATAGACTCTCAATGGTGTCTCAATCGTGTCTCAAAAGAATGCCGATAGTGTATCAGTGGAATAGTTTTTGACATTTGTTATGGACCTAAACAATAAGTTAAACATTATGTTATTATTTACGTCCATAACAAATGTCAAAAACTATTCCATTGATACACTATGGGCATTCTTTTGAGACACGATTGAGACACCATTGAGAGTCCATTGGTGCATTTGTGTTAGTAGAATCGGGCCCCTGGGTCGGTCATCGTAGGTCAGGATCGTAGACACCTGAAACTGGTGGGGTGTGTGCTTTGTATTGACGCATCCTGACTGACGGATTTTGACAAAGCACAGCCTAAACCGCTGACTGTAGTGTAGTGGTGCCCTAAGTTTGGACGTAACCCTCGGTACGTCCGACTCGCACTTGACCGGATATTTTTATGAACAAACTAGCGAAACTCGCGCATTTTCGTTGTCGTATTTTTATGCACAGCAGCGCCACCTATTTAATAAAGCGCCATTGACTAACAGACTTTTGACCAAATCCTACGGGAATGGCGTACTTTTCTTTTAAAAGTATGTAATATAATATCTATGTAATCCAAATTATTAGCAACCTGTACATACCTAATGTCATTAAAATTGACCCAGCCATTTGAGCGTGAAGAAGTTACAAACTTACATACTTTCGCCTTTATAAAATAAATAAAAAAATAAAATGCATTTATTTCAGGTTACAAGACCCATATACAATATAAAATTATTAATCCATTCAATCCAATTTAAACAAAAATTAATAAAGTATAATAAAATGAAATTAAATAGTTTTAGCAAATAATTCAAATTAAAAAATGTCAGAGGATTATAAATGAACAGAAACAGACAAACAAAATACACAACACAAAACAATATCGATTTTGCGCATATATATATGCATATATTGTATATACACTTTCTACCTTTATTTAATTTTTTACACCTTTAAATGTAGGTATATATGTATACCAGTATATTAATACGCTTTTTTTTTTCTCTTCATTTATAGTGTTATTAATCTTTAATTATTTGCATTATTATTTTTTTTCGTCATCAGAAATTACAGATATTTTGTGTTAATTTTATATTTTCTGTCATTGTAATTTGTATCTTATTAATACCATTTTAAAAGGGCAAGTGCTAAGTTTCTTGCCAGCTTCTTCTTAGCACAAATCTGCCGTCTGAACTGGTGGTAGGAAAAAATTGTGACGATTCGAAAGAGCTTATATTAGGCCTAAAAAAAAAGGAATATTTTGAATTTGAATTTGAATTTGATTAAAATAATATTAGTGGGATGGATGAATGACCTTTCTAAGGTTTCGTTTCAGTGTTTACCTAGCTTTAACAAAAGAAAATAATAATGTATACAATTTATAAATTTATTCAATTGTGACCCTTATACTTTAAGTAATAAAAGTGCAAGTGTTTCTTATGGTTTCCCCTAAACATCTGTTCCATTCTGACCCCTATTGACTGAAGCATAAAAGCGTAAATATATGTCTCTGGGTTTACGACCGTAACTTTACGATATCGAAACGGGAATGGAAAATTTATAAAACATTTTTATTACGGCTAAAATCCTTCTTCACAGCTTCCACATGGTTCTATTTATGTGCTATGTATCGATATTATATATAGAGAAAAAAAATACATCATGTTTTTAGCCTATGCCGATCGTCAAGACGGACCTTGGAATTGGACCAGCAATGATGAAACATGCTTCTAGGCGCCGACCCCACTGCGCGCGGTCCGAAGTTCCGAATTCTGCCGTCCGTCGTACTTTGACCGTCGCGGTCTGTCTGCTTTTGGTTTGGTGTGTAAGATTCTAAGCCACTTACATAGGTTACAGTGAACGCAGAACTTCGCGCAGTGGGGTCAGCCCCTAAGAGCATGATTCATCATTTGCAAAGTCATTCCAAGACGGACCGCATGCTGCAGACTGAAAGCGACACTAGTTTTTGTGAAAGTGCCGCCGGCCGCAGTGTCGCCCCGCTTGGAATCACTTTCATAGAGACACATAGAAGCTAATAGTGTCGCTTGCAGTCTGCAGCGTGCAGTTCGTCTTGGAATAGCTCGAACTTGGTCTGGAGAGGACCATCGAACCGTCCGGTAGTGGTCAATATTCGTACTCCACACGATAAAACATGATTCGTCTGTCAGGACTTTAAATAGCTTATTTGTCGGGGTATAGCCAGGCCTACTAACAATTTGTATATTTTTCTTCGGAAACAAATTCTGGTCTGGTCCGGTTCGGTCCGGTCCTTATAAGAAACCTACATGCCAAATTTGGAATCTCCAGACCAAGGGGATCAGCAAAACCCTCGCAGCTTCGTTTGCGTATATCTCGCTTTCCCGTGGGAATTTTGAAAAATTCTTTCTCAGTACACGCCTAGACGACGTAAGGAACCTACATTTCAAATTTGGAATCTCTAGACCCAGCGGTTTGGGCTGTGCGTTGATATATAGTTAAGTCGGTCAGTCAGTCAGTCAGGAGTCAGGACTTTGAATTTTATATATATAGATAAAAACCTGTTACTTTTTAATATTACAAACAACTACAACATCATTTGTTTTTGTACCTTTAAAATAGTTTTCGTTGCGGTGTAATTATTTTACTATATTCGGGTTCAAAATATATCAATGTCATAATTAAAACACGTCATTATCCCTTTTGTATTAAAATATAGAAACTCATTAAACCCTTGTATTGTTATGTTATTGTACTTATTTTTTTAAAACATTTATAAAATAAGTGAAACTCGTTTGCGTGTTATTTAAGCACATTTTTTATTAGATTTTTGACCTATATCAGCCACCGATATAAGATTTTTGACCAAATCCTACGGTAATCGCGTAGTTTTCGGGTAAAAAGTACCCTATGTACTTTTTACCCGAAAACTACGTATGTATCAGCTACCTACTTACCAAATATCATAAATATTGGCTCAGCCATTTGAGCGTGAAGAAGTAACAAACACACAAACTTTCGCCTTTATAATATTAGTAAGAAGTCTTCTTCTGAGTCGTACACTCTTGTCAGAGTGGTCGTGGTTGCGCAGATGAGGTGAGGTACACGGAGAGATGTTGATGTCGTAAACTTTCCCGAGGATTACTTTCCTAGCGATTTGCTTCCACTCCTGCCGGTTAGAGACGCTGCGTGTACATTGGACCATGGTAGACTCCGTAGCTTTTTTTTATAAGGTCAGTCCATCGAGTAGGTGATCGGCAACGCGATCTCTTACCTTCAACCTGACCCTGGACCACCAATCTCTCCATCGAGTTCTCATTTCTGGAGATGTGTGTCTGAGTAAGAAGTAGGATAGGATAATTGTTGTTACGTACTAGCCATCTGGAAGTAAAAATACTTTTTGATACTTTTTTTTATATTACTAGTACGGACAGACGCAGAGAAACCTGACGCCGAAACTAAGTAAAAATTTGTTTTTTTTGGTAACCCTTATCAGATATCAACAAAATTTCATTGAATACTAAACGTATCAAAATGTACTTTTTTTTTATTAATTTTCGTTTAAATTCATTGAGACATTGATTAATTCTTACTTCGGTCACAGATATTATAATACTTATGCTTCGGTGAACGGTGGCACAAGATTAGTTAATAGTTACTTCGTAAACGATTGTGTTCTCTGCACCACACGTGAACGACATGGGATCCTTCAAGCGGAGTGTGAAGAGGCATCTTTGAGGCCGGCATAGTAGAAGCGACGAGACACCATAAAGGATGTCTCGTCGCTTCTATTCCTGGACCCCAGTGACCTGCGGCCCATCTGGCAGGCGCTGCCGTCACATGCCGTGTCCCAATAAAAAATAAAATCATTTTATCTACTCTAGTCTTGTGTTTTTATGAGTACAATTGATGACAGGTGAAATGTTAGCTCGCTTGTCTAAATCTGCTATAAAAATACCGTTCAGGTTTGTAACTGAGTTATTACAGCTCCTGTAGTATTAATCTTTTATTTTAAATAAGTTTTAAATAGGAAATGATTAGCATACCTCGTTATAGGTGAAACCAAACGCACCTTTGACCGTCACAAGCAGAATTATTAATTAAGGTCATAGAGCAAGAGCCCAGCGCCCTGTGACATCACTCGTTTTGTTAAAATTACATTGTATTAAGACTGTATTTTATTTTAAAAAATTTGTATTGTTATATGACAAAAAAGGCCGTAATTGGTTTTCTTTCCCCATCTCTTTTACCAGGGGTCATTTTGATTTTCTTTCCGAAATGGTAGTAGTTTATAGAGTAGATTAATTACATGAATAATTTAATACTGTAATGTAATCATTGACGAGAGACATTGTCTGTGGGGACCTACTCGCTAAATAAATATTTTGAATTTGAATTGTGACAGTATTTTATTCTGTGCTTAACACCACGTCACAAAAAAATAGGACGTTTGTATCAACACACACTGACACAGACGATTTAGTCTACAATGCCGCAGACTCTTAGCAGACAAAATGTGTGTCGTCAGCTTTTCTTTCTTTTTTAATATGTGTTAATCTGTGTTATAAAAAGTATCTGTGTACCAAACATGCAAATCGGTCCAGCCATTTTTGAGTGAAAGAGTAACAAACATACATCCACACATCCATACTTACATGCTTTTGCATTTATAATAATAGTAAGGATATAGTATAGTTGGCTTTGTTCTTATGACTCTGGGATCTTACCCTATAAGGGTCAAATACTTTGTCGACGAAGGTCGGGTCCATTTCGGTTATGAGAAAATTTAATTGGTTTATTCCTTCTATAATGAATTCCCATTTGGATCTACCTCATGGAATCCTTAGACAACGTTGTCCAGAGTAAATTTTTCGTAGCAATTGTATTTTCACCCTGTTTTTTAGGAACTAACAAGGACTTGCACATTTTAAAGTAAGGTTTTTTTTTATACTAGGGTGGCAAACAAGCATATGGCCCGCCTGATGGTAAGCATCACCGTAGCCTATAGACGCTTGCAATAGAGGGGTATCACTCACGCCTTGCCAAACCCCCCCAAGTGGAGCTCTGGAGACCTTACTCACCGTAGGAACTAAACATGGCCGAGACCAATGCTATTTGGCTACGATCTTCTGTAAGGTGGAGGTCCTTCCCCAGACGGGCTGCCCCGATTCGAGCGGATTATCAGCTATGCCCTACCTCTCTTAAAAGTATTTATTAAGTGTATTTGTATACGTAAGTGTTTTTATAAGAAACAAGTCAACAAATGTCTTCCTATTCTTGTCCTTTTCTAAGTAATCAAGCCTACTTTTCGGGCCCTTAAGTATAATTCTCATAATGGTAGCAGTAAATATCTTAAGGCAAGGGATACACCCACTTGCTTGTTCAAGAATTTATCGCCCCCAAAACGAGGGGGCCCCAAGTTTGTCCTTATTTAAAATATCTAATTTGAAGACCATTAATTCTTATACGTTAGTGTCGATTCGACACAGTATCGATTTGTCAAAATATTTACCAATTGGACACCTTGTTTTCAAGTTTACAAATATATTTATAAAGTACATACTTAAATAGCAAAATTATGTTTTAATTAAATTAAAAATTTTATATTCTCGTGAGTATATTCTGTTGTTATCTATAAATCTTTATTTCATTATCATTTTAGCCACAAGAAGTCCACATGATATACAGCCTGGTGACAGACAGATAGACAGACTGACATTAGCGGAGGCTTAGTGATAGGGTCCCCTTGGCGCCCTTTGAATACGGAACCATAAGAACGACAAGAATGGAAAAGAAAGTAAAATAAATAGTAAAACTCGAACAGAAAATTTGCGTGACCAATGAGAACTGTGACGAATTGAAACTTATTCCCAACAATAATCCTTTCTGAATGTATTTTAATCCTTTTGAGTGTCCATACACAACAGGAGGGGGGCGTTGGGAATTCTTTAAATTGAGCTACTCATCATTTTCGCAAAAACAACACCTGCAAGGGCGGAATTCCATTGAAGACGAGACAAATGTCATTTATGAAATGGGCTTACTCGACCGGCAGTATCACCCTCTCAAACAACATTGGCGTGAAACAATAAGTTTCGTTCGGGAGACGATCTGAAAGCCCCTTTTAAAGTTTAAATATGTATAAATAAATATATAGAGACAAATCACACGGATTGAGCTGGCCCCAAGGCTCAAAGTAAGTTCGAAACTTATGTTAATACTATATTTTATAACAAATACATATATAGATAAATATCCAAGACCCGAGGCCAATCAGAAAAAGTTCGTTTTTCATCATGACCCGACCGGGATTCGAACCCCGGGAATCCTGGGTGGCGGTCTGGCGTGGTAACCATTACGCCACGAAGGTCGTCAAAGTTGTATTTGAGGTTACTATTCCGCCGCCAGCCACTCTAAGTTGGTTCACTGTCCTTGGACGAACTGTACTCAAGTCTAGTGTAGTCAAGTGAATCATAAAGAACTCTGCCCACTGAACCATATGATTTGATACAAAACAATTTGTTTGAGTTACAAATTAACAAAAAAGTAGACACGTACACAGTCATATTTAAATTAAATGTGTTTAAACAGGAAATAGTGTCAACATGTCAAGGCAGGGCATTATTGACAGTATGCAGGGCATTAATGATTTTGTTGAGCTGGGTGTGGGGAAATTAATTGTGTGTGCACTACCTTTCTTAAAAAATGTAACCCCTACTAAAAATGATCATATTCATAATTTGAATACGTTATTGTATAATTTGACTTGTCATAGTGACAAAATTTTATTTTTCGACACTAATAGATTTATTAGTAAATGTATATTGACGGAAGGCCATTTACACCTTCCACGTAGGATTAAGTCAAACATTGCTAGATTATTAGCATTCAATATTTTAAACTCGGCTACTGATAGTACAGCGAAGTTTACACGGAGCACCGTGATTAATATATGTACCGATCACTCTAACTGTACGCCATCTTTAAACTGAATTGTAGGACAACGGCAAAGCGTAATCTTGTTAATCTAGTTCATCAAAACATACGTGGCTTTGCCAGCAAGGAATTAGAGATAGGTCTACTTCTTAAAGAAAATAATATAAATATTCTCTGTTTAACTGAACACTGGTTAAATCAGCATCAATCAAAATGTAGTACTTTTGATAGTTATGTAACTGGTAGCATATTCACTAGAAAAGATGCGATTCACGGTGGATCCTTAATTTTATTAAAACAAAACATTGTGTTTAAAGAACGTAAGGACGTCCTGGGTCTCTCCATCGAACGCTGCGTCGAGTTGTCTTGTGTAGAACTTGAGCGACATATAATAATTTGTGTATATCGGCCGCCGTCATCTAATTACGACACTTTTGAACGTGTAATGGAGGAAGCTTTAAAACGCACTAGCTCCAATAGTAAATCTTTGATTGTTTGTGGTGACTTTAACATTGATTTATTGGTGCCGTCATCTATTGGCGTTCGTTTTGTAAATCTATTCAAATCATTTAACTTATGTAACTTGTTTCTAGAACCAACAAGAGTTACCGAAAACACAGCCGGGTAATTCTTTGAGGATGCGCACATTAGCCTAATAAAAGAGATTGATAAATTTTGTTCGAAGAACGGTTCTTTAAAGTGTTAGTCGCGTTCTTTGGTATGAGTTATATACATTTTTTTGAACCGGACCCAGAAAAGTCTTTTAGTATTAAAGATATGAGCCATTCTTTTTTTTTGCAAACGGTAATGAGTAATTTACATAAATGGTAAAGAGGTTCACAAACGGTAAAGAGAAGAATTTCAAATGGTGAGTAGATAACAGAGAAAAATAAAACAAATAATTAAAAATCAACGTTTATTAACTTCACACTTTCGCACTTAGCTGTCAATCAACGACAACTCGACATAATAACACAATTTAAAAGTTTCTAACATATTAAGACTATAATTATTTTCTTTACCAAACTGACCCAATGTTAGTTTCTTAAACATTTAAATATAAAAAATATATACTTAGTTATTAATTTCTTTCATAAACACTAATAACAATCATAGTTTGAACTTTATAAAACACTGCATGTGATTTCACAAAAAACAAATGCTTTAAATAATCGATCCTTGAGGGACACCGGCATTAAAAGCCTTTCGTTTAGACGAGCAGCCATCAATGACCACCCGAATAGATCAATCCCCCAAAAAGTCAGAAATCCACGCACAGAAATTAGAGGTCAGGCCGTAAAAAGGAAGCTTGCTAATAAGACTACCGTGCCATACCGTCAAATGCTTTGGAAATATCGAGGGAAACCGCAAGCTTCCAACCGCGGGCTTCTCCGAATTCCTCAATAGCCTCATTCCAGACGTGGGTGACGTACACTAGAAGATCCCCAGTGGACCGATTCTAGCGAAAGCCATATTGTCGGTCACTGAGGAGGTCATTCGATTCTAGGTACGCTAGGAGCCTGCGGTTCAAAAACACGTTCCATATTCTTACAGAGTATGGACGTGATCGAAATGGGCCTGTAGTTGGCAGGGTCGGCACGGCTGCCCTTTTTGGGCACGTTAGCGAGCTTCCAGGAACTCGGTTCTTTCCCAGATTTTAGACAGAGCCTAAAGAGGCGGGTCAATACAGGTGTCAATTCGGGTGCACATGTCCTCTGTACAATAGCAGATACCGTCTCGATCACTGGCCTTGTTCACGTCAAGATTGCGTAGCGTTTTGCGAACCTCAGCCTGGCGCAACCGGATTTCCGGCATTACCACCGTGCTGCCAGGTAAACTGGAGGTATCGCGCTACCAGCATCAAGACGTGAAGACTCCGCGAACAGAGACGCCAACAGGTTTGCTTTCTCTTCAGCGGTGTGAGCAAGTGATCCGTCAGGTTTCTGCAGTGGAGAGGGGGGCGGCAGAAGTTCGATTCGACCGCCTTCGCTAGATTCCAAAGCGCTTTACTTCCCGCTGGGAAAGAATCCAATTTGTTCCCTATTCGGCCAATATGATCAAATCGAGCCTTCTGTAAAACCATCTTGCAGGACTTGGCAGCCTTGTTACAGGCCTTCTTCTTTTCGCGAACATCAGACGCCTTGTGCTGTCGAGCTGCAACCCATTCCAGGTATGCCTGATGCTTATGCGCCTCGGCACGGCTGCACTCAGGCCCAAACCATGGGCGAGCTTTACTAGTAGATGGCACGTTGGAGAAGGAAATGAAGTATTCCATCCCTTGACGAAGCACATCAGTAACGGCATCTTCACAGACGCTGGGGTCACTAGAAGAGAAGCAGACAGACTGCCAAGGGAAGGATACATAGAAAGACCGCATCTCATCCCAGTCTGCTGATCTGTATCGCCATAACCGCCGCCGGTTGCCTTTCAGGCTGGGATCGGGCGGGTGGTAGGCTGATACCGATTTCATCAGACAGTGATCAGAGCGCCCCAATGGCGAAGAAATTGTCACCGAGTACCTGTCTGGATCTGTTGTCAGCAAGAGGTCCACGCAATAGGCTGTATAGGAGTCCCCTACTACCTGCGGTCGGCCAGCGGTGAACCGTGCCTCGGATCCCGCTACCCTCCGCGACTAGTCACCCGATGCCGTACTCGTTGCACTTCATATTCGGAATGGTAAAAACTGGTAATTAGAAAAATGGTAATTAGAAATTCATAGTTTTATTCATTTTGAACAATTTTCATGTCATTTACCATTTTGAAACAAGTAAATACTTAAAATAAGCCCTTTTATGAAGATGATAAGACCCTAAATGATTAAATATCACACGTCTACTTACCATTAAATATAAAAACTGTATGGAGAACTTTGACGAAACAAAAACCGTTCGGAGCACTAAATACCGATATTTCCGTAGAAAAAATACTCGCTCGCTACGTGTCCTCCGTGCAACGGACGAGCGACGACTGAACTGTCCCGCACAGTTAAGGCGAACGCACAAGGCCAACTAGGAGCAAAGATATTAAGGCGACAATACTCTCGAACGGTAATGAGGGTGTAGCGCCGGAACATTTGTTGATTCACTTTTTTAACATTGTAAAATAGTCTTTTAAGTATTTATATTGTATTATAAACTAATAACAACATTCTATTTATGGAATTTATTGCTTATATTACGTTCTTCTTAGTACAAGTCGAGAAATAAAATATTTTGTGTTAAAATCTGGGGAGAGGGACACGAATGGTAATGTGAATTTCGACACAAGATTGAATTCATTTCAGATTGTATTGAATTTAACATTAATCTGATAACTGCTCCTGTTAGAACAGATACTGGTCCATCTCCATACTGGCCAAAAGTTAAAAAAATATGTAATGTAATACGTTCTTTTTAACTGGAACAGCGATTTGCACATTTTCAAAGAAATACCCAGCCACTTGTCTCGATAATATTTTTTGTAATATTGAAATTAGCTCAAAATTATTAATTGACTGTCTCGGCTCCGATCACTATGGTCAACAAATCGCGTTTGAGTGCAAAGAGGTTAATACTGTACACACTGTTACGAGTAGGCCGCTAACTAAAAATCGGAAAGAGTGTTTTAAACAAAATATTAAAAAGCAACTTGCCGGCTTAAATAAATCACATAAGGATCCTAACACACAGTTTGAGAATTTGTTTAATATTATTAATGATGAATTTAATAGTGCCTTCCCTGTTAGGACTTCGAAACGTAACAATAAGACAAAATTTTGTGACTGGGCTACACAAGGGATCTATAAGAGTAGGACGAGATTATACGAACTGTATGCAACAAAAAAATACAATAACGATCCGATATTTGTTGATTATGTGAGAAAATACTCTAAAATATTTAAACGCGTATGTATTGCGGCCAAGTCGTTATACTTAAGTCGCAAGATTAACTATGCCTCCAATAAAATCAAAACTACCTGGAATATCATTAATAAAGAAACAGGTAAGGTCAAAAATAACGACTTGTCCTTCTCACTGGAAATTTCAAACAAAATTATAAATGCTGATTCTGAAGTAGCTGAAACATTTCAAAATTTTTTCTCTGAAATTCCTTATAATACTACTAACACTAGACTCGTCAGCTACAATGGCAAATACCTTACTCGTAAATAATGTTCCTAAGCCAAAGGCCACATTTAGCTTTAACTCAATCTCGGGTGATGTGATTATTAAAACGTTCAAAAATATTAATAAAAAAAAAACAGAAGATATTTGGGGAATATCTGTTCACGTCCTATGCGACATCATAACAATGTTGGCTCCGCAGCTTGCTAATATTTTTAATGATTGCATTGCCAAAGGAATCTTTCCTGATTTAATGAAATTCAGCAAGTTGGTTCCTTTGCATAAAAATGGCAGTAAAAGTGATCCCAATAATTTCAGGCCTATTTCTATTTTGCCAGCTCTCAGTAAGATATTTGAGAAAGTAATTCTAGACCAACTAGTATCATTTTTCAATCACCACAAATTAATTCATAATCGCCAGTTTGGTTTCACTAAAGGACGTTCTACAACTGACGCAGCAGCTACTCTGGTCAGATCTATCTTTGATGCCTGGGAAGTGAATATGAATGCTTATGGCATTTTTTGCGATTTATCCAAGGCATTCGACTGCGTCAATCACGAAATATTACTCGAGAAACTTAAATTTTATGGAGTTGATAATTTGTCACTTACTCTAGTCTCGTCCTACCTTAACGATCGAACACAGAAAGTACAGATTAATAAAGCTCTATCATCTGGCGCAACACTAAAGATGGGCGTGCCGCAAGGATCGATTTTAGGTCCATTTCTCTTTCTCGTGTACATTAACGATCTCCCTTATCTAGCCCAGGATAAGTGTGACATGGTTCTGTTTGCCGACGATACGTCACTAATTTTTAAAACTGATAGAAAACTAGATAACATGAATCTTATAAATGACACTTTATCACTTATACAAAACTGGTTCAGCACAAATAATCTAGCGTTAAACTCAAACAAAACGAAATGTGTCAAATTTACTTTACCGAATGTTAGTGTAGATTCTAATCAAATAATGCTTAACGGTATCGGTCTTGAGGTAGTGAAGTCGACTGTTTTCTTAGGTATCGAGCTAGATCATAGGCTGCAATGGCATCCACATATTAAAACCTTGTCAGGCAAGCTTAGCGCTGCTGCATATGCCGTTAGAAAAGTAAGACAACTTACTGATGTGGAAACTGCCAGATTAGTTTATTTTAGTTACTTTCACAGCTTAATGTCCTATGGCATACTACTTTGGGGTAGGGCAGCTGATATCGAGTCGATATTTGTACTACAAAAAAGAGTAGTTCGATTTATTTACAATCTAGGTTATCGCGACTCACTTAGAGACGTATTTAAGGATATCAACATTCTTACTGTAGCCTCACAATACATTTATACTACCATAATGTTTGTGAGGAAATACTTACACCAATACAAAAGGTTAGAGGAGGTCCATCAGTTTAACACTCGCAACAAAAATAAGCTAGTAGGTCTCAAATGCAGATTGTCTAAAGTGAACAAATCTTTTGTAGCTCAAGGAGTACGTTTCTATAACAAAATACCGAATGAAATTTTAAACCTGCCTTTGATCCAATTTAAGTCATTCATTAAGCGTTCACTATTGCATAAAGGCTACTATACCATTAACGAATTTATCAATGATAAGAATGCGTGGACTTTAATATGTAAAACGACACAAGACACTCGCCAAGAGCGTCCCCAGACGTCAAGTGCGCTGTAAACTTTTGTGCGTCCATTTTATTTTTTACATTTTTTATTGTTTTTTTTTTTTAGTTCCAGACTATACATATTGTACACGCGTCGAAGTGTTGTCCACAATGGTGATGGACATTTTACTAATACATAGATTATATATTTGGGACAAAGTCTGATAGGGTTGAGTATGTCATGCTCGCTTAAATGTCCAAACTGGTGGTGGCGTCGGGAGTCGGGTCGCTGAGTTCCCTCTAATATGGTTGAGCACAGCGATGGCTGACTCTCGCGTCAACTCGTGAACGGGTGCTGCCTGGGGGGACTGGTCTGCTCACTCTTGTCAGTACTGACTTTTTTTATTTTATTGTAGATTTAAGACTTGTTCATTCCACACCATTGTGTATAACATTCCGCGTATTCTTCTTTTAAATTTTTATGTACTTATACCTACATTGTAACTAATGAGTGGGAAAAAAAGAAAAAAAAAAGTACAAAATGACAAAAAAGGCCGTAACCGGTTTTCTTTCGCCATTTCTTTTTACCGGTTGCCATTTTGTTTGTGTCCGAAATGGTGGTAGTATATAACGTAGTTTATTTTTTTTATTTAAACAAGTTGTAAATGACAAGAAAAAGTGCCTGTGAAGGTCTAATTTCTGAAATAAACGATTTCATTTCATTTCAGGCAAATATGGACTGAATAACTTGTTTACACATAAAAATAAATAGACCTACGTTCGAAGTATATTTTTCAAAAGCACTTTGAACGTTCATATCAGGTGTCAATCTGTTGTGTTTTTCTCAGATCCTCCGTAATTAATCCGTCAATTTTCGTGACAACTGCAAGTGGGGGACCCACGTGATATTTACCGACGCCATTACGGTATTATTAGGGGATCTTTATTCCCGGACCGATGATGTAGAACGTAAATATTTACGTCAAGGAGCGAATGTTTACCGGAACTTGGTACTATAAACCCAGGGTCACGCTGCAACTTTTATTGGTGGAAAAGGTTGGCAAACGAGCATGCCATCTGATGGTAGCCGTCGCCTATGAAGAGACACTAGAAGTTCCTGTCCCGTTGACGACGACGGTTAAAGAAAGAAGAGATAGAGAAGTTGGACTTATAATTTCACATTCACTAAACGAAACGCATTGATGTGTGAAGCTTCACATCACTAAGAGATGCATCATCAGCAGTACACCTACTAACTCAACGATATTTTTTAACAAATACATTTAAACATCCAAGACCCAGAACCGAAAAACTATCAGAAAAACTACGTTTTAAACCATGACCCCACCGGGATCCGAACCCGGGACCACCTGGGTAACAGACCGGCATAGTAATATTGGTAACCATTACAGTACAGTCAACAAAGGAATGGGAATATTGGGAATCACAATCCTCTATAAATCCGGCCGGTCTTCCAACAGAGCTACCGGGAAAGGTTAATAAAGGTGGCGCCATTTTGTTTTTTAAACTGTAACAATTTTTTAGTTGGACAGAGCAACTTTAAAAACAAAGTTACCTTTTCTGACGCACATGATTACCTTCTATCTCCACATAATACTGGCGATTTCCCCTCAGTATTTATCGAGTGCTATTTATCCTGGTAGCTTGTTTATGGGATCCCTACCGTCACAATTCAATATATGGTGACCATTTGCTGTTTTATATGGTACATTATGAATATTTGATGACATGGTCGAGTGAGGAGCTGAGCATGGTATAACAAAACAAGGTGTCTCTTCCCGTGACAGCTAGGACACGTGATTGGCCCAAAATTACGTGCGGTTATAATAAGGTTGAATATTAGTTGAATATGTCACACTGATAGTGACGTAGTCTTGGCCCTCTTGGGCCATGCATAAGTTTGTTAAATCCTACTATCCTTACTTCCCTATCCTTACTATCCTTATCCTTACTTCCTTACTAATATTATAAATGAGAAAGTGAGTTTGTTTATTTGTTTGTTTGTTATTCGGCTGCTTATATATCGGCTGCTTAGTCAAGCCGTGAAGGCTTGACTAAGCAGCCGATCATTATGAAAATTTGCTTACATATTGTTAGGGGTACAGAGCCTAACATAGGCTACTTTTTATCTCGTGAAAGTATGTCGTTCCAATGGGAAAATATTTTTTCTACTATAGAGGGCGCTGTATCGGCCAACAGATGGCGCCACAAGTCGCGATATGTGTTGTTTTGTTGTCAAACGAGATCTATGTCATAAAAATAACGCGAGCGAAGCCGCGGGGAAAAGCTAGTAATATTATAAAGGCGAAAGTTTGTCTGTATTTTTGTTACTTCTTCACGTTCAAATGACTGGGACAATTTTTATGATATTTGGTATGCAGGTAGCTGATACCTTGGATTAACACATAGGGTACTTTTTATCCCGTAAAGTTCGCAATTCCCGTAGGATTTGGTCAAAAATCTGATATAGATGGCGCTGCTGTGCATAAAGAAATACACGCAAACGAAGTAACGCGGGTTTCACTAGTATTAAACAAAGGTTTGGAAAGCCTTTAGTGCATGAATCTATTTTCAATTGCTTTGTAAACCGTGAGTCGCGTTGTTGGCGAGTACTATAGGTAGGCACATAACTACTTCAATATTCAAAGCCATACTTGTGGCCTTCTTATTTGATTGTCATAAAAATATATTTTTGGGCGTCAACAGTAAATTCAGTTTGGCTTCGTCGAGAAGGCTTTTAAGGGTAATTCTTTGGTACAAAATGTTGCTGTAAGGTAAAAGGTCTGAGTGCAATCTTTACGTAGTTAGGTATATTTTTCTTGCTTGCTTGCGTACTTCCTACTCCGACTATCTTCTTTCTGATTAAATTCGTTGTGAGTTCCAAGACAGCTGTAGTTTCTCCCCCGGGACGTCAATAAGCTTCTGCTTCTTGTCAATCTGAGGTTGCCGTTGATCTTGGCTGTACAGGAGGCACAGCGGTGGGAATGTGTGGTGGACTTGTCCAGATATTTTTCTTGCATGCGAAAAAATTTCTTGCGTAAGAACTTGCGAAAGTCATTGCAATATCGTTTACATTCAGAAATTCGACGTTTATTTATAGGGGAAGGACACAGCGGATAATCCACTCCGCATCGGAGCAGCCCGTCTGGGGAAGGACCTTACAGAAGATCGTAGCCAAATAGCATTGGTCTCGGCCATGTTGTGTTCCTACGGTGAGTAAGGTCTCCAGAGCTCCACTTTTTACAGGGTCGCCAACACGCGAGTGATACCCTCACCCCTGTGTTGCATGCGACCATAGGCTACGGTGACTGCTTACAGACGGGTGAAATGAAATGAAATGAAATGAAATCGTTTATTTCAGAAATTAGACCTTCACAGGCACTTTTTCTTGTCATTTACAACTTTTTAAATAAAAAAAATAAACTACGTTATATACTACCACCATTTCGGACACAAGCAAAATGGCAACCGGTAAAAAGAAATGGCGAAAGAAAACCGGTTACGGCCTTTTTTGGCATTTTGTACTTTTTTTTTTTCCTTTTTTTTCCACTCATTAGTTACAATGTATGTATAAGTACATTAAAATTTATAAGAAGAATACGCGGAATGTTATACACAATGGTGTGGAATGAACAAGTCTTATCTATAGTAGTCTATCTACAATAAAATAATTAAAAAAAGTCAGTACTGACAAGAGTGAGCAGACCAGTCCCCCCAGGCAGCACCCGTTCCCGGGTCGTATGCTTGTTTGACACCTTAGTGGTGTAAAAAAAGTCATTGCAATATCGTTTACCTAACAAAGATTCAGAAATTCAAAACGTTTATTTAGCAATAACAATATTTCTCAAATTAAATTTTGATAATGATAAGTAGATCCAAAGAAATATAGTAGATTTTACAACAAGTGCACAAAACGAATCATTTCTATCCGAGACTTTTAGCAGCCCGAGCCGAAGGCGAGGGCTGATAGTAATGTCGAGGATAGAAATGGTTTTGTGGACGAGTTATAAACTCTGCTTTTCACTTCGATTGCGAGGAAATAAATAAATAAACGCAAGAAAAACAAGACCCTGTTTCCCATTTCCCGCCGCTTTTTTTTTTTTTTAAATCTTACGACTTTTAAATTAGGCTTGGGCTGCAGACCTATACTGCCTACTATTAAATTAATTTTGTAATAAAATAATTTTCTTAAATTAATTAAATAACCTACCGTACTTTAATTTAAATTTTAATATCTTTTATGACTTAAAAACACATAAGGCAAATAAATTAAAGTAAATATTATAAAATAACAAATTCTATCTCTGAACTTTTTGTTGTGTTTGGCTGTATGGCTTATTTCCTTTGTTTTAATATAGATACATTTATGAGTTTACTTTTCTGCCCTTGTGCACAAAATTCGATTTTGTGCAGCCTATATCCTGCGCAAATAAGCACTTTCTGAGCATGAGAAGTGAAAATTATATTTTCACCTCACAAGCTCGGAAAGAATGTGTTTGTCATTCGAAATCTGAGCGCAAAAGTGCATTTTGTGCCCTAGCGTGGAAAGTATTTTTTAAATTCGAACCTTTCTATTCTTTAATTTTTTATACCGCCAGTCCTCTGAAAATGCATTAATACTTACTTATTTCATGCCAGTGCGCCAACTTTATTTTTAGAATAATCGAACTGGCCAGTACGACACCGCATGAAAAAAAAATAAACACTTATTTAATATATTATTTGCGTTTTTCTTGCACCTAGGATTTTCCTCGCTGTAGTGAGGTGAAAAATTTTGTGTTTCGCTCGGCAGCAAAGTTATTCTGCGTCTCGTACCTTTGAAACCCTCGCTACGCTCAGGTTTCAATTTAAGTACTCGCGCCAAAAAACAACTTTGCAGCCTTGCATAACAAATAACTATTTCACCTCACAAGTTCGGAAAGAATCTGTTTGTCATTCGAAATCTGAGCGCAAAAGTGCATTTTGTGCCCTAGCGTGGAAAGAATTCTATATTTGAATTGATCCTAGAATCCTTCGCTAGCTCAGGTTTCAATATAAGTACTCGCGCCAAAAAACAACTTTGCAGCCTTGCATAACAAATAACTATTTCTAACGGCAGGCCTGGTGGTCGAGTGGCTAGCAATGGTCACTTTATCGGTTCGAATTATGGGTTCGGTTATGGGTTCGAATCCTGCGCAAGGCAAACATTTGTGTGCATGAACATGTATGTTTGCCTTGATCTGGATGTTTTCTATGTATAATAAGTATTTATTTACAAAAAAAAAGTATTTAAGTATATTTATCAGTAAAATACAGTCCGGTGACACGTTGGTAGTGACTCTACATTCGCGGGGCGCGGGTTCACATTTATTTGATGGGTTTTCTGTTTGTCTCGTATCTGGGTGTTTCCTATGTATTACAGGTATATATTAACAAGAATATCCATTGTCTGGTACCCGTAACACAAGCAGGTAAAGTCAATAAGTGGAGCTGTAGTTGTGTAGAATTAATTTATTATTTAATTAGAATTAATTTATTATTTAATTAAAGGTGCCCACTAGCACCCAATTTAAATAACGAGAACAAATCATTCCAATTTTATAATTTAATTAATTCTTAGAATTCAGTTTCACGCTTGAATAGTTTATAATTAAGTATTCTCATAATTAAATTGTCTACTTGTTACACAGTACGTTTTCGTTTTTTACACTACAAAGTCAAAGTTGTATTTTAAAAAATTCTAGTTTGACCTATCGAAAGTGAAGACTTTTAACACCAAGAAATATTCGTTTCAAAGTATTTAACCTCTCATGGCTAGCTTTTAAAGATTCCTGAGATTTATCTAGACCTTGTGGCAAATGTATTTAATATACATTAACATATTTCTATTATTAATAACAAAATCATATTCCATAATATTAAAAGTGAGCAATGTAGATCAATTAAGGGATTTACTGCCGAGAAATTACGAAGTGAATTCACAAATCGAAAAGGACCGTTTGAGCGACGCGCGAATGTTAATCTATGATTTGAAAAAATATCTCGAACAGCGAAGAGAAGGGCGCGAAAATCCTTTTCTGAATAAGTTGAAGAAAAATAGCAAGATTAGCAAGGTAGTCAAGAGGATAGTACGACACGACCAACCGATAAATGTACTGGAATATAATAAAGAGCACGACGTTTATTACCGACCTCTATTGAGAGTACATCAAACCAGACCGGGCAGTTTGCCTTTTGTGATTAAAAAATTTGAAAGAAATATTGCAGGTCCCCCGCTCTCTGTTAGAGTTATGGAAAAACATAAGGAGGAGAGATTCAAAAAGCTATTGAAACCTCTTTTTAAGAATCTCTATAGTCATAGATTAGATATGTTGTTTTAAAATTATGGCCAACCCTCCCAACTGGGAGGGTTGGTGGAGCTCTGAAGACCATACTCACCGTAGGAACACAACATGGCCGAGACCGATGCTATTTGGCTACGATCTTCTCTAAGGTGGAGGTCCTTCCCCAGACGGGCTGCTGCATTGTTGTTTGTTGCAATTATACAGTAATATTAATTCAAAGCAGCGTATTCATGTTGTCTGGACTCAGTATACAGTCTCCGAGTCAAGACGCTCCGAAGAAGCAAAATTTCTTCAGAGAAAGCAGAAATTTTTAAGAAATTTAATCTTTAAATTACCTAATTACTTTTAAGCTTTTAGAGCACGAGTGATCCCTTAATGAATTACATATTGTTAAATAAATAGATAATTTTTATGTCATAGATTCTGACAATTTAGTCAGCATCCCTATTACTAAACTTAAAGCGAGAATACTAGATTGGAACAGAAATGACTTGAGAACTTCTAAATTTCAAAAATCTGGCGAAGCGAACGATCCTTTCGCTCCGGGGAAGAAATGGATGGACGACTCTAGCGAGGATAACAAGCCGTTGCCAGTTAAAAAACCATATCCAGAATATTCATATTGGGATCATTGGACAGTAAGTATTTCTTTACTGCTGAAAGACGGCTATGGGACCATCTCCACGAGCGAGACAATCGCGACGATGATATCGTCGAGCCATCTAAATCTACACATTGCCTAACGTCTCTCCACACGGCGATTTCATCGCGGCAATTTTCATTTGGACTTCGATATATTTTTAAAAGAACACGACACCTATCTTTCCTCACAGTTATGGAAGCAAAACACTGGTAGGTATTATGCCATGAGTGCCATGACCCGATAATGGTGATCGGCATAGATTAATATTGTATATGGTCACGGGGCGACTGAAGTACTGCGGTGCATAATAGTTGATGACGACGACGGACGGTAGGCAGATGTTGAACTACCCACGTTATTGTTAATAGCTTCTGCCCGCGGCTTCGCCCGCGTGGCCTAGTAACAATTAGCATATTTTTCTTCAGAAACAAATTCCGGTCCTGCACGGCCCGGTACGGTACGGTTCCATCCGGTCCGGTCGGTCCGGTCAGTCCGGGCCGGTCCGGTCGGTCCGGTCCTGATATGGAACCTACATGCCAATTAGCATATTTTTCTACAGAAAAAAAAACCGGTCCGGTCCGGCACGCCCCGGTACGGTGCGGTTCCTTCCGGACCGATCAGGTCTGATCCGTTCCGGTCCGGTCCGGTCATTATATGGACCCTACATGACAAATTTGGCATCTCTAGACCCAGCGGTTTGGGCTGTGCGTCCTCTCGCAACTACGTTTGCGCATATCTCGCTTTCCCGTGGAATTTTGAAAAATCCTTTCTTAGTACATCCCTAGACGTCGTAAAGAACCTACATGCCAAATTTAATATAGCCTCGCAACCTCGTTTGCGTATATCTCGGCTTCCCGTGGGAATTTCGAAAAATCCTTTCTTTGTACACCCCTAGACGTCGCCGTTGTAAGGAACCTACAGTCCAAATTTGGAATCTCTAGACCCACCGGTTTGGGCTGTGCGTTGATATATGTATAGTTAAGTCAGTCAGGACTTTGAATTTTATATATATATATATATAGTCCGGTCCGATCAGGTCCAGTCGGTCCGCTCCGGTCCGGTCGGTCCGGTCCTGATAAGGTACCTACATACCAATTAACATATTTCTTCAGAGAAAAAAACCGGTGCGATCCGGTTCGGTCCGGTCCGACACGGACTCGGTACGGTGCGGTTCCTTCCGGACCGATCAGGTCTGATCCGTTCCGGTCCGGTCCGGTCCGATCCGGTCCGGTCCGGTCGGTCCGGACCTTATAATGACCCTACATGCCAAATTTGGCATCTCTAGACCCAACGGTTTGGGCTGTGCGTCCTCTCGCAACTTCGTTTTCGTATATCTCGCTTTCCCGTGGGAATTTTGAAAAATCCTTTCTTAGTACATCCCTAGACATCGTAAGGAACCTACATGCCAAATTTGGAATCTCTAGACCCAGCGGCTTGGGCTGTGCGTTGATATACCCTCGCAACTTCGTTTGCGTATATCTCAGATTCCCGTGAGAATTTTGAAAAGAAACATACACTAAATGTTACGTTGAGCAAATCGCCACATATTAGTGAAAATCGCATCCAAATCGGTTCAGCCGTTTCTGAGATTAGCGTGTGCAAACATACATACAAACATACAAACAGACGGACAAAAAAAACGGTCCGGTCCGGTTCGGTCCGGTCCGGCACTGGCTCGGTACGGTGCGGTTCCTTCCGGACCGATCAGGTCTGATCCGTTCCGGTCCGGTCCGGTCCGATCCGGTCCGGTCCGGTCGGTCCGGACCTTATAATGACCCTACATGCCAAATTTGGCATCTCTAGACCCAACGGTTTGGGCTGTGCGTCCCCTCGCAACTTCGTATGCGTATATCTCGCTTTCCCGTGGGAATTTTGAAAAATCCTTTCTTAGTACATCCCTAGATGTCGTAAGGAACCTACATGCCAAATTTGGAATCTCTAGACCCAGCGGTTTGGGCTGTGCGTTGATATACCCTCGCAACTTCGTTTGCGTATATCTCGGATTCCCGTGGGAATTTTGAAAAGAAACATACACTAAATGTTAAGTTGAGCAAATCGCCACATATTAGTGAAAACCGCATCCAAATCGGTTCAGCCGTTTCCGAGATTAGCGTGTACAAACATACATACAAACATACAAACATCCAAACATACAAACAGACGGACAAAATTTTACGAAATTCTTGTTCTATTGCTTATTCTTCATCGCCCTAAACAATTTTTTTGGAAATATATTCAATGTACAGACAAACTTTTTTTACACTTTTATTGTATTATAGATAGATTATAGATTATAGATAGATAAAAAAATCACTAAATAAAATAAAAAACTTATACAATAGGTATAGTAGCTAGGTATATTACATTTTGTGCGCGGTCTTGCGGTCAGAATTCACAGTTCTGCCGTCCGCGTCGTACTTTGACCGTCGCGGTCCGACTGCTTTTGGTGTGTAAGATTCTAGCCACCATGAAGCCACCACATATGCACATTCATAATAGTACTAACGTACAGAATGGCCACTCCCCGCCCCGCACCAAAACGGGCGACCCCTCCCCTCTCGCAACATTCGCCCACAACGAGTGGGGTATTTGAAAGGCACGGTGGTCACGCGTTGCACGCACACACATGCGCGCAGTGTGTGCAGACGTTCTTCTGTTCATGTAATAGTAGTAAGTGATTATAACGAGACGGAGTGTCCGGGGTGTGACATTGGTTACAGTGAACGCGGAACGCAGAACTCGGAACACTGACCGCTAGCCGCGCGCAGTGCCGCGCCTATCGAACTACGATGACGCTGCTGTAGACGATAGATGACTATCGTCTACAGCAGCCGTAACGATGCGACGGTCATTATTCGCATTTTTTTTTTAATAAAACGTGTTTTATTTTTCAGTACAGCAAACCAATTTACCACGACAGATGCCCGAACGGTCTTATAGAATATGGTCACTTGTGTATCATGATGCCACCACATTAAATGTCTATTAGCCAGTTGCAGAAACGTATCTTAATTCGTAACCTCAAATTCTCCATTAAGTCTAAAGCTACTGGTAAAGTGAGGTATTGGGATATCACCGTATAAAAAATTAAATTAAATCATTTATTTTGCAAGTAGATTCAATAAATAATTCTTGGACAAATTACACAACGCCATCTAGTTCCAAACTAAGCATAGCTTGTACTATGGATACTAGATTGCTGATAAATACATATACATACTTTTTTTTAAATTTTGTAAATAAATACTTATTATACATAGAAAACAACCAGACCAAGACAAATAGACATGTTCATGAACACAACTGAATGCCTTGCGCAGGATTCGAACCCGCGACCCTTGGGACGAAGTGGCCATTGTTAGCCACTTGACCTGTTAAACTGGATAGGAAATACCTTTGCACGTATTTTTTTTTTCTATCAGCACTTCGACGTGGATTGCCTGTTGAGAAGTGCCGCAAGAAACTCAACAGATAACCTTTTTTGGAAGCCAGTATAACATAAAAGTATTTTAAAGTAATTTTGTACAGTCAAGAGCACGTTGACCTTTACACTTCCAACATAAGCTGGTCCCGCGTAGCCGCTACGCCGTCGCATGCTACACAGGGCACAATACATTGCAAAATACGTTTAGTAAGAATGCAGAGGAGAAAATTACTGTAACCACAAATTTTTATCTACACTAATATTATAAAGAGGGAAGATTTGTAGGGACCACGGGCAAAAAAGGGTATTTTTATTTTTTTGAATAAATCACACAGATTGAGCTAGCCCCAGAATAAGCTCGAAACTTGTGTTATGGGATACTAACTCAACGATACTGTATTTTATAACAAATACGTATATAGATAAACATCCAAGACCCGAGGCCAATCAGAAAAAGTTCGTTTTTCATCATGACCCGACCGGGATTCGAACCCGGAACCTCCTGGGTGGAGGGCCGGCATGGTAACCATTACGCCACAGAGGTCGTCAAGTATATCGTCGTCGTGTATGTTTGTTATGAATAAACTTAAGAACCACTGGACTGATTTCAAAAATTCTTTCACCGTTTAGTTAGAAGCCCGGGTAACATGGGTCATTAATAAATAAATAAATATTTAGGGACAATTCATACAGATTGAGCTAGCCCTAAAGTAAGTTCGAAACTTGTGTTATGGGATACTAACACAACGATATTATATTTTATAACAAATACATATATAGATAAACATCCAAGACCCGAGGCCAATCAGAAAAAGTTCGTTTTTCATCATGACCCGACCGGGATTCGAACCCGGAACCTCCTGGGTGGCGGTCTGGCGTGGTAACCATTACGCCAAGTAGGTCGTCATTCCACTTGGATCCATTATTTGATCATACATTTTATTTTCAATAAATATTAGGGATCCCTACTAAAACGGGGCGCTAGTTAATAAAAGATTTGCGTTTTTTTTTTATAGTACTTAATTAAGTACTTAATTACTGATAAATTGAATCACCCTGTATGCACTTTGCACGATCTATACCTGCAGAACCGGTTCTCCACTGGCCTGTCGAAACAGCCGGCGCTGTGCGCTCGCTCACTCACATAATAGATTTAAAGTCAAATAATTTTTAAGTATTTACATCTACACTGCATAATTATTAATTTGTTATTATGACGAATGTGAGTACCTACACAAACCTAATAAGGTTTAAAGGTACAATATAACAATTGTAATGTGTTGTAATATTGTTTTAATAAAATTAAAAAATTAAAAAAAAAAGTTAAAAAAAAATTCTAATCCCGTCTATTGAAGGGAGACTATCCCTGCAGTGGGATTCTTAGCTTGAATTATACAGAAACGTCGTACAGTGAAGGCGCGGCGAAGACACGGCGCACGCACGATGACGCTTTAAAACGTTTTCATACAAAATGTATGAAAGCGTCGCGCGATGTAAAACTATACTTAAGGGGATATGTGAAAAAAAGAAGGGTCCTTAGAAACCAAATATCTTCTAAACTACTAAAATTTAGACCTAGATTTTTGGATATGTATTAATTCATCATATAATCGAAATTTTGGAAAGAGCCAAAACACGATTGTGACACATTTCCTCGATAGAAAAAAAATCCGAAGTAACCTCTGTTTTTTCTTCAGAACTCTTGTAACTTCTAAACGGTAAATAGTAGAAATTTTAAACTTCATATAAAGAAAGACATTAATGTTTTCTAGAGACTGTAAAGACAAATTTTTAAAAACTCAATTAATGAATTTTAAATAAGCCTAAATGTGTTTTGGCGCTTACGACGTTAAAAATTCGCCGTGTTCACGGTGTCCCATCTCTGTCTCTCGCAAGAGGGATTGATATATGCGTCGCACGGGTGGGGCGGGCTCAGTCGGCCGCTTACTCTTGTCTGGGACGGATCTACGTTCGTCGAGATCTCGCGCGCAACCCATCGAAATAATATTATTACGTATAGAAATGACAGCGCCTTCAAATTTTGGCGCCGCGTTCGGCCGTGCGGGGCGCGCCCCTCCCTGGCCCCGCCCCCAACCGAGTCATAGAATATGACATTACTACCCAGGGGCGACACTTTGTTTATATTCTGCCTATTGGACATCTAACTGATTATTTTATTTTATTACAATATTTTATTTTACTTAATAGAATAAACTTAATAGAAAATAGGTATAATATTAGCTTTATAGGTAGGAAGCTACATTACATTTTTGTTCTTAACTTAATATTAGTCAAAAATAAACTGAGATTAAATCAAAACTTTATAATGAAGCTATTTATATATTGAAGTATTTTGTAATATATGCAATAACTAGGAGACGGTCGCCTGCCAGACAAGACAACTCCTCTTGTTGAATGGTAACGTATCTTTACTCCGAAACTTGTTTGCCCGAATTTCATTTGTTCGAAAATGGTTGGTCGAAATTTAAAATGCTGTTTCGTTTTCCATCTTTTTGTTTTCTAGAAACTATTTTTTTTACTTAGTAACTTTATCCACATTTACGTATTTTTTACCTACTATATAAAAATGTTTTGGAAATATAGTTTAAAAAATCAATATTTAAATTACATATTATTTTAAAAAAAGAATTATGAAAATCGGTCCAAAATTGAAGGAGTAATCGGCGGACCTCCAAAAAAAACAATGAAACATAGAACCTCCTCCTTTTTTGAAGTCGGTTAAAAAAAAAAGCAAAAAATGAATATAGACATTAAGCAATGTGGTTTGTTTATAGACGAACAATATCCGTTTTTAGGGGCCACGCCTGATGGAATAGTTTTAACGCATAATATGCTTGTAGAAATTAAGTGCCCCATAGCACCGTTCAAGATTGGGATTGATAGGGCTATAGCACTAAACAAAATGCATTTTTGGAAAGAAGACAAAAATACTGGAAAAATATACATTAATAAAAAATCTGATTGGTTCTTTCAAGCACAGGGGCAAATGCATATTAGTAAATTTCCAAAATGTTTATTAGCTGTGTGGTATGGGGAAAATAAACTAAAAACAGAAATACTCCATAAAGATGATCAGTTTTGGAAGACGAAAATGGAACCAAAATTATTATCTTTTTATTATGATTGCTTGCTACCAGAGCTTGTAGATCCTCGGCATACAAGAAATATGGCAATTCGTGAGCCAAGTTATGTCATTCGTAAAGGTAAAGAAAATAAAAATGTTGACACAAATGAGACAAATGCGGGTTGTAATAATGAGAAGATTATTGCCTTAGAGAAATTTTAAAACTATAACTTTTAAAATTTCTCTAATGCTTTATTATTAGTTCTTTTATAAATAAAACGATTTAAAAAGTACGTGATTTGCATCTAATTAGAATTTATTATTAATTAATTATATTCTAGACAACATTTTCGTATATTTCAAAATTGGCTCAGCCTGTAGTGTGGTACTGCATATGCACAGTCTTCAGAAGAAGCCACAGAAAATTTTCATAACATAACTTTGAATAAGTATTTGAATGAAACGATGAACATTCCTTATTATAACAGCTTTAGTATGTAATCCCATTGTTTTATCATTTTACTAAAATATTCCTTACAATGACATTAGCTCTTAGACTATAAAGTAAAACGCAGTGTGTGTAATGTTTTATTCGATTGCAAAAAGTATTTTGTTTGTCTGTAAAACTATTTAAAATTTAATATGTACTTATGTAAGTAATTATTTTGCTTATTTATCAATATATTTAGTTATAGACCAAATATCGACTGTCTTGTATTTCATAACTAATATTAAAATAAATAGACACAGGTATTCATTTACTTTATTAGTTAAGATAAACTTAAATAGCTACTAAACAAACAATAACAAGTGAACAGCGAAACGTATCGTATTTCCGACGAAAGTATTTTCAAAACTTCGCGGGAAAACGGCGGTCCGGCCGGCACGCGCGCGAGTGCAGCGCCGCGCCGCGGCGGCACTCGCGCAACTTTTGGTTTGGCCCCGCCCCTTTCGTTTCAATTATTTTACGGCATAGCGTCTTAAGCGTCACAGGCATACCAAAAAAAAGATATGTTGATCAGATTAGAGGAGGAGAGCGGCCATTCTACCGAGACTTATTCTATGCTTTAGTTAAAAATAAAACCATAATTTTAATCTCAATTTTTATTTTAATAGAAATTTTATTCTTACAAAAACGTTAGCCGGGAATGTAACACAGCCTATTTAAAATAACCTACAAATAATGAGACTTATCTCAGAATCAGAAACAAACCAGAAAGTATATATTTACGTATATATTTTTACCAGTTTCGATGTAGATACCGCCTCAAATTTGGGCAGCTTATTGAGGATGACTTCTATAGAAGACAAAATAAAAAACAAATATACAAGCAAAGTTGGTCTCTTAGTAAAGACGTGGCAAAGTGTCATGACACTATTTGTCTTCTATATAGAAAACAGATTGTCTTGTATAGAAGACAGTGTACATCTATAGATGACAGTGGCGCTCAAAAGTAAACAAAACGAGACTTCTATCACGGACTATAAGGCTTCATAACAGTATATTATTTTACATAAACTTACAACATTTTATATATTTTTTATGACAGAGGACAACGAGCTAAGCAATCCATGCGCTATCCTCTACAAGGAAGCTGAGAGAGAGAAAGGAGATATAAAATGTTATAAAACTATGTACGTTATAACAACTACATAATATAAATTTCTACTTATTTGAATAAAAACTATTTAAGTATTTGGAAAAGTTACATCAGTACATAAGTCGGTGCTGATTCTACACCGCAATTGTTGTCCTGAAAAAGACAAAAAAAATTATATAATCCGGCTTGAAGGACCAAAACGATGTGTGTGAGGGTATCGAGGCGGGTGCAGTCGCAAAGGTGTACGATTAGTGAACGAATGTGTATACATGTGCGCGTGTACAAACGACATTGGCCTATGTAGTAGAAAGAGGTAATTATTTCACGAGCATTGTATGGAGTGTGCTATCCGGGGTGTCCGGGGTGTGCTATCGAAAATGCTAATTATGTACGGATTACCGTATAAACACATATTCAACCACCGAGTCTGTCCATGTAGAGCCTGAATGATGATATACATACCCTGCTTGACATGAGAACATAACCATCATTCCCCCAAAGGTTCGACCAGGAGTTCTTGACCAGCCAGTACTTCTGCCCGTTGAGGATGCCGAAGCCAACGGCCAGCACGGCGTGGTCCAGCTCATCCACTTTGTTCTTGCTGTAAAGCGTTTGTACATAAATAAAATTACAATCAACAAATCCGACTAATATTATAAATGCGAAAGTTTGTCACTTCTTTACGCTTAAACAGCTGGGCCAATTTTTATGATGTTTGGTATGTCGGTAGCTGATACCTTGGATTAACACATAGGGTACATTTTATCCCGAAAAGTACGTGATTCCCGAAGGATTTTGTCAAAAGTCTGATAGTCAATGGCGCTTTAAAGAGTAGATGGCGCTGCTGTGCATAAAATTAAATGCGGGTAACACCGCGGGCAGCAGCTAGTTGTAAATGAATAGTTATAAAACATAGAAATCACCCAGACTCGAGAACAGACACAAAATGCCATCGCAAAAAACATGTTTGCTACGAGTAAATCTAAACCGCGCCCTCTGGTGGTAGGCTCATTACCTACTCGCCACTGAGCTGTCAAATCGCTTTGGAACGCTTGTATCAACCAATAAGCAACATTCACACTCGGAACTCGACCAATAGCAATGATTACATTAATTAAGTGGACCAATAGTAACATAGTAAATATTTTCTGATGGTTATAAGAAATCGTCTCACCATTTCGGCTCGTAGTACACTCCGTTGGAATAAAAACTGAAGGTTCTGTGCGACGCGTCTATTGCCACAGATATCGGACCGTGTTTGAAGATGGCCAGCTGGAATTATACATTTTAATTAATAAGTTTCTTACCAGTTCTTCTTAGTACAAATCGCCTAAACTGGTGGTAAGATTATAAAGACTCGAAAGAGCTTGCAATATAGACCTATTTTGACGACCTCCGTGGCGTAATGATTACCACGCCAGACCGCCACCCAGGAGGTCCCGGGTTCGATCCCCGGTCGGGTCATGATGAAAAACGAACTTTTTCTGACTGGCCTCGGGTCTTGGATGTTTATCTATATATGTATTTGTAATTTGTTATAAAATATAATATCGTTGAGTTAGTATCCCATAACACAAGTTTCGAACTTGCTTTGGGGCTAGCTCAATCTGTATGAATTGTCCCTATTTATTTATTTATTTATTTTAATCAAAATACTTTAATTTGATTTATTACGAAACTTATTTGAGCGATACGAAAACGGTAGATCAAAAAAACATGAAATAAAAGTATTTTTTTTTAATTTTATTCTAACTTTTATTTTGTTAGCATAGTTAATCTGTAGATACAGTCAGCGGCATAAATATATTGTCAGTTTAGTACCTTATTATTATTATTTTTGTTGACATGTTCACTAAGTCTTCAGCAAAAATGAAACGAAAGCAACAAGGTACTTAATTGCTATATTTATGCCGTTGACTGTACATGCCAGATCACAGCTTTCTAGTATTAAACGTCTCTAAACTAGACCACGGACTGACGGACAGACGTTAAAACTATAAGGGTTTCTTGTTAGTTTACTACGAAACCCTAAAAAAAAACTTACCCTTAACGAGTTCTCGTTGTTGGTGGTCACGTTGACCCATCCTTTCATTGACGTCACTAACGTCACATTATCAATATGGCAGTAGCCGTCCTGAAAAATAAAGAAAATTATAATGCAACAATAATGTCCAATTAAACAATAATAATGCAGTTATTCAATTATTAATATTGTGTTTCGAAATTGAGACTCTGTCTAAATAATTAATTGTCAAAGCTCAGAATTATAGTCCCATTTTCTAAAAATCATTTTAAAGAACGTATTTTAAAAATAAACAACGAGATACAATGGGCTTCAAAAATAAGTAGTACAGTTTTAAAATTGCAATTACTCTTATACTATAGAAGTTAGAGTTTTGAAATAAAAATCAATCTTTAAAAGACGATATTACGCATGAAGTTTTTATTAAATGAAATGAAATTGTCTTATAACTTTTTTTTTATTTCAAAGGTCTAGCTTCTGTAGTTTAGGAGATATTGCAATATTAAAACTGTACTACTTATTTACTATATTTTAATGTGTTATTGAAATGAAATGAAATGAAATCGTTTATTTCAGAAATTAGTCCTTCACAGGCACCTTTTCTTGTCATTTACAACTTGTTTAAATAAAGAAAATAAACTACGTTATATACTACCACCATTTCGGACACAAGCAAAATGGCAACCGGTAAAAAGAAATGGCGAAAGAAAACCGGTTACGGCCTTTTTGTCATTTTGTACTTTTTATTTTTTATTAATTATTTTTTTTATTAATTTTATAAATTCGTTGTTACTTTCACATTCGTGACATAAGTAAGGATTATACTATTCGGAATTATAATTAAGTGTTACCTGTCCTAAATATCCTCCATAGTCCTCCTCAGTGGGCAACCCATGTTTCATGATCCATTGGTAAGCCCTATAATCTTCGCCGCCATCGCAACCGTTGTTGCCGAAACTATACAAAAAAAAACACAACTTAACATAGTGATATAAATCTTATTATACTCGCTGGAATCAATATATATGTATTTGTTATAAAATATATCGTTGAGTTAGTATCCCATAACACAAGTTTCGAACTTACTTTGGGGCTAGCTCAATCTGTATGAATTGTCCCTATATATTTATTTATTTATTTATAATCACACGCTGACGCCTGCACACTTTTAACGTTGCCCCGTAGAAAATTAGGACCTTACTCACCGTAGGAACGCAATATGGCCGAGACCAATGCAATTTGGCTACGATACGATGTAAGGTGGAGGTCCTTCCCCAGACGGGCTGCTCCGTTTTGAGCGGATTATCCGCTGTGCCCTACCTCTCTTATTTATTGAGGTAAACAGACAATAAGTTTTACATAATAAAGTTATAACTGTGACATCAGTACCGTTTACCACGATTTAATATAATTAAATTACTAGTATCATTTAGAAATTAGGTGTTACAGTTTGAAGAGATGATGAAAAAGTTCAAAATTCCCACGGGATAAAAGTTGCATGACTTTAACGAAAGTTTACGCCTTGCGCAGGTTTTTGTATGGAACTGTACGGTCTAAGTCCATACATTTGGACGCGACAGCATATTCCGACGCCGCGCGCGATTTCATAATTTTTTAATTCAGTACGTAAACGGTAGTCGATCAAGCGGACCGCGCATGCTCACTAGTATTTCACTTCCATTAAGTTTATCACAATAAATCCTAATATCAATCTATCAAAGACTATCATTATCATCCTATCAAGAAAGGTGTAAGGTTCCGAACCGCACAGGAACGGTTACGTATTGATGTGCGCGCAGCGTTTTTTAATAGATTTCAAATATATAGAAAAAAAATTACACTAAATTATTTAACATTTCAAAGCGAATGTTTGAAAGAAGACTTTATTCCATATTAGAAAGCTATTATTATAAAGAAAAATTATGAAGAAATATCGGTAATAAAATCAATTGAATTTCTGTATATTTCTCACTTTTTGAAAAGTCATCTTGATAGAATGAATGAATACTCTATTAATTACAATATTATCTTTATTATATTTTCTCTACTAAATATTTTGACGGCAAAATTATCTATAGTTGTTAGTAACTAACATATTTGTAATGTGAATGGTTGATAATATTAGGAAGTTCGAAATGAATGTTTTGCTAATGGACAGGGAGAGCATACATGCTCTTAACTTTATATGAATAGAACTTACCCCCAAGAGCAGTCGACCAGCGCCTGCTGACTTAGTCTCACAAGATGGCCGCCGTTGTGCAAGAATAGGGCGCCCTCTACGGCGCCAACAGTGCCGAATGACCAGCACGAGCCGCACACAGATTGGTCTGTACAAAAATTGTATATATATGTACATTCTAAGATGCCAACTGGTCCTAAAGTAAGTTGAACCTGGTACCATGACCGCGAACAAAACAAGAACGGCTGAGTAAGGGAGACAGCTCAATACATGATGTAAGGCGTTGTCTCGTTTACACAATCGTTTAAGGATAGTTATAAAAGATCGTGGCACATGTTTGTATTAAGGCGCTGTCCCACTATTGCGCACGAAGAGGCTACGCACGTGTGTTAAGCTTTGCTTTGCAAGAGGATGTACGTGATTGTTTCCACTGCAACCCACGGACACGTTAACCATCAAGTGACGTCATTGATACACGCGTGGCTTGCTCAACGTAGCTCAACGCTGTCAACGCCATGCACGCAGTGAATGCGGTACACAGCTTGTTCCACAAAGCGTGCACATCGCTGCGCACGCTGTGGAAACGTACGGTAGACCCACGTAGTCATCCACGCAGCTGTAATGGGCCACGTGGCCCACGTGTTCGTGCGCAGCGTGCGCAGCAGTGGGACCGCGCCTTTATGGGTGCAGTCAACCACTGAAAAATGGGGCTATGTCGTCCTTTAGACCACTTGGGTGTACCGACTAAAACCAGTCTCACTGCCACCTTATCCGGCTAGATGGGCAGGGCCACGGAAACTATGATACTTCCGTAACCCCGCCGGCGTTCTCATACCCTGGTCGGTCACCTCTTACATTGATTAACTATACCAGACCACGGATATATTATTGTAAATATGCACTTATATATTGTGGAGGACCGGACCACTCCACATATGATGCTATCTGTAGACTTTGTCTACCTATCCGGAGACCCAGCTCTGATAAGAGCTAATCGTGATAAACGACTTGGATGCTCCCTCGGTCACTTGTTTTGCGTCTATTACGCGTGTGGACTGTATACTAGGTGTGATTGAAGAATATGTGACTCTACGTTAAATTACTTCCAAAAATAAAAACTGACTTTAAACTTAATAAAAACTGACTCTAAACTTCTAGGTAAAATAAAACTTTTTCTTTGTTCTTGGTAAGAGCGCTTGTGCTTCGGGCGGGATACTTGTTCCTTATCGGTGGCTATTCGGCGACTGACTACCGTATTGAATTTGGCCTCCTATTTATACGATTTCCGCCCGAAGCACGAAAACACAAAATTCATTTATTTTCAATAAAAATACGTTCACAACAGAGTTCTATAGTCTATGTTTATAGAACAACAAACATTTTCCTTATATTCTTAGTAGAAGTACCTTTTTTGACCTCTTGAAGTTGGCACGTGTAAGGAACCGGTTCAAACCGGTTTTTTCCTACACGTGCCATATAAATACAAATTTATTTTAGCTTTTATTGAACATTCTTATTGGAAATGGACACCTTACTTCCCAACTATTACGTATCACGCAATTAATGTTCAATTCAATAGCGAATTATCGGAAAAATCGTGTATTTACTCTCGGTTCGCACGGGCCCAGCCAGTCGCAGCGCTGGCAGGCGCGTGCGAGCGAGACAACCTATCGATATACTCGATTCACAACTTATTTTTAATATTTACATAATAGGCCGTTACGTTACATAGTGCTTATGTACTAAGCCGTCGTGTACATATATTTTGGAGAAGTACCAATGTTGGTTACCTTTAACGGGAGTGACGGCACCGAACAGCCTCCAATCGAACTCTGGAGGCACCTTCACGCTCATCTCTTCAACCACGGAGGCCGTGTATGGGAACGGAAGACCTGTGTACAAAATAAAATCATTAATTTTACAAGTAATACTGGAAATACTTTTGCACGTTTTGCGGTTTAGACGAAAATATTTGAAATTCCCACATTCCGGTAGTTTTCCAACTAGATTTACGCCAATTATAAGTAACAGCTATTCCCCGCGGCTTCGCTCGCGTTTAATTTTATGACATTGTAATCGTTTGACAACAAAACAACACATAGCGCAACTTGTGGCGCAATCTGTTGGCCAATAGCCCATCCTATACAGCGCCCTCTATAGTAGAAAAAATATTTTTCCATTGGAATGACATACTTTCACGGGATAAAAAGTAGCCTATGTTGGGATATGTACCCCTGACAACATGTATACAAATTTTCATAATGATCGGCTGCTTAGTCAAGCCGTGAAGGAATACCAAACATACAAATAAACAAACAAACTCACTTTCTGATTTATAATTTTAGTATGATGAACGATTTGACATTTTGCTGGGAAAATTATAAAATAAATATAAATATTCTTGGACGAATTACACAACGCCATCTAGTCCCAAACTAAGCAACTAAGCTTGTACTATGAGTACTAAGATTGCTGATAAATATACACAACACAAATACTTTTTTTTTTGTAAATAAATACTTATTATACATAGAAAACACCCAGACGAAGGCAAACAGACATGTTTATGCACACAAATGTTTGCCTTGCGCAGGATTCGAACCCGCGGACCTTGAGATAAAGTGACCATTGCCAGCCACTCGACCACCGGGCCTCTCAAATGATAACTTATCATTTTCATCAAAGTATTGACGTGTCCTTGGACCCACCTTTTTTTTTTAAGTCCAAGTCAAAATTACTTTACTCTGTGGGCCCTCGCGGTAACTTAGACACGTCATTTACAATGAGTGTTAAATATTTTTATTCTGTAGGTATTACATAAATAAGCTACTCTATAAACTACCACCATTTCGGGAACAAAGCAAAATGACCACTGGGGAAAGAGAATGGCGACGGCACTGGTTATGAAAGTGGAAAAAGATTATACCCCTGTGTCATCACAATGGTGCAGATGAGACCATACCAAATTCGCGGTTAAACTAATTTGTCTCATTTGCACCATTGATGGTGCAGGTCAATGGTGCATACGGTACAACGGGGGAAAAAACCGGTTGCCAATTTGATGATAAAGAAATGTTTGAAATACCTTGGTTGGGCCCGCTGTACCTGCGCCCGCGCAGCGCAGAGAGCTCGTCGTCGGTGCGATCGGCTAAATGGTTGACGGCGACCGTGAAGCCGCGGCGAGCACGATTGCTGGAGTGGATGAACCTACAAAAACATACATACATTTCAGATTAATTGGCAACAAAAAAATTTTTTATACTACACAATTATTTTATCTATATATATATGTTTTGAACCCCCCACCAAAAATAGACATGATTAAAGGAAAGTAATAAAAAAATATTTGGTGAAAAAAAGAATTTTTAAAGTTTTAAAATTCACATTTTACAGTCACTTTTTAAATCTTAAATTTCTAGGAACGTTCGGTCACCCTCGCGCCAGTGAACGACGGCGCATTGTCATTGGTTGAAAGGATGATATCAGCTACGCATGCGCGTAGTGTTATGCTGCGAGACGGCCGCATGCGCAGGTGACGACAATTTGGATTTGTTTGTAAAATTTTGAAAAAAATAAGTCAATAAAATAATTGATTTTTATTTCATAAATTCATTGTACTGCTGCTATAGAATCACCTAAAAAAATTGATGGGGGGTCCAAAAGTAACCCTGTAAATATATAAAATGCTTTGTCCTGACCATAGATTTATTATATACTAGCGTAAGATTGGCAATGCAAAAGAGATAGATCATAGATACACGTTGGTTAGAGCGAGATAGATAGGCGAGACCATTTTCCTATACACGCTATCGGACTGTATCGGCCTGACGTCAGTCGTGTTAAAAACAAATCCTACTTATATTTACAAAATTTACGGTTTTTAGTGTAATTTTGATGTTAATTAGACGTGATTAAATATGGTTACCAGTGCAGTGCCTGGATGTAACTCAAACAAAAAAGAAAATCCACAAAATTATATATCTTGCTTGCACACATGTACATTCCACGCACACTAGTGTATTTTGTTTTTGGTCTTGCCTTAATCAAACCAAAGCCGATCTATAGGTACGCTAGTATATACTAAATCTATGGTCCTGACTGACTGAGAATCAACGCACAGCCTAAACTGCTGAACATAAAGACCTGAAACTTGGAGGGTATATTCTAGGTATGACGTAGGCGTACGATAAGAAAGGATTTTTCGAAATTCCCACGGGAAAGCAGGATACACGCAAACGAAGTTCATGTCACGTAATGATGTATAATGTTTTAGTTTTAAAGTTCTCTCATATAACACACGTTTATATTTCTTTCTTTTTGTCATTTAAATTTAAATTAGTCAATAATGTTTGCATGTATAAACTTCTAATATAAGTGTTGTGTACAATTGTTTAGGATTTCAGAATTATATTTATGTTAATGTAATATTATGTAAAACAATTGTATGTTCTGTTATCTGTAATTATACCTAATTATAAAAAAATAAAAATAAAATATTTGCGCGGGTTTCTTGAATGCTTTCTTTAAATATATGCATGCCAATTTATGGTGAACATATTGTAACTTTTTGTAACACACCATCTTCGTAAACTCATGTTCTAGCTAATAAATGATATTAATTGATTAATCCCCTTGATAAGTTCCAGTTAGTTTGTCTGTCAGAATAATTAATAGTCTTCGTATGGACTTTTTCAACTGGTAAACTGTACCACTATATTAACTAGCTTTATTGTAAACTCCAAACTTTGTAACCACCACAGTTACCAAGTTGGGATTTTCCTTTGAAGTTTTACAGGTATACAATTTAAAAACGTTTATTAATAGAGAAGATTTTTACAGACGATTTCTTACGTCACACAGTAATACATTGTGTAATTATTATAAGCTTTTTTGCCCGCGACCTCGTCCGCGTGAAGTTCCGGACCCGTTCCCGAGGGAACCACATTGAATTTCGGGAAAAGCTATAGCCTATGTCACTCCCTGATAATGTAGCTTTCTATTGGTGAAATTTTTTGAAATCGGTCCAGTAGTTTCGGAGCCTATTCAATGCAAACAAACAAACAATCAAATCTTTCGTCTTTATTATATTAGTATAGACTACCATTTCGGAAAGAAAAGCAAAATGACCGCTGATGTTAAAAGAAATGGCGAAAGAAAACCAGTTACGGCCTATAAAACGTGAAACAAGTTTCATTTTCCACAACCTTTGTCTGTAAATTAGTATATGCTAATGTAAATTAGCCATTACCATTTTTACACACATGGCCGAGACCAATAGCATTGGTCTCGGCCATATTGTGTTCCTACGGTGAGTAATGACTCCAGAGCTCCATTTGGGGGTGTTTGGAGGGTTGGCAACGTGAGTGATACCCACAGGCGGGCCGTATGCTTGTTTGCCAACTTTACGGTAAGTATAAAAAATAAAAAAACATTTGGGGGGTTCGGAGGGTTGGCAACGCGTGAGTGATACCCCCGGTATTACAAGCGTCTATACGCTACGGTGATGCTTACCATCAGGCGGGCCGTATGCTTGTTTGCCAACTTTATGGTAAGTATATATATATTTTTTTTACAAAAACCCTTGCGAAGCTGGGACATTTTTTTGACAATTCACACAGATTGAGCTAGCCCCAAAGTAAGTTCGAAACTTGTGTTATGGGATACTAACTCAACGATATTATATTTTATAACAAATACATATATAGATAAACATCCAAGACCCGAGGCCAATCAGAAAAAGTTCGTTTTTCATCATGACCCGACCGGGGATCGAACCCGGGACCTCCTGGGTGGCGGTCTGGCGTGGTAACCATTACGCCACGGAGGTCGTAAAATAGTGTAGTTATTTATAATGTTGTAATAATTCACGATGATATTCATACCTAAGGTTCTGCCTAAATACGTCTAACCTCTTCGCGTGTTCAATTTCGTCTGCGTACTGTTTGTTGTGTTTGTTCTTGAATCTGAAAACAAATTTAAAAAATAATATTATAATGCGAAAAATTGTGAGTATGTATGGATTTCTGTTACACGCAAAAACGATTTGATAGAATTGCTTGAAAGGACCAGACGGTTTTTAAATTCAAATTCAAAATATTTTTATTCAAATAGGCCTAATATAAGCTCTTTCGAATCGTCACAATTTTTTCCTACCACCAGTTCAGACGGCAGATTTGTGCTAAGAAGAAACTGGCAAGAAACTTAGCACTTGCTCTTTTAAAATGGTATTGATAAGATACAAATTACAATGACGGAAAATATAAAATTAACACAAAATATCTGCAATTTCTGATGACGAAAAAAAAATTAAAAAATTATACAAATAATTAAAGATTAATAACACTAATGAAGAGAGAAAAAAAGCGTATTAATTTACTGGTTTACATATATACCTACAATTAAAGGTTAAGTTTGGCCCTTATGACCAATAACATTGCGCGATATGTCATTGGAAAGGTTTTTTATTCACAACTTTAACTATGGTGGCAAATCTCGTATCGCTGTGGCAAAAAAGTCATGGCAAAATATCTACAAAAACCTGCATAAAGTTGCGTCTCAACTCGCGCGGTTTGATGTGCGATAACTTTTTTCCCCACAGCGATATGAGACACGCTGCCATAGTAAAAGTTGTAGATTATGAAAAAACTTTTCCAACTACATGTCGCTTATCGTTATTGATTCTTCGGCCAGGCTCCATATTTTCTACATTTCTATCCTAAAGCATTGGGTTCAGCTGTGTATTACGGGCATAGCTTGTTGGTAAATAGGTTAAAATATTATAATTGGTTAATTAATTTCAAATTTATTAAATATGACATTTATTTATTATTTTCTCTTTTATATTTTTTATTGATTTTATTTTATTAAATTTTATTTTATTTAATAAATATTTAATTCTGGCATACATATATATATAATTTACAATGGCATATTATAAATTGAAATTATTATATTTATACTAACATATCTATTAAATATCAAGCAAAACCGCGGACATCAGCTAGTAAATAGTATATACCTGTGGAACTCGTCGTGCACATGTGAATCGTCAGCTGGGTGCATGAACTCCTTCATCGGGTTGAAAGTAGCGTAGTGCTTTGATCCGGGACCGGGGAAAGAGGAACATTGTAATCCTGCAATCATCACCATCATTAAATAAATATATAGAGACAATTCATACAGATTGAGCTAGCCCCAAAGTAAGTTCGAAACTTGTGTTATGGAATACTAACTCAACGATATTACATTTTATAACAAATACATATATAGATAAACATCCAAGACCCGAGGCCAATCAGAAAACGTTCGTTTTTCATCATGACCCGACCGGGGATCGAACCCGGGTCCTCCTCGGTGGCAGTCTGGCGTGGTAACCATTACGCCACGTCGTCAATTAACCTATAATCATTATTTATTACGAATAAAGTTCCAATTCAAAGACGGACCGCACGCTGCAGATTGCAGCTGCATACTGCTAGCAACTTACATTTATTTTGAATGCAAGTTTCATAGATTTCTATAGATATTAGAGAGACCTATCGCCATACAAAAGAACTACAGAGTGAAGAAAAAGTTCACAATGCGAACACATGACGGCGCCACTTAGAATCCTGAATCACGCTATCGAAGTTTCTACGATATGGAGATATAATACAACCTCCGACACATACATTGTCGGAGCCGCGGTTCCCCAGGCATGCACACCCACACACACCCAGCCTGGCCGGAAGATCTTCCTTTTGTGGCGGTCAAGCACATCGCCATCGCTCTCGCTACAGATTTAGTATATACTAGCGTATAGATTGACTGGCTTTTAATGACAAGTTTAAGCATTTCATTTTCGCATGGGGGCCATGGAGACTTTTCATTTAAATACTCATTGATAGTTAATTAAACTAGGCTTTATTGATTAAGAATTTTTTGACATTTAATTTGAAGCTATTATTGGAGAGGTTTTAATTGTAATCGGGAATTTTATTTTACATACGCAAGCCTTGAATGATAAAAGACTTTCCCGCTTTTCTCAGCCTAAATTTAGGAACAGCTAATTTATTCTTATTACACAAAAAAGCAGATTTACCCCCGCGGGAGTAATTACTCCCAGGTTCGGAACCACGGTATAGCGTGTGTGACCGATTTTACAAACGTTACCGGGGTTACGCATGATAGAATATGTACCTGGATCTGTATTTTATTTATTCTTATAAATGTACTCATACATTGTAACAAACCAGTGAAAGAAAAAAATTGCTAAATGACAAAAAGGCCGTAACCGGGTTTCTTTCGCTATTTCTTTTACCGGTGGCCATTTTGCTTGTGTCCGAAATGGTGGTAGTATATAACGTAGTTTATTTTCTTTATACATATATACAAATTGTAAATGACAAGAAAAAGTGCCTGTGAAGGTCTAATTTCTGAAATAAACGATTTCATTTCATTTTAGACAATGAACGTTACAACATCATAGCCGAACATTCTTCGTGAAATGGAACATAGCTATTCATTATGATTATGAGGTGGAATATGGTTAATTTGACCATGATTGCATGACGCAAACTTACCGGAGTCCACAGTGAAGACAGTAGGGTCGATGTCGTCCACGTCATACTGGCTGTACTGCAGATAGTAATGGTCATAATGCGAGCCCAGTAATGAGTTGAAACCTTTCATTTCATACCTGAAAAAGGTATATTTAAAATTAGGAATTCTATAAATCTAACTTCTTAGGCGTAGTCTGCCTGCGGGGTTGCGGAAGTATCACCAGTGCCCGTGACCCCGCCACGTGAAGGTGGCAGACAGTCAGGTTTTTAGTCGGTATCCCTCATTGGCTAGAGGCGAGCCCGACAGACCCCCGTCGCTTCCCCCAAGTGGCGGGACATGCAGTAATGCATATTCCTGACTTTAAACAAAAACAAAAAAAAAGCGTAGTCTGCCTCCCAACAATAACTATTTATTACATCGTGACGTCATACGTACGCGAAAACTGGTTAAATTTGACCAGTTTTCGTCTGAACATGTCTAATGCGGGTTGCAGACCAAGAGCAAAGCTAAATCATTGCTTAGTTTAGCTTAGTCTGCATAGCTGATACAATTTTTCAAACTTGGGTGCAGACCACAACGAGTAATGTATGGTAAACTAACTCAAAACTAACTTAGTTTAGCTCTTGGTCTGCAACCCGCATAACAGTATTTTCTTTTTTCGGCGATAGAATTATCTATATTAATAATTTCGTCAAGGGGTACGGTAGACTCAATCGAAACCTTATATGAATAACAAAACATAAAAAATATTGATTTCGAGTCGACAACATATAGGTATCCGCATAATTGGGATTATGGAGAATTCCGTTAAATTCTAATGGCACTGACAAATTCTAATGGCAGTCGCCATCCAAACAAACCACAGTCGTCATAGACAAGACTTGAAGCGCCCATAGACTTGAAAATCATTGAAAGCCATTGACATTTTTTTTTATTTTTAAAAGGCATTGGCGAATTTGCCATCCGCCCTCAGAATAACGAACTCTATGAAAATGCCCTATTTGTTCAATTTGACACGGAAATTGTAATGAAATACCTGTCTCTCTCTCACAACAGTGATTTTTCATTAGGAAAAAGCATCTACACTCTTTTATCAGCGCCCTCTTAAATTGATTCGATGTACTTTTGCTGTCACGCGACGCCATTTAATTCTACGGTTTTGTTTACTTGTTTACTTTATAATGAACTAGCGAAACCGGCACAACTTCGTTTGCGTGTATTGTGGGAATTTTGGAATGTCACCTTGAATCAACCTATCCTTTTTTTTAAAAAACCGCATTAAAATCAGTTGTGTAGTTTTATAGATTTAAGCATACATAGAGACACACAGACGCACAGACAGACAGCAAAAGCAACTTCATTTTATACTGTGTAAAGATGAGAGTTTTTGATGAATTTTCGCCTATCTATGTATCAAAACACGATATATCTGTGTTTTGACAGCGCTGTCAAAATTTAAGACCTTTCGAAAAGGAGCGCCATCTGGTAGCGAAAATTTTACGAGAAACCCTCATTGAACAAATAAAGAAAAAAATTGCAAATTTCATATTTTCTAAATCAATTTTTCACGCGCTATTTCGCTCATACAAAGCGTGAAATGAAAGAGATAGAGTGTGAGTTTGAATTTTTTTTATTTTTTTATTTTAAGACCCACTGGACTTACCTTACGGGTATGGGAACGGATTCACCCCTCAGCGTCTTCTTGTATTTCACCCACATGGTGTACTTATTGATCTTGTCACCATTCGTCACCACCATACGCCATTTGAACGTTTCCGACTCCTCCATGATTTCCGAACCTAATGGAGGTACAGAGTATTATTTTATTCAATACAATTTCATTTATTTACATAAAACATGGTTGATACAGAGATGTTATGTTAATAAAATTGGTGTTTCACATATCTTTTTTAAATTTAAAATATCAATAAAATTTCATCAAAATTTAAAAAATCAATAATAGATAAAATTATATGGTTTTATCATTCAAGTATTCCTTAATGGAATAATATTATTTATGGACAGCATAATCTACAACTTAGTCGTTGTAATATTAGAAAAAGCAACATATCCCTAGACGGTGAAGCGTGTGTTACCATGTCAACTTACCGACATAGTTGAAATCCGTCATATCTGGCAACACAGTCTGCACATCGAAGCCCTGTTCTTTTGTCCCGTTGAGCTGTAGGCATGTCTGCTGGTTCAGCACCTTCTCCGTAGTCACCGGTGCAATCTGTAACAAAAATAATTTTGTGACCTACTAGCCGATGCCCGCGGAAGACCGTTCTTCCCGTTCCCGGACTGACATCCTGGATAAAAACTATCCTATGTCACACCCCGGACACTCCATACAAACGTCGTTATAATCACCTACTACTATTCCATGAACAGAAGAACGTCAGCAGACACTGCGCGCATGTGTGTGCGTGCAACGCGTGACCACCGTGCCTTTCAAGTACCCCACTCGTTGTGGGCGAATGCTGCGGGAGGGGAGGGGTCGCCCGTTTTGGTGCGGGGCGGGGAGTGGCCAATACGTTAGTACTATTATGAATTCTGTGCCTATGTGTTAACACAGGGTATAAACTACCCATGTATCAAATTCTAAGCAAATTTATCATGCCGTTTATTGTGTGTGAAAGAATAACAGTAATTATATAATATAATTATAATCAATAATCTTTATTTACCAAAATGACATACTGGGAAAAAATTATCAAGCCAAATGGAGATGGACTGGGCATATGCTAAGGAGTCAACAGGAAAGAGTATCGCAGTCACGAACCGGTATCCAAGGGATGGTAAACGAAGCCCAGGGAGACAAAACCAGAGATGGGAAGATGACCTGAAACTTACAGCAAGTCGGTGGTCTTCAGGTTGCTTGAAAATTACTGGCCTCCTTCAATGTGCATTGGAGCATCGTTGCAGTGAGGTGATCATGGGTTGATATGATATTGTTTTATACCAAATAATATATTGTAATGTAACAATATACCGTGGTGCTCGGCAATCGAGCTTGGTTTGCCATCTCTCTAGGGTTTAATGCCTTTTGTTTCAAATTGCTGTCTCTCACGTAGTTGTTAAGGAGGGAAGTCCTTTCAATACTTCCTACTCCAACTATCTTCTTTCTGATTAAATTCGTGTGAGTTCCACAACAGTTGTAGTTTTCTCCCCCGGGACGTCAATAAGCTTCATCGCTTATTGTCAATCTGAGGTCGCCGTTGTTGATCCTGGCTACACAGGAGACACATCGGTGGGAATGTGTGGTGGGTTGTCCCTATTTTATACCAACTTGGTACAGGAAATAATACAATGCTATTTATAGTTTCCATTTGATAATGTAAACAACTGAAATTACTAATACAATAACAGGGTTATTTGTTTTTATTATACTCTGACAATCTTAAATTACCTAATATTCAATATTTAATAAATGCTTCGTGATTTAACAATGATGGTGTTGAATTACGGAAACGATGTAAAAATATTGACCTGAATTATACAAAAAAGGTGTAGGTACGTTAAAGGCGCGGCGCAGGCACGATATCGCTTCAAAACGTTTTCATATAAAACGTATGAAAGCGTGCTTGTAAATTATACTGAAGCGACGACGCGGCGCAGACGCAGGCACGCCGTATGCCTGGTCGCCTTCACCGCGCCTGCTCCGTACACCGTTTCTGTATATTTTACGCCTTAAATAGAGACGGAATGCTAAAAATCTTTTAAGTTATATAAATGAAATATGTATGTTAGTCTGTAAGGTATTTGTAATATGAGCCCGTGCAATTTATTGCCTGATGCTTGAAATAAAGAAATTTATTATTATTATTTATATTGGAATTATAAGTCCGTCCGGTGGTCGCGTCGCTAGCAATGGTCACTTTTCGCGTCGCTAGCAATGGTCACTTTTATCCCAAGGGCCGCGGGTTCGAATCTTGCGCAAGGCAAACATTTGTGTGCTTGAACATGTCTGTTTGCCTTGGTCTGGGTGTTTTCTATGTATAATAAGTACTTATTTACAAAAAAGTAATTTAAGTAAGTATATTTATCAGTAATCTAGTACCCATAGTATAAGCTTAGTAGCTAGTTTAGGACTAGATGGCGTTGTATGATTCGTCCAAATATATATTTTATTTATTTATTTATTAAAAACATTACCTTGATTGAGGTTCCGTACGGCGGATACACGGCTGGTGTCAGCAGATACGTTTTGACCATAGTCCCGTAGTAATCAATGCGTGATTTTCCATTTTTACTGTCGAACCTGTCGACAAAAATACGTATTAAAACTTAAGTATCGGCACAGAATTCATAATAGTACTAACGTACAGAATGGCCACTCCCCGCCCCGCACCAAAACGGGCGACCCCTCCCCTCCCGCAGCACTCGCCCACAACGAGTGGGGTACTTGAAAGGCACGGTGGTCACGCGTCGCACGCACACACATGCGCGCAGTGTGTGCAGACGTTCTTCTGTTCATGTAACAGTAGTAGGTGATTATAACGAGACGTTTGTATGGAGTGTTCGGGGTGTGGTATCGGCGAACTTTTTTTTTTATGACAGAATTCAAACAAGCTAGCGGTTTGCCTGATGGTAAGCAATCACGGCTGTTGGCGAGCTCAGTAACGGAGGCTGGTAGACCCTCACGTCAACTCGAGAATATTCGAGAACGGTTGCTGTCTTACGGGGCTGGTTTACTATAAGGGACCATCTTCTCGAGCAAAAATCGCTGTGTGGAAACGCATTATAAAACAATGTATATAATAATGTATAGAATTATGACGATATTATCATCGCGGTTCGCTTGTGTAGATGGTGCCTTATAGTCAACAACGACTTTATATGTCCGACTCGCGCTTGACCGGTTTTTTATTTATAGAGTCATTATAATTAAGTTACAAACACTGGAATACTGTATTTACAACAAAGAAAGTAGTCTTTCTAGCATAAAAACTGTTATTTCTAACTAAGCATTAATTAAATTATCTGCGCGAAAACAAACATCGACCTCGCAATTCTATTATGGTCAGCCTATTGATGCGTGTTAATGACACGAATCCAAACCAATGAGTAGGTATACATTCTTAGGTCAATATTATTGTTTAATTACAACTTAACTTTAATTTTATTAAAAAAAACTAATAAGAGTATTATAGCACTTTGAACTGTACCGTCCAATCGTAACTATTTTTCATAAGGGTGTTATAGTGCGACACAAAGCGACGCCATCGAGCACCTCATATAATATAAGTTATCTGTTCTCTATTATAATAATAAATTTTACGAAATATGTACAATACATTTAACTAAAAACTCATAAAACACACTATCACAAAATGACTCTTAATTCAGTATGCCTTACGTCAAAGGCCTCCTCCAACTCTTTCCATTGCTTCATGTCTCCCGCTACACTAATCTAAAAAATCTATTCTTTAATACACTTCATAAAGTTCATGTACTTACACTGAACTTATTCTTTGTTTCTCAGTTCAAGATTGCCATTAGGTCAATCTCACTTATTTGTCTACCAGATAACTAAAGTACATACATTGTTTATGTTATTTAATGTTATCATAAGGTCGGGTCGTGAGATATCTGCGTAACTATTAAAGTTTACTGGCTGTTATTAAACTATAATGCTATTAATGATGACAGTATTGTAAAATTTTAATAGAACAAAGAAATGGTGAAGATTTTATAATACACATCTCTTTTTCCATAATTATTTTTGTTTGTTAATGGTGACGAATAGGGTTGAGTACTCACTTCTAATTATCTATTGAAGCTATCTCACCCACTCCTACATAGCAGACGCTTCTGGTATTTTTGGATTCTGTCCTTTATTTCCTCTCATATTGCTCAAATTTTAATAATACAGAATTGTTAATAAATTCGCGATTTCCTTGCAGATTATGCAGCTGGAAGAATTTGGATGGGAGTGACCAGCCTCCAGCCGTCGTGCTGAACATGTTTTTTTTTACTTACCAAGCATAAAATGGCTCCATCAGCTCAGCGTAAGGGATGACAATCGCACCCTTTACTGTGTAAACAGGACTCCATTGTGGGGGTGCTGTTAAAATGATAAAGCTGTTATAAACAATTTGTTAACTACCCATCAAATCTTTTTTTTTTCTCTATTTTTCTTCGAGGCTATTAGCCATGAAATGAAATGAAATTGTTTATTTTAGAAATTAGACCTTCACAGGCACTTTTTCTTGTCATTTACAACTTGTTTAAAAAATAAAGAAAATAAACTATTTTATATACTAACCCTTGTGAAGTTGGCGCCACTTTTTTAAAAAAATCTATTTTTTTTTAGAGTTCCCGATAGCTTACCAATAGTTCTGGAGTTCTCTCTAGAAAATTCTCATAGTTCCGCGCAAATTTTCGAAAAATCGTCAAAAAACAAAATCGAGCGCCAACTTCACGCAGCGCCGCTTTTTTGTTTAAATGGAGTTCTGAGCGGCAAAATGCAATCAGAAGGAAGAGTTCTGAAGTTCTTGATAGTTTTTTTTAATAGTTCTGCAAATTTAAAAAAATTTTTTTTTTTGAAAATTTTCAAAAATTGATTTTGTCGGAGTTCTGCATGGGGTTCTAAAGGGCGCTACGATAGTTCTAGCGAATGCCGCAATCAGAACTCTCGTACGACTAATTTTGACAAAGTTATAAAAAACATAATGTTTAAAGTCCACCATTTTGTTTTCGAAATTGGGTTTTTCGGAGTTCTGCTTGGGGTTCTAAACGGCGCTACGATAGTTCTAGCGAATGCCGAAATCAGAACTCTCGTACGACTAATTTTGACATAGTTATAAAAAACAGTTCACCATTTTGTTTTCGAAATTGATTTTGTCGGAGTTCTGCATGGGGTTCTAAAGGGCGCTACGATAGTTCTAGCGAATGCCGCAATCAGAACTCTCGTACGACTAATTTTGACAAAGTTATAAAAAACATAATGTTTAAAGTCCACCATTTTGTTTTCGAAATTGGGTTTTTCGGAGTTCTGCTTGGGGTTCTAAACGGCGCTACGATAGTTCTAGCGAATGCCGAAATCAGAACTCTCGTACGACTAATTTTGACATAGTTATAAAAAACAGTCCACCATTTTGTTTTCGAAATTGATTTTGTCGGAGTTCTGCATGGGGTTCTAAAGGGCGCTACGATAGTTCTAGCGAATGCCGCAATCAGAACTCTCGTACGACTAATTTTGACATAGTTATAAAAAACGTAATGTTTATAAAATCCACCATTTTGTTTACGAAATTGGTTTTTTCGGAGTTCTGCTTGGGGTTCTAAACAGCGCTACGATAGTTCTAGCGAATGCCGCAATCAGAACTCTCGCACGACTAATTTTGACATAGTTATAAAAAACATAATGTTTAAAGTCCACCATTTTGTTTTCGAAATTGGGTTTTTCGGAGTTCTGCTTGGGGTTCTAAACGGCGCTACGATAGTTCTAGCGAATGCCGAAATCAGAACTCTCGTACGACTAATTTTGACATAGTTATAAAAAACAGTCCACCATTTTGTTTTCGAAATTGGTTTTTTCGGAGTTCTGCCTGGGGTTCTAAACGGCGCTACGATAGTTCTAGCGAATGCCGCAATCAGAACTCTCGTACGACTAATTTTGACATAGTTATAAAAAACAGTCCACCATTTTGTTTTCGAAATTGATTTTGTCGGAGTTCTGCATGGGGTTCTAAAGGGCGCTACGATAGTTCTAGCGAATGCCGCAATCAGAACTCTCGTACGACTAATTTTGACATAGTTATAAAAAACATAATGTTTAAAGTCCACCATTTTGTTTTCGAAATTGGGTTTTTCGGAGTTCTGCTTGGGGTTCTAAACGGCGCTACGATAGTTCTAGCGAATGCCGAAATCAGAACTCTCGTACGACTAATTTTGACATAGTTATAAAAAACAGTCCACCATTTTGTTTTCGAAATTGATTTTGTCGGAGTTCTGCATGGGGTTCTAAAGGGCGCTACGATAGTTCTAGCGAATGCCGCAATCAGAACTCTCGTACGACTAATTTTGACATAGTTATAAAAAACGTAATGTTTAAAATCCACCATTTTGTTTACGAAATTGGTTTTTTCGGAGTTCTGCTTGGGGTTCTAAACGGCGCTACGATAGTTCTAGCGAATGCCGCAATCAGAACTCTCGTACGACTAATTTTGACAAAGTTATAAAAAACATAATGTTTAAAGTCCACCATTTTGTTTTCGAAATTGGGTTTTTCGGAGTTCTGCTTGGGGTTCTAAACGGCGCTACGATAGTTCTAGCGAATGCCGCAATCAGAACTCTCGTACGACTAATTTTGACATAGTTATAAAAAACAGTCCACCATTTTGTTTTCGAAATTGATTTTGTCGGAGTTCTGCATGGGGTTCTAAAGGGCGCTACGATAGTTCTAGCGAATGCCGCAATCAGAACTCTCGTACGACTAATTTTGACAAAGTTATAAAAAACATAATGTTTAAAGTCCACCATTTTGTTTTCGAAATTGGGTTTTTCGGAGTTCTGCTTGGGGTTCTAAACGGCGCTACGATAGTTCTAGCGAATGCCGAAATCAGAACTCTCGTACGACTAATTTTGACATAGTTATAAAAAACAGTCCACCATTTTGTTTTCGAAATTGATTTTGTCGGAGTTCTGCATGGGGTTCTAAAGGGCGCTACGATAGTTCTAGCGAATGCCGCAATCAGAACTCTCGTACGACAAATTTTGACATAGTTATAAAAAACGTAATGTTTAAAATCCACCATTTTGTTTTCGAAATTGATTTTGTCGGAGTTCTGCATGGGGTTCTAAAGGGCGCTACGATAGTTCTAGCGAATGCCGCAATCAGAACTCTCGTACGACTAATTTTGACAAAGTTATAAAAAACATAATGTTTAAAGTCCACCATTTTGTTTTCGAAATTGGGTTTTTCGGAGTTCTGCTTGGGGTTCTAAACGGCGCTACGATAGTTCTAGCGAATGCCGAAATCAGAACTCTCGTACGACTAATTTTGACATAGTTATAAAAAACATAATGTTTAAAGTCCACCATTTTGTTTTCGAAATTGGTTTTTTCGGAGTTCTGCCTGGGGTTCTAAACGGCGCTACGATAGTTCTAGCGAATGCCGCAATCATAACTCTCGTACGACTAATTTTGACATAGTTATAAAAAACATAATGTTTAAAGTCCACCATTTTGTTTTCGAAATTGGTTTTTTCGGAGTTCTGCTTGGGGTTCTAAACGGCGCTACGAGAGTTCTAGCGAATGCCGCAATCAGAACTCTCGTACGACTAATTTTGACATAGTTATAAAAAACATAATGTTTAAAGTCCACCATTTTGTTTTCGAAATTGGTTTTTTCGGAGTTCTGCTTGGGGTTCTAAACGGCGCTACGAGAGTTCTAGCGAATGCCGCAATCAGAACTCTCCTACGACTAATTTTGACAAAGTTATAAAAAAACATAATGTTTAAAGTCCACCATTTTGTTTACGAAATTGGTTTTTTCGGAGTTCTGCTTGGGGTTCTAAACGGCGCTACGATAGTTCTAGCGAATGCCGAAATCAGAACTCTCGTACGACTAATTTTGACATAGTTATAAAAAACAGTCCACCATTTTGTTTTCGAAATTGATTTTGTCGGAGTTCTGCATGGGGTTCTAAAGGGCGCTACGATAGTTCTAGCGAATGCCGCAATCAGAACTCTCGTACGACAAATTTTGACATAGTTATAAAAAACGTAATGTTTAAAATCCACCATTTTGTTTTCGAAATTGGTTTTTTCGGAGTTCTGCTTGGGGTTCTAAACGGCGCTACGAGAGTTCTAGCGAATGCCGCAATCAGAACTCTCGTACGACTAATTTTGACAAAGTTATAAAAAACATAATGTTTAAAGTCCACCATTTTGTTTTCGAAATTGGGTTTTTCGGAGTTCTGCTTGGGGTTCTAAACGGCGCTACGATAGTTCTAGCGAATGCCGAAATCAGAACTCTCGTACGACTAATTTTGACATAGTTATAAAAAACAGTCCACCATTTTGTTTTCGAAATTGATTTTGTCGGAGTTCTGCATGGGGTTCTAAAGGGCGCTACGATAGTTCTAGCGAATGCCGCAATCAGAACTCTCGTACGACAAATTTTGACATAGTTATAAAAAACAGTCCACCATTTTGTTTTCGAAATTGGTTTTTTCGGAGTTCTGCCTGGGGTTCTAAACGGCGCTACGATAGTTCTAGCGAATGCCGCAATCAGAACTCTCGTACGACTAATTTTGACATAGTTATAAAAAACAGTCCACCATTTTGCGCCGTTTAGAACCCCAAGCAGAACTCCGAAAAAACCAATTTCGTAAACAAAATGGTGGACTTTAAACATTATGTTTTTTTATAACTTTGTCAAAATTAGTCGTACGAGAGTTCTGATTGCGGCATTCGCTAGAACTCTCGTAGCGCCGTTTACAACCCCAAGCAGAACTCCGAAAAACCCTATTTCGAAAACAAAATGGTGGACTTTAAACATTATGTTTTTTATAACTATGTCAAAATTAGTCGTACGAGAGTTCTGATTGCGGCATTCGCTAGAACTATCGTAGCGCCCTTTAGAACCCCATGCAGAACTCCGACAAAATCAATTTCGAAAACAAAATGGTGGACTGTTTTTTATAACTATGTCAAAATTAGTCGTACGAGAGTTCTGATTGCGGCATTCGCTAGAACTATCGTAGCGCCGTTTAGAACCCCAGGCAGAACTCCGAAAAAACCAATTTCGAAAACAAAATGGTGGACTGTTTTTTATAACTATGTCAAAATTAGTCGTACGAGAGTTCTGATTTCGGCATTCGCTAGAACTATCGTAGCGCCGTTTAGAACCCCAAGCAGAACTCCGAAAAACCCAATTTCGAAAACAAAATGGTGGACTTTAAACATTATGTTTTTTATAACTATGTCAAAATTAGTCGTGCGAGAGTTCTGATTGCGGCATTCGCTAGAACTATCGTAGCGCCGTTTAGAACCCCAAGCAGAACTCCGAAAAAACCAATTTCGTAAACAAAATGGTGGATTTTAAACATTACGTTTTTTATAACTATGTCAAAATTAGTCGTACGAGAGTTCTGATTGCGGCATTCGCTAGAACTATCGTAGCGCCGTTTAGAACCCCAAGCAGAACTCCGAAAAAACCAATTTCGTAAACAAAATGGTGGATTTTAAACATTACGTTTTTTATAACTATGTCAAAATTAGTCGTACGAGAGTTCTGATTGCGGCATTCGCTAGAACTATCGTAGCGCCCTTTAGAACCCCATGCAGAACTCCGACAAAATCAATTTCGAAAACAAAATGGTGGACTGTTTTTTATAACTATGTCAAAATTAGTCGTACGAGAGTTCTGATTTCGGCATTCGCTAGAACTATCGTAGCGCCGTTTAGAACCCCAAGCAGAACTCCGAAAAACCCAATTTCGAAAACAAAATGGTGGACTTTAAACATTATGTTTTTTATAACTATGTCAAAATTAGTCGTACGAGAGTTCTGATTGCGGCATTCGCTAGAACTATCGTAGCGCCCTTTAGAACCCCATGCAGAACTCCGACAAAATCAATTTCGAAAACAAAATGGTGGACTGTTTTTTATAACTATGTCAAAATTAGTCGTACGAGAGTTCTGATTGCGGCATTCGCTAGAACTATCGTAGCGCCGTTTAGAACCCCAGGCAGAACTCCGAAAAAACCAATTTCGAAAACAAAATGGTGGACTGTTTTTTATAACTATGTCAAAATTAGTCGTACGAGAGTTCTGATTTCGGCATTCGCTAGAACTATCGTAGCGCCGTTTAGAACCCCAAGCAGAACTCCGAAAAACCCAATTTCGAAAACAAAATGGTGGACTTTAAACATTATGTTTTTTATAACTATGTCAAAATTAGTCGTGCGAGAGTTCTGATTGCGGCATTCGCTAGAACTATCGTAGCGCTGTTTAGAACCCCAAGCAGAACTCCGAAAAAACCAATTTCGTAAACAAAATGGTGGATTTTATAAACATTACGTTTTTTATAACTATGTCAAAATTAGTCGTACGAGAGTTCTGATTGCGGCATTCGCTAGAACTATCGTAGCGCCCTTTAGAACCCCATGCAGAACTCCGACAAAATCAATTTCGAAAACAAAATGGTGGACTGTTTTTTATAACTATGTCAAAATTAGTCGTACGAGAGTTCTGATTTCGGCATTCGCTAGAACTATCGTAGCGCCGTTTAGAACCCCAAGCAGAACTCCGAAAAACCCAATTTCGAAAACAAAATGGTGGACTTTAAACATTATGTTTTTTATAACTTTGTCAAAATTAGACGTACGAGAGTTCTGATTGCGGCATTCGCTAGAACTCTCGTAGCGCCGTTTAGAACCCCAAGCAGAACTCCGAAAAAACCAATTTCGAAAACAAAATGGTGGATTTTAAACATTACGTTTTTTATAACAATGTCAAAATTTGTCGTACGAGAGTTCTGATTGCGGCATTCGCTAGAACTATCGTAGCGCCCTTTAGAACCCCATGCAGAACTCCGACAAAATCAATTTCGAAAACAAAATGGTGGACTGTTTTTTATAACTATGTCAAAATTAGTCGTACGAGAGTTCTGATTTCGGCATTCGCTAGAACTATCGTAGCGCCGTTTAGAACCCCAAGCAGAACTCCGAAAAACCCAATTTCGAAAACAAAATGGTGGACTTTAAACATTATGTTTTTTATAACTTTGTCAAAATTAGTCGTACGAGAGTTCTGATTGCGGCATTCGCTAGAACTATCGTAGCGCCCTTTAGAACCCCATGCAGAACTCCGAAAAAACCAATTTCGTAAACAAAATGGTGGATTTTAAACATTACGTTTTTTATAACTATGTCAAAATTAGTCGTACGAGAGTTCTGATTGCGGCATTCGCTAGAACTCTCGTAGCGCCGTTTAGAACCCCATGCAGAACTCCGACGAAATCAATTTTTGAAAATTTTCAAAAAAAAAAATTTTTTAATTTTGCAGAACTATTAAAAAAAACTATCAAGAACTCCAGAACTCTTCCTTCTGATTGCATTTTGCCGCTCAGAACTCCATTTAAACAAAAAAGCGGCGCTGCGTGAAGTTGGCGCTCGATTTTGTTTATTGACGATTTTTCGAAAATTTGCGCGGAACTATGAGAATTTTCTAGAGAGAACTCCAGAACTATTCGTAAGCTACCGGGAACTCTAAAAAAAAATTGATTTTTTTAAAAAGGTGGCGCTAACTTCACAAGGGTTATATACTACCACCATTTTGGACACAAGCAAAATGGCAACCGGTAAAAAGAAATGGCGAAAGAAAACCGGTTACTGTCTTTTTTGTCATTTTGTACTTTCTTTTACTCTCCTTTTTTCCTTTTTTTTTTCCATGCATGACTATGTCAGCCTCATAGGGAAGCTCGCTGGACAAACTACTCCATGTCCCTCATTGCAAGTGACGCAAAGATGTAATAATTTCTTTGTACATCTTTGCGTCACTTGCAAAGAATACTATCTTACACTTATCTATCAAATACAAAAACGATATAATGTTCAACCATATTTTTCTTTTCTTACAAAATTATGAATTCACTAAGAATTATTTTATATCCATTTATTTCTTTGCTTCTTTATTTATTTCATATATTTTGTAAATTAGAATTTGAACAAATTTATAATGCCGCCAGTAGAAACGCATTTTTAAAGTTTACTTATGATGAAACAAAGAGATAGTTTGAGATTTAGCTAACATGGAATTAAAATTGAAACGCGCATCAGAAACTGTTAAAATGATAAATGATTTTTTTTACCTTTATCCACATATCCAAAGCTGGACCCCACAACGAGGCACAGCAAAAACACCGCAAACATTTTCGATGTCCACGCAGCACCGCTAAACAGGATAAAATCAAACAAAAAAATAAACTTACAGACGGACAAAACACGCAAATTATTTAAAGTATACAAAATACCGTCTATATAAGATAATTATACTCTCAAAATTGCATTTGAAATACCTGAAATTGGTTTGTAAAAATAACACAAATGATTCGCATATTTTGTTGGTGAATTTCGTAATTAGCTTGAAACTAATTAGTGAACGCATTATTTATCTGCTATATTCGTAAATAAAAAACTTAATTACCTGTTTGAGTTCTTTTCTTTCCACAAAATTTAGATTTAACTTATTATTTAATTAATATTTAAATTAATCTACCGACACGCACCGTACAAAACAACTGCAACTACAAACACAGAGCAACAAACGAAACGAAACGAACTATCAAACCAAACGGTGACGGTGAGTGAAGTGAAGTGAGTGAACGAAAAGAAAACGAAACGAAACTGACATTGACATTATATTATAGGTTTGTTTTCTTCTTCTGCTTGTAAAAAGTGGCAGCCACCTTAGTTTGGAATTATTTTGTTTGGAAATTTTATCATTTTTTATAACCTTTTCTAAAATAATCTTTGTTTTTTTTATCTTACACACGAAAACAAGCACGTTCACACATATTTCAGAATATCGATATCTCGATTACAATTATGATTGCTACACTTTCAAGTTGTCAATGTTGGTTTGACTTTGACAGCTTGTTTGATTGACTGTCCTGTCACTGTCAGTCAGTCGAATTTGATTATTTTGATTTGATACCAACAAAAAATGGTAAAATAGTGAAATTAAGCTGAAAAGATATTAAAAACATATATAATAATTAATATATGAACCCTATAATCATATCCAATCTTAAGTGTAACCAGTGAAAATGAGTAAAAAGCCAATATCTTTTGGTAAAATCAGTTTCAATGTTAGCAAGTCCACTACGAATGTGCCGAATGAAGAACCATCTGGTTTCGGCACTTTCGGCCGAACACCAATTCAAGAACAAAAGGAAATTGAGGAAATCGCCGAGGATTTGGAAAGTCAACATGTACAACAAGTTATGGGTATGTTATATTGAGCAAAAAAAGTGTAAATAACATTTCTTCAATTTCTAATTAACTTCAAAAACGTGTCTCTGGTACAAGTTCAAGTATGTTTCGGATAGGAATGAGCCTATAGTCATCTGGATTCATGTACGCCCTACACTTGTAAAGGAAGTGGAGCATTATCTCCTTGCTTCAACCATTGCATATTCAAACTCTTGTTTTCTGCTACTTTTTTGGTTACTAGCGCCCCGCCCCAGCTTCACACGGGTTTTTGTAAGGACCCCTTTTAAAAAAAAATATATATATATATATATATATATACTTATATATGTCGCGTCATGGGTGGCCGGGCACGATTTGATGGGATAGTTGGAGTCAAGCATTTCGTCTCTTTTCATACTGTGGGCTCTAATGGGTATCCCTCGGGCAACGAAGACACAGTACATAAATAACAATGATTTATTAGCACTCAATGACTCACAAAAATCACACAGTTAATAACTAGGAAATTAATTTAATTCCGACAAGTATTGCCCGGTCACAGACAAGTCCTATGGCTTTCAGTCAACCAACGCAATAATAATCCCAATCCGAATCCAGCGAGTACTGGACTGCAGACCCTTTTATAGCCAAAGGCCTTGTCCAGGCCTCCCACTACATTGGTTAGCCTGTGTTTCCGGTACAATACAAACCGAAGTAAAAACTCAATTGCAATTGTTAATATTATCTAAATAATTATTCAGAATTAATGATTTTCAATTATCTAAATCTGATCTAACATAATTTAAGAATAAAAATCACTTAAACAATTTTACATAAAAACTAGTCGGTAGCAAACAGCGCCATCTATTAGAAATGTTGAGTAAACAACAGCGCCATCTCTTAGTTGCCGGCGAAGTTATTCCGATAATGGTGCCTCATTTACGACATATATATATATATGATATGTATATATATATATATAGCCTATGTAACTTGGGGATATTATAGCTTTCCAACGGTGAAAGTTTTTTTAAAATTGGTCCAGTTGTTTTTGATTTTATTTATTGCAAACAATAATGAGAGAGAATTTAAGAGAGGTAGGGCACAGCTGATAATCCGCTCAAATCGGATCAGCCCGTCTGGGGAAGGACCTCCACCTTACAGAAGATCGTAGTCAAATAGCATTGGTCTCGACCATGCTGTGTTCCTACAGTGAGTAAGGTCTCCAGAGCTCCACTTAGGGGTTGGGAGAGTTGGCAACGCGTCAGTGATACCCCCGGTATTGCAAGCGTCTTTATGCTACGGTGATGCCTACACCAGGCAGGCCGTATGCTAGTTTGCCACTCTTGTAGTATAAAAAAATCCTTGCATCTTTATTAGTATAGATTACCAAGTAATGCAGACAAAGTTATACGGTTCAGCTAGTTTAAATTATTTCATTTTTTTCTGTACAGGTATAAAAAACTTTGGTAAGAAAGCCAAAAGTTTTAATATTGAAGAAATGTTGGAACAGGCAAAGAAAACTGCTTCCGAAACAAATAAGAAACGTTTGGAAACGGAGAAAGAGATAGAAAATGAGAAGTCAGAATCAGCAGATGAGGAAGACGATGATTTGATTGGACCCTTGCCTCCAGGGTTGGGTGATCATTCTAAAACTTCAAATGATGATGAGTTAATTGGTAAATATTTTTATTATTATACTTGAAAAGGCAAATTGCGCTCGAATTATTGCAGATGCTCTGTAATCACTCATAAGGCCACGGCCACTTACGCGCGTACATCAGACCGTTCACATGATTACGCGACGTCATGGTTTGTCTGATTCTTAGAAACTATACGCGCATAAGAATGATCGCGCGACTATGCGCGACCATCTGAACTTAGCATAAAGCCGCAACTACGGCACCGCACGTTCCTGAAATGCGCGTTTAAAATACACCGTGTGGTATCTAACACACCTGAGTACCTTTATTGTAGATTATTTTTAACTTTTTACACATCTGTTTTATAGGACCTCCATTACCACCAGGCGTGTCAGAAGACTCGAGTAGACAGAAAAAGAAAAGCGGAGATGATGAGGACAGCTATGATGAGCTCAGTGGCTCTGATGATGAAGAACTTACTATAGAGAAACGGATACCTAACACACATGAGGTTAGTATATTCCTTGAAGTTCTATTAAAACTAAGGACCATCTCCACAAGCGAGAGAATCACGGCGAGCTGATCCATGTATCCTGTAGAACCGACAGATGCTGGGTCATAAAGATTCTCCAAGTGACATCCACTAGAGAGGAGGCCTATAAGTAAGCAGTGGCCTAGTATAGACTGAAATTACTGCTTCTAAAATTTCAAATAAAATTTATAGGTGGAGATGTTGCACGGTTCCAAAGCAGTTGTGGCGTTAGCTGTCGACCCGTCTGGTGCTAGATTGGCCACCGGTTCCATTGACTATGACGTATCGTTTTGGGACTTTGCTGGTGAGAATCTTTTTTATCATTATGCTGATGTGTCGTCTATGTCACAGTGTTGAAAAAGTTCACTAGATAAGATAGTCACTTCACTAAGTTCCATGTAAATTAATTTCATTTATAACTGTGCTATTATATTTATTTAGTTTATGGTGTTGCTCTTAAGCCAATTGTCCAACCGGTTTTTAAACGCATTCACTGACACAGCTGACACCACGTCATCAGGTAGCCTATTTTTTATCACAGTTCACGCGTTGCATGCATGCTATTCCATAATTAATGGGGCATTTAAATTTAAGTTCGTGATTGTCTGTATCTTGAATATAATGGTGTACTTATTGACGAAAAGTCAAAATCAAATCATAAATATTTTATTCCAACGGCCCTCGCGGGCACTTAGACACGTCATTTACAATGAATTCACTTATATATTATTAATCGGTATTAATTAAATAAGCTACTCTATAAACTACCACCATTTCGGAAACAAAGCGAAATGGCGAAAGAAACCCAGTTACGGCCTTTTTTGTCATTCAAATAAATAAACTACTTGGAAAGGTTTTAACTATATGGTCTGTTTTTTTAACAAAGAGGTACTGAATATGTCCTTGGATTATTTCGATATTGACAGAGTGAGATGAGTCATTGTATCAGCCAATCGCAACGCTCGCAATCGCAATGCAATCAATAGCAAATTACGTGCAATATGGACCAATAGCAACACAGTAAAAAAAATTGCTACTTGTTTGTTAAGAATAATAACACTTTATTTAAAATTTAACTGTTTATTGTTTTATCTGCATATTGACGGACGCGTCAATTTATATGACTCCGTTATCGACCCGCTCAGCGTTTCGTGAAAAATCATTAATTATTTATTATTATCTATACTAATATTATAAAGAGTAAAGATTTGTTTGTTTGCATTGAATAGGCTCCGAAACTACTGGACCGATTTCAAAAATTCTTTCACCAGTAGAAAGCTACATTATCAGGAAGTGACATAGGCTATAGCTTTTCCCGAAATTCAATATGGTTCCCACGGGAACGGGTCCGGAACTTCACGCGGGCAAAACAGCTAGTAAAGTATACAATGGATTGCTAGACACTCAAATAACTTACTTTTTCAGGGATGGACGCATCAATGCGTTCCTTCCGTACCCTCCAACCATGTGAGAACCATCCGATCAGGGCTCTCCAGTATTCAGCTACAGGTGACAGTATACTTGTGGTCAGCGGAGCAGCTCAAGCCAAAGTGCTTGATAGGGATGGCTTCGAAGTACTGGAATGTGTGAAGGGCGATCAGTATATTACTGATATGGCTAGGTAAGTTGAATTACTCTCTAATACCATGGGATTATTTTTTTTATACCACACAGGTGGCAAACAAGCATACGGTCGGCCTGATGGTAAGCCGTCACCGTAGCCTATAGACGTAAGCAATACCGGGGGTATCACTCACGCGTTGCCAATCCTCCCAACACTCCCACGTGGAGCTCTGGAGACCATACTCACCGCAGGAACACAACATGGCCGAGACCAATGCTATTTGGCTACGATCTTCTGTAAGGTGGAGGTCCTTCCCCAGACGGGCTGCTACGATTTGAGCGGATTATCCGCTGTGCCCTACCGCTCTTAATGGATTAAAAAGTCATGTAACATGAATAATTAGTGTACATACATATTGACTAGTGAAACCCGCGCAACTTCGTTTGCGTGTATTTATTTATGCACAGTAGCGCCATCTATAACAGACTTTCGATTAAAACCTATGGGAATCGCGTACTTTTCGGGATAAAAACTGCCCTAGACCTACATACCAAATATCATAAATATTGGCCGAGCCGTTTGAGCGTGAACAAGTAACAAACATACACATAACTTTCGCCTTTTATTTTATTGTTATGTCATGCAGTAGACAAACAAGCAAGCGGGCCCCCTGATGGAAAGGGGTCACCGCCGCCTATGGACATCAGTAACACCAGGGGCGCTACCAATGCATTGTCCACCAAGGAGGTTGGAGGAAAGGAAGGAGGAAGGGAAGGGAAAGAAGGAGGGGGAAAGAGGGGATAGGGAAGGAGTTGGGCTTCCGGATCTCTCACTCACCGAACGAAACGCATTGCTGCTTCACGTCGATATTCTGTGAGAGGGTGGTACTTCCCCGGCCGGTCGCCTTTATAATATTAATAGAAAACCATGGGATTACGGATTAAAAATTCATGTAACTTGAATAATAGTGTACATACATTACTTACTTATTTTGTTTACATAGAAAAAAGATTTTTTTTGTTGTCAATAACACTTTCTGGGTTTAGAGGGGCAAGGCTATACTCATAATCATCCCACTGCAGGGATGCCTTCAATCGAAAGGGATTAGAACGTACTCTGCCACGCTGCTCCAATGCGAATTGACAGAGGCCAGTGTTTCGAAGCCGTCTGAAGGCCACCAACTTAACGACTGTTATCCATCGAACACAACCGAGACCGACGGCATAACCTGCCCTCCGAACCACGGTTAGCGAACAAATAACTTAGATTTTTTTTTAAAACTAATTTCTATATTTCAGAACAAAGGGTCACGTGGCAGCCCTAAACAGTGGATGCTGGCATCCGCAAATACGCGAAGAATTCCTCACGTGTTCCCAAGACGGAACCTTAAGGTTATGGCTCACAGAGAACCCTAAACAACACAAAGCCGTCATAAAACCAAGACAGCAAGGTGGTTTAAAAACTAATCCGACTTCTTGCGCATTTTCTCGAGATGGCAACACAGTCGCATGCGGCTGTTATGACGGTTCCATACAAATGTGGGATCACAGAAAGAATTTCGTCAACACAACAATGATACTCAGAGATGCACATCAGAAACAAACAGAAATATCAAGTATATCCTACTCATATTTAAACTCATATTTAGCCAGTCGAGGAAACGATGATACACTAAAATTATGGGATTTGAGAAGCTTTAAAAAACCTTTGAACGTTTTCAATGATTTGTTCTCGAGGTACGAGCAGACTGACTGTGCCTTCAGTCCGGACGACAACTTGATATTTACCGGAGAATCCTTACAGCGAGGACAGAATGTTGGTCGATTACAATTTTACAATACAAAGACATTCGAACGTGTCACACATATCGATGTGACCAAATCACACGTTATAAAGGCTATATGGCATGCGAAATTAAACCAAATATTTGTTGGTTGTGGGAACGGAGTAGTGAAGTGTTATTACGATCAGAAACGCAGTCTTCGCGGTGCAAAACTTTGTATAGTTAAAACGCATAGAAAGAAACATTCGGTTGAGGTTGTTAGTTCACAGCAAATTATAACTCCGCATGCCTTACCGTTGTTCAGGCAAGAAAAATTGAGGACGAGCAAGAAAAGAATGGAGAAAGATCGCTTGGATCCAGTCAAGTCAAAGAGACCAGACTTGCCAATTACTTCAGGGCAAGGTGGAAGAGTTGCTGCGTCAGGTTTGTATTTATTTACTGAAATTGTTGTTATAGTTATAAATACTATGAAAGTATGTTTGTCATTCTTTTTTCTTAATAAATATATAGGGACAATTCATACAGATTGAGCTAGCCCCAAAGTAAGTTCGAAACTTGTGTTACGAGATACTAACTCAACGATATTATATTTTATAACAAATACATACATAGATAAACATCCAAGACCCGAGGCCAATCAGAAAAGTTCGTTTTTCATCATGACCTGACCGGAGATCGAATCCGGGACCTCCTGGGTGGCGGTCTGGCGTGGTAGCCATTACGCCACAGAGGTCGTCAATAACAATAACTTTGTCGTTATGCAAGATGGGCGATGATTCTTCAAGATGGCGTCAGACAATGTCAACCGATTGGTTGACGAGATAGCCTAACGATGAGCATTTATCAGGGAGTGGATACTGGAATGTAAAAGTTCCGAGCCGTAAAAGGCTGTAACAATAATTTAGGACTAAGTCTAATAACATTTCAAATTATCAATATACAGCGCTAACTGTTGCCCGTGGCTTCGCCCGCGTGGGTTTTCTGGGACAATAGCCTATGATACAAATAATGTGGCTTGCTATTGGTAAAATATTTTTTTTAAAAGGATTCAGTAGACCCAGAGATACAATCTCACAAACTTTACCTCTTTATAACATTAGTATAGATAAGTAATCGATGCGATGAGTAATGTTCACTATTCACACGATGTACAAGTAGGTAACTCAACTCTTGTTGTTTTGTTATTGAACCTAAAACTAAAAACCTTAAAAAATATAATAATATAACTAAAATATATTATTAAAACGAGTTCCTTTAGGCAAGGTTACGAAGATACTGGCAGCATTCCCCCTTTGAATAGCTAAACTAATTCTTTGTCTGAGGTAGCTGCCAGCTCTTCGGTCTCTTGTGATGTCGACTAACCTTATATATATTTTTTTTATCTTTTTCATTTTTTCTCAATTTTCAGGAAGCACACTAAGCTCATTCGTGATCAGAAACCTAGGTCTAAGTAAGCGTGTTGATGACGAACAGGATCCCAGGGAGGCTATCCTGAAATATGCTAAAGAAGCAGAAGAAAACCCATTCTGGGTTGCTCCAGCGTATAAGAAGACCCAGCCGAAAGCCATATTTCAAAATGATGATGAAGACGGGCCTTCGGATGCTAAAAAGTCAAAAACTTAGATGTAATTATTTTAAGTAATAAATTATTAGAATTTTACATTGTGTTGTTTTTTATGAAATTTACAATACTTCCTACTCTACGTCTAATATCTTTCTGATTAAATTCATTGTGAGCTCCAAGGCAGCTGTAGCTTCTCCCCCGGTACGTCAATAAGCTTCATTGCTAATAAGCAACACAAGACACGATGTGTCAACAACGGCGACGTCAGATTGACAATAGTCAATCTGACGTCGCCGTTGTTGACACATCGTGTCTATGTGGTGGGCTTGTCCCGAAGTGAAATGAAAACCTTATGTTCACAGGCACAGTTTATACTCATGTGTACAAAATAATGATATTTTGTAGAAATAAACTACTTCATACTACTTTGGAAACAAGTAAATAAAAATATTATTCTCTTATATTTTTAATATTATCATAAATACAAAACTAATTATAACAAAATGCTTTTACGCCGACGCCGCAACACTCTCTAAGTTGTCTTCTCGGTCGATGCCACTTATCGGCGACCACGCTGGGTTCTGGGAAACAATTTAGTATTTATTTATTTTTTAGGTAGACCAAAAACTTATTAGGTACATCATCTCAGCCACAACAAGTCCACTGCTGGACATAGGCCTCCCCCATACGTCTCCAGAGCGACCTGCATTCAGCGGCTTCCTTATTAGACATTTTTAGAAATACCTTAAAAAATACAGTCATTTAAAGGTCTTCACAAATACAAAATAGATTTAAGATGGAGTTTGATCATCTCTATAAACAAAATAAAAATATTTTTTTTTATGCCACAAAGGTGGCAAACAAGCATACGGCCCGCCTGATGGTAAACATCACCGTAGCCTATAGACGCTTGCAATACCGGGGTATCACTCACGCGTTGCCAACGCTCCCAACCCTGGGGGGGAGACCTTACTACTGATTTAACTAGTTTAGGTATAAGAGAAATTATTTCATACCAGCTTCCTAGCTCTGTCTACGAGGATGGTAAAGGCGAAATGGTTGAGCAAAGCACCGGTGGGAAGTGCGACACCTTGGAACCTGTACAATTGCTTTACTCCACTGTCTGAAGAGCCTGAAAAATAAAGAAGTTTAATTTAATATAAGAACTACAGCCTGAAATCTAGCTCCTTTTGGTCTTATTTGAATGGGGTTCTGCGTGAAAACTTTGGTCTCTGCCGCATTGAAACAGCGTGTCAGAGTACGCCCTAATGACTAAACTTTGGTCTCTGCCGCATTGAAACAGCGTGTCAGAGTACGCCCTAATGACCCAATTATCATACTAATATTATATATGAGAAAGTAGTTTGTTTCACGGCTTGACTAAGCAGCCGATCATTATGAAAATTTCATACATATTATCAGGGGTACAGAGCCCAACATAGGTTACTTTTTGTCCTGTGAAAGTATGTCATTCCAATAGGAAAATATATTTTTTTCTATAGATGGCGCTGCAAAACTATTAATGTCGGCCAACAGATGGCGCCACAACTCGCGCTTGGGTTGTTTTGTTGTCAAACGAGATCTATATCATAAAATTAACTGCGAGCAAAGCCGCGGGGAAAAGCTAGTTTATTATAATAACCATTTGTACAATACTCAAATTAAAATAATCAAAGACGTAAAACAGAAGTTCGAAACTCGTTACTCAGTACATAACGACAATTATCAATAAACTGTGATTCCAAATTTTGGCGCGTACTACATACAAATTATAACAGTGTGACTTACCGATCAACTTGTGTACTGCTGTGACTGACACACGACCTAATTGCGCCGTGCTGCTGATTAATGGGCCCTTCGATATATCCACGTGTTTGCCCACTCTGTATAGTGTTATTTTACCTATAAAAAAAATAAAGAAAATTATAAAAAATTCATAACACGATTTGACGATGATGAAAAATTTTTCATTCATAATTAACAATGTACAAATTCTTAGTAGGTTAGCGTCGTCCAAATGAATTCGTCGCTGTTCGTCCACATGCGCTCTTATTGAATAAACTTTACAATTTAGGTAGTTAATTGTCCCGCGATACAGTGCAACACTGCCCCCTTTCAGAGTAAAAAGAAAATGTACCAAAAACTATTGCCCACACGCGCGCTTCATTACGCGCTTCAAAAAACCGGACGCGCGTAAACGGGCGTGTTTCGGCGTGTTCGCTCGTACCGGTAGTACCGGCTCACGCTTATAAGCGCGTCAACGCTCGTACGAATCGCACATGTGCCAAAAGCGCGCCTATATGCGCTTCCAAAAACGAGCTTATACGCGCGTATGAAACGTTAGTCTGAAACCGCTCTAAAAAATGTTTTTTATTTTTTGTTTGTCATAAAATAAAATATTCATTTTTTCCTAAGGATTCATAGAAATAACAATATTATTCGAAGTGCATTGATTAAGTATGATGAAATAAAATAAAATACTCTGGCTATAAGTGCTAATTAATTATGTAATTTCTTAGATTCTAACAAATTAAAATTATTACGAAACCTGTTTAAAATTTTATGATTCTTTTTTATAGTTGTTAGGCAACTAGCCATTCATTTTTGAAATTGATTTTTGAAAAAAAAAAAATCGCTCCACCCAGGTGGAATTCTCTATAAAATTGATAAAAATACTCACCATTAGACCTTACAATGCTAGGTATCTGTATAGTTTTGTGTTCATTGTCAACAAACATCTCCTTAGCGAGCTCTTCGCCAACTTCCAGCCTCTCTATTAGGTGATTCTGTCTGATAAACTTCACGTACTCCGCACCCAGGGTGATCAGCTCTTGTTTAGTTGGCTTCCAGTCTGGTAACGTTGGGAGGTCCACGTCGTATATGAAAGAACCGCTTCTTACTGGAATTTAAGCCAGTTGGGAAATTATTTAATAGAACGGTGTAGTAAGCTTGTCAAGAGATTTGATAATCAGTCTGTGCCGGATTCAATCTATAGTGGTAACCGCCAATGAAAATTACGGCAAGTTACGCTGTCAAAATTATTATTTCAACAGAATAAATAATCTATTCTTTAAACGGTCGCAGTTTTGGTTTTTCGTTAAATAAGCAAAACGACCAGTAATAATGAAAAAAGTGACTGACATGACTTTTAGTCTTTTAATAACTTAAAAAACAAGCAAAACTCACTGTCAGGTCCAGGGAAACTATGTAGCTTGACTGTAACATTATCTTTGAAGGCGTTTGTTGCGCACACCCCCAGCAGCAACGAGCAGGTCCTCCAGAAGGCTTTGTTCACCTGATGGGGCTCAGATATTGTGAAGTTTTGTAACTGTAAAAAAAGATAAAATAAGTGAAGGCAGGCCTGACCAAGAATCCCCCCCCCATCTCATGTAATTCTTGATTTATATTTTGATAACATCTAGTATTCGATGACATTTTATTGAAATCTGATTAGAGTGTGTACCTCAAAACTTAATTCTGACGTCTGAGTGAAGTAAGAATTAACTAGGGGTTTCTTTGCAGCTGACTTTACCGACAAAAGCAGGGTCAATAAATCTTTGTAATACTATTATTTAGCTAATTGTAACCTGTTTTGTATGCTTATAAAATAAATTAAAAATTACATACCTCTAAAGTGCAGTTCTCAGTGAGCGGTCGGTGCATATCCCAGTACACGGTGCCATCTAGCAGCGCCAGAGCACTGTTGTTCATGTGCCACTCACTCAGATCTAAAAAAATATTTCGTTGTTAACTTCGCCATTTCCTGTTGGACCAACTGTTATGCACAACTAGTAGGAATAATTCGTTCTTTCGTCGTTCTAAGTTGTGCTTAGTTGTGCTATCCAAAATAAGTATTCCTGTTGGCACAACTACTTTTTTTCGCTGAGTTGGAACAATTCCTTTTTTTTGCAGTTTTATGTCCAATCTCAACAGTAAAATAAACTACATACACAGAATGTATGTTTTTATAAAATGTACCTATGTAGCAGATTAAGCCTAGTTTACAAGGGGGCACGGTAAATGTAATAGTAGTAAAGGTTATTTAAAAAAAAGGTACAAATCTATAGAATTATTTTTACCAGTTAAAGGGTTAATTTAATTATGGTCGTCAAGAACAAAAGAGAGTCATCAAGGGAAAATAATATACTTAATACTCACGTCTAGCGCAATCGTATGGAGTAGAAATGTCTTTATTCATCACCAAAACACAATCATTAGGATTTCCATGATATCGTACTTCAATCTTTTCAATACGTCCTACTTTCTCTAATTGCCGCTTCTTTTCTAACGTAAATAAGTGATTACGTCGATCTATAGCCTCTTGTGTACTGAGAAATCCTGGAAAAAGTTAAAAAAATAATGTTTACCAAAGTTTTAGGTTAGAGTTAGATTATTTGATATTTATCATATTTAAAAGAATTAATACTCACTTGTGGCTTGTAGAGATCTGACATTATTATTTTTGGATAATAATCTGGATAAATATGTGACGTGTCGCTTCATTGTTTTATTTAATTGCAATATTTAGTTTCATTCAACTTTTAGGTTATTCGAGAAATGACAGTTCTATTTTTTTAAGGACTCGATGACTAGTGGTGTTCTATACTTTATCGATAGTCGATTACATTTTCATTGCGTTTACATATTTTTAGTCAGTGATATGTTACTTACTAAAATCTCATTGTTTTTAATGATCAAATGTTCCAATAGGTTTAAAAAAATATATAAACAAAATACGCTTTATCTCCATCAAATATTCGCATATCCAAATCAGTATTTTTGTATCGTGAGAACTAAATATTTACATCAAATGACAGTTTGGATACTGGTTTGGATTTATTGATCCACGGAAGATAGAATGTCATATTATTTATTGTGGCAAGTGGTAGGTTCGCACGGCCCGCGAAATTCAAATTTTCTTATATTTTAACAAATTGCAACTCAATCTTTTATTGCACATTCTGAAGTGATTCCAGACTATAAACACAATATATCTAATGAATAACCATTAGAATTAAAAATAGTAGCGCTTCTCTTTGTATTTGTGACAAAATGCATTTTTTCTCTTAATAACTTGTATTGTAGTACTTTTGCATCTCTTGATCTCTTTTGCATTGCTGCCACTAGTGTGCGAGTGTGTGTGCAATTTGAATAAATAAAATAATAGTACCCGCACTAATTACACACAACACACAGCTTTACTCTGCTTAGGGCTGTTAAACCGCAGTGATATTTTTAATTTTATTAATTTAATTCAAGTAATATTTTTATAGTAGCTATGTAAATTAGATTATGCTGTAATTTATTTTATTAACAAATTTTAGAAAATAGGAAAAATTAAAATAAAATAAAACTTCGATTAGGTAATAAACATATTTTATTAAACTGATACTATCCAACCATAGTTCTCTTCCTGCCCCTAGCTCTTACTTCTTCAAACTTCTTAATTATTTCTTTTACATTATTCTTACTGTAACTTTTGTAAGCTGCCAGTATTTTATTAAATATCTCAGGAAAATCATTGTGTGTACTAATTAAAGCCCTTTCCAATACATATAAATCAACACCTTTATCTTCTGTGCTCGAATCAATAAATGAAAGGCCAAAATCAATCATAACTAATTCTAAATTATCACCATTCAGCCATCTTGTGTTATTGTCTATGTTTGAAACTTCTTTTTCAACAAGCAACATATTTGAAGTAGTAAGATCACCATGTATAATATTATTCTCATGTAACTTCCTAACGGTCTGCCCTATCATGGTAGAAACACAATCTAATAGATTTGTGTCACCAGAACAATTTTTTATAACATGAATAATAAAATCTTTAACAGTAATACTATTTAGAAAATGCTGCATATAAATACGTCGGCGTTCGAAATCAACTAAATATAAAGTTGGCGTTTTAACTCCCGCCAATTTGCAACGGGCTATAGAGCGAGCTTCGTTTTTTATTCTGTCTTTGGTTATAGTGTTGTCCAAATCTGGATGTCTGTAATTTTTCTTGAAACGTTCCTTTATAATTGTCGGTTGGCCAAGGTAGGTGCAGATAAACAGCTTAGCTTCAGCACCCTGCTTCAATATTTTGAGTTCTTCAACCATTGTTATCAATTTCTATTACACTTAAACATAACCTAAAACAGCCGCTTATAATACACTTTATAAGCTGAATACACAACACAGTAAAAGAAATTTATGATATAATCAATTGAAATTTGAAGATTAATACACCAAATCCGTTTAAATTAATGGTAAAATTGGTAAATACAAAATTTTCGTTTGAGATAATTCAACGCCTTGTTTGTTGATTAGACTTGACAATTTGACATTGACAATTGACATGACTGACCTGCCAGGCCTGACTGACAGTGAAAGATTAAATATTAAAACCAAACTTGACATTTCCGCCATTTCCAATTGTTGTATTGCCATTGCCAGGAAACTTTATTTACGTTCCTAAAAATGTTTTGACATGTTTTTTATATTTTGCTGGTAGTAGTAAATAGTATTAATAGTTATTATACTATTATAAAATATACTAATATTCTCATACTTTTATTAAATCTATTGAGTTTGTTTGAGTTCTGAACACCTAAAACTAGAAATTGGTTGCCATAAGAAATAATCTTAGTAAAATGAAAGTTATTTAAATTCGCTGTAGGAAATCCGCACCTTACATTTAACGCTCTATAGGTAGGTATTTTTACGATATACCTACTTTCTATAACTATACAACATACCTCTTTGTACTCACTCACTGGAGAGCGAGGGAGGCTGTGGGCGTGTGATATTGGTTGTAGCAGCAGTGCCGGCCGGCGGCACGAATAATTTCATTCATATACCCAATTCCCATCAAATTCTTTAATGGAGACAGTGATTTATATTAACTGTTAACTTTTTAGTGCCTATTCGACGCTAGAACGTTCCGCTGCCTCTAACCGAAATAAAAAAAAAAACAGTGTGAAAAAATACTAAAAAAAATTGAGAATTTTGTAGTGTGTATTTTTGTGTTATTGTAAAATATTGTGCTATTAAAATGTCTGTGGAGGGTATGGAATATGACACGATTGTCCAGAATGGCCCTAAAAAAGTAAGTTTTATTTTTAATTTATTTATGCTTTTTTCAATTTTTTTTTAGAGTTGCAACTGCAAAGGAATACGTTTTAGTTATGCCTATAGTTGGCTGTCTGAGCTACGTAGACGCGGCTAGGCCTGAAGCGAGGGCGGGGTGTAGTCCTATAGAAATGTCTGGGTGCATGTAGGTAGGTATAGGGTAGGGAATGCAGTCGTCTCGCGATGTCGGCTGATGCGATTTCCTACGGCACGTCCCGATTTTGAGGACGTTGACGGTAATTTTAGTTACGTAGGTGCACTTTATTAACGTTGGCGGCACTGTAGAAATTCCCACCCACAGATTAATAAACTACCTACATTGTATTTTTTTAAAAGGAGAAGTTTATTATAAAATAAATTCTGTCTGTTAATCTGTCGTATTTTATTTATATAATTAATAAGCTTTCTGTTTTAAATGGATTTTCATGTGTTTACAGTCAGTTCTTTAATTTTCACCGAAGATCTAAAGAACTTTTCAAACTCTATGGAAATTCTCATGAAGAATGTACCTACTTGCTGTGGTATACCGCTAATATTATTAATGATTATGATACTCTAAATTCTGCTTGTGACTCATGGCTGAAAACACATGAAGTGAGAAATTCTTGTTGCATTTATTTTCAGAGTGCATTCTTGTTGCAATTTTATACAGCTACAAAATGTCATTGGGAAAGAGGGGTAGGTAACAACTTAGGCGATTTACAACTTACAAGAGTTACGAGTTGATAAATAGACCCTTGCTACATAGGCGAGCTACAAATGCACCGATATGATACTAACTCATACCATCGACATACCTGTCACATTTTAATATATTTTCAGATGACAAGTCATTCATATTTTATTCTACAGTAGATAAATATGACACTTGTCGTGTTAATTACATTAATTGTCAAAAAATTCAAATATTTAATTTATTGATCATATGACCTTTATGTGACAAAACACTGACACAGCATCAAACACTCAAAATGAGAGTATTTCTCATAAAAGGAATAATAGTGGCGGAGTTGGTTAATAAATACCTATAGCAAAAAAACTCTTTCTTTTCCAATAAGTCCTCTTTGAAAATAGTAGATTTTACAACAAGTGCACATGCACAACAACCAGTGCAAATGAACCTTTTTTAACGAGCGAGTTATAAACTCTGCTTTTCACTTCGATTGCGAGGAAATAAATTTATAAACGCAAATGCAGGAAAAAACAAGACCTGCTTCCCGCCGCTTTTTTTTTTAAATCTTACACGTCGTATGAAATTAGGCTTGGGCTGCAGACCTATACAGCCTATTAATTTAGTAATAATAATTTTCTTAAATTATGTAATTAAATAACCTACCATACTTTAATTCAAATTTTAATATCTTTTATGTCTTAAAAAACACACAAGGCAAATAAATTTAAGTAAATTTTATAAAATAACAAATTCTATCTCTGAACTTTTTATTGAGTTTGGCTGTTGGCTTATTTTCTTTGCCATATAGATACATTTATGAGTAGATACGTTTATGCACTTGTGCACAAAAATCGATTTTGTGCAGCCTATATCCTGCACAAATAAGCAATTTCAGAGCATTAGAAGTGAAAAATATTTTTTTCGTTCTCTTTATAAGCCCAATCTACCACTACTCCCTCCTATAAACAAAAATACATGATAAATAATCGGTTGAGCAGTTCAGTAATAAAGTTACGTGAAAGCGTAACAAATTTACTCACTTTCGCCATACATAATACTATAGATATGTACATTATGTACTTTGCATTTGCTTATATATTGATATTAGTTACATAATAACTTGTAGGTAATACCTTTTATTAACCTCCATACATAATACTACTAGTAAATCCCTCGCAACTTCGTTTGCGTATATCTCGCTTTCTCGTGGGAATTTTGAAAAGTCCTTTCTTAGTGCTCCCCTACGTTATAAAAGGAACCCCTGTGCAAAATTTCAAGTTTCTAACCCTTATAGTTTAGGCCCTGCGTTGATATGTCAGTCAGTCAGCTTCTCCTTACAAGCATTGGACTGTCCAGTGGTTATATATATAGATAGATATGTACATTATATACTTTGCATTTGCTTATATTGATATGAGTTACATAATAACTAGTAAGGAATACCTTTTATTAACCCCCGTGCTTCGGTGGGCAAGTTATTGTCGATGGATGACATTCGTTACATCAAGTCGGCGCCCTTCAGAAGGCTTGATTGAAAACACTGGTCTCTGCGGTTCTGCGAATCCGCATTGGAGCCGCGTGGCAGAGTACGCTCTAATCCATTTCGATTGAAGGACACCGATCTTATGGACACCGTTTTTTGACATTACTTTTATAGTTTTGATAGTCTCTTGACTTCTCTGACAATTATTGTAACCGTAATAAAATAATGAAACAGGCTCTTAATCTATGTATTGTGAAATTAGCGTATAGCGCTTATGATGTCAACCTCTAGGACAGTTATTCTTTGATCCCCTTTAAAAGTGTGATGTATTTGATGGCCCTAGGTAACCTAACAGATGCCTAACAGTTACATCAACAAGACCTGATTACACACAGATAAATGCAATCTAATCTATAAGTGTTAATATTAACTATAGCTGCACACATACTATAATTTACAACTTGATTATTATTTATTTTATTTACCAAACGCTCATTCCAGCGTACGGGTGCAAAGAACAGTCATCTACCTCTCCAATTTAATTTTTTGATACCTACATCAGACCTCTCCGTAAAACATCCGTAAAGTCCACTGTCAATTTGTAATCCCACCAAAAACATTTCATGTAAAATGTTGCCAAGACGAGACTTATGACTCGCACTGTCAAAAAGTTATCAGATCTCATGTAGAGCGAAGCTTCTAACTACACGCCCTACCTCTACAAGGCCTACTAACTTCACAAACTCTACACCTTAATCAAAATATGTGCCTTGGCCGTTTCGTTACCGTTAGAAATTGTATTGTTTAATAAAATAGTTCGTACTTATCAAAAAGAACCACCATTTGTTGTAATTTTTTTTATTCATTTATTTCAAGCAGCTTAGTAGTAAATACATTGGCTTATATTACAAATACCTTAACCTAAACATACATAAAATACTACTCTACTTTAGAAATTTTAGTCATTGTCGGTTATGATAAAATCAACTTATTAAGTCACACGGTACCCTAAATTCTATTTGGAAGCATAATAACGGCCGTAGCTGTTCACCTGCTATTGTCCAACATAATTCGGTTAGCGTACTCTGTACAGTTAACTAACATTGCTAACTCGATTAACTTATATTAAACTTTTGGTGAAAGAGTGGTTATTCATGAAAAACATTCTCACTGCACTTTAACCTATTTTATTGGTTTAACCTAACCGGTTTAGCATCTTACTTACTGGAATCGAAGTAGTAAACAACAGCTCACAGCGTTAGGTCTCTATAGTAATGTAACAATAGACCGTGGTGCTCTGTGAGCTTCACTTGATTTGCCATCACTCTAGGTTATAATGTCTTTTGTTTTGTTTCAAATTGCTGTCTTTCACGTAGTTGCTAAGGAGAGAAATCCTTTCAATACTTCCTACTCCGTCTTAATTTCTTTCTCATTAAATTCGTTGTGCGTTCCAAGACAGTTGTAGTTAGAAGGGACGTCAATAAACTTCATTGCTTATTGTCAATCTGTGGTCGCCGTTTTTGATCCTAGGTCTACAGGAGACAGAATGGTGGGAATGTGTGGTGAGCTTGTCCCGATACCTAAATACATAGGTATGCCTAAATACTTAAAACTATTTCAGTTTAACTTTACAGCAAAAATGATGATTTATCTTTTGAGTCTAGCTAGAACTATCTAATAGTTCATTGTTGGATTGTACCACGTTGTAAGCATGTCTAAACAAAAGCGGTATAATAGGTAAACGACAAAGAAGCCTCCCCTTACGTGACTAATCTGCGATCTGGCGACGTCGAGTCATTCTTGACAAACGAGAAGGCGGGAAAAATTACGCAAAATCGTTTCAATATAAGTACGACCAGACTTTGGCATGCATTGCCATGATTTTTTATTGTGATTTAAAAAAACAGGGTTTGACTGACACGACTTGACATAATAAAAACTTCGGTCCGAAGTCTGAAACGTCTATAGAAGTTTCGGACACAAATGCCGAAGTTTCGGTTGCTATTTGTTCTGAAGAAATTTTGCTACTTTTTACTTACAAAATAATTTCGTTTTATATAAAAAATATTTTTATATATACCTACTTCCTATAAATATAAAGCAAATTATTTTGTAAGTAATAAGTAACATTTCTCCAGAGAAGGTGGATTTTGAAGTCAACAAGATAATGCACTAGTTCTTGATCAAACTCTAATCAATCACTATGCACTTCGATCAATATTTGCTTCACATTACATTATCAATGCTAATGAATCATTTTTTTATCACGAACGAACTCAAGTCGGCGACGCTATCGTGTTGGCGCCAAAATCCTAAATAGAAAAAAATATATAGACCATAGACTAGACCGTTCTACATCGCTATGTGAGTTGTGATTGTGACCGCACCCAATCGTGAGGTGCAACTTTACTCTTTATTCATCGTCATTGAGAAATGATGTCAAGTCCGCAGTGCGGTCTGACTGCAGATCATCGAACTACAGTTCTACTAATTTGTAATTATCATTGCATTACTGTAATGATCAACGGGATTTTTCAAGATCCTTTTGTTAGTTTAACACTAGATGGCGTTGTGTAAACAACTTTAATTTCATAGCCAAATTCTATTATATAAAACCGGACAAGTGCGGGTCCGACTTGCCCACCGAGGGGTGCCGTACGTAGTAAATTATAAATAATGCAGGAATCGAATCACTGAGATTTTTCCGAGCTTTTCCCGAAAAGAGACCCCGTATTTTTTAAGGTTTAATTACAAATGTATAGTTTTGAGATTTTTTTTGTACTTGTAGTCTTACCGAGAAGTAACTTGCCAAATGTCATGTTCTCGGTCATCGGGAGCACTAAAACGTAGTGACTACTTGCTCAGTGGGGAGCACCCTATGAGTTTTGATTCCCTTGAGTGTCGAAATATGCGTTTTTTTGCTAAATTAAAAAACATACGGCCGTATTTTTTTGAAAGTTTTTAACTTAGGTAAAATAAATTACTTCCTGTGTTACAAAATATTGCCTATTTGAGAAAATAAAGTTTAAATCGGGCCGCTTACGCAAATGCGGCCTTCCAGGCATGTCAAAAATGCGTTCCGTTTGACATGCCTGGACTAGAGAAAGTGCTTTAAGTCTGAATGAATACAAGACAATACCACCTACCTAGCCATACCTTTAACTGGGAGTTGGATTAAGTGTTTCTCATTAATTTCCATGCAAATGGCCCCCTAACCACCCATGACGGTTGCGGGTCGCCGGCTGCCGACTTGTGTGAGACGCGTACGTGAGATGAGACAGGTAATTTTTGTTATGATTAGCTCATTCATAGATAAATTATGAGGAACTTTGAGTTGGAGAAATAATTTTCTCTGAGAGAGGAACTTAAAAAATGGTTTTGAGATTCATTTTCTTCTGTTTTTAATATTTTCCTATATTTTGGTTGGCATAATAACTAAACAATTGTCTGAATTAAAACATAAATCGATATAAAACAAACATGATAGATTACAAATAACTTCATTGCGTTTATAACATGGTTATATTACACACAACATTATGTTACCTTACTACAATAGGTATGTATGACAATCTAATTCAAATACAATCGTTTATTTTCACTGGAAATCTTGTGCCGATTATATTGAATTGAAAAGGAATATAAATATTTCTGCGCTTTGGAGGGCACCTCCCGGTTGTTGTCAAAGGACTGTCGGTGGCCATCAGCCGGCTTGAAAACACTGCTAAGTGCTAATCCTCTTGGAGCAGCTTGGTAGAGCACGCTCTACCCCGCTTCGATTGAAGGGACTTCTGTCAAACTCTTTACCTGCTCTCAACCATCTGCAGTGAGATGATTATGGAGTAACTATTAAGTAATCTGTGATTATGGGTTTAAATACTCTGGGCGTCAAAAATAAGTAGTACAGTTTTAAAATTGCAATATCTCCTAAACTACAGAAGCTAGACCTTTGAAATAAAAAAAAGTTAAATGACAATTTCATTTCATTTAATAAAAACTTATTTATTTATTTATTGTAATGGTTAACCAACAGCATATACATAGAAACATTGAACAAATAAGCAGATAAGGGTATCAATCTTATATATACACAAATTACAGGTTAACACAGCATTCGTAGAGTTAAAAATTATAAGTGAAAAATTATAACTTCATGCATAATATCGCCTTTTAAAGATTGATTTTTATTTCAAAACTCTAACTTCTATAGTTTTAAGAGTAATTGCAATTTTAAAACTGTACTACTTATTTTTGACGTCCAGTGTAGTTTATACAATGAAGATGATAGTACAGTCAGGTGCACGTCGAGCTTTACAATGGTCCAAAGTCCAAAATGTAAATGTCGACCTGCTCTTGACTATACAACGGAATATGGCGTGAACTGTGACGTAATAATAACGTAATTTTTAACGGCCCCCCATGTAGTATGATATACACGAGTATTATAAAAATATGAATTTCAAAATAAATTCCAATAGCGCCAAACCGTTAAATTCAATCAATAAAAAGCGGCCTAATGTTGGTATGTGTGTGTTAAATCTTGTTACAAAGGTCATCGAACTCCGCCCACAAAACATTATCCAATTTCGTAACTTGATTTTTTAACTTCCATAGTTACTTGTACGATTTTGAACGATTTAGAATATTTTAGATTTTTTTGAAGTGAAAACTTCTTTAGCGGCGCTTGGCACTTTTTTTATATGGGTAAAAAATGTTAAACTCGCGTCAGATCCGTAGCCTAATCGAAAAAGCGTAAGATTCCCTAACCATTCCAAAATATTTAAAAATGCACAACGTTGATGTTTAAGTTTTCACTTCTGCCGGCACTCCCGGAGTGCAACCCATCCTTTTTTTTATTTTAGTCTTTTTCACGATCTCATCTCAAAATTATCAGAGAATAATTATGAAATGGACTATGTCGATCGGGGAAGTATACCACTCACAGCTAGGTTACTTTGCAACGAAATCACGTTTTAAAACTATCTGACCCGGCGTACTTTGTTTCGCCTAAGAAGCCCTCCCCTACCCTACTCTTCCCTATGTATCTCCTGGTTCTAAGCTACCTCTCCACCAATTTTCAGCCAAATCGCTTCAGCCATTCTTGAGTTATAAATAGTGTAACTAACACGACTTTCTTTTATATTATTAACATCAAATCCTAATACTTCATACCTACTTAACTAACTAATTGGTTAGTGTACAATCTGATTTCATTTAGTTAAAGCTAGTAGGTACAGTCAACAAAGGAATTGACTGACCCCCCCCCCCTGTATATATGATTAAAGATTTCTAAATATTGCGTGAAGGGATTTATTGAAAATTGAAAATTTATTTATCAATAGTATTCATATTGTACTGTGTAATTGCAAATTTTCAAGTAAATCCCTTCACGCAATATTTAGAAATCTTTAATCATATATACAGAGGGGGGTCAGTCAATTCCTTTGTTGACTGTACCTAATTACCTATAGTCTCTCAAGAGTAAGTTAAGTCCCTAAATAATAATCCAATAGCGATCGCTCAGGTTTGATTTTAAGATTAGCCTAGCAGATCGGTCTGAAACAGCAATGCGCTTTCGTTATGTAAGTTATAGATCCAGAAACCCAACACTTATGGTACCCCTTCTTACTTATAACACTGACAAACAATCTGTGATGAAATTTTTAAAACCCTGACCAGTATCGCCTGTCATGGCGGTCATACCCAAATTTGGGTAAGCACGGAAAGGTCGTATCGTATCGTTGACCATAAACGAGGCATATAGATTATATTATTTTTATACATTATGTGATAACTTGTTGTCAAACTTAAGTTAAGCAACCATAAACGTAGTCAATATTCAGATGGGTTTAAAAAACGTGAGGTTCCCCGTGCGTCGCCGGCGGAATGGTACCTTACTTATTTATTTATCTAACTTTATTGACCACAATACTGCTATCTATGACAATACACAAATACTGATACAATAGGCGGAATCAATTTTGAAATGAAATGAAATTATTTTGACGACCTCTGTGGCGCAATGGTTACCAAGCCTGCCCGCCACCCAGGAGTTCCCGGGTTCGAATCCCGGTCGGGTCATGATGATAAACGAACTTTTTCTGATTGGCCTCGGGTCTTGGATGTTTATCCATATATGTATTTGTTATAAAATATAGTAACGTTGAGTTAGTATCCCATTACACAAGTTTCGAACTTACTTTGGGGCTAGCTCAATCTGTGTGATTTGTCCTAAATATTTATTTATTTAGAGAGAGTAAAAGGCCTTTGAACGCGAATGTTTCCTTGTCATGTACAGTCAGTTGCACGTCGAGCTTTATATTAGCTTTATACACTTTGTAGTAGGTAGGTACAATATTGGCACTTATGACATAGAACTTAAGAACGGTACAAAGTACAATATGTAAAAGTCGACCTGCTCTTGACTGTACATACATATTATTATTAAATTGATAAGCTACTCTATAAACTAGTACGCATTTTGACAGGCCCGGTGGTCGAGTGGCTAGCAATGGTCACTTTATCCCAAGGGCCGCGGGCTCGAATCCTGCGCAAGGCAAACATTTGTGTGCATGAACATGTCTGTTTGCCTTGCTCTGGGTGTTTTCTATTTATAATAAGTATTTATTTACCAAAAAAAGTTTTACAAGTTTAGTTGCTTAGTTTGGGACTAGATGGCGTTGTGTGATTCATATAAAAAAAACTACCATTTTAAATTGAATACTCTACCATTACCATTGGGATGGTGCTAATTCTTTTGTACATTTAACTAGACTAAACTAATTTTGGCAGGACTAAAAGTGTTGCTATCCTTGTCACTAATTGTAAACCAAGGAAGGACAACAACACCTTTGGTCCTGTCAAAATTAGTTTAGTCTAGTTATATGTACAGAATTAGCACCAACGCACGCATCGCGTTCCAACTAAACTTTCAACTAAAATAAAACTCAATAAATCCAAGTTTGGAACTATAAAAGTTAACGTATCCCAAATAAATCTTAATCCTGAGTAATCCTGACCATCCCTACTATGAATAGATTGGAGACGAGGTTGGCAGTTTGCCAAGTGCGCTCGCAGGGTTCGAGGTCAGGCAGGGCAGGACTAATTTATAAACTAACTTTTATTATTTATTTACTCAATTACCACAACGTTATTACAGGTTATAACACCCAACGCCAAATGTAGTTAGGTATATTAATTAACAATTTAAAAAAATAATTAAAATTAGGATACATTCATAAAACGATTAAATTAAATTAACAAATTAAAATAAATTAAATTGAATTAATTAAGTATACTTAAGTGTAAATAATAATAATAAATATATTTATAAAATGTTTAGGTATTTGTAGGGCCCTAAGTGTCCCAGGCTGTCAGCAAAGGGGCCCGATTCTACTAACACAAATGCACCAATGCACAATGGTGTCTCAATCGTGTCTCAAAAGAATGCCGATAGTGTATCAGTGGAATAGTTTTTGACATTTGTTATGGACTTAAACAATAAGTTAAACATTATGTTATTGTTTATATCCATAACAAATGTCAAAAACTATTCCACTGATACACAATCTAGATCTAACTCGAGCCGAGCGGTGCCGTTTATATTAAGATGGTTGAGATTTGAGACTAACCCTACAAATCTTCGAGAGAGCCACCCCTAAGCCTACTATAATCCATTCCACTAAAGTTCCAAACAAAGGTCTGGGATAAAAACCATGAAATGAAAGTGTCCATCCGAGACATCAAACAACAAAACATGTAGTCCTGTCAAAAAAAGGTGTTGTTGTCCTTCCTTGGTTACAATTAGTGACAAGTACATAGGGTACTTTTCATCGCTAAAAGTACGCGATTCCCTTAGAATTTGGTGAAAAGTCTGATATAGATGGTGCTTCTGTTCATAAATAAATACAAACGAAGATGCGCGGGTTGCGCTAGTTCTTTCATAAAAAATAATAATGTTTTTTTTATAACCTATTATGGAATTCGATGACACATCACTAAAAAGTATCCCTCGTCTATAAATGCGTTCAACTGTCTTGTTAACGACTAGTTAGACGTGGAACCGCAGTTTATTTTTAACTGATATGTAAGGAACGCGACGGCATAACAGCCAAAATAAACTAAATTATTCCACTGGTATTTCTTGATGGACTGTGAATAGAGATTGCTATCTGACAGCACTTTTCTTTTTTCTTATTTGTCTTTATTATTTTCAATATAATAAATTATTATTTTTGACGACCTCCGTGGCGTAATGGTTACCACGCCAGACCGCCACCCAGGAGGTCCCGGGTTCGATCCCCGGTCGGGTCATGATGAAAAACGAACTTTTTCTGATTGGCCTCGGGTCTTGGATGTTTATCTATATATGTATTTGTTATAAAATATAATATCGTTGAGTTAGTATCCCATAACACAAGTTTCGAACTTACTTTGGGGCTAGCAATCTGTATGAATTGTCCCTATATATTTATTTATTATTTATTTTATTATAATATATTTAATTTTAAAAATAAAAAATAAAATGATAACAAATTTAGTTAATTTGTTTCAATTAAAACTATAAAAGGTATTAAAATATTTGATGTCTCGGTAGTGCGTTTGATCCTACCATCGGCATCAGAAGACGCGAGTTCGATATCCGCTCGGGGGCTGCATGGCATTTATGTGATGGCATTTTGTTTCGGGGTGTTTTCTATCTATACTAATATTATAAAGAAGTAAAGTTTGTGTGTTTGTATATTTGTTAAATTGTAAGGGGTAATCTCGGGATCTACTGAACCGATTTTAAAAATTCTTTCACCAATAGAAAGCCACATTATTGCTGAGTGTCATAGGTTATATAAAAAACCGAAAAATAAAACGACTTTTACCTGGTAGTCGGTTTTGCAAAGTGAATCGGAGAAAAAAAGGTGTACTAAAAAAGGATTATTAACATTATGCCCAACGAAGTGGGCACGGGTCAGCTAGTGTATTTTATAGATATGTTTACAACTAGCGAAACAGTACGTCACCTTTTTTATAAAGCGCCAAGTATCAGACTTTTGACCAAATTCTACGAGAATAGCGTACTTTTCATGATAGACACCCTTATGTGTTATACCAAGGTATCAGTTACATTTATAATCTATACTAAAATTATAAAGAGGAAAGATTTAATTGTTTGTTTGTATTGAATAGGCTCCGAAACTACTGGACCGATTTCAAAAACTCCGAAATGACCTGATGATGTACCTGCTCTGTCTACCTCTAGTCCTCTACCCTGTAAAGGTTATAGCTCTTGCACCAAATCTCATCTGGTTCACTTCACATCTTGGCGGACGGTCATCGCTCCTGACACAGAGCGGCATTATGGGAGGACAGTAGTGCATTGTGCTCGAGTGTTCTATGGGATATTGCTTCCGTATTTTTGTTATTTTAATTAACCACTAGCTGCTGTCCGCGGTGTTACCCGCGTCTAATTTTATGCACAGCAGCGCTATCTATGGGTATCAGATTTTTGACCAAAAAAACGTACCCTATGTGTTAATCCAAGATATCAATTACCTACATGCCAAATATCATAAAAATTGGCCCAGCCATTTGAGCATGAAGAGGTAACAAACATACAAACTTTCGCCTTAATATTAGTAGGATGGGAGAAAACCAACTGACTTTAATTAAGGTCAAAATAATTATTTGTAGATTAGGTTAGGTGTATGTACATTATTGTAAGTAAAATATAGACAAATGAAATGAAATCGTTTATTTTAGAAATTAGACCTTCACAGGCACTTTTTCTTGTCATTTACAACTTGTTTAAATAAAGAAAATAAACTACGACTATATACTACCACCAGACTAATACTAGTACTAGACTAATACTACCACCATTTCGGACACAAGCAAAATGGCAACCGGTAAAAAGAAATGGCGTAAGAAAACCGGTTACGGTCGTTTTTGTCATTTTGTACTTTTTTTTTCCACTCATTAGTTACAATGTAAGTATAAGTACATTAAAATTTATAAGAAGAATAGGTACGCGGAATGTTATACACAATGGTGTGAAAGAACAAGTCTTAAATCTACAATAAAATAAAAAAAGTCAGTACTGACAAGGGTGAGCAGACCAAAAAATAGATGATGTCCGCGGCCTCGCACGTGCAATATCTTTTTTCCCGATAAAGAGCTGACGCTCGGAATAAAAACTAACGTAGCTATATTATAAAATGACACATGACATAAAGGTTATAAAATATCTGTATATCAATCGGTCAAATCTATGGTAGGGTGGCGTACCGATGATTGTAGTTGCAATGTTGCAAAGTGCCGTGATGTTAGTTTACTCTTATTATAAAATCTATTACTAATATTACAATGCGAAAGCAACTCTGTCCATCTTGATGTGATGATAAATTCTACAAATCCCATATGCTCGTTTCCAAACCGCTGTCATAAAACAAATATTTCATAATAATAAAAAACCATATTCTCATAATATTATACAGGTCCATAAAAATACCTGTAAATAGTGTAAGTAATGAATTTGTGCGCGCACTTCACAGTGCCCTCTTATCAGCTGTTATCGGGCCCACTCTCATTTACGACCTTTAACTATTGGGTTTCACGTACAATACACCATCGGAAATCGTGTTCATGTCATCTTTGTTTATCAAAAACACAAATGAAATAAAAATCAGTTATTCTCAGACATAAAGTCCATACATTCGTTTTATAAAATTGAAAAATTACAATTACACTTAACTAGCTGTGCCCGCGACTTCGTTCGCGTGGTTGTCGAAAACACTACGCGCTATGAATAATTTTCCCAGTTTTCGCAACATTTTTCACTGATGATTCGCTCCTATTGGACGCAGCGTAATGTTATAGCTTAAAGCCTTCCTCGACAAATGTACCAACACAAAAATACTTTTTCAATTCAAACCAATAGTTCCTGTCCTGAGATTAGCGCGTTTAAACAAACAAAAAAAACAAACAAACTCTTCAGCTTTAATTAGTAGAGATAGGTGCCAAAATGAAATAAAAACGATGTTATGGACAAAAATCAAATTATCTAGTACCTAATAAAAAGTGTAAAGTTTTAAAGATCTTAATACTTAATTAGGTACAGTCAGGAGCACGTTGAGCTTTACACTTGCAGTACAATTTTGGCTCGTAAGACATAGAACTCAAGAATGGTACAAAGTCCGATGTGTAAAGGTCGACCTGCTCTTGACTGTACAATTATTACACAACAAAGACAAGAATTCGTTTGTCAGATTCTTGTCTTGCTTGCCCTGTCCGTTTCTTTTAATATTTCGTTACCTTAAGGTTGCCTTGAAAAGATTGCTATTAGCAATAAGGCCGCCTTGTTGGCCTTGTTGCTAATAAATTAGTATGTAAGATTGTAAATATTTCTTCCTGCTGTTGTATGTATATTGTAAATAAAGTCTATTCTATCCATCTATTATCCCAATTATACTGCTCTTATGCCAAGAAATCACACATAAAAAATAGAAAATAAAATCATTTACCCTACCTACAAGATGGACCCAAAGTGGGTAGGAACTTCTGGTGGCTCGAAAACAGTGATCTCTACAAAGCAAAGTGCAGCGTGGCTGAGTATTCTCTTTCACAGCTATGATAGCAATTGATGGTCTTGAATTAGGTAACTAATCCAACGATCTGGTTGAATGACCGAATAAATTAACTCCATTAAAATGTTAATTTACCCTTGACTTTTATGTTGATGACGTCACTTTGCAAATTATTCATGACGTCATAAATTTTTAAACTATTTGAAAGTATTATAATTACTCAGGATGCGTTTACATTTGCAATAAATTGCAATTCGGCGAAACTATCTATGTACTAGCTGACCCGGCAAACTTTGTTCTGCCTTAGAGGCACTACCCTACCCTACCCCTACCCTACCCCTACCCTACCCCTACCCCTACCCTACCCCTACCCTACCCCTACCCTACCCCTACCCTATGATGTATATTTTTCAATCTTTCTGAGAGATTTTCTTAATATTTTTTTCCGTAAGAACCTTGTACAGAGTATTAGAAAACTACAAAAAAAAAATCAGCCAAATCGGTCAAGCCGTTTTCATGTTATGTCGTGACAACGGAAAACGGGTTTCATTTTTATATATATAAATAGACTAGCGAAACCCGCGCAACTTCGTTTGCGTGTATCCCTACCCTACCCTACCCCTACCCCTACCCTACCCTACCCCTACCCTACTTCTACCCTACCCCTACCCTACCCCTACCCTACCCCTACCCTACCCCTACCCTACCCCTAATTTTTTTCCGTAAGAACCTTGTACAGAGTATTAGAAAACTACAAAAAAAAACAGCCAAATCGGTCAAGCCGTTTTCATGTTATGTCGTGACAACGGAAAACGGGTTTCATTTTTATATATATATAGATTAGGTAGGTATGTACATATATTTTATTTTAATTAAGGTAAAATTAATTCGTACTTTTTTTCGTAGAAAAGATTAATAAACACTTTACTGATATAACATTCCTTGAAGTGAATCTTTGATAAGTTATATCGATACAGTTAGTTAATACATTCTTACCTATATTATTAAAGCTTATCAATTTTATTGTATGCAAACAAAAATTGTGATTAAAAATTATAATACTCGTCGAGAAAAAAATACACAAATTATGATTTATCCTGAAGTAGTAAAATTCGCGCAAAGCTTCGTTTGCGTGTATTTATTAATGCACAGCAGCGCCATCTATATCAGACTTTTGATCAAATCCTCGGGAATCGCGTACTTTTCGAGATAAAAAGTACCCTATGTGTTAATCCAAGGTATCAGCTACGCTACCAAATATCATAAATATTGGCCCAGCTATTTGAGCGTGAAGAAGTAACAATAACTCTCTCTCCTCTCAAGGGACTCCTTTCAATAATATATTTTTAGTTATTTTATTATATTTTTTAAGGTTTTTAGTTTTAGGTTCATTATAATTTGTTTATAATAATATGTTTAGTTTACTTTTAGTATGTGATGTTTGAAATTATTTTATATTATGCAAAGTATCAAATCATGTAATATAATAATATCTATAAGTATATACAATATATCCGTTGCTTGGTACCCATAACACAAACAAGATAAACCAAGCTTACTTTGTAACCAAATGGCCATGTGTGGATTGTGAGAAAAAAGTACGGGTTGCACCCCGGGAGAGCCGGCAGAAGTGAAAACTTTAAACATCAACGTTGTGCATTTTTTGAACATTTTGGAATGGTTAGGGAAAACGCTTTTTCGATCAGGCTACGGATCTGACGCGAGTTTAACATTTTTTACCCATCTAAAAAAAGTGTCAAGCGCCGCTAAAGAAGTTTTCAATTCATAAAATGTTAGACATTTAAATTGAATAGCTTTCAATTCAATTTGTTCATTATTAAATCAATTTATTAACAATATTTGTTCTGTGGTACTAACCGTCGCTCATCCCATGCTAAGCTAATGCGAACTTCCCCATAAGTTCGTCGACCCGACTGCGTCATTCATAGTGTATTTAAATCAGTCTGTTGACCTTGTCTGAGATGCCAAACAAAATGAGACACCAATGCACTGCCTATTCCGTAAATTTATTGTAACTTGTGTGATGCTTTACAACTTTATGAACCTGTACTGGTCGCCAACGCGGCTGGCTCGCGTAACGACATTCGATTTTCAATTGTTTTATAAACTCAGTGCATAACGACAATCGATTTTCAATTGTTTTATAAACTGAGTCCGAATTTTGGGCCGCACTCTAAATAGCCCTCCAAATGTCCTAATGAGAGACAGCTCAAATTACCTCAATAGGTTTCAACTTATTATTCGTTATTTTCTATCAGTTTTTTTTAGATTTAAGTAGGCCAATAGTCTAATAGAGACGGTGGTGCAAAGATTTTTCGAAAACTTACAACGAATTTGATTAAAAAGACATTTTAAATGAGTAGTAAGTATTGAATGGACTTCCAAAAGTGAGTGCGTCATTTCGAGGACAGGCTTTGCAATTTGGAAAACAAAACCGTAAGACTTTTATAAGGTAAACTATTTACAAGTGAAAGTGGCGTCGTGATTAGTCGAACTAATAGACAAAAATAAACTATGTAAGGCCGCGTTTACACCTGCAAGTTCTCGCGGAAATCCGTCAAGCATTGAAAAACATGCAAATCATAATAATTTTATTGATTATTTATATCCATTTTGCCATTCAGGTAAAGCTGAACTCTGTGTTTCTAATTTTAGTTAATACACTTAGTTTAGTTTTAAGTTAAATATTTAAACAACTATTAAAATATTTTGTGTTATATATAAATGAGTTTATAATTAATATCCACATTTATAATAAAAGGATAATTTTATCTGTTATTGTTAATTTAGACGGTAAAATCCATTTAGTAAGCAGGGCAATGACGATGGCCTCTAAATCAGGACATTGCTCACTTGCTCACAATTCCATGAAAATGTAGGTAGAACTATTTATAGTATGCAGTACGGCGTCATTGCCGAAAGATATTCATAACACAAACATGTTGAAATTCTTCTTAATAAATAGGTAGTTTATACTTATTGATAGATACTCAAGTAAGTACGGTGACCTCGAAGATAGGACCATTTTAGAAAAAAAAAACACTTGCACATCTTGTAAGCGGATTTTTTTGTCAGCTCCGTAATTTTCTTTGTTACCAAACATTAGAGCCACACGTGTCCACTAGGATGTTGGATGTTGCAACCAAAAATCATCCTAAAGATGGTCCTGCTATCCTCGACGTTTCTTACATTATAACCCTTCCTCGGAACCCTTAACAGGGAGTCGAAATAGAACATTTAAAGCCCAAACAGTACTAAACTTTAAGACTTTGTATGCATGAAGATCCACTGTCTAGCGCCTATATAGAAGCTTAATGCTAGATAGCTGTAATTTGGTATGTATGTATACACATATTAATAATGCTAACAAAGTGCTGGAATAAAATTAAAAAAAAATATATTTGGGTTGCCTCCCCTACATGTAAAGTAGAAATGTCTTTTTTTACCCACCCCATGTTGTGGGGTATCGTTGGATAGGTCTTTTCAAAACATCAACATGTGGGAACATTATTTTTCGATACAATGATCCGTTTCGGAATTATTTACATTTATTGTGTCAATATTCGTTTTGTACGGTGGTTCTCCCCCCTCTATCTCCGTCTGTTGTTCAAAAATTTGAAAATTATCATGGTAGTAGTCCATATGCTGAACCTTCAATGAAAACTATAACGGTTATGTAGGCTCTACTAGTTACCGAGTAATAGCCGACGAACTTATAAAAAAATTTTTTGATGAAAACTTACAAATGTCATAGAATATGTCATTGTACTCGTCTGCAAGCAAGCAAAGCGTAGCAAATACGGAACCCTGCATTGTGCGTGGCCCGACACGTACTTGTCCGGTTTTTCCTTGATTTGACAACATAAGCGTGAGATATAATGTATCGTTACTATATAAAGTAAATAAATAAAGGATTTTACTGGAATCCTGGAAAAACATTGTACCACTGTACCAAAATATCGAACCAAAGACAAATGAACAGACGGACAACGTATATATTAAGGTACGGAACAGCAAGTTTCATATTAGTGAGATTTCATCCAAAAATTGCGTATAATTACGAAAAGCGTCACGCGTTGTAAATACTATGGGTTATGCATGAATATTATATGAATTCTAATTTGGTTTGTAGAATTAGATTCTACAAATAAGTAGTGTTATAAGAATAAAGCTGAAGCGGGCAATTTTTCTATTGCATGCGTCAACTCGTGAACGGGTGCCGCTCGGGTACTCCCTTATTTTTGTTTCTAATTTTATTTTACACAACATTCATAATCACTCCGCAGATTTACATGCTTGTATTTTGGGAAAGGGGGAAGGAAATGCGAGGGATATGAGGGTAGAGGCTTATTATCCCCATACCGATATTTGGAGGGCTACTACGAAACTATATAAAATTCATAGTTAAAATTCTTCCGATACTTCGGCCGAAGTATCGGAAGAATTTTAACTATGAATTTAAAGGTTTTTTCATGGTTATTTTATTAATTCCTTGAATTGTATGCATGAAATACCTTGTACTTTATGATTATTTTAGTAGTTCGTTGAATTATAACCATGAAATACCTTGTATTCGAAGTTTAAAATTCTTGCGATACTTCGGCCGAAGTATCGGATTTACGGTTCGTAGTAGCCCTGCCGGTCGACTAGTAATAAATATATTGTATAGCCACGCCTCTGCGGTCAGATAATGATGACTTTGTGGCAACATCGTCGCACTATTTAGTCGAGTGATATGTACAACACTAGAGCGTCTCGTGCCATCTCGCTCTGGCAATTGACTCTTGCGCACGACCAACAATGGCGTGACACACATTGTAAAATACTAATAATAAAACACCTTTAATAGGTATACTGTACTTACTGTATAATGTGCCAATTATAACGTCTCTACGAAATTAAGTGTTTCATTCCAACAACTCAACGAACACGGGGGACTCAAACCCCAAAGTGGTGACCCCGACGTGATGTGAGTTTCTTGCTGAAAAAGGCGAGTGGGCACCATTGACCGTTGATTTGTTGTTGCAGACAGGAGCCTATGTGTACGCTGGATGCATCTGTGAACAAGGCTAATGGAGCGTTGTTGACCGGATGTTGCAGAAGCGTAGCAGTGGATAGACTTTGTTTACAAGCGTTAAAAGCTTCGTGAAGCTCAGGCGTCCATGGAAATGGTTTAGCACCTTTGCTATTAGTTGAAGCGACGGCTTGGATTAAGGGAGCCTGAAACTTTGCAGCATGTGGTATGAAGCGACGGTAGTAGTTCATCATACCGAGATAACGCCTCATGCCTTGTACGGTTTCGGGAGGTGGGAAATCCAATAGGGCACGTACCCGTTCTTCAACGACTACCGTTACTGTTTAACGGCTATAGACAGGGTAACCAGATGGCCTGAAGTGTGGCCCATGCGAACAGCAACTGCAGAAGAAGTTGCAGACACATTCACCAGAGAATGGATCGCTCGTTACGGGGTTCCCCTCGTCTTAACGACAGATCGTGGCGCTCAGTTTGAGTCCGATCTGTTCAGACGATTACTCCAAAATTTCGCGACCCAACGCATACGAACCACCGCCTATCACCCAGCCGCAAACGGCATGATAGAGCGCGTACATCGTCAACTAAAAGCCTCCTTAATGTGCCACGGAAACTCTTGGATCCAAGCCCTTCCCTTCGTTCTTCTGGGAATGCGCACAGCATTTAAAGAGGATCTCAAAGCTTCAACCGCTGAAATGGTCTACGGAGAAACCTTACGTCTCCCCGGTGAGCTACTAGTCCCAGTTCCAGGTCCTGAGAAGATCGAAGACGCTACCGACTTTGTCTTTAGGTTACGTCGTCATATGTCAAATATCCGACCTACCGGCGCTTCCCGACATACTCAACGTGCGTCTTTCGTTTTCAAAGAGTTGCCCAACGCCACACACGTGTTCCTAAGAGATGATACTGTGCGGCGTCCCTTGCAACCTCCTTATACAGGTCCACACGCTGTGATCGATCGATCCAAGGATGGAAAAACTTTCACCATCAATTTTAAAGGCAAACCTGTCGTGGTAACCGTCGATCGATTAAAACCCGCATTCGTGGAGCAGCTTTCGGACTGGCCCAGCCACACTCCGGCGAACCCTGAGCCGCCTCCAACTGCAGCTCTTTCACCTCAACCAGACGTTCCGCCAGTTCAGCTTCCACCCGCTCCCTCTGCACAGCCTCGTACGGACCCTCCTGCAGAACCTAAGAAGGCTCCCTACGTCACCAGAGCTGGCAGACACGTGCGTTTTAAAATTTTTGATTAGTTACCTCTCTCCGTGGGGGGGTGGTGTGGCAACATCGTCGCACTATTTAGTCGAGTGATATGTACAACACTAGAGCGTCTCGTGCCATCTCGCTCTGGCAATTGACTCTTGCGCACGACCAACAATGGCGTGACACACATTGTAAAATACTAATAATAAAACACCTTTAATAGGTATACTGTACTTACTGTATAATGTGCCAATTATAACGTCTCTACGAAATTAAGTGTTTCATTCCAACAACTCAACGAACACGGGGGACTCAAACCCCAAAACTTCACCATGATAATGGTTAACAATTTACTTTACTTAGTTGAAGTGTTTTTGTCGCGACTGTTGTGTGGATTGTCAGGTAATTTGAGTTTAAAGTGATAACACTTTTATGTGGTTTTAAAACGTCAGATAAAGTTAAATCCTCTGAATGTAGGTTATTACCGATGTGCCGTGCGTTTTTCCACCGGACCCGATTTTGCTTTTTCATGTGGGAAGTGTTGCGAAGAAACTTAAGGCCTTTAGATAAAATGGGAAATGTCATTTTATCGAATCTTTAACGTATAATCAAACCGAATACTCAGTAGGTACAACAAATTAAACCCACCAGCTTATGTATCCATAGCTTGTAAGTGAACATGTATGAGGATAAAATAAACGATTATTAATTATAACGCTTTTCCGTACAAAATTTACTTTTAAATGACATAAATTTAATTATATAAATTCATTTTAAATAAACGAGCAGCTTAGCCTGTGTAATCATAAAACACTGATATTAATATATCAAGTTGTACTTAAGACGGAGAGAGAAAGCCTTTTAAAGATGTAGGATGCCCACAGGGCAAGGAACCATGTAAGAAAATTGGAAAAAGTGTAAGCAAGGACGCGTTTACGCCTACAAGAAAACACCATGACGGTTGCGACAGCTTGCAACAGCGAAATAAAGATGTATTTGACTAAAGACCGTCTTTAAATAAACGATTTGATTTAAATAAATAAATAGTGAAAAATCATACAGATTGAGTAAATAGCCCCAAAGTAAATTTCGAGACTTTTGATAAGGGATACCTACTAATTCAGTGATATTATATTTTATAAACATCCAAGACTCAGGCCAATCAGAAAAATAACGTTTTTCATCATGATCCGGACGGGATTCGAACCCGGGCCGCGACCTCCTGGGTGGAGGGCCGGCATGGTAACCATTACGCCACGGAGATCGTCATTTCTCTGTAAACTATGTAAGTGTTGTCGTCCCTAACTTGGACCAAAACCGCTCTAGTTTCTATCTTAAAAGCGTTTTCACTGAAATGAAAGTGATTTACAAAGTGATGTTCACGCTTCGGGTGGCGCGTGCCGTGTCGTATCATCCTAGTTTTTGTCTCTCCAAAGAATTTCTTAATTGAACGATTTTATTGAAAGTCCATCTTAATGTTACAGTGATTGGATTTCCGCTTAGGAAATAATTATCTTAGTATTTGATAGATGTAATTATTTAGAGAAATGCCACGGACAATCGGAGATCGGTATTCATAGAACTTTCCGTTCAAATTCGTTGCGAATTCCATGACAGTTATGTCCATTTAGTTAAAAGAATGAATGTTAATAGAATTTATATTAATTTGTTTTATTAGTTTGTTCCTTGCAAATTTCTCCATAAAAAAAACATCAGGAACCATCAAGTTACTCGATAGCGGTTAACTACAGGGAGTTCTACTCTCCTCAACAGACAAACTCACATCGAAATCGTATCTTATTCGACCTATTTTATTTTTTGTTAAAAGAAAAAGGTTGCATCACTGGCCAAACACAAAAGTCAAAACGGTCAAAAAAAAAGTAACGCGTCAACCAAAATTTTTTGTCACAAATTACAATTTAATTTAACGAAAATATAATTACATAGATATAAAATAGTTAAAAAATCTGCCCGTTCCTTATAATATGACATACTGACATGGACAACGAGAAACACATGGAGGGCTCGTATAGATCCCTCCAAGATAATATAAATAAATTAACAGAAAACCAGAAGAATATCAACAAAAAATTCGACACAATAACCAAAAATGTGGATGATCTAAAAAACGTTTTATGTCAACTGTCTGACAAAATTGTCGTGTTAGACGATGTTGCTTTGGATAAGAAAAAATGGAAGTCAGAAATCAAGTTATTAAAGAACAGAATAGAAGAATTGTACGCTATTGTCAAAGAGGGGAAGGAGGACACTTCTTGTTCAAGTGACGTTCAAGATGTTGAGTCGTGTCATTCTGGGTTTTCTTCTTCGTCCAAGGTAGAGGTGATTGTTCTCTCACGTTCTATTAGTTATGAGCTATTCGGACAAGTCCAACACACATTTCCACCGCTGTCTCCCGTGGACCCAGGATCAACAACGGCGACTTCAGATGACAATAAGCAATGAAGCTGTCTTGGAAGTATTGACGTCCCGGGGGAGAAACTACAGCTGTCTTGGAACTCACAACGTATTTAATCAGAAATAAAATAGACGGTGTAGGAAGTATTGTCATGAGCTAATTATTCATCAGAACCTTTATAATCGCTGTAGTTTTAAATTTCTGTCTCGTTAGCGCTAGTTGTAGTTCAAAACACACTATGAAGACTCGGTCAAAACAGTATGGTATTCCAAGACAGTGTTTTTCCCCTGTGTCATCAAAGATCTTCACATTTTTTTCTCAATCTATGCCATTAATTCCCATTTATGGCAAAGTTTGGCAAACGAGCATGCGGTTCATCTTATAGTAAGTTCACCTCTGCCCATGTAGCAAAAAGACACAAGAGGGGCAATTCACGTAACAAGAACCGATTCTAGTTCGATTCAACGACTGTTCGACTCGCTGTCTCACTCAACTCATACAAAATAGGAATTGAACGGGACGGCGAGTGTCGTTGAATCGAACTAGAATCGGTTCTTGTTACGTGAGTTGCCCCACAGGAATCTGAACAGTTTCCAAGCTTTTCCAAGCATGAAGATAGTAGGAAACAGTAGGTTACTAAGCTGGTTCCTTATTTACTGGCTATCATCCCTCTCCGGGCTAGCTCGTCTCTAAAATATAAAAACTCTCCCCAAACGGTCTAAGCCAAACACCAGCGCGTAATTATAAAAAAATCTTTCACTTGATCACTAAGAAAGTCTCCCTTTGTTATTTAACAAGATATTACAACCGCTGCCCATCAAGACTTGATTAATGAGTGATCATTAATTATAAACGAAAGTTGCTACCAAGTGTAATACGCCAAAAAAAAGTTTAATTTCTTTTTTAATTGCGTTACTCTAAAATTAGCACATTAGCCAGTACATATTGCAACCGGTGTCTTCAGTGTTGCCATGATTAATGGCGACCGCAGATCCCTTAATTAATTTTATCAGAAAGATATTAAAAATAGTAGGAAGATTAAAAAATGACTTTCCACCAAAAGCATGAGAGATAACAATTTGAGATATGACAACCCACCACACATATTCAACGTCTGTGTCTTATAAAATCGATTAAAATAAACTCATTTAGAACATTCGGTTTAAAGATTTCTTTATTCTCATATAAGAACACATTACAGTTCACTTGTTAATGAGAAACAAAGTATTACTAAATATTATGTAAAACAACTGCGTCCGGGAATATAAACCAAGTACATAATAATAATTTTTGTGTGTAGTGCCAAAACAAACAAAATACAACGGGTACCTTACTTACTCAAACATTTTCAGTAACAAATTTTTTTAAACGATTTTTAAATATGCTTAAACTCTGAGATTGGATAATTTCCTCTGGTAGTGCATTGTACATTTGGGCTCCTTCATACAAAATATTTTTCTTGCCATAATTGGTTCGGGGTGTAGGTAGGTTAAGTTTATCGCGGTTCTTATTAATATTAGCCAGGAAAATGATTATGAAGGTATCAAAATGGACGGTTTTATACACGACACTCGTACATTGTGATCCCGATAACCTGCAACCGGTTCACTACTCCGAAATAAGTAACGTTGCATACTGATCCATTGAGCAACTAGATTTATAGATAGAATTATAATTATGTAGTTAGATGGTAAAATTGAGAATGGTAATTGACTGACGGATCAACACACGCAGCTGCTGATCGTAGAGATTTGAAACTTGGAGGGTTGTTATTTGTTGTATGACGTAGGCATCCGGATTTTCCAAAATTTACGGAAAAGCATGCAAACGAAGTTGCGCGGGTTTCGCTAGTTGTTTAAAAGATACTAGCGCAATTTAGTTCCAAGATAAGAAGTAGGTCATCACTAAATCAACTACTATCAGTTTGTCTTTGTTTTTTCGTTTTCTTGCATTTTGAAAGAGCAAGTGCATAGTTTTTCTTGCCAGTTCTTCTTAGTACAAATCTGCCATCTGAACTGGTGGTAGGAATAAATTGAGACGATTCGAAAAAGCTTATAATATGCCTATTTGAATAGGTAGACATCATTTTTAACCAGGAAAAGGCAAATGGAAAAAGTCAATTTATAATTATTGTTATTTTAAAATTATAAATGTTCACTCTGCTATTTAGTTAAATAGTTGGTCTGTGTGTTTATAGTGAATTTTTCCTTGTTCCAGGTGACCATGACGACCGGTTTGGACAGGGACACGATACGTTCCGCGTACGAAGACGTGAGGTCCGATGGCACCAACACGGAGTGGTGAGCCCCTCATTTATTAATTCTTCTTCATTCTTCATATTCGGTATTGCAAGCATACATAGGCTAAGGTAACTGCTTACCATCAGGTGGGCATGCTTGCCACCTTAGTGATATATATAAAAAATCCTAACGATGGCACTTCACATGGCATATTGTATATGTAAACGCGGCCTTTTTTTATACCACAAAGTTGGCAAACAAGCATACGGCCCGCCTGATGGTAAGCATCACCGTAGTCTATAGACCCTTGCAGTACCGTGGGTACCGGTTAAAAAAGAAATTAAATTTGTCAATAGGGCGGTGTTCAAATTCGAGGGAGCCCGTATAGTGTGCTCGGCGCGCGGAAGCGACTTCACAGAGTTCCGGACGCAGTTCTCAGACGACGACCGCGCCTTTGGCTACCTCAGGTGAGCAACTTTTTTTATTTAAGATGTTGGCAAACGAGACGGACCGGCATTTGATGGTAAGTGATCACTGTCGCCCTATGAATACAGAGGCACATTTGAACATATTTGAAACGGAAAGAAAGATGATAGTACAATAAGAAAGTGTTATGTCAAGGAGTGTGGGGCGAGTGAAACATCCGGTAGCTGATTAAGAGTTAGGAGCTTAACAGTGGCGCAGTTTCGAGAACTGGTGATACTTCCGCAAGTCCTACCCACGAAAAAACGTGGACCAATTTTTTTTTATGCCACAAAAGTGGCAAACAAGCATTCGGGCCGCCTGATGGTAAGCGGTCACCGTAACCTATGGATGCTTGCAATACCGGGGGATCACTCTTGCGTTGCCGACCCTGTAAAGGTTAGTTTAGAAGATACTTGTTTATTTATAGAATTAATTTTGTTTTTAAGGTTGCAAATGGGCGACGAGATGTCCAAACGCCGGAAGTTCCTGTTCGTAACGTGGGTGGGGCCCAACGTGTCTGTCATCAATCGCGCCAAGATGTCTACCGACAAGGCCATCATCAAGGATATCATTTCGGTATGTTATAAATAAATATTCTTGGACAAATCACACAACACAATCGAGTTCCAACCAAAGCAAAGCTTGTCCTATGAATACTAGATTTCTGATAAATACATGAATACTTTTTGAAGGGAAAACTTCTTTAGCGGCGCTTGGCACTTTTTTTAGATGGATAAAAAATGTTAAACTCGCGTCAGATCCGTAGCCTGATCGAAAAAGCGTAAGGAAATATTCAAAAATGCACAACGTTGATGTTTAAGTTTTCACTTCTGCCGGCACTCCCGGAGTGCAACCCGTCCTTTTTTTTGTGGAAATAAATACTTATTATAAGTACATACAAAACAACCAGAACAAGACAAACAGATATTCATGCACACAACCGTTTGCCTTGAGCAGGATTCGAATCCGCCTAGTGGCCATTGCTGGCCATTTCACCACACCGGGCCTGATCAATTGTTGAATTATACTAGTCGCCAACAAGGCTGGCTCGCGCTGACGTAAAACGAAGTTCGAACCAATCAATTACTTACGCATACGACAATCGATTTTCAATTTTTTTATGACCCGAGATTCGCGTTGTTGGCGCGTAATATAGTGCTATCATAAAGCGCCATCATCTAGTCACATTTTAAACCTAGGAATTTTTTCATTGACCTAAGCAGACAGACAGTGGTATGGTAGTACCTACTCGGAACAAGCCCACCACACATTCCCACCGCTGTGCCTCCTGTATTACAAAATGATAAAAACGGCCGTAACCGGTTTTCTTTCGCCATTTCTTTTTACCGGTGGCCATTTTGCTTGTGTCCGAAATGGTGGTAGATTATTTTATTTATTTAAACAAGTTGTAAATGACAAGAAAAAGTGCCTGTGAAGGTCTAATTTCTGAAATAAACGATTTCATTTTATTTCAACAACGGCGACCTGAGATTGACAATAAACTTATTGACGTCGCGGGGCGGGGGAGAAACTACAGCTAGCTGTCTTGGAACTCAGAACGAATTTAATCAGAAAGAAATTAGACGGAGCAGGAAGTATTGAAAGGATCACCTATCTCTGTCTGTCGTTCATTGATTATAGATTGGATCGTGTTATAAGTTTTCTTTCAAAGTTTTTTAATCATACTTTGTAACTGAAAAGAATGCAGTTAAAAATCCGGCTATCTTGCGGCACACATGTCTTTGCAATAAAAAGTTCATGCGCGCAGAGCTTTTGCAAAAAGTAGGCTGCAGTCTCATACGATCTGTTGCAAATAAAATGTATTACTACACGTTAGGCTAGGAAGCATAATAGTGCATGGGGAGAGGTTTTGTTTGGTCGCCAATTTGAGACAAAATAAATTCGAAAAAAAAAACTTGTTAACAAAAAATAACCTACCGTAGAGTGGGGCTATTACTCATTCCAAATAACCTCGTAATAGGTTATTTGGAATGAGTAAAAATTGGTCATATTTTACTACTAATTAGGTAGGTACCTAGTATTATTATTTTACTATTCCTAGAAATATATAAGTAAATCACAACCTTATCTTTTGTTTCGAAAATACAGAATACCCAAAAACTCCTGATATCCAAAGACTTTACCGGTAGGTTAATAAAAATCTTTAAACCCCTTCAATGCAATATGTATACATATTATGGCAAGTGACTGTACGGCCGCGTACTTTCGCCACAGGCGTGACCGCGCACGCGCTTCGGCGAATTATCTCAATGAGAACGGGGACGCGTCGCGTAGTTTAATTTTTTTAGCGAGAAGTAACATGTATTAATTTTATTTATTTATTTCTAAACATATTTATTAACTTTGAAAAAACAAAGTCATTATATCATCGTCGTCTCGGCCAAAGTCCACTGCTGGACATAATATTATCATATCAACCCATAATCATCGCACTGCTGGGATACGGGTCTCCCTTCAATCGAAGGTGATTAGAGCGTACTCTGCTTCAATGCGGATTGGCAGAGGCCGGTGTTTTCAAACCGCGAGGCCACCGACTTGGCTTAACGTCTGTCATCGATCGACAACAGCCGGGACCGACGGCTTAACGTGCCCTCCGAAGCACGGAGAAGCTCGAGATAACGAAACCCATCCAAACGCTGGCTAGGGTCGACGTCGCTTAACTTGCGTGTTCATATTAGAGTGCGACACACAGCGACGCCATCGAGCTCCTCATAACGAGGGACTTAGTATTATGTGCATAAACTAATATTATTTTATACATACATACATGCACATTTATACATAAATAGGATGGCACATTCAGCACCATTGATGGCTTGTCGAATAATAAATGAATAAACAAATTAACAGCCCTATCTGGTCACAAAACAAAGTGCCTAAGCTATAATCAACGCCAAAGCTTCTGGCTCACACTTTACAAAACAATTGAAAATGCACTGAGTAATAAGTAAGTATGAGTTTCGAACTTCGTTTTATGGCACACGCCAGGAGAATTGGCGTTCAGTATAATTAACTAATATCAGCAGGTGGAAAGGAACATTTCACCATTTTACTGATAAGAAAAAAAAAATAGGTATATTTAGTCTTAATTATTTAATATAAAAAAATAAATAAAAACAAGTTCTTAATACCATTTGGAAATTACATGAAATCATATAAATACTTTCTAACATTAAAACCAACTGTTTGAGCGACAGCCGATATGAAATCGTAACCCACAATACATTTATATTTTGATATATCCAAATCTATTTCTTTACTTCCTGCGATCAGTTTTAATTCAACCAGAGTCGCTATCTGTGCCAACAGGTTGCTCGTTAACCCAATCTTGTCCTCCAAGATCGCATAAAAGATTGCGAGCAAGCGATCCAGTGTAAAAACTTTAGGACCTAATTGAGTATTCAATTTTTCAGTTATTTTTGCTTTGGCCCTTACTTGTTGGAGTCTTTTCCGCTGTTTACCGTGATTCTTCATAAATAACCTCTTGTCCTCCTTGGGAGGGTTGTAACTGGCCAGATATGCTGCTATTAAAAGATATTTAGCGTAATATGGCAGCTCGAAGCTCTGTGCAAACGTTTTGGTTGAAGTTAATTCGTCTTTCAATGTATTTTCAAAGTTATAACTCTGTGTTTCATGTGAATCATTGTTCTCTTTCCCCGGAGACGGTTTTGCGGGCTTTGAAGAACTTATCCTCAAGTAGAGTAACTCCAAACTGGTTTTTAATATCGGCGAAATGTGACGCCATAGTTTTGTTAAATCCTGCGCTTGGATTTCATATTTTATTATCGGTTCGCAGTATTTTACAAAATTTACTTTAGCCATGTGTTGTAATTCAATTAAATCACGACACGGTCTATAGAACACACTAAGAAAAGCATTCAGAAAGTTGGCGAATAACTCTGGTTTTTCAAGTTCCATTTTGATTGCGCTGTCGATTTCATGAATGTGTATTATATGATTAATAAACGATTTCTGATGAAGAAATATTATTTTAAACAGCTCCTCTTTGTTGTAATTCGGGAAATATAACGCAATAGGCTCACGGACGCCCATTTTGAAGTAAAAATTATCGTAAACTAAATGTGTGATGAATACAGTACAAACATTCAAGTTACACAGTTCTCGGAGCCTCAAAAACGCGCACATAATGTTCTGGTCTATTGTACGGAGTCTCTCAGCTCTGTCGAACACTAAAACAATAGGTTCGTAACGATTATCACTCTCTGCTATTCGGTTTAAACAATTCGTTAAATCTAGCAATGTATCACATTTCACATCAAAATCATCACCACCAAGGACGGACACGATCATTTCGTACATTATTTTAGGCGAATAACATTCTATACAGTCAATAAGTACGTGTTTGTAGCCGAGGTGTCGTAAAACAGCTTCAATACACAAACTTTTCCCAGTGCCCATGTTACCGCTCAAAAACAATGAACACGGCAATGGTTCGTCGCCTTCACCAAAGAAATTAAATAAATCATTTATCTGACTGTCTCTGCATGGTATCCTACTGTATAATTCTTCCATTTTGAAGTAATAATCTTTATAAAACTAAAAGAAAGTAGCCGTCCTGGTTGATACACTTTCTTGACAGATGAATTGATTTGACGTTTCGTTTCGCGCGTTGCGTCTTGTCAAAGTTGCGTGCGGTCTCAAAGCGTCGAATTTAATTTGGCGCGCGATTTTAGTTTGACTTGATATTGTCCTAAACAAAAATCTAATAATTTTTAATTAAACCTGTTTCTTTTTTTTTAATGATAAACTTTCTTTTAAATTTCAGAATTTCGCAGTGGAACTACAGTTGGAAAGTCAAGCCGAAATAGACATCGACCAGTTCAAAGATGCTTTGAACAGGGCGGGCGGAGCAAATTACGGAACAGGCGTCAGGGATTTATGAATTGCACAATAAATATCAATTTAATATTTACCACAAAAATACCAAGACGTTTTGTCACTTTACTCTTAATTAATTTATCAAATATGTAACAAGGACGGGACAGTGTTGTGGTAAGATATTTTTATAAAACTTCTGACCTTGGCGGTCTCAAAATTATTTTTTACAGTAGTCTTTAATATTTTTTATTATAAAACAATGTAATTAGTCATTTCACAGATTTTAGTCCTTATTATTGTCACAATAAAGATCTATTTATTTTTTTAATTAACAAAATTTTTATCGGAAAGTCATTGATTTTATATTATAATTATTAAGGATCTTACATGTAATTTATTTATCGATTTATTGTGCAATTACTTTGGTATCGTAATAATAAGGTTTTTGCCAAAAATTTAGTGAAAGTTGCCATGTAGAAGGCGCGTATAAGTGCATTTATTTTTTGTCAACTTGTATTTTATGACCATGTCGAAATTTTACAATGTATTGTATACAAAAATTTGGATTTGATGGGCTTTTTATACATTGAATAGTTATTATGCAGCATTATTATTGGTAAACAAACTGAAATACAATTAACCAACAAATTATTGGAATTTTAATTACTACTTACCTCACTCACCTTTGGGGCTGATTCACCGATTCTAGTTCGACACTCGCTGTCTCACTCATACAAAATAGGAATTTAACGGGACACGGAGTGTCGTTGAATCGAACTAGAATGGGTTATTGTTAAGTGAATTGCCCCAAAGTATCCCGCACACGGCTCTTACTTTTGCGATTACTAAAAGAATAAGTTTTAAAACAACAAAAAGTGATATGTTCATGCCCATACCGACGCATGGATTGCGTCGCACCCAGATGTTCATGCCCATACCGACGCGTGGATTGCGTCGCACCCAGATGTTCATGCCCATACCGACGCGTGGATTGCGTCGCACCCAGTTCGCGCGACAGGCGCAGGCGTGGCATTAGAGATTCATTTTGGCAATAAGGCGACCCTATTAAAATTTTGGAAGCAATATTATAACTGTAAATTTAAAAAAATAAAACGAATTATAATTAAATATAAATTTTATTTAGCAAAAACTTTTGACAAAATGCATAATTGTACAAAATTCAACCATATAAATACTACAGCTTCTGGTTACAAACGTTAGAGAAACTTGTGAATCTGGGATCTAGCGAAAATACTATTAAACAAAATAAATTCATTGCAATTCTTAGCCTTTTAGTTACTTTTTAGCCTGTTACACAGTACACATAAATTATCGAATAACATGATAACATAAACTTAATTTCAAATTATTATGTTTCATATTATGCTGTACTATTGAACTAGGTTGTTGATACAGTCCTATTATCTCTATCTTGAGAATAACAATGTATGCACAAATAATAAATTGGTTCCGTTCCGTCATCTATACATGACTTCACAAATAAGCTGATAGCTACGAGGTAAACGCCGGTGTAATTTTAATAAAAAATTGTGCCCCGTAGGAGTTTCTTGGGGCTTTTCAACAGGCCATTCACGTCGAAAGTGCTAGTGAGATAAAAAACATTGACGTGACGTGTGATGGAGATAAAAAACGTATTATTTCCTGTAATTCTACTTGTAAAGCAAATTATTTTATTTACCTACTGACTATCCGTGGCGAACTTTTTAATAGAATCTACGCAATTATTGCTATAATTGGGGCTGTACACACTAGCCGAGGCAGCCCGAGGCATGCCTCTACAAAATATGGCGATTAGTAGCTGTTAAGTTTGGTAGTTTAGTAATGTTAAAAAAAGACAGGCACCAAGGCATCAGACTTATATGGTAACTAAGTTGACATGATTATTTGTATTATTGCTCTTAACATTTACATTATAATATTCTACATAAAACCAACTAGCTTGATCATCCAGAACCAGTATAGACGTAGCCAGGATTCTTTTAAAGGGGAGAGGGTGCCTATCATGCTACAGACCGTTCACCGTAAATGTCCAACAAGCAATTAGTGCCAACGTCACGGATGGGGACATTTTATGCTGAACAGCCTGTAGGGACGAGAAGCAGTATAAAAATCAACGCAATAATACAGACCATTCACAGTTATGTTACCTCTGACAGATGTTTCAAAAAACTCAAATTAAGTGTCACAGGAATAATTGTAAAGCAAAAATAATGTGTGAGTCGAAATAGACTGACAGTTTGAGCAGTTAGTCATTCATCAACATTCACGGTCCGATCTTATTTTGAGTGTTTTAAACCTATAACCTGAATGAATGGTCTATAATATTTTTATATACAAATATTGGACAACGTTCGCAATAAATTCAAAAGTTGCCGTACCTTTATAAATTTATGTTGCCTTATGTTTATGTTGATAATCCGCTTACAGGACGCTGAGGCTGTGGAATGAGATCCCCGCCGAGGTATTTCCTTTAGACTATAAAATGGGGTTCTTCAAAAAAGGCATTAAAAAATGTTTACAGGGTCGGCAACGCGCGAGTGATGCTCCCGGTGTTGCAAGCGTCCATAGGCTGCGGTGACCGCTCACCATCAGGCGGACCGTAAGCTTGTTTGCCACCTTTGTGGTATAAAAAAAAAAAGGATGTACAAAGATATTTATGAACGTGAGTGACAGTTGTGCGAGGGCGTTACTGTGGCATATTTTCATACATTTTGTCAAAGGCGAACTGTCGAAAAGTGACATACAATATGAACGGGAGTTGTAGTTGCAATTTCGGCCACGTTCATAAATATGTAGCACTGTAACGTGTATACAGTGTTTTTTTTCTCTGGACGCAGACGTCACCTAGTTTGGTTCTTGCATAATAACGTCTATGTTTTCAACAATGAGTAACACACTTAATACTAATGTTATTCTTATATTCAATGCATTTTAGCACAAATCTTTCATTTATATCAGGGTGCGTTTCTACTAACTCAGATTTCGGCGGAGTGGACTACAGCGGATTATGAATTGACCAATCACAGTGCACGAAATTACGCGAAGTGGCGATTTCTAGCACTGTGATTGGTAAATTCATTATTCGCTCTACTCCGCTCCGCCTAAGTCCGCGTCAGTGGAAACGCACTTATACAAAGTACTAAAATGCTGGTAAGTTATCATAGTCCGTCATCCCAAGTTCATTTTCAAATGCTTCTTGTATTTTCTTTGGAAAAACTTTTTGTCTAGTAAGGTAGCTTTCGTTACTACAATTTTAGGGACCTTTATAAGCTTTGGAACGAGTTTTCGTACAATCGTCACAAAGTAAATTCGTCACGGAATAAAATATATTAAGGTGATCCGCTTTGGTCTGCGCGGGAAATTAAAAAAAATTTTTTTTTTACAAATTGCATTTTTTACAAATTGATATAATTTTCGTGAATGTCCACGATGATCTTTTTCCCTATAAACGTGCATTATGCACATTCATAATGAGAAGAGCTAATATTTATAATTTATATGATAACTAGCTGACCCGGCAAACTTTGTTCTGCCTTAGAGGCACTACCCTACCCTACCCTACCTCTACCCTACCCCTGCCCTACCCTACCCCTACCCTACCTCTGCCCTACCCCTACCCTACCCCTACCCAAATCAGCATCTATTGAAATGATTAAGTATTCATTACACATATCGAGTTTTCATTGTTTTTAAGATGTATTCTGCTATTCGGGACGGAAACAAATCCAACAAATCAAAAACCATGGCAATCGGTCCAGCCGTTCTCGAGTTATAAGTGATGTAACAAACACGACTTTCTTTTATATATATAGATTATTATTCAGTAGATATATTGTATTTGTTGTCGTCAAATCAATTTTCACGAAAATTCTATCAATGATTGAGATACAATTTGTAAAAAACCCCAAAAATTTTGAATATGCCGCGCGGACCGAAACGGACCACCTTAATTGTGAGTATAGATTACACTGAGCTAATGACCATTTTGGATGGCAGCAGCACACATAGGCTGTTACGTGTCGTGATCTTATTTAAATACTCACTAAATTATATATTAGGTTACATAGACCATAAGCCGTACATACATACATTACATAGACATACACGTCATTGAATAGAATCTCCTAGGAGATCAATCAGAAATCGTAGACCGCCTCGTTACTTCGCAGATTACCATTTGTGATAAGAACAAGCCTGCAAAGAAAACTCAAGAGGGGACGAATGACGTGTATTCTTGGCTTATGGTCTATGTGAACTAAATTGTCTGTGGTTATTAAATATTGTTATTAGTGAGTTTTATTATATTGTTAATTTCTGACGAAATTACTTTCAATGTATGGTGTGTACAAAATCGACGACGTGACGAAGTTACCACCCTTTGGAACGACGGTCTATCACAATCATATAATTATATAAACTATTGAAGGCCATCCTTAATTAGGAGGGATTGATTCATATTTTTTATATATGATACCTACAAAGCTTTTGTAAAGCAATTATGTCATATTAAAAAGTGTAGATAGGTATCTGAGAATTTAAATCTGAACAAAATTAAACAGACTTACAAGTGAAAAGTGACACCATTTGTTTTGTTATACGTTTGGGACCGCGACATACATTTCAACAGTGCATTTAACCATTTTGCTGATATTGTTAGATACGCATTCACTGAACATCAAACTACGACTACTGTACGAAACGTAAATTTGATACTTCGGCCGAAGTATCAGAAGAATTTAAACCACGAATTTCAAGGTATGCCATGGTTATAATTCAAACTATTGAAATAACCATTAAGCACAGACATAACAGACAGAACATTCCATATCAGAAATCGTGGCAAAAACGCACACTATCAAATGTCAGTCACACAGACACAAATGGGTACTTTTGTACTGCTTGCTTGGCTGCTTTTGTACGAAGAGTTTTTAAAATGTATTACACAGCACTTAACACCCATATTTTTGTCTATTTGATATTATATTCACTAAATTTTAACTTTAAAAGTCACTTTTTAAACGAGAACAAATCGCCATCTTCCGTTTATTTTTACGTATGATACAAATTCCGTTTACCAAAACAAGGCACGGCTGTCAAATTGAGTAAGCTTGCGTTGGTGTTGCTATTGATGAAAGAAAGGGACAAGGTTATACCGAACTTAATTAGCTGAAAAGTGACAGCAATATTTTCAGCTTGTATCTATGTATGTAAAATTATGTTTAGTCTTTTATGTCTGTGCCAATAAGTGCAAGGTATTTCATGGTTAAAATTCTTCATTACGATTTACGAATTACGATGGAACTGCGATTACGAAGATTCACGTTTTGTAGTAGAGGAAACTCAAAGACCTTCGAAGTGGCACGGGTATGTTGCCAATCTAGTGTCATTAATATCATTGGTGAATATTATGTAGGTTAACCGATCTACACTTTAATTTAACATCATTGATTAGTGATATTTCTTTCATCATGCGTCGTTCGCTCCCGGACTTAGAGCGCGGAGTAGTTTGCACTGAGTCTGTGCTCCGAATAACACAGTGAGAAGAGCTACGCCATATCCTGTTGCTCTTTCACCCTGAAACACAATATTTTGTATTCAATATTTTATTGCAAACTAATATTATAAATGAGAAAGTGAGCTTGTTTGTTTGTTATTCCTTCACAGCTTGACTAAGCAGCCGATCATTATGAAAATTTGTATACATATTGTCAGAGGTACAGAGCCCAACATAGGCTACTTTTTAGTCCGTGAAAGTATGTCATTCCAATGGGAAAATATTTTTTCTACTATAGATGGCGCTGCAATTGCGATGTCGACCAACAGATGCCGCCACAAGTCGCGCTATGGGTTGTTATGTTGTCAAACGAGATCTATGTACTAAAATTAACCGCGAGCGAAGCCGCGGAGAAAAACTAGTAAGTAAATAAGCTGACAACAATACAATTCACAATAAGACAACAACATGGTTTTCTTTCGCCATTTCTATTACCAGTGACTTTTTTTCACAAAATAAACTTTTCACGGCATGAAACACTACAAAAATCTTTTTCAATGTGGTCGAGTGGCTAGCAATGGTCACTTTATCGCAAGGGCCGCTAGTTCGAATCCTGCGCAAGGCAAACATTTGTGTGCACGAACATGTCTGTTTGCCTTGGTCTGGGTGTTTTCTATGTATAATAAGTATTTATTTACACAAAATAAGTATTTATGTATATTTACCAGCAATCTAGTACCCATAGTACAAGCTTAGTTTCTTAGTTTGGGACTAGATGGCGCTGTATATGTATCTATTTGCATTAGAGGTTGTTACTCACGCAGTGCGCGGGCGCCGCCATGTCGACGTGCAGCCACTTCCCGGGGAAGTCGAAGCCGAGATGGGACAGTACGAACAGCCCCGCGCACGAAGGCTGCGCGTTGCTGCGATCCTGGCAACAGAAACATACATACATCCACTAACTTGCAAGAATAAAGCATTTTTTAAACAAGAAGTATTCAAAATAAACATTTCAAGAGAGGCCTCTTTCTTGCCCGTCTGAACACAGCCGAAATTTTGATGATAATAATACCTTACAGATATGCGTTTTGTATGGGTTTAATTAAAAAATAGTTTATTTAACAAAAAGTCCACAACAACAGTGCATTCGACAAAGATACCTAAACGGACGGACAACGGACAGTAAGGTACTTGCCTTGCCCACGATAATAATAATAATAATAATTTCTTTATTGTTCTCTCTTATAAACTAAACTGATTAATTACAAATAATATTTTAGTCTTAGGTATAGTATACATTTAATATGTTGTTTATAAGAGACTGGTGCCCGTGGTAGGCTGTTAGGCCTGTGTTACACGATACACACATACCTACCTAGTAATTCTTATTATCATTAAAAAAAATCTAAGTTATTACATTCAAACACGAAGTACGTATATCTAATATTTCAGTTTGTATGTACTAACAGCAACGCTATTGCAAGCCCCGGTATTGCAAGCGTCTATAGGCTACGGTGACGGCTTACCATCGGGCCGACCGTATGCTTGTTTGCCACCTTTGTGGTATAAAAAAACACGAAGTACAGTCAACAAAGGAGTTGACTGACCCCCCTCCCCCTGTACATATGATTAAAGATTTCTAAATATTGCGTGAAGGGATTTACTTGAAAATTTATTTATCAATAGTATTCATATTGTACTATGTATTTACAAATTTTCAAGTAAATCCCTTCACGCAATATTTAGAAATCTTTAATCATATTTACAAGGGGGGGGGGGGGGGGGGGTCGGTCAGTCAATTCCTTTGTTGACTGTACGTATCATCATCATCATCATCATCATAACCCTCTAGTGGGTGTGGTTTCCGCACTTAGTCCTGTACTGGACCATTGTACGTGATGACTGTACGTATAACTAAGATTTCGTTTGTATGTACTAACAGCAACACTATTCTTCATATCGGCGACGACGCTGCTGAACTCGGAGAAATGCAACTCGGGCGCAAAAGGCAACGCATGCGCCAGATCCCCGGAACGCCTCCCCGCTAGAATGCAGCGGTTTTCCAAACGACGCGTGTTGCATAGTATGGCTGCATGGTATTTGCCTGTAGCCGTGCCCTGAAACATATGGGTTTTGATTAAAGTTTGGAGTGGCAGAGCAATTATTACGAAATGGGCTAGCTCAACCGGGGAAGTACCACCCTCTCACAGAATATCTACGTGAAGCAGCAATGCGTTTCGTTCGGTGAGTGAGACGGCGTCTTTCCCTTGCCGTCCTCCTTCCTTTCCTCCAACTTCCTTGATGGACAACGCATTGGTAGCGCCCCTGGTGTTACTGATGTCCATAGGCGGCGGTGACCCCTTTCCATCAATCCCCTTTACATCCGCTTGCTTGTTTGTCTACTGTATGACATAAAAAATAAAAAATTAAACAAACAAATTGTCCAAACTGCGGTGGCGTTCGGGTTATTGTTGTTTCTGTTCTGAGCCTAACGATAAGTCCATTGAAGCGCTTAACTCCCAATAGGCCAACCTAAAGTGGGCTATGTAAGCTATGTTACAGATATTGTTACAATTTTAATTAATACAATACATTACTCTTTATTGCACCATTAAAATACAACCATACAGTGAGAATAAACAATGTAATGAAGTACAAAAGGCGGTCTTATCACAAAAGTAATTTCTTTCAGACAACCTATCAGGGGCCTAGTGTATCAGTGGAATAATTTTTGACATTTGTATTGGACGTAAACAATAAGTTAAAATGTTATTGTTTATGTCTATAACAAATGTCAAAAACTATTCCACTGATACACTATCGGCATTCTTTCGAGACACGATTGAGACACCATTGAGAGTCCATTGGTGCATTTGTGTTAGTGGAATCGGGCCCCAGAAGTGAAAAAAAAGAAAGAGACTGGGTGTGGTATGTGGCGCCGATATAAAACAAAATTATTCTAATAGCAAAATTACGTAATAAATATCTATACCTACAATTACACATTCAAAAGCTACAACCACAACACAGGGCGCGTATGCAGTACACTCCCTACTGCACATGCGACCCTATAATATTTTTCATATTTTAATTTTACTATACGTATTATTATAAATACTAGAGAAAATAATATACCTGTGCACCGGTGAGTGTGGCTACATCCACAATGGTATCAGCCTTCAAATCCCGCGACGCGTACACCACGCCATCGCTGAGCACCAAACGACCTGGCACAATATAAAATAAATTGCACATAATTCACACAGCGCCGTCTGGTCTCAAAATAAGCGAACATCCAGACTCGAGACAAACACTAATACTATCACGAAAATAATACGTTATTTTCGAATATTTAGGAATTTATATTCCGCTAAAATAAATCTTATTTAAAAAAAAAAGTGATTAAAGAAGAAACCGAAAATAGTTATTTGTTATGCAAGGCTGCGAGACGCAGAATAACTTTGCTGCCGAGCAAAACACACAACTTTTCACCTCACTACAGCGAGGAAAATGCTTGGTGCAAGAAAAACGCAAATAATATATTAAATAAGTATTTTTTTTTCATGCGGTGTCGTGCTGGTCTGTTCGATTATTCTAATTCTATAAGGTTGGCGCACTGGCATGAAATAAGTATTAGTGCATTTTCAGAGGACTGGCGGTATAAAATAGAAAGGTTCGAATTTTAAAAATTCTTTCCATGCTAGGGCACAAAATGCACTTTTGCGCTCAGATTTCGAATGACAAACAGATTCTTTCCGAGCTTGTAAGGTGAAAAAAAAATTATAACGCCAATATAATAAATTCGACTTTATTACAAAGTTTCGTTGATTTACGTAGCAGCCATCATATAAATGTCCCGAGGGGGAATCGAATGCGCGCCCTCTGGTAGGTAGGGTCACAACCAACGCGCTACCGGGCTGTCTATGATGAAATGGCGTTGTGTGATTCGTCCAAGAATATTTATTTATTACTAGCGTCCCGTTTTTGCACGGATTTTTTGATTTTTTTTTGACTAAGAATCCCTATTTAAAAAATATAATATATGGGGGATAGTGTAGATTCCTAAGGGTGAAAGTATTTTTGAAATCCGTCCAATAGTTTTTTTTTAATAATAATATATTTGAACAAATCACACAGATTGAGCTAGCCCCAAAGTAAGTTCGAAACTTGTGTTATGGGATACTAACTCAACGATACTATATTTTATAACAAATAGATATATATAGATAAACATCCAAGACTCGGAAAAAGTTAGATTTTCATCACGACCGGGATTCGAACCCGGGACCTCCTAAGTTCAAATCCCGGTTCGATTCGAATTTGTTTAAAAAAAAATCCTCTATAAAATGTTAGTAAAGATTACAAAAATAAAAATAAAAATGAATTAGAAGTACCTTCAGCATCTGTATTATTGATCTCGACTGTACGCCCCGAATACAACTGATGTATATCGTCTGGTCTGTGTAGAAAAAAAAAAACTAACATTGATCTTTTCATGTAAATAAGTCCGTTTGTTTAATGAAAAATTTTTTTAAAGGACTAGATGGCGTTGTGTGATTCGTGCAAGAATATTTATTTATTTATTTACACACACTACAATAATGTGCGTGTAAACGTTACAACATTCATAGTCAAATGCTCTTCGTGAAATAGAATATCTTTTTTTATGCCACAAAGTTGGCAAACAAGCATACGGTCGGCCTGATGGTAAGCCGTCACCGTAGCCTATAGACGCTTGCAATACCGGGGGTATCACTCACGCGTTGCCAACCCCCCAACCCCCAATATCTGTAGCAACCATCTTAAGTCTGCGAGGTTTAAATAAAATAAATAAATAAATATATAGGGACAATTCATACAGATTGAGCTAGCCCCAAAGTAAGTTCGAAACTTGTGTTATGGGATACTATTATTATTATTTTGTTGCTGTGGGCTTCAAGAATACTGCTTCGACCATTGCTGATCTTTTGTAGTGCCCTTTAATTAAATTTCCCTGTCCAGACTGGTTGCCTCTAGGAACTTCCAGATATGGTGGGCAGAGAGCTGTTGTATCTCCTCTGGAAGCAGAATATGCTTTCCCATGTGAATACTTCTTTTGTACATGAGTGGTCCGCAGGAGCAGAGAATATGCATGGCACTTTCTTCTTCTTCTTGGCAGAATCTGCACATCGCGGACTGGCTCATGTTAAGGTTAAACAGATGTTTATTAAGTTTGCAGTGTCCTGTTAGTATTCTAGTCACGGCACTAGTTTTCTGTCTTTTGAGCTCGATGAGTTCTTTGGAGAAGTTTTTATTATGGGATACTAACTCAACGATATTATATTTTATGACAAATACATATATAGATAAACATCCAAGACCCGAGGCCAATCAGAAAAAGTTAGTTTTTCATCATGACCCGACCGGGGATCGAACCCGGGACCTCCTGGGTGGCGGTCTGGCGTGGTAACCATTACGCCACGGAGGTCGTCAAACGTTTAACACATTGGATCACCTTGTGGCTTTAGGTCCAACAGCATTCTCGGCAAGGCACAGCACGGCGTGTAAGTTGAAGGTGGGCTTGGCTTTAACGGTGGCCAAGAAGGCGCCCAACACGCCTGCAGCGCCGCCGCAGTCGCCTTTCATGCCCACCATTAATGTCTGCAAAATATATGGTTTAATTTAAAGCACTATTTATATATATTATAACTAGCAAATCCCTCGCAACATCGTTTGCGTATATCTCGCTTTCACGTGGGAATTTTGAAAAATCCTTTCTTAGTGCTCCCCTACGTTATAAAAGGAACCCCTGTGCAAAATTTCAAGTTTCTAACCCTTATAGTTTAGGCCCTGCGTTGATAGTCAGTCAGTCAGTCAACTTCTCCTTTTATATATATAGATATATATAAAATTCAAAGTCCTGACTGACTGACTTAACTATTTATCAACGCACAGCCCAAACCTCTGGGTATAGAGATTCCAAATTTGGAATGTAGGTTCCTTACGACGTCTAGGGGTGTACTAAGAAATAATTTTTCAAAATTCCCACGGGAAAGCGAGATATACGCAAACGAAGTTGCGCTGGTTTTACTAGTTTCTCATTAAGAATTACATTGGTATTTCATTTACTGTGAAAAAAAGTTATGTACAAAGTAGTACTTAAAATAAATAAATATTTATTTCTTTTCTTGTTGACAAGAATAAAAATTACGAATAAAATACACAGTCAGCCTATGAAAGAGGTGAGCAGGTTAAAGAACTAATAACAAAGATTTTTATGCTAATACATGTAAGCATCTTTATATAAACACTTTTGAAAGTAAATAACACCTCCCGGCCCAGTGAGCTTCGAACCCACGTTTTCGAAAATTTCAAAATAAAACTGTTAGTCTTTTATATGCCAAATAGATCATATCACGAACCAGTGTAGCACTCACACTGGCTAATAAATCAAATATATGATATATATATTTTATCTGACAGATAGTTATTATCAGCAGCTCACCCTGGCCTTGATGCTGAGACCGCCGGTGTCGTAGACGATGCCCTTTCCCACCCACGCCACCGTCTCCGTCGCAGCAGGCGCCGAGTAGGACAGGGCCACCAGCGCGGGGGGACACACCGCTGCCTTGCCTGTTTATTTAGATATAATGTTTCAGAACAATAATCTACATATTATCACACTATATTAATGGCGTTTGAACGCGCACATAAACTTACTCAAAGATTCAAAACTTTTATTCAGAGTATAGGTTCTTATAAACACGTTCTCTTGTCAGGAGAGTACATAATAAATTATTTGTATAATATATCTACTCTATACAAACATAAACTCCTCGACCTCCGTGGCGTAATGGTTACCACGCCAGACCGCCAGAAGGTCCCGGGATCGATCCCCGGTCGGGTCATGATGAAAAACGAACTTTTTCTGATTGGCCTCGGGTCTTGGATGTTAATCTATATATGTATTTGTTATAAAATATAATATCGTTGAGTTAGTATCCCATGACACAAGTTTCGAACTTACTTTGGGGCTAGCTCAATCTGTATGAATTGTATATATTTATTTAAATTTAAACTGTCTAACAAATCCATCCTAATATTATAAAAGCAAAAGTGTGTTTATTTTTGGCGATGGCTGACTCTTGCGTCAACTCGTGCACGGGTGCTGCTTGGGGGACTGGTCTGCTCACTCTTATCAATACCGACTTTATTTATTTATTGTAGATTTAAGACTTGTTCATTCCACACCATTGTGTATAACATTCTGCGTATTCTTCTTATAAATTTTAATGTACTTATACATACATTGTAACTAACGAGTGGAAGAAAAATTACCAAATGACAAAAAAGGCCGTAACCGTTTTTCTTTCGCCATTTCTTTTTACCGTTGGCCATTTTGCTTGTGTCCGAAATGGTGGTAGTTTATAACGTAGTTTAATTTCTTTTATATAAATCCAATAGGCTATTTGACTGATTTTGAAAAACTGTTTTAAATTATTCGTTGGTATATGATTAATACACCACATGTATATTTCTGCGAAATTTGCAGTATTTTCCGTAAAATATCGGTTTAAAATTTAAATTACAATATTCGCGCTAAAAACGCTTTTTCTGTAATGGCGGACGCCGTGACGTCACAGGCAAGTAAACTTGTACCAAAGTGTACATTCAGCGTGTTTAGAATATTTTTTCTGTTATTTTACTGGAAAAAATGGTTTATAAATGGTGTAATTGTGCCACAATGTACAAATACTTCACTCACACATAAAAACTCCACAAAAACTGTTTGTTTCTGTGTTAGCTCGAAGAGACCCAAACAGCATTTTATCTCATACAAATGTTTTTATGTGTGAAGATCACTTTGATGTAAGTATGCCAGTAATATTTGATTCGAATAGTAATAGATAAAATGATAAAATCACACAAAATGTCGTAACAATGAATAATGTTGACTTGCGTGTGACGTCACGCGAGGCATAGCCAATCACAAGCGTTCTTGTAGCTGAAGAAATTTAAAAAATAATTTGGATTTATTTTGTTTATTTTGAAAAATCTATAAATATTTTTGGATATAACAAAGATAAATATGTTTTTTAATGTTATTACCTAATAGGATGACCACATTTCGTAGCATATTTTTAATAGTGTCAAATAGCCTATTAAGCATAGAAGTTGTAAATGACAAAAAAAGGGCCTGTGATGGTCTAATTTCTGAAATAAACGATTTCATTTCATTTCTCCTTCTTTCACGTCAAAATTAACGAACGGATTGACATGATTTTTTCAACTTTTCCTAGAAACCCAGATTTTTTCAAATTATTCGCGGGTAGCAGCTTGTAATTAATATACACAGAAAATAGCCAGTTTGAGAAGAAATGAATTCCCCATCACTCACCTACGCCGTAGATGCCGCCCATGCCGCGTTCGCGCAGTTCCTCCCCTCGGATGATTGTTGGTTCGGGAATGTCCAATTCCTTCGCTACTGCACACGCTTCCTGTTTTACATAGAATCCTTACTAATATTATAAATGAGAAAGTGAGTTTGTTTGCTATTCCTTCACAGCTTGACTAAGCAGCCGATCATTATGAAAATTTGTATACATATTGTCAGGGGTACAGAGCCCAACATAGGCTACCTTTTATCCCGTGAAAGTATGTCGTTCCAATGGGAAAATAATTTTTCTATAATAGAGGGCGCTGTATCGGCCAACAGATGGCGCCACAAGTCGCGCTATAGGTTGTTTTGTTGTCAAACAAGATCTATGTCATAAAATTAACGCGAGCGAAGCCGCATAAAAGCTAGTAATAAATAAATTCTACACAAAAGCGCTACTTGGTCTCAAAGTAAGTTAGGCATTACCTGCTTGTATTGCAGGTACAAAGACAATGAATTTTCTGATTGGCCTCGGGTCTTGGATGTTTATCTATATATGTATTTGTTATAAAATATAATATCGTTGAGTTAGTATCCCAAACGGCAAGTTTCGAACTTACTTTGGGGCTAGCTCAATCTGTGTGATTTGTCCCTATTTATTTATTTATTAAAACAAAACACCAAAACTCGAGAACAAACGCGAATGCCATCACAAATGTTTGCACCTAGCGGAAATCGATACTGTGCCCTTTGGTTTGGTGCCGAGGGTAAAATCCAACGCACCACCGGGCTGTTTATTTTTATCACAGCCTAGCAGCGGATTCGCTCGCGCAAAAATTAGCCTATATTGGGCTCTGTACCCCTGACAATATGTATACAAATTTTCATAATGATCGGCTGTTTAGTCAAGCCGTGAAGGAATAACAAACCGCTCTGGAGCTCTGGAGACCTTACTCACCGAAGGAACACAGCATGGCCGATACCAATGCTATTTAGCTACGATCTTCTGTAAGGTGGAGGCCCTTCCCCAGACGGGCTGCTCCGATTTGAGCGGATTATCCGCTGTGCCCTACCTCTCTTGAACTTATCTCTCTCACTTCTTTTAACTTTATCTAACTGTAATAATCATCATCTCACCTCAATAAACTTGTCAACGTCCATATAGTTAGTCGGCATGTCAGTGATCCTGGCGGCCAAGCGGGTCGCATCAGCCACATTCTGCAGAGCCGACAGCTCGTCTGCTGACAGCGTCCCGTCTAAGAGAGACGGGTCTAGGGGACTCTCGTCTTCGGAGTCCTCATTTGCATCTATATAAAACATAATAATATAAATAAATAAAATAATAAATATATATATATTCTCGGACGAATCACACAACGCCATCTAGTCCCAAACTCAGCAACTAAGCTTGTACTATGGATACTAGATTGCTGATAAATATACTTAAATACTATTTTTGTAAATAAGTACTTATTATAGGTACATAGAAAACACCCAGAGCAAGGCAAACAGACATGTTCATGCACACAAATGTTTGCCTTGCGCAGGATTCGAACCCGCGGCCCTTGGAATAAAGTGACCATACCTATATTTCATCATGCTTTTAATTGTAGATATAAATGAATGCAGAGGCAAATCAATAAAACTTTGTGGCAGCCTATTGTAAATTTTTATGCTTATACGTATAAAACAATTACAATGCGTAATAAAACTGTTAATATGATTACCTTGCTTATCTTCAGGCACGAGTTGTATCTCGACAACGACGGTTCGCGCGGTTGCAGGCGCGGCGGCGCCGAGCGGGGGCGCGCCCGTCCGAGCCGCGAACAGCGGAAAAGATCGCGCGATCGCAACGCACGATGCGAATACATCCTTTTTACGACACACCAACTACAAAAATACGAGAGAAAAGTTGTGTTGGATGGTGGATATACACTACCACAAATATAACACTTACATAACATTTGGTCTTTTTTTAAACAAACGAGTATTGTCCCTCGTAAATTTCCGATATTGACAGAGTGAGATGTGTAATAGGGTTGTTTCCAGGGTCAAAATAATTACATTATATTTAGTCCGTCTTTTAGATTATAAAAAAATATTGGACATGTATTTTTGCTTTTTTCGATTAAACAAAAAATAACAAAGATACAGGGCATAAAAATTTAGGTGGGGGGCTATGACGTCACCCCGTGCGAAACAATGCCACACGGCGTGACGTCACACGTAACTTTAATGGGCTATATCTTTGTCATTTTTGGTCTAATATACAAATGAGTTGCCCTTATTTTTGAATACCTAATCTAAAAGACGGACTAATTAATTTTTTTACGGCAACTAGCCTATTGTATCAGCCAATAGCAACGGTCGCAATGGGGATCTCCACTGCGCTTTTATCCCTACAGAGGGCGCGTCGTCGCTATGACTATTACCAGCTGTCATTTACGTACTATTTCATCGTATAACTGACTATTTTTTTATTATACTCCACTATGCCACTTTGTTCGGTACCAGGATGTAATATTAGTGGAGTGCATTTATTTCCTAAAAATGCGTCACTAAAAAAAATATTTATAAAAAAATATATTTCATATTTAATTAAATAAGCGTATTCCAGGTCGAATACATAATAAAGCCAGTCCAGAACACAAAGTATGCTAAAAAAAAACAAAAAACCACGATAACAATCTGACAGGTACGAAACGTTTTTGTTGTGTAGTCTTTGCGCCCGTGCTGCCATCTACAATTAATTAATAAATAAATATAAATAAAATTTCGGTACTCTTTGTTTAAAAAGAATTGACTATACCACCATTTCGGGAACAAATCAAAATGTAATCATTTTGGCCGGTGAAATAATGACAAATAGAGGTTATACCGGTTGCAGCCTTTTTTTCCATCAAATATATATACATAATCATTTTTTTTTTTAAAGTTCCCATTCTTTATTTCTAAATAAGTTAGTTAAATAAGTAGCAACTATTACCGGGCAATATCTGATAACAAAAAGTTATTTGAAAAGTCGCAAAAGTTGTAGAATGTTACCCATTATTATCATGTTGCATTAGGTATGTTGCCCCACAAAAAGTATATACGGTGTGGATGCACAGTTAGAAATTACTCACCACTATAAATTCGTCGCTGGAACGTTGCGTCGCGCGCACGATCTTGGCGAGCGCGTGGCACCGCGACGGCGCGGCGTGACGCGAGCGACGCGCCGGCAACGACGCGAGCGACGCGGCGCGCGGCCACAGCTCGCACGAGTCGCAGGGCGACGTCGCCACGCACGCAAGGCCACGTCGCCATGCCTGGGATAGGATTATTTTTTATTTTTTATGGACGAATCACACAGCGCAATCTGAAGGTCTATTCTAGTACCAAATACAGTTAAAATCTCAAGGCCTGCCTCACTCATACAAAATAGGAATTGAGTAGTGTGTGAGTTTGAGACACTTTTAACTTGTTACTAGAATTGACTCGCTGGTTCCAAAGTAAGCTACGCTTAAAACTACTTGTATTTTGGGTAGCAGACAATGGATATATTATTGTAAATATGTACTTTTAAATATAAAACACCCAGACTGAAGACAAACACAAATGCCATCACATAAAAATGTTTGCCTCAAGCGGGAATCGAACCCTCGTCCGCTAGTGCCGAAGGGAACTACCAACCATGAAGAAATTACTAAGAGGAGTTGCCCTAAGCAATGTAGTCCAGCACTTTCATTTGGGCACTGACGTCACGCATTGTCGCGCTGTGCAGGGGTGTGGCACAGGTGCGGGAGGGTGTTTAGACAGGTTGAACACCCTCCCGCACCCCCTCCCGTCAGGGACAAGGTCGTTCATACGAACGGCTTATTGTAGCAACTCCTCTTAGTAATGTCTTCATGCTACCGACGCACCACCCACGGTGCTGTCATTGGCAAATTAGGTAAAGCTTTACCGTCCTGTAGATACATATACCTACATAATATTATATTAACAATACTAATGCCAAGTGTAAACTTGTCAGACAGTTCTTGTCAGTTGCAAGCGAAAACATGATCGTATTTTCTCAGATTATGGTTTCAGTTTCCTATAGAAATAAAGAAAAACATTTATTCAGTACTTTTTATTTATTTCTTTCTTTCAGTTCGTGTTTTTAGTTTCCATCCGAGCTTCTTACCGAGTACCATAAATTTTATTAGAATGTTTTGTTACTGTTTCACGGAGAAACTTGACAGATTTTCTTAAAATTTTGTATACAGATTCATATACAATTTGGTAACTTTGGATAGTTATATACTGTTATATACCGAACAATAACAGTATTTACTAAAATAGCAGGAAAAACGCGCGAAAGTGATGTAAACAATAAATCAACGAGGAAAATCTGTCATTTTCCTTGATTTTGAAGAACAATGTTTTGTTAAAATAGCGTAAATCCATTGTAATGACTCTAAAATAGAATTCTTGTTTTATGACTTAACACAATGACTATTTATATACCATAACCGAACTATGCATAAACATACAAACAGTCAAACAATAAAATAATGTATGTTATCTCTATGTATGTTTGATAATGAAAATGTATTAATGCAGAAGTAAAAATGTAACTAAAATGTAACACTACTAACACTCGAGTACTCGCTTATCTTTTTACATTTTTTTTCTCTACTTTTTCAGAGGTTTTCAGTCATGTTTGACTATGTCAGCTTTATAGGGAAGTTCGCTCGACAACTCCATGCCTCTCATTGCTAGTGACGCGAAGATGTATAATTTGTTTAATCTTTTCCAATTTTAAATTAAGGCCGTACCAACAAATTTCGCTAAAATTTTGCTGTTTTTCGAATTGTCTCTACTCCTAGCTACCATAACGAATAACCACCAAAAAAATATATGTTGTGCTATAATCATTGTACTACATTTATGCTGTTTGAAATTTGAAATTACTGAATATTTATGGAGTAATAAAATATTTAAGGAACCTAGTAATCAAAGAAAGAATGTGATTCAACTTGGGTATTTATGCATCGATTCGTGTAAAATTTACATTAATACATAGACAATAATGTTATCTACTTATTTGTTGTTTGGTTTTTGAATTTGAGTGTATTTCCACCAAGTCACAAGCAATTTTCCGTCAATTACGTAATTTCTGGATAGCGGGTGACTGGACACAAGGTAAACAGTGCGCTCCCACGCTTTCGGATGGATGGACGTGTGCCAAATTTTCGCTGCACCCTGCATGCTCTCGATTTTTTATTATTATGACGAAAATATCCAAAAATAAAAAATATCAACTAAAAAAAATACAACAAATGCATGAAAGTTATTTATCTTTTTGAATTATATATTATGACGTATATTATATTATCCACGATAATGATTGTGGCTCATTACAGCGCCACATACAATACATAAATTTCGCCACTTCTCAAATTGGTTTACATGGCTATGTGGTAGATTCAACAAATCGCTAGTTTTAGTCCAGTGTCTCCTGGTTCGATCCTTAGGTTGGTGCTCATGCTTTTTGATTTTTATACTTTTTTTAACAATATAATTTTGTTTTACTTTTTACCTACCTACAATTGCAAGCAGTAAAAAACTATAATAAAAATATGTAATATAATGCATAATTTTTTTTAAATAGGAATCTGAAATTGTCTAAGTATTTTTATACACATTAAAATTATATTTTTCTTTTTATCTCTTTTTAGACGAGAAAAAAAAGAGATAAAACGAAAAATATTATTCACTAATGTGTATAAAAATAGACAATATCAGATACCAATTTAAAATTTTGAGGACATTTTTATTATAATATTTTTTTTACTGCTCGTACGTAACTTATTGTTAGGTAGGTAAAATTTTACATTAAGTGAATTTTTTTTTTTTACATAAAAAGTAAAACATAAAATTATATTGCTAAAAAGAAGTGTAAAAATCAAATAAAAAACATGAGCAACAATTAAGAATTGAACCTGGACATTATTTACTAATGATTTCTTGAATCAACCATAAAGCCATCGTAAACAATAAGTGATGTGGCGAAATTGAACTATGTATTGTATGTCGCAAATAAAATTATGATATAGATTACGTCATTTATTTGACTCATAGTGTCTTTCATATCATACTAGTGGGTGCCTGCGGCTTCGCCTGCGTGGAGTTTGGTTTTTCTAGTTTTCCGCATTTCTGGGATAAAAAGCACTCTAAATGTTGACTCGAGATCTCCGTGTAAAATTTCATCAAAATTCATTCTTCAAATTCAGTGGTTTTAGCGTGATACGGTATAACACGCAGACGTACAGTTTTTTTTTGTTGAAAATGACTATTTTGGTTTTTGGTATTGTATCGATAGTAAAATCCAGCCGATCAATATTTCAAAAAAATGTGTGTGTCCTGTGAAAACCGGTACAACACGAGTTGTATCAAAATGACCATTTTCATTGAATGTGAATCAGAGAAAAATACCCAATTTTTCTGTCTAATCCATATTTTGATAGGGCTTATAGTTCCTGAGATAGTATGGTACAACTAGAGCAAAAAAACGGGTTTTGTTAAATAATTTTGTGTAACCAACCAAATACGACATAACATACATCGCCTGCAAAATTTCATTTGCAATGTAATATATATTTAGTTCTATCATAATTCACATCACATTTTAAAAGTGTCAACCGATATTGTTTAGTTCTAGAGGTCTATGGAAAGTGTTCAAATATTTTAATAATTGGTTTCTCAACTAGATGTCGTTAATATTACCGCGCCGTGCGTCATTGCCAGCCCTCTAGTGGTGAAAAAGGCAAGGTTTTTATCAAAACTTAGTACTACAAAATGATCAATAGATGTCAAGTTTTTGGCATTTTACGTAATATTAAAGCGGGGTGAAGGGGTGAAGTAACGTTACTTAGAGGTCAAATCCTCAAGGTCATCGGCTCCTTGGAGCCCCTTAAAGGGATATTAAAATTTGGTAGTTGAATTTTCGAATCGGTGCGGTAAAGCGTGATTTTATCAGAAATATTATTGTTTAAAAAAAAACTGAAGGAAGATCACTGTAAAATATGTATTTTACTTTTTTATTCCGGAAGATAATGGCTGCATTTAAAAAAATAAACAACTAAACTGACAAGACAACAAATATCAAATTGTTGGGGTGAAAAGAAGCGTAGGGGAAGTGCGATTTAGGGACAGGACAGAGAACGGAGAAGTCAGGCGGTGTTGTAGGGGAAAAGAAGCAGGCGAGGGGATGGATACGGCAAGGCCAACTTTTGAGATGCTTATACCCTTAAAAAGGCCACGAGTTGTATTTGCTAGGGAACACTAGGTATAATAATGCATTTTCATCTAGTAAAATATTATAAAGTTAAACATCTGATAAAACTCACCTCTTCAGTAACTCTGGGTTCAAGTTTACACCTCACATCGTGCCAGCTGAGTGCGTTGAGGTGAGCAGCCTGTCCGACCACTAGTACAGGCTGCCGTTCCGGATCGCTGGCCGAGAGACCCCACCGGAACTTAATGTTCACAGATGTGTTTGACATACTGCGAACTAAAATATATAGAATTTTAGGTTGTTGCTACGAAATTCAAATTTTCTTGTTTTTAACAAATTGCAGCATATTATTGTACATTCATGAATATGATTCCTGAGTATAAACACAATATATCTACTGAATAATCATCATATACATTATAGAAAGTAGCACTTCTCTTTGTATTTGTGACAAATGTAAGTTTATAGGAGAAAAAATGCATTTCTCACATCTTAAATATTATCTTAATAGCCACTCAAGGCATACAGGATATGATGAAACATTTCAGTACAAATGTTAAAATTAAAACAGAATTATGAAATATAAACAGAATACAATAAAAACCATTTTGTTAATTTTCAATTTGTTATTTAAAATGTAGTATACATATAATATGTATAGTGCATTGAAATTTCGTGAAATTTCGACCTTATTGAATGAACTTTAAAATTATCATGACACTACAATGTTTTTCAGATAGCATGGGTATGGTGACATTTGGGATTTGAAGGGAATTTATAGGGAATTAAAAATAAATGTATCATTAATACCATTAATAATGCAAATTTGAATTTACTACTTTTTTGTAGTCGCTTATTCTTCACTGTTTTTCAATTTCTTTTTGTACTTCGCGGTTTTTTGTTTCGAATAAACATGTGTGAAATGGAATAACTCAAACGTCACCGTACCCATGCTATCTGAAAAACACTTTACATGATCAAATTACCATTTGTCATAGTTATCATAGAAATTAAATACCAGACAGCTAGAATCACATTTCATTCGTAATTTTATCTGTAATTGTCCATTTTATGTTTGAAGCCATCTTTTTTTACTTTTTTAAATAGACAGAATATGCTATATTTGCAAGACACAACTTTGAGTAGGTAATACAATAAGTCTGAAAACTTACAGACTAGTTGATGCAACAATATGTTCTTTAGTTTGACAGAGAGACATGATTTAAGGTCTCATTAACCTTATATTTGTGCAACTCAACTTCAGTCTTATAATTTCAATTTATATATTTTTTTTACTGAAAAAGTAAAGTTTTACAATGCAATCAATGGAAACTTCTATTAATATTTAAATAAAATAAAAATACAATTATTATGACATTGTTAATGTTACTCTGACCAATAATGTGTAAGTTACATACAGTATAGTAATAACTATTTTTAATACTTAACCTTAACAAAAAATGTAGATAACCATTTTATGGAAAAAAAAACGATTTACAGTACAGAAATTTAGAATAATATTATGTAGCAAAAATGAAAATTAAAAAATAATTAACTAAAATCATAATAACTTACAAATACTAACATTATTACTTGATAAAGAGTTCCAACAATAAGGTTAAGTACTTAAGGACGAAACATTGTATAAATCTACCCGAAATTAATATAAATATTGAACAAAAGAACTAAAAATATAAGTAGGGATTCTCGGTACTTTAATTAGGTCATTCACCTCTTATATACGCCGGGTATTGTTTTACGATGGCACAACACGTATATAATGTCCTGATAATCATCATGACAACTTATATAACTGTATATTATGCTAGTAATCAAAACAAACAAGATAAAAATACACGAAAGCCAACTACCAAGCGCTAATTTTAAAATCACTTACCGTTACAATTTTATCCACTGAATTACCGCTTAAAATTATTTTAATACATTGATTATATCCTATTTTAAAATATACACGAAATAAATAGATCCAAATTCAGGTTTATTGTTTGTATGCGTTACAAAGAAAGTGAGTAAAATTTCCTCTCTTGCACACAACTTGCTAAATCATTGATGATAGGTGAGACTTTCGTTCAGAAATGAATCGTTGAAAGAAAAATGAATTTAATAGAAAAGTAATTTTCACAAAGAATTTGTTATCAATAAAAGGTGTTTTTTATTTTAAGATAACTATGATACAATAGAGTTACGCATTGAACTACGTAAATTATGACCATTTTCTCATTTGTTGCATAGATATTTTTTTCGTAATGCAGACACTAGTTTGATTTCTGAACCAACTCCGAGACATCAAATTAGATTGATTAGTGTTGGGCAGCAAGCAACTGGCAGCAATCGTTTTGTTCGTCCCATAGTGACGTTCATTTCATAGTTAAACACTTTGATAATGGCAAAAATAATATTGAGACACAGTGTTGTATCAGTTGTCATACGTATACCTACATACACATTACAAAAATATAAAATATCTGTATGTATGTACACAAAACGAGAAGTTTCATCGAATACTTTCAAGGCTCAGAATAATATTGATTATTTTCGTATTTTTTTAATCAATCATATAGGTAAGTACTTAGTAAAATTAAACTTACCTATCTCATAAACAAATCTCATTAAAAACTCGCAAATTCAATAAAATCTACTTATCTGAATTTAATCTACTGGAAAGTATCATAGGTGCATTACCGAGATCAAGAACAATAACTAATTTGAACCTAGGTAGGTACCTATTATGTCTATGATCGTAAAATCTTGTATGGTTGATGAATTGACAGGACTATCATCAATACAAAATCTCTGTGACTATCATGACAATTTGACGACCTCCGTGGCGTAATGGTTATTATGCCGGCCCGCCGCGCCGCCACCAGGTCTCGGGTTCGAATCCCTTGATTTCTCCCTGTATATTTATTTATTATTATAATAAAATATTCATGATTACAATTGATGATTAAACGAATATTTCAGTATATTATCGGGAAGACTAGGGCGGGTGGGGATTAATCTCTCGGACAAAACACGACTATAATTATGATAGAACCTCGCTTACAAGTAAGTTCGTTTAATCATCAATTATACTCGTGTTTTGTCCTCAAGATTAATCCTGCAAAAAATATATTTTACTTATGTAGACTTTGAGAGAGGATACAATGAAAATGTCAACCACTAAATCAGAAAAATGTTTAATCAAATTGATTACATTGGAAACACAATGGCACTAAAACAAAATTTATCGTTTTTCGCAAGAAAAACAATATTTTGTATGATTTTAAAATTATTGTATTAACAAACAAAAAAACTATGCACAAACAATATTTTTTCTCACAGGTTATTTGTACCCTAGGTATCTTGTATAAAGATATTATAGTATTTGTACTTTAACAATATAATTTATAATTAACAATATTATAATCAAGAATTAATAATTGATCTTGCAACAGAGGTTACATCATAATGCTCGATAATATATCTGTTAAGCCCACCATTCACTACACGAGCCCGGACCCGACTCGCAACCCGGACCCGACCGCGACCAATCCGGCGTACCCATACACTGCACGAACCCTCCGCCAACCCACCGCCAACCCTCCACTCGAAGTGTGACTTTGGTGAGCCCTGCACGTGTACTCATTTAATATGCCGCCTGTACTATCTAAGCAAAAGTAGCTTTAATCGTCGTCGGAATAATGATTTTATCCGAGAAATGAAAAAAGAAATGGTTTGTTATCGTCGAAAGACATTATAATAAAAAAAAAACAAATAAAAACATAGTTTCGACACTGACTGAGTCGGCCGACCAATCTGACCTTGCACACACACGCGCGGATTGTTCGGGTCGGGCGAGGGTTCGGTTGGCGCTCGCCGCGAGCTCGACGCCAACCCATTTGACAGTCTGGCGGACCGGTTCGTCGCTTCCATACACAGGCGGATTAGTCCGATGGCCGACCAATCCGCCGGACCAATCTGCGTGTGAATGGTGGGCTTTATAGAATCGAAAAAATGTAGCGGAGCTAGTACTCCAGCCAGCTGTTTTTCTTAATAGGTCACTGGTCAACACTAACACCTGATCGGTGCGCCTGCGAGGCAGCAGCGTGCCGCGTAGAGTGCGCCGAAAATATATTTACGTCAATTCCACTGCATCTTAGAGTATCTTTTACCCAACGGCTTAAAGTTTGTGTTGAAATCGAATTGTACAGTTTTTTAAAGCTAATAAATAAATAGTCTTGATTCCGTAAAGATGAAGTTTTATTAATATAATAATATGCCACAAGTGTGTGTGCCGGGCATATTTCTGGTTTATCTGGAAAAAAAGGTAATACTAAAACAGGCTGATTACTTCGATGTGAGGAAGTCTTGATCAAATCTGTGATTTTTATGACTATTTTAGAATTTAGAATTTCTATATTCTTTATATTTATTTTTGATAGCGTTTGAATCCGGTGTGCCGTTACTAAGGCTACTAACGTAACACTTTTCTTGGAAAGTTGTTCTAAAGTCAGATGCTCGTTTGGATAATGATTACTCAAAAAATTTAATACTATCGATGTGTCCCATTAATACTTATTTCATGCCAGTGCGCCAACCTTATTTTTAGAATAATCGAACTGGCCAGCACGACACCGCATGAAAAAAACAAACACTTATCTATATATTTATAAAATGCTTTGTCCTGACTGACTGACTGACTGACTGACTGACTGAGAATCAACGCACAGCCTAAACCGCTCATCGTAAAAATCTGAAACTTGGCAGGTGGAACTATTATATGACGTAGGCGTCCGATAAGAAAGGATTTTTCGAAATTCGAACTCTAAGGGGGTAAAAAAGGGGTGCAAAGTTACTATGGGACAACTTGATTCCTTGGTCCAATCTACTTCAAATTTGGCATAAAAATTGTTCAAGAGAATTGATGGAAGACGTGATTCTTATTTTATTGAAATTCTTGAAAAAAATGCATTTAGTGGGTAATTTTCTTCGAGTTGATATCAATACTCATACTCCTTAGTGCTTTAATGATTTCAATTTACATTTCATTTTGACATATCCGTGAAGTGAAGTGTGTCATCTGTCATGTAATATTTTTATAAATTGTGAATATTCAAACAAAATGATTTCATAATGTCGTCGTACTATTTATTCTGTTCGTGATCTCGGAAAAACAGCTAAAATTCTAACTACATCCTAGCGGACTGAATCATATTCATCGAAATAACAGTAAGTAATTAAATATTAAATTATATGATATTTGAAAGGGTTCGTGTTAAATTGGTCAATTGTTAGATGCAAAGAGAAAAGACATATAGAAAGTTAAATGGCATATTGCTATTGTCTCTTTCACACATATAGGAAATCTCATTACGTCGACTCGCTCTATTTTTTCATAGTGTTGTAGGGATAGTTGTATTGATGTATGTAGGTATTGAAATACCGATATTATACTTTTTTTTTACGGATGTGGTTGGAAAACAAACTCAGGAATATGGATCATTTGATGTTAGGTGATTACAGTCGACTATGGAGCACAAAGATTCTAGGGTCCCTAAACCGTTGCGTTGCCGACCTAACAGGAAAACACAAGATTTAGTGAGAAATAGTAGGTATAAGGAAGGAGTTAGATTCGGATATTTCACTCACCGAACGAAACGCATTGCTGCTTCACGTCAATATTCTGTAAGAGGTTCACCGGTCGGGCTAGCCTATTTCATAAACGCCCACTCCAAAGGTTGTAAGAGAATTAAATAGAAAAATAATCTATAAATATGTAACTTGAGTGTGTTCTGAAAAGTATGGTGTATGATGTAGGCAACCGATAAGATTTTTTTTTAATTCCCACGGAAAAGCGGGATAAACGCAAACGAAGTTGCGCGGGTTTCTCTAGTCTATATATATAAAATGCTTTGTCCTGACTGACTGACTGACTGACTGACTGACTGACTGACTGACTGAGAATCAACGCACAACCTAAACCGCTCATCGTAAAAATCTGAAATTTGGCAGGTGGAACTATTATAAGACGTAGGCGTCCGATAAGAAAGGATTTTTCGAAATTCGAACTCTAAGGGGGTAAAAAAGGGGGGTAAAGTTACTATGGGACAACTTGATTCCTTGGTCCAATCTACTTCAAATTTTGCATAAAAATTGTTTATGAGAATTGATGGAAGACGTGATTCTTATTTTATTGAAATTCTTGAAAAATATGTATTTTGTGGGTAATTTTCTTCGATTTGATATCAATACTCACACTCCTTAGTGCTTTTGATTTCAATTACATTTCATTTTGACACATTCGTGAAGTGAAGGATGTCATCTGTCATGTAATATTTTTATAACTTGTGAATATTCAAACAAAATGATTTCATAATGTCGTACTATTTATTCTGTTTGTGATCTCGGAAAAACAGCTAAAATTCTAACTATGTATAAAGCGGACTGAATCATATTCATCGATAATAAACAGTAAGTAAATTAAATATTAAATTTTATAATATTTGACAGGGGTCAAGTCAATGGTTAAATGGCATATTGATTTGTCTCTTTCTCACTTATAGGAAATATCATTACGTCGACTCGCTCTATTATTTCGTAGTGTTGTTGTAGGGATGGTTGTAGGCTGAGGTTGTAGGTATTGAAATACCCATATACTTATACATTTTTTTTACGGAAGTGGTTGGAAAACAAGCTCAGGAATATGGATCATTTGATATTAGATGATTACCGTCGACTATGGAACACATAGATTCTAGGGTCCCTGACCCGTTGCCGACCTATAACAGGAAAAGACAGGATATATAGCGAGAAATAGTATAAGGAAGGAGTTAGATTTTTTTTATACCACAAAGGTGGCAAACAAGAATTTCGGATATTTCACTCTCCGAACGAAACGCATTGCTGCTTGACGTCAATATTCTGTGAAAGGGTGGTACTTCACCGGTCGGGCTAGCCTATTTCATTTAATATATTATTTGCGTTTTTCTTACACCTAGGATTTTCCTCGCTGTAGTGAGGTGAAAAATTTTGTGTTTCGCTCGGCAGCAAAGTTATTCTGCGTCTCGTACCTTTGAAACCCTCGCTACGCTCAGTACTCGCGCCAAAAAACAACTTTGCAGCCTTGCATAACAAATAACTATTTTTAGTGCTGAGAAGGCAAAATATCGTCTCTTTGTAGAATCAGTATGTTGTGCATCACTTATAATGCGAGAAGCATCCATGAGTTGTTTTAATAGCATAGGTCTTTTTCCTTGCCTGAAGTTGTGAAGTGATTGCTGCTCCCAAACAGGAGAGCGCGGTAGCAAGTTGTTTCTGCCTAGATTCGATACCTCTATCTCTTTTTAACGATGCATCCGGCAACGCAGCTTTAATCTCTGGATTCTTAAGCGACACCGAAATCTTTTTACAGTTTTCAGGAATCAAATATTTAGTGTACATTTCCTTTCGCAGGTCCTTGTCGAGGCCAGAGGTAGCAATATGCTCGAAGCGACTCGCCAAGTCGTTGTAAATCTGTTTTCCGTACTGGGCTACAGTAGAAGGATCTTCTCCTAATATTTTTAGAAGTTCCGGGTCAACAACGTTGTCTACGACCGGGTTTACGGCCGGATCTAAGGTCGAATCTACGGCTAGGGCTACCGCTGGGGCTACGGATGATGGTATGGCAGTGGGCTCTTTTGTGCTAATCACATGACTAATCGCGTCCCCGCCGGTTAAATTCAAAACCTGTGGTACATCAGTCTCAATAGGTACACTCAATCGTTGAGGTGTTATCAACTCGTCAATAGTATTACTAATCAGAGCCTGATCGTCTGAGATACTATCAACTGAAAAGGGATACGTACAATATATTAAATAACAAATTATTCTTAGCTAATTTATCACAACGTATAATGAAACAAACTTACAGTAAGTTTTTTATACGATTCGGTTAGTAAAACCGGCTTATGTTCGAATTCGAGTGAATTGAACGTACCAGTAATTTTAAAGTAATATGAACACTCCAATGAGATGTTCGTATACTAAGGTTTAGACAATTTCTTTGTATTGTCTGAAAGAATAAAATATAAACTAACCTGAATCATTCCTATTATCTGCTGACTCCAACGATAATGATGATTCACCATATGTGCGTCGTCGAAGACGTTTTAATTTTCGTTCTAACTTCATAATTTTTCGTCTCAGATGCGTGTATTCATCATCATCTTGTTTTCTTTTAGGCATCCTTATAATAGGGCACTATTTAAAGTAAAAACTCAAAAAAAATTTATAAATTAAGAAAGGAAATCGTGCTAAGTGGCCGCGCACTGAACTGTGTGTGTGAAGGTTATTGGCGGTGGATTGGGGACTATACATCTCCTACCCTCAGTATTTGTAATAATATTTTTTGTTTTTATTAACTCTAAAATTACAGTGCTAAAGTGGTGCCACCTATGTGTTACTACATAAGTAAAATATATTTTTTTGCAGGATTAATCTTGAGGACAAAACACGAGTATAATATTGGGGTTATTGAATTTTTGTAGGTAAGTATTGAATTTTCAATGTAAATCTCTCAAAACTGTTGCACACTCTTGTACCGAGGACTTGTGTATCCCCTGACATGATGTGACCATGACAAAGGGAGGGATATCCTACTAATATTATAAAGGCGAAACTTATGACGTAGTTTATTCTCTTTATACATATATACAAATTGTAAATGACAAGAAAAAGTGCCTGTGAAGGTCTAATTTCTGAAATAAACGATTTCATTTCATTTATGTGTATGTTTGTTCTTCTTCACGCTCAAATGGCTGGGTCAATAATTATGATATTGGTATGTAGGTAGCTGATACCTTGGATTAACACATAGGGTGCTTTTTATCCCGAAAAGCACGCGATTCCCGGAGGATTTGTTCAAAAATATGATATAGGTGGCGCTGCTGTGTATAAAATTGAACGCGAGTAATATCGCGGGCAGCAGCTAGTCTGTTATATATATCCTTCGTGGCGTAATGGTTACCATGCCTGTCCGCCACTCAGGAGGTCCCGGGTTCGAATTCCGGTCGGGTCATTATAAAGAACGAACTTTTTCTGATTGGCTTTGGGTCTTGGATGTTTATCTGAAAATATGTATTTGTTATAAAATATAGTATCGTTGAGTTAGTATCCCATAACATATTGGATAGGGAGGCGCCACGGTGCGCTGTCATACCACGTTGTGCAGGTGCTGTCCGGTCATGGGTGTTTCGGCCGGTACCTGCACAAAGTGGCAAGGAGAGAGGAAACACCGAAGTGCCACGAGTGTGGCTCCGCGGAAGACACGGCGCAGCACACGCTTGAGGTCTGTCCAGCGTGGGCTGCACCTCGCGCCGCACTCATGGTGGAAGTTGGTTCCGACCTCTCGCTCCCGGCCATAGTCAAACAGATGACTGAGAGCGAGAGATCGTGGGAAGCAGTGGCCTCCTTCTGTGTCGAAGTCATGACACAGAAGGAGGTCGCGGAGCGTGGTAGGGAGGTGGATCCTGCCGCCCCCCCGCTTCGTCGTAAAAGACCGGGTGGTAGGCGTTTAGCCCATGCCCGGCGACTACCACCTTAACGGGGCTTCCGGGCGGTGGTTAGGGGAAGCCGCCGCCCATGGAACGGAAGTCCCCAAGCGGAGCAGGCGCGCTTAAAGCGCCGCTGAAAGTGACCGTGACCACTGAGATTGGGTCTACGGACGCCCGCCGGCGGGGTTGCGGAAGTATCGTCAGTTCCCGCAGCCCCGCTGCTATATGGCGGAGAAGGTGGTAGTCAGTCAGGTTTTTAGTCGGTATATCCCTCAAGTGTCCTTGGGAGGGAAGAGCCCGACAGACCCCCGCCGCTTCCCCAAGTGGCGGGACATGCAGTAATGCATTTTCCTGACTATAAACAAAAAAAAAAAAAAAAGTATCCCATAACACAATTTACGAACTTACTTTGAGGCTAGCTCAATCTGTGTGATATATCCCTATATATATTGATACTAGCTGTGCCCGCGACTTCGTTCGCGTGGTTGTCGAAAACACTATCGTGATATGAATCATTTTCCCCGTTTTTGCATCATTTTTCACTGATGCTACGCTCCTATTGGTCTTAGCGTAATGTTATACCTATAGCTTAAAGCCTCGACAAATGGACTATCCAACACAAAAATAATTTTTCAATTCGAACCAGCAGTTCCTGAGATTAGCGCGTTCAAACAAACAAACAAATTCTTCAGCTTTATAATATTACTATTTATCCCGTTCCCGTGGGAATTAAAAAAATCCCGTCTTTATCCTTGTCAACATCATAAAGAGAACTTCTACACAAAATTTCAGCTTTCTAGGTTGAGCGCCTGGGATAATACACTTGCAGTCCTATTACTCCCTTTCCCGTGGGAATGTCGTAAAACACCATCTTTATCCTTGTCAACATATTATAGGGAATCTCTATACAAAATTCCAGCTTTCTAGGTCGAGCCCCTTCGATAATACACGTGTAGACGCTTAGGTAGTAGGTCACCCCATTTCATCCCTCTAGTCTAGGGGTTGAATTTTGAAAAATCCTGAAACACATACTTACTCATTTACCGCCAGGAGAATTCCTGCGAAGTTTCAAATAAAATGGTCTAACTAATCTAGTTTCTTCATACAAACTTTGGCCCCCGTTTCACCCCCTTAGGATGTGAGTTTTGAAAAATCCTTCTTAGTGCACCCCTAGACTTCATGACCTATGTGCCAAATTTGGAGTCTCTAGACCCAGCGGTTTGGGCTGTGCGTTGATATATCAGTCACCAATCAGTCAGTTTCTGGGATGATTTATGAGAAAAATATTTTACTCGTGTTTCATGTCTTTCGATAAAGAACCTTAATACTGAATTTCATTCGAATAACTTCAAAAACGGCAAAGTTTCATACTAACTTTGCACCCCCGTTTAACCCCCTAAGGGATGATTTTTGAGAAAAATATTTTACTCGTGTTTCATGCCTTTCAATAAAGAACCTTCATGCTGAATTTCATTTGAATAACTTCAAAAACGGCAAAGTTTCATACTATCTTTGCACCCCCGTTAAACCCCCTAAGGGAGGAATTTTGAAAAAAATATTTTATTCATGTTTCATGCTTTCCAGTAAAGAACCTTAATGCCGAATTTCATTTGAATAACTTTAAAAACGGCAAAGTTTCATATTAACTTTGCGCCCCCGTTTAACCCCATAGGGGGGGATGCTTTTTGAGAAAAATATTTTACTCGTGTTTCATGCCTTTCAATCAAGAACCTTCATGCTGAATTTCATTCGAATAACTTCAAAAACGGCAAAGTTTCATACTAACTTTTCACCCCCGTTTTACCCCCTTAGGGGATGAATTTCCAAAAATCCTTTCTTAGTGAGCACCTACGCCCCAAAAGGAACCCCCATGCAAAATTTGATACTCCTGGCACTTGTAGTTTCGGAGATTTCGTGATGAATCAGTCAGTGATTTTCTCTTTTATATATATAGATAGTACAAGCATTAAATATTAACGTCGCCTGTACCTCTGAATTTTACCTGACTTGCCTGTCACGCCTGTTTTGAATGATCACTTTTTTTCGATCCACGAATAGTTGTAAACAAGTGATTCCAGTGGCGACGCGACACGTCGAGAACATTCGAGCACGTTCGCGACAATATTTACATGTAGGTACAACTTTTTCAGTCCCGGTAGGAACCTTTAAAAAATAAAATGTTTAGTTTATTTTAATAAATTTTTCTTTGCATTTGGTAGTGCTTCCTGTCCCACTCTCTGATATGCGAGTCACCCGCAACGGTCGCAACGCAATGACTACACTTGCCTACTAATTATGCCCGCGATTAGTCATAAATAAAACAACAATATGTAGTTATTATTTTTCATTTAATAATTTCTCTTTAATAGCTAAATAGAACAAAATCACATAACATTTTTCTTCTAGCAAAGTAACTTTGCTATTTGCAGCTTACACTTGTATATGGAGGATTAGTTTCAGAGCCTTTCAAAACTCACGCGGAAGTGGAACTCATACAAGAAGCTATACGAGACAAATTTCACAATGATTTTGAAAATAACAAACGCTTTCTTAGTTTGATTTCAGAGCAATAAAAATAAAGAATACTTTTGCACGTAAATATACCTTGGATGAAATTTTCTGTTTTCTATAATCAGAACACGTTTTAAATTCCATTGAGTAAATGTAATGCTCTGAATAGGGCCTGTTTCATCACATGCCGATAAATGATTTTGACAGTTCTTGTATGATTTTGACAGTTTTATCTGTCAAATAGGTTAACTAAAACCATGGAAGTAATAAGTACTACGTAGTACTTATTACTTCCATGACTAAAACTTATCTACAGACCCCCTCCCTTGTCGAGATTTCGGGATAAACTGTCCGCGTAAGTTTTGACGTAGGTATGGCCTTACAAAACTTTTAGGCATAGATCTATGTCTTACAATTCGATTTCTGTGGCATTTTAAAATGATTTTACTAACTTAAGTTCATTAAAATCATTTCAAAATTGATAAAACTGAATAAATAGATTAAATTCTTATGTTAGGTAGCAGAGAACAGAACAGTTAAAAGAGAGAAGACGATACATTGGCTGAAAATAGTTCTTTTTTCATCTGTCACGAGGAACCAAAATTTTCTGGGTACAGATAAAAAAAAGTAGCTAGTTCTTTTTTTTTTATTTTTTATCTGTAAACAGGAAATTTTCTGGTTACAGATAAAAACCTTTTTTGCCCATGGTTCCTGTGATAGTCCCTGGAAAAAAACTATTCTTATATTTTTTTCTTATATTTTTTATCTGTGAACAGGAAATGGCGGGAAAATAATAGCGGCAGTGTTGCTATAGTACCGTTTCATACTCAAAATATTTTTGTATTCGTTTCGAGTTTGCTTTTTGTATTAATTAGCATTGGATTACAGATTAACTAACAGGTACGTGTTTTCTTGAATAGGTATTATTATTAATAATAAATATTTAGCATAATAAATATTGCACCTATTAAAAAATGAAATATCTATAAATATTTATTTAAAAAGATAAAGCATAGGTATTTTTAATATTTTGAGTACATTATGTACGATAATATCTTTATTGAAAACAATAACTTGAGTAAAGGCCGCAAACATAAGTGACGGGGGATCGGTTGGTTCATACAATATGTTTACGAAAAACGAACTTCATTTTAATGTTATTCCGATTGAAATACTAAAATAATATAATCACACAATACTGTAATGTAAAGTAGTAAAAAAGGGCATGTTTATTTTCATACACTGTTGTTATAAACTATAGGATTGTAAAATAGTTTATATTTGGAGAATAATAATAAAAAAAAATGCTAACATGCAAAGTTTTAATTCAAGAATAATTAACTTAAAAAAAAAATTAAAACCGACTTCAAATGTTTTTTTTATTATTAAATTTAAATGGGACCACCCTTGAGGTATTACCTATAAGCCGAAAAAAGATTTGTTCAAATCGGTTCATAATTGGCGGAGTTATCGCGTAACAAACATAGAAAAAAAAAAAAAAAACATACGGGTCGAATTGAGAACCTCCTCCTTTTTTGAAGTCGGTTGAAAAGAAGGTGTGTATGACGACTGTCCGCACTGCGAATTTTCACAGGCGATTGCGGTGGAAATTTTATCCACACGAATGTTTTGTTTAGTATAAAAACAGGTTACTACTGCTCTGCTAAAAAAATCGCACACTTTCACAAGATAAATTTTTCCATATTCCATTCCATAAGAAAAATACTAATAAAATGTATGTGTAATGTGTTATAGATTATTGCAAAAAAAAAAAATCGCGCGGCAAATTTAGCAGTGCGGACAGGCCTTGAGCGGTCCGATAAATACAAAAACTTCGATTCCTGAACCTGAATGTCTTTTTTTCTTATGCTATTTTAATTATTTCATAATACCAAGTGTCTTCTGCGCATTATGTCTGCCATTTGTGACATTTGAAAACGATGTCTATTTCGGTGAAGCCAATATTTTAATTAATTAATTTAATATCTGATAATCACGTAAAAATGTATTATAAAAAAACACACTAACTAATATTATGGCCATTGATACATATCTGGCGATTAATTGAATATTAATAATATTTAACGTTAATAACATTTAGGGCTGCTTTCACCGGTTCCTGACAAGTTCCAGATAGTCTGCCAGATAAATTGCCAATTTTTATATGATATTTCATGAAAAATTTATTTATTTATTATCCGCATTCGCAACATCCCTGGATAATATACCGAACTTTTCAGGTACTATTGTAAATAGTTGCTTATCAGTACCAGTTAGGCTATCTGTCAGATAGTAGTGATAGATAGAAAGCAAATTGTCTGCTAAATCATACAAAAATTGACAAAATCTCAAACAGATTAACCAAAACTCGTCTGCAATCCGCGAAATAGCCTTACAATAATATTTTTTTTTACACAAAAATTATTTATTGTCAATTCTTTAAAAGGGACTTTTTTAATAGAATGTGACCTGTTACAAAATACTGATTTAAAATAATTAAGACAACCATAATAACCCGTATAACAAAAACAGCAAACAATGGCTTAACAAATAAACATTTTTATTTTGAATATGAAATAAATGGTGTAGATTGGCGAGTCGGTTAAAATCCATTCATTCTAACTTGGCAAAGATGAATAAAATTAATTGACCAAAAACCGTGAATTTTTTAAAAAACACATAACAGTGTTGCTTATTTGTGATCGAGGATCTGTTGGCAACCCTTCTCTTATGAAGGGGGACTAGGTAAGAAGTTTCTGGTACAATTCACGCCACTTGAGATGAGACCTAATTGATTGCTGATTTAACTTGCTCTGTAAACGATTTCTAGTAAAATGGTATAGAAATCGTCCTGCCTAATACACTACCTACGTATTAACGTATTAATCACGTGATACGCCAGGTCTAACCTCTCGTGGCGATGATTGTACATCCCATTTTATTTTGGGTAGTATACACATTATCTGACTTGGCAAGTAGGAATGACAAGATTTTATACAGTACAGTCACGTGCAATGACATGTATACATGTACATTCAAAAGACCTACCTACATTGAGTTATGAATTGCTTACATTTCATTGCAGCCGACTAAGTACAAGGCATATCACTATATTTATTGTATTATTAAACTGTAATATTCACAGGTTGCTGATAAGTGTCAGTTAAAAAATACAATTTATCTCATAATCTGACTAACTACCATTTATCAACAATCAGTAAACGGGCTCTTAATATTAATTGGAGTTATGAATAAAGGCTATTTTTTTTATTATATACCTGATATTAGTACTATAGTAATTTTTTTTTACAAACGTGTACCGATTTTTTTTTACTGCGTCGCTATTGGCCCATGTGATCATTGTAAATAATTGCTATTGGTAGCGTCGCGATTACGAGTGTTGTTATTGGTGGATACAATTTCCCATCTCACTCGGAAATGTGTGAGGGAAATACTCAGTACTCGTTTGTCAAAAAAAAAAAAAATACGACTAGATATTTTCATATTTCAAAATAAAAATGTTCAATAATATATTTTATTTAAATATATTTCCGCTATATACAAATATCTAAACATGTACTATCACGATACTAGAAACAACATCCACATAGCCTATACATAGAGAACAATCTTAAGTATAATTTCACTTGGACTGCGGAAGACACGCGTGGAGTGTCCGTTGATAAATCGGGTGAAACACGCGCCGTGTGTTTTCTAACGACCGGGAATAGCATGTAGAATGATACTTTTATTGGTAAACATTAGAGAAAACACGCGTAGTGTGTTTGACAATCGGGACAACACGCATGGTGTGTATGGAATTACAAACTGGATAACACGCGGAGCTTGTTGACATTCGGGAATTTACGTGTGGTGTGTTTGATATACAGGAGAACCCGCGAGGTGTGTTTTCGTTATCATTACACGCATTACACGTAGCTGGTTTTTTTTAGTACGCCAAATGTGTACAGCACACGTATGTCGTTCAGCAGTCGTTGTGTTAAGCATAGAGAAATTTCGACCTAAAAGCGAAGAGCCATAGAGTAATCTTTACAGCGTACGTGATTTAATAAAGTTTTTTCCACGTATCCAGTAACCAAATTTGTACTTTGGCAGAAAAAAACATAACTTTTTCTTTAAGGGAAAATAGGAAATAGCTTTACGCTTTGGCAAAAATGCTATTAAGTTTGATACAAAGGTTTACATTTTAAAAACATATAGTTTAATGATGTGCAAATGAAATGTAAATTTGACAACTCTGGTTATCAAGAAAAGTCTACGCAAATTAATGGACTTGTACGCCAAAAGTGTATCCACACATTCGGCGACACTGCGCTTCAATTTTTAAATACCGTCGGCGTACAAGCTTTTGTAAACAGACGGCCTATTCTCGTAAAAGAAACAGTTAAAATCTAGCATCAACTTCCAGCGCTATCTTGCTCATACAAAATATAAAATGAGCGAGACAACACTTGAAGTTGAGACTAGATTTTAACTTGTTTTAGAGAATAGACGCGGTGACATTTGAAAGCATATCTACTCATAGCTTAGAGACAGAAGTACGAGTGTTAATAATTTTTATATTATTATAATTCTCAACTAAATTTAATAAAAGGTCTAATTTTATCTTGGACACGTACATTTTAATAACTATTTTTTACATATCAGCACCATTAGGAAGAAAAAAATATACGCATGTGAAGCGTCACTTTCATTAGGTATATAACTTAATAGGAATTATGGAAAAAATGTCTTAAAAATCTTACGCAATTAAAATGGTAGTCTGAGCCGCCATCTTGTGACAGGCAACCAATGAAAGAGCTACGCAGGGTAGAGACCCAAGAACAAATATTTTAATGCTAATGGAAGTATCGTCACGAAACTTTGTTGTTGCTTAGTACCATATGAATACTATTGATAAATGAAAAATAGAGTACATCTCTTCATGCATTTAGACTTAAATCAAATTTACAGTCCTGCTCACCTCTTTCATTGGCTGATACATTACATGATGTACTAATTTCGAATTATAATATTATGGGGACGTTTTTACACTTTTATTGAAGTCCATAATAATATGACGAGTTCATACGGCTTCTATATAATAACAGAACACTTGAAAAGAATATCTATCCTCTTCCTTCTCATAATCAAATATACGTGTGTCACTCTCTATGTCTCTTAACAATAAACACCGCCACATTTTAACGCATAAAAATTTATATTGTGCAATACACAGTCGTGCCAATTTGAGTTAATTTAATTTCTATAATTGACGCGCCTATAAAACAAAACCTTATTCTAGATTGGAGAATGTGTATTAATATGGTAAATATACTTTAAAACAAAATATTAGATGAATACTGTCTGAAGGACAATGGGGTTGGCATAGTCGTAAGTGCGAACCAAGACCTATACATATAAAATAAAATAAAAAAATGGATGGCAGAAAATGAATTGATTTCATTATAGTGGGTTCTATGCTTGTAATAAAGACAATTGAAGTCTAATTTTGATGTCACGAGCACGTATTAGCGAGATAGCTCGCTACCCGCGAAGCGTGTTTCATCTGGACGCCATAAGCGAGTTCACGCGTAGTGTGTTCAGTCGATGTGGGTATAAAAAGGATATTAAAAAAGATATAATAATAACGCCATCTATTATAACTAGAATATTTTACAAAAAAACATGTTAAACTATAAATATAGTTGCCAATAACAAAATATATAAAAAAAAACTACGTTTTGTTAATGTCTTTTGTCAATACTTTTTTATACATAAGATCTATTTATCTATAGTTAGAAATTCATAATTAAAACATTTTTAATGACTTTAAAAAAATACGGCAAAACTTTTTCACTGAAAATGGATAAATGAACGGAGCCGATTAAAATAGATTTATCTAATACCTGGCAATTTAATTTACTCATAGATTTTTCGTATTTCTTGAAAAATATAAATAAAACTCATTAAATTGTCTCGGGGCCAGTTGAATAAAATGTAAGAAGTTTCACAAAATCAGCGACTTCGGGCGGATTTCGGGCTCTGTTTATTTCATTAATATAGTCATTATGCTTAGTTGAAGGTCTTATTGTTAATTATAAGGACTTTCGTTCATGCGAAGACAGTACGAACTCTCGACGGATACCAGCGGGTCTAAAAACAGTCAAAATCTAGACTCATTCTGAAACGCTATTTTGTAATACAAAACGAGCGAGATTAATACTTTCATTTCATTTATTTGTTGCTGTCACATACAAAATAATGGTGTTACAAAGTTAGGTTTACAGACAATGTGTCGTCCTGTGTAAGGACGTAGCAATGTAAGAGGGTACTGCTACATTAGATATAAAATTAATTACTAGATTTTGACTGTTTTTTTTTAAATGAGAATAGACCTGTCGTATCACGTGATACCTGCGTAGTAGAAGATTTCCATACCATCTTACTAGAATTCGTCTACTGCGCAAGTCAAATCAGAAATCAATCGGGTCTCATCTCTCGTGGCGCGGATTGTAAGTATTGGTTGAGAGTGAGAGAACGCCCTTGGAGGGATAGGTTCAATACAAGTTCATATATTTAATCACGCCGCTGATTTTGTGATATATCTTTTAACATTTTCTACAAATTGAAAAATAAAAATTCATAATTAAGTAGAATATAGGCACAAAATAACGTACACATTACAATTTGTATATGGAAACTTGTCACAGCCACAAATACTCTAAAAAATTTTTTATACAATTTACAAATGAAACAATGAAATGTATCTTAGATACTTTGTTAAAGCACGCAACATTTAAACAAAATAACAATTTATTTAATGGGTTTCAGCAGGAGATAAAGATGCATTCATATCAACATTTGTGATTTGTTATCTCTAGGCTACAATGCTTTTTGTTTCAAATAGGTGCCTCTCACGTTCCTAATCCGCCAAAAAAAATGGACAGATTAGGAAGTATTGAAAGGACTTCCAACTGCTAAGGAAGTCCTTTCAATACTTCCTAATTCGTAAAATTTGTTTCGTTGTGAGTTCCAAGACAGCTGTAGTTTCTGCACCCGGGACGTCAATAAGCTTCATTTCTTATTGTCAATTTGGAGGTTGTTGATCCTGGCTATACAGGAGACATAGCGATGGGAATGTGAATGAAATACCTACCACTGTGCCATATTATGTGTAGGCCGGATTAACAATGTGGAACACAAATTGTCTACAAACAATGAAGCTTATTGACGTCTAAGGTGAGAACTCTCTTTGAACACACAAAAAACAGAAAGATATTAAACAGGGTAGGACAGTAGTGGGGAGGTTGATACGCTATCGATATTACAAGATCTTTAACCCTGCTAGCACCCCAACAAAATAACAATACAACTATCCCCCTCGCATGCAATAAGTGTGAGAGAGAGCTACACTAAACTAGCAATCGTTAACATTACAACTACATAATTCCCTTTCCATATATTTACTTATATTTTTTATTATGGTCCAGTCAGGAGCACGTTGAGCTTTACACTTGCTGTACAATTTTGACTCTTATGACATAGAACTTAAGATTGGTACAAACTATATGTAAAGGTCGACCTGCACTTGACTGTACATTTCAGAATTTTACCAAATACTATAGAAACTCTACCGAGTTAATACGCACAGCTCTTGACGCTTCTCATACAATGACTTGGCAACCTCCGAAATAGCGACATCTGTCTGTATTATGATTGTACCATAATAAAAAATATAGGGTAAATGAGCTCAATGTGGACACCAATCTAATTTGTACTACGCGTGTCTAATGGCCACAATTATCATTGACATGTCGACTGTAATTTAATGAACTTTTAATGCTCAAAGTTACACACAGCCTTCAAAAGTCATAATCTTCATTCCCACTTGTCAACTTTAGGAATAACGAGATTTTTTTGTATTATTCCCCGTTTGGCTCTACTTAACGGATTTTAACGCAGTTGTCAGCAAGAGAGTGATTGAAGCATAAGGTATATATGTATAATACATACATACAAGTATTTCTCGAAATTCCCACGAGAGACTCACGCAAACGAACAATTCCCACGGGCGCAATACAATTAAACAAAGTTGCGCGTATTTTGTGTAATACAATAAATCCCATTAGTCCCGAAATGTGGACAGGTGGGAATAAACTATGTACACTTACCATACATTTGTTCCTAATTTAATTTCTCTCAATTCTCACAACTTATTTTACAGCGAATTGCAATTTTATTCGGTCAATATCGGACCACTAACGTAACATTGATAAGTCGTGTTCTTCCCGCAATTGATGTTTAGTGGACACCGATCGTTGACATCAATTACATTTTTTATCACAAGACTTTCATTGAGCTGCACAAAAATAATTTAAAATAAATGACACTTTGAGTCTCAAGCGATCTTCTTTTAATGTGTCATTAATTTTAAACCGTATTTGTACATATCGCCGTTAGAAAACAAAAAACCGTATTTTTCTTATGCTATTTTATCAGTATCTATTAAAGAAATGGTTCTAGTATACTAAAATGATGAAATAAATACTAGGAATATCGATATTTTGTAACGACTGTTTATCGATATGGCAACACTATTTAATACTACTACATTCATAACATTTTCAATATTACGTTAGTGGCCATATTAGGTATATTTACCCTTACACTCATCACGCGATAATTTTATTATGTTATGTAAATATTATTGACAATAAAGGCTAAAATCGTGTAAAGCTCTAGGAAGCGGGAAGCGACGGTACACAACCTAGCAGAGCACCTCGCACTGCGGTATACGCTGAAACAGAAAAATTTAATACTTTAAATCACAATGCTACAATGTCGGACACTTGCGAAAGAAAAACGAAGTTACGGCTTTTTTTTTCATTTACCAATATTAAAAGAGAAGTATTAGAGTATTAATGACACCATACATGTAAGATGAGGCCCGGTCACCAGATGGCGGGCGCGGCCAGTCCGGGGAAGCCCGCCTCGCGCGCCTTCCAGTACTCGCCCGTGAACACCCACGTCTCTTCGCCGCCCTCCGACTGCTTGCTGCAACGCAATACATTCTTTTATCTAATAAATAAATAAATATAAATATATACGGACAATTCATACAGATTGAGTTAGCCCCAAAGTTCGAAACTTGTGTTATGGGATACTAACTCGACGATATTATATTTTATAACAAATACATATAAACCCTGTTTCTTTTGACTTGACCAATGTAGTAAACAATCTTAACACGTCTTTTTATTCAAATGACCATGTGTAAAATCGATAAATCACCAGAATAATAAGAGTCTTGGGTTAAATGCCATTTCTAACTATATTATTATTATTTGGGTGTGAATGATAATTTTAATCACCTATTTTCGTTAAAAAGACATGCTAAGATTGTTTACTACATTGGTCAAGTTAAAAGAAACAGGGTTTATAGATAAACATCCAAGACCCGAGGCCAATCAGAAAAAGTTCGTTTTTCATCATGACCCGAACGGGGATCGAACCCGGGACCTCCTGGGTGGCGGTCTGGCGTGGTAACCATTACGCCACGGAGGTCGTCATCTAATATTATACACTAATATTTTATAGAGGAAAGATTTGAATTTTTGTGTGTGTGTGTGTGTGTGTGTGTGTGTATATTTGTAACGAATAAACTAAAAACTACTGGAACGATTTAAAAAATTCTTTCTCCGTTGGGAAGCTATGCTATGCTATACCAGTATATTAATACGCTTTTTTTCTCTTCATTTATAGTGTTATTAATCTTTAATTATTTGTATAATTTTTTTTCGTCATCAGAAATTACAGATATTTTGTGTTAATCTTATATTTTCCGTCATTGTAATTTGTATCTTATTAATACCATTTTAAAAGAGCAAGTGCTAAGTTTCTTGCCAGCTTAGTGATTGCCAGTGGTAGGAAAAAATTGTGACGATTCGAAAGAGCTTATATTAGGCCTATTTTAATAAAAATATTTTGAATTTGAATTTATCCCCGGGTGACATAGGCTACATTTCATTTTAAAAAAAAAATAGGGATGCCTGTTAAAACCCATGTGAAGCCGGAGCTGGGCGCTAGTTATTGACCTCTGTAGTTGGCAATTACAATAAAACTATTTATGTTGACTGCTGATAAATATAAATAAATACTTTTATTTTTAATAAATCATTTTAAACGGTGTACTCGCTACTATTACTCCGTATGCGTGGGTTTTCGCTAAGGGAAAATAACCCTCTCCCCGCATTGCTCCCTCCTCCCCATACATAGTTATTCAGAACATTAAAAACAAGTTTCAAAATAAATCAACCAAAAAAAATATCCAACCCACTTTTCACCCCGTCATAGGTTTATTTCTAGTATAAAAACTATTTTATGTCCTTTTTCGGGTGTCAAACTATCCCAAATATTATCTCAATCGGTTCAACCATTAACACAAAGACACAACAGAGTTACTTTCGTAGACAGAGTACGTATTTAAGAGAGGTAGGTAGCGGATAATCCGCTCAAATCGGAGCAGGCCATCTGGGGAAGGACCTCCACCTTACAGAAGATCGTAGCTAAATAGCATTGGTCTCGGCAATGTTGTGTTTCTACGGTGAGTAAGGTCCCCAGAGCTCCACTTGGCGGGGTTGGGAGGGTTGGCAACGCGTGAGTGATACCCCCGGTATTGCGTCCCCGTATATATATTTAAAAAAAGTGACCTACCGGAACCAAACGGGCGCGTGCGCGGACACGTCGCGCCTTCGCTCGCGCTGCGCCTGCTCCAGCTGCAGCTTGTGCCGCTCTGCCGCGTCCACGTCGCCGAGCTCCAGAGCGCGCTGGTCGGGCCTGAGCACATCGAACAGAGTAGAAATCAATAAAAATAACAAATATAAATAAATAAATATTAGTAACTACACTCCTTTCACCGTAGGATCCGTCGTATGACAGGTCGGTAGAACGTAACTTGCAAGGATGTATTCAATTTGAAAAAAAAAAAGATTGTGAGAATTAATGTGTAAATCGTCCTGTAATATTTTTTTACACTATAATTCTTATCTGTTAATATTATAAAATGATCTTTCAGTCCAAAACAATCTTTTGATTCACTGTTTTCATTGTGAAAAACATAAAACTTTAATTTATTTCACTTGCACAACTTGTTACGTACTACGACTACGTTCAGCCATTTTGTACTAGAGATGCGACTGAATAATCGAAACATTATCACTATAAGTTCCGAATATTCAGTCATAGTATTTTTAATCGTACTACTTTTCTTAACGAGGAGTCGGAAAATTAAAGCATTCGAATGACAATTTATTATGATGATGAATTGACCTAAGTGTCAATGCGATGATGTGTAGTGTGGTGATAAATGAAACAAAATAAATGTTAAATAATAGTATTTTTTGTTAATTATTTAATGGTTCACAACCTAAATTATTGTCCGAGTCAGATGAATTTAAACCACTACTATTTTCGTCGTCAGACTCGGTAAACGTTATTATGAAGGGCGTCTCGGAAATGTTGCTACAATAAAAAAAAAGACGTCGATTTTAGTTGATTAGCGCTAGCTTTAATTGCCATATTATTAGGTAACTACGTAATTCCTATTTATTACTTTTTGTATTTACCAATAATGTACTTTTTTATATTTAGAATTATTTTTATTCGTTTAATCGATAGAACATACTAGGTCTGTAGAATCGATAATCGAAATTTACTCATTTTATTAAAAGTTGTCTTGTCTCTAGTTATGTCAAATGGAATGTCAAATTGAAGTGTCATACGACGGATCCTACAGTGAAATGAGTGTAGCTGACTCGGCAAACTTTGTTCCGCCTTAAAGGCACTACCCTACCCTACCCTACCGCTACCCTACCGCTACCCTACCCTACCCCTACCCTAGTTTTCATTGTTTTTAAGATGTATTCTGCTATTCGGGACGGAAACAAATCCAACAAATCAAAAACCATGACAATCGGTCCAGCCGTTCTCGAGTTATAAGTGTTGTAACAAACACGACTTTCTTTTATATATATAGACTAGCGAAACCCGCGCAACTTCGTTTGCGTGTATCCCGCTTTACCGTGGGAATTTTTAAATTTTTCTCTCCGTAAGAACCATCCTCGTACTTCAAGGAATATTCTAAAAAAAAAATCAGCCAAATCGGTCAAGCCGTTTTCATGTTATGTCGTGACAACGGAAAACGGGTTTAATTTTTATATATATAGATAGATATAATACCTCAGCCTAGTGTCGGTGTGCGGCAGTATCTCCGGCATGCCGGGCTCCAGCTCGTTGAGCTCCATGGCGAAGCGCGTGAACCCGTAGAACAGGTCGTGGTCGGGCGGCATGGCGCCGGGCCGCCACAGGCAGCGCGCCGAGGGCGGCTCGCCGGCCAGCAGCGCCTCCGACCAGCGCCCGCTCAGCTGCACGCGCGCATAGCCGGAGCCGCAGCCGCCGCGCACCTCGTGCCGGCTGCTCGACCAAGAGCTCGCCTGACATACATACATACAACATTATAAAGATTACATACAATTTGACGACCTCCGTGGCGTAATGGTTGCCACGCCAGATTGGGTGGCGGCACCCAGGAGGTCCCGGGTTCGATCCCCGGTCGGGTCATAATGAAAAACGAACTTTTTCTGATTGGCCTCGGGTCATAAAATATAATATCGTTGAGTTAGTATCCCATAACACAAGTTTCGAACTTACTTTGGGGCTAGCTCAATCTGTATGAATTGTCCCTATTTATTTATTTATTTATTTATTTATATAGTAATCATAATAAATATATAGGGACAACTCATACAGATTGAGCTAGCCCGAAAGTAAGTTCGAAACTTGTGTTATGGGATACTAACTCAACGTTATTATATTTTATAACAAATACATATATAGATAAACATCCAAGACCCGAGGCCAATCAGAAAAAGTTCGTTTTTCATCATTCCGACCGGGCATCGAACCCGGGACCTCCTGGGTGGCAGTCTGGCGTGGTAACCATTACGCCACGAAGGTCGTCAAAATATGGAAATAAGGTTCCATAAAATTTATAAAGCATCTTAAACAAAAATAGGCTGTGATACTCACGAATAATGTAGCATTATTATGAATTAAAAAAAAATTGAAATCGGTCCAGTAGTTTCTGAATTTCATTACCAATATTCAAATCTTTCCTTTTTAAAACACCTTTTCGTTTTATAATAGATTTCCGATTTTCAAAATGGTTCTTTACATCTTGAAAATAAAACATTAAACCTATATTTCAGTATGTTACTTTAATATTTAAATAGTTTTTTTTTTCTCAAAGTTACCTTTATAAACTGTAGTTTGCAAGTAATATCCGTCCCATGGCAAGTGATGTGCATGTCGCCGTACTGGTCGACCCAGCGCTGGCCGCCGAACAGATTGTGAACACACGTTGTCACCTGCAAAAACAATACAATTTATTTCCTATTATTCCTTCATTTGTATTTCTGCTTCACGACGATATTCTTGTGAGAGAGTGGTACTTTCCCGGTGGAGCTATTTCATAATTGAAAATCTAGTACCCATAGCAATGCACTGCAAACTGAGATGTTCATGTACACAATTAATTGTTTACAAGCTTTACTTTTTTAAATAAATAAAATATACTACATGTTAGACCTCGATTTATATTTTATATTGTAAAATAAAATATGATATACCTATTTTATGAAATGAAATCGTTTATTTCAGAAATTAGACCTTCACAGGCACTTTTTCTTGTCATTTACAACTTGTTTAAATAAAGAAAATAAACTACGTTATATACTACCACCATTTCGGACACAAGCAAAATGGCAACCGGTAAAAAGAAATGGCGAAAGAAAACCAGTTACGGCCTTTTTTGTCATTTTGTACTTTCTTTTTCTCTCCCTTTTTTCCACTCATTAGTTACAATGAATGAAAATTTATAAGAAGAATACACGGAATGTTATACACAATGGCGTGGAATGAACAAGTCTTAAATCTATTAAAAGATGTAGTTTTAATGGTTAAAATATTTTTAGTATTTATTGACAATAATATATCATTTGTTCTTTGGCCCTGTGTGAATTATGTAGAATTTACTTATTACGCAAGAGTATAATCACCTTATTCCAGCTATAGTGGTCTCCAGTGCTGTTAAACCTGACGTGTACTCGCCCCGTGGGCTGGAACTCCATGGACTTGCCCCAGAACTTGGTCTTGATGCGTGCTTCCTGCCAGAACCGCCAGCGGGAAGACTCCGCGTGGCAAGCCGATATCGGGGGGTGATGGGATACCTACATTAACAAAATAAATTAAAAAACATTTTAAACTAAGATGGAGTCATTGTGCTAATTAATAATTAATTTGTGATACATATTTTTTATTATTTATTTTAAGTTTTTTTTTTTTCATAATTTGTTTTTGTTTTAATTATAATTGTTTATTTTAAATTGTCACTAATTTTATTTAAATTTTTGTAACTAATAAAAAAAAAACAAGTACAATTTTAAAAGAGCAAATACTAAGTTTCTTACCAGGTTCTTCTTAGTACAAATCTGCCGTCAGAACTGGTGGTGAGATAAGAATAAGACGAGTAATAAAAAAATCCAACGAACCTGCTCAGCGACGAATCGGAAGCCCTTATCATCCCTTATGCACTCATAAGTCTCTCCCAACAACGGGTTGAAGGGTTTAGAAGCGGCGCGATGCGCTGAAGATGCGTACGCGCTGACTGCGAACGCGGCGACCAGCGCCATTCGCTCTATATCGTTTTTACATTCCGACGCTGCGTCTAGTAGCTCTGAGTATTCTAATTCTTCGCATAGTCGCTGAAAAAATAAATAAAATAGGTATACGAGTGAATTGAATGAATTTATTTTTTTGCATCGACAAAGGTACATTTTGGTCGTATACAGAAGGTAGGTGTGCATATAGTCACGTGCATTGATTGATATACAATATAATGTCTGTGGCGCGCAATAAAATATGTTTAGCGCACGAAAAGATTGTCGCGGATTTTTTCAATGACGCAAAGCACACGACGCACGTACGCATATGTTACGTGCACCGTCTGCGTTAGCGCGCGTTAAAGCAATCATTCTGTTTTTTGTGCGTGCCATCTCTCTCTCACATCCTTCTTTTCTTTTCTTACACATTACTCTCCCATTCCTCCGTACGGTCATAATATCATTGTAACTCACTCATACAACACACTTTATAATTATCAGAAATTGTACAAAGTAAATTCGAACGTACAAAAATTTTTTTTTACTAGCGAAACCCGCGCAACTTCGTTTGCGTGTATCCCGCTTTCCCGTGGGAATTTTTAAATTTTTCTCTCCGTAAGAACCATCCTCGTACTTCAAGGAATATTCTAAAAAAAAAATCAGCCAAATCGGTCAAGCCGTTTTCATGTTATGTCGTGACAACGGAAAACGGGTTTCATTTTTATATATATAGATTTCTGGTTTTGCTTACCTGCAGCATATTAAGCGGTTCATTAATAGTGACAGGCATGGAGACCTGACTGAGGTCCTTCCCGATGTTCTTATAAAGCAGGTTCCAAAGGCTAGGACCTCCAGGAGTGGGTCTCGTACAAGGCAGGCGCGTGCGTCTTGTCCAACGGCCCATGCGTCCTGCGCCTACGCTTGCTGTCTCTGCCCCGTTCTGGTTGAGACGGAGGGTCACTTGTTCTGCTGACAGTACTGTAGACGAGATTTTTTTGCAACTGGTATATTATAAAGGCGAAAGTTTGTATGTTTGTTACTTCTTCACGCTCTAATGGTTGGTCTCTAAAAGTACGTGATTCACGTAGGATTTGGTCAAAAGTCTGATATAGATGGCGCTGCTGTGCATAAATTACTACTAACTATAAGTAATAAACTAGTTCCGGGTAACACCGCAGCTAGTATTATTATAAATTATCAGAAGAATTAAAAAAGTTGCTTATGAATCAATTCAAGATTCAAATACATTCCATGATTGGTCAGCATGTTTTTATGCCGTATAATTACTAAACTTAACTATTTTTCTAACGTATGTTTGATATAAAATATTGTGTGATCGAGTTAAGTTGAGACAACTAACTATACTGTCTCATGCATACAAATAAAAAATACTATTGTTTTAAATGTGCGTAATACTAACCGTCGGAGTTATCTGAGCTTGCTGAGCCATCTTCACTACTGAGCGAGCCAGCCTCAGATGAAGAGTCGCCGTCCAGCTCAATCACTCCCGCCTACAAACAAGCAAAAAAAAATTAACATTTATTAACCTAGAATGTGACTTGGAAACTGAAAGCAAAATAAAATAATAATTAAAGAGTGTTTTAAAAAATACACACATTTCTCGGCGCGTTAAATAATTATGATAGAACCTATTCATTTCAAACCAACAATCAATTCTTTCCAATACTCAATATACTACCAACGCTACCAGTGGGGCAATTCACGTAACAAAAACCGACTTCACTTCGACTCAACGACACTCGCTGTCTCACTCATACCAAATAGGAATTGAACGGGACAGCGAGTCGTTGAATCGGACTAGAATCGGTTTTTGATACGTGATAGTTACCTGATATTTGATAATAAATTAGTTACCTCATCAGCGGCAATAATCTCCGGCTTTAGGTCGTCGTCCTCATGCTCTTCAGCGTCGAAGAATTCCGACGCCGAAACACATGATGAGCTGTAACTTAACGACTGCTGGAACTGACGAGTCGCCTGAAAAGCATCGAGATTATTTTTATCCTACTAATATTACAAAGGCGAAAGTTATGTGTATGTTTGTGACGTCATCACGCTCAAATGGCTGGGCCAATATTTATGATATTTGGTATGTAGGTAGTTGATATCTTGAATAATTTCTATACTGAAAACTACGCGATTCCCGTAGGTATTCATCAAGTCTGATATAGATGGCGCTGAAATATTTTTGGACGATTACTGGAATCAAAGTAGCAGACAAACAGTTCACAGCGTTAGGTAAATAATAATTAACAATAGACCGTGGCGGCAACCGAGCATCACTTGATTTGCCATCTCTCTGGGTTATATTTAACTGCATTTTGTTTCAAATTACTGTCGCTCACGTAGAGTTGCTAAGGAGGGAAATCCTTTTAATACTTCCTACATAATCTAATTTCCTTCTGATTAAATTCGTTGTGAGTTCAAAGCCAGCTGTAGTTTCTCCCCCGGGACTTCAATAAGTTTCATCACTTATTGTCAATCTGAGGTCGCCGATGTTGATCAACTACACAGGAGACACAACGGAATATGTGGTGGGCTCGTCCCGAAAAAATATATCACGCAATTCGAAGTGCACAAATTATGACACTTGTACGAGTGTGTGTATAATAATTATCTATTAAGATTTGTATACTTACGGCGTCCGAGTTGGGCCCCATGGACGAGATCTCGGCGAGGTCGGACGCGTCGTGGATGCGCGAGAGGCGCGACCGCAGCTCTGCGTACAACACTTCGCACGTCATTATTGACGCTCAATATTTCTAATACCATTTTATCATATAAAACATCCATACTTTTAGATTTAAGACTCTTTTTATTCCACACAATGTAATTAGGCACATCATTATTGTAATGATTGAAAAAAAAAAAAAAAGACTGACCATTTTGCTTGTTTCCAGTTTAAACATACGTGTTTTTTCTTTTAGTATCACTTAATACTAAAATATGAAGTTACAGCATAACAAAGTTATCTAAATTCATAGACCGCGCGCTCAACCCGGGAAAATATTATTATTTTGAAAATTTGACCTATTTTTTATTTATAAATAGGGTCTTTTAATGTACATAGAAAAAATGTAGATGATGACTAAATATCTACCCTGTATAGTTGTTTATTTTATATTATTTAACAAGTTGTAAAAAACTAGACAAAGTGCCTTCGAGCTAGCCTCCAAAAAATGATTTGAGTTAGAAATATTTGGTGGTTTTGTCTCCATAAAATATTTAATTAACAACACCCCTCACCAGAGTTTTGTAGCAATGCAGATGACAAGTTAGTCCTTAGTGCCGCCACCATAGCGCCACCAGGTGGCGTTGTAGTGTCCGCCGCGTCCATTGCGGCCCGAAGACGGCCCCGTTCACATACCTGCATTTAGAATGGTTTAATTTTATTTATTTTTTATATTAAATACAACAAGTTAATAGGTAAATCTTATGTTATTGAAACAACGAGCAATGAACGAAAGACTAGATAATTAAAATTAAAAAAATATTATGAAAGTATAAGCCAGTTCGCCCACGACGCAATCCACAAGCGACTCGAGTATCATACTAGTTGCTAGAGAGTAGTTTTCATATAAATTCTCCTATCACCGCACACGACGCAGCGCGTCTATTATCCGTCGTCGGTTATAAGTCGCACGACCGAGTTGCATACGAATCGGTATCAAAATGGCAGTCGGTATATTATCGTTTGACAGTTCAAGGAAAAATTAACGAATTTAGTCGTATGTAGAATAGCGTCGAGAGCGTACACAGGCAAATAAGAGTTGCGTCGTAGTCGACTCGCTTCATTTGGACAGCTTTGTTCTAATGGTCTAATATTTGTATACAAACCAATGTAGCGACGATAGTCTTCAAGCCAGCGACAAGGTCTTTCGCCAAAACGGTAAAATCTTCTCTCAGTTGGTGATCGGGAGTCAGACTTGTAAGGGAAGCTGGGCCAGCGTTGTTGCCAGTGAGTGCTTCCGCACCCGGCAGTGACTGTGGACGCGCCGCCGCACATGCTGTAAGTGTTGCTAGCATTAAAAATAGTTTTTTTTGGTAGTTTTTGCAATTAGTAGGTATGATTTTTGAATTTGTCCTGAATCAAATCATTTGTCCATAAATACAATTTAAATAGACCTAATTACTAAACTAGTATCGCTGTTGTTGCACAGTTTAATGGCGACTTAATTTCTGACTATTTCATAGTATTTAAGTAACAAATTAATTTAGTTAACTTCCTATAAATAAATTTCGGATTTATTAGAATAGGTATTTATTTTAGTTTCAACTAGTTTAAAGTAGGCATATAAAATAAAGGGGTAGTTAATTTAATTCCCAAAATAAACCCTATTAACTAAGCCTAGTTCCTGATACGAATTTCGAAAAGATAACCTGGTCCCCCTCAAAAGTTAAAATATATTCTTCCATTTCAGAAAGTTTTTTTTTACTACGAGTACATGAGATATCAAATCACTTTTTTTTTCTGAAATATTATATACACTTCTACTACAATCTAAAAATCTGAAAACTATTTTAGTTTTCCTTATTTGTAGAAATGTTAAATCAGGAAACTGGCAACACTACAATCATTGACAAATCAGTATTATTTACAATGTTCAGGAGCAAAATCACTAGTTTCTGATAAGTTCTAATTAGCCTATCAGATAAATAAATCATACAAAACTTAAGCAACATCCAATGACCAAAGGTGGGCACGCGATAAATGAAATCGCTCCGCTTTTCGTGTGAGGTCATTCAAATAAATTTAAGAAATACAACTGTGCCCGCTCTCCCATCCGCCATGTTTTAGACATTAAGATAGGTTAACTGAAACTTATCAGTTGTGTCAAAACTATTGTGTTGTGGCAGAACTATTAGGGTAAATGCATAGTCGTGGGACACATTATTCTTTTGGATTTTAAAAGAACTAGGTTGCGATTTTGTAAGTATTATTATAATAAACTCTTTAAATAATGTAATTACAAAATCACATTCTAGGTCTTTAAAAATCCAAAAGGAAAAGTGTCCCACGACAAGCTGTTTACTTATGTTTTTGATTTTGAAATCTATTGACTAATGTTATCCTGTACAAACCTGGATAAGGATTTTAAATATTTTTATATAATGTGTTTTACTGCAAGTTTATATAACTTGGTTGAACCTGAAATAAAATCCATGCATAAAAGGATACAATTCAATAAATGTTTCTGAAAATGTGATTGTATTTACTATGAATCCACAATTCTCGTAACCGTGCATCCACACCGCAGTTAACTTTTGTGGAACACAATGCAACACGAATATTCGGTAACATTCTTCAATTTAAGAGAGGTAGGGCACAGCGGATCATCCGCTCAAATCGGAGCAGCCTGTCTGGGGAAGGACTTCTACCTTACAGAAGATCGTAGCCAAATAGCATTGGTCTCGGCCATGTTCTGTTCCTACGGTGAGACCTCCAGAGCTGCACTTGGGGGGTTGGGAGGGTTGGCAACGCGTGAGTGATACCCCCGGTATTGCAAGCGTCTATAGGCTACGGTGATGCTTACCATCAGGCGGGCCGTATGCTTATTTGCAATTTTTGTGGCAAATAAGCGTGCGACTGTTCAATGACTTTTTGAGTTATCGTATGTTGCCACTAACACTTGGAAATGATGCTCCACAAAAAGTAACTGCGATGTAAAAACAGCGGCGCACGGTAATAAAAACAGTCAAAATGTAGTCTCATTAAGCGCTATCTTGTCCATACAAATCACAAATCGAGATAGCTTGAATTTGTTACATTTTGATTATTTTAGTTACGAGCATCGACATAAAAGTATATACAAGCTGTCCGGTACTGTGATTTTGCGGCATTGCTATGCACATGCAAACCATAAATAACCATAGTAAGTCAGTTGCGAGCGACAGAAGCAGTGGCGTGCTATTGTCAATTTTTATTTAACAGATCGTTTTTTGTCTTTTTAACAGATCGTTCTTTGTCAATTGGACACCACTGCGTCTGTCGCTCGCTCGCAACTGACTGAAGGGTGGTGGTCTGCATGTGCACCATCGCAATACCGCAAGATCTCAGTACCGGACCGGACAGCTTGTCTATACTTTTATGTCAATGGTTACGAGTATATGAACCCGATGTAATATTTTCGAGTACTAATTGAAGGCTATGCTTAAATGAGGCTATTAGCCGCGTAATAGCGTGGCTAGTTTTAAGATGTATACATGTAGCTAAGCTGTGAGCTGTTGCCTTGCGTCCTTTCACCGCAAATAGGCAGCTGATATGCCATTTTTGCGTGCAAGGAGTGACCATTGCTGGAAGCTGGCCACAAGTTATTTATTTATAATCAAGAGCTGTGCAATTATTATATTTTCATTAAATACTGAAGTAAATAAACCTATTGCATTCTATATTTAACTAGCGAAACCCGCGCAACTTCGTTTGCGTGTATCCCGCTTTCCCGTGGGAATTTTTAAATTTTTTTCTCCGTAAGAACCATCCTCGTACTTCAAGGAATATTCTAAAAAAAAAATCAGCCAAATCGGTCAAGCCGTTTTCATGTTATGTCGTGACAACGGAAAACGGGTTTCATTTTTATATATATAGATAAATAAAGATCAATCAAGGTTTAAGTGAAACGGTGTATTGTTACCGACACCACGACACCCCCCAAAATGATACCTCTAGGCTAGGGTAAGGTTTAAAGATCTTTATTATCATCAAAGACACAAATTGCCACTTATGAGATAACATAAATTAAAGTAGGGTTTACATTCGTCGTCGAGTCGATACAGTGAATTTGTAGCGTTGACTTCGCTGGTCTTAAAATAAAATTAAACTTACTTTTAAATTGTTCTTCAGAATCCCGTATAGTTTTCATAACATATTTACATATAATTCTAGCTACAGATAATATAATACCGCCGCTATCACTTGACATTTTTATTGTTTACAATTTGTAAACCACTATGTCTGGTCTGAATTATACGTTTTCTTCACTTATCATATAAAAAAATGATTTTATTTTATCCCACACTGTTCATTATTAAGTGTTTTTTTAATTATTTTATTTACTGTTTGTTTACTTGCTATCTATTTTTAAATATACTTAATAACAACTTTAGAAAAAAAACGGTCTAGTCTCTTCACTGAAATTGTCAAAGTCAAGTTTCGATCTTAAGCGCCATCTTGCTTACACGTAATATGAAATGAGCGAGACAGTGAGAGTTTCAAACTAGATTTTAACTATTTTTGTTACCAGAATGGGCCCACCAATTTTACTAACACTAGATTTACTAAAATTCGAAGATAAATTTAGATCTTACAGAGTAGGAACTAAAGTTGATTTTAGTAAAGATGGTATAATAAGATGATGTTTTAGAATAATCTGAGATATTTCCTTATCAAAAGATAAGCAGTGGAAAATGATGTATGATGCCATTGTTCTAGTTTAAGATATTTATCATTTTATCTTTGGCAGACGTGTGATAGTGACGTAGTTCCGGCGTAGTTTTTTTTATATGGTAGGTACATACAAGTGGTAAATGAAGAAAGTTTCAAATTAAGGTCTACTGTCCACGGACACATCATTTGATGAATGCATGCACTCTACAAATGACTATAGGTGTATTTCTCATATTTTTCATGTCCACGCTGCTTCATGTAAGCGTCAGTCATGTTACAAAACATCTGGGGCCCGATTCTACTAACACAAATGCACCAATGGACTCTCAATGGTGTCTCAATCGTGTTTCAATAGAATGCCGATAGTGTATCAGTGGAATAGTTTTTGTATGTTAATGTTTAATTCCATAACAAATGTCAAAAACTATTCCACTGATACACTATCGGCATTCCATTGAAACACGATTGAGACACCATTGGTGCATTTGTGTTAGTAGAATCGGGCCCCTGTTTTCTTAGTGACATGCTGGCGCACGCAACGCACCGCAAGACGAGAGACTGACGCAACATTGCGGCTATTAATCAAAATATAGTGTAATTTCTTGTGTTTATTCTACTGCTGGCGTATTGAAATTGATACTTTTTTCGGCTATTTCGCAGTGTGTGTATAGACCACAGTCTACACGTCAAGCTATACTAGAGTAAAATAGCTTTTGGCGTAGGCTAATAAACTTTTAAATATAAGTTTGTCTTCGACTTAAGACAGTGTCTTCTGTTCAAGACAATGTCTTCTGTTCAAGACAGTGTCGATGGAAATGCATTTACATAAATGTATGTACATATGGGTGATGTGCATAAAAGGAGTTGAAAAGGGGGAGAAAAATAAAAATAAAAACAGTCTTACGAACTAAAGTAGAGGCCAGAAATGTCGAAAGAAACGCTGGAAGACAAAACAAGAGTATTTATTAGAGTTTTTTCTTGTATTTTGAGTTATGAATGATAATATGTACTGTTGTGAGAGGTTCAGCGACTTTTATACTTAGCAAGAAAACAGTGATGGACAAATAAAAAAATAAGTTCTCATGTTGGCATTATACCGCGTACTGGCCACAAACATTTTGTAAATACTAACAGAAAGAAAATATGTTTTTTTATATTTTTATATCTTGTTTGTGGCCAATATTACGATAAAGAAGAGAAACCTTTTTTATGTTCTTCTTTTTCTTCTGGATCAGTATACATTTAAAAATAAAGTATGTACTGATAACACTAGATTTTTTTAAATTGTCTTCTGTCATTAGTTGCCACCAATAAAAGTGATGATTAAGAACACTATTAAATTTGATAGGTATTATAGAACAGTATTCAGTAGTCGATGGGAGACAGAATTCAATCGTTAACAAACATGCGACCATGCGATGGGTGCATGGTTTCGATTCCCGCTCGTGGCAAACATTTAAGTGTTGACATATGTGTTTGTTCTCGAGACTGGGTGTTTTCTAGGTATTATAAATATATATTTACAATAATATAATTTTGACGACCTCCGTGGCGGAATGGTTACCACGCCAGACCGCCACCCAGGAGGTCCCGGGTTCGATCCCCGGTCGTTTCACGATGAAAAACGAACTTTTTCTGATTGGCCTCGGGTCTTGGATGTTTATCTAGGTATATATTATTATGTATTTGTTATAAAATATAATATCGTTGAGTTAGTATCCCATAACACAAGTTTCCAACTTACTTTGGGGCTAGCTCAATCTGTATGAATTGTCCCTATATTTATTTATTAAAAAAAAAAAAAATATATATATATATATATATATCCGTTGTCTCATAACAGAAGCAGAATAAGCCTGGCTTACTTTGAGACCAGGTAGCGCTGTGTGATTTGTTTATAATTATTATTTCTGCTAATAAAAGTGCTGACCTCTCATTTATGTGTATGATACTAGCCAAATAGCGCCATCTACAGTTTTTTACTGTAACATGCCCGTAAGCATGAGACGAACGCATACAGCCAGACAGACATGCGTTTTACTCGTGCATTTTTAATCTGTGTGAGTTGGCGCCTTTTTTCTCAGTGTTGCCATGCTTTCACAACTTACCAATTTCGTAGAATCCTTCGATTAGACATAATATTTTGCAAAATTATATATTTCTTTTTATTTACAAAAAAATGAAAAACAACCAATTAGCTGAGAAATATATCTTTTATCAAAATCAAAAAATAAACAAAAAAACAAACATGATTCTATTAGGTACCTATGTACGCTAGAAAACGTCTTGACTTGGCCTTTTTGTTTTTTTTCGTGTTACAACACTGGGACTTGGGTTTCGGGGTTACGTTCGTTTTGACTAGAAAATTAAAACAAATCTATATTTACACGGCATAAGACACAATTTTCAGAGACAAGAATTTTAATTGACTTATTTCTTTATAGACTATTAGCATTTAGAATGAGACCATGGTACAATAATATAATGCGTCTGGTAATCTCTTCCCGTGTCCATGGCCCAAGAGGAACAAGGCCATTCATTATTTTACCTCTGACGTCAGGTATAAAACGCTCAAAATAAGTGACGCAGGAGTAATTCTGTAGCAGAAATAATATGTGAACTGACATAGACGGACTGCTGGAGCAGTTAACCATTGACCAACTTACACGGATCGCTCTTATTTGGAGTGTTTTGACTGTTTTTACAGAGGGAAAATAACGGTCTATAGAATGAGACCATGGTACAATAATATACTGCGCCTGGTATACCACCGCGTCTATGGCCCAAGAGGCCCAAGACTACGTCACGATCAATGTGACATATTCAACCTTATTATAACCGCACCACAGCAGATGACGTGACCTTGGGCCAATCACGTGTGTCTATGGCCCAAGAGGCCCAAGACTACGTCACGATCAATGTGACATATTCAACCTTATTATAACCGTACCACAGCAGATGACGTGACCTTGGACCAATCACGTGTGTCTATGGCCCAAGAGGCCCAAGACTACGTCACGATCAATGTGACATATTCAACCTTATTATAACCGCACCACAGCAGATGACGTGACCTTGGGCCAATCACGTGACCTGGGGCCTAACTCTTGAAAATAATTCCGCTCGATCGGCACTGGATTGTTACGATTACTCTTTACAGACTAGACTAACGCTAACTAAATACTAAACTAAATGAAATCGGATCGTAAACTAACCAAATAGTTGGTAAAGTATAAAATTTCAAAGGTACGAATTAGCATTAGCCAATAATTTAAGATTGAAATTATACAGAATTGAAATTAATATCGCGATTGCATTGCAGAGTAAACCTAGCTAGTCACGGGAAGAGAATACCTTGTTATACCATGAATGAGACTATACTCTCAGACATAATCGTTATATTAAAACAGAAGAGTATGACCGATGTAGTCAGTATTTAGATGGGTTTGTAATTTTAATTTAAAAAATTGCGCTTATGTTGTGTATGGAGGATAGATTAAAAAGGAGTAGCTACAAAATGCACACCAAGTGTTCCAATTTTTTTTATGAGAGAGCAAATAATGTCTATTTATGACACAATAAGTAGTCTATTTATGACACAATAAGTATTTAACTATTAATGACAGCCCGGTGTGGTGTTGGTAGTGTCCTTCGGCACCAAAGGGTGTGGGTTCGATTTCCGCTCGGGGCAAACATTTATGTCATGGCAATTGTGTTAGTTATCGAGTGTTTTCTTAGTATAAGCTAGCTTACTTTGGGACCCGCTATGCAAAGTTTTTTTTAAAATTACTATTTACATATTATTATTTTAATAGAAATTATTCACTCTCAATAACCTCTAATCTATCACTATGACGACTAACATGAAGATAAAAATGTAAAATGGACCTTATGGTATTATACAAATAACATACCTATTGGCAGTGACGCGGCTGAGTTTGGTACGGAGGACGCTCCGCCCCCGGGCGATGGAGGCGCAGTTAGGGCTGAAAGGGCCTGAGAAAAAGAAAGAAAGATTGAAATAAAAAATAAATAAATGTATAGGGACAAATCACACAGATTGAGCTAGTTTCGAACTTACTTTGGTGCTAGCTCAATCTGTTTGAATTGTCCCCTATATATTATATTAATGTGGTTCCCACGGGAACGACGGGTCCGGGTCTTCACGCGGACGAAGTCGCGGACAAAAAAGCTAGTAAATGATATAATTATTATTACCATATGAGATCCGGACGGGTCGATATGAGGCGGCGCGAGTTCCACCGAAGCGCATTTGCTGTTAGATTTTTTTTTACGAAGACCGAATTTACGGCGATCCTTCTTTACGTTAGGAGAAGCACCTTCTAGTGATACCTATAAAAAGAAAAATAATTTTAGTAGATGTTAAATACATGCATGATAACAACATTAACAATTATCTACTTATTTAAAATACTTTCTAGAATAATTTAATACTGATCTATAATCTATCTATATATATAAAAATGAAACCCGTTTTCCGTTGTCACGACATAACATGAAAACGGCTTGACCGATTTGGCTGATTTTTTTTTTTAGAATATTCCTTGAAGTACGAGGATGGTTCTTACGGAGAGAAAAATTTAAAAATTCCCACGGGAAAGCGGGATACACGCAAACGAAGTTGCGCGGGTTTCGCTAGTAGTATATAAAAATAAATTGTTACGAGTATAAATATATATATAATAAATATATAGGGACAATTCATACAGATTGAGCTAGCCCCAAAGTAAGTTCGAAACTTGTGTTATGGGATACTAACTCAATGATATTATATTTTATAACAAATACAAATACATACATAGATAGACATCCAAGACCCGAGGTCAATCAGAAAAAGTTCGTTTTTCATCATGACCCGACCGGGGATCGAACCCGGGACCTCCTGGGTGGCGGTCTGGCGTGGTAACCATTACGCCACGGAGGTCGTCATTGTTACGAGTACATTATTGACTAAATAAAATAATTCTCAGATGTCAAAAAAAAATGCATACATTTAGAAGCTTTTAGAACATTATTTTATTTTCCATTTAGTTCAGTGCTCTGTTATTATTTACTAAAAACGGGGCTTGAACGCGCACTTACACTTGTTTTTTTACCCGACGTTTCGACAGAGTTACATCTGTCGTGATCACGGGGAGACATAACAAGTAATTTTAAGTGCGCATTCAAGCCCCGTTCTTAGTAAATAATAATGTGTACCAAACGCGAAAGTTTAAAATATACAATAATCAGTTAGTTATAAATCATTTCATATTATTTCTAATAATAATTCTAATACTGTAAGTAAGAGGAAACCTTTACATGGTTTTTAATATAAATTACTTTTTGGATTGGTTTCAACGGTCCCTGATAAGTCCGAATTACTCCGTCTGCCAGATCTGAATATCTCGAAGAATCATACGAAAACTGTCAATTTATCGGACAGATAGATTAACTGAAACTTATCAGAAACATATAGGGTAGCATGTATGTATCCACCACCAGAATCTATTTTACATCTAAAACCTAGTTACCGCTTTATCTTTGAAACAATGGAGGTACCTTGAGCAACTTTTTTCTCAATTTTTATTATTTTTTAATTATAATACATCAACTTCAACTTTGTTAACACATTGCATCTGTATGGGACAAAGAATATAATATAAACCACAGACATCAGAATACAAGAAATATGGTTTGTGTGCGGGGCGCATGTCGCCATTTTCTACACAATTTTCTGCACAAATGTGCAGGAACTTGATTGTTCTAAGTCGCTTGTCGCCCTATTTCGTTAGGTGCCCGTCACTATAATAAATAAAATAAATAAATAAATATATAGGGACAATTGATACAGATTGAGCTAGCCCCAAAGTAAGTTCGAAACTTGTGTTATGGGATACTAACTCAACGATATTATATTTTATAATAAATACATATACATATACATATAGATAAACATCCAAGACCCGAGGCCAATCAGAAAAAGTTCGTTTTTCATCATGACCCGACCGGGGATCGAACCCGGGACCTCCTGGGTGGCGGTCTGGCGTGGTAACCATTACGCCACGGAGGTCGTCAAATATAATAAACTTCTTACTCCGTGTTCGTAATCAAACTGCAAATTACGGGCTTACGATTTGTGTGAGAGTGACTGTCGAGATTATTCTATGAATGTGTTAAAATGTAATTGTGTGTGTAAGTGGCGACATTGGTTCCGGTACAAAAACCATCTAATTACATTTCTCCTTCTTTCTGTGTTCTGTGATATAAACTAACTAGATGGATACCACACGACGAGCTTTTAGACACAGATTTATAATGTCATAATTCATAATGTAGGCAAACAAATAAGCGGTGGCGCAATTATGCTTACAAAAGATGATGTCGTTTTGATGTCAATATGATGTTGATCGTCCCACCCCACCCACATTTTTTTTTATTGATCCGAGGAGGACCTAGTTAGGAACGAAAAGGAAAGGACTGTGGCAGCTAGATATAACTTATGGCACAGAATAGATAATAGTACTACGTACAGAAGATCCACTCCGCAAAATCAATTAAAGAAATAGGGACTCTCGCAACGATACAATAAGGTGCAATTCAGCTCGCACAGCGCACACAACCTACAGTTATATTTGCCTCTCTTTCTATCGCTAGCGGCGCTCGTGCCGGTTGCTTGAGACGAAGATACCCGGCGGGCGGGTGGAGTGGGACCCCCCCTGCTTATGGGCTTTAAATTTAACGTAAACTTCTAAAACTTTTTGTCTAAGAATAATGTCCATTGACTTTTCTTAGTATCTATTACGGCGAAACACTTTGTTCTTGTGTTTTAAGTTAATACACTAATATTATTAATTTCACTTATTACTACACTAACTCAACAGAAAAGATCGATAAAATATGCTTTATATGCAATACCCAACAGTAGAACAAGGGTTGTGAGAATGGGAGTAGCAAGTAGGTGAGGTATTAGGCTCTGGATTCCACACTCATCGCACGAAACACAGCGCAGAGAAGAAAAAGAACAAAAAAAAAATACAAAGAGGGAAAAAAGACAATAAAACTTACATCAGTATCATGATGCACCTGTTGCTGCAACTCCAGTGCATCCAACAACCTCTGGAGTTGCTGCACCGACAGCTGCGCCTGCCCCAGCTCCCTGGTCGCATTCTCGAGCGGACCACCGGACTCTGTGTAGAAAATTTGTTTATATTTTCTAATAAAATAAAATAAACTATACAAAACAAAAATTTATAGAGTGCCACCTGGTCCCAAAGGAAGCTAGGCTAAACCAGCTTGTATCATGGGTACCAGACAAGGGATATATTATTAATAAATAAATATATAGGGACAAATCACACAGATTGAGCTAGCGCCAAAGTAAGTTCGAGACTTGTGTTATGGGATACTAAACTCAACGATACTATATTTTATAACAAATACTTATATAGATAAAAATCCAAGACCCGAGGCCAATCAGAAAAAGTTCGTTTTTCATCATAACCCGAACGGGATTCGAACCCGGGACCTCCTGGGGGGCAGTCCGGCGTGGTAACCATTACGCCACGGAGGTACACTATACTTAGAAGACATAGATGTTTTTTTTTCATTTAAAATAGTGTTTTTAGTATAAAACTGAAATCTTACAAGACAAATACCCATCAGATTTTATTTTACATATTATTTGGTATAAGAATAATAGTTTTTCTACTATGTTAGTAGATTAATTTATACAAATCATTTATTACTGTATACTCTGACAAGAGAACGTGTTTGTCAAGACAAGAAAACCTATTCTCTGAATAAAAGTTTTGAATTTTTTGATTTTATGTTTACAAAGTTTCCCACGGTGTAAAACGAAAAATGAAATTTATATTGCTTTAAAGGTCACAACATTTGCATCAACGTAGACATACTCTATGTCCTAAAGGTGGGTCCAGATTATGATCTTTTGTCCGTACCGTACCACGTATCGTATCAAGCGTCGCGATCCAAAAACTCTGGACGCAAAGTAAATAAATCCTTAAAATAGCCCGTATCTCCGTAACGCCTTTCAACGGGGCGAGAAAACCGACTCGCGATGGATCGGAGCGTACCTGTCTCCGTATCGCGATGCCGTACCACCGCACCGTTCCGAACGGGCGTCCAAACCAGCGTTCTGGATCACGACGCTGATACGAAACGGAGGTACGGTACGGGCAAAAGATCATAATCTGGACCCACCTTAATACACGTGTCTGTCTGCAAATAAATTTATTCATTCATAAAATAAGCGCCGTGTGGTGTAAAAATATTAATAAATAATATTTAATTTCATACCTTAAAGGCTCATTTAGACCATGCCAGTTTATTGCCTGCGGCATACAATAATGTCAAAGCAATAATTGACATGGATCGTCTAAACGACAGTTGCTTACAATTTTTGAAGGACAAACTATTGCTCCCACTAGATTGCATGCAATTATTGCTCTTGAGTCTGCAAGAAACTAGCGTCGTCTAAATGAGCCTTTACTCTCGTGCTTCTGTCCTGCCAATTTCGTACATACCTATGATCCAACTGGCCAGTCTGCCACCAGGTGTCCCAGACACGAAGCTGGCCTGCGGACCGCGCATGGGCCCACCCGTGGGACTAACGAGATCTACAAAAACCAAACCATACGTGGAACTACTGATTTGATATGGATTTAACATTACTTCAATAAAAATTTATTGTAAAATAAAAAAGAAAAAAATAAAAAATCTACGTTCCCCGAAAGTATTTTGACGTTATTTTGTTAAGTCGCTTCAAAATTGAAAAAAAAAAAGAAAAAAAAAATTAGTTTTTTTTAAATGTTAAATCCATACCACTGAATGAAAGGGTGCATGAGTAGGGATATAGTAAGGAAAGAAATCTTTACATACAAAAAATTTAAAGTCTGAAAATAAAATCTGTTTTACCATTAACAATAAACTTTACTCGTACAAAAAAAACTTCAGTCTGTCAGTTTGTTCTGAATATTGGTAATGTGACATTTTATAATAAAACCTTATTGTAAACTTATTCTAAGCAAATAAATAATTTTTAAATTAATTATCGAAAACTTAACTAATTTCGAATTTTCACTATGGGACTTCTGTAGTTGTTTTTAGACTAATATATAGTTGTATTTTGAAATTCCCATGGGAACCAGAACAATGAAATTGCGCATGAGATACCGTGTTCCGAATGAGTCATTACAAAAGTCTCCTACAGTAGCTATAAGGAATTTTCTAAATAAGACAATAATCTAGAATACTAGTTTCTATTAATGGTAGGCGTTTAAAGCTAGGACTGTTTGCTATTATGAAAACAAAAATACTCATGCAATCTTTCTACGCATTAAAACTTACTATAACACGTCACAGAACTTTCGCATTTTATAATTACTAAACCCTGTTTTTCTTAACTTGACCCCATTTCTTTTTAACGAAAATAGGCAATTAAAATTATCATTCACACCCAAATAATAATAATATAGTTAGAAATGGCATTTAACACAACACTCACAGTATTCTGGCGATTTGTCGATTTTACACATGGATAATTGAATAAAAAGACACGCTAAGATTGTTTACTATATGGGTCAAGTTAAGAAAAACAGGCTTTAGCTATTTAGACGCTAAATGTGAATTAAAATAGAGCAGAATCTAAGACAAATCTACAATATTTGGTAACTAATGAGTCGTAAATACCAGCCCCCTTGACGTCTTATAGCAGTCCAAAGACGAGTGAGTAAGCGAGATAAAGCACAACATGATGTAAGGCGACATCTCATTTACTCGATAGTTTATAAATTGTTATACCACGTCGTGGTAACCCCCCAGGTCGTCGTAGACCGTAACTACAAGGTAAGTAATAGACCGGCTTCAAAACTATTCTCAATTTTTCTATTATCAACAAATATGTAAAATTCTAACCCGAAATATAAGAAGGTTCGCTACTGCATCTGTACAATGTTATCATATCACTTTCTTTTCTTCTCAAACCAGAGGAATTACTCAATATAGTTGACTTTACATCGTTTGACACGAATATTTGAAACACGTTTAAGTTAACGTCGCCTTCTTTATGTGTTTGTTTGTCCGTTTGCGATAATTCCGACGTTTTAAACGAGACCTTTTCATTAATAACAGGATTTGGCGTCTGGTTATCATCAAATGCCGATGTTTTTTCATCTTTTGTCTCATTAGGATTAATTTTATGTAGTTTACTCGTCAAAATACATTTTATAACTGTACTTATTGCTGTATCTTTCTTACGTATTTGTTTTATAAAACTCTGCTTGGAGACCACTTTGTCTATATTTAGAACATCTTTTGATGAACTTTCTAATGACGTTTGTGTTGTATAACTTACATGATCGGGACATTCAAAACTTCTACAAAATTTGATATTTGTTGCTGAACGCAGTAACTCAGTTTGTGTTATTTTATCGTCTATATCAAAGTCAGTGTTAGTACCGACACATACAACGTTTGAATAAGTTGTGTTGACTGCAATATTTTCCGTTGAAATTGTGTTAATTGTTTCAAATTGTGTTTCTGTATCATAAGGTCTGTGTAATTCTTCATTATAAATCTTTCCGAGCAGACTTAAACCTTGGATATGATCACAATTTCTAACTGTCTTTTCGTATTTTTTCTTTAATTTAAAATACAAGCTTTGTATATCTTTATGTAGGCCAGGCAAATCTTTCGATAGTAGCGTGATGTTTTCTAACAGTAATAATATAAATTTCTCATCAATCTTTTTCGGTGGAGATCTCTCAAATAATTCAAATTCTTCCGGATATTGTTGTCTTGACGAAGTACTACCGTCATTTGAAACCGGACTGCATGGCTTAACTGTAACCTTCTTTTTACACAACGATGCAGGTCTAGGAAACTTTTTAAAAGACATAAGATAGCATTTTGGATCTTCACATCTACTCGCGCATTTAGAATCAAAGTATTTGTAAAATTTACTGCTTTTGAATGATAAATCTAGACTATGATCACTCTCTTGTACAAGATCACATATTTTTGTTGACTCCTTACTACTTTCGTACGGTTTTAAAATATCTACAACATTATCGTCTACGATGGGTAGGAATGGAAAGAACTCGGTGTTGCTAACTCCAACAATACTGTTAGAAGGATTACTGATAGCCCGACGCAGCCATAACTTTGAATTGTTATTTTCTGGTTGAGTTGCATTAGCAAATTTTAAATTCAAATGAGTCCTTTTGGATTCACCGTAGTTTAGTGGTTTCTCTTTTAATTTAATAGTAATGGTCATTACGCCTTTATTCTTAGTATCATTCACCATAGATATATGTTCCAGGTCATATTTAGATAAGTTTATAAGCACTGAATTACCGTCACCTTCTCGTATCAAGTCATTTTCGGCATATTCTATAACTGGTCTTCCTAATTCATCTTTCATCGCTTCTCTTTGATTGTCAACAGTTTTAGGGATATTTTTAATTTGCTCATGACTTTTAGGAAACAACAAACTAATATTTTCTAGAATATCTTTGAGATAGTCGTGTCCAGGGTCTAGACTGTCTTTATCAATATCATCCAGTTTTTTCTTTTCATCACTGTCTTTGGTTAATATACCTTTAGATAGTTTTTTGACAACAGATTCGGCTTGGACATCACAGTTTGGTTCATCTTTAGCAAGCTTATTATGAGAACTAGATTGTGAGGTGCTATAAGTATCACTTTTACTACTGTTGTTCAGTAAAACACCTAGATATGCGTTAAAGAATTCTTTAGCTAGATCAGTAGGCATTGCCGTTTCGCTGATAAGACGGTTAAGAGTTGCTTGTATTTTAGGCAACTCAGTTGATGAATTTGAATCATGCACCTCTTCATTATTATTCTCTACTTCAGATTTTTTCGATAGTTTTTCTAGATTATTTATAAGTGTTTTAGTTATTTTTATATCTTTCTCTTTACTTCGCACTGCTTCACACACATATACAGTGCTTTTCAATATTCTCTCCAATTCTTGCACACGGCGTTCTTTCTCGAAGCTCTCTGTATCCTGTTTAGGATGATGTGATCTACGAGACTTGTCACTTTTATTTTTTGGTGGTTTCCCTGTTAGTTTGCATGTATTTCCAGTACTTTTTGCCGATTTATAATTTTCTATATTAACACATCCACATTCAACATCTTTAGTAGTGTCTGTAAAAATACTGGATAAGTTTTTATCTTCACCAAAGTGTTCAAGGGATTGTACATTAACAGATTTAGAACATTTCGTAGCATCTTTAAAACCTTGCATTTTTGTATTTTTCAACCAAAATTCTAGTAAACTTCTAAATAATGTTTGTACTGGGTGCAAATCTGTTTCGAATTTCACTTCATATAGATCTTTTACTATTTGAGTTACATATGATCTGATATTATAATCTTTGATGTTGTATTTTTCGAATATTTTTAACATAATCTTTTCCGTTATAGTATCATATTCGGAATCAGTCATATTGTCTTGTAAGGCTGTGTTTGTTACTGCTTTTGCTTTGCTTGCATTCATAACAACTTGGACTTTGTGGTTCGATTGGACAGGATCTGGAGCTATTTCTTTGAAATCATGAGATTTCTTGGTCTGATATTTACATAGCAATATACATTTACTTGTATCTACTCTTAATTTAGGCTCTTCCATAACGTTCCTATATTTTACTAAGTTTGTTGATTTATTGCTTTTTTTCATTGGAGACTCTCTATCAACGTGTACATTTCTTTTGCGATTAAAGAAGAAATACGCAGCTGTAGATTCAAATTTACGGCCTAGAGTTAAGGTTGCTTTTTTATTGAATTTATTTTCAATACTATGAGTGTCATCTGAGGAAATATTAAGTGAATTCACATCTAGATCTGTGCTATGCATTTGTGCCTCAGTTGCACTATTTAAGGATTTACTCGTGGATTTTAGTTCAGATAATTTATCAGAACTCTGTTTAATGTCAACATTTTCAATCTCAATAAGTTTTTTAGTGTCATGAGCGTAAGGTTCTGAATCGAATACGGTTTCTTTTGGCAGGATTAGGGAAGGAGGTTTCAGGATATCTTCAGTTGACGTGGAATTCGATGTCGTAATGGATTGGGAACCTTTGAATGGAAAAAACAGGAATATAATAATAGCAATTTTTATTTGTGAATCTGATTGAGTCAGTTTTTAGAACGCATTTTAAATTTAATTCCACAATAAGAGTCAAGCTAGCATACGACCCGCCTGTTGGTAAGTATCACCGTAGCCTATAGACGCTGGCAATACCGGGGGTATCACTCAACTATTGCACATACTAATTTATAATAACTGTATAAATTTTTCACTTTTACTTTTTATTTTGGTTATAAATTACGCTTACGACAAAAAAATGTAGAAAAATAAATCAACTTTGACAAATCAGGGTAACGGAAAATTTTCTAATATAAAAAAAAAAGTCTTACACTACCAAATAAAACACATGCATCTTGTAAACGTGCTTCCAGACAAACATATTTTTTTAATATATTTATACTTACGTGATGAAGTGTCTGTAGGTGGTAGGTCTTCGAGTGGTGCATGGATTTTGGGTACCGACTCTCGAGCCCCGAATGTTAGTAGATGTTGACGATATAACCTTAAAGTAAAAAGGTTTTTAAGCAAAATAATAACGTAAGGTTTTCGTAGAAGTGAAAATATTGTTTACTGACGAAATTTTACTACTTCCATACCAGTTTTCGCCTATGGTTTAAAACTAACGCCATTTTTTTTATTTCAATTTTAAAACCACAAAGTTGGCAAACAAGCATACGGCCTGATGGTAAGTATCAGCGTAGCCTACAGACGCTTGCAATATCAGAGGTATTATTCACGCGTTGCCAACCCTCCCAACCCCCCCAAATGCAGCTCTGGAGACCTTACTGACCGTAGGAACACAGCATGGCCGAGACCAATGCTATTTGGTTACGATCTTCTGTAAGGTGGAGGTCCTTCCCCAGACGGGCTGCTCCGATTTAAGCGGATTATCCGCTGTGCTCTCTCATTACATTTGCCATATTACATTTTATTTAACTTGGTTCAGCGGTTTCGACATGACGACAGTTGCATACAGTGGAATCTCATCAAAAACATTAAAATGTAAGCCAAAGACCCTCGTAACGCAATCCTTCCACCATAGTATAAGTAATGACCCTCGGTAGAATGGCCACTCTCCACTCCGCACCGAATCGCGTTACCTTACCCCGGGCGGGTATCGAGGCGGTTGCAGTCCCAAAGGTGTGCGTTTAGTGAACGAATGTGTATACGTGTGCGCTTGTACAGACGACATTGGCATATGTAGTCGAAATAGGTAATTATTACACGCACGTTCTATGGAGTGTCTAGGGTGTGCTTCCACTACAAAAAGCTATGAGATTTTGTGTAAAACCAAGGCTGATAAATCCTTACTAACATTATAAAGATGAAAGTTTGTGAATACGTATGTATGGATATTGTTACTCATTCACGCCAAAACTTGATAGATTTTCTTGAAATTTGGTACACTATTAGTTTGCAACCTGGATCAAAACATACATTTTTATCCCGGAAATCGGAACGGGAGCAGTAATAAAAAAAACTCACCGATGCGCCTTCAATATATTCAACCATGTTCGGAAAACATCGGGTGTTTTCGCCCTCAGGTGATATATGAATTCGTCTGCGTCGATGTCTATGCGCCGCCGACGAGCCTTCGCCGAAATGACCGAAAGGCCGACATCTACCGAACCGTGCAGTCGGCCTCGGGCCACGTCTGTCGGCGAACGCGCGTATACGAGTATACCGCCGTCCACTACGAAGTATCGCTGGAAGAGAGAGACGGAAGATCTAATTAATAATATGTATAATTAGTAATATCAAATACTATAGAAGACTAATACCCACAGCTCTTGACGTTTCTCATACAATGACTTGGCAACCTCCGTTCACCTCATGCCGCTAGGGGCGCTATAACATTTTGCATACAAAAGTTTTGAAATCGTTCACCTCATGCCGCCCTCATGCCGTAGGGGCGCTAGTGTCGCGTCTTGCCCGAATTCTTCCGAAGCTGTGGGTATTAGTCTTCTATAGTATTTGGTAATATGTATCACTCAACATGGTTTAATACAATGCAGACGTCTACCGACATATTGTAGAAAATATAGTAATGCAATCCGGCTTATCGTTGACCGCCGTAATACAAAACGGCTAGGTGTTTTGTTTTACGGCGAATTACCTACGCAATACGTCTGCGACATTTATATTTCCAGATCGTGAAACTTCTAGTGCGCGATTCTGAACCTAGTGGCGCCGTTATGTGTTCGCTCTGTGAACTATCTTGGCGAACTGTAGTTCTTTTGTCAATTTCATACCTTGTGCCACCCTTTGAGTGGCCACTTGCGTTTCTTGTGCAGGTACCCGTTGAAGACGTCTGGCCGTTTCTCGAAGCGCTGGCCATCCTTCAGACCCTCGAGAACCTCCCACTCGCTGCCACGACGACGGCTGGAATGTTATGAAATGAAATCGTTTATTTCAGAAATTAGACCTTCACAGGCCCTTTTTTTTGTCATTTACAACTTGTATGCTTAATTGGATTTATATAAAAGAAATTAAACTACGTTATAAACTACACAAGCAAAATGGCCACCGGAATAAACCGAATGGAACAAATAAATCATACTAATATTATAAATGAGAAAGTGAGTTTTTTTTTATTCCTTCACGGCTTGACTAAGCAGCCTCATTATAAAAATTTGTATACATATTGTCAGGGGTACAGAGCCCAACATAGGCTACTTTTTATCCAGTGAAAGTATGTCATTCCAATGGGAAAATATTTTTTCTACTACAGAGGGCGCTGTATGGGATGAACTATCGGCCAACAGATGGCGCCACAAGTCGCGCAATGGGTTATTTTGTTCGAACGAGATCTGTCATAAAATTATGGGGAAAAGCTAGTAATAAATAAATTATACACAATTCACACAGCATTATCTGGTCCCAGAGTAAGCCAGGCTTATCAGGCAGATTTTTTAATGTTTTCTGTCATTCATTAGTACCGCAAGTGCTAAGTTTCTTGCCAGTACTTCTTAGTACAAATCGGCTGTCTGATGGTAGACAAAAAATTGTGACGATTCGAATGAGTTTGTAAAAGGCCTATTTGAATAAAAATATTTGACTATTTGAACATTTACCTCCGCGATTTGCCACTTCTTGGAGCCGGCAGCACAGGCCTAACCGCTCGGTCTCCGCTGTCGGCTGACAACGAGGCGGTCTCCCCCGAACAGTCCGAGTCTGATGGAGCCCTACGCAGCACCGCCGCCCTGCCGGCTGCGCCACGTCGACGCTCGCCTGAAAAGGAGGTACATCAGTTTGAATGGACACGAATACACGACGAACATTTATATACACTAGCTTTCAATTGTGGTGTTGTTCGCGCACAGTGTTTGATAATATTTAAAAAAAACCTATGCTGTTTCTCGCACGAATCGATGAAGAAAAGCATTTTAAATGCAAGAGTAGATCACCCACGTGTCAATTTCAAATATTTTCTTTTTATAAAAAACTAGCTTTTTTGCCGGCGACTTCGTCCGCCTGAAGTTCCGGACCCGTTGCTGTGGGAACCACATTGAATTTCTATAAGTAGCCTATGTCATTCCCTGATAATGTAGCTTTCTACTGGTGAAAGAATTTTGAAATTGGTCCAGTAGTTTCGGAGCCTATTCAATACAAACAATCAAATCAATCAAAAAAGTATAAGTATAGATAATTTGGGAAATATTTTCGAGTGTTATCAAACACTATGTCGCGTGGTCAATGAAAAAAACCGTGCCAACCACGGGTAAAAGCTAACGAATTAAGAATTAATTTTTTTGTAATTCTCAATATATTCAGACGAAATGTATATTTTGATTAAGTCTAGTAATCGATGAAATCTGATTAGATACCTAGAAAAAAAGGACGGGTTGCACTCCGGGAGTGCCGGCAGAAGTGAAAACTAAAACATATGTTGTTCATTTTTGATAATTTTGGCCTCTCCATCCGTCTTACGCTTTTTCGATCAGGCTACGGATCTGACGCGAGTTTAACATATTTTACCCATCTAAAAAAATTGCCGCTAAAGAAGTTTTCACTTCAAAAAATATTCTTACATCGTCTGTTTTTCCAGGTTTCTCTGGAGCCAACTATGTATTTATAAGAGTAAGGTCAAAGTCACACAGCATTTTGCTTCTAGTATACATATAATACACGCAGATATATATTTTTTTAAATTACATACGACTCAGATTACATGTTATTACCTTGCATTTGGCCTTGGTTTGGAAAACAGACAAATTATGTTAGTGTTACATTTTCATTTAACTACACAACACGACTATGAACCAAAATGTAAAAAAATGCAAGTAGATTTACAGGAAATACTCTTTAAACCTCTATATTTTTAATCTTATATATGAATCAATAGGCAGCGTTGACTGCTTACGCGGCCGTTGGCATGTTTGCCAACATTGTGGTATAAAAAAGTTTTTTTGTTTAATTGTAATGGCTATACTTGTTGTTGCAAGCGTCCATAGGCTGCGACGACTTACCATCAGGCGGGCCGTAAGCTTGTTTGCCACCTTGGCATAAAAAAACTCACGTTTGGTGTCGAGCCGCGACTCGGTGGCGGCGTGCTTCAGTCCGCCTTGGTTCATCTCGCCGCTACAAATACCCAGCAACCATCTTATTTCATCTGTAACAAGGATATTATAGGAATTATTTATGACGTTCACGCTAGAATGATCACTTTGACCATGGTCGCCTGTATAGCTAGCTAGCCGTTGCTAGATAACAATGTATGGTTCCTGCCGTCTGAATTGGTGGTAGAAAAAAAATGTGACGATTCGAAAGTGCTTGTAATATTTTGATTTAGCGTCGTAAACGAGTCCGCATCAAAATCAGAAGATCAGGGCCCCATACCATGACCGCTTAAAACAAAACAAGAATAGCCGAGTAAAGGAGACAGCGCAATACATGACATAAGGCGACGTCTCGTTTACACAATCGTTTAAAGATAAGTTATAAAAGGCCGTGGTACGGCCCCTGATCTGAAAAATAAAACTGTGTACGATCCGCGCCACGAGAGAAGAGACCTGACGAGTACGTGATTTCACTTGCGCAGACATTGGCTTATATGAGCGCAATACCTATACGACTTCTTTACCATTTTAGTAGAAATCGTCGCATACGCGAGTCAAATCGCCTTTGGAGACAGGTCGCTCTCTTAAAACCTCGCCTGTCTGCGAGTTGTACTGCTAATATGCTATGGTCAAACTCGTCCGATACCAATTTTACGACTGGGCCAGTTATACCTCTGAAAAACAACTAGGAGTCAAACAGGTGAGTGCTTGGTAACCCAGAGACGGCAAAAGGAGCAGAGGGCGCCAGGTCAGGAGAAGGGAGGATGGGTTTTGCTAGACCACTTTTATAAGACAAACCTTGTAATTATTTTTAAAGAAAAAAGTTAATATAACAAACCTATTTTACGATTAAACGTATTTTTCAGCTTCATGTTATCTTTGTATATCGATGTAATAATATAGGTATTATTTTAATGCATTAAAAGTTAACAAACAATCACACACGATGAACTAATGCCTAAAATCACATAACAATAATTACTGACGCATTTTTACGGGAAAATACTTTTTTTTAATAAACCTTATTCGTTCACAATCACACTTCAGTAAGTTTTTTGAAACAAAAACCTATGTGTTTGATACTGATAATTTTATCAATAAGATTGATATTATATTTTATCAATTTATAGAAATGTTATCGACACATAAAGATGAAGCTTTACATATAGATATGAGCGATTGTTTAAAATAAAGTTTGTGGACACTAATTACTATTTTGTAACCTTATTATTGATCTCCATCGCCTGCTACGTATCCTACAATATATTGGACACAGCGCGTAGGAATGTAAACTCTCGAAAAACTTATGGTGACAGGCAAGGTGGAAGGAAAAAGACCAAGAGGACGCAGCCCTAGACAGTGGACGGACCAGCGGGCCTAACATGACATAGGCCCGCATAACTCCAGATAGTTTCTCGCACGCGACAAAGCTTCTTCGCCAATAGCAATGCCTGTTTTGTCTACTGTAGACATAACCGAGATACGCTATTGGCAGAGCGGAGCGAGAAAATTTTGTCGCGTTTGTCATGTTAGCCCGGCAGGAAGAGGAAAGTCTGGACCCTCGCGAAGTTGGCGCCACTTTTTAAAAAAAATCTATTTTTTTTTAGAGTTCCCGATAGCTTACGAATAGTTCTGGAGTTCTCTCTAGAAAATTCTCATAGTTCCGCGCAAATTTTCACGACGTGGGCGTACGAGAGTTCTGATTGCCGCATTCGCTAGAACTCTCCTAGCGCCGTTTAGAACCCTATGCAGAACTCCGACGAAATCAATTTTTGAAATTTTTCAACAAAAAAATTTTTTTTTAAATCAGCAGAACTATTAAAAAAAACTATCAAGAACTCCAGAACTCTTCCTTCTGATAGCATTTTGCCGCTCAGAACTCCATTTAAACAAAAAAGCGACGCTGCGTGAAGTTGGCGCTCGATTTTGTTTTTTGACGATTTTTCGAAAAATTGCGCGGCACTATGAGAATTTTCTAGAGAGAACTCCAGAACTATTCATAAGCTATCGGGAACTCTAAAAAAAATAGATTTTTAAAAAAAAGTGGCGCCAACTTCACAAGGGCAAAGTCTGGAGATGCCGATAAGCACAGCTCTCCATCTGGCACAAGATCGCAACAGAAGGAGGGAAACGGTGACTAAGTTACGACGAACGCACGATCCTCAACATTGAGGGACCGATTACGGAGGAGGATTCCTTCATCTGATTTTGAACAGTCTTTAACATTTTTTGAAAATTTTATTACTGACATGCATACCCGACATTTATCACTTTAGCAATTAACGTTTTAGAATGTGAAAAACGATAGAGCATGTAAAAAATCCGTTACACAAACACAACACTGCAACTGTACTGACATAATTCAATATTTTTTCACACAAAACAATTTCTAAAAGATATTTAAATGCACAATTATGTGTTTCGTTTGACGATAAATACTACAAACAATTTCTAATATTTTTCCTCAACAACTAATAGGTTTTATTACAACATGAAGACTGTGGTGTGGGGGAAAGAGAATTGTTTTCTTAACTGAGTCATTACTTATTGCGTGGGTTTTGACTACAAATATAAGGTAAAGAAAATGCATCAATATACAAAAAATACCGAGGAAAATCCGGATAAATCACTCGAAAAGGAAATTTAAATTGTTACACTAGTTTTCGTAAGGATCAGCTTCATAATCAAAGACTGCAAAGACGTGAAGGAATAACAAACAAAGAAATATACTTATTATAGTTGGCTTAATTTGCCATCTCTCTAGGTTATATAATGTCGCAGGCATCTGGTTTAATCCGCGATTTGATTGAATGACTAAGCCTGTTCGCTATTCAATTGAATGACTAAAGGACGACTCGTCAAGTCGTTGAATGTAACGTTCAACGTATTGACTGAACGTCATTTAGCGAAGTCGTTGAATGGAATATAGCCGAGTTGAATAACCTATAAAATACAAAAAATTCGCGCCTCGGCGTTTGTTATGGTCGCAAGGTAACTCTAACCTAACCGACCAATGTCTGTTTGAACACCTACCGAACCGAACTAAATTTGAATCACCTGACTGATTTACATCCGCCCTGTTGAATGGGCTATGTTACAATCAGCTAACTAGTTGGACGTTGAGTGACGTTTGTTCAATCAACGTTTGGCCGAGTCATTCAATTGAATGCCGTCATTTAATCAAATGACGGATTCAACCAGATGTCTGCGACATATGCATTTTGTTTAGAATTGCTACATCTCACGTAGTTGCTAAGGAGGGAAGTCCATTCAACACTTTTAATTCGTCTAATTTCTTTCTGATTAAATTCGTTGTGAGTTCCAAGACGCTGTAGTTTCTCTCCCAGGACGTCAATAAGCTTCATCGCTTATTGTCAATTTGAGGTCGCCGTTGTTGATCCTGGCTACACAGGAGACAGCGGTAGGAATGTAAATCTATGTTGGGCTTGTCCCGACACTCAGTTTACGCATTTATTATTATTATTAAAATAATAATTTTAAATAAATAATAATACATTTTAAATGTTAGGATTAGGATGTAACAATATACACATGGACTATCATTAGCTTGCTTTACACCAGTCAGATCTTTCATCCAACTTTTAATTGCTACATCGATTCTCTGATAATGTAAAGCCATTTAAATCTATTTATATTGAGAATCGATTGGATAGTTTAGTTTAGTCATTATAAGCGATAGCACACGTATTTTAAACGCGCAGATGACGCGCGTATTCTCGCCTTAAACGAGATTTGATTACAACCTTGTAATGTAACACCTTGTCCAGAAAGGACGAAATCACCTCGTGTTTTAGTCTTTTTTTTTTGAGTTGCATTTCATCGTGAGGTCTAACATACAAAGAGATCAATGTAACACGAAACGCGATGCCAACGAGCAGTGGCGGTACTTCCTATAAAGCCGAAAAGCCGGGCTTGCCCTACTAAAATACGCAATATAATATAAAAAACTCAATAAAGTTTAGCTACTTAATCATACTTATTTTTTTAAATCGAAATCGATCGAAATAATTTTCAATAATAAATAATTCATTAGCGCGCCATCTCTACGTGGCCGGCGGATGAACTAAACATGAAGGTTAATTTTTAATACGAACTGTGTTCCCCATCCGCTCCGCACGCGGCGCACGCACACATCTCCGTCGACATAATGATGACACAGTCTCGAGCGAGCGAGACAGAATCGCTCAAAAATGGGCTTTATATGAGATTTGGACCGTGCTTCCCAACGGCTTCAGACTTCTCGCTCTAACGTATGAAAAAACGCACACAAACGTATCTGACGTATCTGTCAAAATTGAACAAATTACTATGAAAAAATAAGCCTTGATTGCCAATGAATTTAGCCGCGGGTCGTGGATCCTCAATGCTTCTTTTGATTCGATCGAACTTCATTAATATTATTTTTGTTCATTTATTAGGCGGCTAATTTGTTGTTGTTTTGTGAAAAAAATGAGCTTTGCATTAAATAACGAGTTTAGAATCAGTGAATATTGTTTCGTGTGAAATGATAAGTGTGTTTTTAAGATTTGTGAACTAAGTAAATGTGAAATCGTATTGATTTGCTGTTATAAGACTTACAAAGGTTAGTTAACAACAGAACCAATGAACAGAACTCTGAAACCTACCTACTTCGGACTTGTGTAAGTATTTCTAATTCTAACTCTTTATTAGAACAGAGACAGACAGATAGAGTAATTAAATTAGTTGGCTGCTCTCGATCTTATATATTATTATTTATAGTTTTACATATTTTTAACGAAAACTTGTAATAATTAAGATACGTCCTTACATACCTATATATTTCACTCGATTTTATTTACGGAATAAGCACAATCGCAGTGTTTTTCAAAGATTAGTAGATAGGTAGTTATTGCGGATTTGTGCATTTGTTGTGCATTCATTATGCATAATAAGAATTTGCCATAACAAAAATACAATAAATCTAATCCTTCGGTTGGATTAGGTACCGCATAATTTAAGAGCCCCTTCACCTTTCGATGCGCTAATTTAGATATTTATCAGAGTAGTGTGCGTGCGAGCGTCCGAAACATCGTAGTGGTACGGTGTAGCGGAAACAAACAGTTTTGATCCTAATAATAATACATTGCACCATTTCTATGGGTTATTATTTATTTATTACCACCGCACCGAATTATAAGCATTTTTTTAGAATATTTATTACAAAAAAAAGGTGTAGTAAAATAAATTTTAAAAATTTGTATTGGTTAGATAAACACCTCAAGTTTCATAACGTTTAAAAGTTGTTGACAAAATAATTGTATTTTGACGAGTAAAATGACGTTTTCGCGCACGATTTTCTTGGAGTTATTCAGCGAGGAATTTAATTTTTTTTGAGTATTGATTCAAAAATTTTAAAAATAATTTTTTGTCCACCTACTAATAAACTATACGACCAGTACGTATAATTTTTTTGAGATTGATATTCACTACCAGTTAGCTAAAAAAGGACTTGGAAAACCTCGTGTTTCGTTAAAATGTTAAAACGTATGTTTGATTTTTTTGTTTTTCTAATTAATATTGAATGATAATCAAAACGAAAAATTGTCAGCTTACTAGATAAATAGGTGATGTATGACTGTGTGTTAAGTAAATTACCAGTAATCTTATAGTTATTGAGAAATTAGCCTTGAAAAAAGTAGTATTTTCGGTTTTCTGGCCTTCTGGCTTCTAGGGACTCTTAAGAAATAAATTCAATTTGAAATGTTATTATAGGTACTTAAATATTAATTATGCATGTAGGTAATTTAAATCTCGAAACGATTGTTATGATACCTATTTAATAAAAAAATCGATTAATTGTATTCTATGAAACTTTCATCAATTTTCTCAAAAAATATACCTAAGTAACTAGGTAGGTAGCTACCTATCTGGCTTGCCTTACTATTGAACCCTAGGCACGGCACTGCCAACGAGCGTACATGTGCACGGGGATACGTCGCCGAAAACGCGAGTGACACACTCTAAGGTGTCGAAAGCCGTAACTGCTTAAATAAAAAAAATATTTTACTTTTAAACAGAGCAATCAATTAACGCTATATGTATGACCGCGTCTTTATGTCAGGAAATAAAAATATTGTCGACCTTGCAGCGTACCCCAGTTTCGCATGAGACCGGTTTAGTATAGTGTCGGTTGTCAGTTCAATAGTAACATACAGACATATAAATCGTTTATTTATATCACCAAGATCATCGCTTGATGATGCAGATGATTGTTTTTCAGTAATATGGCCGCCTTGTTATACTAGTAACGAGTCGTTTATAAGTTGGCCATGTTTGTTGTATTAAATCTATCTATCTGTCAAGTTCAAGATTCTTTTTGGTAGAGCATTTACGAAATGGACTTTCTTTCTTTTTTTTGGGCAACGCATATTATTACTAGCTGTTCCCGCGACTTCGTTCGCGTGGTTGTAGTAGTAAACACTATCGATATGAATAATTTTCCCTGTTTTTGCAATATTTTTCACTGATGCTTCGCTCCTATTGGTCGCAACGTAATGTTATTTATAGCTTAAAGCCTTCCTCGACAAATGGACTATACACAAAAATAATTTTTCAATTCGAATTAGTAGTTGACCTACTCTTAGAAAATATCTGCTTATGGTAGAATACCGATTGCAGATCTATAATAAAAATAATAAAAAATTCGAATTAGTAGTTGCTGAGATTAGCGCGTTTAAACATACAAACAAACTCTTCAGCTTTATAATATTGTATAGATTTATTAAGATCACCAATAATTTGTTACATCAACAGGTATATTGCTTATCCCGTGAGCTATGTCGATGAGTCTAGTTCTCTGTCGGATCACTTCGTTCCGAATTCGATCCTTCAGAGAAACTCCGAGCATAGCCCTTTCCATAGCTCGCTGAGCGACTTTAAATTTGTGGACCAGACCAACCGTGAGTGTCCACGTCTCGGCACCGTATGTCATAACAGGTAGGACGCACTGATTGAAGACTTTCGTCTTTAGACTTTGTGGAATAGGCGATGTTACGCTGTGGGCCGGCCATATCAGCCGAAGGACCGGCAACCGCTGGGCTAAACGAGTTCTTGAGTGGAGACCGCGGATCGGTAAGCGTAGCGTAGGACGCCCTCAGACTAGGTGGAGCGATGATCTTTGCGGTGGCTGGCAAGAGCTGGATGAGAGTGGCCGAGGATCGTGCGCGGTGGCGTGCAGTTGGGGAGGCCTATGTCCAGCAGTGGACAAATGTAGGCTGATGATGAACAGGTACATGGAAAACTTACAAGTTAAAGTATTACAAACGCATTGGTAGGTTAAGTACCCCTATTCCCAAGTTAAGATTCAACATGTTGCCGAGAGTAAAATTAATTCTACATTTTCAACAATGTCGACGAACTTTAATTATTTGCCCGCAAAACACGGCCATTTCACGATTCATTACTGTGACCCACTTACTGTGTGCCTCACTTAACAGTTCACGGCAGATTACTGCAACAAAATACAACTGCATTATTCAAAACCTAAACAACATTAAGCCATACAAACATTTTGAACTAGCTAATGGCCTTTTACTGACTATCGCGGTCGGAACTGTCTTATGTGTCAGATTATAAAACTCATCATCATCATATCAACCCAAAGGTGGCAAACAAGCATACGACCGGCCTGATGGTGAGCCGTCACCATAGCCTACAGACAGACGCTTGCAATACCGGGGGTATCACTCACGCGTTGCCAACCCTCCCAACCGCCCCAAGTGGAGCTCTGGAGACCTTACTCACAGCAGGAACACAGCATGGCCGAGACCAATGCTATTTGGCTACGATCTTCTGTAAGGTGGAGGCCCTTCCCCAGACGGGCTGCTCCGATTTGTGCGGATTATCCGCTGTGCCCTACCTCTTACTCCACTGCAGGGTAACGAGTCTCCCTTCAATCGAAGAGGATTAGAGATATTAGAGTGGATTCTGCCTCGCTACTTCAATACAGATTGGCGGAGTGTTGTAAATCCCCTCGAAGGCCGTCGGTGGCTTTACGACTGTCATTCATCGACAACAATTGGGTCCGACCGCTTAACGTGACTTCGAAGCACGAAGCTACGACATAAACGTTTGCTGTTTCTTACTAAATTGCAAAGAATAAGGACCGACATACGCGCACTGCTTGAAACCGGTCAGGATGGACTGCTTCAAGCTCCGACTGCACAGTGAACTATAGTCTTCTATATACACGGACAGCTCGAGAAGTTGCGACTGCTTCGAGCGGTCGTGCGGTCAAAGCTCCTGTTGACTGTGACTGCACGAGCAGTCCATGTACGTTGAGCGTATTGCGTATACAGCATGAGAATTCGGCTCCAAGAATGCAGAAGCCATAACAAAGAAAACACCAAAAGATATTGTTCCACCGAAATGTGAAACTACATACTCGCTTATCGGATAAACCAACAAATCAAACACAAATGAGTGATCTAAGTATGATGTCATTCTGACTTAATAGCTCGAAACGCCTTGAATGAATAATGCCAAGAAATCCTCAAACAAGATATCTATATGGCGTAGTTGTTAAGGAAGTCGATTAACGTGAACGAAGAACAAAGTCAATATTTAAAAGAGTGTAAAAAAAATTTTTTTTTGTTTGGACACTAATAAATCGTTTTTACAATTTTAACTTAAAATTACTTATAACTGAATCTAATCAAGAGTGTGTAAAATGGTGTCCTCTCAGCAAAATGACGCAGCACACGTACTACGACTGATATTCTGTGGACACCGTATTTTGACACTTGATAGTACCTTATGCAGTGCTTGATGTAATTTGCTTATTCACACAGCGCCACCTGCCCCCTTACTCTTGAAGATAATTCCGCACGATCGCCATTGGATTGCTAATTTTAGGTACTCTTTACAGCTAAACTAGCGCTAACTAAATACTAAACTAAATGAAATCGGATTGTATGCTAACCAGATAGTTAGTAACGTATAAAATTTCAATGGTACGAATTAGGATTTGCTGTTAATTTGGCATTTGAAATTATACAGAATTGAAATTAAAATCGCGATTGCTATGCAGAGTAACCTAGCTGGTCTCAAAGTAATAAATATATAGGACAATTCATACACTAGCCCAGCACAGCTAGCCCCAAAGTAAGTTCGAAACTTGTGTTATGGGATACTAACTCAACGATATTATATTTTATAACAAATACATATATAGATAAACATCCAAGACCCGAGGCCAATCAGAAAAAGTTCGTTTTTCATCATGACCCGACCGGGGATCGAACCCGGGACGTCCTGGGTGGCGGTCTGGCGTGGTAACCATTACGCCACGGAGGTCGGCAAGTAAGCCAGGCTTATCCTGCTTCTGTTATGGGTACCAGACAATTGTTATATTATTGTAAATATATACTTATAATACATAGAGAACACCCAGACTCGTGAACAAACACTAATGCCATCACATAAATGTTTGCCACGAGCAGGAATCAAACTCGCGCCTTCTAGAGCCGAAAGTACCAACGCACCACCGCACCGGGCTGTAAAAAAAGTAAGTGTACACTTTTTGGAAATTCGCAGGGGATCCGAAACAACGGGAATGACGAAACGACATTGAACACCAATTAAAGCCCACCATTCACTACACGAACCCGGACCCGACCGCGGACCAATCCGGCGTTGCCCATACACTGCACGATCCATCTACCATCCGTAGTCCATCCTCGAACCCTCCACTCGAAGTATGGCATGTGGGGTTCGCGGCTCGCAACCGCGGACCTGCGAGCCCGACGCCAACCCATTTGACAGTCTGGCGTACCGGTTCGTCGCTTCCATACAAAGGCGGATTAGTCCGATGGCCAACCAATCCGCCGGACCAATCTGCGTGTAAATGGTGGGCTTTACACGTACGTCAATTTTAATATTGCATATTATAAAATTTATGATAATAGTCAAAATAAGGAAGTAAAATGATTTTTACATAAATTATATTGAAAGAATCTTTTAATAACATTTTAATATACTTATGTTAATCATTTACAAGTAACGACTTGTAGGTACATTATAAATAGTTACGACATCTTTATGCCAACGATTTTTGTTTATTTAAACGTGCTTCCGAGCGAAGAGAAGTGACGAACACGGAGTTAGAAGGCAATGGAAAAGTGAAGACGAAGTTTTAACGAAGACGAAGTGAAAACAAATTTTAAGAGAGGTAGGGCACAGCGGTTCATCCATTCAAATCAAAACAGCCCGTTTGGTGAAGGACCTTCACCTTACAGAAGATCGTAGCCAAATAGCATTGGTCTCGGTCATGCTGTGTTCCTACGGTAAGTAAGAGCTCCAGAGCTCCACTTGGGGGGGTTGGGAGGGTTGGCAACGCGTGAGTGATACCCCCGGTATTGCAAGCGTCTATAGGCTGGTGATGCTTACCATCAGGCGGGCCGTATGCTTGCTTGCCACCTATGTGGCATAAAAAAAAAGAAGCAGGACGGACATGCCGTCCGCACCCTCGCGTCTCGTCTTCGCTCAACGTCCCGGGACTCTCGGGAGTGTAGAACTAGCATAAGGTTTTGTGAGCGAAGAGTGGGAGCTGGACTTGTACTTGTTGTCTTGCGGGCCTTCTCCGCAATTAGGCAGCCTATGTGCCTTTGTGCGTGCGAAGAGTGGGAGTTGGATTACTCCAGCCATCTAATTCATAAAAACAGTTAAAATCTAGTCTCGATCTCAAGCTATCTCGCCTGTTTTATATTTTGTATCAGGAAGATAGCACATGAGATTGGATTATAAATGATTTTACGAGAATAGTTACCCTACGAATTCGCCGCAAATCAGTCGGTCAGAGTCGTCAGCTAAACATGTCCTATCTATAAACCTTTAATTTATTTGTCACCACAGACAGCCATAAATACAAGATCCTTAGCAACTGATTAATTCGTTATCATTATAATGATAAAAATCATAAAATTATTTTAATTACTGTTATGAATCATTAAAACAATAAAAACTTTACATAAATTATACAATAAATACATTATAACAAAAAGGCCTCTCAATTTGAAAATCAAACATCATAAATTAAGATTAAAAAAAACATGTAAACTGTAGCATTTCGCGTGTATTCCATTTTCCTATGTTAATTTCGGAAAATCATTGAATGTATTTTACATATTAAACTATGACATGGGACTATTTCAGAGGTCTCGTCAGAGGTGGGCAACGCATTGGTAGCGCCCCTGGTGTTGCTAAAGTCCATAGGCGGCGGTGACCACTTTCCACCAGATGGTCCGTTAACCCCTGGTGTTGCTAATGTCCATAGGCGGCGGTGACCACTTTCCACCAGATGGTCCGTTAACCCCTGGTGTTGCTAAAGTCCATAGGCGGCGGTGACCACTTTCCACCAGCTGGCCCGTTTGCCCCTGGTGTTGCTAATGTCCATAGGCGGCGGTGACCACTTTCCACCAGCTGGCCCGTTTGCCCCTGGTGTTGCTAATGTCCATAGGCGGCGGTGACCACTTTCCACCAGCTGGTCCGTTTGCCCCTGGTGTTGCTAATGTCCATAGGCCGCGGTGACCACTTTCCACCAGCTGGCCCGTTTGCCCCTGGTGTTGCTAATGTCCATAGGCGGCGGTGACCACTTTCCACCAGGTAGCCCGCTTGTCCCTGCCAGCCTAACATGCTTACACACAGGCTAAGTCCGATGGACTCGCTGACCAACGACGGGTGTGGTCCTCCAGCATTTCGGGGGTTGTGCGGCGGGTTGACACCTCGCCCACGTAAAACCAATGTTGCTGGTGAAGCGTATCCCGTTAGCGCTTCACTAGCTTGCACAACATCGTCAAGAAAAAAAAAAAAAACAAACATGCTTACACTCGAGATAGTTTACATTATAGTGACAAAGCTTCTTCGCCAATAGCAATGCCTGTTTTGTCTACTGTATAACCGAGATACGCTATTTCACTAGTTGGCCCGCTTGTCTGTTTGTCTGCTGTATAACATCAGATGACGGAATGGATTGTCAACATGCTACGCAACAGGATAGTCCGGCTGGGCGGTCCTGATAGCGGGGGGGCTGTGGTGGCGAGAGGCTGCCCCCAAGGGGGTGTACTATCGCCGCTACTCTGGAACCTCGTTGTCAATGACCTGCTCACCAGACTAAATTCAAGATACTTTTACACCGTGGGGTATGCTGACGACATAACCATCCTCATGACAGGACCGAACGCAAGCACCGCATGCGCCACGATGCAGTCTGCCCTAAAGATACTGGAAGGATGGTGCAGAGAACAGGAGCTATGTGTAAACCCAACCAAGACCGAACTTGTACTGTTTACCAACAAACGACAGCTCGGTAACTTCAGCCCCCCGTACCTAATCGGCACACAATTACAACTATCGAATGAAGTCAAATACCTAGGTGTTACTCTAGATAGCAAGCTCAACTGGAACAGCCACATTGAGAAAAAGACCAGAACCGCCGGCATCGTTATGTGGCAATGCCGCAAACTAGTGGGACGGCGGTGGGGTCTATCCCCAAAAATCTTCAAATGGCTTTATACGGTAGTAATACGGCCAATGGTAACATACGCAGCTCTAGTCTGGTGGCAAAAGACCGAACAAGTTACATGCGCCGCCAAGCTACAACGACTACAAAGACAAGCATGCTGTGCGATCACTGGTTGTATGAGAACAACCCCGACGGCAGCAATGGAAGCCATGCTTAACCTTCCTCCACTACACTTACATGTGCAACAGGAAGCAGCGCAGGCAGCTCTTAGACTTAAACAACTAGAATTAACTAGGCATGACAACTCTAAGCACTACAAAAACATCTTCACATCATGGTTGATACACCCTCTCGTGACTGCACCGTGTGATAGAGTACTACCAACGGATATCTTCGATAAGAGATACAAAATCCAACTACACGAAGATAGCAACCTGAGAACAGCCCACAAATCACTGACCATCTACACCGATGGCTCTAAAACAGACGAGGGCACCGGCACGGGAGTCTTCTCAGAAGACCTAAATATACACATATCCATGCCCTTAGGAGAACACAATACGGTATTCCAAGCAGAATGCATGGGTATCCTACTAGCAGCCAATGCAATAACTGATAAGAAAATGGAAAACGAGCGCATACTCATTCGCTCCGATAGCAAATCGGTGCTCTGCGCACTCGGAAGATACGTGGTGACATCCAGCCTGGTTCTGGAATGCCACGATGCCTTAACGAAAGCAGGGTACTCAAACCACATAACACTGCAGTGGATCAAAGGACACAGCGGCGATAGAGGTAACGATGCTGCTGACATGCTGGCGAGGAGGGGATCAGGCAACAAATCAGTTGGTCCGGAACCGATTCTCCCCTTGCCAGTCAGCTGGCTCAAAGGTAACATTTTAAAACATACTAACTTTTTACATAACAAACTATGGTTAGACACCACAGATTATAGACAAGCGAAAGAAGCCCTCCCTGAAGTGGACGCTCGCCTCGCTAGGTCCATAATTAACTTAACTAAACAAAAACTAAGATTAATAACCAGCGCCGTGACAGGTCATGGCAGCTTTAACAAACATCTTTTCACCATAGGTGTTACAGACAGCCCCCTGTGCAGAGCTTGCATGTCGGCAGAAGAAACAGCGGCACACGTCCTGCTGGAATGCAGTGAGGTGTCAGCATACCGGGCAATCCACCTGGGAACACCAGGCAATCTCCGAGAAGTACTCAGCGACGTCAAGTCCCTGGCCGGCTTCCTGGAGGAATTAGGATGGCTGGAGTGATCCAGCTCCCACTCTTCGCACGCACAAAGGGCACATAAGCTGCCTAATTGCGGAGAAGGCCCGCAAGACAACAAGCAACAACAAGCAACAACATAAAATGAAACTTCCTCTTGAATCACTCTATCTATATTGTTGAAAACTGCATTAATCCGTTGAGTAGTTTAAAAAATCTTAAAACAAACAGACAGCAGAAGTGACTTCATTTTATAAGACGTAAAGATAATGAAGATTTGTGTTGATAAACCTTTTAACGTATTTATCTGTAATGTAGCTGGCCAATTATTATATTTCTGAATGAACAATTTCTTTCTTTTTTCAGGTTGTTGTAAATTCATCACAGAATAAAGTTAATTTGTGTCAAATTTACTTTCAATATGTTAAGTATGTGGTGTAATTGACTTGTGACGAATGTACGACGATGACGAATGTACAAAAACCCTTTTTTCTATGGTGTATAATTACACGCTGGTAACAAACAAGCATACGGCCCAACTGATGGTAAGTGGTCACCATAGCCTATGCACGCTTGTAACACCAGGGGTATTACTTGCACGTCGCCGATCAAATTGATTAGATATATTAAATTTTTTATGCATCCTTTTCATACATACTCTATGAAATATGAAACTGAAATAGTGTACATAAAATACGCGCTATTTGGCCATGATCCCAAGGATGGCTGTTACTTTCAGGAAATGAATAATCATTTACATTTATCAGTTAAATAATATAATGTAATGTACATACTACATACATAGATAACAATATGTATAATTTTGTATTTCAATTTTGCAATTACTGGGTTTGAATCCCGGTGCTTGGTAAAGATTTTTGGATATAAATATTACTGTCTGGATGTTTAATAGAGAGAGAATTAGATAGGGTAGCGTGTTGATAGTAAAAAGTACCCTATGTGTTAATCCAAGGTATCAGCTACCTACATACCAAATATCATAAAAATTGGTCCAGCCATTTGACTGTGAAGAAGTAACAAACATACACATAACTTTCGCCCTTATAATATTAGTAGGATATCAAACTAACCTTTCCATAAACAAATTTGAAAAAAAAAACGTTTTTTTTATATCATAATTCTGACAAACAAGCAGGTCTCCTGAAGGAGTGATTACTGCCTATGGATATCAGCAAGATAACAGTCACTATTAATGTATAATGCTACATAAATAGGGATAAAGTAAAAAGGGACAGGAATTAAGTTGTTTTTTTTGTCTCTGGCTAAATGAAACACAATGAAATAGGAAGTGTCCTGCTAGAACTTCAAAATTTGACTTATTGGAAAGTTTCACAAGAATTTTTTTTTAAAGCCATTTTAGGTGTCGCCAAAAGAAGGACAGGAATTTGAAAGAAGGTTACTTCCTTGCCCTTTCTCTGACCAAGTTTTTGATACATTTCTTAGTTTTGAAGGATACACTGAAGCAGTATCTTTTATAAAAGCTTTTATACCCTAAACATACATTTAGATAGTGGGGTCAAAAAACATAACAGATGTACAGGGGTCGACAGCATAGCAGTGCATACTATCGGTACTGTCCAGCAAAATCTGAGTACCAAGTCTTATAATGTTTGATCACTAATTTTCATAAATTGGTATCTGACAATTTAATAACGTTGATCAAATGGAATCTCTAATGTAATTATTCAATTTTGTTGTTTTTTTTTTATTAGTAATTTAGCTTATTGTTATTTTTAAAGTGAATTTCCAATACCATGTAAATTGTTAAGGAATACCTAAATGATTATGATTTTACCCAAAAAATCCCATTGTTATCGGCCTGATGTCTGGGATAAAACCTATCTGTTAATCCGGGTGTTAAACTACCCACGTACCAAATTACAAGTAAATGAATCGAGACGTTTTGGCCTGAACAAGAACATCCATATATACATACAAACTTTTATATTTAGAATATAGTAAAAACAGAGCTCTTTCATTATAAGACAATTGATTATTTTGTAACTACATTTAAAATATAATATCAGGAAATAAATTCCTAGTGAAGTGTATTATAAATCAATTACGTTTGGCTCACAAAAATACTATCAATGCCAAGTTACATTACCCTCTGACGCGCAGTCGGTTATAACGATATTTAGGTTTACAAGTAGCACTTATTATATTGTATTATGAATAGTGTAATAAAAAAACTAGTAAAATACATTATAAATACGAATAAAATAATCGGAATGGGGCGGCTACCTATAAACTTAAGTTGCGAAATTACACATTATATTTTATTAAATAATAGCTCTCAATCTACTAATAACACGTGTATAACAACATAAAATACATTACTTACGTAAGATACTCCAATTAACAGCGAGATCACATTCATCACAGTTGAAAATTGATTTTATTTGCACCAACAATTTTTCTGCACACTAATACTTCACAAGTATCTATTTAAATACAATTTTTACAATTAATCCTAAAGAGGTACGCGTGTCCATAACATATAAAACAGTACATTATTTATTTAATATCAATAATTTAGAAAGAAACGCGCGAGAATGAAACACCATTTTGAAAGATTGAAGAAAAAATTGTCAAGGATTTTTCCCCTTCATGGTTCTTGTCAGCTTGCGTCATTGCGACACTTTGACATTTCGACTTTGTGTTGCCAGAGCTTAAATTTTAATTTGCTTAATTTTAATTAAAAAAATGAGTATGGTCTCCAGCTACTTGGGTTGGGGGGTTGGGATTGGAGGGTTGGCCACGCGTGAATGAATACACCCGGCATAGCGAGCATCTATAGACTACGGTGACGGCTTACCATCGGGCGGGCCGTATGATTGTTTGCTACCTTTGTGGTTTAAAACGAAGAAGGTAGAAAATTGTAAAAAATAAATTGATTGACTCAACTGTCGAGGCGTGGCATGCATGCGTGGGCGTGGAGCAGTGGACAGAAGAAAATAAACATACCATGTGCACAGTTATTAATAATTTAAAAGTAATTTAACTTTACGTAAAATTCTTTGTGAGAGACGGAGAAAAATATAAGAAGAAAATGAAGAGATTAGAAAAGAGGGATTGTCAAAGATAAAAGTAAACAACCAGAAAATTCTAATATAACTTTATTTCACGTATAAAACTCCGTTTTATCTCCATTATTAATGTCAGTAATTCTTTTCCAGGCCACATATTCTTCCCTCAAACCTTTTTCATCCAAATAATACGGATAATCCATGCCAGTTGCCAAATAAAATATTCCATGATTACTCTTATTCACATATAAACCAAGAAAATTCGTATCTAATGTATTTTTATAGCAACTGCTGTCCCTAGCTTCTTGAATACTTTCGCATTTTATGGCAATAAAACGTTTTGGATTTTTTAAAGCAGCCATCCATACTGGCAACACTCGAAAATGACTGCACGTGGCAACACAGGGGTACAAATTTAAATCTGACGGTTGATATTCCCCGCCATTTACGTAAATATCAATATGACCCATCCTGTTTGCCATTCCGTACCCGTCTATATTTGTGTGTATGACTTCAACGAAGTCTGCATCAGTTAAATGTAGTCTATCCTTTGGACCTAAATGTCTGAAGCATGGCCCAGAAGGTTCCAGGGCGGTTATTTTCGAAATATTTAGTCCTGTGATCTGTTGGAAGTTTTTGCCGATGTAACTAGCTGTTTGACCTCCTAAACTAAAACCTAGGACTTCCATTGAGGATGGTTTTAGGCCGGATCGTGTCAATTTAGCCAGTATTTCGGCTACGTGTTTGCCGACTGGTCGCATCAGGCGCGAAGCACTGTAAAAAATAAATTAAAAGTTAATGAATAATGATGATGAATGATTTTAGGAATAAAGAATGCCTGATAGCGTCGCCAGTCAAATAGTAACACAAGTTAAGCAACGTTAACCCAAGTCAATAATTAGATATTCTTAAAAATCTCTATGTGTTCCGAGTCCAATGTACCTAATTGTCCCATTTATTTTTGTAGATGTAAAATATCTAGTTTTTTAAGAGTGGGTCTAATCACGAATCACACCACATTTTTGGCGCATAATGTAGAGATTGACGTCACAGGCATTTGAGAGAATGCTATTTTTAAAAAGCTGTTCACATATTACAAACAGGTAATCAGTCGTTTTAAATGAATATTAATAATAAACTTTCCAGTTTTAATAATCTGATAGATAAAGTAAGGATTATATTCGAAAGAGCTTAGGCTATCCCAATTTATTTATGTTATGAGGATATGTGAAAAAAAGAAGTGTCCATAAAAACCAAATACTTATCTTCTAAACTACTAAAATTTTGACTTAGATTTTTGGATATGTATTAATTCATCATATAATCGAAATTTTGGAAAGAGCCAAATCACGATTGTGACACATTTCCTCGATAGAAAACAAAACCGAAGTAACCTCTGTTTTTTTTTCAGAAACTCTTGTAACTTCTAAACGGTAAATAATAGAAATTTTAAGCTTCATATAAAGAAAGACATTAATGTTTTCTAGATATTGTAAAAACAAATATTAAAAAACTCAATTAATAAATTTAAAATAAGCCTAAATGTGTTTTGGCGCTTACGGTGTTAAAAATTCGCCAGGTTCACGGTGTCCCATCTCTGTTTCTCTGAAACAGGGATTGATATATGCGTACGCTCTTAATAGCGAATTAGCTCGGTGGTGGTCGAGTGGTCGAGTGACTAGCAACGGCTACTTTGCCCCATTGTCCGCGGGCTCAAATCCCGCTCGAGACAAAAATGAACGTCTTACAAAAAATATATTAATTAGTATCAGCAATCTAGTACCCATAGTACAAGCGTTGTTGCTTAGTTTGGGACTATAGATGGCGTTGTTTATTTCTCAAAAAAAAAACCCGTCCATCCATACACATTCCAAATATACACCCTTCATTTTACATCAGTGGTTAAAAACACTCACAGGTAATAATGTACGGTGGCGAATCTCTGGTAGTCCAATATGATCACGTTGTAGCCTCGATCTTCGTATTCATTGCTCAGCATGGCAGCGATTGGGAAGTTTGAGCTGTCCAAATAGCCCAAGGCTATGAAGATTGTTCTCCTGGAATTAAATGAATAAATGCATACACAACTCACATAGCGTCTATTAGGCTTAATCCTGTGAGTCTATTTTCGTAACAAAAACAATTTTAATCTCATCTCAAACCCACGCACTATCTCGCTCAATCCTATTTTGTATAAGCGAGACAGCGCTTGAGATCTGTATCGTAACTGACATGAGATTGTTTTTTGTTACGAGAATATGGGCGCTGCTTCTGGGGGTTTTTTTTCGTAACATCAGGTGGGGTAAGACAAACATAGTTTGCAGTCAATTTAATAAAACAGATTTTTTTCACATATTTATGACCACCTGACTATTACAAAAGGTATCTTTACATAGTTTAAAATGAAGTCGCTTTTGCTCTCTGTCCGTCTGTGTCCCTATCAATGTATGCATAAATCTTTATAACTACGCAACGGATTTAAATGCTGTTTTTTTAATAGATAGAGTGATTCAAGGGGATTGTTTTTAAGTAAGTATAATACATTGCAAAATTTCCACGGGAAAGCGGGACTCATTTATACGAAGTTGCGCGGGTTGCGATAGTACATATGTACACAGACCATTGCTGTCGAGTGGTGGAAGATCTAGTGACAACCCGCCACTGGGCTTGTCAATTTATCTAAATAGATAAGTATTACATAGCGCTTAAGCTATTAAAAATAATGGATTAAATATTTAAATATTTATCTGATTTATTCCGGACAGAACAAACAAATATTTTAAGGCCATATAAAATATTTTTCCTTATTACTGACCTTTTGAAGTAGCACCAATAGCAGAAAAGATGAGGAGTGATTGGGATGGCCCATACCATCCCAATCCACTCCTCATCTTTTTGTTATGAGTAGGGAATGTCCTTAGAAAAGTAGTACTGGACACGAAAGTTGGAGGAGTAAGAAGTACAGGAAGACCAAAAAAAAGATGGATTGAGTGCGTGAAGGACAAAAAATAAAAATAAATAAAAAATATTGATATAACTTAGATCTAAAATAAACATTTGGTAAAATATACTAAGATAAATTTAAAACATCTAGGAGATTCCTGTGTTTCGGGCGAAAGAAGTCTAATTTAACAAGGATGATATATGTGGAGAAAGAATTCTACGGTCGAGATGACGAATAATAGGGCAAAATGGAAAAGATTAACATGATGTACCTACACAACGTAGAGGTGGATAAGAGTAGGACGAATACTGACCTTTTAAAGTCCACTCTAGGATCATATGCTATGTTCTTGGCATTCCAATAGTTGTACTGTCTTCTAGTTCGACCCTTGCCTTGCACCACAAAGGTTAAGTATTTGAGCTGACTGCTTGGGATTGTTGCTGGTTTTGAGGATCCTGGACCTGGAATGTGCAAAGTTAAAATTTTAATTTATTTTGGGAAACGTAATGAAATTGTTAATGAACTCATGACGAGGAGTCCACTGCAAAATCAAAAGTATACTCGAATCGATGACTGCAAGTCATCATAATAAGCAAAGTTAGTAAATGGTACTATTATATTGACTGCTCAACACCTGCATTGAAAAGGGTAGTAAACAGTTACTGCCTTGTTCGTTGCTGGGCAAAGGCCTCTGTTCCATTCCATGAGTTCCTTATATTCACGGATGTGAAGGAGAGGTTTGATTTCACACCAGAAACATTACAAGCAATTTACATCAACATGTTACATGATATTACAGTGTATTGTAATGTAAACGGTAATAAAAATTTGTGTAGTTACAAAATTTACGAGTAGCCACTTTAAAAAAAAATATAGAGACAAATCCCACAGAATGAGCTAGCCTCAAAGTAAGTACGAGACTTGTGTTATGGGACACTAACTCAATGATACTATATGACTCGAGGCCAATCACAATAAGTTCGTTTTTCACCTGACCCGACCGGGAAACCCGGAACCTCCTGGGTGGCGGTCCGGCGTGGTAACCATTACGCCACGGAGGTCGTCAAACCCCTTATTTTATTTGGAGTAGTTTTATGTAGAAATAGTAATCATACTATCATACTTCATCATACTAATATTATAAATGAGAAAGTGAGTTTGTTTGTTTGTTATTCCTTCACGGCTTGACTAATCGACCATTATGAAAATTTGTAAATATATCGTCAGGGGTACAGAGCCCAACATAGGCTACTTTTTATCCCGTGAAACTATGTCATTCATTACAATGGAAGAATATTTTTTTCTACAATAGAGGGCGCAGTATGGGATGCTATCGGCTAACAGATGGAGCCACAAGTCGCGCTATGGGTTGTTTTGTTGTCAAACGAGATGTATGTCATAAAATTAACGCGAGCGAAGCCGCGGGGAAAAGCTAGTAATAAATAAGCCTCTAAAGAAATTGCGATGGGTATGCGGTATGACGATAGCCTGAACGGATATAGACACAACATAAAATTGCATGGACTAACACTATTATTTTGTTGTTAGATAACGTACCATTATTGTGTATGGGTTTTTCTGCAATGCGGTGACATACATTCAACCTATATCTGTAGCCAATATTTACCAAGGATAGACACAGTTCAGTAATCGCATTGCGGTGTTTACCGACAATTTGTCTAGTCTGACACCACGGTGGTGGTATAAGTTGGTAGTAACCCAGTTTCATTGAATTTTTATTTAGGAGCTCGTTGTCGTCGCTTTGTGGCGCACTCTAATATGAACACGCAAGTCAAGCAACGTAGACCCTAGCCAGTGCTTGGATGGGTTTCGTTATCTCGAGCTTCTCCGTGCTTAGCCGTCGGTCCCGGCTTTTGTCGATATATGACAGTCGTTGTCAAGTCGGTGGCCTTCGGGTGGCTTAAAAACATCGGCCTCATGCGCAGCGTGGCGGAGTACGCTGTAATCACCTTCGATTGAAGGGAGACCAGTATCCCGGCAGTGGGATGATTATGGGTTGATATATGATGATCCCAATTTCATGTTTAAAGATTAGTACATTTCAAGTTGTCGATTGCCCGCGGTGTTACCCGCGTTTAATTTCATGCAAAGCAGCGCCATCTATATCGGACTTTTGACCATATCGGGATAAAAAGTATCCTATGTGTTCCCAATGTATAATCCAAGGTATCAGCTACCTACATACCAAATATCATAAATATTGGCTCAGCTATTTGTGCGTGACGAAGTAACAAACATACACACAAACTTTCGCCTTTATAATATTAGTGGGACTAGGTAGTTGATGACCGCGGATTTAGTTTATTTTATTTTAGTTTAATTAATAAGTACTCATACAAGTTGCAATGCAAATAACTAGAGAAAGTGCTTGTGAAGGCTATCTCTGAATAAATTATTTGCAATATTTTTTTTATTTTTATTTATAAACATATTAGAAATTACAATCGTTATTATTACGTAACATCGATGTCACATAAACCCTAATGGGTTTTTCTGTACATCGTTACAATATTGTTCTTATAAAAATAGTAAGTTAGTGTAGGTAGGTTAGTATAATAATTATGTGGGTATTTAATATAATTATTTAAAGTGTGATAAAGCGTGCGAGCTACTGACTGAAGAACCTTTCTTGTGAGGAGTGTGCTTGTGTGCGTGTTGAGAACCAGTCAAACATTCAATATGCTATATTATTATATATATTTAATATAAGAGAGGTAAGGCACAGCGGATCAATTTGCTCAAATCGGAGCAGCCCGTCTGGAGAAGGATGATCTCCACCTTACGTTAGATCGTAGCCAAATAGTATTTGGTCTTGGCCATGTTGTGTTCCTACTACGGTTAGTAAGGTGTCCCATCCCAACCCCAGTTGGGAGGGTTGGCAATTGCAAGCGTCCTCTGGTATTGCAAGCGTCGTTTATAGGCTACGGTGACAGCTTACCATCAGGCCGATGGCCGTATGATCGTTTGCCACCTTTGTGATATATATATTGCAGAAGGCGGCCTTAGGCGACCCCACTGCTCGTGGTTTAGCGGTCAGATTTCCGAGTTCTGCCGTCCGTCGTACTTTGACCGTCGCGGTCCGACTGCTTTTGGTGTGTAAGATTCAAGCCACCACATTGGGTGAACGCGGAACGCGCAGAACTCGGAACTCTGACCGCGCTAGACCGCGCGCAGTGGCGTCGGCGGCGCCTTATTAATATACTGGATACCATATCGATGATACTATACAAAGAATTCAAATGACCTCCTGGCAAGTTCAAGCCTTGTTAACTTTGAAGAATATTATTGTTACGACTTATGTTTATGAGTTACGATTAGTTTTATTACAGTATCATAACCACACGTCTTTTTAAAATTATTTTTTCAATGACGGCGACATAGATATATATCACTTAAAGATGTAACGTCTTTCAACCAACTATGCTATGTAGGCTAGATTGCAAGATAGTTGTAATGGCTTCAACATGACTCGCAACAAAGTAATCTTAATAGGTTAGAAAAATTAACTATTCAACAGGGCTACAACCAACGCTGTAACTATTTTTGTTACCCTGCTACAGGGACCTACTGTAATTTTTTTTTACGGGCGTATCACTCATGCGTTGCCAACCCTCCCAAGCCGCCCAAGTGGAGCTCTGGAGACCTTACTCACCGTAGGGACACAACATGGCCGAGACCAATGCTATTTGGCTACGATCTACTGTAAGCTGGAGGTCCTTCCCCAGACGGGCTGCTCCGATTTGAGCGGATTATCCGCTGTGCTCTACCTCTCTTGTAATTTGGAATATAAGTTTAATTTTGATGTAAGTAATTTAATATTTTATGATTGTTATGTTTCTTTTAAGATTGTTAAATTCTTTGGTACCTACTTTATTACCTCAATTCAAAGTAAATAATACTTGAAGAATAATGTCTAAGTATATAATGTGAAATAATAACAAGTTTAGTATACAGAGTGCTTAGTACTGTTGGAAAGTGTTTACCGTTGCTATCTGCATCACCAGAGACGCTACAAATTCCTTGCCCGCCCAAGGAACACATCAACGTTTGTGTCATCGTCTACTAGATTGCACTCTAGGTAATGACAGAGTCTTTCTTTGACCAGAAGAAACTGAATCACGTATGTACAATGAGAACCGAAATCCCAAACGCAAAGAGTTCTATGCATTTGACTCTAGGTATTTGTAGCCGCTATAGAAACCTAAAAACCGAATGACGAATGCTTTCTAAATCAATTTTATAAGTTTAATGACTTTATTCGTGTTGGAAACAATGCAGCTATTGTTATGTCAAAATATAAAACAATGTGTGATGAAAAATTTAAATGATTAAAAAGGTTGCCACGTTTTTATAATGTTCAATGATGTTAACGCACTTGAAATTTGCCTTCCAGAGGACTTTCAAACATAGAATTTTTAAAATTCAAACTGTGCATCGAGTGTGCATTCAAACATGAAATGAAATCGTTTATTTCAGAAATTAAACCTTTTTCTTGTACAGGCACTTTTTCTTGTCATTTACAACTTGTATATATAAAGAAAATAAACTAGGTACGTCATAAAACTACCACCATGTGCAACCAAACAAACTCTTCAGCGGCTGAACTAGCCCGTTATAAAAATACTATAACTCCTTCATAAATGTTCTATGACCTCTTTGAGACTCTCCAGACCTTAAACTATTCCGTAAAAAAAAATTAATAAAAAAAAAACACCTATACAATAATTTGTATGCATTAAAAGGGGTAGAGCATTTATGAAATAGTCTAGCTCGACAGGGGAATTACCACCCTCTCCCAGAGTATACTACATAGTCTTTCGCCGCCCCTAGCACTAACTATCCAATTCAAGCCTCTAGTGATTAAGCTGTAATAAGTACTTGTGAATTGACAATCATACCTTTCATAATACATTAGTCATTCCATAAGAGAGTGTGCGAAAATTTAACGTCATATCGAGGAGGAAGCTGAATGAGAAAATTTAATGTTTGGTATATATAAACTGCTTTCTTATATGATTAAAATATATTAATGCACATACATACTGACATGAATCCATTTGGATATCCATTTTCCTGTCTATGATCCAAACTGCCACAGAAATTCACTAGCATTAATATTAATATTACATTTAAACACGACATTTTAAAATATTTTACTAATTAAACCACAAATTGCCACTTGGGCTGTATAAAATAATTTCCTTTGACGCAAACAATTTGGCGGGAAAAGAATTAAAAAACAAATTGTAACAATAAATAATAGGATATTTTTTTTAATTTTTATAGCATTTTAATGGCCAAGAGTTTTTTCTCTACGGCATTAATAGCCAGTTCTTTGCATGTGTACCACAGATAATTTTTATTGTCACATGTATCACAGATAATATTATATTTTTATAATTAGGCAGTGAGCACACGCTAAGATTGCGGTAGATAGACTGGCGAGTTGGTGACCGGCAACGTCGCGAGGAGCTATCGTTGATCATTACAAAACATTATAAGGCTCTCGGTACATAAATTAAGGTTATTTGAGAGTTCATTTACAAAATTAAAATATTATACTTATCACATGTACGGCAGCAATGAAATCTAAACAATTTTGTCCTTAAAACTCTATCGAATAAGGTCTAAATTTGTATACATACTTACATAACATTGCACATTACTGCACTTATAATGTTTTCTACGAGGAGACTGATGGGGTCCTTGTGTAGACATTGAATGAACAGTCGAGTTAGGTAATAACGATCCTAGTTAATAATTTGGATGGGTCTACTCAAACTTGCCTATGTCCAGCGCTCCAGCTCTAGTCTTCTTGGTGGCTGATATGATGTTAATGATGACGACGACCTCCGTGGCGTAATGGTTACCACGCCAGACCGCCACCCAAGAGGTCCCGGGTTCGATCCCCGGTCGGGTCATGATGAAAAACGAACTTTTTCTGATTGGCCTCGGGTCTTGGATGTTTATCTATATATGTATTTGTTATAAAATATAATATCATTGAGTTAGTATCCCATAACACGAGTTTCGAACTTACTTTGGGGCTAGCTCAATCTGTATGAATTGTCCCTATACCTATGTATATAAATAAAAAAAAAATGATGAACTGAAACTTATCTGCACATCAACGTATACAAGTATACAACTAATTTTAATGTAATTTTAAGCAATAGATAGTGATTCAAGAGGAAGTTTAAAATGTATATTTTTTTTTTTCGAAAGAAATACATAATATAAAATTCGTTGCAACTTATAAACCGAACTATTTTTATAAACACACATTTTTATATTCTTTTTGTCTATGTTTTATAACCTGTATTATTAATCAAATAACCTTCTTTTATACTAAATACTAAAACAATCCTTTGTTATAATGTTATTTTTCTTTTAAATTCCCACCGTCCGTATTAGGTAGGTACTTACATAAAATTTACAATGACTTACTTTATTAACAAAAAATATTACAATAAAGAAAAAAGAACTTTCACTATTTTTATCTGTGTTTGGTTTGGTTAAGCTGTTGGTTCCGTTGTAATTAACTCCGCTCAAATCGGAGCAGCCCGTACAGAAGATCGTAGCCAAATAGCATTCAGGTTGCAGGTCTCGGCCATGTTGTGTTCCTACGGTGAGTAAGGTCTCCAGAGCTCCACTTTTTACAGGGTCGGCAACGTGCGAGTGATACCTCCGTTATTGCAAGTGTCCATATGCTACGGTGATTACTTAGCATCAGGCGGGCCGTATGCTTGTTTGTCATGTCACCTTAGTGATATAAAAAAATAAAAAACCCTTTTGGGGCGTTTTGAAGCAGAGACTGTGTACGATATATTATTGTTATCATAATTACATGACACTAGATATGCAACGTACAAGCTGCATTCTGCATGCACGCCTTAATTTAAAAAAAATAAAAACAAATGTTACTGACGAAGTAGGAAGCGAGAACTCCATCATAATGGTGTCAGATCAAAATCCAAAGGTTTAGCGTATTGACAGTCATCGCATTCCGTTACTTTAGGCTTGCATAAATTCCCTCTACAAATATACTCCCCCTTTCTTGGATATTCTGGGGGGTTGTCTGGTTGGTGCCACGGTTTATGCAATTTATCCAAGATAGACTGCTCATATAGTGGTAGTTTTGATGAACTGATGATTTGGAAGCAGGTTATGACGATGGTGATGATTCTCTGTAAAAAAAACGTAACTTAGTTAAACGGCAGCCTGGTTGTGCGTTGGTTGGTGGTAATCTGACGGTGGTGTGCCGACTCAGTTGTGGTTAACATCTTGGGGGATTGGTCTGTTCGTTTTATCAACATCTACATATAATATTCGACATATTTAGGATTTGACCATTGCGCTATTTGGTTTGACATCCCGTGTTTAGTAGGTGCTTAATTTCTGTACCTGGTATTTCATTTTAAAATATATTTTATTTAAAAATATGAAATGCAGTGTTATATGACAAAAAGGCTGTAACTGGTTTTCTTTCGCCATTTCTTTTACCAGTGGTCATTCTGCTTTTCTCGCCGAAATGGTAGTAGTTTATAAGAGTAGATTAATTACATAAATAATTTAATACTGTAATGTAATCATTGACGAGAGACAGTGTCTTTATGGACCTTCTCGCTGAATAAAAATTTTGAATTTTTTAGAATCCTTTCGACACCAGTTTGCGCGCGTATCGATTCCCGCTCGCAGCAAATATTTATGTGATGGCATTTTGTGTTTGTTCTACAGTCTGGAGTTTTCTATTTATTATAAGTATCCGTTGTCTGGTACATAATACAAGCAGGTTTAGTCTTACTTTGAGACCAGCCAGCTTAATATGCTTACACTCGAGATAGTTTCTCGCACGCGACAAAGCTTCTTCGCCAATAGCAATGCCCGTTTTGTCTACTGTAGACATAACCGAGAAACGCTATTGGCAGAGCGGAGCGAGAAAACTTTGTCGCGTTTGTCATGTTAGCCCGGCAGGTTGCACTTAAAAAGAGATGATCCATATCAAACCCAGGCTCCGGCGCTAAAATTTTGTATTCTAGATTTTAAAAAGGATATTTTATAAATACTATTCTAAACGGGTGGGTATCGGGTGGCTAACATTTTTTTTTGGAGTGTTATAGCAATTATTATGAAATGGGCTAACTCGACCGGGGAAGTACCACCCTATCACAGAATATCGACGTGAAGCAGCAATGCGTTTCGTTCGGTGAGTGAGAGATCCGGAAGCCCAACTCCTTCCCTATCCCGTCTTTCCCCCTCCTCCTTTCCCTTGCCGTCCTCCTTCCTTTCCTCCAACTTCCTTGGTGGACAACGCATTGCTAGCGCCCCTGGTGTTACTGATGTCCATAGGCGGCGGTGACCCCTTTCCATCAGGGGGCCCGCTTGCTTGTTTGTCTACTGTATGACATGAAAAAAAATATGTTGTTTGCTTCTAAAGGTTTCTAGGCGTTCATATTAAAATCTTCGGGGCTACTCTGGAAGTGTCCATCCGAAACAACGAAACACGTAGTCCTGTCAAAAATGACAATACTAGTTAGAATAAGCAGGGGCTACTACGAAACGTAAATCCGATACTTCGGCCGAAGTATCGGAAGAATTTTAACCGTGAAATACAAGTTATTTCATGATTATAATTCAATGAACTACTAAAATAACCATAAAGTACAAGGTATTTAATGGATAGAATTCAAGGAATTACTAAAATAACCATGAAATACCTTGTATTTCACGGTTAAAATTCTTCCGATACTTCGGCCGAAATATCGGATTAACGTTTCGTAGTAGTAGCCCTCCCTGGTTCGAAATGTCAGTCCGTATTTCGGAATTTTATTTCATGGTTGGTTGATTGTGGGGTTTTCTACTAAGGGAATTGTATCACCTCCTTTGTGTCCCTTATTTTGTAATTCGTTTTTCTTCTTCTCATTCCTATTCGTATTTGGAATGTGTAGTATCTTGTTATATTTTGTCTGATGCAAGATTTAAGAGAGGTAGGGCACAGCGGATAATTCGCTCAAATCGGAGCAGCCCGTCTGGGGAAGGACTTCCGGGTGGAAGTACAGTAGTACTGTAGGGTTACAGAAGGTCGTAGCCAAATAGCATTGGTCTCGGCCAAGTTGTGTTCCTACTGTGAGTAAGGTCTCCAGAGCTCCCCTGGGGGTTGGGAGGGTTGGCAACGCGTCAGCGTGAGTGATACCCCGGTATTGCAAGCGTCTATGGGCTACGGTGATGCTTACCATCAGGCGGGCCGTATGCTTGTTTGACATCCAAGTAGTATTAAAAAAATGCAATAAAAAATATTGTATTATGTAGATGTTAGTTATGTGACAATGGTGCTAATTCTGTTGTACATTTAACTAGCCTAAACTAATTTTGACAGGACAAAAAGTGTTGCTATCCTTGTCACTAATTGTAAAGCAAGGAAGGACAACAACACCTTTGGTCCTGTCAAAATTAGTTTAGTCTAGTTAAATGTACAACAGAATTAGCACCAATGCAATGTTATGACTTTTGACTACAAGTATGTTTGATACCATCAAACTGGTTTGTTGACATTGATGGAGATGGAGCAATACTTTAGACTTTACAGTGGAGACAGAAGAAATACAAAATATTTATTGGTTTTCACAGGTTTGGATACATGGTTCGGGATCTCTTCTGTTAAGTAATTATCTTTAAGTAATTTGTTCATTCAATTAGAGACACTTTATTTACATTCTCCCAGTATTGTACCATAGACAATCGTGGGATCATGTTCCTCCTATTGTACTTATAACAGGCTCGGTGGACGAGTGGCTAGCAATGGCTATTTTATCCCAAGGGCAAGGGTTCGAATACCGCTCGATACAAACATGTCTGAATGAACATGTATTTTTATAATTTAAACAAATTCTATACAATTCGCACAGCATCATAGTAAGCTAACCTGCTTGTGTTATGGTATGGGTACCAGACATCGGATATATTATTGTGAATACTAGCTGTTACCCGCCGGCTCCGCCCGCGTAAAAATTAGCCTATGTTGGGCTCTGTACCCCTGACAATATGTATACTTTTCATAATGATCGGCTGCTTAGTCAAGCCGTGACGGAATAACAAACAAACTTTCTCATTTATAATATTAGTATCTTATTAGAATTTTTAGAATGATAAAAATTCTAATCTCCGTGGCGTAATGGTTACCACGCCAGACCGCCACCCAGGAGGTCCCGGGTTCGATCCCCGGTCGGGTCATGATGAAAAACGAACTTTTTCTGATTGGCCTCGGGTCTTGGATGTTTATCTATATATGTTTTTGTTATAAAATATAATATCGTTGAGTTAGTATCCCATAACACAAGTTTCGAACTTACTTTGGGGCTAGCTCAATCTGTATGAATTGTCCCTAAATATGTATATGTATATATATAACACATAGAAAACTATATTCGAGAATAAACACAAATAGGTACATACTACTAATGTTTGCCACCATCGAAAATCGAACCCGCGACATCTGGTGCCTACAATCGCACCACCTGACTGTCCGGGATGTTTGACTTGGTCTGTTGTTGTTTTCTATGTACCTATAATACTATAGTATCCATACTAATATTATAAATGTGAAAGTATGTTTGTTTGTCCTCCCTTCACGTCGAAAGTAATGAACGGATTGATATGATTATTTTATTGGGCATAGTTTAAGGTCTGGAGAGTGACATAGGCTACTTTTTATCCCGGTAAAACATCTCATTCCCACGGGAAAAGTGTAACATTAATTTTTAACCTACTAAGGCTACTTTTTTCCCACGGGATAAAGAGATCAACACCACCACGCCACGCCACGCGACCACGCGGGCGGAGCCGCGGGTAGTTGGTAGTTGCAATAAAAGTTAATTGATTTTAGAAATAATTTCAATTTACGTGTTTTACAAGAATATGATAATATGGAGAATAAGTTTGACGTTATTAAAAAATATTGACAATACGAAATGTATTCATTTTTAAAATTATTTAAATACAGTATATTAAAATTCAAATAACACCATAATCAATAATTAAGTCAAAATAAATATACGATATAAAATTTTAACGCCACCGATCAGTCTTTTTCTAACGGAAACTTTTTGGTTAACATATAATCTTGTGTTATTTATGTATTTATGTCAATGTCAAGGGCAAGGGTATTATGAATGTCACAAATAGGTACCTAAAAATATAATTTCGATTCCTAGCGTGGTACAGTAATATACTGCGTCATTCCTAAAATTACGGGTGTATTTCGTACCAAAGAGTTTCAATCTCATCTCAAACTCACGCACTATGAAATTAAATAAAAATGAAATGAAAGGAAAACGCTTAGAGTAATAACAGTTGCTGCTGCTACTAATATTTACGTGGGTATGTGACACGTCCTCTAATGGAAGTCCTTGTGAATTTACGATATCATATACCTAAAATTTTGTTACTGGAAAGTTGAGAAATTTAAACAAAATATAAAATAAATAAATATATAGGGACAATTCATACAGATTGAGCTAGCCCCAAAGTAAGTTCGAAACTTGTGTTATGAGATACTAACTCAACGATATTATATTTTATAACGAATACATATATAGATAAACATCCAAGACCCGAGGCCAATCAGAAAAAGTTTGTTTTTCATCATGACCCGACCGGGGATCGAACCCGGGACCTCCTGGGCGGCGGTCTGGCGTGGTAACCATTACGCCACGGAGGTCGTCAACTCTATTTATATCCCCGCTTTTTGAAAACTACACCTCCATTGGCAACATTCCGCAAGTGTCAAGTGCATGTCACCGACATGTCATCGAGCGTTTAGCGATTCACTTTTGACAAAGCGCTTGTATGACCCCACACCATCTAGTTAGTTATGAATCTAAGGGAAAACGTTTATTTCAGAAATTAGATCTACACAGGCACTTTTTCTTGTCATTTACATCTTGTATATATCGTTCCTTATGGAACTACCAAAGGGACTAGTGGGAATAATAAATATAAATTATAAATATTCTTGGACGAATCACACAAACGCCATCTAGTCTCAAACTAAGCTTGTACTATGGGTTATAAATACTTATAATCATAGATTTAGTTACTTTATACATAGAAAACACCCAGACCAAGGCAAACAGACATGTTGATGCACACAAATGTTTGCCTTGCGCGGGATTCGAACCCGCGGCCCTTGGGATAAAGTGACCATTGCTAGCCACTCGACCACCGGGCCTATCATAGTCGAAGCACGAACACCGACGAATTCTATCAAACGTTTACCAAAAACTGAAAAGCAATACGGGTTTCGTAAAAATAGATCTACAATCTTGGCTATATACAAATACACACAAATATTACTAGACACTATAAATACCAAACAATATGCCGTAGGTCTGCTACTCGATATGAGTAAGGCCTACGATAGAGTCAATTATCAAATCCTATTAGACACACTTCACAGCCTTGGAGTAAGAGGTATAGCCTTCCAGTGGTTTAAATCCTATCTTGAAAATCGGTGCCAATATGTAGAAATAGAAAATACCAATTTTAACACCGGCACAATAGAACAAATAAGATCAGATAAAATATATACAGCTGGATCCATCCCACAAGGAAGCGTCTTAGGGTGTATTCTCTTTCTAATATACATAAATAGTCTACCACAGCTTTTGGATGAAATGGGATTCTCTTGCATATGTTTCGCGGATGATATCTCGCTAATTATCCCATGTGAGAACGTAGAAATTGCCCATAAACAGCTAGACAGAGCTATGGCACAAACTCTTAACTGGCTAGATCAACATAACCTACAACTAAACTTAAAGAAAACTAAATTGATCCAATTCAAGCCTTACCAAAAAACGCCTCTACATCTAGATTATAAATTTAAGTCTACAGAAATAAAAAACGTTGACTCTGCAACCCTGTTAGGAATAGAAATCGACAATCAAATGAATTGGAAGCCTCATGTAGATACATTGGCAAAAAAATTGTCCTCATTTATATATGCTCTCGGTCAACTGAAACGAATAACAAATCTAAAAACCGCGCTCTCGGCTTATTACGCATATGCAAACTCAAGAATGTCCTACGGCATCATCCTGTGGGGAAATTGTAGTAATATACAAAAAATATTTATTCTTCAAAAAAAATGCATTAGAATATTAGTAAACATAGATAACATGACCTCTTGTAAATCCTACTTCAGCCAACTTAAAATTCTAACCCTAACATCACTATATATCTTCGAAGCTTGTAAATTCGTAAAAAAACATTTAGACCTATATTCACCGGTTAAAACTATAAGACGGAATAACAGATACCTAAATAAATTAAATCAACCCTTTTCTAAACTAAAATTATTCTCAAATGGCCCCCATTCAATGTTAATTAAATTATATAATCATATACCCAACCAAATTAAAAATATAGAAAAACCTGCTGCTTTCGAAAGATGCTTAAAGGATTTCCTTGTAAGTAAAAGTTATTATAACATAAAGGAGTTTTTTGATGAAAGATTGGAATGAGCATTATTAATATTTAATGGAAATGTAATTATATTGTATTAATAAACTAGAAGTTAAGATTGAATTAATAATTATTATATCTAATGTAGCAGTACCCTCTTATATTGCTACGTCCTTACACAGGACGTCACATTGTCTGTAAACCAAACTTTGTAACACCATTATTTTGTATGTGACAGCAATAAATAAAATGAAATGAAATGAAACTGTTGACGCACGAACAGCGACTGATTCGTCAAATGAACGTATTGTTTATCTCGCTCAATTCCCATTTTGTATGAGTGAGACAGCGATTGAGATTGACATGAGATTGTAACGTATCGTAATGTAGGTACCCTGAAGTAATTGGAGTTTAAGATCAGGAAGTATTAAATGAACACTGCATTATCGCGTTGATTTGATAATGAATTAAAATGTAATCGTTTATTCAGAGAGTGGGCCTTGACAGGCACGTTCTCTAGTCATGTTGTACTTATTAATTTTATTATGTATTTAATATAGAGCTACTCTACAAATCTTCAAAACCAAGAGAGTTAGGGCACAGCGGATAATCCGCTCAAAACGGAGCAGTCCGTCTGGGGAAGGACCTCCACCTTACAGAAGCTCGTAGCCAAATAGTATTGGTCTCGGCCATGTTGTGTTCCTACGGTGAGTAAGGTCTCCAGAGCTCCACTTGGGGGTTGGGAGGGTTGGCAACGCGCGAGTGATACCCCCGGTATTACAAGCGGCTATAGGCTACGGTGATGCTTACCATCAGGCGGGCCGTATGCTTGTTTGTCGCCTTCTCTAAATAAATTGGAAATTTTGCTATCATCTTTTTTAATGGATGTAACCCGACCGCTGCTGACGTCTTGTGCTACGACACTGACAAGTTGCGGGAGCGGAAGCACGGAAGAGTCACCTCTAAGAATTTACATTCTGAGTTTAGGCTACTCTGCAGCGAAATCGCGATTTTATTATTATTATTATTTTTAAATACACTTTTGTGTTTCTCGGCTTATTGCCGGTAAATTAATGCACACGGGCCAAAGCCAAGTGTGCACCAAAGGATTTATTGGTTTTGTTCAGATTGGACTTGAGGTTGTTTGTGTGAGTGGTTGATTATGGTCGTCTGTTTGTCTGTCTGTTTGTAGAAATTTTCTAACTATACGGCATGTGTTCAGTACTATTGCTTTTTGTATGAGATTGTAGGTGTTAGGTGGTAGGTCCAGTGTCCGTAATGATTCGTGTAATTGTTTTGGTATTACTGCTGTTGTGGAGACGACGACGGGCACTATTGTTACTTTTTGCAGGCGCCAGAGACGAGTTATTTTCTTCTTTTAGTTCAATGTATTTTGTCAGTTTTTCGGCTATAGTTGATTGTAAATTGTGTGTATTTGGGACAGCAATATCGATCAGGAATCCGGTTCTATAGATTTGGTCGACTAAAGTGATATCTGGTCTATTATAATGTACGGTTCGGTCTGTAAGGATAGCTCTATCAAAATACAGTTTGGTTGTAGTATTTTCTAACACGGAGTCAGGGTTATATTTATAATAAGGCTGTATTGATTCAATCAGTTTGTTTATAAATGCTAGCTTTTGATGAATTATATTGGCAACCTGATCATGCCTGTTTTTGTAATCTGTCTGAACTATTGTTTTGCATGCGCCTGTTATATGTTGAATTGTTTCAGGAGCACTATTACACTTTCTACAACGGTCTGAGGCTATATTTTTGATAATATATTTTTGATAATTTCTGGTCTCTATTACTTGGTCCTGTATAGCGATCATGAATCCTTCCGTCTCTGGAAACAGCTCTCCACGATTTAGCCATGCGTTCGACGCATCTTTGTCGATTATTATTATTATTTCTTATTGCACATAAATTTAACAAAATAATAATAATACAGTAATAGATACAGTGTACAAAGGTGAGCTTATCTCTTTAAGAGATTTCTTCCAGCCTACCCAACCGTGTGTCATACAAGTTGTACAAGGGTTGTACAAATTGTTTAATTTCAATTCTGTACAATTTCAGTTTAAAATTAACAGCAGATTCTAATTAGTTTTCTTGAAACTTTATGCTTTACCAACTACAACCGATACAATCCGATTTCATTTAGTTATCAAGAGTATGCCTCTCAAGAGTACTCAAACGTAACAATCCAAACCGTTCGCACAGGATTGGTTTCGACTTTCAAGAGCTTTAACCCTACAGCTATTGGAATATCGTAACCCCAAAATCCACACGATTAACAAAAAGTAATCTATACTAATCTATAATACTAATATTATAAAGAGGTTAAGTTTGTGTATTTGTTAAATTGTAACGGGTAATCTCGGGATCTACTGAACCGATTTTAAAAATTCTTTCACCAATAGAAAGCCACATTATTGCTGAGTGTCATAGGTTATATAAAAAACCAAAAAATAAAAAGGCTTTAAACATTATGCCCAACGAAGTGGGCACGGGTCAGCTAGTTATTAATAATTCTAAACTTACCAAGAAATTCATGGTGTCTTTTATATCTGTGCAAAAACAAATTATTCTCTCAGTTTAAATACATTGTAATGTACCGTAAGCTGACATCAATATAACACGTTGCAAAACACATGTACAAACAAACTCGATCAATATTAAACCTGATTTTGGTAATTCAAAACACACTTTCTATAACTGGAGGAATCATACGGTATCTGAGTGAAACAGATGATCATTCTCGTTACAAAAACAATTAAAATATCGTCTCAATCTCTAGCTCTGTCTTAGTCATACCCATGAAGGAGATCTTAGTATCTCCTTTAAGGTCATACCTACAAAATAGGAAAAGAGCGGGATACTGCGTGTTGATACTAGATTGAAACTGTTTTTGATACGAGCTGTTCCAGTTGCCATGGAAATTTTGATATTTTTAGGGTTCCGTACCTCAAAGAAAAAAACGGAATCCTTATAAGAACACTTTGTTGTCCGTATGTCTGTCCGTCTGTCTGTCAAGACCCTTTTTCTCTGGAACTCATGGAGGTATCAAGTTGAAATTCATACCAAATAGCTGTGAAAAAATCAAACTTCTAAGCTAACGCAATCAAATGAAACAGAAGCAATAGGTACCACGTCATTTTTTAGTGTCATAGACTTAGAACTTTTAAATGAGATTCTATAATCTACAGCTAGTTTTTTTGCAACCACGAAGTTGACAAACAAGCATACGGTCGGCCTGATGGTAAGCCGTCACCGTTGCCTTTAGACGCTTGCAATACCAGGGGTATCACCCACGCGTTGTCAACCACCCCACCCCCCCCCCCCCCCAAGTGGAGCTCTGGAGACCTTACTCCCCGTAGGAACACAACATTGCCGAGACCAATGCTATTTGGCTACGATCTTCTGTAAGGTAGAGAGGTTCTTCCCCAGACGGGCTGCTCCGATTTGAGCGGATTATCCGCTGTGCCCTACCTCACTTAAAAGCTAGTTTAGCTAATATCTTTTAAATAAATAATTATCTTAGGTTTTTAATGACGTCCTTATGAATATTATGAGTTATGAATTAAATAGCTATAATTTTTGTTATTAACCACTTGACTGTTGACCACTAATGAGTTACCTTACATTAGTTTTATTTCGAAACTTTGTTTAAATAAATTATTATTTCTAGTTAAAATTGTGGTCAATTTATTATGTGAATGGTGACAAGTTATTTAAAAGCATTTACGTCACCTAGCCACAAGTTCCTATGCTCACGGCCACTAAAGATGGAACTAATAAACAGTACTAGAAGTATTTCCTAAAGTTAGATAGATAATAATTTATTCATATAAGTAATGATAAAGTTGAAAATTATAAATCCATATTTTATTTAATATTATAAAATGTGAAAGTCTGTTTGTTTGTTTTTCCTCCCTTCACGTCGAAAGTAATGAACGGATTGATATGATTTTTTTATTGGTGATAGTTTAAGGTCTGGAGAGTGACATAGGCTACTTTTTCCCCCACGGGATAAAGAGATTCCCATGGGAAAAACTATTGACATTTTCCCTTGACCACGCGGGCGGAGCCGCGGGTAACAGCTAGATAATAATAAACCGGGAATTAATACGATCATACCTTCAGTTCGCCTGTGACTACGGCCGGTGGAACCTGGTCGAAACGTCAGGCAATATCAAGGTATGATCGCGTTAATGGGGAAGAAAACTGCCAAGTTTAGCCGCTAGTAGCGCTGATATCGCTTGACTTAACAACGTACAAGTTACGTCAAATATCATACAAAATTTTACGTCGAATGTGGAAAATATTTTTTATTACAAAAATGCCTCGTTGTGCTTTAATTGGGTGCAATAATAATGTTAACCATTCTTTTCCTAAGAATTGGTGAATGAAATTTGGGAGAGGGCTGCTACGATCAATTTGAGGGCTATGTTCAGAACATTTTCTTGCATCTGATTATAAAGGCGACAGTTCTGCTATGAATAGATCATGTTGAATACATAGTTATCTTTGATCAAGAAAAGAAATATTATAAACGCGGTAATGTGGTAATTTATGCGAAGAACTAAACAAACTGACAGGTGACAGATGTTTACTTTGAGTCAAGCGAGCGCAGCGACATCTGCTATTAGCTTTGCGTTTTCTTCCCCATTCCCGTTTTATTATTAACCCCACTAATATTATAAAGGCGAAAGTTTGTTGTGTATGTTTGTTACTTCTTCACGCTCAAATGGCTAGGCCTATTTTCATGATATTTGGTATGTAGGTAGCTAATACGTTGGATTAACATATACCTAGGGTACTTTTTGTCCCGAAAAGTACGTGATTCCCCGTAGGATTTGATCGTCTGAAATTGAAAGTCTGATAGAAATGGCGCGTTATAAAATAGGTGTCGCTACTGTGCATACAATTAAACGCGGGTAATACCGGCGGGCAGAACCTAGTTATAATAATGCAACGCGAAAGTTTAAAAGTTAGTTGAAAATGACAGTGAGACAGAAAAAATGATTTTTTTACCAAATAGTGCCATTAATTTGTCTCAACATAAAATTAAATCTAAAATATAAAATGCAAAATCGGTGTTAAAGATAGGAGCAGACCAGGCCCGCAAAGCAGCAACCGTTCTTGTGTATTTTCGCGTTGACGTAAGAGTCGGCCTGCCAGCCTCCATTACTGGGCTCTGGTATTAATATAGCATAATTAACAAGTTTATTTTTATGTAGTTTTTGGGTCATTATTAATTATATTAATGAATATTTTCTATGATAGAGAAAAACGAAGGTCACAAAGCCTGTGTTACACGGTATAAAAAAATATTTTGGAATCAAACTTAATTTGTAGCATCGATAGGAGACTTTGAATTACGAGTATGTATGTATGTGTATGATGCGGTACTGTGCGGTTTCAGAGGAGTTCCCGTACACCCTGAAGCTGTGGATTGAGATCCGAAGGTCTATTGTTTACGCTATAATATGGGCTTCTTCAAAAGGGGCATTAAAAGATTTTTACTGGGTCAGTAACGCGCGAATGACTGACCATGTTGCAAGCGATAGGCTACTGTGACAGCTTACAAAGGGCTGTATGCCTGTTTGCCACCTTAGTGGTATAAAAATCACGTGTATCTCTTCACACAGCAAAACCTACCATTTGATATAAATTTCATTCAAATCATAAGAGTACACCCGGCATTCTGTTTATATTTCCATACAAAACGTAGCGGATCAATACTCGTTATCAAAAACAGTCAAAAATCTAGTATCAATCAATCTCAACCGCTGTCTCGCTCGTTATGTATTTTGTAGAGTATGTAGAAAAGAATAGAATATATTTTATTGTTGAACTGATACAGAAAATAATACACTGAAATTCGTACCTATATATATAACAGGCATAAAATAAAACTGAATTACTATGAAATTTAATAAATAACGTCTATTAATAATGTCCATCAAAACTTAATGTTTATGAAATTAATAAATTTATGTCCTTATATATGATGGAAGAAATTTTTTTTACATGAATTATTGAAGTATGAACAAGATAGAGATTGTGACTAGATTTAGACTATTTTTACGACGAGAATAGACTCGCTGATATTCAATAGTCTCGATTCGATCTCAGTTCGTTTCTGTGTGTCAAATACTAAAATTAGGCCACAGAATGAGTACCATTTCGACGCTAATTAATTATCCCCATAAATTGTTCACATTATAATCATTAATTATTTTTAAAACAATGTTAACGATTATAATTAGATAAAAAATTCTCTATAAATTGGGAGGTATAACGATATTTTTCCTAATATCCAAAATGGCGGCCGGTGTAGTTAGCTTAGTTTTATTATTATTCGCCGTGTCCAATAGTTACATTATACTTGGTAAGCATTGTTATACTTTCTTTACTAACGGTTTTCGGTATAGCCCGCCTGGGGAAGGACCTCCACCTTACAGAAGATCGTAGCCAAATAGCATTGGTCTCGGCTCGGCCATGCTGTGTTCCTACGGTGAGTAAGGTCTCCAGAGCTCCACTTTTGGCAACGCGTGAGTGATACCCCCGGTGTTGCAAGCGTCTATAGGCTACGGCGATGCTTACCATCAGGCGGGCCGTATGCTTGTTTGCCACCTGAGTAGTATAAAAAAAACTAACAAAACACCAGCAACTTCGTTTGCATGCATCCCGTTTTCTTATGGAAATTTACCTGAAATTCCTTGTATGTATAAACCTTCCTTCTGAATCACTACCTATTACTGAAATCTGCTTTAAAATCCGTTGCGTAGTTTAAGAGATCTAAGCGAACAGACAACGGAGTGCTTAATACGAGTTTTTTGGTCACATTCGATCAGGTCAACGTAAATAAACCGACCAAATAGAGAAGAAATTCTCATGTTGCGAATTTATAACACGCGTGTTACATATCGAAATTATGTGTCTTACTTGCTCACATTTTGAAGTGAGTAATTGTAATTTGGATATGCACGCGTCTAGTAAATTGACAATATGAAACTTTTTTTTCAATTCAGTCGGCTTGTAAAAGTTAACTCGTTCGAATGTGATCGATCAAAAAACTCTTACTAAGCACTCTGAACTTTAGGCCACGAAGACTTTGTAGCGATGCCGCTCTTTTTCAATACGCGCTTCTGCATCTACGGCCGTGCGTTTTTCGCTTTCGAAGTAGATAGATAGATAGATAATTTTTTTATTTGCATCAGCCAAAGCACACATTACATAAAAAGAAAGAATACATAAATCTCAATAAAAATATACAAAACAACTTAAACAAATGTAACATGATGGCAACAAAAATTGTGTGCGTGTGCCGCAGTGATACAAATATGGGTAATAGCTCAGTGTGTCGATTGCTCAGAGAGCAAAACACTGCTTTTCAGTTATCACCCACACGGGACAGGACAATTAGACAGGATTGCGACTGTATTGTTGTGAATTCGCGACCGTATAGCTACTGCAATGCTATAGAAAGTTGTCGTAGTCTAGCTCCCTAGGAATCGCTGGTTTACTCTAGGCTTTGTTCAAAAGATAATTTTCTGCAGATGATGACGAGCCTACATCCAGCTTAGAATGGCCCTCGGAATATTATTTCGAAGGTGAAACAATTGATATGCTGACGAGTCTCGTTCAACCATTCAAAATTTGGTAAGTCACATTTTTTTGTAGCAAAAAAAAAAATCAAATCGAAAATATTAGGCCCTCGAGGGCACTTAGAGCCCTAGCACACGGCGTATTTTAAACGCGCAGACGACGCGCGTTTCAGGAACGCGCGTTTTCTGCACCGTAGATGCCTTGATTTGCGTTTGTAAAGATGCGATCGCGAGTAAAACGCAATACAAACGCGCGTTTGAAGCGCGTACAAAGGGGCGGAGGAGGGGCAGGGGAGGGGTACGCCATTGTTCGACTGACGAGGAGACTCTGCTCAAAACGCGGAAGGTACGAGCAACTACAGCGCGTCTATCGCTGTATCTGCGCGTATACGCGCAGTAGACGCGCGGTTCACGATCGCTCCATGTGCTTAGGTTACAAGGTTGCGTTCGAATCTCGCTTGAAGTGCGTATACGCGCGTCGTCTGCGCGTTTAACATACGCCGTGTGCTAGGTGCCTTAGACACGTCTTTACAACATAATTATAACTATAAAATAGATGAGCTACTCTATAAACTACCACTATTTCAGAAACAAAGCAAAATGACCACCGATAAAAGATATGGCGAAAGAAAACCGGTTACGGCCTTTTTTGTCTATCTACAGTCTTTTTCTTTTTTTTTCTTTTTCTCTTTTTCTTTTTATTTCCAATGTTAACAAAAAAGAAATATACAAGTATGAGAAACCGCGGAGTGTCATAAATAAGTGTCGTGTCTCGGTCATCAACACTGCAGGGATGCGAGTTTTCATTCAATTGAAGGGGAATAAAGGTACAATCCGTGCCACGAGAGATGAGACCTTGCATATCACGTGATCGACCTGCGCAGTAGACGATTTCAATATCGACGACCTCTGTGGCGTAATAATTACCACGCCAGACCGCCACCCAGGAGGTCCCGGGTTCGAATCCCGGTCGGGTCATGATGAAAAACGAACTTTTTCTTATTGGCCTCGGGTCTTGGATGTTTATCTATATATGTATTTGTTATAAAATATAGTATCGTTGAGTTAGTATCCCATAACACAAGTATCGAACTTACTTTGGGGCTAGCTCAATCTGTGTGATTTGTCTCTTATATACCTATTTTTTTTTTTTTATATTTATTACAAATAATCAATTTATTAGAATAAATCATCAATCAATCAGGGACCCGATTCTACTAACACAAATGCACCAATGGACTCTCAATGGTGTCTCAATCGTGTCTCAAAAGAATGCCGATAGTGTATCAGTGGAATAGTTTTTGACATTTGTTATTGACTAACATAATGTTTAACTTAGTGCATTTGTGTTAGTAGAATCGGGCCCCGGTCTCATCTGTCTCGTGACTCGGATTTTACCTATTCTGCCTATCTACTCCAATGCGGACTGGCAGAGGTTTTCACACGAATATACCCGTAATTATTTGAATCCTTGCAGGTATAGCGCAGAACACAATCGTTCTCGAATTGATTTGTACGATGGCGAAATTAAAAAGTACTATGTTGGTGAGACCGAGGATGAGGGTTCAGAGACTCTCTATGAGGTGATTATCTTCTAGTGTTTTTAATAATTTTATTGAAATGGAATATACATATTGATACAATCTTAGATTATATAAAAAAATTATTAAAACTAAACTAACAATAAAAATTAAAAACGAAATAAACACTAAACTAACAATAAAAACTAAAATTAAGCATTAAAAAGATATGGTCCCTGTGGCAGGGTGCCCAAAATGCTAGCAGCGTTACTTCGCTGAACGGCGATAGAGATCCGTTGAGCGAAGTAACTGCCAGCCTTTGGGTCACCAGTGGTTTGTCGCAGCCTTTTTGCCATGTTACAGTGTTTTAGTGTTATATTTTCCTTCTTAACTTAACGTTTGGAGTGGTAGAGTATTTATGAAATGAGCTGTCTCGATCGGGGAAGTACCTCTTATAGTAAAGTGATGTAACTTCTTCGTTCCTATCCTTTTCTCCCAGTTCCCACCTTCCTGATGATAACGATGCTGGCTGCTGAGTTTGCTAGCGGAGCATCGACTTGCCAATAAAGTGCAAATGGACAAAATATGACTGAAATATTTTTTTTGTCGAGTCGCTGCTCTGTCCGTTAGTGGAAACATAATTATTCTTACACGACTAGTTACCAAACAGTGAAAAAATATTCTTCTCTTGTAACTGGTTACAAAAGTTTAGTTACCAAAGTGGAAGAAGAGGTTCCTGCTCTACTGCTGCCCGAACCATTCTGTGTCGTCGTATCGTGTATCGCGTAACATTGAAAGAAAGGAAAAATTGTTTGTTTGGCACACAGAAAATAACAAATTTAACAAAAAAATACCTTAATACTAATAATAAATATTGGTTTTTTATTGATCAGATACATGCAATAACGTCCAAAAACATGGAGAATCATATGATTTGCATAGAACAGAGCGCGGAGGGACAACAGGAGGATTTCTTAATTGATACATCCAGTATGAAGTTTCTGCGTAAGTGTTTCATTTTACACATAATTTGCAGATGTAATGATAAAGCTCTATGGAGTCGGACGACCCCACGGTTCATGCTGACTGAGCACATGTAAATTTTTTGTCTGATCTACCTACGGTAATAATTATTTTATGGTTGTGAGCATGGACCTAGAAAAAAAAGCGGATGGAATCTTGCTAAGAAAGAGTTGAAGCCCTAATGGCGGCGGCGTAACTATGTGTGAGTGTGAAATGGCTGACCGGCACGCACACATTCACACCATAGGAAGCCGGCCGGTACGTAGGTATACGCGCGTGCTTCACTTTTTAGTTTCAGTGATGGTGTCCGCCTTTTTTTCTAGGACCATGGTTGTGAGCTATTTTTCAAGCTTTTAAGTGTAAGTTAGACAACAAATAAACCATTTTCTTTCTTTCTTCATTCCTTTTTCTTTTCTTTCTAAAGTTTTTTTGGAATGGTAGAGCATTGTTGAAACAAGCTTAACTGCGGTAATAACATATAATAATTTTAGACAGGACACGAGAGACAAAGAGAGTTAGGGCACAGCGAATAATCCGCTCAAATCGAAGCACGTCTGGGAAAGGACCTCCACCTTACAGAATATCGTAGCCAAATAGCATTGGTCTCTGCCATGTTGTGTTCCTACGGTGAGTAAGGTCTCCAAAGCTCCACTTGGGGGGGTTGAGAGGGTTGGCAACGCGTGAGTGATATCCCCGGTATTACAAGCGTCTATAGGCTACGGTGACGGCTACCATCAGGCCGACCGTATGCTTATTTGCCATCTTTGTGGTATAAAAAGTAACACGAGTCTGGTAAATTCACATTAAGAATCTTTTTTTCAATTTAGTCCACTTGTAAAATGTTAACACGTTCGAATGTGACCAGAAACTCGCACTCAACCAACTGAACCATATATTTATTGAAAATTATACTTATAACGTAGGGTTCATAAAAGGGGCATTAAAATAATTTTACAGGGTAGGCAACGCGCGAGTGGTACTCCCGGTGTTGCAAGCGTTCTAAGGCTAAGGTGAATGCTTACCATCAGGCGGGCTGTATGTTTGTTCGCTACCTTAGTGTTATATTTAAAAAATCAGAAGAGTTTATTCAAATCGTTTAAGGCGTTAGATTTTTTTGACAGGAAAGGATAAATACAATGGACAAGACGTTCAGGTCTGGCAGAGAGAGATGATAGCCTATGACGGAGACAAGATTGTTGAGACAGTGACCGTTCATAGGACTGAACAAAACGTGGACATACCTTACGAGTAAGTACCTAAAGCACAAAAGAAATTCTATCGAAAAACCTTTTTTTGAACATCTCATACTAAAGTTTTAGTCATGTAATTCTAATCTAAGATATTTAAGAAATTGCTCTTTGGAAAATTCGACTCAAATACAACCGATAGCAGTGAACGTGGTAAAAATATACTCATAGGAGACCCATTATATGATTTGTCCTAAATGACTGACGCACAGTCTAAATCGCTGATCGTAGAGATTAGAAAATTGAGGAGTGTGTTTTTTGTATGCCATTGGCATCCGATAAGATTCGGAATTCGGGAAAACGAAATAGACACAAATTGAAGTTGCGCGAGTTTCGCTAGTAACCGATGGTGATTTTTTGTTTAAGATACTCGCAGACAATTAGCAATTTAAAGAAAGGAGATATTTCATCAATGTCGATCACGAAATACTATCAATATAAAGCTACGGTCGGTCTCAGTGACTTGGAGGTTTCTGAAGGTAAGAGTCTATATGATTGATTATTCATCATCATCATCAACCTATAATCATCCCACTGTCTGTAGTTATACGGGTCGGGTGCTTACCTAAGCAATTCCGTAAATGTAATTCAAGTTTTCTAAATAAATGGAGGGATTTCCGCAAATTTTTATTCAAACAAATTCAAAACTTTTCAGAGAATAGGTTTTCACAAACACGTTCTCTTAGTCAGAGTACTTATACAGTTGTAAATGATTTGTATAAATTAATCTACTCTATATACTACTACCATTTCGGAAACAAAAGCAAAATGACCACTGGTAAAAGAAATGGCGAAAGAAACCCAGTTACGGCCTTTTTTGTATTTATCAATTTACATAGTTACATAACGATACTTACATTATTAGCGTCACCTTGTTCTTAGTTCTCTACCATGGTCATCTCTTTCATTGGTTCCCCTTTCGTTTTAGAAACAATTTGATAAACATCTCAGCCACAATATTTAGTGCATCCTAACCATTGCCACTTTAGTTTGCATATCCGTTGAGCTATGTCGGTTACTTGCTTTATGCTCAAAAGCATAGCTCTCTCTTAGAAACTAGATTTCCTCTAAAATAGAATAGTTGTTGAGTTAATTAATTATTTTTGATTTGCAGCAGACGACTGCGAATATGGTGGTAAAGTTGGGAAGAACTTCAAAAATGACATGAAGGTTTTACACCCCATGCTTGCTGGTGATGTTGATAAAGCTTTTGAAAGGTATGATATTGTAAATGTCATTCTATTATTTACTGGAACTAAAGAAATACGACTCCGTGGATGTTAAATGACTATGTTTTGAAATATTACATTTTAACGAGAGCAATGTTTACAAAAAAATACTTGCCTAGTAAATTTTAAGAGGCTAAGAATTTATACTTTAAAGCTTTTGATTTTGAAACACCTACTTGGGTAATTTGAATATTATATCCATCATCATCATCTCAGCCAAAAGGGATACGACCTCGATGTCTCAGCCATTAGAAGTTTACTGCTTAACATCAATTAAAACAATGTAAATAAAGGAAATTAATTTCAGTTACAAACTTCATCATAACAAAAGGTATAATGAAGATGAGCATGAGTACAGAAAAAGGATTTTCCACCAAAACTGGAGGTAATTATGGGCCGAGTTTAAAAAGGGGATATTTTATATTATTATTGGTGTCTACAGCATGAGGTAATTTAAAAATTACGTGAAGAGGCGTTTATTGCTAATGTATTGCTTGAGAAATGTATAGACCTGTGCTGGGGACTGGTCCGTGATAGCTCTGGTCAAGGACGTGTGGAGCGAAGAAGGGGAGGCTTGCCCAGCAGTGGGATATGCATAGCTATTAAAAAATATAGTATTACAAATGTTTAAAGACAGTGACTGTTAACCATCAGACCGTAAGCTGGTCTACCTGATAAAAAAAATTGAATTAATTTGATTTTAGATTTATCGAGCAACATAATCGTAAATTTAATTACAAGTTGGAATTAAACATGTTCGCTGATCGTACAGAAGATGAACTGAAATATTTGACTGGAACTTTTCCTTCTGATCCCAAGAGTGTGGGGACCATACCCTTCCCTCATAACCTTGAAGAAGTGGAACAGATGATGGAAGAAATACCTGATGAGTTGGATTTGAGGGTTGAAGGAGCTATCAGACCTATTAAAGGTAACTTTTTTTAAACTGCCGTCAGCTCTTCACAGACTAGGGGATATATCAGACCTATTTTAGGTTAGGTCACACGTCGGAAACACACAGAAGTTCAAGATTTTCAAATCCCATTAAAATACTAGCAAAGGTTGTAATTGCTAAACTTGCGTGTTCATTGGGTTTCATACGTGCAACAACGTTATTGAAACGTTGCTTTAAATCACTTCGATTTAGGCTTATAATAGCAGCAATGACATTCATTTTTTACATAGGGACAAGCTCACAACATACTCCCATCGTTGTGGATCAACAATGGCGATCTCAGAGTGATATTGATAATGAAGCTTATTGATGTCCCGGGGGAGAAACAGCTGTCTTGGAGCTCACAGCGAATTTAATCAGAAAGATATTATACGGAGAATTAAAATGTCACGACGTTAAGAGTGATCGGTGATAATGAAACATTATTGTGAGTCATTTTCTTTTCAGCTCAAGAGAGTTGTGGCTCGTGTTGGGCTTTTGCGACAACAGCCGTCGTAGAAGGAGCCATCGCTCGTAATCTAGGAGGCAGGGCTATAGATCTCAGTGAGCAATCTCTAGTCGACTGCGGATGGGGGTAAAACTCATGCTGTTCTAATATTTATTAACCTAAACTCTCACACTGTGTCCACCTCCCTAACCCACCACACTCAATCAGTGATTTGCTCTGCGAATAAATAATACACTGGCTGATACCTCTTTATATCACTGCGGCACATTCTATTACTACAACACTAAATATTAACCTGTGTGTCTTGGTAATAGACGAGTTGATAAAAAGGCGATTTACAACTTACAAGAGTTATGAGTTGATAAATAGACCAGTTGACCAAATAGACATAGGCGAGTTACAAATGCACCGATATGATACTAACTCCATAATTTATCTATATTAATATAATAAAGAGGAAACATTTTGACGACCTCCGTGGGGTAATGGTTACCACGCCAGACTGCCATCCAGGAGGTCCCGGGTTCGATCCCCGGTCGTATCATGATGAAAAACGAACTTTTTCTGATTGGCCTCGGGTAATTTTAAACACCACGTATGGATAAAGTTGTAATTTCACAATTAAATCTCCATAACGATAGGATCGCGACATCTGAGTTAGATAAGCTTGTTGCGGATTATAAGCTTGATCTCGTTCTCGTCCAAGAGCAATACCAGCGGGCTCATTTAAATAGTAAATTTGTACAGATCAATAATAAAGCACGCGCCGGTATCTATGTGCCAAAGAGCGATTTAACCGTAACCGCTATTACAAACCTGATGTCCACTCACTGTGCGGTCGCCGAAGTAACGTCTCCTCGTTTTAAAGTTTTTGTTGTGAGCTGTTATTTTCAATACTCCGACCCTGTCGGTCCCCATATACACCATTTGCGTACCGTGTTGCAAGCGCTCGTAGGATACAAAGTAATTGTTGGAGCGGATGTTAATGCTTCGTCTCCTTTATGGTACGGCAAACTTAGATCGACAGACGTCGATAGACGAACTTCTGTCGAGGATTTCATTGCAGAGATGAACCTTATTATTCATAACACCCCTGAAGCACCACCTACTTTTAGTGGCCCAATGGGCGAGTCTTCTATTGACGTCACACTTTCTAGTGCAGACGTCCATATACTTAATTGGCGCGTACTTCCAGATGCTTCTTGCAGTGATCACCGTCTAATTGTTTGTGAGTTCTCTCCGGTTGTAAATGATTTACACACATTCCAACAAATCAACTTTCAATATAAAACCAGAAACGCAAACTGGGAATTTTTTAGATCCATGTTTTCTGCTCATGTCAAGGATTTCATTCGCGCTCAGTTGACGGTCGCGGAAAGTGCGGAACTTCTGTCGGACACCTTCACATATTGCGCTGACGTCACACTTGGCCGTAAAGCGGTGGAAAGTCGACGACGTTGCGACTGGTGGAACGATTCCTTGTCGCGGTTGCGTAGGGCTTTTCGTGGTGCTCGACGTAAGACTGCTAAATTAAAGAAACGAAAAATGGAGGGAGAAATTTATCAAACGGCTTTAACAGAATTACGTATTGCAAGATCTCACTATCGGGCCGCTGTTCAAAAATCCAAAGGTAACCTTTTACGACGCGTTGTAGATAAACTAAATGAAGAGGGTCCGTGGTCTCCACTATATCACGAGTTTAAGGCAAATAGGCGCATTGACCAAGCCTATGTAACTAATATCAAACTCAATAACACGCATACTCTTGGTGTGGAGGAGACTGCTGATGCCTTATTAAACGTTTTGATACCGGACGATAACATAAGTAGTGATAGCGAGTATCATCGTGACGTTCGAGATTCGGCCACGCAATGCCCTCTAACTCCAAAATCCGATCTTCCGTCACTAGACGAGTTTCTATCGGTAGTTAAGGCTTTGCCAACTAATAAGGCTTCTGGTGACGATAAAATAACTAATAGGATGATTAAAGAAGCATGCAAAGTAGCCGCTGATTCCATCTTAATGGTTTACAATCGTTGCATTGACGAAGGTTATTTTCCTGCCGTCTGGCGACAAGGCTTCATTAGATTAATACCTAAAGGCGGTGATAAACAGCCTGACGATCCTAAATCCTATCGTCCTATTACCCTTCTACCATCATTGGGTAAGGTTCTCGAGCGTCTCATAGTTCCGCGTTTGCTACCAGGTGGCCCTAAATTTCACGAAAAACAGTTTGGTTTCACCGTCGGGAAATCTACCGTCGATGCAGCTCTTACCGTCCGTAAAGCAGTTGAGCATTCTGAAAGTAAATATGTGATAGGCGTGTTTTTAGATATCTCGGGTGCTTTTGATAATGCTTGGTGGCCAATGTTATTACTTAAACTTAAGACCAGAGGATGTTATAGTAATATTTACTCTCTTATTCTGACGTACTTTGAAAATGGTATATCTAAATTAAAACTCGGACACTATGCTGCGTCAAAGGTGCTCACTTTAGGCTGCCCACAAGGCTCAGTATTGGGGCCCTACCTGTGGAATCTCGGCTTTGACGACTTTTTCAGCCTCCCCTTACCGGATGGATGCTCCTTGACGGGTTATGCTGATGACGGTCTTTTATTAATAAATGCTAGTTCGCGGGCATCTTTAGAAAAATTAGCTGAAACGAGTCTTGATATTATCTCCGAATGGGGAAATCGTAACCGTCTAGAATTTGCACCTCATAAAACGTATCAACTTATGCTTAAGGGAAATTTACAAGTCCCTCCGCGCTTTCGCTTTAATGGAGTTTCAGTTTCAAATAAAATCACAGTCTGCTACTTAGGTTTACTTTTAGACAAAAACTTTAATTTCATTGAACATATGAAGCAAGTAGGAGAAAAAGCCAAAAAGAATTTTTATGCCTTAACTCGAGTATCTGCCGCAACCTGGGGTTTAACTTTTAGAACGCTAAAAATGGTTTATACTGCGACATACCTGGGTTGTATAACATATGGTTCAGCGGTTTTCGCGGATCGTGTAACAATTGGGGCCGCGCGAAGAAAATTATTGCAAAGTCAGCGTCTTGCCTTGATATTTTTGTGTAAGTCTTACAGAACTGTCAGCACGGAGGCACTCCCTGTGCTGGCTGGCGTAATACCCGTCGATTTGGAGATACAGCGTCGCGCGTCGATGTACTATAGATCAAAAGAAATGACCCCCGCGTTCCTTAAGACACGTGATCGTGACAAAATAAATAGACTATTCAACCCGTTAGATGACGTATTACAGAATCTTCTATCGGAATGGCAGGAAAGGTGGGAGACTTCCGTAAAAGGCCGCCATCTGTATCTGTTCTTTCCCTCGGTGAGAGACAGATTAAAGAAAACCTGGCTAGAGGTCGACCATCAAGTAGCTCAATTTCTAACGGGACACGGAAACTTTAAGGCCAAGTTATTCTATTTCAAGGTTGTACCTTCTCCTTTCTGTGAATGTTCTACCGCGAATACCAGAGTAGAACAAACAGCTCATCACGTTCTGTGGGAGTGTGATCTTTGGCATGACGAACGCGTAATCATGTTGGATTCTTTACATGTCACTTCGGGCGTAGTTTATTATTCTGATCTCGTAGCAAGCAGAGAGAATTATCAGGCATTTAGAAGGTTTTGCAATACATATTATTGGAATCAAAATAGTAAACAACAGCTCATAGCATTAGGTCCCAATAGTAGCGTAACAATAGACCGTGGTGCTCGGCAATCGAGCCTCACTTGATTTGCCATCTCTCTAGGGTATAATGCCTTTTGCTTCAAATTGCTGTTTCTCACGTAGTTGTTAAGGAGGGAAGTCCTTTCAATACTTCCTACTCCGACTATCTTCTTTCTGATTAAATTCGTTGTGAGTTCCAAGACAGCTGTAGTTTATTCCCCGGGACGTCAATAAGCTTCATTGCTTATTGTCTATCTGAGGTCGCCGTTGTTGATCCTGGCTACACAGGAGACACAGTGGTGGGAATGTGTGGTGGGCTTGTCCCGATTGGCCTCGGGTCTTGGATGTTTATCTATATAATAATATGTATTTGTTATAAAATATAATATCGTTGAGTTAGTATCCCATAACACAAGTTTCGAACTTACTTTGGGGCTAGCTCAATCTGTGTGAATTGTCCCTATTTATTTATTTATTTTATTTATATATTTGTATTTTATTTGTAACGATTGAACACAAAAACTACTGCACTGATTTTAAAAAATCTTTCACACATTTCACTTAGACTATATTATATTTACAAAAAATTTAAGGATCCTTAGTTATATAACTCATGCGAAGCAGGGGCGATCCGCTAAATATATTTTATGTTAGTTGCAACTGAAGTATGAAGCAGTTATCTTCAAGCAAGAGCTTCAAGAGAGAAACTTTGCAAACCATATACGTTTTTTTTTCGATAGATACGGTAATGCGGGTTGCAGTGGTGGCATGTTGGATACAGGTCTGATGTACGTTTTGGACTACGGTATACCTGAGGATATGGATTATGGATTGTACAAAGCGACGGTAGGTTTATACGTCTTTAGCTTCATTTAGTCCAACAGCTCACAAATGTAAACTACATTGGTACCCGGCAAGTTATTCACGATTACCTGGTCTACAAACCTATTAGCCAAACAGAAATGCGAAATCAGTCTCCTATTATGACGACCTCCGTGGCGTAATGGTTACCACGCCAGACGCTCAGGCAACGCGTGAGTGATACCCTCGGTATTGCAAGCGTCTATAGGCTACGGTGATGCTTACAATAAGGCGGGGCCGTATGCTTGTTTCCCAACTTTGTGGTATAAAATATCAGTCTTATGATGTGTGAGGTTTGGAAAACGCACTGCTAATCCTGGTTGTACGGGAAACAACAATGTGAATGTGTTCTACACTAGGAGAGATATTTAAAAGTATTTTTATTACAGGATGCAATCTGTCACATTCAGAACATGACTAAAGTCCACAAAATCCGTGGTTTTGGTATGGTTAACCCGTTGAGCGCTAATTCTTTAAGAGTAGCCCTTTACAAGTATGGCCCAGTATCTGTGGCTATTTACGCCGGCAGGACTATGAAGCTGTACTCAAATGGAATATATTATGACCCTAACTGGTAAGTGTTATTGGCTTGAGTTGTGTACTAGACAACGGATATTATTTTCATTATCATCATCTCGGCTACAAGAAGTCCACTGCTGGACGTAGGCCGACCCCAAACCCAAACAGCTGTTTCCTGCGACTTTCTTTAGGTCGTACACCACCTTGCGGACGTCTCACGACACGATGTAATTTTGAAAACTAATTATGAAATATTGAAACATATAAGATCAAGGAAAACACAAAATGTTCACCATATAAATAAAAGGTAACTGCTGGAGTAGGATAAGATCGCAACGATCTAGCTACAAATGTCCTTTTTTAAGGATATTTGTAAGATAGATGCGATGACTTGCTCCTCCAACGACTTCTTGGTCTTTCAGGACAACATTTAATTTACGGCATCGAGTAAATTATAATCTGAGTGCTAAGTACGAGTTTTTTGGTCACATTCGAACGTGTTTAACGTTTACAAGCCGACCAAAATGTAAAACTGTTTCATATTGTGAATTTATCAGACACGTGTTACATATCCAAATTAGCCGGGTAACTCACTTCGAAACGTGAGCAAGTAAGCCGCATAATTTTGATATGTAACACGCGTCTTATAAATTCGCAACATGAGAGTTCTTCTCTATTTGGTCAGTTTATTTACGTCGACATGATCGAATGTGAACATAAAAACTCGTACTCTGGATGGGTTTTATTTTTAAAATCTTCTCTTTCTTAACTTGCATTGTCAAAATTCACTTGATCAAAATAATCTATTTTTGCAGCAAAGACAAATACATAAACCATGGCGTCACTGTTGTGGGTTACGGTAACCAGAACGGTGTACCTTACTGGATCGTAAGGAACTCCTGGGGTGAGTTTTGGGGTGAAGATGGATATATTCTCATGTCTGCTGTAGAAGACAACTGCCTGATATTGGACTCACCGTATTATGCGGTTGTTTAAAGACACCAAGACAGACCACACGCTGCAAATTGCTGATTAATGCTTTTCTTTGTATCTCTATGAAGCCGCAGTGTTTTCTTTTATTAGTAGACCATTATAAAAGAGCAAGTGCTAAGTTTCTTGATAGTTCTTCTTAGTACAAATCTGCCGTCTGGATTGGTGGTCGGATTTTTTTTATGAGGATTCGAAAGAGTTTGTAATATGCCTATTTGAATCAAAAATATTCGACTTTGTCTTTGTGGATTAGAATCACTTTCATTATGGAGATAGAACCAAGTATGAACTTTGCAGTCTGTGGCGTGCGGTTCTGGAATCCTAATAATGTACTATGTCAATGATAAATGGACTTATTATTTTTAAGATTTAAGTTTTTAATAAATTCCACGTGCTATTGAAACTTTTTCTTAATTTATATCTGGAACCCCAAGATGAATGATTATTGATAGTTAATGTGATAATAGGATTGTTGTTATCCCGGAAATCACCCAAAGTGGTAAAAAGTGGGTTGGAAGTGTGTATGGGATGTTTTCTATGTTTATTTGAAACATAATTATGGTTGTCATGTTTGGGAGAGTGGGGGAGGTCGGAAAAAGGACTTTTCTTATACCGAGATTCCATACGAACGGACTTGTAGGCACAGCTAGCCAGGGTCCAATCTATGGGTACACCAAGTGACGACCTCCGTGGCGTAATGGTTATCACGCCAGACCGCTAACCAGGAGGTCCCGGGTTCGAATCCTGGTCGGGTCGTGATGAAAAATAAACTTTTTCTGATTGGCCTCTGATCTTGGATATTTATCAATATATATGGTCCTAATTTATTAATGAACTTCCTTTTATCACATTACTATTATATAGGTCACGTATGATCGCTTAAGCAAGGAAATAATGGTCTAGTATTCAGTAAAAATAGATTGTATTGTAAGTAGTTAGAAAAATTTGCTTATGACATAAATTCATCCATATTCAAACATTTAGATATGTGAGACGATAACCTTTTTTTTTTCTGCTGACGGATAGCTGCTACAAGAGAGGCGCATTTTACCGAGTATTTCTAAATTTAATGCCTTTTTTTTACTGAATACTAGACCATTATTTCCTTGCTTAAACGATCATAATATCTATATTGTCATGTGTTTCACAATCACAACTATACCATATTTAAAGTTGGGTGTATGGTAAAGTGAATTTCGGCCAGATGGACCGTTGACGTGAATAAGGTGGAGGGTGGTGGCTCGATGCTGAAGGCGGAGGACTGGGTGTGGTGGCGAGTCTTGGGAATGGCAAATGTTTACTAGTGGATCAAGCTGTTGATGAAGATGGTTATGATCGATTTCAAAGTGCATCTAAACTTGGCATTTGATTGGATTTCAACCTTTTTTTTGGCGAAGAATTAGCCGATAGGAACTTAGCCCCCTTTTTAACAGGTATGTTTATGGTGGGGTTTATTATACATATAAATAAATAAATATATAGGGACAATTCATACAGATTGAGCTAGCCTCAAAGTAAGTTCGAAACTTGTGTTATGGGATACTAACTCAACGATATTATATTTTATAACAAATACATATATAGATAAACTACCAAGACCCGAGGCCAATCAGAAAAAGTTCGTTTTAATCATGACCCGACCGGGGATCGAACCCGGGTCCTCCTGGATGGCGGTCTGGCATGATAACCATTACGTCACGGAGGTCGTCAACAACATATAATATCTAATAGGCTGAGATGATGATGATGATGATGATACACGCACAGCCTTAACCGCTGATTGTAGAGACCTAAAACTGAAGTATGTGTTTTTTATATGATGTAGGCATCTGTTGAGAAAGGTATTTCCCAAATTCTTATGGGAAAGCGCAATGCCAATAATGTTGCGTTAGTTTCGTTAAGTATTTTTTTTTACTACAAAGGCGACAAACCAGCATACGGCTGGCCTGATGGTAAGCCGTCACCGTAGCCTATAGACGCTTGCAATACCGGGGTATCACTCACACGTTGCCATTGTTGCCAACCCTCCCAACCCCCCCAAGTGGAGCTCTGGAGACCTTACTCACCGTAGGAACACAACATGACCGAGTCCAATGCTATTTGGCTACGATCTTCTGTAAGGTGGAGACGGGCTGCATCGTATTGAGCGGATTATCCGCTGTGCCCTACCTCTCTACCACTCGCTAGTCGACTCGCTACTCGCTAGTGACAAATAAATGTTTGTAATAAAATAAAATATTTTTAGAATAACCTATAGATAAAATTAAGTAATTAAATATAGGATTAAAATATTATTTATCTATCGATTACAGTAATACGGGAAACGTCTGTCATAAGATTACAGATTTTATCGAGGCATATCATTAATAAATAAATTAGTTTGTAACCATGGCGTGGGGTGCTTACTTGTTTTTGGCGGTGTTCGCTTGTACCTCGGTAAGCTTTAAAAATATTTATTGACCATATTAGACAAACCTTTCAATTGCACATTGGCTTAAGTTATATCTCTTTTTTTTTTCTTTAGTTAGACAGTGACAGCCAAAATTTAAATGCGTTGACTTTTACAATGGATTGAGTAACCGTAAGGGTTGGTCTATATAATACAAATTCAAATTGAAAACTTTTATTAAGAGAATAGATTTTCACAAACACGTTCTCTTGTCAGAGTATACAGTAATAAATGATTTGTATAAATTAATCTACTCTATAAACTACTACCATTTCGGAAACAAAAGCAAAATGACCACTGGTAAAAAGAAATGGCGAAAGAAAACCAGTTACGGCTTTTTTTGTCATTTTAAACTATATCGTACTTTTAGAACCACCATAGAAACTCGAAGGAGGCTATTTATGAATAAGTACATAAAATATTCTTGGACAAATCACACAACACATTCTAGTCCCAAGCTTGTAACTAAGCAATTAAGCTTGTACTTACTATGGGCACTAGATTGCTGATAATACCTACTTAAATACTTTTTTTTGTAAATAAATACTTATTATACATAGCAAACATCCAGACCAAGGCAAACAGACGGCCCTTGGGATAAAGTGACCATTGCTAGCCACTCGACCACCGGTGTCAAATATATAAAATAAATATTCACTGACGAATCACATAACAATTTCTAGTTGACATACATCGATACTCTTGTCTTTCACCCTCAAGTGTTGCAAAAGTTCGAGCAAGTAAGTAATACTACGAGGTGCAACGATCTGAACGATCTACCCGGCCACAATATCATAGCTCCTCCGTTTTAATTTTCTGTCCTTGAGCACCTGTTCCCGTTCAGTCAATTTCTTTTTTCGTCCAAAGTATCTTTTAGCGTGTCTTTTGATTAAATCATGAAATTGTTTTAATCTATTGAGTTTTATTTACACAATATGTTCTAGGTCAGCAATTTCTTTTTAACATTTTTGTATAGCTATTATTAAAATTGTTTTTTTGAACATTATTTTTTCAGATCTACGCGGCACCTTCTTCCTCGTCTTTGGCTTATCCTGAAGACGCTCGTAATGGTAATTATTCAATTTTACTACTAGCTAATGCCGTCGGTTTTACCAGAATCCCGTGTGTCTATTATGCCTTGGGAACTACAATGATGATCATAATGATGATGCTTTCCAGCCGATCTCAACCAATGGTGACTGCTTCATCTCCGGGTGTCATAATGGGCCCGCATGTGGCTAGCGTAACCGATCTTATTTTGAAAGCTGACTTTAAGAGTCGCGCAGTACGGCAATTCACGTAACAAGAACCGATTCTAGTTCGATTCAACGACACTCGTTGTCTCACTCATACAAAATAGGAATTGAACGGGACAGCGAAAGTCGTTGAATCGAACTAGAATCGGTTCTTGTTACATGAATTGCTGACCGCACGCTCGTCGGCTCGTTGCTGACAGCAAAATGTATGAAGTAGTATGAACCGTCCGCGCTTCTATCAACGCGTTATTCAAAAACGCTTCCTAGAAGTTCATAAATTTTCGACTGTCAATACAGCGTGCTGTCAATACAACTCTAAAACCATACTATGTTCTAATGGTAATTGATTGACGCAAGTAGTTTTGGAACTCTAACCAAAGATTTAAGTGAAAAAAATATCCCTTCATTGATAATGTGTTAATTGAATAATTTTCCAGATCAATCACCTCTTATCTTTAAAATGATAATTAACATTTCTACATAGATTAATAATACCCATATGACGTAACAATTTCGACTGGATTATCCTTAGATAGTGGTATTAGATGAAGCGGAAAAAACACTGATTGACAAGTCAATTGGGGCTAAATTAATGAGTCCTCTACAACACTATGACTCTGAGCCGGACCTACACATCGCCAAAGCAACGGGGAAAAAAAGGAAGCATGATGGTGATGAAACTTGTATTATAACGTCAGTGAAACAAATGCTGGAATCCTTGTCCAAGAAGCAAGACAGGCGTTTTCAAGAGTTACAGTGTGCAATGAATTGTATTAAAGAACAGAATGCCGAGCTTACTAAATCTATTGATATAATGTCGAGCAAATATGATGAGTTTTTAACTCGAGTTGAGTTTTTAGAGACGCAGAGGAAGGAAGACAAGAAACAGATAAATCTTTTGGAGGAAAAAATTGACTCGCTGGAGCGCAAGGCTCGCTCTTCTGGCATTGAGATACGTAATGTCCCGAAAACAAAATCAGACAAACTGGAGACCAAGGATGAGCTTTGTCGCCTCGTTAAAAATCTGGGTGAATCAGTCAAAATTGATATATGCGACTCTGACATAAAGGATATCTATAGGATACCTTCTAAGGACTCCTGTAAGCCCATTATTACAGAATTCACCTCGGTCATCAAGAAGGAGAAGCTGATGCTTGCAGTTAAAAAATTTAATAAGCTCAAACATAAAGAACAGAAATTAAACACCACTCATCTCAAGATCGAGGCTCCTGTAAGACCGGTTTTTATAGCAGAGACCCTATCACAAAAATCACAAAGATTGTTTTACCTAGCCCGCGCTTTTCAGAAGCAGCATGGGTTCTCTTTCTGCTGGACATCTAGAGGCGTCGTGTATCTGCGTAAAATTGATAACGGTCCCCTCTTTACTATACACAATGAGGCGGACCTCGAGTCACTGAAGCACCTCAAATGACTAGTTATAATATTATCTATTTGTGTAATTGGCAAATTGTCTTATTTAGGATTACGCGAACTGTTATTTTTTGTCACAGGTAAACTTAGTAAAATATATATTTATGTAGTATTAAACATTTATACACAATCACAAATTAACCAATTGATTGTTTACGCATACAAGCTCAGATTTATTCTTATCTTTCGTTTTTTGTCTGAGTTAGGGTTTCCCGACCTGTTATTTTTTGTCACAGGTATACTTAGTAAAATCTATATTTATGTAGTTTTAAACATTTATACACAATCACAAATTAACCAACTGATTGATTACGCATATAAATTCAGATTTATTTTTATCATTCTTTTTTATGTAACGGATAATGCACTATTTTATATAAAATGTGTCAATATGCAGATGAACTTTTGTGAAATATTATTGAATAATTTATTACTACATATTAAAATTCGATAGTCTCAGCTGTGTATCTAATGATCTTGACAAATATAATGTGTCTAAAAAGTTTGAATGTGATGTTGAACAGTGTTGTCAACTAATGCCTGGTGCAACCTCTACTTTGACGGTCCTTACGCAAAATATTCGTAGCATTGGTCTTAACTTTCCGCAAATTGAAATTTTATTGTCGCGATTGGGATTTAATATAGATGTGCTCATTTTAACTGAATGTATGCTACTGGTTAACGGATCTATTCCAACGTTGACGGGATATCAAGGTTTTTTCACAATTAATAATCATTTGAGAAATGATGGAGTTGCTGTTTATGTGAGGAATGAGCTCGAAGTTTTGGTTGAAGAACCTATGATTTTAGATGCTAACTCTCTTATTGTAAAAATTGGCTGTGATACTGCTATTTTAGCAATATACCGATCACCTTCTTATACAAACTTAGACCAATTTCTAAATACATTAGATAAAAACTTACAAAAAATTAGTAACTATAGGAATATTGCTGTAATGGGAGATATCAACATTTCTATTAATGAAAATTCTCACAGGAACTGTAATCAGTACTTAAATACAGTTGCATATCATTCTCTTCTACCCGCTCATACGTTTGTGACCCGTGATGAGACAGGAACATGTCTGGATCATGTCCTTCTAAAAACGACCAAGCCGGCTACTACTGTCGTTATTCAGGCATCTATTACAGATCATAAACCGGTCCTGCTATGCTTACATGAGAAACAGACGCGAGTTTTTGCAACCAAAACCTTTACCAAAGTTAATTTCGATGAACTCCGAATTGACATGGAGAAAATTAACTTTGATCCTGTTTATGATGCAGAATCCCCCAATATATCTTTAGATTACATTATTGACTCTGTAACTACCACTTTACAAAAACATACACAAACAGTAACTCTAGCAAGGCGCAAAAAAGTTATTAAGCCATGGATTACTCCTGGTTTACTTCGGTGTATAAGAAATAGAGATAAACTGCACGCTAAATCTAGAAGATACCCTGATAATGCGGTACTTAAGACTACGTATTCTAGATATCGAAACTTTTGTAATTTGTTGCTAAAAAAAGTTAAGAGGGCATATGAAAGAGAACTATTGGTGGGGGCTGGTAATGACAGTAGGAAGATTTGGCAAGCTATTAAAGACATCGCATATACTGCAACAAACAAAAAACAACATCTTTCGGAACTACTACAACTATCATCGTCTCCACAGGCATCAGCTGATAAACTTAATGACTACTTTGTCAACGTAGGGAAAGACTTAGCTGAAAAGTTATTAAAGGATAGACAATATGAAGCCAATAACAAACCTACAGACACTTTTTTTCATAATGCTCATTCATTTGTATTACTCAATACGGATGAGCAAGAAATAGAGAACTTAATTCTTGGACTCAAAACTAATTGTGCAGTCGGATATGATAAAATTTCAAACGTCTTTCTTAAAGAACACAGAAAAATACTTGTTCCTCCACTGACTTTTGCTTTTAATCACTGTCTCAACAGTGGTGTCTTTCCGGACTGTCTCAAGAAATCCATTATTGTTCCCATTCACAAGGGTGGAGAGAGAGATCGGGTCACCAATTACAGACCTATTTCCCTACTGCCTGCTATCTCTAAACTTTTGGAAAAGCTAATAAACATAAGGTTAGTTAACTACTTAGAGAAATTTCAACTACTATCTGATAATCAGTTTGGTTTCCGTCGAGCTAAATCAACCTCGGACGCGGTGCACGCTGTTACCAACTTTGTGGTTACTAATCTAGATACTCAAAAGAAATGTATAGCTGTTTTCCTCGATTTGGCTAAGGCATTTGACACGGTCTCGATCCCATCCTTGTTGTTGAAATTAGAATCTATTGGTATTAGGGGTTCTCAGTTGGGTTTATTCCAGAGTTACCTGTCTAATCGTTACCAGGCTACAGCTATAGGAGACTACACTAGTACATACTTACCTGTATCTTACGGGGTTCCACAAGGTAGTGTTCTAGGACCTACCTTGTTTCTAATCTACATAAATAATCTGTGTGATTTAAAATCTTTAAATGGCCAATTGGTCTCCTACGCTGATGACACGGTACTATTATTTGCTGACAAGACGTGGGAAAAAGTGTATACTTCTGCTCAGGAATCGCTAAATGTTGTCTCGCAGTGGCTCGCTGGTAATGTACTAACCCTAAATGCCGACAAGACCAAATACATGGCTTTTTCTATGAGACAGTTGAGTGGCGTTAGCGACAGTTTGAAATTAATAGCACACAATTGTAAGTCTCTTGCCAACTGTTCCTGTCGCGAGCTCCAACAAACGTCAGAAATAAAATACCTAGGAGTTACTTTAGATTCACATTTAAATTTTAGGAAGCATATTGAACTGCTATGTGGAAGGATTCGAAAACTGATGGTTGTGTTCAAAACGCTGAGACATGTTGCGGAACCAAAGATCGTGAGACAGGTTTATTTTGCTCTCTGCCAATCCTTGCTCTCATATTGTATAACGTCTTGGGGTGGGGCATCAAATACCATCATTAAACCGCTTGAGGTAGCTCAACGTGCTGTCTTAAAAGTGAGTACTTTTCGTCCATTTAGATATCCTACCCATCTATTGTACAAATACTGTGAGGTGCTATCAGTACGACAATTATTTATTATGAGCGTAGTACTGAAGCAGCATTCTGCTATTGTTTTCGACCCTCTATTAAGTGACGGACGTAGAAAGTATAGGGTCTGTGCAGGTAGGAAGTTCCAGACTGCGTTTGCAGGAAGATTTTACTGTTTTTTGGGTCCATTTATCTACAATAAAGTAAATAAAATTACTGATGTCTATTCTGGAAGTAAGGCTGAGTGCAGAAATAAATTAATGAAGTGGCTTCTTACTCTGGGGTATGATGAAACCGAGGAACTCTTGCAGGTGTTATCCTAATATACTGATAATTTTATATTATGATTAGGTACCGTATATTATTTGCCTATTTGAGCTGTAGCGTATATCTATTTTTGATCAGAGTGATATTTGGCATTTACTCACCCTCTCACACACACACATGCACCCCTACATTACTATCATAGAGAGGTTCTACTCCACACATAATTTGCAATGTTCTTTTTATATTATTTTATTTTTTTAATAGTACTTTTAATATTGTCATTGTTTAGTTTTTTTTTTTTTCTCTACTAATTTTTAAAAACTATATTATAAATATTTTTAGAAATTAGAATTTATATTAATATGCTAGTTTAAGAAGAAATCACCATGGGGAGTGGCGCCAGGTGCTGAAATACAGGTTATAAACCTAGTTCGGCAATGGATGCACTTTATTATTAGTGTGCTAGCGTTTAGCGTATTATAAGTATAAAGATAAACTGTAACATTTATTTTGGAAATAAATTATTATTATTATTATTATTATTATTATTAATATATTATTGAGACAATGATAAATATATTTACTGGTGGCCTAATTCCATAGGTACTCGATGACTATAGAAATTCACTTAATCATCATATCATCCCCCAAACGTCTCCAGCATGACCAGTTCGCAGCGGTCTGAATCCAGCGGCTACCTGCGACTTTACGAGGTCGCCATTCTAGAACCATCTTGCCCCAGGGCCATGGGTTCTGCGCGCTATGTGCACTGCCTGCCCACTGACACTTCAGCTTGCTAGTCCGTTGAAGCTAAAAAAAAAATCACTTAGGAAATTCATATACCTAAGTAATCTTAAAATCCACTCGACGAACAGGAACAAAAATGACTAAATTGAGTGGTTTATCCATAGATTTAGTATATACTAGCGTACCTATAGATCGGCTTTGTTTGATTGAGGCGAGACCAAAAACAAAATACACTAGTGTGTGTGGAATGTACATGTTTGCAAGCAAGATATATAATTTTGTGGATTTTCCTTTTAGTTTGAGTTACATCCAAGCACTGCACAGGTAACCATATTTAATCACGTCGAATTAACACCAAAACTACACTTAAAAACCATAAATTTTGTAAAAATAAGTGGGATTTGTTTTTACATGACTGACGTTAAGGCGATACAAGCCCATAGCGTGTATAGGAAAAATGGTCTCGTCTATCTATCTCGTTTTAATAAACGCGTATGCTTATGATCTATCTCTTTTGCATTGCCAATCTTCTTACGCTAGTAAGTTATAATAAATCTATGGGTTTACCCACTTTCAGGTCGTAATTATGTATTAACAAATATTATTTTAATTCCATCCACAGGTGCCCGTATTGTCTCAGGATGGGAGGCTGTTCCTGGCCAATTTCCATTCCAGCTGTCCTTGCGCATGGTGACCCCTGTAGGTGGAATCGTCTCCTGCGGCGGCTCCATCATCCACAAGAACTGGGGTCTGACTGCTGCTCATTGCACGGCCAAGTGAGTGAAGATTATGAAAACATTACAGATAGATAAACAGCGAGCATCCGGCTCGAAGGACCAAAAAATATATGATGATTGTTGCAGAATGATAAGATTGATAAAGTTTCACAGATTCAAAAAAATGGTCTCAATTACATAAAACGTTGACAAAACCACCGACTTGGCTCAACGACTGTCATCCGCCAACCAGCCGGGTCCAACAGCTTAACGTGCACTTTGAAGCACGGAGAAGCTTAAGATAAAGAAACCCATCTAAACATTGGCTAGGGTCGCCTGTGCTTAACATGTTTATATAGAGTGCGAAACATAGCGATATATTATTTGATAGTGTTTATTTACTACTAGCGCCCGTGGCTTTGCACGTGTTTTAGTTGGGATATCAATTTTTTTTGAGAATGAAACATAGCCTATGCCTAGCTTCCCAACGGTTAAATTATTTTACTAATCGGCCCAGTTATTTTGAGTTTATCGTTACAAAAATAAAAAACTTTCCTCTTTAAATGACAAAAAAGGCCGTAACTGGTTTTCTTTCGCCATTTCTTTTTACCAGTGGTTATTTTGCTTTTGTTTCCGAAATGGTAGTAATAATAATAATAATATGTATATAGGGACAATTCATACAGATTGAGCTAGCCCCATAGTAAGTTCGAAGCTTGTGTTATGGGACACTAACTCAACGATATTATATTTTATAACAAATACATATATAGATAAACATCCAAGACCCGAGGCCAATCAGAAAAAGTTCGTTTTTCATCATGACCCGACCGGGGATCGAACCCGGGACTCCTGGGTGGCGGTCTGGCGTGGTAACCATTACGCCACGGAGGTCATCGAGTAGTTTATAGAGTAGATAAATTTATACAAATTATTTATTACTGTATACTCTGACAAGAGAACGTGTTTGTGAAAACCTTTCTCTGAATAAAAGTTTTGAATTTTGAATTTGATTTTTTATAATATCAGTATCGATAACGTAATTTTTTATTCCAGTCGTGTGACAGTCATCATTCGCGCTGGAGCAGTCAACCTCACCAGACCAGTGTACATCTTCGAAACCACTGACTATTGGAACCATCCCTTGTATAATGAAAACTTGGGCGTCGTGCAGCCTAACGATATCGGAATCGTGAGGTTCAACAGGGATATTATCTTTAACGGTTAGTATTACTTATATTCACAAAACAATAAATTACTACATAACATTTTTAAACTAAAAACTAAACTAACATTGAAAATTAAATTATCAAAACTTAAAACTAATATTGAGAACTAAAAAAACTGTATTACTTATTATTTTATAAGTAGTTATAACTTATAACTTCATAAATCAAATCTATGGGTACTTTGGATTCGTAAAAATTATGGAAAACTAGCGAGTCGCGGAATATACTGCCCGTTTGGGGAAGAACTTCCACCTTACAGAAGATCGTAGCTCGGCTAGGGAATCCAATCCCGCATTTGCGGGATCATGCAAACGCGGGATCCCGCACCTTTTTTGCGGGATTCAAAACGAGGTATTGGGCATGAGGGATCCCGCACGGTTGCTAGTTTGAAAAATTTTTTTTAAAATAAGAAATTAATAGCAAAAAATTCGGTTTTGTGAATTTTGAATCGGTGAAACGGATTGTAATCAATGTCAGTTTAAGTAATCTTTTTTATTTATTTATTTATGTAATTCTAAAAACTTATGCTACATACATGGACCCTGGAAAGGGTGTCGCAAATTTTTGGTGGCCCACCTTAATAATTTCAAGTTATAAAAGTCAATTCTTGAACAATATACTTAACTAAGACTTGAAATTAAATCCTAATTTAAACTAGCTACCTACTTTTATTTATTATGAATTACTAAACTTAGAATCTAGGAAATTTAGGTACTTTATTAGCCGTACGTGAGACAACGAGTCAAGTGACTTTATCTGTAAAAAAATCTTCTATGACCTTAAAGCTCAATTTTAGTTGTACTCGTATGTCTATGTAGCAACTCGTCTGAAAAGAAAACACGATAGAAAACCAGATTCGGCCTTAAATCAAATATTTTTATTCAAATAGGCATATTACAAGTACTTTCGAATCGTCTGTCATCTTGTTTGTCATTAAAAATATTCTAAAAAGCCTCCATGTGTAACAATTTATTTAATATATTAAGCAAAACGCAAATATGTAGCGTCTCATTATCCAAATGCCATACCATAAGCCAACCATTCTGAAATATCGGTGTATAAAGACCGAAGTGAAAAGAACGCAGAAACCAAATCCCAAATCGAAAAGATTTATTCTGCAAGATCAATAATGTTATTTTTACCTGTAGTTTTTTTATGAATACTTTTATTTTTTTCAGACTACGTCCAGCCCATCCGTATGCAGCGTGATGCGGACAAGGACCGCAATTACCATGGTGATCAGCTCACAGCCAGCGGTTGGGGACTCACGTGGACACAGGGTAAAAATCAAACATTTCGTTCGAATCAACTTTTTGCAATCTTCAACTACTTTATAAACTAAACTTAATTTGAATTTGAATCCATGAAATTCTTAATGTACCGATAGTCAATGAAGAAATAGATACCTACTCATGGATCCAACACCTGAAAAGACTGGAAATTGCACCCAAATCAGCTCGCGGGGCAACTCACCATTCCAAATACCATACGTCGTCTAAAAAAGCGAAGTGACATTTGATGAGAACAACAGTCAAACAGAATGACTCCATAAATTCAAGGACTACCTCTGTTGATAGCATCCTTCATGTCACAAATAAATCAATTCATCTGCCTAGCCTACTTATTTAATAAAGGCGAAAGTATGTGTGTGCTTGTTACTTCTTCACGCTCAAATGGCCGGGCCAATTTTTGTGACATTTGGTATGCAGGTGGATTAACACATAGATAGGATACTTTTTATCCCAAAAAGCACGTGATTCCCGTAGGATTTGGTCAAAAGTCTTATGTAGATGGCGCTGCTATGCATAAAATTAAACGCGGGTAACACCGCGGGCAGCTAGTAGTAATTAAGACTATTCGCATGATGAAAACAAAAAAGAAAAAACCTTAATGTAATAAATTTAAAAGAACTTAATCTCACGTCCTTGGAATGTCGTAGACAAAGAGGTAGCTTGATTGAGACATTCAAGATATTAACAGGTTACTATGATGTTCCGGATCTACAGAGTATCTTCCGACCAAATGACAACAATCACTTGAGAGGTCACTCATTAAAGTTATGTCGCATACCAGCAAGGAGAAATCCTCTTCAGCATTTTATAACCAATCAAGTGATTACAGAATGGAACCAACTTCCGGAGAATGTTGTTGGTGCACCATCAGTAAACAGCTTTAAAAATCGTCTCGACAAAATCTCCAAGCATCAAGATGCACACGCATCAGCTTTGTAAGCTGCTAGTGTGTTGAAGAACATAATAATAATAATAACTTACAGGAACATCTCCTGAGAACCTGAACTGGGTGTACCTACTCGGTACTTCCAATGCTGTGTGCGCGGGGGCGTTCGGTAGCGGCATTATTCAGCCTTCAACTATCTGTGCAAGCGCATACAATGTCTCCTCACAGTCTGTCTGCTCGGTAATTACAAAACTTTATTAGATTTCAATGCTTTTGTATTTCCTTTTTAGGGTTCCGTAGTAAACTACAAGGAACCCTTATAGTTTCGCCATTTCCGTCTGTCTGTCTGTCTTTCTGTCCGCGGTCTAGCGCCTGTATACACATATAAACCAATGCGTTACTTATTCTACTAAATAAAATTCATTTTCACTTTACATGTAGGGGAGGCACCATAACTTTTTTTCTTCAAAATGTTGTTCCAGCACTTTGTTAGCATTGTTAACGTGTGTATACACTGCAAATTACAGCTTTCTAGCATTAAGCGTCTAGGCGCTAGACCGCGGACAGACTGACAGACAGACGGACATGGCGAAACTATAAGGTTCCTTGTACTTCACTACGGAACCTTAAAAACGTTCAAATCCCGTATCAACCTCAATTGTTAACCCCCGACGCAAAAAGAGGGGTGTTAAAAGTTTGACGTTTGTATTTGTGTATCTGTGGATCTGTCTGTGGCATCGTAGCAACCAAACGGATGATCCGATTTTGATGCAGTTTTTTTTGTTTGAAAGGTGACCTGTGCGGGAGTGTTCTTAGCTATGATTCATTAAAATCTGTTCAGCCGTTTGAAGATCACCAGCTTTTTTCTATTTGATGAAGGGAAATGAGCAACTTCCACTGGTTAGATCGATTTGAAAGTTTTTTGAGTCAGGGGTTTTTTAAATTTTAAATTTAAGTTTTTTTTTCCCGCTTTATTCCTATTTTGTATGAGTGAGACGGCAATTGAGATTGACACGAGATTTGAATTTTTTGTGTTACCAGAATAGCTGGTGTTGGTTGTTCTCGTTTAATTTTCCGGTACTTGGTACACAATTATAATATTTTTTTTTAATGGTACAGTTAGGTGCACGTCGAGCTTTACACTTGCAGTACAATTTTGGCTCTTATGACATAGAACTTAAGAACGGTACAAAACGCGAAAGTACAATATACAAGGTACAAAGTCTAATATGTAAAGGTCGACCTGCTAGATTACTCTGCATAGCAATCGCGATTTTAACTCCAATTCTGTATAATTTCAAATGCAAAACTAACAGCAAATCCCAATTCGTACCATTGAAATTTTAAACTTTACTAACTATTTGGTTAGCATACAATCCGATTTCATTTAGTTTAGTATTTAGTTAGCGCTAGTTTAGCTGTAAAGAGTACCTAAAATTAACAATCCAATGGCGATCGTGCGGAATTATCTTCAAGAGTAAGGGGGCTGCTCTTGACTGTACCAATGAAAGAGGTAAGCAGGGTACAGAACTAAGAACAAAGATTTTATTTTTCATGCTAATAATGCAAGCATCTCGTTATGAAACTTTATAATTACATATTTACACTATTGATAAATAAATTCAATAGAGTAGAATAATTTCAAGAGGGGTAGGGCACAGCGGATAATCCGCTCAAATTGGAGCAGCCCGTCTGGGGAAGGACCTCCACCTTACAGAAGATCGTAGCCAAATAGCATTGGTCTCGGCCATGTTGTGTTCCTAGGGTGAGTAAGGTCTCCAGAGCTCCACTTGGGGGGGTTGGGAGGGTTGGCAACGCGTGAGTGATACCCCCGGTATTGCAAACGTCTATACGCTACAGTGACGGCTTACCATCAGGCCGACCGTATGCTTGTTTGTCATGCAATATTTAGAAAACTTAAATCAAAGTTACCACCCTGCTACCCACCCTATTTCATTGACTGACTGTACTTATAAGTTTGCATTTTGTGTCCCTTTTCCTAGAATAGATTTTATTTGCAATACACATACAACAACAGAAAGAAATATTACATTACAATTTTACATACTGCAACAAGGCGGCCTTATTGCTAGTAGCAATCTTTTCCTACTTCCTCTCTTTCTACCTTGTTCCTCCTTTAAATTATAATTATGCTACAGGGTGACAGTGGCGGACCCTTAACCGTTGTGGACAGGGACGGCAAGAGAACTGAAGTTGGCGTCGCCTCCTTTGTTTCAAGTACCGGATGCCACACCGACTTCCCTGCTGGTAAGTAGGCTAATTTCAAACCTAAAGTAAGCATTTTTCTCATGGCAACCGATAAGGGTATTGCTGTTGCCAGGTACTGAGTGCTTTTTTTAGTCACATTTGATCATGTCAACGTAAAATGAACCGACCAAATAGAGAAGAATTCTCATGTTGCGGATTTATAAGACGCGAATCAAAATTATGACGTCTTTACTTGCTCACATTTTGAAGAGAGTAACCCGGCTGATTTGAATATGTAACACGCGTCTGGTAAATTGACAATATGAAACTTATTTTTCAATTCAGTCGGCTTGTAAACGTTAATACGTTCGAGTAGTCATTGACTCGAAAAGAAGAAAGCTAAAGTGCGAGTTGGTAGGGATCCTTACCTTCGGCACCAGAAGACTCTGGTTCGATTCCCGCTCGGGGCAAACGTTTTTTTATTTTATATAACAAAGTTGACAAACAAATCATACGGCCCGCCTGATGGTAAGCATCACCATAGCCTATAGACGCTTGCAATAACGGGAGTATAATAATAAATGGCATTTGTATTTTTATAGTTTGGGTGTTTTTCTATCTATACCAATATTATAAAGAGAAAAGATTTGATTGTTTGTTTGTTTGCATTGAATAGGCTCCGAAACTACTGGACCGATTTCAAAAATTATTTCACCAGTATAAAGCTACATTATCAGGGAGTGACGTGCTTTTCCAGAAATTGAATATGGTTCCCACGGGAACGGGCCCGGAACTTCACGCGGACGAAGTCGCGGGCAAAAAGCTAGTGTATTATAAGTTTATGTTAACAATTATATATTATAGTTTGACGACCTCCGTGGCGTAATGGTTACCACGCCAGACCGCCACCCAGGAGGTCCCGGGTTCGAGTCCCGGTCGGGTCATGATGAAAAACGAACTTTTTCTGATTGGCCTGGGACTTGGATGTATATCTATAAGTATACCTATATGTATTTGTTATAAAATATAGTATCGTTGAGTTGTATCCCATAACATAAGTTTCGAACTTACTTTGGGGCTAGCTCAATCTGTGTGATTTGTCCCTGTATATTTATTTTATTATTTAATATATCCGTTGTCTTATTCTCGTAACACTAGCAGCTAAGTTAACCTGAAACGATACGCGTTTTTTATCTCAGTTCTGTATAATTTCAATTTAAAATTAACAGTAAATCCTAATTCGTTCTCTTGAAACTTTTTTTTAATTTTTTTTTCGAGCGGAATTATTTTTAAGAGTTAGGCCCTAGATGGCGCTGTGTGAATTATGTTGTTTTTTTTGTGCAGGTTTCATACGTCCAGGTCACTATCACGAATGGTACGCAGAGGTGACTGGTATTAACTTCGACTGGGATTTCGATGAGGAGGAGCCAGAAGTTAGCAGTGAAGAGAGTGGCAGTGATGAGAGTAGCAGTGATGAGAGTGACAGTAACGGAGATGACAGTGATGGAGATGACAGTGATGGAGATGACAGTGACGGAGATGACAGCGACGAAGGTGACGGTAACGGAGGGGACAGCGACGGAGGTGACGAATTGAGATATTTTGACCAGAGAATTTGATTTGGAAAACGATTGTAAATTATTTGTGCAAATAAATGTATAACTTTGTATAAATTATAAAAAGTAGTTTTTTTTTCTTATTTATTAATTTATTGACAAATACATACCTACTTACTTATTACTTGTTTTAAGATACTGCTTCGACCATTACTGATCTTTTGTTTGTAGTGCCCTTTATTTAAATTTCCCTGTCCAGACCGGTTGCCTCTAGGAACTTCCAGATGTGCTGGGCAGAGAGCTGTTGTATCTCCTCTAGAAGCAGAATATGCTTTCCCATTTTCTTTTGTACATGAGTGGTCTGCAGGTGTTTATTGAGTTTGCAGTGTCCTGTTAGTATTCTTGTCACAGCGCTAGTTTTCTGTCTTTTGAGCTCGATGAGTTCTTTGGAGAAATTTTTATTGTGACCACTTTATTAGGGCTTTAAGCATGTGTTTGTCTGGGTACAGATTTCCATAGTTCCTTTGCCATATGGTCACACTGAGTTTTTTTGAATATAGTAGGCTCGTTGTTTGGCTGTACCGCAAAAAGGTTCCGGTTCTGCCTGAGGGTTGTCAGCACCAGTCCTTGCAAGTTCGTCTGCCATTTCATTTCCTTCTAGGCCTGAATGTCCTGGAATCCATCTAATCACAACTTTGTTAGATGCGCCAAGAGCATTTAGGTTATCCTTGCAGGTTTTCAATAGCCTTGAGTTTGTCTCAAAGGACTCCAACGCCTGTAGCGCTGCCTGGCTGTCGGAGTTGATGTAGATGTGTTGGTTTTTCAGCTTCCGACTTAGGTTGATCTCACCTACTTACTTACATAATAATAATAATAAACAAATTATCACAACAATTTCACATACATCCTTACAAACTTACAAATATTTTTAGGGTTCCGTAGTAAACTACAAGGAACCCTTATAGTTTCGCCATGTCCGTCTGTCCGTCCGCGGTCTAGCGCCTAGACGCTTGATGCTAGAAAGCTGTAATTTGGCATGTATACTCATATTAACAATGCTAACAAAGTGGTAGAACAAAATTTTGAAAAACATTTTTTTTGGGGTGCCTATTTATTTTTGTACGGGTAAAGTAAGAATGAAATTTTTTTTCGCACCAACCCCATCTTGTGGGATATCGTTAGATAGGTCTCTTAAAAACATTCAGGGTGATTTTTCTTGATTTTCCACTTTCATCCTGAGGTTGTCATACTTTTCTTCCAAAGTTTTGAACTTCTCTTCCAGTATATTATTAATATTTTGTGTTACTGTTCAGTCACCCTGTCACTGCTTTTCAGAATCGTTGTTTTTTGATCGTCCAACTCCTTTTGTATTTTAAGAAATGCGTTCATAACTTCTTCCATGTTTTTCGATTTTTAGTCCTCCAGTCGTTTGTTAAAGTACTATTAGTGCCCTCTAGTGACCACTCGTTGAACCATTTTTATGGATCTAGTAGTGTCCTCTAGCGGATTTTTACGGAACCAAACGCTGGTGAACCTAAATAAATAAATAAATGTCTTGGACTCCGGTGGTCAGGTAGACACAGTTTACTTTGACTTTCGGAGGGCATTTGACGTTGTCGACAATGATATACTTCTCCAGAAGTTTTCGGCAATAGGTTTCACACCGTCTTTGTTGAGTTTCTTCTGTTACTATTTCCGTGACAGGAAACTGTACGTGCACTACTCCGGACGAGATTCTAACCCTTTCTTTACTACTATTCTGGCGTTGGGTAGGGCTCTAATTTTGGTCCTTTAGGGTTTTTAATATATAATAATGACTTGCTGGACACAGTCAGCACAGAATAGAATAGAATACGGAACGGAATGGAACGGAACGGAACGGAACGGAACGGAATGGAATGGAATAGAATAGAATAATCATTTATTTGTCCTATTGTAGCACACAAAACAATATAACATGAAACCTTTAATAAATTTATATGTATATAATAATCTAAAATTTTATTAAATACAAACTAATACTTAAACATGCTGTGTGAAATTTCAGTAATACAAAATGGTGCACAGCATGGTGTCTGTTGTACGCTGATGATTTAAAACTTTTTTTAAAAATCGGTGACCAAGTTGACTGCGTGTTGCTTCAGCGTGATGTCAATAACGTATTATCCTGGAGTGAGAGGAACAAATTGACCTTCAATCCCGACAAGTGTTTCTTTATGTCATTTACTCTCGCGAAAAACTCTTTAATAGCCAACTACCAGCTGGGCAACCCCAATATACCGAGAGTTTCGACTATACGCGATCTAGGTGTGCAAATCACTGACGATCTTTCCTTTCGTCGGCATATTGCTAACATTTGTACTGATGCTTTTAGATCTCTCGGGTTCGTATTGCGGCAAGCACAGCATTTTGACAGTGTTGCAGTCGTCAAAAATTTATATAATGCTCTTGTTCGTAGTCACTTAGAGAGCGACGCAGTTATTTGGAGTCCGCATGAGGCCACGGAGCCAAATGGTGGAGAAATTGCAGAAAAATTTATACGTTGGCTGTACTATAAGCAATATGGATATCGGGTTGGTTACCCAACTCATTTTTACTTGGCATGGTTGGTTACAACACTCTTGAAGTTCGACGTAATGCCCGACTTCTTGAAGTTGTATTCAACCTGCTTAGAGGTAGGATTAGTAATGCCGATCTTCTAGATCATATTAAATTCAATGTCCCAGATAATTTCTGCAGGTCCCGGTCCCATCGATTGTTTGCGTTGCCTCAATGGAGAACCCAAATGGGTAGTCATGCACCGGTTCCACGTGCACTGCGCTTGGTCAACGATTTTACGTCTCAGTACCGCGACACGCTCAATTTGTTTTGTTGTTCGCCTGCGGAGTTTCGTAGATTGGCAGTCGAATACTTCGAATTCTATGTCTTCACAAGGGCATAGGTGCCATACTGTAATACTTGTAGAAGTTGGAAATAAATAAATAAATAAACCAATAAACAAATAAATAAATAAATAAATACTGTTGGGAAAGTAGGCCCAACAGTTGGCTGTTCAGTTGAAGTTGGTACAGTCGGTTGTACAGTTGGTTCAGGGGTGGGTAAGGTAGTAGTTGGTTTGTCTTCGAAATCCCAATCGAAGTTTATTCCAGTCACCTCGTAAAACCATTCATGGTAATGTCCAGGACGGATGAAACCTGTAAATTAAAAGATTACATAATTTTATACTTTCTAACGGTAAATCTTTATAATATTATTATACTTGTTAACCTTGATAGTGATTTTGGTGCTAACTTGATAGAGCCAACTTGATGTCAATCTATGGTTACCAAGTCAAGTAAAGCCAAATCAAATATTTTTATTCAGATAGGCCTAATACAAGGTATTTTGAGTCGTCCCTATTTATTCATATCACCAGTTCAGACGGCAGATATGTGCTAATAAGGGCTCTTTTAAAATGGTACTAATAAAAATTACAACTATAATGTATGACAGAAAACATAAAACAAATCTGCAATCTTATATTTTACGAGTAATATTCTTAACAGAACGGTAAATACGCCACATGTAGATAAAACAGTGGAAATAAATGTCTTATGGGCTAGTCCCAGTACAGTATGTTGTTATATTACTCACTTTATATGACTTATAATGTATCTTAAGTTAAGACATTCACACCGATGTGTCTCCTGTGTAGCCAGGATCAACAACGGCGACCCCAGATTGACAATAAGCAATGAAGCTTATTGACGTCCCGGGGGAGAAAACTACAGCTGTCTTGCAACTCACAACGAATTTAATCAGAAGGAAGATAGTCGGAGAAGTATTGAAAGGACGTTCCTCCTTAACAACTACTTGAGAACAGCAAATGTTTGTTAAGACAACAAATGTTTAAGAAGAATTGCTGAAAAGAGCATAATCTTAGAAACAATTGTTTCTAAGATTAAGCTTGTGAGAAGAAATAAAGTTTTTTTATTATTATTCATAAATAATTACTTACCACCAGGGAAATCGGTGTGACAACCAGTGCCAGACACGAAGGAGGATACTCCGACCTCGCTCAGTTTGCCGTCCTCATCAACAACAGTCAATGGACCACCGCTGTCACCCTGAATAACACAAATATTATGTAGAGTTAAATTCATTTCTGTACAAACGTTTATTTATGAAAAAAAACACCTTAACTGAGCTTCTTTCGCTATTTCTTTTACCAGTTTACCACAGGCACTTTTTCTTGTCAAACTACTCTATATTTTTGTTGATTTTGAGGGCCAAGTCTCTTGACAAGACAGCAGCGACAACAGCTATTGAGATTGACATGAGATTGTAACTGTTCTTGTTACGAGAATAGGGTGGCAGAGTTATTAGTTAGATCTGTTATTTTAGAACCACATAATAATGTTTACCTGGCAGATGGACTGAGAGCTGACGTTATAAGCGCCTGCGCAAATCGTAGAATCTTGAACAATGTTGCTGCCACCGAAGGATTGTCTGCAGAATTCAGTGGTTCTACCGACCAGGAACACCCAGTTGAGATTTTCGGGCGAAGAACCTTTGATAGTAAAATAATAATTTCAATTTCAGTAATGTTAATATTAATCCTACTTCTTACTAATATTATAAAGGCGAAAGTTATGTGTATGTTTGTTAGGTACTTCTTCACGCTCAAATGGCTGGGCCAATATTTATGATATTTGGTATGTAGGTAGCTGATACCTTGGATTAACACATAGGGTACGCAATTCCCGTAGGATTTCATCAAAATTCTGATATAGATGTCGCTTCTGTGCATAAATAAATACACGCAAACGAAGTTGCGCGGGTTTCACTGGTAATAAATAAAACGCATTCGTGAATTCCTGCACTTCCCAATGGTTGACTGGTAGAGAATGCAATTTAGCGTATTGTACCAGTACATGTATTGTGGTCAATGAAGTTAATTAAATAAATAATAAATTCTACACAATTCACACAGCACCATCTGGTCCCACAGTAAGCCAGGCTTACCTGCTTGTGTTATGGGTACCAGACAACGGATATATTATTTTTAATGTATCCTTTTAATACATAGAAAACGACCCAGACTCGAGAACAAATGTTACATGAATGTAGTCCCCGAGAGGAAATCATACCCGTGCCTTCTGGTGCCAAATTAAATAAATTCGCAAGACAAGCTTTCACCAGAGACAGATGGAGAACAGTAGTGAGACGTTACCGGGAGACACGCATGGCCACGGCTGCTCTGTCAAGAGTACACGACTGAGAAGAATATGGAACAATATATTATTATATTCATAATAAAGAGTTTGGATTGTGATAATACCTCCAGTCCATGTGTTTCCCCATCCGCTGGCAGTGAGGATCACTCCATCATAGTTCCTGTTCATGTCAGCAGACCTCTGCATTCTTATTGGCTGCACATAATCTGTAAACGGATAGATAATTATTATATTATTGTAGATTTTCTTTCAGGAAATTATGGTATTTTCTAAAAAGTAGCTTGTAAAGTATAGAACTAGATCAGCCCTCCTGCAGCAGCTCCTGTAAAGGATCAACAACGGCGACCTCAGATTGACAATAAGCAATGGGTCTTATTGACGACTAGGTGGAGCAACTACAGCTGTTTTGGAACTCACAACGAATGATTAAAATGAAGTCTACTACACCGAGAAGTGTGGCTCTTAAATTTACAATTAATAATTTTTTTTTTTAGCTAATATGGTTAATACAAGATCATTATTTAAATAATTCGTTACCTTATGGTTGCCTTGAAAAGATTGCTGTTAGCAATAAGGCCGCCTTGTTGCAATTTCACTAGTCGTAAGCTGTCTATGTATACTGTGTCCTATTGTTGTAATTTGCAAATGAAGCATGTTCTATCCATTTCGTGGTTTACATATTTTTCCCAGATATCGTCAAGCAAATTTTTATTTTTATTTACGATTTTAACAATGAACAATTTTAGAGAGTGTGAAGTATTTACCATTAAAGACAAGTTCCCTGTTGAACCTTAGGACCCCTATGTCATTGGGTTGCACAACAGCAGGGAAGTTTTCGTTGTACAAAGGATGGTTCCAATAGTCTGTGGTCTCGAAGATGTACACTGGTCTGGTGAGGCTGACTGCGCCTGCGCGTATGACGATTGTCAGACGTCTGAAATAATACCAAAAGAAATATTTAATATAAGTTTATTTTTTTAAATCGTGGCGTTTAGTGTTTAACGTGGAGTTTAGTCATTAACATGTAATATTTTTTTTTTTACATACCCGGCAGTGCAGTGAGCAGCAGTAAGTCCCCAGTTAGGATGGATGATGGAGCCTCCGCAGCCAGACACGGCGCCCACTGGACTCACCATGCGAAGAGATAGCTGGAAGGGGAACTGTCCTGGAACAGCCTCCCATCCAGAGACGATGCGAGATCCTGGAACACGGAAATGATGACAATGTAATCATTTATTCAAAGAGTAGGTTCTCCAGTGCCGTAAATAGCCTTTTTTGCGCCCTGTGCGAGCTTCTATAACTGCGCCCTTGTTTTTTTTAGATATTATAGGTACCCGAGAGCAATGCTATGTTACTACCTACCTACTTTATTTCATTCAGGATGATAAAATAAAGCACAAGGAACTTGGTGTTGGTGGACCAATTATCTAATATTTTGGAAGAAAAATCTATTTTTTTAAAGAATTGATGTGGGCAAACAAGCAGATGAGCCATCTGATGTTAAGTGGACCCTTCGCCTATTATACCACCCACTGTGTCTCACTCACTAAAACTCGATCGCAAGTTAACTAGTGCAAATGCGTTGCCCACCCTGATTTTTTGGGCCACTATGGTTTTCATACTTCTATAATAAAATAACACCCTGCAAAGTTTCAGTAAACTGTAAATTAATTTAATTTTAAGTACTTGGTATGGTAGAGTTTTGAATACGGAAGGTAGCATAATATAAATTGCGTTTCAGTATGAATTGGTGAAAAAACGTTTATTCGAAAATATTTGCAAGATTATTCACAACTACACAATACACAAATGAATGAAACCACAAATGAATGAGTTCAGATAGTAAAGATTTATTAAAGCAAGCCATAAACTTTTTTAAAGATTTACTTTTCGCGCTTTCTTCATTGCGAAATCGTTGATAACCTTTTCATACGACAGGCACCGTCCTATGTCGCGTTCAATCGACAAAATCGCTAGGCCGGTCAACCTTTCTTGGCCAATCGTCGAGCGCAAGTAAGTTTTTATTAATTTAAGCTTACTGAATGATCTTTCGCAGGAAGCTACAGTCACTGGCATTGTTAAAAAAATCTTTATAGCGACCACTACATTGGGAAACATCTCTTTTAAATCTAGTTCGACTATAGCTTTAAGAAGACCCAGACTTGAACTACGGTCACATTTATCAAATAATATAGTCGTTTCAACTTGACTCTTTAAAGTGTCTAATTCAGCCCAAAATTCAGTAGCATTAATATCTGCTGAATATTTGATACTCAAATCAGCGGCATGTTTTTTTAGTTCTTCAGCTGGATAATTACCAATCTGTTCTATTGTCAAAAAATTAAAAAGGTGGTGAATGTTGTGAAGTTTCTCGAATCGCCATGTGAATTCAGACAGAAATCATTTTATCAATTCTCTATCTCTTATCAAAACTCCGGTAAACACTAAACACAAATACGCTCGTGCGCTGCCAAAAAAATGAGCGCGATGTTTTGTCTAATTTAATAGACGTGTCTACCACAAATCAACGCCGTCTGAGGTGCGCGCGGGACGGGCGCAAGAACGGGCCGCGTCGTCGACTCAAGCGCCGGCATCGGACACTAGCCAACCACGAGGCTTAAGTACTTAAGTCTTGTCGGGCGAATCAATTGTATTTTCATATCTCATTATTACAGTCTAAAATTCATACAGTCCATTATTTCTAACATCACCCTTGGAGGATCCAGGGCTCCCACCCCAACGGCACTGGGCACTGGGCCTCAACTAAGACGTTTTTGATGATACTGGCATGTAGGTACGTATGTGTTGGAATCGAGCACTAGGGACGCAGCGGGAACTTATCAGGAGCAAACCGAAAAAATAATAGTCCTGCCTGATCTGGCCGTTCTTGCGCCCCCCAGAGTCTACGCCCTGTGCCTGGGCACCGGTGGCACCGCCCTATTTACGGCACTGAGGTTCTCAGCAACGTTCTGTAGTAATTAAACATAATATATATTCAATTTTAAATAAATAAGGATTAATTGGATTGGATTAACACATAGGGTACTTTTTATCCCTTTTGGTCTGGTCTGTCTGGTGATTTGGTCAAAAATCTGATATAGATGGCGCTACTGTGCATAAATAAATACACGCCAACGAAGTTGCGCGGGTTACAATAGTAAAAAATAAAGTTGAAACGGCTAAACATATTTACTTAATTTATAACCAGGATGAACTATCTACATCGTGGGCATCAGTTCGCCAGTCCGGGAAAAATTAGATTTCGCGGGTCTCTTATACCGCACATCAGCCAGTTAATATATTATTGTATGAATTTGTATGTACCTCTTACATTTTCCGGGAACGATAACAGCGTATTGGCGGAAACCTGAAAAAAAGAGATATATATTTTTTTAATTTGAAAATATTTTAGAAACAAAAATTCGCCTAGATGGATCCGAATCCAAGTCCTCTCGATATCCGGCCGAGTGCTCTTACCACTGAACTACCGAGAAGTTTAGTAATAGTGGTGAAATTTCTCATTTCTATAAACTGCGTGAGTCGCAATACATACAATTGGTATATGTTAAAAATAAATTTATCAATTGAAGTGTGGGTACACAATAAAAGTCAGTCTTGGTTCAACTTGCGTTTCATTTACAACAATTAAAGACGTGGTGGGTTCGGATCCCACCTGGGGAGGTGAATTTTTCTTTTAAAAACATTTTAAAAATAAGTTTTTTTTATGCCACTATGGTGGCAAACAAGCATACGGCCCGCCTGGTGGTAAGCATCACCGTAGCCTATAGACGCTTGCAATACCGGGGGTATCACTCGCTCGTTGCCAACCCTCCCAACCAGCGTCTTGCCTTGATATTTTTGTGTAAGTCTTACAGAACTGTCAGCACGGAGGCACTCCCTGTGCTGGCCGGCGTAATACCCGTCGATTTGGAGATACAGCGTCGCGCGTCGATGTACTATAGATCAAAAGAAATGACCCCCGCGTTCCTTAAGACACGTGATCGTGACAAAATAAATAGACTATTTAATCCGTTAGATGACGTATTACAGACTCTTCTATCGGAATGGCAGGAAAGGTGGGAGACTTCCGTAAAAGGCCGTCATCTGTATCTGTTCTTTCCCTCGGTGAGAGACAGATTAAAGAAAACCTGGCTAGAGGTCGACCATCAAGTAGCTCAATTTTTAACGGGACACGGAAACTTTAAGGCCAAGTTATTCTATTTCAAGGTTGTACCTTCTCCTTTCTGTGAATGTTTTACCGCGAATACCAGAGTAGAACAAACAGCTCATCACGTTCTGTGGGAGTGTGATCTTTGGCATGACGAACGCGTAATCATGTTGGATTCTTTACATGTCACTTCGGGCGTACTTTATTATTCTGATCTCGTAGCAAGCAGAGAGAATTATCAGGCATTTAGAAGGTTTTGCAATACATATTATTGGAATCAAAATAGTAAACAACAGCTCATAGCATTAGGTCCCAATAGTAGCGTAACAATAGACCGTGGTGCTCGGCAATCGAGCCTCACTTTATTTGCCATCTCTCTAGGGTATATGCCTTTTGCTTCAAATTGCTGTTTCTCACGTAGTTGTTAAGGAGGGAAGTCCTTTCAATACTTCCTACTCCGACTATCTTATTTCTGATTAAATTCGTTGTGAGTTCCAAGACAGCTGTAGTTTATTCCCCGGGACGTCAATAAGCTTCATTGCTTATTGTCTATCTGAGGTCGCCGTTGTTGATCCTGGCTACACAGGAGTCACAGTGGTGGGAATGTGTGGTGGGCTTGTCCCGAACCCTCCCAACCACCCCAAGTGGAATTCTGGAGACCTTACTCACGTAGGAACACAACATGGCCGAGAGCAATGCTATTTGGCTACGATCTTCTGTAAGGTGGAGGTCCTTCCCCAGACGGGCTGCTCCGATTTGATCGGATTATCCGCTTTGCCCTACCTCTCTTAAAATTGCCTAACAGCTATAAAAACAATCATAAATAATAAACAACATGTACGAGAAGTTCGAGAGTGTAAAGCCAGCTTAACGTTTTCGCTGAAGTCAAGACATTGCATGCAACGTTTAAAGCCGTCGCGCGTCGTCGGTTCCGACTGTTGTCAAAGGAGTCGTTATCAATTTATCGTATTTTATTATCGCTCTAGTGCCCTCTGCCTTGTATTTTTGTATTTCCGACTGTAGTTCTTTTCTTTTCTCGAATATTTTTGTGGGATAGTCCTCCTTATTTATACTGCTGTCAGCAATATTTTTCTTATTTTTTCGGAGTGTTATCTTTTTACCCAGTGTAGTAAAAGTAACTATGATTAGCCTCGGGCTACTATTTTTCCTCCCCAATCTCCTCACTGATTCAATTTCGTGTCTCACGCAAGGAATTTTCATAGATGTTTTTACAAATTCTAATATAATATTTTCCAGCTCTTCATAATTTAATTCAGTTTCTTTAATGCCGAAAAATATCAGGTTTTTCTTTCTGTTGTGTCTCTCTATATTATCTAGCATAATTTCTTGTTTTTCTAGTTTATTTTTCAATTGTTGGTATTTTTGATCGATTTCTTTGAAGTTTTCGTTGATGGTTTTATTTATGTTGTTTGTGATATTTGTTTCCATTTCCTTCATATTTGTCTTTTGCTCCGCCATATCTGATTGGATAGTTTTTAATATTTTTGCAATTTCCTCCATGTCGATTTCTTGTATTTTACTTTTTTATTTTTGTTTGATTCCCAAATAGATTTAAAACGCTCCACCTAGTGACGAGCAGCGAAATTGCGGTACGCCATCTATTGGCGAATAGCTTTAATTACCAAGTTGTGTCGTGATTCGCGCCGCTAAGTTCACGTTGGTGATATCTCTTAGTAAGTGCTGCCATCCAGTGATGGGTAGTGGTACTATTTTTTGTATAATTATTTTGTAATCTAGATAATAAAATATTATAAGTAATCTATAAGTAATATGATTGCACTCGATTTCACTTTATCCGATGTTAAAGTTTGAATAGATCACTGTTGTTTCTTCTAATTCAAGTTTATTCACTATTTATTCACTGTATTACAATATTTGTTTATTGTACTTATTTATCACTGTTATTTAGTCGAGTTCTTTTAATAATTTCCACTAATTGTCACTAAACATACATATAATATTTTATAGAATTATCTGAAATACTGTCTATATTATTTTTAAACTAATAAAAATTGCGGAGCCGATTTTAACTCGAGCGAACAGCGCCCTCTATCATTATTTTATTTATTTAATTCACTATATAAACATTTGCATGCTTGCTGACAGGCTAAGTATATGGCGTCTATAATAAGCTTAATCTAACATCAAAATTGTACCTGACGGCACGGGTGGTGGAGAACAACACCGACCGATGAATCATTGTCATGGCGGCACGGTTGGTGCCGATGCCGCGACACACGACACCTCCATGCGCACGGCGCATGGCGGCGGCCATTGTCGCGGCATCGGCACCACCCGTGCCGCCATGACAATGATTCATCGGCCGCGACAATGGCCGCCGCCATGCGCCGTGCGCATGGAGGTGTCGTGTGTCGCGGCATCGGCACCACCCGTGCCGCCATGACAATGATTCATCGGTCGGTGTAGTTCAGTTTATCAGTAAAAAATATAGTTATGACGGCACGGGTGGTGCCGATGCCTATATTCATACCTATATTTTTTACTGATAAAGAAATTTGAATTTGAATTTTGAATTATTATTTTTTATTGGGACACGGCATGTGACGCCATCACCTTCCAGATGGGCCGCAGGTCACTGGGGTCAAGGAATAGAAGCGACGAGACATCCTATATGGTGTTTCATCGCTTCTACTATGCCGGTCTGAAAGGTGCTTCTTCATGCTCCCCTTGAAGGACCTCATGTCGTACACGTGCGGTGCAGGGAACACATCGTCGGGCAGCTTGTTCCACCGTACAATGGTTCGACACAAGAATGATTGACCGAATCTTTTTCTTGAATCGAATGATTCCAGTTGGTGGAAAAATATAAATTATTAATATCCCCTTCGATTGAAATGAGACCCGTTTCCCTGCAGTAGGGTGATTATGGGTTGGTATGGTAATGATGAATTATCAATTTTGTATTTACCTTAGCTCCGGTGAAAATCGCCAAAAACAAACAGACACATAACACCTTCTCCGTCATGCTCGAATACAGAATAACTGACATAATTTCTCTAATTTCTCCGGTTGACAGTAAATTAATATCTGTTAATCTTTTAGATAATTTGCTGCCCAATTAGGGCTTGGTATTCGAATATTCGAGAGGGCGTCACTGTGCTCATGTTTACATCAACTCTGCATAATTTTCGATTTAAAAATATAATAAAAGTGTTATACCCAGTAATAAACAGTTAAACGGACAAATAAACATTAGATTTGCAACATATAATATGGACACAGTGAAAAACAAAGTGGACATTCTATAAATAGTTAGAAAAACTACCATCAGCTGTTAAGTGATAAATAGTGACTCTTGCGGAATAATTACCATCAAATCATCAACGAAATACCATCAATCAGTGAATTATGTAAACTCTTTAAACACTAAATGGATATTTGCAAAAATTAAAGTGAAATTGCTAGATGACTGCAAAATTGAGGACATTATAACGTAAACAACGCCATCTGTTGACACTTAGAAGCAAGTCAAAGTAGATTGTTCGATCCTATACAAATAGTTCCACGTTTCACACCAGGCTCATTTTTTTAAGCTAAGGGAGAGCCCCGAATTAAACGTTAGTTAAGATACTTAGAAAACACCTCGAAAACACCCAAAATTTTGATTATCGGTGAGTGAATGAGTACAGTCAATAGCAGGTCGACCTTTACATATCGGACTTTGTATCATAAGACTATTAAATTCCCCGCAACTTCGTTTGCGTATATCTAGCTTTCGCGTGGGAATTTTGAAAAATCTCTTCCTAGTGCTCCCCTACGTTATAATAGGAACCCCTGTGCAAAATTTCAAGTTTCTAACCTTTATAGTTTAGGCCCAACGTTGTTATAATAGGCATCAGTCAGTCAGTCAGTCAGCTTCTCCTTTTACATTATAGATGTAGTCATAAGAGCCAAAATTGTACTGAAAGTGAAAAGTTCAACGTGCTCCTGACAGTAAGTACATAAGTAATAAAATTAATTTTCTTGAGAATATTCTATGGCATCAACAGCTTTGGCATTATATGGTTGAGTAATAGTACGTTCTTGTCACCGAAATATCAGACTACAAGCTTATCACCATGAAGTTACATACAAGGGGTCAAAAATGTGAAACGCTTTGAGAATACGATGCTTGTGTTTGACTTTGGTGTTTCATAAAACATATATTATAGCGACCTCTCTTGTGTAGTAGGTGCACTATTATTAAAATTGGAAATGCAACAGAGAGGCTAGTTTTATGTCGCACGAAGAGATGGCGCTGTATACCATGTAAAAAGGTGTAGAAATTTTTCAGCTAAACACATCACATCAGCTCGGAAAATAAATAAATATTCTGCTGTTACAAAAACAATGTACAATACTTGAAAAATGAATTTATTTTTTATGTCATACAGTAGACAAACAAGCAAGCGGACCACCCGATGGAAAGTGGTCACCGCCGCCTATGGACATCAGTAACACCAGAGGCGCTACCAATGCGTTGTCCACCAAGGAGGTTAGAGGAAAGGCAGGAGGAAGGGAAGGGATAGAAGGAGAGGGAAAGAGGGGATAGGAAAGGAGTTGGGCTTACCGGATCTCTCACTCACCGAACAAAACGCATTGCTGCTTCACGTCGATATTCTGTGAGAGGGTGGTACTTCCCCGGTCGAGCTAGCCCATTTCAAAATAATTACTCTACCACTCCAAGGATCCATATTTTATTTAGTAAGCTTGTTACAAATTGATTGTTGTACTGGCTCCCAACTTAGGTTTCCCTGTGTTATGAGTCTTCATCTATCTAAGACTTATCATCATCATCATCTCAGACACAAGTAGTCCGTCGTCCGCATCCCCTAAACGTCTTCAATGTGACGTGCTGGCAGCGGCCTGCATCCAGCGGCTTCCTGCGACTTTCCTTAGGTCGTCTGACCACCTTGTAGGCTCACTCACCAAACGCATTGCTGCTTCATGCCGATAGTCTGTGCGAGGGTTGAGAGGAAAAAACCAGTAAGTATAGATTGTTGCATTATCTTCACAATACGGTAAATAGGAAAATACGTAGACCGTCTATAAAACCGACTTTTTCATATCAATCTGTTAACGTCTGCTATATACAACAGCGCCAATGTTTCAGCTACTCAATGTATGCTACAAGAATCCGGCGCATTCATCAGTCCACCAGTTCATCGACCCCAATCGTTCACTTCACTTTTGACCGGCATTCAAGCCACATATAATTTGTAAACCTCTAAATTCTCTTCATTATATCAATCAATAATCATCCCACTGCTGGGATACGGGTCTCCCTTCAATCGAAGGTGATTAGAGCGTACTCTACCACGCTGCTCCAATGCGTATTGGCAGAGGTGTTTTCAAGCCACCGACTTGGCTTAACGACTGTCATCCATCGACAACAGCCGGGACCGACGACTTAACGTGCCCTCGAAGCAGGGAGAAATATAAATGCTATTAATACTCAGTGGTGCTAATTCTGTTGTACATTTAACTAGACTAAACTAATTTTGACAGGACTAAAAGTGTTGCTATCCTTGTCACTAATTGTAAACCAAAGAAGGACGACAACACCTTTGGTCCTGTCAAAATTAGTTTAGTCTAGTTAAATGTACAACACAATTAGCACCAATGTTTTAATCTCGAGTTCTATTTTACATACTCGTCGCCGCACCGCGAGGAGAGCGGGGCAAATTTGGATCACCGTTCGTTCATCCTCCGTTTTGAGACGTTTCCAACAAAATAGGACGAAATCGGGAATATTACTTTAAGAGAGGTAGGGCACAGCGGATAATCCGCTCAAATCGGAGCAGCCCGTCTATGGGGAAGGACCTCCACCTTACAGAAGATTGTAGCCAAATAGCATTGGTCTCGGCCATGTTGTGTAAAGTTGTGTTCCTACGGTGAGTAAGGTATCCAGAGCTCCACTTGGGGCGGTTGGGAGGGTCGACAACGCGTGAGTGATATCCCCGGTATTGCAAGCGTCTAAAGGCTACGGTGATGCTTACCATCAGGCGGGCCGTCTGACTGACTGACTGACTGCATGACGGAGGCATCCAGAAAGGAATGGAAAGCTGTCCTTGAGAACTTCCGATCACCTGTTTTGTGTAATATTATTTGCGACTAATAATAGATATTACATTATCTTCATAAACGGTAAATAGGAAAATATGTTAGGTCGTCTACCAAACTAACTTTTTCATATCAAATTAGCATAACAATATGTCGTCATTATAAACTAAAATATATTAAAAAATTTACAAAAATAATATTAAAATTAATAATGAAAAGACAGGGTGACAGCGTCCAAAAAGCAGGCAGCGTTACCTCGCTGTATGGCAATAGAAACCAACCATTCCATTACTTGTACATTTCTACTATGCCTAACTTAAAAAAAACATAAAACATAAAAACTTTTATTCAACCACTAACTTCATTCACATTAACTATACAGTAACAAATTCCACTAGCTAAGTAAAGTTTCTAATATGTAGTTGCCCTGCATCTACATATTAGAAATTTGTATGGAAACATCGCAATAATTATACCACACCAGGGGGGTCCCACTCCGCAGTTTAGGTACGATTGACCTTGGGACCGGCCCGGCCGGTTAATCTCAAGGCTACCACCACTCGGCTCTCGCTCGTGCCGCTAGCTAGACGCATCGCGCGGACTCGGCCGCAGCGCGTGTCGAGTAAATAAAAAATTACAAACTATACGAAAACTAGGTACTACTGTTGTGTGCAAGGTTGTTTAAATAAATCAAAGGCGGAATCAGATATAATTTTTTTTAAACTCCGTACGGATAATAAAAGGTAAGTTATTTTGTTGAGTATTAATCATCACGTAAATAAACTGTAACTAAAGTAGGTGAATGAAATAGGCACATACCTAACTGGTAATTTAATATTCAGATTAAATTCTTCTCTAAAAGAAGACAACCCTAACGTCGTCAGAAGAGGTAAGAAATACGCGATAGAAAGAGAGGCAACTTCTAGGTGATTATAACTGTAGGTTGTGTGCGCTGTGCGAGCTGAATCGCACCTTATTGTATCGTAGCGAGAGTCCCTATTTCTTTAATTGATTTTGCGGAGTGAATCTTCTGTACGTAGTACTATTATCTATTCTGTGACCACACTGGGAGACATGCCCCGTCGCTACGAATCACGCTATAAAAATAATTTGAAAAACCTAACATCTACACTAGTACTACATAGCTCGGGTCCATATTCAATGTCCGTAAAAGTTTATGATAAACTGCCTGAAAACATCAAGTCTGAGACATCATTTGGAAAGTTTATTAAGCTCATCAAAAAATTACTTCATACGTAAGCCTATTACACTGTAAAGGAATATTTAGAAGATAAACTATTATAGGTCTGCCTCTCTCTCTTTTCCATTGCTGTGCCTGAAAAGGTTCATGTGTATTTTTGTGTTGTATTTGTTACATGTATTTGCAATAAATAAATAATAATCTTTATATCCTGTCACAAAGCTTTTATGCTAGTTAAACCTAAAAATAAACTTTTTCCGATGCCATCCCTAACTTAATAAAGGAACTAGTGCGACTTTTTTGTCCCACTAGTCCTTTTAGTCCCTTCAAAGGGACTAGTGCGACCACAGACAGAACATTCCATATCAGAAATCGTAACAAAAACGCACACTATCAAATGTCAGTCACACAGACACAAATGGGTACTTTTGTACTGCTTTCCTGGCTGCTTTTGTACGAAGAGTTTTAAAATGTATTACACAGCACTTAACACCCATATTTTTGTCTATTTGATATTATATTCACTAAATTTTAACTTTAAAAGTCACTTTTTAAACGAGAACAAATCGCCATCTTCCGTTTACTTTCACGAATGATACAAATTCCGTTTACCAAAACAAGGCACGGCTGTCAAATTGTGTAAGTGTGCGTTAGTGTTGCTATTGATGAAAGAAAGGGACAACGTTATGCCGAATTTAATTAGCTGAAAAGTGACAGCAATATTTTCAGCTTGTGTCTATGTGTATGTAAAATTATGTTTAGTCTGTTATATCTGTGAGTGCGACAAAAAAGTTACACAATTCAATTTAATTTATTTATTTGCAAATGTAGGTACAATGATTCAGATGTTATAATATGTAGGTATACATTAAGATCTTCCATATTTTACCTTTCGGCGTGCAAAGTCATAAATATTACAATAGTCTATATTAATAAAAATAATAACATATATATTCATACAATCCTTACTTATCCTTAACCTTACTAATATTATAAATGAGAAAGTGAGTTTGTTTGTTATTCCTTCACGGCTTAACTAATCAGCCGATCATTATGAAAATTTGTGTAAATATTGTCAGGGGTACAGAGCCCAACATAGGCTACTTTTTATTCCGTGAAAGCATGTCGTTCCAATGGGGGGAAAAAATCTACTATAGAAGGCGCTGTATCGGCCAACAGATGGTGCCACAAGTCGCGCTATGGGTTGTTTTGTTGTCAAACGAGATCTATACAGTCATAAAATTAACGCGAGCGAAGCCGCGGGGAAAAGCTAGTTAATATTATAAATGAGAACGTGAGTTTGTTTGTTTGTTATTCTTTCACGGCTTGACTAAGCAGCCGATCATTATGAAAATTTGCATACATATTGTTAGGAGTACAGAGCCCAACATAGGCTACTTTTTATCCCGTGAAAGTATGTCGTTCCAACGGGAAAATATTTTTTCTACTATAGAGGGCGCTGGCCAACAGATGGCGCCACAAGTCGCGCTATGGGTTGTTTTGTTTTTATCCCGAATAGTACACGATTCCCGTTCCTACGGGTTCCTACGGGAATCCTTTTCATCAAAAGTCTGATATAGATGGCGCCACTGTGCATAAATAACTTCACGCAAACGAAGTTGCGCGGGTTTAACTAGTGACTCAATAAATTATCACAGTGCAACCTGGTATGAATAATGAGGTTCGGGAAACGGTCTATGTCCATTCACTTTTCAACATCCACGAGCCAGTTTCCGCTGATAAAAATTATCTAAAAGATTAACACATATTAATTGCTATCGAACCGGAAAATAATTAATATTAAAGCATGTAATTAGAGAAATTATGTCAGTTATTCTGTAGTCAAGCATGGCGGGGAAGGTGTTATGTGTCTGTTTGTTTTTGGCGATTTTCGCCGGAGCTAAGGTAAATTCAAAATTGATAATTCATCATTACCATACCAACTCATAATCACCCCACTGCAGGGAAACGGGTCTCATTTCAATCGAAGGGGATATTAATAATTTATATTTTTCCACCAACTGGAATCATTCCATTCAATAAAAAGATTCGGTCAATCACAAGTTGCCCGACGATGTGTTCCCTGCACCGCACGTGTACGACATGGGGTCCTTCAAGCGGAGCGTGATAGGCACCTTTCAGGCCGGCATAGTAGAAGTGACAAAACACCATAAAGGATGTCTCGTTGCTTCTATTCCTGGACCCCAGTGACCTGCGGCCCATCTGGGAGGCGCTGGCGTCACACACATGCCGTGTCCCAATGAAAAAAAAAAAAAAAAAAATTAAAAATTAAAATTCAAATTTTATTTGCTTAAAATATAGGTACAATTTTGATGTTAGGTTAAGCTTATTATAGACGCCATATACTTAGCTTGTCAGCAAGCATGCAAAGGTTTATATAGTGAATTAGAAATGAAAAATAAAAACAATAATTCAATAAATTAATAAAAATATAAAATGAATTATCAACAAATTATCAGTTTCAAGTATTACACTCTATTACTTCCTTGCGTTGACAGGAGAATCAAAGTACTCCTAAGCGAGTAAAAACAAGAGGACAACAACCATTTTTTTAGTTCCCTTCTAACTTCATAATGTGTTAACTACTTAACTATGAACAATTGACTAGGAACAATTTGCCTGTAGCCATTAGAACTGCAAAATCCATCGATTTATTCAAACGACAAGTGAAAAATTATTTCTTAGATTTGAGTCTTTGATTCCTTTGTTTGCCTTTAAGTACAACGACATTTTTATTTATTTTATTATTAGGTATATTTGTATTGTATAATCTATACTAATATTATAAAGAGGTAAAGTTTGTGTATTTGTTAAATTGTAAGGGGTAATCTCGGGATCTACTGAACCGATTTTAAAAATTCTTTCACCAATAGAAAGCCACATTATTGCTGAGTGTCATAGGTTATATAAAAAACCAAAAAATAAAAAGGCTTTTAACATTATGCCCAACGAAGTGGGCACGGGTCAGCTAGTATAGTATAATTATGTATTTATGGTAGGATGAATATGAATATTTATATAATATATTATAGTAAGTATAGTGATATGGTATGGTAGTGATATTTGAAGTTATTTATTCATTTTGTTTTAATATTATGATGTCCTAAGTTTCTATCATTTTCTTGTTTAGTATTTATTTTCTTGTCTTGCTAGCCCTGCCCACTCCATACAGAAATTCGTTACCTTAAGGTTGCCTTGAAAAGATTTCTTTTTAGCAATAAGGCCGCCTTGTTGCATTTACACTAGTTTTTAAGATTGTTTTTTTTGTACTTTTTCCTGTGTGTAATGCAAATAAAGAGTATTCTATCTTCTATCTATGAACATATTCGTAAATCTAATGTTAATAACAATTACATCTTTATTGTATTACCTCCATAGTTTTGTTCCTCAGCTTTTGAACCATAAAATTGCTGATGGACTTGAGCATTCACCTGTAATGAGCATTCTTGTGAATGTTACATCACAGAAAAATTACGAGAACATTTTAGCGAGCATTCTATCGAGCGTTCTGGCGAGCATTCTAGATTCAGAATAGTTTGCCACCATCTTTCTTTTGACAAGCATCGACTATAGCGTTCGCTAGAATGCTCATGATGTTCGTAGCAATATTTGGCTCTATGCTTGGCTCGGCTCGTTGTTCAGTTCGATAAATATAAAAACGGCGAATGCTCGATGTTCTGTTACAAGTGAATGCTCAAGTCTATCAGCACCTTTAAACAATGATTCAAATACGTACTGAAGATCCAATCTGTGGGGCAATTCACATAACAAGAACCGATTCTAGTTCGATTCAACGACACTCGCTGTCCCGTTCAATTCCTATTTTGTATGAGTGAGACAGAGAGTGTCGTTGAATCGAATTAGAATCGGTTCTTGTTACGTGAATTGCCCCACTGTTAGAGCGTGCCCTGTCACGGTGCTCCAATGCGGATGGTGGTAATCTGAGGCTTGGTTAAACGACTCCTTTGACAACAGTCGGAACCGACGACGCGCGACGGCTTTAAACGTTGCATGCAATGTCTTGACTTCAGCGAAAACGTTAAGCTGGCTCTACATTCTCATTCTCTTCATCATGTTGTTTATTATTTATGATTGTTTTTATAACTGTTAGGCAAACAGGCTCTTTAAGAGAGGTAGGGCAAAGCGGATAATCCGATCAAATCGGGGCAGCCCGTCTGGGGAAGGACCTCCACCTTACAGAAGATCGTAGCCAAATAGCATTGGTCTCGGCCATGTTGTGTTCCTACGTGAGTAAGGTGTCCAGAATTCCACTTGGGGTGGTTGGGAGGTTTGGCAACGCGTGAGTGATACCCCCGGTATTGCAAGCGTCTAAAGGCTACGGTGATGCTTACCATCAGGCGGGCCGTATGCTTGTTTGCCACCATAGTGGCATAAAAAAAAACTAGCCAATCTTATTTTTAAAAATTCACCTCTCCAGGTTGGATCCGAACCCACCACGTCTTCAATGCATGTATTGCGACTCACGCAGTTTAAAGAAAATTTCAGAACTATTACTATCCTTATCTGTAGTTCAGTGGTAAGAGCACTCGGCCGGATATCGAGAGGTCTTGGATTCGAATCCATCTAGGTGAATTTTTGTTTCTAAAATATTTTCAAATAAAAAAAAAATATATCTCTTTTTTTCAGGTTTCCGCCAATACGCTGTTATCGTTCCCGGAAAATTTAAGAGGTACATACAAATTCATACAATAATATATATTAACTAGATGATTTTTATAACCGCGAAATCTCATTTTTCCCGGACTGGCGAACTGATACCCACGATATAAATAACTATCCTAATAGTTCATCCTGGTTATAAATTAAGTAAATCTGTTTAGCCGTTTCAACTTTATTATTTACTAGTGAAACCCGCGCAACTTCGTTTGCGTGTATTTATTTATGCACAGTAGCGCCATCTATATCAGATTTTTGACCAAATCCTATGGGAATCGCGTACTCTTCGGGATAAAAAGTACCCTATGTGTTAATCCAAGGTATCAGCTACCTACATACAAAATATCATAAATATTGGCCCAGCCATTTGAGCGTGAAGAGGTAACAAACATACACACAAACTTTTCCCTTTATTATATTACTAGCTTTTCCCCGCGGCTTCGCTCGCGTAAAATTTTATGATGACAACAAAATCCATAGCGCGACTTGTGGCGCCATCTGTTGCGAGCGCCATCTATAGTAGTAAAAACATTTTCTCATTGGAATGACATACTTTCACGGGATAAAAAGTAGCCTATGTTGGGCTCTGTACCTCTGAGAATATGTGTACAAATTTTCATAAAGATCGGATGCTTAGTCAATCCATGAAGGAATAACAAAAAAACAAACAAACTCACTTTCTCATTTATAATATTAGTTAGGATTTTTATAGATCTGAGTGCGTTTGACCACAATCTTGCCTGATGTTAAGCAGATATGAGGTCTAGGATGGTACACGCAAACTCAAAAAATGCCTATTCAAGTATTCACTCTAAAATTGAAAATCCCTACAGTTTGTACGAATCGGGAAACACTCCACTTCAAAAACTCTTATAAGACACCTGCACTGATTAAGATTGACAATAAGCTGTCTTATCTTATACATAGATAGTGTGTTTTAAGGATTATTAAAAAGGATCTGATAGGTTGTGTTCACATGTGCTGGTTGTGACGTGAATTTCAAACGACGTTTTCTGTCACCGAGCAAATGGTAATTAAAAGAAAACTATCTATGGAGATTATTTAATTTCATCTTGTCATTTCTTTTCCCAGTGGACATTTTGCATTGTTTCCGAAATGGTGGTAATTAATATAGCCTTATTTATTTAAAATTGAATATTTAATATGTAAAATGACTATAGAACGTTGCTGAGAACCTACTCTTTGAATAAATGATTCCATTGTCATCATTTCCGTGTTCCAGGATCTCGCATCGTCTCTGGATGGGAGGCTGTTCCAGGACAGTTCCCCTTCCAGCTATCTCTTCGCATGGTGAGTCCAGTGGGCGCCGTGTCTGGCTGCGGAGGCTCCATCATCCATCCTAACTGGGGACTTACTGCTGCTCACTGCACTGCCGGGTATGTAAAAAATAAAAAAAATATTAAATTTTAATGACTAAACTCCACGTTAAAGACTAAACGCTACGATTTAAAAATATACTTTTATTAAATATTTCTTTTGGTATTATTTCAGACGTCTGACAATCGTCATACGCGCAGGCGCAGTCAGCCTCACCAGACCAGTGTACATCTTCGAGACCACAGACTATTGGAACCATCCTTTGTACAACGAAAACTTCCCTGCCGTTGTACAACCCAATGACATAGGGGTCCTAAGGTTCAACAGGGAACTTGTATTTAATGGTAAATACTTCACACTCTCTAAAATTGTTCATTGTTAAAATCGTAAATAAAAATAAAAATTTGTTCGACGATATCTGGGAAAAATATGTAGACCACGAAATGGATAGAACATGCTTCATTTGCAAATCACAACAATAGGACACAGTATAAATAGATAGCTTACAGACTAGTGAAATTGCAACAAGGCGGCCTTATTGCTAACAGCAATCTTTTCAAGGCAACCTTAAGGTAACGAATTATTTAAATAATGATCTTGTATTAACCATATTAGCTAAAAAAAAAAAATTATTAATTGTAAATTTAAGAGCCACACTTCTCGGTGTAGTAGACTTCATTTTAATCATTCGTTGTGAGTTCCAAAACAGCTGTAGTTGCTCCACCTAGTCGTCAATAAGACCCATTGCTTATTGTCAATCTGAGGTCGCCGTTGTTGATCCTTTACAGGAGCTGCTGCAGGAGGGCTGATCTAGTTCTATACTTTACAAGCTACTTTTTAGAAAATACCATAATTTCCTGAAAGAAAATCTACAATAATATAATAATTATCTATCCGTTTACAGATTATGTGCAGCCAATAAGAATGCAGAGGTCTGCTGACATGAACAGGAACTATGATGGAGTGATCCTCACTGCCAGTGGATGGGGAAACACATGGACTGGAGGTATTATCTCAATCCAAACTCTTTATTATGAATATATATTGTTCCATCTTCTTCTCAGTCGTGTACTCTTGACAGAGCAGCCGTGGCCATGCGTGTCTCCCGGTAACGTCTCACTACCGTTCTCCATCTGTCTCCGGTGAAAGCTTGTCTTGCGAATTTAATTAATTTGGCACCAGAAGGCACGGGTATGATTTCCTCTCGGGGACTACATTCATGTGGCATTTGTTCTCGAGTCTGGGTTGTTTTCTATGTAATAAAAGAATACATTAAAAATAATATACCGTTGTCTGGTACCCATAACAGAAGCAGGATAAGCCTGGCTTACTCAGGGACCAGATGGTGCTGTGTGAATTGTGGATAATTTATTATTTATTTAATTAACTTAATTGACCACAATACATGTACTGGTACAATACGCGGATTTAATACTAAATTGCATTCTCTACAGTCAACCATTGGGAAGTGCAGGAATTCACGAATGCGGTTTATTTATTATTAATATTTAACCTTACTGTAATTGAATTTATTATTTTACTATCAAAGGTTCTTCGCCCGAGAATCTCAACTGGGTGTTCTTGGTCGGTAGAACCACTGAATTCTGCAGACAATCCTTCGGTGGCAGCAACATTGTTCAAGATTCTACGATTTGCGCAGGCGCTTATAACGTCAGCTCTCAGTCCATCTGCCAGGTAAACATTATTATGTGGTTCTAAAATAATAGATCTAACTAATAACTCTAAGTTTTCGTTTTATAAAAATCTTAAAAAATGCAACTGACTATTTTATTTACAAGTTGTAAATAACAACCGATTGAGCTGAAATTTTCACGAATGAAATAAGATTATATGGAGTAGCTCTGCTCCCCTATTCTCGTAACAAGAACAGTTACAATCTCATGTCAATCTCAATAACTGTTGTCGCTGCTGTCTTGTCAAGAGACTTGGCCCTCACAAGAGAAAGTGCCTGTGGTAAACTGGTAAAAGAAATAGCGAAAGAAGCTTAATTAAGGTGTTTTTTTTCATAAATAAACGTTTGTACAGAAATGAATTTAACTCTACATGATATTTGTGTTATCCAGGGTGACAGCGGCGGTCCATTGACTGTTGTTGATGAGGACGGCAAACTGAGCGAGGTCGGAGTATCCTCCTTCGTGTCTGGCACTGGTTGTCACACCGATTTCCCTGGTGGTAAGTAATTATTTATGAAAAATAATAAAAAAACTTTATTTCTTCTCACAAGCTTAATCTTAGAAATAAACATTTCTTGTCTTAACAAACATTTGCTGTTTCTCACGTAGTTGTTAAGGAGGCAAGTTCTTTCAATACTTCCTACTCCGACTATCTTCTTTCTGATTTAATTCGTTGTGAGTTCCAAGACAGCTGTAGTTTTCTCCCCCGGGACGCCAATAAGCTTCATCGCTTATTGTCAATCTGAGGTCGCCGTTGTTGATCCTGGCTACACAGGAGATACATCGGTGTGAATGTCTTAACTTAAGATACATTATAAGTCATATAAAGTAAGTAATTTATCTACATACTGTACTGTACTGCCCATAAGACATTTATTTCCACTGTTTTATCTACATGTGACGTATTTACCGTTCTGCTAAGAATATTACTCGTAAAATATAAAATTGCAGATTTGTTTTATGTTTTATGTCATACATTATAGTTGTAACTTTAGTACCATTTTAAAAGAGCTATATTAGTTTCTTGCCAGCCCTTCTTAGCACAAATCTGCCGTCTGAACTGGTGATAGGAATAAATAGGGACGACTCAAAATACCTTGTATTAGGCCTATCTGAATAAAAATATTTGATTTGGCTTAACTTGACTTGGTAACCATAGATTGACATCAAGTTGGCTTTATCAAGTTAGCACCAAAATCCCTATCAAGGTTTACAAGGGATTACGGTCGCATCGGGAGTCGGGTCGCTGTGTTCCCTCCAATATTGTTCATAATATTGTTGATGGAGAGCTCAGTGATGGAGGCTGGCGGGCCGACTCTCAGTTGTGGTTGTCATCTTGGGGGACTGGTCTGTTCGCTTTATTAGCATCTACATATTCGACATATTTTGGATTTGACCATAGCGCTATTTGGATCGACTTCCCGCGTTTAGTGCTTGATTTCTGTATGTACCTGGATCTGTATTTTATTTATTCTTATAAATGTACTCATTCATACATTGTAACAAACGAGTGAAAGAAAAAAATTGCTAAATGACAAAAAAGGCCGTAACCGGGTTTCTTTCGCCATTTCTTTTACCGGTGGCCATTTTGCTTGTGTCTGAAATGGTGGTAGTATATAACGTAGTTTATTTTCTTTATATATACAAATTGTAAATGACAAGAAAAAGTGCCTGTGAAGGTCTAATTTCTGAAATAAACGATTTCATTTCATTTCATTTCATAATAATATTATAAAGATTTACCGTTAGAAAGTATAAAGTTATGTAATCTTTTAATTTACAGGTTTCATCCGTCCTGGACATTACCATGAATGGTTTTACGAGGTGACTGGAATAAACTTCGATTGGGATTTCGAAGACAAACCAACTACTACCTTACCCACCCCTGAACCAACTGTACAATCAACTGCACAGCCAACTGTTGGTCCTACTTTCCCAACAGTAACCAATAGTCCTACTTTCCAACCATCAACTGTGCAGCCCACTCCTGGTCCTACGTTCCCAACAGTAACTAATAGTCCTACTTTCCAACCATCAACTGTGCAGCCCACTCCTGGTCCTACTTTCCCAACAGTAACCAATAGTCCTACTTTCCAACCATCAACTGTGCAGCCCACTCCTGGTCCTACTTTCCCAACAGTAACCAATAGTCCTACTTTCCAACCATCAACTGTGCAGCCCACTCCTGGTCCTACTTTCCCAACAGTAACCAATAGTCCTACTTTCCAACCATCAACTGTGCAGCCCACTCCTGGTCCTACTTTCCCAACAGTAACCAATAGTCCTACTTTCCAACCATCAACTGTGCAGCCCACTCCTGGTCCTACTTTCCCAACAGTAACCAATAGTCCTACTTTCCAACCATCAACTGTGCAGCCCACTCCTGGTCCTACTTTCCCAACAATAACCAATAGTCCTACTTTCCAACCATCAACTGTGCATCCCACTCCTGGTCCTACTTTCCCAACAGTAACTAATAGTCCTACTTTCCAACCATCAACTGTGCATCCCACTCCTGGTCCTACTTTCCCAACAGTAACTAATAGTCCTACTTTCCAACCATCAACTGTGCAGCCCACTCCTGGTCCTACTTTCCCAACAGTTACTAATAGTCCTACTTTCTTCCCAACAGTAACCGATGGTCCTACCGTGCGGCCAACTGTTGGTCCTACTTTCCCAACAACTGTTGGTCCTATTTTCCCAACAACTATCGGAACTGTGGATTTCGATCAAGCTTCCGACGCTGAAGAATATTAATATCCATGTAGGTAATTTAATAAAAATGTAATTTACTTAAATAAAATTATGTAATTAATGAATATAGACTTATTTCATACCAGCTTTTACCCGAGGCTTCGGTCTCGGAGATGTATAGAGTGCAATATTATATCTGTGTCAGAGTCTATGTGTTTTCTATGTATTATAAGTATATATTTACATAATATATTGTCTGTTACCCATAACATAAGCAGGTTATGCGTCACCTGGTCCCAAAGTAAGATACTTTGGGACCAGGTGACGCTGTGTAAGTTGCATAGAAAAAAATATAAGGTACTTTAACGCATGACTATATAGGTTACATATTATTATTATCGTTTAAGCAAGGAAATAAGTATTCATTCAGTAAATAGTAATTTTTTGTAAGATATTGATGAAAGATACAGCTTGAAGCCGTCCCCTCCTACTTCCCGTTTCCTTCCCCCTTCCTTCCATTTTCATATCTTATAAGTGGGCAACGCATCTAAGATTCTTGGAGTCGTCGATGTCCATGGGTACTTACCATCAAGGGATTCGCTGGCTGTCATAAAAGGAAAATAAGTTTTTTATCCATCTAATACTATCTTCTACTTCTTCTACTCTTCAAAAGGGGCGTTAAAAGATTTTTACAGGGTCGGCAACGCGCGCGTGATACTCCGGTGATGCAAGCGTTCATAGGCTACAGTGACTGCTTACCATCAGGCTTACAGCTGTAGTTTCTCCCCCGGGACGTCAATAAGCTTCATCGCTTGTCAATCTGAGGTCGCCGTGGTTGATCCTGGCTATATAGGAGACACAGTGGTGGGAATGTGTGGTGGGCTTGCCAGTTTAATAAAATATATATCTAATAAACTTTATTTATATTACCTTCGTGGTTTTATTTATATATTTCTATCAGATTTTTACGTGAACTAAGTTTCCGTTGATAAATTGTTATCTGAGGATTAATAGATAATTTGTTATCAATTAAGACCGGAAAGTAAGTAACACTAATACTAAATAATAATAGAATAATTACATTATAATCTTAGTCTATTGTCAACCATGGCGAAGGTGTTAACGATCTGCTTGTTTTTGACGATTTTCGCCGGAACTAAGGTAACTTGCAACCATTTTTATGACATCTCACTAATAAAGGCGAAAGTTTTTAAGTATGTGTGTTATTCGTCACGCTCAAATGGCTGGCCCAACTTTTATGATAATTGGTATTATCATAAAAGTTGGGCCAGCCAAACGCGGGTAACACCGCGGGCAGCAGCTAGTTAAACCAAATACTATAGAAGACTAATACGCACAGCTCTTGACGTTTCTCATACAATGACTTGGCAACCTCCGTTCACCTCATGCCGCTAGGGGCGCTATAACATTTTGCATACAAAAAACCTCCGTTCACCTCATGCCGCTAGGGGCGCTATAACATTTTGCATACAAAAAACCTCCGTTCACCTCATGCCGCTAGGGGCGCTATAACATTTTGCATACAAAACGCACAAAAGTTTTGAAATCGTTCACCTCATGCCGCCCTCATGCCGTAGGGGCGCTAGTGTCGCGTCTTGCCCGAATTCTTCCGAAGCTGTGCGTATTAGTCTTCTATAGTATTTTTTTTTTTTTATTTTTTTTATTCTGTATTTAATTAGGAGTTTTGGTACGCACATGCGACCATGCCAACCCCATCGTGACCTTCAGACAAATTCTTCATAAATAAATATCGACAAACTTATATATCAGTATGGCTTTAGATGACAAAGGATCCGATAATATGGATTGTAATACTCCTATGTCCAATAAGTTAATATTTAAATTATTAAATAGTATCTCTCTTTGTTCCTCGTACCTGGTACATTCCACGAGTAAATGGTAAACGTCATCTACTACCCCACAAGTATCACAATTGGGTGAGTTTACTCTTTTCATGAGATAACCAAATTTGTTTCGTGGGATGTGTCCGGTACGAAGTCTATGAGCAATAACTATGTGTTTTCTACTCAGGTCACAATTGATGAACCAGGGTATATGAGGAGGTTCACACTGTAGTGTCCGGTACCATATGCCTTTTTCCCTTGATCTTTGATCATAGTACGTCTTCCAAACTGAAAAGCACTCCAGTTTGTATTTGAGTAGGTGTTCAGTATAACTAGGCGATATGTCAATATACGTACCCTGTGACGCTGCTACTTTGGCTAACCGATCAACCTCCTCATTACCCCGGATTCCTATGTGACTTGGAATCCACTGCAATTTGATCTCGGTATTTCTAAGTTCAGCGATTTGCTTAAGTATATCATATGCTATCGAAATGCCTCCTTTACCAAGAGCACATCGAACCAAATGCTGTAAACCACTTTTGCTGTCTGAGAAGATTACCACCTTGGCTAGGTTTGAGTTTTTAATATATTTTAATGCCTCGGAGATTGCAAAGAGTTCCATAGTCATAATAGATAATGTTGAATTAATTTTATAACAACCATTTAGTTTGGTAAACTGATCATAAAACGCAGCTCCAGAAGAATTGTTACTTTTTGATCCGTCTGTGAAAATATTACGAAAACTATGATATTTATTTTTGATTTCTTGTAAAACATTACATCTTAAATTATTCATTTCACAGTATTTTTTTGATGTTTTTACTGAATCTAGTTCCGTTACAATAACTTTCTTGATATCAATTATATTTGTGACCCAAGTAGAAAGAGTAAACATTTGTAATGGATTGCTGTTAAATACACTTTCTTCTTTAGTATTTCTATATGCTAAGGCTAGAAGAGGTTTCTTTTTTGGTTCCCAGTATCTGTCAGAACACAGAGATATCAGTTCTTGTAATAGAAGCAGTATCGGATGATCTGTGTACGATTGTACCTTTAAGCAATACTTGAAAGCCAAGTATTTTCGTCTAGCAAATAGAGGGGGAAGACCGAGCTCACACTCCATACAATGAATTGGAGTTGTTCGAATGAAACCGCCAATCACACGAAGCGCCTGATTCTGTATTTTATCCAGCTTGTAAGAATGACAGTTAGCAGTATTATCATATAAAAAACAACCATAGTCAAACCTACTCCTAATGATAGCTATAAACAATCTACGCAAATGTTTCGGGTGTATACCCCAAGACGACCCCGCTAATATTTTAAAGATGTTGATGAATTTTTGAGTCTTTTGGGAGATTTCATTAATGTGTTTACTCCAACGCAAGGATCTATCCAGCCACATGCCCAAGTATTTGATGTTATCTACCAATTCTAAACGACGATCATTTATGACTAAATTTACAGTTTGTTTTCTAAAACCTCTGGTAAATAAGCAGATTTTGGACTTATCACAAGATAGCTCTAAACCCATATTGTTTAGAAGGAGGATCATAGAGTTCAAGGCATCTTGGACGATTTGAGTACTGCGGGTTAAATCCTTATTTGTAACATACAATGCAAAGTCGTCGGCATATTGCAGAATGGTGACTGAATTAATTTTTTGACAAATTTTGTGTGTTACTATATTAAACAATAATGGTGACAACGGGTCTCCTTGCGCCAAGCCTCTAATTGTCAACCTAGACAGGGATTGATTGTCACTTACATTGTCTCTAATAAAGAGTCTTCTTCTACTTAAGAATGCCCATAGATAGTTACAAATTTGAGGTCCAGATCCGATTTCATCCAAAGTCATAACCACGGTTTCAATTAACACTTTGTTATAAGCGTTGTTTATATCAAGGAAACATGCTAAAGTAGGTATATTACGCGAGAACCCTATTTGAATTTGAGTAACTAATTGAGTCAAGGAGTCTAAACATGACTGACCTTTTCTAAATCCAGAGGTTTTGTGAGATAATATTTTATTATTTTCTACATACCATTCTTACCTTTTGGTTAACAAATTATGAAATAGTTTGCAGATACATGATATTAATGAGATAGGTCTTAGCTTGGGTATTAAGTTAGGGTCACTGCTAGGTTTTGGTATAGGAAGAATTTCTATGTCGCACCACTGAAAAGGCACGTAGCCAATTACATAAATATCATTAAATAAATCTAGAAGAAACTGTTTCGCTACCGTGGGCAGATTAAATATCATAGAATAGGTGACGTTATCAGTACCCGGTGCCGTATCTTGTTTTTTTATACAGCTATTTAATTCTTGCATCGAAAATTTGTCCTTAAGTTGACTATTAGACGAATAGAATGTGGGTTTGTGTGGAAGAACAGAATCAGGGGCAAGTTCGATCAGTAGCTCTTCTTTCCTTTCCCTACTAATAGCAGATCTGTTACCAATACTGCCTCTCATCCAACGCATACGATTCCACATATCAGTTACTGTTGTATGCTCGTCAATATTGTCACAAAATTTCTGCCAGCTTTTTATTTTAGCAGAGCTATCTATAGTATTTGGTTAAACTAACAACTTTTGTGTTCTTAGATGAATCATATCAGCCCATAATAATCCCACTGCAGGGATACGGGTCTCCCTTCAATCGAAGGGGATTAGAGCGTACTCTGCCACGCTGCTCCAATGCCGATTGGTAGAGGCCGTGATTTCAAGCCGCCTGAAGGCCACCGGATTAGCTTTACGACTGTCATCGATCGATAACAGCCGGGACCGACTTAGCGTTATTCCATAATTACCAGTAAACAGAGATAATTACCGGGCTATCAGATGGTTTTGCAATCTACAGTGTGACAGATGATTTCATAGGATTGCCATTTTTTTAAATAAGCTCAATGGAACAATATAAAAATATGACTTTATCGTAATTATATTTTATTCGTAGTATTTTTTGAAAAACATTAACTTGTCACAGTGGCGGTCCTTTTAACAAAGCCGAAAAGCCGGGCTTGTCCTACCAAAATTCGCAATATAATATTTTTAAAAAATTTCGCTTTTAAAGCCAATGGATTTAGCACCTTATTCTTAGTCCATCAAAAAATGTCAACCCCTTGAAAAATCATCCTGTATATTACTGGAATCAATCAAATAATGCCGGGTACCTACTGACTGCTGTAACGTCATGTAATGTAACAGTATTCTCATAATGTTGACGCTTTGCGCGCACGAACCGAGCATTAAACCTCGCCACGATCGATGGAGTAAGAAAACACAGCGTGCCGCGTCTACACTATGGAATACTCCTTTGATGTTACATTACATGCTACGTTACAGCAATGTGTACCCGGCATTAGAGTCGACTCCTTTTTTTAAAACATACAAATTTTTAAAATTTAAAAATAATGTTTTTCAGATTTCTGCCAACACCCTGTTGGCATTTCCTGAAAATTCGAGAGATGGTAAATATACACGTTTATACATCTGCCTACTACGAAAGCTCTGGCCGTTGACGTCGTGTTGCGTCGTTTATTGAGCTTTTTGTAATTTAGATCTCTTTCACACATGGCGTAGGCGTAACGTATGCGTTCGATGAACGTATACGCAGCGCAGACGCTGCTATAATGCGACGCGTACAGTAAAGACGACGTTGAGACAACACCAAGCATGCATCGCGTTATCGCGTCGTCGTCTGCGCTGCGTATGCGCTCATCGAACGCCTACGCCATGTGTGAAGGGGCTCTTAGACCTATGGTTACATGATTCAAATTCTGCGATGGATTAGAGATTAAGAGAATGAGAAGAACTATTATTGTATAGAAAATTTGTGAGTATTTTTGTTACTTCTTCAGGCTCAAACGGCCTTTTTTCCGAAAAGTACCTACACGATTCCCGTAGGATTTGGTCAAAAGTCTGATAACCAATGGCGCTTTACGAAGTAGATGGCGCTGATGTGCGCTGATATGCAAACAAAGTTGCGCGGGTTTCGCTAGTATTTTATAATCCTGCTAAAACATTAGGTAGGTATATACTGAAAATTGACGTCTTATCTTGTAGATAATGTGTTAAGAGGATTATGGGTAAAAAAGTGTTACAAATAGAGATTGTGATTTCGTAATATATTTTTTAATTCTACACAAATCACACAGCGCCACCTGGTGCCCAAGCTAGGCTTACCCCACTTGTGTTATGGGGTACCAGACAACGGACATAATTATTGTAAATAACTTATTAATACATAGAAAACATCCAGACTCGAGAACAAACATAAATGCTATCACATAAAAATTTGCACCGATCGGAAATCGAATCAGCGCCCTCTGGAGCCGTAGTTACGATCATTATCAACGCGCCACCGGGCTGTCAAGAAATTCTACATTAACCCATAACGAGTATATAGTTATACACTGTTTTGTCACTGTCTTTCTTGAGGAGAATCAAATAGTATGAAAGTGAGAAAACATTGTTGAACTATACACGCATTAGACAACGTTTATAATATTAGTAAGGGGGTTAATGTCTACAGAAAGTTTGTTATTTCGTACCCACTCTATCGTGTAGTTAGATAGGTCTCTTAAAAACATTGAGGGTGTAGGAAGACAGTTTTTCGATACAATGACCCGTTTGCGAACTAATTTACATTCGATGTGCTAACTTTTTTTATTTTTAACACGCTTTTATTAGCTTCACTTGTAACTAACTATGTAAGAAATCTTGGAATCTTAATTTGACCCACTTCCCGGTCTTCGATTAGGATGAAATTTTGCACACGCTCGAGTTGTGATGACAATACATGATTAGCGTTTCTTAAAACGTCATTACAAATCCAATATGGCGGCCTCCCCAAGATGGCGGACTGTGGGGCAATTCACGTAACAAGAACCGATTCTAATTCGATTCAACGACACTCGCTGTCTCACTCATACAAAAAAGGAATTGAACGGGACAGCGAGTGTCGTTGAATCGAATTAGAATCGGTTCTTGTACACTGGCTGTTTCAAATCCACCCCCAGGATATGGGTATCAAATGCAAGGGTTTGCTGTCAGGAATATGAAAAAAATAGTCATGTGTGACTTAAATCCAATATGGCGGAAGTCCAAGATGGCGGACAGGTAATTTTTGTAATTTTTAGTGCTAAAAGCGTGTTTTTTAGTTTTTTAAACTATTATATTTATTAATTTCCTTATTGCATTACATGTGATACATATACATTATATTACTGTAATACATAACAGTTATCTACATGCACCTTTTAAGGTATAGCAACTTGAGTAGAAAAACGTTTGTTTAACACGGTGGTCCCTAACCCTCTATATCAGAAACTGTTGTTTAGAATTGAAAAAAATCAGGGTGGTAGAGTATTTCATACAGGGTTACTTGTAATTCGACGTAGGTATATACGGGACATGCGTATTGGGGGGGTTCAAAAGCAACAAAATTAACCACCCCAATGTATGGGTGAAGTCTAGTGGTTTTCAAGATATTTGGGTTCTTAGGGTTTTTTGAAATTCGCCCAGAATTTCACGTCGAATTTCAAGTAACCCTATGTAGTGAACCTACAAGGAAAACTGTCACGGTTAAGTAGGCCCTACTAATTACTGAGTAATAGCCGACGAACTTATGAAGTAAAGTTTCTTTGATGAAATTGTACAAATGTCATAATATATAATATTGCACTTATCTGCAAGCAAGCAAAGAAATGAATGAAATGAAATCGTTTATTTCAGAAATTAGACCTTCACGGGCAATTTTTCTTGTCATTTACAACTTGTTTATAAAAAGAAAATAAACTACGTTATATACTACCACCATTTCGGACACAAGCAAAATGGCAACCGGTAAAAAGAAATGGCGAAAGAAAACCGGTTACGGCCGGTTAAGCGTATCCCATTTGGGGCGGGAGGGTAGGATTTATCTTTCAAAAATAATTTCAACATAAAAATTATTGATTAAACTAGTCAACAATTATTAAAAAAATATCTAAAAGCAAAGCGTAGCCGTTGCGGAACTTTATTGTGCGTGACCCGACACACACTTGCCCTGTTTACACCTATTTTTTATACCACTAAGATCGAAAATATACGGCCCGCCTGATGGTAAGCCTTCACCGTAGCCTATGGACGCTTTCAACACCAGGAACGCTTGCACGTTGCCGACCCTGTAAAAATCTAATGCATTTTATTTTACTCTGAATCCCAGGAGCTCGTATAGTCTCAGGATGGGAGGCTGTGCCAGGACAGTTCCCCTTCCAGATTTCTCTTCGCATGGTGAGTCCCGTGGGCGCCGTGTCCGGCTGCGGAGGCACCATCATCCATCCTAACTGGGGTCTTACTGCTGCTCACTGCACTGCTGGGTAAGTGGTAAAAGAAGTAAAAGTCAAATTTTACATGGTATAAAATTTGACGTCCCGGGGAGAGAAACTACGACTTCAAATTCAATTCAAATTCAAAACATTTTTATTCAAATAGGCCTAATATAAGCTCTTTCGAATGGTAACAATTTTTTCCTACCACCAGTTCAGACGGCAGATTTGTGCTAAGAAGAACTGGCAAGAAACTTAGCACGTGCTCTTTTAAAATGGTATTAATAAGATACAATTACAGTAACAGAAAATATAAACATATTCTTTAACTAATTTTTTGATTTTGATTTTTGAAAATATCTCCAATTTCTGATGATGAAAAAAAATATATTTAAACTCTGAATTCTATAAGACTCGTCTTGGAACTTACAGCGAATTTAATTAGAAAGATATTAAAAGTAGGAAGTATTGACAGGACTTCTCTCCCTAATAACTACTTTACAGTTATTTAAAAACGGCATCATAAAATAGCCTAGAGATATGATCTTCTGTAAGGTGGAGGTCCTTCCCCAGACGGGCTGCTCCGATTTGAATGATCCGCTGTGCCCTACCTCTCTTGAATAGCTTGTATCTGACACAAGGGACAAAAGTGCGCCCGGTAAAACCCGATTGCTGTTCACGTTCTCTTGTTGCAGAAATTGATTAGTTTTTTTTTGGTATTATTTCAGGCGTCTCACACTTGTAGTACGCGCTGGCGCAGTGAGCCTCACCAGACCAGTATATATCTTCGAGACCACAGACTATTGGAACCATCCTTTGTATAACGAAAACTTCCCCGCCGTTGTACAGCCCAATGATATTGGAGTCATCAGGTTCAACAGGGAACTCGTCTTTAATGGTACACACAGTTCAGAAACTTTATTATGGTCACAAATTCACAATATAAAATTACAATGATTAATTTTATAAAAAAACAACGGAAATTAACTTAACATTAAAAATTTAACTAAAAACCAAACTAATAATCAAAAAAAGGTAGTTTTTAATTTTTATTGTTAGTTTAGTTTTAATTAATTTTATATTGTCTAAGATTGTAATTTGTAATGTTATTCAAAGTACCTACCTACCTAATAAAATCTGTAATGTTTCAAGGTAGGTAAGGTCCCTGTGGCAGAGTACCTACTTAAAACGTTTGCAGCGTAAACTTCGCTCAATGTCAATAGAAATGGTATAATACTAGTTATTTTAATATAATTGTGACTAGTCACTAAATCTGCTCCAGATCTTTTGTGGTCTGGAACTATCCAGAAGACCTCTAAGCGTCTTCTTGTTCATTCTCTATAAATTGTAACAAATGGAGTGAACGTTGATTCTAAAAACGATAGCGAATATTTGAAACGCGTAGTGGACGCCCTTTTGCACGATGAAATGTTTGCAAATCTGCGATGGCTAATGAAACGAAATAAAAACACGTGCCGAATTCGCTCTGTCTGGATAAGGTGCTACAAGGTTGCGTTCAAATTTTGTTTGAATTTATTTCGTTCGCTGTCAATTCATTTTGGACTTGTATTTAAAATGTGCAGTCTGAAATAAATATTTTCATTTCATTTCATTTCATTTTACACATTAGCTACCCGGTGTAGTAAACTTGCGAAGAATATAATAGATCGTCTAAAATATTGTTCTATCCATTTACAGATTATGTCCAGCCAATCAGAATGCAGAGATCTGCTGACATGAATAGGAACTATGATGGAGTGACCCTTACTGCCAGCGGATGGGGAAACACATGGACTGGAGGTATATACATTTTAGCCCAAGTCCACCACGCATTCTCACCGTTGTGTCTCCTGTTGTAGACCCAGGATCAACACAGTGACCTCAGATTGACAATAAGTAATGAAGACGTCCCAGAGGAGAATCTACAGCTGTTTTAGAATTCACAACGAATTTAATCAGAAAGAAATTTGATGAAGTAGGAAGTACTGATAGAACTGGAAAATATAATAATATTACAAAGTATTTTATTTTTATTTATTTAGCAAACACAACAGTTAACAATCGTATACAGTATCTTAACATAATGTACGATTATAATAAACTTACAAGTCTAGATCGCTAACAAAAACCATGAATGCACTGTATATTATTATTTACTTTTTAAAAATTATTACAAGCACTACCAATAATCTAGGCGTAAAACAAAATCGTGGTATTTAATAAACGAAAACATAAATTTGTTAACCGACTTGACGGTTAGAACTCATTGGAGAACACTTTTGACTTGTCTTTTAAATTTAATGTGTTTAGATTCATCTGATGCCATCTGACTTCAAGATTTCATTACAAGACCTACACATTCTTACAATTAGGTTAAAGTAAGAGGTGTTATTAATATAAACATTTAAACAAAAAGGTACAGGGCGACGTGGATTAATATTGCATAAGATAATGGTGTACCATGGATATCCACGCGAATCACTGGCGAGGGTCGACGTTGCTTGTCTTAGAGTTCTTGTAGCGACGTCATCAAACTCCTATATTATCAAACCGGAAATTATCAAAACCTTTATAAATATTTTATTTCCTCCAATAGGTCCATCGCCCGAGAATCTCAACTGGGTGTTCCTGGTCGGTAGATCCACTGACTTCTGCAGACAATCCTTCGGTGGTAGCAACATCATTCAAGATTCTACTATTTGCGCGGGCGCTTACAACGTCAGCTCTCAGTCCATCTGTCAGGTATTTTTTTTTATCAAATATCAAACGCATTTTTAAAGTCATACAATAAATTATAGCTGTCACTGTCAAACTAAAGAAGAAAAAAAGAGATAGGTATAGTTTTAGTTCGACTTAATGTGGAATGAAAATTTAAATGCGATTCAGAAATGTTTAAAATTCAAACCCCCTTTCCCATTTTCTCTCTATTCCCTTCTATCTCGGAAATTAACAACGGTTCGCTGGTGTATAAATATATTTTATGTTATACCACTGGCCAACAAGCAAGCGGGCCACCTGATGGAAAGTGGTTCTCCGCCTATGAGTATCCGTAACACCAGGGGTTCTATCAATGCGATGTCTGCTACAAGAAAAGGAATCGCGAGATAAGGGATCAAGAAAAACGTAAAAGAGTTGGGCTTTGGGATGTCTCAGTCACTCAAGCACATTGTTGCTTTATGTCGATTTTTTTATACCACTAAGTTAGCAAACAAGCTTACGGCCCGCCTGATGGTAAGCGGTCACCGTTGCCTATGGATGCTTGTAACTCCGGGAGCATCACTCGCGCGTTGCCGACCATAAATATATTCTGTCAGATGCAACTTCCCTGGTCAAACTAGCACATTTCATAAATGATCTACCATTCCAATTCAAAAGAAAAACTTTTATTCAGAGAGTAGATCTTTACGAACACTGTCTCTAGTCAAAGAGTACATCTATAAATACTAATAAATATAATAAAGAGGAACGATTTGCATTTTTGTACACAACACAAGTTTCGAACTTACTTTGGGGCTAGCTCAATTTGTATGAATTGTCGTTATATATATATATATTTTAACGAATAAACCCCAAAACTACTGGGGCTCGATTCTACTAACACACTGAACGATTTCAAAAATTCTTTCACAATTGGAAAGGTACATTACCTCCGAGTAACATAGACTATATTATATATATATTTTTAAATAGGGATCCTTAGAATACTCGTGCGAAGCCGTTAGTACAGTATAAATCATTTGTGTAATTAATCTACCCTAAATGCTATCTGCTAATGTACTTATTTGTTTTATCCAGGGTGACAGCGGTGGTCCGTTGACTGTTGTTGATGAGGACGGAAAACTGAGTGAGGTCGGAGTATCCTCATTTGTATCTGGCACTGGTTGTCACACCGATTTTCCTGGTGGTAAGTCACCCTTTACTTACATTTCTTATACTATGGTAAACATGGTTACAACCTGATGGTAATCAGGACATGCATAGATTTCCAATGCTATATCTATACTAATATTATAAAGAGGAAAGATTTGATTGTTCGTTTGTTGGTTTGTTTGTTTGTTTGCATTGAATAGGCTCCGAAACTACTGGACTGATTTCAAAAATTATTTCACCAGTAGAAAGCTACATTATCAGGGAGTGACATAGGCTATAGCTTTTCCCGAAAATCAATGTGGTTCCCACGGGAACGGGTCCGGAACTTCACGCGGACGAAGTCGCGGGCAAAAAAGCTAGTTTCTGATAAAATTATAGCAGTTCTTTTTATATAAAACCATTTCTAACTCATACCAATAACAATCACTAACATAACAAAGAAATAATAAAAACTCAATCCTTCAGTTCTTTTAGAATCTTTAACGGGACCACTGGGTCAAAAAAAATCTGTAGTTCCATCTTTTCGTTCGACTGTGGCACACACGTTCACTATAATTATAATATTAATTGTATTCTCAATACTCAATCATTTATTGCTTCCTTAATGTAGGTATAAATAAGTCTCATCTTAAATCTTGTTTTTTATACCACAAAGTTGGCAAACAAGCATGGCCCGCCTGATGGTAAGCATCACCGTAACCTATAGACGCTTGCAATACCGGGGGTATCACTCACGCGTTGCTAACCCTCCCAACCCCCCCAAGTGGAGCTCTGGAGACCTTACTCACCGTAGGAACACAACATGGCGGAGTCTAATGCTATTTGGCTACGATCTTCTGTAAGGTGGAGGTCCTTCCCCAGACGGGCAGCTCCGATTTGAGCGGATTATCCGCTGTGCCCTACCTCTCTTGTCTCTCCTATCTAGAAACAATTAAGGACCCCGATGGACGCTGCACTGGGAGAGGGGCTGTTAATATATTAATTGAGGAATTATTTAGTTATTCTGTTAATTCTAAGCTTGTTTGTGCGTTTGTGAATAAAGTAACAAGGCTTTTTAACTATTTTGCAGGTTTTATCCGTCCCGGACATTATCATGATTGGTACTATGAGGTGACTGGAGTCAACTTCGATTGGGACTATGATAGCGAAGAGCAACCAGACACAGAGGAAAGTGATAGTAGCGAATCTGAAAGTAATGAAGACAGTGATAGTAGTGAAAGTGATGAAAATAATGAAAGTGACAGTGAAGAAGAAGAACATACAACGACGGCGCCGGAAAGTGATGAAGACAGTGAAGAAGAAGAACATACAACGACGGCGCCGGAAAGTGGTGAAGACAGTGAAGAAGAAGAACATACAACGCAGGCGCCGGAAAGTGGTGAAGACAGTGAAGAAGAAGAACATACAACGCAGGCGCCGGAAAGTGGTGAAGACAGTGAAGAAGAAGTACATACAACGTTTGCGCCGGAAAGTGGTGAAGACAGTGAAAATGCAAGTGAAGAATAACTCACTGCACCGCATCCGGAAAATTGAGAACCGTAAACTGAGGGAGGAGTATTAGATGATACTGTTCAGTAAACTTTTTAATAATAAAGTTTTTTAAATAATAAAATACATTTATTTCATTATCAGACCACATTCTGCTGCTGAGTTTTTTTTTATATCACTAAGGTGTCAAAAAAGCATACGTCCCGTAGCCTGTGGACGCTTGCAATATTACTCAGGCCGGCCGTATACTCGTTTGCCACCTTAGTGGTATAAAAAAAAATACAGAAACTTTATTCTTTATTGCACCAAAATTATTTAACAATAAATTACGTACATAATAGTGGCAAGCAAAGTACAACAGGCGTTCTTATTGCTAAAGCAATCTCATCCAGACCACCTTTAAAGAGATAATAAAAAGAACAGGGGCATGACATTACAATAAGTTAATGTTATTGTTTAAGTCCATAACAAATGTCAAAAACTATTCCACTGATACACTATCGGCATTCTTTTGAGACACGATTGAGACACCATTGAGAGTCCATTGGTGCATTTGTGTTAGTAGAATCGGCCCCCAGGTAGTAGGCGCAGAGTGTATGAAAGGACTAAATGGAATGTTCAACGCAATTAATAAATATTAAATAAATATATAAATTGTATGTTTATTGATTAAATCGATTACAGTTTTCGATTCATGAATTCTGCTTCGTATGAGCACTATGAGCAGGCACCGTCTTAAGGTGGTACGTTTGGGTTCGCGCGGGAAATTCAAATTTTTTGGGGGTTTTTTACAAATTGCATCTCAATCATTGATAGAATTTTCATGAAAATTTATTTGGCATACATAATATCAATAATCAAATAAATTATAAATATTAGCTCTTCTTATTATGAATGTCCACGATGCATCTTTTACCCTATAAACGTGCAATATGCACATTCATAATGAAGGGCCAATAATTATAATTTAAACTAGCGAAACCCGCGCAACTTCGTTTGCGTGTATCCCGCTTTCCCGTGGGAATTTTTAAATTTTTCTCTCCGTAAGAACCATCCTCGTACTTCAAGGAATATTCTAAAAAAAAAATCAGCCAAATCGGTCAAGCCGTTTTCATGTTATGTCGTGACAACGGAAAACGGGTTTCATTTTTATATATATAGATGATGATTAGTCAGAATAATATATATTGTATTTGTTGCCGCCAAACCAATTATCACGAAAATTCTATCAATGATTGAGATGCAATTTGTAAAAACCCCCAAAAAATTTGAATTTCCCGCGCGCATAGAGACGTTCCACCTTAGTCTTAAGGCGCTGTCCCACTGCTGCGCACGAACACGTGGGCCACGTGGCACATTACAGCTGCGTGGATGACTACGTGGGTCCACGTTTCCACTGCAGTACAAGCTATACACGAATATAAAACCACGACTACGTACAGCTGTAGCGTGGCCCACCACGGCGCACGGAGAGGCTACGTATTGATTGTCATAGTTTTTGGTTTGTAATGTGCCACGTGGCCCACGTGTTCGTGCACAGCGTGCGCAGCGATGTGCACGCTTTGTGGAACAAGCTGTGTACCGCATTCACTGCGTGCATGGCGTTGACAGCGTTGAGCTATGTTGAGCAAGCCACGCGTGTATCAATGACGTCACTTGATGGTTAACGTGTCCGTGGGTTGCAGTGGACACAATCACGTACATCCTCTTGCAAAGCAAAGCTTCACACGTGCGTAGCCTCTTCGTGCGCAGCAGTGGGACAGCGCCTTTATCGCCATACGTCATCTACGTCATAATCGGTGAGGCGCCGCATGAAATCAGCTGTTCGGTTCGTCATTCAAATAGAGTTGATGCGATTGGTGCAGCCAGCGGGTGTGTTGATCGCATATTTTTATGGCGGATTATAAAGAATATTAGTCACCAACAAGGTCGCTCGCGCTGACGTAAAACGAAGTTCTAACTGACAATTACTTATTGCATACGACAAAAGTTTTCTGTCATAGCCCGAATACACACTGGATGGTATTTTGTTTTCCAGTACCTATCTTAAAAAAAATACTGTTTCATTAATGAGTAGAGTTATTGAGAATGAACTGGTAAAACTTTACCCTCATTCCACTTGGATCCATTGTACGGTATTTAAATAATTAGCTGTTGTTTATTTATTTATTTATATAACTTTATTGACCACAACACACAAAGTACTGAAACAATTTTGCATTCTCTACCAGTCAACCATTGGGAGTGCAGAGATTCACGATTGCGGCTTAAATTAAACGAATAAAATATTAATAAAACATTAAATGCAATAAATAAAATGAATAGATAATAAATTACATAAGTAAGTAATAAATGTAATACTTATTAGATAGATATTGTTATCTGTTTTCTCGTCCCGAAAGGCCTTGTCCTACGTGACAAAAGTCGCATTGATGCATTCCCGAGTGCTAAATATAAGGTTAAGTAAAAGGCGTGCGTTCTCCATTGACATTTATTGTAAGACTGAAAATACAGTGTTGCCCTATTCCTAATTCTAATATATACCAATACCTCCACCCTTAGTTTCTAATTACATCACTTTTATTTATTACGCCGTAGACAGTTTGATTACGGGTTCTCCTATATTGAACAACTCTATTCTCTTGCGGTGCATCAGTACTGTATCTCGACACACTGGGCAGCGTCTCAGTACCTTCTGGTACCGGTAGCGCAGCACTATTGGGGGGGCTTAATGGTGTCGTTAGCGGAGTCGGTTGCGGCAATTCCGGCTCGACTGGGCAACCTCCCGGTGAATCGCAGCTCGTACTTACGTCCTCGGGTAATAACAACGCGCTAGTTCGACGGACTACCGGTTTGGTTGGACTAGATATATGCGCCTGAACTTTAGATACCCTACGTCTTAATTGGTCGATGTGTCTGTGAACGTCGGACCCGTTTTCAATTGTTACATTATAATCCGTATTGCCTAGTTTCCTAGCTATCTTACCCGGTAACCATTTATCCTTTGAGCGGTAGTCTCGACACCAAACTGCCTCACCTTGCTCAAAATGCCGTTGGCGCGCCGCTGTCGTGGTGACGCTTCGTTCGCTATCACCAATACGTTCGTACACTCGCTGTGATCGATCAGGTTTTATTTTATCTAAGCGCATCCGCAAACTTCTACCTAATAATATTTTTGCCGGACTATCACCCGTTGTATAATGCTCAGTATTCCTATAAGCCAATAAAAATCTGTTCAATGCAATGTTCGTATCAACTCTTTGTTTAATTGCTTTTTGGAGTGCATGTTTACATATTTTGACCGCATTTTCCGCTGCTCCATTTGAACTTGGATGGTACGGGGCGGAAAACACGTGATCTATTCCATTATTCCTTAAAAAACTACCAAATTCTAAACTAGAAAACGGTGGGCCGTTGTCGCTTACAACTTGTTTCGGCAACCCAAATCGTGCCCACATTTCTCGTAATACAGAAATTACAGCTGCTGCCGTTGTGGTTTTCATCTTAATTGCTTCGATCCATTTGGAGCACGCGTCTACTACAATAAAATATTTTTCACCTGATAAGGGACCCAGAAAATCAATATGTAATCTAGACCAAGGACGATCTGGCCAAGGCCAAGGGGAGGGGGTGTGCGCCGGCGGCGCTGTCGCAGCACTGGCACATATAGCACAAGCGCGGCACACGGCTTCCACCGCCTCGTCCACTCCCGGCCACCACACGTAGCTCCTAGCTAATGCTTTAGTTTTTACAATACCCATGTGGGATTCGTGCAACTCATTTAACACAATTTTTCGGCATACCTGTGGTACAATTACGCGGTGCCCCCACATTATACACCCTAACTCGCAATACAATTCATTTTTTCTATGTAAATAAGGCTTCAATTCTTTTATGTCTACATCCGCAGGCCAGCCATCAGATATATAACTCAATACCCTACTCAAAATTGGGTCTGAACTAGTCTCTTTTTTTAGTTTTTTACAATCCAACAAAAGTGCTTCCGATGCAAAATGCAAATATGTCTGCTCGGGCAGCTCCTCCTCGACGGCGGCCGTCTCTTTATAGGTGTTGATCAATCGTGAGAGGGCGTCCGCCATATTTTTATCCGTATTAACATACTCGATTTTAAAATCATATGCGCTCAACTTTATTGCCCAACGTTGAAGACGGCTCGCCGCCGTAGTTGGAATTCCTACACTTGGCCCAAAAATACTCACTAGTGGCTTGTGGTCTGTGCGTAGGACAAATTGTCTCCCATACAGGTACTGATGAAACTTATCAACAGCAAATATTATAGCTAAAGCCTCTTTATGTATTTGGCTATAGTTAGATTCCGTCGCGGTGAGCGCGCGCGACGCGTAACAGACCGGCCGCTCATTGCCGTCGGGCCCGCGCTGCGCGAGCACCGCTCCCAGTCCCCGGGAGCTCGCGTCACATGTTACCACGGTTAATTGTGACATATCATAGTGTACTAACACCCCTGAACTACATAATACATTTTTAACCTGTAAAAAGCAGTCATTTTGCTCTTTACCCCATAAATAATGTTTACCTTTTTTCAATAAACTATATAATGGCATTAGATATGATGATAAGTTCTTCACAAACTTCCCATAAAAAGTAAGAACCATTCCCAGAAACGACTTTAATTCACTAGTATTCTGAGGGGGTGACATATCAACTATTGCTCTTATTTTGTCTTTATTGACCCGTACTCCATTCCTATCTACAATAAAACCTAAGTACTCGACTTGTTCGGATAGAAAACTACATTTGCTCTTTTTAATTTTTAATCCCTTGGCTTCTAAAATCATTAAGACCTTCTCAATGGATTTTAGATGGTCATCAATGTCTTTACTTTTAATTAAAATGTCATCGAAAAATACAATAACATCTGGTATTTCCCTAAATAAATTTTCCATAAACTTTTGAAAAATTCCCGGGCTCGAGGACAACCCATAAACTAACCGGTTATATTTAAATAATCCCCGATGTGTATTAATGACTGTGTATTCTCTAGAGGCCTCATCTAATACCAGCTGATTGTATGCCTGCGATAAGTCCAATTTCCAGAGCCATTATTCCTACTATGGTCCGCCGCAGTTTCTTCCTGTGTCTGTTCATGCACCCAGTAGTTGCCCGCGCCTGGGCCGCCGCCGCCGCGCTGCCAGCGCCCGCGCGCCGCTCCGCGCGTCCTGCCACCTCGCCTACTGCCGCGACCTTGATGCCCGTAGGAGGTCATCCGTTCATCTCGTGGTTGATTGTCGGCTTCTCCTACTATTCCGAGTCTTGCATTTTTTTCTGGACAAATCCGTCTCAGATGCCCTACATTCCTGCAGGCATTGCACTCAAAGTTTCTATATCTGCATGTTTCAGTTTTGTGACCGCTATTTCCGCACGCCATACATTTATACATTCTGTAATTTACTTTATGCACATTCACTGTAGCACTCGCATCCCGCTCGATTGCACTGGCATTTCTCTCAGCCGCCTCCAGTGTTGTTGCTAACTTAACCGCTTTGTTATATGTGATGCTGTCGTCTTCCGCAAACAATCTTTCTCGGGATGATTCGCTAGTTATGCCACAAATAAACTGATCGCGTAGATTTTCTTCTAGATTCCCGGCGAAATCACAAGTTTTAGCGAGGTTTTTCAATACCGCTACATAGTCGGCGATGCTTTCTCCTTCTGCCTGCCGTCGTTGACGAAACCGGTAACGTTCTGCTAAGATGGACGGTTTTGGTTGTAGATGGTTTTTCATCAGGCTCACCGCCTCTCCATAAGTTAGTTTCGATGGTGCCTTGGGACTCGCAAGTGTCGATAGAAGTAAATATGCTTCGTCACCCATTACCGACACTAGCGTCGCCAACTGCACTGCCGCATCCACTTTGTTCGCCAGAAAATACATTTCCATGCGCTCGCAATACGCTGTCCAATTTCCTGATTTGACATCATATTCATGTATCTTGCCGATACTCATAATGCAATATGAATTTACTGCGCACACGCGGTTCTAAAATCCTCGTCGCCAATGCTAGATATAAGGTTAATTAAGAGGCGTGCTTTCTCCATTGACATTTATTCTAAGACTGAAAATACAGTGTTGCCATATTCCTAATTCTAATATATACCAAGAATAAGGTTCAAAACTGGTAAGAATTCAACGAAACGTCACTTCGTATTTTCGGAATTTCGATTTCATAGTAGCCCCGATTTGATTTCCTTCAGAACGTTGAAATATGCGTTTTTTGCTAAATAAACAGCCGTATCTTTTTTTTACGTAAACTTAGAAATTTGATTTTTTCACAACTTCATGGGACCATAGACCTGAGTATACGGTTCAAATTTCAACTTGATACCTCTACGCATTCCCGAGAAAAAGGGTCTTGACAGACAGACAGACAGACGGACAGCAAAGTGATCTTATAAGGGTTCCGTTTTTCCTTTTGCAGTACGGAAACCTAAAAACACAATAAACAATCACTATGTAAGTAGGTAAAATATTATGAAAAAAACCGGGCAAGTACGTGTCGGGCCACGCACAATGTAGGGTTCCGTATTTGCTACTTTTAATTTTGTTAAACTTCCCTTTATCTGCGACAGTGTTATTTTTAGCAATTTGAAAAAATGTATATTTCTGCGGCGAATTCGCGGCGGGGATATTCCGGGCTCTTCTCTCCCAAGGACATTTGGGGAACATACCGACTAAAAATCTTTTACTACCAACTTATCTGCCATTTATCTGCCTACCATATGTTATTCCACTTATGATAGATATAATAAATTATGCTTTATTTGCAATTCACAATAGTAGGACACAGTAAACATAAATATCTTACACACTAGTAGAATCTCAACAAGGCGGCCTTAATGCTAAAAGCAATATTTCAAGGCAACCTTGTAGGGTAACGAATTATTTTATGGACTGGGCAGGGCTAGCAATATGACATGATAAACTCCGAATAACGAATATCATAATGATAATAACGAATAACGAGCGAAAATCATAACACATATCTACCTAATTGATAATTCAAAGTCCTGTTTGTGCGACAAATTTAATCTGTAGCTGTATACCTATCAACTGCGGCTGTGCGTTGGTGGCACCTATCAACGCTGTGTGTGCACAGCCCAAACCGCTGAGTCTAGAGATACCAAATTTGGAATGTTCTTACGACGTCTAGGGGTGTACTAAGAAAGGATTTTTAAAAATTCTCACGGGAAAGCGAGATATACGAAGTTGCGAGGGTATATCGACGCACAGTCGAAACCGTTGGGTCTAGAGATTCCAAATTTGGCATGTAGGTTCCTTATAAGGACCGGATCGACCGGACCGGACCGGCGACCGGACTTGATCGGACCGAATGGAACCGTCCCGTACCGGGCCGTGCCGGACCGGACCAAACCGTGACCAAAGGGTTAAGTTCAAAGTGCATATTTAATTTAAGACCTACAATTTTACAGTCAGGAGCACGTCGAGCTTTTACACTTGCAGGCTGCACTTGCGAATGGTACAAAGTCCAATATGTAAAGGTTGACCTGCTCTTGGCTGTACACTTAATCTTGCTAATAAACGAATTGAATTGAATTTGAATGTCAGTATTTTATTAATAATTGTAGGAAAAAATAGAAAGAATGATGTTGCTAAGGTAAACAATATATAATTTTATAATTCTTTTTCTAAACATTGATATACACAACACCCTCCCTCAATGGAGATAAACAGCACATAGTGCACAAGAATATAGGAAAAAACAATTAATTATTAAGTATTAATTAAACCCATACCTTTTACACACCTATGACCTTAAGGGCTTGGTCAAAATATCAGTTGTCATTTTATCAGACTGTATAAGAAAAAGTTTCAGCATCAAAAAATGTACTACAACCTTTAGTATCAAAAAAAACAAACAGTAAAACCTATACCCGCACTTTGCAATATATCACCGTTTGGTATTGTTACTCGGCCAACGGAATATTTTTTATAATTTTCCAGCCAATCAAACCTTCCTGACATATGTGCACTGGCTCCAGTATCTACGTACCATTTCTCTGATGAAATGTATCCACCTCCAGCATTCATAGCTATTTCTTCAGTTTTTTATTCTGAACGCCTAAAGCTGTCTGTGAAACACTCAACTCAGAATCATTCGGTCTTGCGAATTCACTTTAAATCTGTACCGTAGAATTTTATAATGCCATTATTAAGGGATCTTCTATTCTAACGCTGCATCACCTGTATAGCTTGCGCTCCAAGGCTAAACGACGACCCAAGGACTTATCCTCGTAAGCTGCAGCCAAAACATCCCAAACTTCTTTAACAGTTTTGCATGATCTCACGTGTTACCGTTGTACCTTCTAAAGTCAATCAAATCTTTGCTTGTGCAACCTTCGACGTTTCTCTTCTTTGTAGAAACTGACATAGAATCACCTCCTGGATATCCAATTATACTAAACCCTGTTTCTTTTAACTTGACCAATGTAGTAAACAATCTTAGCGTGTCTTTTTATTCAAATATCCATGTGTAAAATCGATAAATCGCCAGAATAATAAGAGTGTTGTGTTGAATGCCATTTCTAACTATATTATTATTATTTGGGTGTCAATGATAATTTTAATTGCCTAATTTCGTTAAAAAGACATGCTAAGATTATTTACTACATTGGTCAAGTTAAAAGAGATAGGGTTTACTCCATAGATCTTCATCAATGAGATACTCGTAGGTACATTCCCATTTTGAATTTCTAAATAGCAAAAAATATATAATTTTATAATTCTTTTTCTAAACATTGACGTATACAACAATACTGCATATTTTACTTATCAGGGCGTTATCGATTCAACTTTACACCAGTATATAAAGACGAATTTTGGCAATTGCCATTAGTTCTGTAAAAAATGGCGTCGGGTATTGTTTTACTTCTCGCTGTGTTCTCTGGAATAAGCAGGGTTTGTAATAACCTTTTCTGTAGAATAGAATATTTATATTTGCAATATATATTTATTTGACAGGCCTGGTGGTCGACTGACTAGCAATGGTCACTTTATCTCGAGGGCCGCGGGTTCGAATCCTGCGCAGGGCAAACATTTGTGTTCATGAACATATCTGTTTGTCTTGGTCTGGATGTTTTCTATACCTATAATAAGTATTTATTTACAAAGTATTTAAGTACATTTATCAGCAATCTAGTACCTATAGTACAAGCTTAGTTGCTTAGTTTGGGACTAGATGGCGTTGTGTGATTCGCCCAAGAATATTTATTTCTATATTTATTTTTAATCTATACTTTGCTAATATTATTTTATTATTCTAGATTTAAGACTTGTTTATTACAAGTCTTGTGATATGACATGCTTTGTAATTAAATTATTATTTATTTGTTTAACTTTATTGACCACACAAAGTACTGAAACAATTGGCGTACTTAATGCTAATTGCATTCTCTACCAGTCAACCATTGGGAGTGCAGAGATTCACGATTGAAATTAACTGTTTTTTAATTGAATATTACTAAGCTAATAAACATTATTGTAACAGTAAAACCTTCGCAATTTCGTTTGCGTATATCTCGCTTTCCCGTGGGAATTTTTAAAAATTCTTTCTTAGTACACCCCTAGACGTCGTAAGGAACCTACATTTCAAATTTGGAATCTTTAGACGCAGCGGTTTGGGCTGTGTGTTGATATATAGTTAAGTCAGTCAGTCAGGTATACATACCAGGATTATCTGAAATTCCCACGGGAATCGGGATACACGCAAACGAAGTTGCATGAGTTTCGCTAGTTATTAATAAGTCACAGTTGTCTGAAAAGTCTGTTGTTTTCTTGCAGATTTATGCAGGTCCTGCTCTAACAACATATCCTGAACATTTTCAAAATGGTAATTATTACTAATTAATTCTATACAAATCAACGATAGTTTTAGGGTTCTAAGTTCTAACATAAAGAAACAGGGGGGGGGGGGCACAAATCAACGATAGTTTTAGGGTTCTAACAAGGTTCTAACATAAAGAAACACGGGGGGGGGGGGCATCAATTAAAGTGTCCATCAGAAACAACGAAACATGGAGTCCTGTAAAATAAGACATTACTAGTTAGAAGAAGATTCAATTGAACGGTACAGGTTTAAACTGCAATAAATCGACATGACGTGTGTATGAGAATAACTGGACAGTTTGTCTTATAAACTACAAACTACAATTTTAAGAGAGGTAGGGCACACACAGTGGATAATCCGCTCAAATCGGAGCAGCCCGTCTGGGGAAGGACCTCCACCTTACAGAATATCGTAGCCAAATAGCATTGGTCTCGGCCATGCTGTGTTCATGCGGTAAGGTCTCCAGAGCTCCACTTGGGGGGTTGGGAGGGTTTTCAACGCGTGAGTGCTACCCCCGGTATTGCAAGCGTCTATAGGCTACGGTGATGCTTACCATCAGGCGGGCCGTAGTATACTAGGCGGGTGCATGGCGTAACGCGATGCAAAGTTGAGCTGAGCGAATGTCGATACCCCAAGCAATTAGCTATCGAAAATTTTGAATGGTGATTATTTGGTTGTTCGTCTTCTCCTCCCAAACTACTCCACCAATTAGAACCAAACTTGGCACATCTTAAGAGACAGTTTGTGGCAAGGTTTTAAAAAAATAAAAATGAAAATAAAAATTACCATCGAGGAATAATCACCATTCAAAATTTTCGATAGCTAATTGCTCCCCTATTTTTTTTTCGGATTTTTTCAATTTTTTTTTCGGATTACGAATAGTGACCTTGATGAAAGTTTTGGCGCCAAAAATCAGCTTTATTGGTTTTGGCACATGGCGAGAATCAGCTATCGAAAATTTTGAATGGTGATTATTCCTCGATGGTAATTTTTATTTTCATTTTTTTTTTTAAAACCTTGCCACAAACTGTCTCTTAAGATGTGCCAAGTTTGGTTCTAATTGGTGGAGTAGTTTGGGAGGAGAAGACGAACAACCAAATGAGGAAAGTCTGGTATGGAGAGCTTCGCTCGCCTTCGGCTCGCTCAGCTCAAAAAAAAAACTACGAAAACTGTGCAGTTTAAACTGTACCGTTTTCGTAGTTTTTCGTAAGGTGTGCAGCAGGCATTAGAATTCAATAAAACGTCAGTCCGTATTTTCGGAGTTTTGTTTCATGGTAGGGGGGCAGGTTTCTAGTACAGACAAGGTGAGAAGGTTACAAGTCAGGGCGGGTTGGTACCGATCGGTGCAGATACAATATTTCTAATCTTAATGCGATTATTTATGAAGAATAGATATGATTACGGATTTCTAAATATTGCGTTAATGGATTTCCTAGATTTTTATTTTATCGATAATATTCATGTACTTAATTACAAATCTAGTCAATACGAACCATTTCCTATTGTGCCTTATCGTAAACTACAGCTTAGGACTAGAGTCTTCGTGAACTCTTCGTGCTAATACATAACCATGAACACTCTAATACAATTAATAATAAATAAATATATAAGGACAAATCACACAGATTGAGCTTGCCCAAAGTAAGTTCGAGGCGTGTGTTATAGGATACTAACTCTATATTTTATAACAAATACATTTACCTATAGATAAACATCCAAGACCTAGGCCAATCAAAGTTCATTTTTAATCATGACCCGAACAGGATGTAAACCTCCTGGGTGGCGATCTGGTGTGGTAACCAGTATTCTACGGATTTCGTCAAAATTAATAATAGGTATGTTTTATAGGAATCGTTTCCCGATTGGAGCCAGTTCCACGACAGCTTCCCTTCCAGATGCTTCTTCGTGTTGTGAGTGCCGTGGGTACTGTCACAGGATGTGAAGGGTCCATCATACACGAGAACTGGGTTTTGACAGCTGCTCATTGTACTGCCAAGTGAGTTATAAATTCTGGATTCCATGTCTCTCTCTGCAAAGTTGGGGTCAGGGGACTACTTGTCCATGCCCAAACTCGGACCTTGACCAGTTTTCGGACTAGACGATTCAAAATTTACATGGACATGTCCTTTAATGTCATTTCTGAAGTATTTCGCCCCATATGCCTCGTGTTTTGAGGTCGACACATTCCCACCGATGTGTCTCCTGTGTAGCCAGGATCAACAACGGTAACCTCAGATTGGCAATAAGTAATGAAGCTATTGACGTCCCGGTGGAGACACTACAGCTGTCTTGGAATTCACAACGAATTGTATCAAAAAGAAGATACATAGTTGGAGTAGGAAATATTGAACCATTGTGTTGTACGGTGTGTGCAAGTCTTTTGCGATTGTTTTTTTGTACTTTTCAATGTAATTAAATTGTAAGGTATTTAAGTAAATATATTGTTTGCGCCGAGTGAGAAATCGCGCCCTCTGATGCTGTAGGTGGGATCAGTACTCAGCATCAGAGGGCTGTCAAATATTGTGAGAAGAGAGGAGAGAAATAAACCATTCGTAAATAAGGAATTAATTAAAGCAATTTTTTACAGCCGTATTACAATCCTCGGTCGAGCTGTCACTCGTTCTGGCTATATCGTGGAAACAGACGATTACTGGAACCACCCTCTGTATAATGAAGAAATGCAGGACACTGTGCAAGAAAACGACATCAGTATCATTTGGTTTAATAAAATCCTTGGTATCAATGGTAAGTGGTGAAGAATTCTAGGTCCAAGAACTTATAACGAGTTCTTTGTTTACGTTCGATCATTTCAAAGTAAACAAATCGACCAAATGGGGAAATTTCATGTTGCGAATTTAGAAGACGCTTGTTACATAATAATATCAAAATTATGTAGCTCATCACATTTCAAGGACAAGTGGAGAACCCTGCTAATTTGGAGATGTACCACGAGTCTTTTAAATTTTATACCTTGAACCTTTTTTTAACACGTTCCAATGTGACCAAAAAACTCGTATAAACATTTTGCTCACTCTTGTCAGTACCTAGGTACTGGTTTTTTTTAGTTTTAAGACTTGTTTCTTTCACAATATTCTGTATTTCTGCGTGATTGTATAAAATTAACGATTCCCTGAATGAATGTTTTTACAGAATACGTACAACCAATAAGGATGCAGCGTTCAGCCGACAAAAATCGAGATTATTCTGAAGTCAGACTCATTGCAAGTGGATATTCTCCCAGTAAGTCATAGGCCGCTTACGACCGTTCAAACCATAGATTTAGTATATACTAGCGTACCTATAGATCGGCTTTTTTTGATTGAGGCGAGACCTAAAACAAACTACACTAGTGTGATTGAATTACTAATCCCGTTCGGCATTCAATTGAATGACTAAAGGACAACTCGACAAGTCGTTGAATGTAACGTTCAACGTCTTGACTGAACGTCATTTAGCGAAGTCGTTGAATGGAATATAGCCGAATTGAATAACCTATAAAATACAAAAAATTCTATAGTTAAGTCAAAAGAGTTTGTTATAGTCGCAGAATAACCCTAACCTAACCGACCAATGTCTGTCTGAACACCTACCAACCGAACTAAATTTGAATCACCTGACTGATTTACGTCCGCCCTGTTGAATGGACTATGTTACAATCAGCTAACTAGTGGACGTTGAGTGACGTTTGTTCAATCAACGTTTGGCCTAGTCATTCAATTCAATGCCGTCATTCAATCAAATGGCGGATTCAACCAGATGCCTGCGACATATACACTACCGAACCTGTATGAACAGGTATCGTTGTTGTGAATCGTCATATATATTTCGTTTTCACGAATAGATTAACGGTGCAATATTTCATGATAAGAACAATAATGTCACAAATATACAAAATAATATTATGTTAAATACCTACCTATGTATTATTAATCATTATAACATTTTTTTTATAGCTCTTTCTAAATTAAATAAAATTAATTTTACAGCTGAATTACCAGAGAGCCTTAATTGGATGTACGTATTTGGTACTTCTACGGAATTCTGCAGACATCTCTTCAGGGGCAGCAGTGTTATCCAGGACACCACGATTTGTGCACGCATTCGTAACAAATATCAATCTTTTTGTCAGGTGAGAATAACTAGAAATATCTTTGTTTTTGGTCGATGGTACCAACCGTAACCAAATCGGAGCATGTCTGGGGAAGGACCTTCACCTTACAGAAGATCGTAGCCAAGTAGCATTGGCCTCGGCCATGTCTCTAGAGCTCCACTTTTTACAGGGTCGGCAACGCGCGAGTGATACCCCCGGTGTTGCAAGCGTCTATAGGCTACGGTGACCAATATTTGTTTATGGAAAAGGTTGGACAAATCAAGTAGTTTTCCCATTTGCCAATTGGCTAGCTCATCTCTGAAGGTTGTGACTTGTGCAACACTGATTCATCACGTACTTTATCTTCATTCTGTCTGGGCTGTCCAACTATGTACCTTGACAGATTTGTAGAAGGCCATGATAACAACAATGATATCTTACTGGCTCATGCTAAAAAAATTAATTGAGTCATTGATAGCACCTCGATGGGTTGATATGGATAGATATGAAAAGAAGATGTTATATGCTGTGTCTCTTGAACAGATTGGTAGCGGTGGATCTCTGACAGCTGTCGATTTTGATGGTGAACAAACCTTGGTTGGTGTATTATCTTTCGTGTCATCAACTGGATGCGACGATATCCTTCCTGGCGGTAAGTACCAAAGATTCTTGATGAGTGTCAAAAAAACACCCAAAAAAATCCATGCAAAGAGTTTGTATTGTTAAACTATAGTAAAATGATAAAGGTGAAAGATTTGATAATCTGTTTGATTGCATTGAAGCTATAACTACTGGACCGATTTGAATAAATCTTCCTTCGTTGGGAAGTTATACTATATCCAGATGACATAGGCTATATTTTATTTTCAAAAATATTAGGAATCCTTCTTAAAACTCCAATAATGTAAACCTAGGTGTAAAAGAATTCCTTGCATCGCGCGCGCTACGAAAACTTTCGATGATAGAACCAAATAATATACTAGCACTTTGCAGAAGACCCATGCGAAGACGGGCGGTTCGCTAGTATTTTATAAAATTTCCACTAAATTGGTATTGATAGGTATTGATGATAAAATTTCACAATTATATGTAAATTCTTTCTGTGAATATGATAAGAGTTATTTAAATCCATGATTATGTAGTCCTTTTCTCATAAAAACCTGTACGTACGTATTAAAATATTTGATACCTACATATGAAACACTAAAACTACAGGAAAAAATATTTGCTCTTTGCGGGAATCGTGCCCTAGCCCTTCAGCACCCGAGGGTTTTTAGTTCACTACAAAACTGAGCTATTTTTGTTTGATTGTATATTTGTCTTGCTTCAACTAACCATTGAAACGCCCACGACTTCTCGAAATCTGGCCGAGTGCTCTTTCAGATTTCGAAAGGACGTGGTTGCGTTCGGATCTCACGTGGGGTGGAGGTGAAATTTTTCAAAACTATGCCATTGGACTGTATTTCATTATTGTCTTTTACCACAGGTTTTGTCCGCCCCGGACACTACCATGATTGGTTCCATGACGTCACTGGTCATTCATTCGATTGGGGCAACGAGGAAGTTGAAGAATATGTAGATTACGGCGAATATGACAAAAAACTTGAAGAGCTTCAAAAAATTTATGGAGATTACAAAGACGGTGAAACCGACGACGTAGACGACCAAGAAGTTGAAAGCGATGACGATGACTATGACGAATTACGTAAATTTTTTGAAGAAATGCTTGAAAGCACCGAAGAAGATGAAACCGAAAGTGGAGAATTTGAGAGTAACATTAAAATTCAAAAAGAACTCAGCATCGCTGTAATAGTAAAGCAGGTTTTCAAGATAAGTTATGATAATTAAGTTGAAAGTGCATATTTAATTCTGATCTATATTGTATGAACTGTAAATGTAAAACAAAATATCCTATGATTTCCTGTGATTCAGGTTGTAAAATCAAAAATGTAAAAATAATAATAATCACTAAATAAATGTAACCGTGCATCCACACCGCAGTTTTTTGTGAGGCAACATAATGCAACTATATAACATTGAATAACATTCTTTAACTTTTGCGACTTTTCAAATAACTTTTTTTCAGATTTTTCTTTTACTACTGGACCTATTTGAAAAAATATTTCACCGTTAGGAGGCTACATTATCCTCAGGTGATATAGGCTATATTTTATTATCAAAAAAATTTGGGATCCTTTCCTAGCGAATCCCGCGCAACTTCTGGAGTGGTAGAGCAATTATTACGAAATGGGCTAGCTCGATCGGGGAAGTACCACCCTCTCATAGAATATCGACGTGAAGCAGCAATGGGTTTCGTTCGGTGAGTGAGAGATCCGGAAGCCCAAGAAGGAGGGGGAAAGAGGGGATAGGGAAGGCCCTATCCCCTCTTTCCCCCGTCCTTATTTCCCTTCCCTCTTTCTCCTTCCTTTCCTCCAACCTCCTCGGTGGACAACGCATTGGTAGCGCCCCAGGTGTTACTGATGTCCATAGGCGGCGGTGACCGCTTTCCATCAGGTGGCCCGCTTGCTTGTTTGTCTACTGTATGACATAAAATAAAAATAAAACTTCGTTTGCTCATATCCCGCTTTCCGGTGGGAAAATTTTTCTGCATTTACAGATAAACCTTTCTCTTGAACTCTATTTATTTAAAAAAAAAATCCGTTGCGTAGTTTTAAAGATTTAATCATACATATGGACAGACAGACAATGGAAGCGACTTCATTTCATACTATAAAAAGATATCTATATTTTCTTCTTGTCTTGCAAGCCCTGCCCACTCCAAACAGAAATTCATTACCTTAAGGGTGCCTTGAAAAGATTGCTTATTAGCAATAAGGCCGCCTTGTTGCATTTACACTAGTTTTTAAGATTGTTTTTTTGTACTTTTGGTTGGACTTAGAAAAATTTCGATCGATTCCAGGACTTTTTTTACTGTTGCAAAGGGTGCGTTTTTTTATGATTGAATTGGTTATATATGACCTAGTTGAACATTTTTTACCCTTTGGTCTTTTTGCTAAAGTTAATAGTTTTCGAGAAAATCGACTTTGAAAATTTTTCATTACAAAGGCAAAAAGACAAAAATTTTGACGATTTTTACCACTTGTTTTTTATGATTGAATTGGTTACATATGATCTAGTTAAACACTTTTTATTGTTTTGCGTTTTTAGCCAAACTTTATAGTGTTCGAGAAAATTTACTTTGAAAATATTGGTTAGGTTAGGTTATGACATGAACAACAACGCGCGAGACGAGCGAGCGAAGCGAGCGTCGAACGCCAGAACCAAATTGTACGCAAGGCAATTTTTTTTCAAATATATTTTTGCGCACCCTTTTCTATAGTCTGACCGTACTTTTTCCTGTGTGTAACGCAAATAAAGAGTATTCTATCTATCTATCTATTTATCCTTTTATATTACGATGAAAAATTCTGCAGTATTTTATTCAGGAAAATTTTCAGTGACCTACATCTTCGAGCTCAATGCATACAAATGGGCAGTGATGAATGACCTTCGCCCTTTCATAAATAGCCTACAGAAGCCTCATTAGCTCTCCATGTGATGTTTTCACAGGTTTCTTTTTATTAACATGTAATGTTGGTATTTTTTATTTTTTTATTTAATAATTTATTTTACCGTTTGCCATGAAATAATATAATGAACCAGCGATACATCGCTATGCAGGTCTTATAACACTCGTCATTGCAATGAAAATATACGATATAAAAGAAAAATAAAAAATAACAGTTTAACAGCTGCTTTGTAAAACACATTTTTAAAATTTATGAAACAATAAATTATGTAGCTGTTACTATCAAACTGTTGAAGAAAAAACCGGGCAAGTACGTGTCGTGCCACGCACAATGTAGGGTTCCGTATTTGCTACTCTTTGCTTGCTTGCAAATTAGTATAATGCCATTTGTAAGTTTTCATCAAAGAAATTTTATTTTATAAGTTCGTCGGCTATTACTCGGTAACTAATAGCGCCAACTTAACCGTAATAGTTTTCATTGAAGGTTAAGCATAATATCGTGTCTCAATAGAATGCCGATAGTGTATCAGTGGAATAGTTTTTGACATTTGTTATGGACTTAAACAATAACATAATATTTAACTTATTGTTTAAGTCCCTAACAAATGTCAAAAACTATTCCACTGATACACTATCGGCATTCTATTGAGACACGATTGAGATACCATTGAGAGTCCATTGGTGCATTTGTTTAGTAGAATCGGGCCTCTGTTTTCATGTGTATTATTGAAAGTTGTATCTCTCATGCAAGTGTCAAATTTTTGTGCCTTTTGAGAATAAAGAATCTAATTAATTTAAACCTAATTAAGGAAATTCGTTTCAAAAACTGGCAGATAATATAATTTTATCAATACATTTAAACCTAGATTATCTAACACGTCATTTCCTAAACGTCATGGTAGTTAATATCTTCAAACGGTGGTTTCAAAGCGAAAATGACATTTGGACATGACCCGGAGCCGGGCGCCCGTCAACCTGCAGGTGATCCGGGTCGTGTACAAAAACTATGAAACTTAATGGATATGTAATGTAAAGTAAAAATTCAATGGTAAATGAAAAATAATTCCACATAATTCAGACAGCGCCAGGTCCCAAAATAATCTAGGCTTTAACCTGTTTTTATATACCACTAGCTATTACCCGCGGCGCCCGCGTGGTCAAGGGAAAGTGTCAATAATATTTCCCATGGGAATATCTTTATCCCGTGGGAAAAAAGTAGCCTTATGTACAATAATATACATAATTTTTTATCGGGAATAATTAAGGTCTAGATAGTGCTCTAGACCTTAATTATTCCCGATAAAAAATTATGAAAAAAAAATAATGTTATACTTTTTTCCCCGTGGGAATTAGATGTTTTTCCGTTATAAAAAGTAGCCTATGTCACTCTCCAGACCTTAAACTATCCCCAATAAAAAAATCATCTGAATCCGTTCATCACTTTCGACGTGAAGAGAGGACAAACAAACAAACAAACACATTACACTTTCACATTTATAATATTAGAATGGATGGATGCACCGCAGCCTAGACGCTTGCAATACCGTGGGTATCACTCGCACGTTGCCAACCCTGCAAAAAGTGGAGCTCAGTAAACTTAAAATATCTTATATGGGTACCAGAGAACACAGAACCATACATAGAAAATGTTCAAGTGGAATTTTAAAAGTCGCCTAGAATCCATTGAGGGATCAAATAATGGACCCAAGTGGAATGAGGGTTATATATTATTGTTCTGTATTAAATAAATAATCTACTCTATAAACAATAATATGATTTTTTTCCAAATATAATTCTATCATCGAAACACAGTCGCCAGCACTACTCGTTGCGGCTGAGATTATGATGATGATCTTAACGATACCATAAGAAGTAATTAACTAATCTGTGCCATAAGATACTCTATGTATTAAAGAACCATATATTTTATTCAGAGCTTCATAGACACTCTCTCGTAATATAACATCCTTAACATTTAATAATTAATTAATTCCCATTATGTATAACTAGCGTTACCCGCGCAACTTCGTTTGTATCTCGCTTTCCCGTGGGAATTTCGGGATGTATTATATATCTATATAAACCTTCGTCTAGAATCACTCTAACTATTAAAAAAACTGCATTGAAATCCATCGCGTAGTTTTAAAGATTTAAGTATACATAGGGACAGATACAGCGTAAGCGATTTCATTCATACGCAAAGATTGAAAGAATCATCATTGTATGAAATGAAATGAAATCGTTTATTTCAGAAATTAGACCTTCACAGGCACTTTTTCTTTGTCATTTACAACTTGTTTAAATAAAGAAAATAAACTACGTTATAAACTACCACCATTTCGGACACAAGCAAAATGGCCACCGGTAAAAAGAAATGGCGAAATAAACCCGGTTACGGCCTTTTTTGTCATTTTGTAATTTTTTCTTCCACTCGTTAGTTACAATGTATAAGTATATTAAAATTTATAAGAAGAATACGCTGAATGTTATACACAATGGTGTGGAATGAATAAGTCTTAAATCTACAATAAAATAAAAAAGTCAGTACTGATAAGAGTGAGCAGACCAGTCCCCCCAGGCAGCACCCGTTCACAAGTTGACGCAAGAGTCAGCCATCGCAGCTGTGCTCAACCATATTAGAGGGAACTCAGCGACCCGACTCCCGACGCCACCACCAGTTGGGACATGCCCTGTGCCTGTCTTGAAAATAAATCAATCTAACCTGTTTCTCTTCGTAATTCCACGTTGTTCTATCATGTTGTCAATCGATATATGGTTGGATTTAGCTTCGACGTTTCCAGCTTACGATGTTTTGCAATATCGTTACCACGATGTTGTGTCTATCCCTGATAATATAATACTCCCCGAATAAAATATTCATCATTAAAATTAAAATAAATATATAGGGACAAATTACACAGATTGAGCTAACCTCAAAGTAAAGAAACTTGTGTTTGGGATACTAAACTCAAAGATACTATATTTTCAATCATTCAACCCAAAATCATCCAACTGGAGGGATACTTTCTTAAATAGAAGGTGATTAGACTCTGCCATGTTGCTCCAAAGCGGATTGTCAGGTCAGTGTTTTCATGACGCCTGAACGCCATGAACTTGGTTGGTTTTAATGGCATCCATCGACATTAGCCGGGACCGAAAGCCTAACGTGCCCTCTTGACCTATCTGTCTTCCGTGTTAATTACGCACACAACTGGGGCCCGATTCTACTAACACAAATGTACCAATGGACTCTCAATGGTGTCTTAATCGTGTCTCTTATGAATGCCGATAGTGTATCAGTGGAATAGTTTATGACATTTGTTATGGACTTAAACAATAAGTTAAACATTATGTTATTGTTTATGTCCATAACAAATGTCAAAAACTATTCCACTGATACACTATCAGCATTCTTTTGAGACACGATTGAGACACCATTGAGAGTCCATTGGTGCATTTGTGTTAGTACGCACGTTCACAACTGTTGTTTTTTTGCACAGACTTTATTAATAGGACATTAAAATCTCCTTTTGAAATAATTTATGTACAGGCCACCAAATGTTTAATTTTGATGTTTTTTTTATTTTTTTTTACTGAGACTTGAGTTTAAAATTGATTTGGAATGCACATTCTGTTTTTAAAATTAAATTTGTTTTCCATAGGGAAATGCTGATGAATTATGTGTATTTATCTATGTGGGATACGTTATAAACCGTGGGATAAAAATCCTGTCTCTCTCTCGACCTTATCCTTTTTCTTTCCCAAATATTAGTCCTTATAAGCATCACTAGTGGCCGATGAATTTATTATTTACTGGATTTTTCTTTATTTTCAATATCAGCGGGCACGATTCCTGTCTAAAATAATTTATTTAATCATACTATCAAACTTCATCATACTATCATACTTCATACTTCATACTTCATACTTCATACTTCATACTTCATACTTCATACTTCATACTTCATACTTCATACTTCATACTTCATACTTCATACTTCATACTTCATACTTCATACTTCATACTTCATACTTCATACTTTCATACTTAATATAATATTATAAATGAGAAAGTGTATTTGTTATTCCTTCAAGCCTTGACTAAGCAGCCGATCATTATGAAAATTTGCATACATATTGTTAGGGGTACAGAGCCCAACATATCCTACTTTTTATCCCGTGAAAGTATGGCATTCCGATGGGAAAATAATTTTTCTACTATAGAGGGCGCTGTATCGGCCAACAGATGGCGCCACAAGTCACTCTATGGGTTGTTTTGTTGTCAAACGAGAATAGCCATCCACGCACATTTTAAAAAGTCATCTGTATTACGTAAAAATAAATCTTTTTTTTATTTTAAATACAATGAAAAAAACTTAGTATTCATCTTGCCATTCACCGTAATTTAGCTGCCTCTCTCCCTCTAGTAAACACAAAATCAACTTCGAACAAAGAGATATGATAAAATCAAATTCTCGAAGCAATTTCACAAAAATTTTCTCAAACAACGATTTCCTTTATGCTTTTAAAGAAGTAAAGCATCAAACATGTTTCAAATTTGATAAGGTATCAGTCAACACCACACCACACCTACATGTACCCCCCATTCCTAATACCCCACCTACAGGGTGGGGGAGCAAACCAACAAATTTCCCAGACCGCGTTCAGCGCGCGCCGCGTCCACCCGTGCGCTTTCCCGCGAAAATGTTATTGCATTTTTGAAAAATTGTGTTAATACTGGCATAAAATAATGTCGAAATACAAAGTTTTATTGTTCGTCTTCGCTATATTAGTTGTCGGTAAGTTTTTTTTAATTACTAATCTATGGTTTGATGGTTTTTCTTTTTTTTTTTTGCCTCCGTAAGGTTCTTCACGGGAAAAATATTACTCGTTTAATATTATTAACGGCCAGTCTCATGATACTGTGTCAACCTTAATTTGACGATAACAATTGAATACGTTTTTTTATATAAATTAGATTTCTTTTTTTTGTTAACTTAAAACGGATCTTCGTATATTTGATTTGTGTTTTGTTTTGTTTATTTCGCTATTATACTGTGAGATGATTTTTATACGACGTTAATATGTGTATCTCTATGGGAATTTTGAGAATACTGAATATTCTAGATACCTGATAACTTGTTAATAGCCTATCTGTCACATAAAATGCCGATAAATTTTATACTGACATCCTGATTAACTATAAATTATTTACTTATTGTTATTAATAATCTATAAATCAATAATAAATGTCAGTGTTTGTACGCGTCACATAAATTGTAAATTGACGAAAAACATACAAAATTGACATTCCGTCTGACATATAAACACAATCCTGTATCATTATCTGGGACTTATCAGGCACATGTTAATTCTTATATCATAGGGTTACCGAAAGCCTAATATCCTGCTTTCTTCCACCTTCCATCGTATGAAATAGCGGCATATCACCACTATTTCATGTCGATATTCTGTGGAAGGATGGTACTGCACCGAGCCAGCCCATTTACGAACTACTAAGTTCATATTTACTAGCTAGGATGTCAGTGTCTTGTGCGTGGTCAGAACCCAAATATTAACTTATAGATGTTGCCCGCGGTGTTTACCCGCGTTTAATTTTATGCACAACCAGCGCCATCTATATCAGATTTTTGACCAAATTATACGGGAATCGCGTAGTTTTCGGGATAAAAAGTACCCTATGTGTTAATCCAAGGTATCAGCTACCAACATACCAAATATCATAAATATTGGCCATGCCATTTGAGCGTGAAGAAGTCACAAACATACACATAACTTTCGCCTTCATAATATTAGTAGATTACGTAAAGAAATCTTATAAGAATAAACGCCCTATTAATTCATATGATAAAAGTTCTCATCAATCACTGTTAGTAGCCATTTGGCTAGACCAGACAAATAATTGTCTAGACTTCTTGACACACCCAAAAAGTAGATTGTTTTTATTTGTATTCACCTAATATTATGTATTATGAAAGTGTTTGTTTGTGATGAATGACGTAAATAAATAAAATAAAATAAAAGCTTTTAAAAAAATGACGGGTTGCACTCCGGGAGTGCCGGCAGAAGTGAAAATTTAAACATCAACGTTGTGCATTTTTGAATGTTTTCTTACGCTTTTTCGATCTACGGATCTGACGCGAGTTATCATTTTTTACCCATCTAAAAAAGTGCCAAGCGCCGCTAAAGAAGTTGTCACAACAAAGATAAACGTTACTTCTTTGTCATAAAAATGGACTCCTTATTCAAGTTCCTGATTAGTACCAGTTACTTTATCCATCAGATAAATTGTCTATAAATCATACAACTGGAAAAAATATTATCTACTAGCTAGCTGTTACCCGCGGCTCCGCCCGCGTGGTCAACGGAAAATGTCAATGATTTTTCCCATGTGAAACTCTTTATCCCGTGGAAAAAAAAGTAGCCTATGTCACTCTCCAGACCTTAAACTATCCCCAATAAAAAATCATATAAATCCGTACATTACTTTCGACGTGAAGGGAGGACAAACAAACAAACAAACACACTTTCACATTTATAATATTAGTATGGATACTAATATTGGAAAGATTTGATTGTTTGTTTGTTTGAATTGAATAGGTTCCGAAACTACTAGACCGATTTCAAAAATTCTTTCACCAGTAGAAAGCTACATTATCAGGGAGTGACATAGGCTATATATTTTTATTTACTTAATTATTATTATCATTTTATAGATAGATAGAATATGCTTTAGTAGAATATTCTTTGAACACTACAAAAGAATAAATTACAGTGTGACTAGTAAAGGCAACAAGGCAGCCTTATTACTAATAGCAATCATTTCAAGACAACCGTAGGGTAACGAAAATAATTACAAGATCATTTTACATAATTATTATCTATACTTACTATAATATTATAAAGACGATAGTTAAGAGAGGTAGGGCACAACGGATAATCCGCTCAAATCGGAGCAGCCAGTCTGGGGAAGGACCTCCATCTTACAGAAGATCGTAGCCAAATAGCATTGGTCTCGGCCATGCTGTGTTCTGTGTTCCTACGGTGTGTACGTAAGGTCTCCAGAGTTCCACTTGGGAGGGTAGGCAACGCGCGAGTGATACCCCCGGTATTGCAAGCGTCCATAGGCTACGGTGACGGCTTACCATCAGCCCGACCGTATGCTTGTTTGCCACCTGTGTGGTAAAAAAAATAAAAAAGACGAAAGGTTTGATTGTTTGTTTGTGTGCATTGAATAGGTTCCGAAACAATTTGAAAAAATTTTCACCGTTTGGAAGCTAAAAACTATCCACGGGAACACGGGTGACATAGGCTGTTATATTTAAAAAAAATGAGATTCCTAATAAAACTCGTGTGAAGTTGGGCGGGGTGCTAGTTTTTAAATAAATACATCATTGAAAACTAATTACTATTGTCTTACTTTAATTCGTCAACAGATGGCGCTGTACGTTTTCCACTCGTTTCTGAATCGCGCTATGGTTACATGTTTTATTTTTAGTTAAATTTCACGAAGTCAAAATATTCTATTGCATTCTACTGAATTCTGCTTTACAATTTTTGACATGGTATTCCTAGGATATAATTCTAGCATTGCCACTAAATAAATAATAATATATAGTAATACTCACTTCACTCCTACTCACTTCTTTGTTTAGGGTTCGTTATTAAACAAAAAATTACGAAAGACATTTGTTTTTTTCAAGAATTGTGTGCACAGATAAATTGATTGTCACAAAGATAATGCAATTATGTAACATAACGATGCAGAGAAAAAGAAGCACTTATTATGACATTTACTGTCATATTTGGATATATCAAACGTCAAGTCATTGAAAAGTAAAAACCAGCAGCGGGGACTACTATGAAAGGGTTAAGTGTCCATCTGAAACAACGAAACACGTCGTCCTGTCAAAAAAGACATTACTAGTTTACAAAAGATTCAAAGCTGGTTAGAATTTAACGAAACGTCAGTCCGTATGTTCGGAATTTCATTTCATAGTAGCCCTGTTTTGATTTCCTTCAGAATGTTGAAATATGCGTATAATTGCTAAATAAATTTATTGCAAAATAAATTTGCTTTTTTTTTACGTAAGCTTAGAAATTTGATTTTTTCACAACTTCATGGGACCGTAGATTTTAGTATACGGTTAAAATTTCAACTTGATACCTCCATGCATTCCCGAGAAAGAGGGTCTTGACAGACAGACAGACGGACCCTAAAAATACTCTATCGAGACGTCACCCTGTGAGGGTTCTGTTTATTAAGGGTTCCATTTCATTTTGAAGTATGTAACCCTAAAATAAGTAGGTCAGTACCTGAATATAAGAAGGCACTCCATTAACGACTAAGCCTTAAGGGGTGGACGTTATTCAAATTAGCTGTAAGTACACTCGGAACAAATTAAGTTGACGGACCGAAGTAACTGCGGACAACTGTACTCGAGTAAGCTTTTAGATATTTAATTTGGAATTGTTAAATTGCTTTTATACCATGTAAATCAATTTTCTTAATTACTTACTATAAAATGCTTCGTCATGAATGACTGACTTGACTGACTGACGCGAGTCCCTGAACAAATTGGGGAACAAAGAAAAAAAGTAAAAAAGGGATTGGGAATATTTCATTTTCTCATTAAAAACCATACGTCATTTACTTGAGAAATAGGTACAAATCTGTCCAATAGCTGAATGAAAAATAAGTAAGTTGGGAAAGAAATTAAATCTAGGTCGGTATATCAGTATTGCCTGTGGCTTAGCCGCGGTTAATTTTATGATCGAGAGATCTCGTTTGACAACAAAACAACCCATAGCGCGACTTGTGGCGCCATCTGTTGGCCGACATCGCAATTGTAGCGCCATCTATGGTAGAAAAAATATTTTCCCATGGAAATGACATACTTTCACGGACTAAAAAGTAAAGCCTATGTTGGGCTCTGTACCCCTGACAATATGTATACAAATTTTCATAATGATCGGCTGATTAGTCAAGCCGTGAAGGAATAACAAACAAACTAAATAATGAAAAGCATAGTTTATAAATTAAAGTTACATTAACAGGTAGAAATTATTCCTTTGTTTTTCTTCCGGATCTCTTCACTCGTCGTTAGGTGAGTGATAGATTCGGAAGGTCTGGAGTCTGGACGCGGGTCGGGCGTCGACGATTTTTTGTAAAGAAGTGAGGTCTTAGAATTAAAAAAATATTAAGCAGCTTACGCATTGTAAAATAGCTTTTATATACCTAAGTAAATTTAAATTGTAACATAGCTCTTGGTTTAAAAAACAAACTAAAAAAATAACTAAGTCATAGCAACACAAAAGTCAGCCATCTTGAACGATCTAGGAAATTAATTAAGTTATCTAGAAAGCAATTTCACACGACCTAGGAAGTTAGTGTATTCTATTAGGGCCGTATCCAGACTAATCCTAGGCTAATCCTGCTTATGTCTAGATTTAAAATGGATTCTCTAGGTATTAAGTGAAAACATAGGTTACTGATTACGCGAATAGTGCGAGAGAGATAGCGAATGAATCTTTGTGTTTTGATCAAAATTTTGTTTAATTGTATTGTAAGTAGGTACATTTTGTCGTGTTTCCCGTAGTTAGTGTCAACTGAGGGTAGCTTGTATCAGTGATTTCAAACCACCTAACGGTCACTGACTTGACTTAACGTCTGTTTATCGACAACTGTCGGGACCGACAAGTCAGTCCGGACATTCGGAGATCCGTGCTTCGGAGAATCCGAAGAAATTTGAGATTTTTTAAACCCATCCAAATATTGGCTGGGGTTCTCATTGCTTAACTTGGATGATCGTTTTGACACCCACAACGAGGCTGTCGAGCTCCTCGATTCTACAGTTTAAACATCATTTTGTCATTTTGGGCCTCGTAATTGAAACAGTATGGAGCTCGATGGGGTCGCTGTGTGTCGCACTCTAATATGAACATGCAAGTCAAGTGACGTCGACCCTAGCCAGTGTTTGGATGGGTTTCGTTATCTCGAGCTTCTCCGTGCTTCGGAGGGCACGTTAAGCCGTCGGTCCCGGCTATTATCGGTAGATGACAAGTCGGTGGCCTTCGGGCGGCTTGAAAACACCGGCCTCTGCCAATCCGCATTGGAGCAGCGTGGCAGAGTACGCCCTAGTCCCCTTCGATTGAAGGGAGACCCGTATCCCAGCAGTGGGATGATTATGGGTTGATATGACGAATTAAAACAGTTAAAATCTAGTCTCAATGTTAAGCGCTGTCTCGCTCGCTTTATATTTTGTATGAGCAAGATAGCGCATGAGTTTATTATTAACTGTTTTTATTACGAAATAGGCTCGCAGTTTACACCATTTGTCATTTTCTATTGAAATACCAAAGCATTTACCAAATTATTGTTGGAAGAGTTGAGAGAAATATGCCTTTCTCTGTCACGACCTTTCATTCATCGACATGTCAAATGAAGGCTCAACCTTTGCCCGACTCACAAAAGGAACACTCTGTATTTTAGAATAGTGATGGGATGTGTTATGTCGATAAATATAAATAAATAGCTGATGTACGACCTAACTTACTTTTGATTTTATTTACGGGTCAAGTATGTTGTTGAGTAGAAGTATAAAATAATCAAGCCCCGTCCCGGCTTCCCCACGGGTTGTAAAAAGGATTCCTTATTTCTTGTAAATAATACTAAAGCCTATGTTACTCGGGGATGATGTACCTTACCAACGGTGGTGAATTTTTTTTTTAAATCGGGGCAAAAGTTTTAGAGCTTGTTCAATGCAAACAAATCATTTATCATATTAGCATCGATATTTTATTTCTGAAGGAAACGTCTATTAACAATTAAACTATTTTATTTTTCAGGATCACTTTGTTGTGCGTCCGTCTGTCTGTCATTTCGTCAAACTTTTTTTTCTCAGGAACGCGTGAAGCGATTAGGCTGAAAGTAATAATGAATGCAGTCCTTGCACCAAAAAGTAATCAAATTCTTAAGTCAACATTAATCAAAAACTTACAGCTCTTACCTTAAGGTTGCCTTGAAAAGATTGCTTTTAGCAATAAGGCACCCCGCCTTGTTGCAATTTCACTAGTCTGTAAATTATCTATATATACTGTGTCCTAAGGTTTATAAAAGCATAATCTATTTATCTCTTTCATCAACCTAGAATCGTGAAATTTGGCACAAAGCAAAATCATCTGGCACCAGTAAAGAAACAAGTCTGATTAATCAGTAACCGTCAGGTGAAAAATGCTCACACCAGCCAACTGTACCTACTCACATGACACCAATTGTATCCGAACATGAAAAAGAAAACCGTTTGAATTTATCGATAGGACTATCGTATCATGTAACATCACTAGACTATTATATTCGGGTACAAAGCTCCGACCTCACCCATGAAGGTAGACCTTTGTTTGACGATTGAGAATTGAGATACAATTTCTGTGGCAAATTGAAAACAGCGCCACCTTTGTTACATCGTCTTAATTCGAAGACGTGTCATAAATCTTAGACTATATTTAGTAAAGCTTTTAGGTGTCTAAAATTAATTATATTTGTATTAATCCTTTATTGCCCGTGGTCCCTGTGATAGTCCCTGGAAAATTCTAGCGAAATCCGCACAATTTCGTTTGCATTTTATTTCATTCAATTTAAACAAAACCCACACAATTTTTCCTCATATCTTCCTTAAGGACCAGTCTATTCGTTGATGAAAACCGCATGATGAAAATCGGTTTAGTAGTTGACTTTATCGTGAACAGACAGACAGACTAGACGCCGCGGAGGACTTCGTTTTACAATATGTAAGAATACATAAATCCGTAAATTATTTTTGTTGACTAACATAGTTTTTAAGCATGTCTTGTAACTAACAAACATAGACCGTTGTTGTCCTAAATAAAGATTATAATAATAACAAGCTTTTCCCGCGGCTTCGCCTCCTTTTAAAAATAATAATTAGCCTATGTTGGGTTCTCTACCCCTGACAATATGTATGCAAATTTTCATAATGATCAACTGATTAGTCAAGCCGTGAAGGAATAACAAACAAACTCACTTTCTCATTTATAATATTAGTATGATAATCCGATGTCTTGTACCCATAACTCATAGCTCACTTTGGGCATTGTGTGATTATTTATTATATTATATTGCAACCATTTTTTGTACTGATTAGTTTCAATTGGTACTATTTATGAAATAGGCCAGCCCGTTCGAAATACCTCTCCAGGAAGGGACGTCCCTTCATCATTCCTCAATTACAGTAAAAACTTGTGACAGCCCACAGACTTCGGGCAATTTTCCCCTATCAGCTCAGAGAATGCCGAGTCAGCTTTTCAAGGCTGCTTAAAGCTGGCATTCCACTCGACAAGAAAACAGTTCGACTAGAAATTAATCTACACACACCGGGTTACAGTATCTAAACTAAAATTAGATATGACTAAATACTTTTTTAGCTCTCCGTTTTGCTCGCGGTTTTGAGGAGTCAACTACAAATTAAATTTAAATGAACATTATATATGTAAGACGATGTAGTTACTTATCATACTAATACTAATCATTATATATATAGGTCTAGAATAAAATTTCGTCGATATCCTACTTCCTACTAATATTAAAAAGGCGAAAGTTATGTGTATGTTTGTTAATTCCTCACGCCCAAACGGCTAGGCCAATATTTATGATATTTGGTATGTAGGTAGCTGATACCTTGGATTAACACATAGGGTACTTTTTAACCAAAAAAATACGCGATTCCCGTAGGATTTCATCAAAAGTCTGATATAGATGGCGCTACTGTGCATAAATAAATACACGCAAACGAAGTTGCGCGTGTTACACTAGCTTTCGAATGAAATTTTGCATAAAAGTTACAGTCTTTAATTTTTGTTCCGCTAAATATGCCCGTGTGTTTTTAAAGTTGTTACACACAATTTAACAAGAAGTTATTTCACTTAAACTGTTTCGTTACAAGACATTAACTTGTAAGTATTTTTTTACTTACACTTTTTACTTACACTTTTTATATCAGTTTAAATTACTGATGCTTAGTGAACATTATAATGTGACGGAGGAGCTCGCTGGCGTCGCTGTTGGAGTCGCACTCAATGAACATGCAAGTTAAGCGACGTCGACCCTAGCCAGCGTTTGGATGGGTTTCGTTATATCGAGCGTCTACGTGCTTCGGAGGGCACGTTAAGCCATCGCTCCGGCTGTTGTTGATAGATGACAGCCGTTAACTTCGGGCTGCTTGAAAATACCGGCCTCTGCCAATCCGCATTGGAGCGGGGCAGAGTACGCTCTAATCACCTTCGATTGAAGAGAGACCCGTATCTCTGCAGTGGGATTATGGGTTGATATGACAAGATATGAATGTGACAACGTACATTCAGCTGACTGGACCCAAACGAAGTTAGAATTAAGTTTTCTCATGTAATTCTCAATGTATTTAAATGAAAATTAATAAAAATGAACATTTTGATAACGTTTAGTATTCGATAAATAATTTAGTCATTATGATAGACAAACACCCTTATATCGACCTAGTATGAGTGGTGTGTAGTACCTGAAGCTTTGCAACAAAACCGATTTGAATTCAAATTAATTGAAACCTTCGATCAAAGTCTAGAATCGCCACCAGAGGTAACCGTAAAACCGACTATCTACACCAAAATTGAGATTTGAGCGGATTATCCGCTGTGCCCTACCTCTCTTATTGTTATTGTACATATATACTTACAATACATAGAAAACATCCAGACTTGAGAACAAACAGAAATGCCATCACATTAAATGTTTGCCCCGAGGAGTTGAACCCGCGCCTTCTGGTGCCGAAGGTACGACCACTAACAACGGACCATTGGGTTGTTTTTATTATGCATTTCAATATGTTTATTATAAAGAAAAGTTAACTGACTGATAAATGTCCATTTTTAACCTGTAATAGTTATTTGTTATGCAAGGCTGCAAAGTTGTTTTTTGGCGCGAGTACTTATATTGAAACCCGAGCTAGCGAGCGTAACGAGGGTTTCAAAGGTACGAGACGCAGAATAACTTTGCTGCCGAGCGAAACACACAACTTTTCACCTCACTACAGCGAGGAAAATGCTAGGTGCAAGAAAAACGCAAATAATATATTAAATAAGTTTTTATTTTTTTCATGCGGTGTCGTGCTGGCCAGTTCGATTATTTTAAAAATAAGGTTGGCACACTGGCATGAAATAAGTATTAATGCATTTTCAGAGGACTCGCGGTATAAAAAATTAAAGAATAGAAAGGTTCGAATTTTAAAAATACTTTCCACGCTAGGGCACAAAATGCACTTTTGCGCTCAGATTTCGAATGACAAACAGATTCTTTCCGAGCTTGTGAGGTGAAAAAGATTTTGTTTTACGTTAGTAGTAAAATTAAAGTTGCATGATTTTGTATACAGCTATGGTGGCTAACGAGCATACGGCCTGATGGTAATCAGTCACCGTAAACCGTAAAATTAGGGTTCCGTTGGCACCCTTTGGTTACAGAACCACAAAAATAAATTTGCAAAAAACCACGCTGTCAGCGACCGTCGTAATGTTGAAACTGTTACATTTATCCGAATATCTCAATCCATACGCCTTACGGGCCCTTAAAGTGGGCCCTGCGGGGCCCTAAGGGCTCGTCCATAAAGCTGCCCGTTTATTTTATTACTGGCTTTATGGATACCAGACTAAGTAGATTCGGCTGGGAATACTCTCAAACGGGACGGTCTCGACACGAGGTTTTCCTTGCTGTTTTATAATAAATTCTACTTTTACAAGTATTTATTTGTAACTGAGAAGCTCAATGGTGTCGCTGTGTGTCACACAACAAAATAGCCAAATAGTGTTTCAAAGTGAGTAGATTTGAACTGTACCAAATAAATATTGGGACACAATTTGACATCAATTAGTGATGTACACGACGGATTTATGGACTAGTGATGAGACTGGTCGTTGTCGATATCGATTAGTAAATATTTGACCTGCTCACTAGTAACGCAGGCAAACGAACATTTTGTATCAAGAGAAAATGTTTTTAAAGTAAAATTTTGCTATTCTGGACAGAGACAAACACAACAAAATAAAACCATGAATGACCAGCCGTTCTAGAGTTACTTGAATCTATTTGAATAACTGCATCAAAATCTGTTGCTTAGTTTTGAAGATCTAAGCATACATGACAGACAGCGGAAAGCGACTTTGTTTTAAACTACTAGCTGCTACCCGCGGCTCCGCCGCGTGGTCAAGGGAAAATGTCAATAATTTTTCCCATGGGAATCTCTTTATGGGTAAAAAGTAGCCTTATGTCATTCTCCAGACCTTTAATTATCCCCGTTATAAAATTGTGAAAAAATAATGTTAAACGTTTTACCCCGTGGGAATGAGATGTTTTTCCGGGATAAAAAGTAGCCTATGTCACTCTCCAGACTTTACACTATCCCCAATAAAAATTTCATATCAATTCGTTCATTACTTTCGACGTGAAGGGAGGACAAACAAACACACTTTCACATTTATAATATTAGTATGGATGGACGTAGTAAAGATTCTAATGTACCTACACTTAATCAACAAATAAACTTTTTGAAATAACCTAAACTCGAATTTTGAAAAAATGTTGGCAGCCCTACTATTGACCAACAACTACCCTATAACAACACTACGGATATAATATGTCATTTGTGTACCGTAAATTAAGTGCACAATAACAGTTCATCAAAGTGATGCACCGTACGGGTACGGAAATGTACGGAACCCGTTGGCCCGTGATTGATCTGTACGGATTGCGAGCGAATATTTATGTAGCGTCCCGTTGACATATTGGAAAAGTTTTTCGTTTTTTATCCAATGAAAAAACCTAGAATTAAACGTTTACAGAATGATTTAGATGTTTTTCGGAATTTAAAAGATTAACATCGAGTTTTAATAACATTTTAAAGTCATATTATACTGTTAAACTGCATTTTGCAAAGAGAAAATACAGATTTTACCATTTGTAAAAATTGCCAACATCATTTAATAAATCATTTAGAATTTTACTTAGTTTTCTCTCGTTATTCTGTCTGTTAATCTATCTTCTGTTTCCATCTGAACTGTTATTGTGTTGTGCTCATACTCCTTCTAAATAAACTATTGTGATCGTGTTGGTGTGTTTGGATTATCTCACCTGATTCATCACCGACACAACATCGCACCTCCTCTACAAATTTAAAGTCGTAGGTAAGTCTTTTTATGACATAGGAGGACGGGTCACCACATGGTGAGCTATTACCGCCGGTCAAGGACATCCACGACTAAATTATCTTGAATGCGTTACCCACCTATGAAGGAAAGAAAAAGAGAGATGATGGATGAAAGAGATGTAAAATATCTGATGGACAAAAAAGGCCGTAACCGGTTCTCTTGCGCTTTTTTATTACTGGTCCTTTTGCTATGTTTCCGAAATAAATAAAAATATAGGGACAATTCATACAGATTGAGCTAGCCCCAAAGTAAGTTCGAAACTTGTGTTATGGGATACTAACTCAACGATATTATATTTTATAACAAATACATATATAGATAAACATTCAAGACCCGAGGCCAATCAGAAAAAGTTCGTTTTTCATCATGACCCGACCGGGGATCGAACCCGGGACCTCCTGGGTGGCGGTCAGGCGTGGTAACCATTACGCCACGGAGGTCGTCAAAATGGTAGTAGTTTATATTTAATGTATTCTTCTATAATATAAAAATGAATCGCTAAATGTGTTGCTGAGCGCAAATCTGGAGAACAGCTGAACCGATTTCGCTAATTCTTTTTTTAGAATATTCCTTGAAGTACGGAGATGGTTCTTAGAGAAAAAAAATCCCACGGGAAAGCGGGATACACGCAAACGAAGTTGCGCGGGGTTCGCTAGTTTTATATTAATTAGAGTTAATTATTTAATTCCTAAGTGCCTGTGAAGGTCTCAGATTCAACGATTTGATTCTTTGAAGCCCTTTTTCACCAACGTTTCCTAGTAAGAAAAACCTGATGTCATCAAATGTCATACAAAGGACGTGATACAATTCCCTTAAAAACCCCATGTAAAGGATAGGGGAGAGAAGTGGAAACAAGAGCTCAAAATGAGATAATAATGTAATAAAGGAAAATATAATAATACAGAGCAAACTAAAACCAAGACCGACATTTTTTTTTTTTTTTTTTGTTTTCTTCGCTCTAGGGCAGGCAAAGGGCTTTGAGCCCATACAGCCAAGTCATAAGTAAATTTATAAGTAATTCAAAGCAGCGAGTTCATGCTATTCTGACATTCTTGACTCAGTATACAGTCTCTGAGTCAAGACGCCCCGAAGAAAGATGATAGCAAAATTTCTTCAGAAAATACGGATTTTGAAGTCAACACGATAATGCACTTTTAATAGGTTCCTGATCACAAACTTCAATCAATATGTACTATAACCAATGTTTGCTTCACATTACACTATCAATACTATGAATCAAACGCAGAAACACAAAAATTAAATTTCTAATCACGAGCCCAAGTGGACGCTATTGTAGTTGGCGCCAAAATCCCCAAGACCGACAGAGGCGCAATGACAAACGTCAAAAAAGAAACAAAAAGAATAAAAAATAAAAGTCTTTAAAAAGTATTTACACCTCCAGCCTGACGGCTAGTCCGCAACACCCCACAAGAAACGGGGCAACTATGATAGGAAATTCCGAAAATACGGACTGTCGTAACTAGTAATGTCTTTTTTGTCAGGACTATGTATTTCGTTGTTTCGTATGGACACTTTCATAGCCCCGAAAATTTTAATATGAACGCCGACAAATGAGCAAAAAGAAAGTGTTAGCCACCCGATATAGAGATAGGAGATAGTGATAGTTAATATTTAACCGTAGAGACTGGGTGTGTTCTGAAAAGTGTAGTGTATGATGTAGGCAACCGATAAAAAAGGATTTTTTGAAATTCCCACGGGAAAGGATAAACGCACACGAAGTTGCGCGGGTTACTCTAGTATTTATAAATATTCTATAAAATCTGGAATACAAAACTTGCGCCGGAGCCTGGATTTCTTTTGGATCACCCCTTTTGTCCAGTTAGGTTATTTCTTATCGTTACAAAACGTTGGTGAAAACAGGTATGAGTCTCTGAAGGCCTATAACAAACAAATTCATTTCAAATATTTTTTACATTTACACAAAATAAATTCCAACATCGAAATGGATTCTGTCACTAAGGGTGGACAGAATTATTGGCAAAACTTTTGCGGAGGACCAACAGCAATCAATGAGGATAGAATTTCTGATTGATTTCAACGAAGTTTACCGAAGTTACTAATTACAGGGTACCCTGTTCAAATATGAACGCCTAGAGGCTCTTAAGCACCACAATTAGGGAAACTTGTCTAGCGAAATGATCAATCAGATGAGACCTCATAAATAGACATACGTTACACTAGGATAGTTTAAACTATCGTGTTTTAAACATAATAAATATAAATAATATATAGAGACAAATCACACAGATTGAGCTATCCTCAAAGTAAATTCGAAACTTGTGTTATGGGATACTAACTCAACGATACTTTATTTTTTAACTAGCTGTGCCCGCGGCTTCTCCCGCGTGAAATTGGACTTGTGACTAATTAAGTAGTATAGACGGATTTAACAGTCTCCTATTACTGTAGTTTTTCCCGGGAAGTCAGTGTTCTTCATTGCTCATGAATGCGGCTCCACCCGCGTGGTCAAGCGAAAATGCCAATAACTTTCCCGTGGGAATTAAAAAAAAAACGACCTTATCCTTGTCAACATCATAAAGGGAAACTATAAAAAAATTCAGCTTTTCAGGTTAAGCGCTTCCGATTATACACTGGGAATTTAAAAAAAATCCCATCTTTATCCTTGTCTACTTTATAAAGGGAAGCTTAATACAAAATCTAGGAGTTCTAAGTTGAGCGCCCACGATAATACACGTGCAGTCCTATTTTTTCTTTCCCGTGGGAATTTAAAAAAATCCGACTTTATCCTTGTCTACTTTATAAAGGGAAGCTTAATACAAAATCTAGGAGTTCTAGGTTGAGCGCCCACGATAATACACGTGCAGTTCTATTTTTTCTTTCCCGTGGGAATTAAAAAAAATCCTACTTTATCCTTGTCCTATCTTAAAGGGAATCTCTATAAAAAATGTCAGCTTTCTAAGTTGAGCGCTCCGATAATACACGTGTAGTCTTATTATTCCGAATCCTGTGGGAATTTTAAGAATCCCGTCTTTATCCTTGTCTAAGTACTTTATACCTAAAGGGAAGCTTAATACAAAATCTAGGCGTTTTAGGTTGAGCGCCCACTATAACACACGTGCAGTCCTATTTGTCCCGTTCCCGTGGGAATTAAAAAGATCCCGTCTTCATCCTTGTCAACATCATAAAAGGAACCTTTATACAAAATTTCAGCTTTCTTGGTTGAGCGCCTGCGATAATACACTTACAGTCCTTTTAATCCCTTTCCCGTGGGAATTTAATAAAACCCCATCTTTATCCTTGTCAACATTATAAAGAGAACCTCTATACAAAATTTCAGCTGTCTAGGTTGAGCGCCTGCGATAAAACACTTACAGTTCTATTACACCCTTTCCCATGGGAATTGTATAAAACCCCATCTTTGTCTTTGTCAACATCATAAAAATAACCTCTATACAAAATTTAAGTTTCTAGGTTGAGCGCCTGCGATAATACACTTGCAGTCCTATTACTCCCTTCCGTCGGAATTTCGTAAAACCCCATCTTTATCCTTGTTAACATAATAAAGGGAATCTCTATACAAAATTTCAGCTTTCTAGGTTGAGCGTCTGCGATAATACACTTGCAGTCCTATTACTCCCTTTCCCGTGGGAATGTCGTAAAACCCCATCTTTATCCTTGTCAACATCATAAAAGAAACCTCTATACAAAATTCCAGCTTGCTAGGTCGAGCGCCTTCGATAATACACGTGTAGACGCTTAGGTAATAGGTCACCCCATTTCATCCCTCTAGTCTAGGGGTTGAATTTTGAAAAATCCTGAAACACGTACTTACTCATTTACCGCCAGGAGAATTCCTGCGAAGTTTCAAATAAAATAGTCTAACTAATCTATTTTCTTCATACAAACTTTGGACCCCCGTTTTACGCTCTTAGGACGTGAATTTTGAAAAATCCTTCCTCAGTGCACCCCTAGACTTCATGGAGAACCTATGTGCCAAATTTGGCCAGCGGTTTGGGCTGTGCGTTGATATGTCAGTCACCAATCAGTCAGTTTCTGGGATGATTTCTGAGAAAAATATTTTACTCGTGTTTCATGTCTTTCAATAAAGAACCTTAATACTGAATTTCATTCAAATAAGTTCAAAAACGGCAAACTTTCATAATAACTCTGTTTAACCTCATAAGGGATGATTTTTGAGAAAAATATTTTACTCTTGTTTCATGCATTTCAATAAAGAACCTTCATGCTTAATTTCATTCGAATAACTACGAAAACGGAAAAGTTTCATACTACCATTGCACCTCCGTTTAACCCCCTAAGGGATGATTTTTGAGAAAAATATTTTACTCGTGATTCATGCCTTTCAATAAAGAACCTTCATGCTGAATTTCATTCGAATAACTTCAAAAACGGCAAAGTTTCATACTATCTTTGCACCCCCGTTTAACCCCCTAAGGGATGAATTTTGAAAAAAATATTTTACTCATGTTTCATGCTTTTCAGTAAAGAACTTTCATGCTGAATTTCATTTGAATAACTTCAAAAACGGCAAAGTTTCATACTAACTTTGCACCCCCGTTTAACCCCCCAAGGGATGATTTTTGGAAAAAATATATTACTCGTATTTCTTGCCTTTCAATAAAGAACCTTCATGCTGAATTTCATTCGAATAACTTCAAAAACGGCAAAGTTTCATACTATCTTTGCACCCCCGTTTAACCCCCTAAGGGATGAATTTTGAAAAAAATATTTTACTCATGTTTCATGCTTTTCAGTAAAGAACCTTCATGCTGAATTTCATTTGAATAACTTCAAAAACGGCAAAGTTTCATACTAACTTTGCACCCCCGTTTTACCCCCTTAGGGGATGAATTTCCAAAAATCCTTTCTTAGTGAGCACCTACGCCTCAAAAGGAACCCCCATGAAAAATTTGGAACTCCTGGCACTTGTAGTTTCGGAGATTTCGTGATGAATCAGTCAGTGATTTTCTCTTTTATATATATAGACAAGTAGTTTTACAAGTTTTAACAGTAGTTTTTAACATATAGATAAACATACAAAAGCTTTGCCAATCAGAAAAAGTTCGTTATTCATCATGGCCCGACCGGGATTCGACCGGGATTCGAACCCGGGACCTCCTTGGGCGGTCCGGCATGGTAACCATTAAGCCATGGATGTCGTCTGCGCTCATATTAACTTGTTTATGAGCGCGTTCAAACCCCGTTAAGTGTTATATTACTTTACCCTATTTCCTATAGGAAGAGCCCATCCAAGTTTAAGAAAATATCGATTTAGGGGGCAACTCGGACACTAAAAAACTGTTCCGTGTCCGAGTTTACTAATGTCAAATTTGATGTAGGCAACTCGGGACAATTTTGTTATTTTTAGTACGTACAAACGTATTGTACGTTTGTAAGATGTATTAGTATTGTCATTTAGGATTGTTTTGGGAATGTTTCTATTTCGTTTCTTGTGTAATATCGAAATATAGTCTTCCCCACCCATAATATTTTTAAGAGACCTATCTGACGATCATGGTAAAAAAATAGTCTCTGCTCTTTTGTGGTGAAGGTATCCTCAAAAAAAAATGTGTAAAAATGTGCTTAAAACCTTTGAATGTGATTTAATATGAGTTTGGAGTGGTAGAGTAATTATTATGAAATGGGCTTGCTCGACCGGGGAAGTACCACCCTCTCACAGAATATCGACGTGAAGCAGCAATGGGTTTCGTTTGGTGAGAGATCCGGAAGCCCAACTCCTTCCCTATCCCCTCTTTCCCCCCTCCTTCTTTCCCTTCCCTTCCTCCTTCCTTTCCTCCAACCTCCTTGTTGGACAGCGCATTGGTAGCGCCCCTGGTATTACTGATGTCCATAGGTGGCGGTGACCGCTTTCCATCAGATGACCCGCTTGCTAACAAGCATCGCCTAAATCAGACAAGACAAACATGTCTACTGTATGACATTAAAAAATATATGAGCGATGATTTGAATTAGATCTAGTCTCTAGTCTTATGATATTGCTTTTAGGACAATGCCTCACCCCTTGGGCAATTACAGGCTATGTTAGTTAACAGGACGTGTTAACTAGCATATTGTCACACCTGTTATTGCCCTAGGGGATAAGGTATTTCCCAAGAGTTTACAAGACAGTGTAATCAGAAGCTTCTTGCAAGCAATGTCGTACGATTTCGGTTGCAAGATAATTATTAACATTGAAGAGATTGCGTTCTTTTAAGTCAAGGCATTGACAAAAAAGCAAGTAGGCAACTCGATGGAAAGTGATTAATAAACCGCGCAAAATCAAATAATCTATACAAATATTAAAAAAAGGTAAAGTTTGTGACGTTGCAATTTCTGGATCCAATTTAAAAAATTATATTACCAATAGGAAACCACGTTGTGTGTGTCATATGACATTATCATATGTCATAGACCCACAACATCAATTCAAGCGAAGCAGCGGGCAAAAGCTAGTAAATAATAGAAGGAACCATAAAATTTCTTAGACAAGCAAAGGTGAACAAAAAGCATGTAACATTTGCTTTGAATGACACCCAAAGAATCGCGGACCTAAGCCATCTTAACTCTAGGGATTTACGACAGAAATCTAGTCTTAGATAAAATTGAGGTCTGACTTTATTGCCAACAATCTGACCTAGGAATTCCAGAGAGTTTTACCAATATATTTTTTATATTTTTCTTGTTAAATGAGGAAAAAGGCGTAGCTGGTTTTCTTTCGTCATTTCTTTTACCAGTGGTCATTTTGCATTTGTTTCCGAAATGGTAGTTTAGGAGTCGACCATCAGGTGGGTCGTATGCTTGTTTGCCACCTTTGTGTCATAAAATGGTGTACTCATTGTCGAAAAGCCAAATATATAAAAATACAATAAAATTAAAAAATTCTGGCTCACAATTTATGAAACAATTTAAACGACTTGGGAACTTCAAGAACCGAGCATACATGGACTTCAAAGGCTGGCAGCGACTCAGGGACTCCCCCGTTGTCTCTGTGCTCCATTAATGGCGGTGATCACCGTATGCTCATTTGCCAACCTCTCACATAAAAAAATATAGATTGTCGTTATACCTATGCACTGAGTAATATAAGTGTGAGTTTCGAACTTCGTTTTATGACTACACGCTCCAGGAGAACTGGCGTTCAATACAGCATAAAAATCTGAAACATTGCATGGGCCAGTGTGCCGCAGGAGGTTTTAGTTATTCTCTTGTATTCTCTTGTATTAACATAGTTTTAAGTTTTTTTTTGTTTTTAAATACCTACTAACAAATTATAATGGACTGTAAAATTGTCTGAAATAAAAATTATTATTATTTGATAGAAAAAACTTATCTTATTAATATAAATTGAAGAAAATTTTTAACTACAAAGAAATAAGGAAGTTTTACACTAAAGTTAGCGATTCACTTCGTTATTTTAAACCACTTCCGAACTAAGTAGGTGGACTTCCCTTTTCGAAGTTATGTAGTAAAAAGTTGAAAGATGAGAACTTAATCAGGTATACATTGTATAAGTTAGGAGAATTATGAATAGTTTATTATAAGGTGTTGTAGGTAAATAAACATAGTTCGTAAACCATTTTATAAACGAAGGTTGTTAGCATAGATTTAGGTTGTTAGAAATATTTGAAATGAAATTATTCAAATTCAAAATTTAAAAAAATAATTCCTTACAGACACTTTTCCTCGTCAAAAATTACATTACAGTACGTAGTGTAGTAAATAAAAAAATAAAAAATAAAAAAAATAAAAACTCTTTAATGCACCAAAACAATAATAAAAATAACAAAAACAAAAAATCTGTCGTAATATACAGTAGGCTAGTTGCCGTAAAAAATGTAATTAGACTATTCAAAATATTCAAAAATAAGGGCAACTCATTTTTTCATTTGTAAATAAGACCAAAAAAGTAAAAAATCTGGGGAAAAAAATCCAGTCGTTTCAGGGGAGTAGTCCCATGGGACTATGGGACTAGGTACTACTGGTAATGCACCACCTTTTTCCTACGGAATTTGAAACGGTTTGTTAGAATACTGCTATAGTGAACGAGCTATGCGAAAACAGAAAGAATTTTTTCAGGTCAATGCTCTTAACGGACATTACGAGTGCTAGTGTACACAACTACACACATCTTTCATCATATTAACCCATAATGTAGGTGATTAGAGCGTACTCTGCCACGCTGCTCGAATGGGGATTGGCAGAGGCCGGTGTTTTCAAGCCGCACGAAGACCACCGACTTGGCACCACTTTCATCTATCGACAACAGCCGGGACCGACGGTTTAACGTGCCCTCCGAAGCACGGAGAAGCTCGAAATAACGAAACCCATCCACTCACTAGCTAGGGTCGACGTTGCTTGACTGGCGTGTTCATAGAGTGCGACACACAGCGACGCCATCGAGCTCCTCATACACACACACCTATAATCAAATGGAAAATTGTAAAACAAGGATTTCTCCCGTAGATACCAATGTCGGATGTTGGAATGTGAAAAATGGGGGAGTGAAAGAAAAAAAATCGGAAACGAAATAACGGTAGAATGGGTCATTTGTCCGGCCGCAATCGTTAGTCAGGGCGTATTTCCGTTTTTTAAAAACCGGCCATGTACGAGGCCGTACCATTTTCTATACTTACAACATAGGTAGTAACAATTGTTGAGAATTTATTTTATATTCTTATAATGACATGACAGGCAATCGAATATAGTGACAGAGATTTGAATAAGATAAACTGCCAGTCTTTACAACAAAAATCGACAAAAAAAATCACGTTTCTTGTATGGAAGCTCCATTTGCCTTGAAAAGATTTCTGTCTACAATAAGGCCGCTTGTTGCAATTAATAGTCTGTAAGTTGTCTGTTTATAATATTTTTGTCTGTGCCTATATTCTATTAAAAATACGACCGCTTTACGAAAATTAAAGGAATTGCTAAGGTTCTGCTCTGCTATGAATTCGGGAAACGAATTTATTTCAGAGGAATTGCTCATTGTGGTCTTTTTAACCCCGTTGAAAAATGGACGGTGTGTTCTTTGTTATCCGCTAAAAAAGGATTTTTAAAATTCCCACGGGAAAGCAGGATACATGCAAAGTCCGCGAGTTTCTCTAGTCTTCTTTACATAGTACAAAATGAAGTCGCTTCTCGCTGTCTGACTTCCCCTATGCTTAAATCTTTCAAGCTACGCAACGCTTCCCTGCCTTTTGATTTTGATGCGTTTTTTTTTATTAGATAGAGTGATTCAAGAGGAAGCTTTATATGCATAATCAATTCCGAAATTCCCACGGGAAAGCGGGTTATATCCAAATGGAGATGCGCGAGTTTCACTAGTCTTTATACAAAATCACAACAGACAATCGTCGGGCGCATACAATTAAATAGCCAGTCGCGCGTCCAATGTAATTGATTGTGGCTATTAATTATATCACAGAATTTATATCCTCGTATTCGTATATAACTTTAAAGAGTAATAAATATTTATATTTATTGGAAAATTCATTGCACAAGTAATATTTAATGCGGGATTTCGATTTTGTGAACAATAATATTCTTTCTAGTCTCCTGCGTTTACAGATGCAATTTCTCGCCGAAGAACTAACTATTAGTAATGTAACAACAGACCGTGGTGCTTGGCAATCGTGCTTCACTTGATTTGCTATTCTCACTATGCCATAATTCATTAATTTATGATTAGAATTGCTGTCTCTCACGTAGTTGTTTTAGAGGGAAGTCCTTCTTTACAATACTTGTAGG